>CM069589.1:4709166-6197500 GCA_035771175.1 Paratinospora sagittata
CATAAATGTCACTTCTAGTTCTAACATGGTGATCCAACACTGGACTTCTCCAATGCAGGTATGTAATCATAAACTATTGAAAGAAACAACAACTTTGTTTGGTAGGACCAAAAGAAACGAAGGAATCTAAAGTGCCTTAAAATATAAGACGCAGAATCAGAGAAAGACGCCTTTATGGCATCTTAAGGCTTCATGCCATTAATTAACAAAATTATTATATTTTCCAGATCTTATTCCTACTATTAACAAATAACCAGTAAGAGAACACCACCTGGGATGAGGATTCCCTTTGACCACTTTCTGCCCATATTTGCGCCACCGGTACCCGTCATCCAAAAGATCAACTTCACTTGTTGTCTGCACAATGATCCTAGGTTCTGTAACCGCCCTGTGCGAAGAAACTGTCTCAGATACCCTAACCTCTGTATTCCTGCCAGAAAGAAAACTTGTTTAAGATTAAAAAATAAAAATAAAAAACTAAACTCAAGCAGCCTCTTTGCTTCAGACACCCTTACAGTAGCTGTAGGATTCAGGATTGATGGAATTTAACAATAATGGTTATAAAGTACAAACTATCACCTTCTCTTTGGATCAGGTTCATCATCTACTTCATCTACTCTTGCTTCAGCATCATTTACTTCCTCACCATCACTTGAGCCAGATAACTGTTCAGGCGTTAATTGGCTAGATTCTTGATCTCTCCTGGACTTTGAAGCAGACAGAGTTTCAGATGATCTGGATATGTTCCCACTCTGACCCAGGAAACCTGTTTCTAGATTGCCATGCAAATTTAAGTTCCCATTTGAGTTTCCACTCTCTTTGTTTCGCTTATTGGATTGAGGTAGTTGATGATTGTGTTGACCCTTGTAAATAATCTCAGTTACATGACCATCAAGAGAACGCTCGACTTTTTTCTTGACTGGACAATGTGGATGAGTACATTTGTAATAGCTTCGAGGATACTCACTGCCCTTCACCTGCTTCTGCCCATACTTGCGCCAATTATAGCCATCATCCGCAGGCTTATCAACAACAACAGGAGGAGGAGGTTGGGATCTCTGATCAGAATGAGACATCACTACAGATTCTGTGGCACTTTTAGGGGCCGATCCTGCTGGTGGCAGGTTCCAAGGGGGGGTTGCATAGGATGAATGTTGTTCCAATGAAGCTGGAGGAGGTACTAACATCGATGAATATTCACTGGGAATATGCATGTGAGATTGGGATTGGACAGCCTGTGCAGTAACTTGAGCCAGAGCCTGTTGGTGGGACATTCCAAAAGGTCCCTACAAAAACATCCAAACAAAGAGCCTATCACAGAGTTACCAAACATTTCATTAGAGAAGTTGTTTTTGAATTTGAACTCCTGAATTCCAGATCACAATATTATAGCAGATATTGAATTGAATCTTTTGCATGTTTACATACAAAGTTCAACAAAACATTTCATTTCCAAAAGATATTAAGGATGAGACTACTCATTTTCCAAACCTTCTGACCTCTGCAGAAATACAAACTTGTAAGTCATAATTAAGAACGGCCATGAATTAATAGCTAAAAAGAGAGTGATTAAACATACAAAATTATGAAATAGCATAATTAAGTTTAATCCATAATTATGACCCACGGTATTTATAACAGATATTTGCTTTCTTTTATTTACTCAAATTACTCTACATATACAACACACAAACAAGTATATGTGCTACTTAGGGTTGTTCATGTTGAGCAATATCATAGCACCAAATATCTCAAGCTCCACTATCAGTATGAGCTGTTGGACAATCATAATTCAAGAAAAAGTCACCAATGGTCCACCCATCTCCACATATAAACTTGCACATATAAATAACAATGCAGTTGCCGGTATATGTATGGAAAATCATGAAGCTAACACCATGCAAAAACCTACTCTTCTGTTCCCACAACGTCCACCCACATCAAACTTCGTATTCTGTAGCTTACACCTTCTAATCACTAAAAATCAAAACTTTAATACTTAAATCTCTGGCGATTGAACACCATACCAAGTTAACTTAACTAAGTCTTTTCCAACAATAAAAGGTTAGCTAAATCAACATCTAAATTACAAAATTATTATATCTTTTTTAATTATTTTTGACAATGTTTTTAGGTCTTCTTTTACCTCTATTATTTACCATAGATTGTTAATAAGTCACTCTTCGTATCTGAAACATCTAAAGGTCTTCGCGCGCTGAATGTGTCCAAACCACCTTAATCAGTTCTCTCTCATTATAATTTCAATTAAAGCTACTCCTATTATTTCTCAAATATATTTGTTTCTAATTCTATTCTACTCAATTCAATTATCTCTAAAAGATGTAAAAAATAAACAAACAAGCAAACAAATTAATAAATGGTCTTTTCTTTTTTCTTACCTGACCCGGCGAGAAGAACCCCGGCGAATCAAGCAAGCACGCAGGACTCAACCCCTGCGGAACCGTGAACATCGGCGACTGCGCAATCACCAAACTAAACGGCCGATTCTGCTTAAACCGGAAATCATTTTCACCTCCGTTCACCGCCGCCGCCGCCGCCGCCTCTCTCTCCCTCTCCTTCACCGAATTCTCCTCCGTCATCGTCGAGAAATTCGCTCTTCTCCCGGAGATTGCTAACGGAGACGACAAAGCTCCCGGAGAAGCCATGGCCCCGGCGAGAAGCTGCGAGAACGATCGGTAGTCGGAATCAGGATCGTTCTCGGAGAAGAAACTCGACACGAGCGTCATCGGACCAGGACTCGCACCAGCAGCTCCCATGAACAGATTCTCAAAGGAGGAACGAGGAGGTAAAGCAATTGTCGGGCGCGCAGGAGCCGCCGCCGCCGCCGCCTTCGAAGCTCCTTTCTCTTCCGCCATTGAACAACAAAACTTACTTTCAGTTCCCTCTGTTCATGTCAGATTCTCCATGATTAGGGCTTTCGAAGTTTTTTTTTTCTCACCTTTTTTGTGCAGAAGATTTGCAGACAAGAAGAAGAAGAAGAGAAAATCTTGTTAGTTTGTTGGAGCGGAGATCTAGAAATGAGTGAAGCCTACAGCTGAGTCACGGGAAAAAGGAAGATACTTTGTTTTATCTGAAAATTGAAATCTCAAAAATTAATAATAATGATTTAAACAAATCTTGAAATAAGGATTGACTTGTTTACCCCCGACGACTTACGAAAATAACGGATACAACCTTTTAAGTTAGTCTTCCGCGAGATGACAGATGGCGGTTTCTGAATTAATGAAGGAAGGGTGCTGCGTACTGGCTGGTGCTGCTCCTCTCACTGTTAAACACGCTTAGAATTAGAGAATACGACATAAATGTCCTTTTTTTTAAAAGCCCAATTACTCTTGGCTACAACGGCAAATACGTGTACGCCAAAGTTTATTTGATGCTAAGTGATTGTTAAAAAAAATTTTAAATGTGTTTTTATGGGTGATAATGAATTTTTAATTTGCGATTTAAAACCATAAATATAATCTGAAAATAACAGTTTTTTAAATATTATTTTCCAACAGAAGTTATTTTTATAGTAAAACCTTAAAAAATAATTTTTAAGTTAAATTAATTTTTGACCTTTTTTTTACTTTTTTATATTAAAAAATTGTATAAAAGTGGAGCACTAAACACACGACAGTGCTCCCCCTCCCCTCATAGATCTGTGACCACTACTTGTTTTTTTAGCATGGCCTCTGAGTTTTCCTGCGTAAATGAGTTTCGTGTGAATTTGGGCATGTGCGGTGTGAATGTGATAAAAATGAGTCTTTGACAAAAAAATAGAAAAAGAAAACGCAAACCTCCTACCATCAGGTATTTGAGAAAAGTTTAGGTTTGTTGCACGCAATCTTATTCTATATTTACAAAAAACTTAAACTCGTGATCACTTAGTTATATTATGACATAATATTACAAACCAAACTTAATTTTTATTTTTATTTTTAAGGTTTTGTTTTGCTATTTTTTTTATTTTATTTTTTTTTGAGATCATAAATATCAAGAATCTCATTTTTCATTAATCTAATAGAGTCGGACATAACTCAATAATACTAGTGACCATCAAATGTTGAGAAATATAAACCCAAATCTGAGACATTTTCTTAAAAATAAATTTTAAGTGTTTTTGCACCTAATTATTTTTTTAACCTTTTGTTAATTAATTTAAGTCATCTTCTTAAAATAAATAAACAAATAAAGCAATCTCAACCAAAATAATTAACTTAACTCAATCGGATTAAATTTGGTGGCGGAGCTAATTTAATTCGGGTTAAGTTTTATTTATGTAATTAACTCTTAAACCCCTAATTAAAAGTGAATAAGAAGGAAAGAAAATTTATAACGAGGACAAGAGAAAGAGAAGACTGAGGAGAGAAGACGTGTCGGCAGCGCGCACAACATTTTTTAAATAGGCAAAATAATCAAATAAGATTATATATATACGTATAGATATTAAAGTTTAATAATACACATGGGTTTTGGATGGAAGAGGCGTGAAGGATTGGTGTGGGTTTGACGAGAATGCCGTGTGAGATTGGGTGGGGACTAGTGGACAAAACAAAAGGGAGAGTTGAAATGAAAAGGGCGAAAAAGAAGGGGAGGTTGTGGGGCCCAATGGGGTTTTGTCTGAATTTATATTGTTCCGTTGGAACTTGTTTTTCTTTGGTTAGAAACATATCGTACTAAGCACATCCATATCATCCCGGAAAAGAGCTAAATGGCTGTCCTCTAGTTTGTTTACACGTGGATCTCAATTACTCTCGTATTAATGGTTGGCAGGCAAGAAGATTATATACAAAAAGTTGAATATTAATTTAATTATATTTATTAAATTATTTATTACTCTCCTATGAATGGTGGGGATATCAACAAGTTTCGGAACCCACTAATCTTCACACTAATAGAATGAGACTACAATAATCACTCAGTAACATAAACTAATCTAAACTGAGTTTAAAAATTTGTTCTTTCGGTCTATTTCGTATCTTATGTCGTATCTTATGCCAATGTGCAGACACCTGCTGTGACACGTAATTTGAAAAATTGCTACCCTTACGTGACTCGAACTAATGACCCGTAGAGCTAGCGACCAATTGTGTCAACATCTCATTAAAAATGAGAAAAAACAAAATACAAAATCAGAATATAATAAATCCCCCCCCCCCCCCCTCCCCCCTCCAAAAAAAAAAGATACAATGGTAATTATTTAAATGTTTAAACTACAAAGTTAGACGAAGACCTCTCCCCTTGGTCTAGTTATTGGCGTTCCACAACTCCTCCCAGCAAGTTATGGTTTCAACTCCTCTTCGTTACAAGCGTAGGAGTCCACCCATAGCTCATGTAACTCCATGGCCATTTTGGTCCCAAATGCATCTCGCTGTTAACCTTCCCTGTTGGGATCTTCATTAATTAAATAATTGCATATAAAATTAGAGAAAAGGGCAATCTCAATTATATACGTGTGATATAATTATGTTGATTTCGTCTGATACCCAATCTCAAATTACACCCAAAGAGTCGTCACTAGCATCATTTTGAAACGACTTTTTTCCTTCTTCAATATGAAAATTTATTTTTAATTTTGTGGACACACATGTATTTGTTGGTGTATCTTGTGGTGAGGTAAGTGGTCACGCACACCACACCATACCACACGCCCAAAACGAGGCATTGCTACGCAGCTTGAGCACCCATTCATGCTCCACCCGGTTCTCCTCAACTTGACATCCACCACCACGTCAATCATCAGCCCAGTCTCTATCCCCCAGCTCTTTGGCCTTGTGTAGTAAAGCTTTTCCAAAGTGGTGTTCGATCAATAGCATTTTTAAAGGCGTTCTGCTTTAAATCAAACTGAGATTTTAAAAAATTATTTTTTTTCTTTTAAAAGATATTAGGTGAGACTCACTTTTCTTCTAACTCTTCTTTAGGATGCGTGGGGTCTTGTTTGGCCACGCTAGGCCTTCATCCCCTAAAATACGTAGGCAAACGATAACTGTTTGACAATTATTTTTTAAAAATAATTTTAATTTCAAATATTAATTTAAAAAATATTTTTTAATTATAAAGACTATATTACCTTTTAACCTAAGAAAAAATGTCAAAAAAATAATAATAAGAGTATTCTTTTAGATAAATATTAACTGAAAAATTAATTGAAATCACAGTTAATTTGCTTATATAACAGCTTCTATGATCAATATACTGTTTAATAAAAAAATATTCTAAAATTTCATTTTTCTTAAATCATATCTTAATTTTCAAATCAGACAACCTGGTTGAGGAGACCGGCATGTCCTGTTATTTTTTGTATTTTCAAGGTCAAAAGCGTGGGTGACCCACACCTCCTCAGCTCCAGCAAAGTACCCTTCTGGAATCAATGATCCTGAAAATGACCACTTTTCTTTCAAAAAAATAAAAAAAGTTACACATTCCAAAGGATATTTACTTAACCAAAAAGGGTATAGGTGGTTGGTGGTATTACTCAAGCCATTGATGGGACTTTACCACTTGAATAGCACATCGTGGTCCCATTAATAATGTATGTATGTGATGCCATCTCAGCCTAGTTTGTATTTTGAGTTTGATTTTGGGTTCATTCAGCATTACTTTAACCAAAAATCTTCTTCCATCTACATTGTGTAAGGCATGATTCAAACACGAAATGATTAATGTAGAAAAGTTTGTAGCTGTGAAGAAAAGGTGTGAAAAGATGTTAACATCCTAAATCTCACATCAAAAACTTTGTAAGAGAATGTCAAGAAATGATTTAGTTCCACCAAAAGCAGAGACTATAAAATGAAGCAAAGTCAATGGTGGAGAAGCAACTTGGTTTGGCTTCATATATAACTAAATAAAATTACTTTTAAATGTCAATATTCTAAGAAGAAGCCTCATCTTTATGTGGCAGTTTGCAAGCAGGCAGCACAGGGCTCTTTGATTTGAGTTGACCGAGCATTTCAGCGACGCTTCTACAACGACATTGGTTACCTGAACGGATGACATCCCCGTAAACAGCCATTTCAATAATGTCGAGCTCCACATCTGCAAAAGGAAGATCACAACTCGCTAGATTCAGTACCGTTTTCACAGTGAGAGTAGGAAATTAGGGGAGAGAATTAAATTGCAATACTCCACATTGTGTTGTTATCATAATCCATAAAGAAAATCTCATGTTCAAATTCAAACTCATTTTCAATATATAATGGGCATGATCACTCAATCCTACTTTTGACTTTTGAGATCATGTTTGTGAAAGTCTATATGCAGGACCCAAACCATACTCTAGATGGAATTCTTGCGTGGTGCATATTTGTTTATAATAACTTACTTTTCGGCCATTGCTAGTTCTGTAACATAAGACTCTAGAGGGTTTGTTCTGACATTATAGAGCAGCAGTAGAAATCTTTTACAATAAGGAAGAAAAGGGGAAAACAACACCATTCTATAAGATCTATGATCAGTTTAGCCTGTCATAAACCACCGGTTCAGGCCAACTGAGCCCACTAAGTAATAAAAACAACTATCAATCCTGGGAAAGATTTCAGAATGGTCTCAAAATTTGAATGATTCATTAGGCAAACATTAGCTTGTCCACTAAATTTTTTGGCTAAAATCTAACTCATTGGGGATGGGAATAGGTTCTCGAGTGCGCTCACTTTTTCTACAATCTGCAGTGTTGTAGAAAAAAAATAGCTTTTAGAAAGGATTTGTCAATGAGCTGAAGAGAAAACAGAAAGTACAAGTGACTAAAACTCTATACAAGGATTTGTTGATGAGCTGAAGAGAAAACCAAAGCAACTTGTTGTGTGTAAAGCTTCTTTCACATTTGAATGACTTGGAACTTCTTTTAGTCTTTGGGCCTTGTGCCCAGTTATTACAAGATGCATTCAAAGTGGGAGAGCATTTGGGCTTGGGATTGATTGATCGGTTTTGGTGGATTTTGGGCTACATTCACTAAACCCACAAACCAACCATCAGGTACAGGTTTAGAAGATTATTAATTGACTCATTCAACCTGGAAGCAAGGTACAAATCATATTGAAACCATTCGGTTTTAGTTGTATTGGTAGGTTGAGTTGGATGTTCGAGTAGTTTGAACCATTCGGTTTTAGTTGGATTGGTAGGTTGAGTTGGATATTCAAGTAGTTTGAGCATCTTTATCCAGTTACCCTAACTAATGTGTTAGTATTTCTCTCCTCCTATCTATTGTTCCTCATCCCAAATCCTCAAAAAATTGATAGGCATCACAAATTTCACAATTCATCAAGCTAATGGGCAAATTAAAACCTAACTATATTTATAGAAATCTAAAAAAGAATTGGATTCCCACCTAAACTAGGAATCTTAACTTTAATTGGACACAAGTACCACAATTGGACTACCAACTAAATATTTAATGGAAAAAAGTAATAAGGAAGAGTCCAAAAATAAATAATATAAAATCCAAAAGGGAACCTTGACATAACGGTAAAAGTTGACGTCATGTGACCCAGTGGTCATGGAAAACAACTTCTTGCATGCAAGGTAAGGTTGCATACAATAGGCCGAAAGTGGTATGACTCCCTTTCTTGTTTATAATATCCTAACTAATCTGAAATTTTGAAATGTCGTGACTACAGAATCTTGGGAATGGCATACCGCATGTTGCATCGCCAAGCCAGAACCTAAACGAAAAAAGATAGTCCTGCTTCTTATAGGTCTTCATGAGATGTTAGAAATTGAAAAATGTATACTGAGAACCTTGGTAATCAGTTGCAGCCTTGTCCAACAAACAAGAAAGTGTCAGCTCCTTCCAAAAGTAGCTTCATAGACTTCATGCTGTAGGAATGTACATACTTTATGAGATTGAAACAAACAGTAAAGGGATTGAGGTATGCAGGGCACTGGCCTAAAGCAAAAATCACCCCTATTCAGTACCACAGTTCTATGGGCGTTCACTCTCCAGGCTACAACAATCCAATCGATCCAAGAGGTACTCCAAGTGGATCGTCAACAACGAACTTTAAGAAACAGTATTGCTCTCTTGGGAAACTTGGAGAATTGAATAGAAATAGAGAGTAGAACGAAAGAAAATTCTCAAAAAAATTGATTAACAGAGAGAGTAGAAAGAGAGAAAATTCTTGGTTAATTTCTATATCATTTTGAAAAGATTAATGAGTTTAAATAATAGGAATCGCACCTCTGCGATAAGGGACAAAATTCCTTTGTGCAGACGCGTTCCTGTGAAGAGACATAAAGAAAAGTCACGTTGAAACAAAGAATATTCAAATTTATCGCTCAATAGTCGCGACGTTCACTTTCTAGCGTTGTAGCGCTTGACTCTCTTATTTTTTGTAGAAATTCCAGTAAGTGTAGAGCCGCGACGCTCACTTTATAGAGCTGCGGCGCTCTACTTGCTGGAATTTTAATTAAAATCTTGTTGGTGTAGAGCCGCGACACTCACTTTATATAGCTGCGGCTCTAGACTTGCTGGAAATTTTTACATTCAACTATATATGTTCCAACACATCCAAAATATAAAACACTGGTCCCAGATTACATTGTTGATTCTAAATACCAACTTCTAAAGAGCAAAATTCTTTGGTGTATTATGTCAGTCTGGTTTCGAAATGGATCAGTTTTCTTCAAAGCAGAACAATTAAAAACTCAATTGCTTGCCTTTTGCACACTTATTTTACATAGTCGCTATGGTAGAGACAAGCAGCATTTTTGTTTTATGTTACCCTTTTATTCTTCCAACATGAAAATACCTGCTTCAAGTATTTTTCACGTGAAAAAATAAAAAACACTGGTTGTTATACAAACAAACCAAAAGGCTAGTTCAATGGCCATCTATCTACATTGAACCTGCAGATATATTTCATCCCAGATTGATCATAGCACAATGTTACTATTCTTCATGATAGCTTAGAAAACCACACCGGTTAACATTGAACATAGCTACAACCCTTCCTGTGTTCTTTGGAACTTTCACCACCTCTCTAATCATGTTCGCACACTGAGCTGCGAACTTTAAACTAAATTCATCAATATTGCAACTCAAGTTTAACTTTCTTCTCAGAATCTCTAATTCAGTCACAGTATCAAGACTTCCTAATAGCAGGTTCCCATTGCCTTAGGAAAAAGAAACAAAAAAACAAAAATTCTTCCTTTTGTATGAATGTGAAAATATCATAAACATTTATAACCCGATCTACATTGACAAAGGCTAGTGAAGTTAAGGATGAGGACATGGATGGGTAGGAAATCTTGAAAACAGGTCAAATATTTATCACTTTATCGATAACAGCAGCTCAAAAGTTATAAAAAGAGCAAATGGAAGGCGAAAAATGAAGCAACTAGCAGATTCAAACTTCAAAGACATTTAAATCATAAAAAGGCATCACTCTACATAGAAATGAATGGAAAAAACATAATTCATCCAGTCATTCAAAACACCAAATGAACTTACACTAATGAGAAAACAATGATTGACAATAGAGGCAGCAGAATGGAAGAGTTCTATCAACAAACCAAAACATTAGTAATCAAATGTACCAGTAAACTTCACGTCGCAAGAGTATCCTCGCAGCACAGTTTTGTCTACTCCGTCCTTATCAGCTTTATACCTGTTCACCCTTGTTTGAAGAATTTGGCAGTTCTCGGCCACTGATTCTCCACCTGCAACACAAAACCCCCATTCAGCAGAAAACCCAGAATTTTAAAAATGGCGTTACCCACTTCCTCAAACAGATCAACAATCATAACAAAACCCATCTCAACCCATAATTTTTCATACAAAACTAGAATGAAGAGCGTACCACCTTTGGAGAAGGGTACGATGTGGTCGTATTCAAAGCAGAGGCAGCCTTGGCAATTGCAGAAGCGTTTGCAAACTATGTTACCTGCGGCATCTTCGCGCCACCGCTCCGGGTGTCTTCCCGTAACGACCTTTGCTTTTGCCCAGCAGAAGCTCTTTGCTTTGGCATCAAAGAACCTTGGCCTCTCGTCTTTGTTGTTGTTTTTGTTGCTGTTGTGAGATCGGTAAGGCGAAGTGCTCATCTCTGACCAGCTACTAGTGACTGGGCCGTCTCCTATTGCTTACTACATGTTTGAGAAAATGTCGCAACGGACGGTTTCAATCCCCACGCTTTATTATTTGTTGGAGACCGCATAAGAGCCCATTGTATCTATCCTCACCAAAGCACCTCATTGGATTCTAAGCTGAGCCATCCTCACCAAAGCACCTCATTGGATTCTAAGCTGAGCCATGTCGCAATTAGATTGAATTATTTCAAGGAAAATGCTAATTTAATTAAGAAAAGTACAACTTTAAATGTAATTACAAATTTATAATCATTAAATGGACGTGCGTTGTACATTTTAAGGTGTATAATAAATAATATAATATTACATTTATAATTACACTTGAAGTTTTATTTTTTTGTAATTAAATTAACATTCTCCTTATTTCAAAATGGGTCATTCTTTCTTTCTTTTTTTTGAAAAATGTTTTTCTAAACACACCAAACATTTCAATGGGCATAACTTATCCTGTTCAGTTTGATAAATTTTTGAAAATCGAGGGTGTGTATGTAACTGCTTTAGCCTTTTGTCCTTGTTTTTAATAGGTAAGTGATGGGATTTTAAATCTATACACCTTTTATAGTCTCTTAATTTCTTACTTGATGTAGGGTTTTATCGTTTTTAAACCTTTTAATGTGATTATAAAAATTAATTACTTCAACTATCAAAATTACAGGACCGAGAGCTAGTCTTAGCAATTCACAGGTTTTCAATTCTTGAAAAAAAAAAAAAAAGCTGTTATTTTTCTTGTAATTCCTTGGGGCTATAGAAGTACATCGTTCACAGCAGTTAGTCATCCAACATTTTAATGAATTAAGGCAGTTTTAAATGGCAGAAAAAGAATATTATGGCAATGAAAGGAGGTGGCATGGAAGAGTTATTTGGTAATATTAGACAGCCACCAGACTCTAATTCCTGATAAATAAACAGAGATACAAGAAGTGATTTAAGTGCGCAAAGAGAGCAATATTTACAGATTAATATGATTCCTCTGCAATGAAATTTCATATACATAATTTCTTACAGATCAATTAAAAAACCCCTCATTCTTTGGTCTCAAAAAAATATGTCGAAGACACTGCCAAACCTTCAACATCGTAAGTGCGCACTAGTCGTTGTCTCCTGCCATGTGACTCCAGCCAGCAGAATTCCAGATGGAATGATTTTGACTCTGCTACACTCTTGCCCACATCACAAGGGCAACCCACGTACATGCCTCCAGGCAATAGAGTCATCTGGTAGCCTCCTTCAAAGGTAACCAGGTTATTGGTAATGCTGCCTGTCCAATGGACATTAGTAGTGACATTGTCTCTGGAGGACGTTGATGTAATGTCCTAACCCAAAACAAAGACAGAGAACATTATAAACGAAACAAAAATGTAGCAAAAGGTCACATAAATCTTAATATTTGGCAGTAATGACTGCTTACTCAACTAAAGCTCATACAAACCAACGTGGCATTCTTGGAACATGAATAAGGAAATTCAAATCCCTAACTATCGACAGATGAGTAAATTGATTTTAGGTTTTACGATCAACCAACAACACATATGATGACTCCCTAGAACCTAAAACTAAAATCAATGTGCATGATATATTTAATGTAAAAGACCTGTAAAATGCCTAGGAACTAGCTAAAAATAACGAATAGGTCGTCCTTGGAAAAGTGGATCATCTAAAACCTGTAACTCTCAAGGCTTGATGATAGAACAGATCTATAAGAAAATGGTGATCTTTTGCACGTGCAGGATAAAGGATCGGCAACAAAGAGAGTGGTATTTTTGCCAGGTTTTTTACTTTCTTGAATGTTGAAAATCATCAAGCCTAAGGTGCAACATTACAAGAGAGTCAAGTGGCTTAAAAAAAATCACAATGCATAATGTCAGAACATCACAGACCTCAATAACCTGGCCCTTCTCATTGATCTCAAGCAAAGCAGTTGTATTAGCATCTGCAATGGTAGCTCCATAAACTCCACTCCTTTTAGTCACAGAATGGCCCCTCCACCGACCCAAAAATGGTGTTATCCTACTCGTATCATTCTATATATCAAGAACATAAATGAGGCATGCAAGGAAGAAAAAAAAAACCTGTATACAGTTGCATGGTTAATTAAAATTGGACATAATCAAACATCATAAATTGCTAACTGGGATTAAAAGAACTTTTGTTTTTGTGAGATGAACTTTGATTTACCTCAGAGTTGTCAAGGGATGGAAGAAGGGGAATCTCATCGCTCCTTCCTTCAAGGAAGACCAAAATCATTTCAAGGACACCTTTTGGGTCCAAGACGTGGAAGGCTCTGGCTCGCACATCCTTCTCCTTCAAATAAAGACAATTCTCACAAACAACAGAAGGCCGACGAGATGGAAGTTTCAGGTTTCTGCAAAGAAGAGCAACGAAGTATAGAAGAATTAGTGAGGTTTGACCTCAGAAAAGATGGTAAAATGAAGCAAAATCACCTTTTCTTATCGTCTGTTTAGTTTCCTTCAAAGAAGCATGAAAAATGTCACAGCTGTTTCTGTATTTTTTAGGCTATCAATCTTCTCAAAGGAAATTCTTTAAAAGAACAAGTACTCACTTGGGTGATTCTTCTCCAGTATCATCTTCCCCTAGGACCCCTTGCCTCAATACAGTTTCTAGCATTCCAGCAGTCAGGTATCTTAATGCAAATGCCCTTTCTTTCGGGAATAAACCAATCTGAAGACTAACCCCAACACAAATTCAATAAAAACAACGGAAAGATAAAGGCTAAGATGTAAGCTATACTACTTCAACCTAGATCAAATTAATTTAACAACTTCACGGTGTTGCAGTTATTTCACCTGCTGATACTTGTCCACTGTAAACAAGTTAGTTTCCTTGATTTTATACTCGGCCCATTCCGGCTCAGAATCATAACCTGAAAACGATGTGCTTGATGGAGGTTGCTTTATGTATAACCTACAGAGTCACAAGCACAAATAACCAACTTAGTTATAACTTATCCTCAAATGGGACTCTTCTTGGTATAATTGCCAAAACAAATGCAACATTCTTAAGTTAAACATTAGAAAGTAATTGAAAAGCAATCAAATGTGAAGAAATTAACACTACAAATGCTTTAAGAACATAAGTTCACAGGCATGTCATTTTATCATGATTTCTATTAAAGTCATATGGTAACCCCCGCGTTTAATTGGTGAAAATCACAAGATAAGAATTCACAAAATCATTGAAACCCACCTCAAAAATCAGACTACAAGTCTAGAATCAACCATGATAGATAGCCATTGAAAAAAAAAAATGGCGACCACACAATACAACTCAACTTAATTCAACTCAACTAAGCCATTTTCCCAACTAGGGTCGGCTACATGAATCAGTTTCCTCCACTCCGCTATATGAAGACTAAATCAACATCTAAATTACAAGTAGTTATAGTTTTTTTCAGTATTGGACATGATCATGTAATTCACTTGTGTAGGATTTTAGTTCCTACTGGAAAGCCCAATCATTTCTTTTAAAATTGGGAAGCTTACGTCTGAATGAGACTGATAAGTTCATCTTCACCGTAAGAGTTCGCCGCAAGCTTAGTGGTAACTTTTTGCAGCAAATTCCCGTAAGGATCAAATTGCTGCCACATTAAAAAAAAAAAGAAGAAAAGAAAGCAAGAACAAAATCAACAAAACCTAACCACACCAAAAAGGGCCAAAAAAGAAAGAAATGAAGATTATAATTATTATTAGAATGGACAGAGACTCAATGGGCATAGATACATAGAAGGATCCATTCCATCTTCCCAAGTTCAAATCTATGAACATTCTCAAAGCGTCTATTCCCATCGACCCTTTTTCGTCTCTCCCCCTGCGCTCTTCTTCTCCTGCTGCAGCGGACGTAGAAGATTGAACTGCTTCAGCTCGAATTCGCCAAAACTTGCGTATTGAAAAGCAAGACACCGCATTTGCTTTCAAGAAGCTTGTTAAAGAGGGTTTTCGGGTGGTGTTTTGGTATTGGGTTTTCGCAACTGGACGAATTGAAATCGAAGAAATTGCCGCCATGAGTATTTGTGGGTTCTTCTTCCAGAATCGAAAACCAGTTGGGACTCGTTTGCGTTGCGAAAGATCCTTATCAGTTTATCTCTTAGAAAGCTAGCTTGACGTTATTGGCTCGTGGGAACGGTTTTCTACTACATGTTTAATTTAATTTATACCACAATATTACATTTTTATTTTTTAAATCAATTTTTAATTGAATTGATACATTGTTATAAGACACATGATTAAGTTTATGGAAACAAATTAACTCGCTCGTAACAATTTTCAAATGCGTTTTCATCTACCTTTTTCTTTTACCAGATGCAGGTTGATTTGATAAGACGTCCACTCTTAATCCTCTTTTTTTTTTAAAAGAAGAAGATAGTATTAGCTCATGTCTATATATATGAGTTCATAATTATGGATTCGGATCATTTTTACATAAAAAGATAATTTTTTGTTATCATAGAACCAAAAGTGATGTGAATTATTTAAGAATCAAAGTCTATTTGCTTTATAAAAAGAAGGCATCAATAAGCTTTTATGAAATAGTTTTACGGGATTCAACTAATTATCTCAATCGTGGGATATCATTGAGGAATTGATGCAGTGAAAGCAAAGAAAAAAATAAAAGATTAAAACTTTTTAAGATAAATAAAATTTGATTGAATTGAAGTGTCTTTCTTGTTATAATAGCCCCTTTTAAATAGGAGGGGGAAATCATAAAAAATAGAAAAACTGCTATTTTTCCACGTAATCTAATTTTAATGAGAAAAGAAATAAAGAAAATATATTTTCTTATATCAAGTTATTCTTTAAATAATATTTTTTTTAAAATAATAAAATAAAATAAAATAAAATTCTTTTTAGGAAATAAAAAAAAAGAAGGCATATAAAATTAAGAGCGTCTTTTCTATACTAAGCCATAAAGAAATTGCCACGTGCCAAAAAAAAAAACCCTGAAGTAACAGAGAATCGAAACAAATCGAATGTCGAAGCAGTAGCGTTTCGCGGAGTTGCTAACCAGAGCAGAGCGAACGGCGACTGTGATGGCTGCTCAGGAGACAGGAATCGAGGAGCATGAGAGCTCTTCTAACAACGCTTCGATTGCCCTAAACAAGCCGCTCCGATGCATTGTAAAGCTCGGTCTGTTATCAATCTCTCCCTCTATTCTATTGTTTTTTAATTTCTTTTCAAGTTTAGAGTCGTTAGCTACGAGTTAGTTCACTGGGATTCATCTTTATGCTAATTGTGTTTTTGCCCCAGTTCAGAGTTCTGTTCACGTTTTGTAAAAGTTCATAATGTGCCAATCTGTTTATTACCCGAATGGAAATCATACGAGAAGATTCATGCTTTAGTGATTTCAGATGTCGAGAGTTTTGGTGTTGGAAATAGTGATGATGGCGTGAGGGAAGCTATGGGTTGTTAGTTAGTCTTAAAAATCTCTGTAGGAAAAACCCTGATCTGACCTGAATAGGCGCAATTGCGGATCAAGTGATTACCACCACCACAGCCCTCTTTAGAAGAAGGCAAAGTTTGGGAAAAAAATAATTGATAATCTAAAATTGGAAAATGCTAAAACAACGACCCAAAAAAAGACCCAAATCCATACCTTAGTTGATGTTGTGAGTGGTCTGTATCTTTTTATGATTTTCTCTCTTCAAATAATCCACTATAAGGAATGGTGCCAATTTGAATTTTGAAGGATCGGAAATCCGAATTTTTCCTCTCAAATTTTACCCCAAAATGAAAAATATAAGCCCAGACATTGTTTATTTATTTGTTTTCATGACCAAAGGTATTCTTTTAGACTAGTTCCTTATGATACACACAGCCCATTTGCAAGAACCATGTAGCAGGTAAACCTAGGGACTTGAACATGGGATGCTCAGTTCATGAGCTGGAGCACCTTCAATAGAGCTACGACCCCATTGTAGTCAAGCCCAAATGATGAATTGGTCAAAAAGTGCCCACATGGAGTTGGTGCAGTTGGTAAAGAGGTGGCTTTAGAACCCAAAGGTTCCAAGCTCAACTCTTGCCACTGCTTCACCCTAAGGGGTGAGGGAGATTTATGAGTTAGGATTGGGCCTGATACCTCCTCGAGAGTGCTGTATGGTGACGAAGCTGGTTGTACAACTAATAACTAACATTGTTTCTTGTCAAAAAAAAAGAAGAAGAATTGGTCAAAAAGTAGCATACATCATAACATAGCAGTGATCTGCATGTTTGGCAAATTCAACTGTCCTCCTTTCTTCATTAGTGCCAGTTTCATTTGATTGCAATTGAGCTTGCTTTAATATATTCTACATCAGGTATGACCTCTTGGATTCTGTGAAAAATCTGTTTGATATTCATATAATATGTGCATTGAAGGAGAAAAATGTACAGATATGCTCGCAATAGAGTTAGTTATTTTGGAGTTTTTTGGGTTATTGATGTTAGTGAATATTAATACATAACGTATTTTAGCAATTTTTTTTTTTGCTTTTTATTTACATTTACTTTTTTAGAGAAGTTTCTACTAGTAGATTTTTATTGTAGTAGTAGTTCTAGATAGTTTCTAAAACTCGTTTTTTATTATTTAAGTGTATTAGAAAGTGTCTAAATAGAGTTATAATAGAATTTAAAAAGTATTATTATGTTATAGAAAGCTTAAGAAACTTATTTTTAAGTGTTTTAAATAGTTTCTAAGTTGTTTTAAGGAGTTATCTGTACAGGGGGCTCCTGTTACGAAATTCAAGGAATCAATATCAATTATATTTTCTCTTCGAATATTCTATTCAATAGAATTTATGTTGAGTATTTTTGCTCTTGCTTCTACAACAAATCTACATCAAACTTGGTATCAAAACTAGGTTTGATCCTGCTCTTTTTCGTCAATGGTGTTGAAGAGGAGAGGAAGACTCACAATTAATTCTCCAGTCGATCAAATGCAAAAATGCAAAAACCATGAATCAACTATTGGAAGTTGTTTCACGTTTGACGTTGTTGCAACAACAACTTCAAAAATTGATTGTTGTCCAAGACAGGGAGAAAGTCACAGGTTCTCACGACAATTATGCAATGTCACTCCACAATTTGAAGCATGAGTCTGAATCCAACCAATGTCATGTGGTTAACCTAGATTGCAAAGATCGCTGCTATCGTTGGCACTTGCCACCACCATGACCTTGTTGCGAGGTTCGTTCCACACTAGTTGACATAGATGATTGGGTCAAACTTGGAAATGATACAACCATCGTGATGATTTAGGCGCACCAATTCGACATCGGGATATTGCCCATAGTGAAGATTATGAACATGTTCCTTCATCGAATTTTCTACATTATTTGGGACTACAGAGGCAGACACAAGATGAATGCCCAGGGTGCCAATGTTCCTCATTTCCAATTGTGGGAGATGAATGAAATGATGAAGAAAATCCTTTTGATAATACACGGATTGGGGAAGAACTTGAGAACCCCTTTGCTAACCAAAGGGATTTTCATATTCTACAACGACCATGTAATTTAAGAAGGTGGGCGTTAGTATTAAAAATTGACATTCTTGAGTTTCATGATGATTTCCAACCGGATGAACTTATGGATTGACTATTTACAGTTGAGGAAACATTCAATTTCAACAAAGTTCTAGATCAAACGACGCTTCCTTTTTTTAAGTTTCTTTTTTTAAAGAAGTTTTTATTGAGAGATTTTTATTTTAGTAGTAGTTCTAGATAGTTTCTAAAATTCGTTTTTATTATTTAAGTGCATTAGAAAGTGTTTAGAAGTGTCTAAATAGAGTTGTAATAGAATTTGAAAGTTGCTATTATGTTATAGATAGCTTAGGGAACTTATTTTTTAGTGTTTTAGGTAGTTTCTAAGTTGTTTTAAAGAGTTATCTATATAAGGAACTCCAATTGAAAATTCATGGAATCAGTATTGATTATTTTTTCTCTTTGAATATTCTATTCAATAGAATTTTTTTGGTTATTCTTTTTAGTATTTTCAATTTTTGCTTTTGCAACGAATCTACGTCTTGTTATTGCTTTTATTATTTATCTTATATAAGTGTGAATGTTTATTTTGTTAGTAATGTGGATTGTGGTCTGCTAATGTTGTTGTTTCACTTTGCTGTAATTTTCTGGTGGTTGTTGAGTGACATTTAAAATCGACCTTTTCTAGTCTATAATTTTTGGGTGTTGATTTCTGTTGTTATTTAGCTCAGGTGGTGCTGCAGTTACTTGCAAACATGAAATAGAGAAGATAAATGAAGAAAATCTTGGAATTCTTTCTTCACAGCTAAGGCAAGCAATGATGGTGTCTATGAATGTTCCTGGGATGGACTGGAGTAAGCGTCCCGGAGTTTCAGAGATATCCATCGCTGTTGATGATTTTAGAGATCAGTCATTGTTGGAGTCAAGCAACTTTATTGTTGTTCATGGAGCTGGTAAATGCAAAAAATTACTCCTATTTTAATTTTTAATTTTTAATTTTTGTATTATGACCTTTGTCTTTCTTAAGATAGCTGGAGTAGATCCTTTGAACTTGGAGGTTTCATTAATTTCTATCTGTATTTTGGACCTGTTGTTTAATATAGTAGTTGCTGTATGCTAAGTAGACAGATTCACAACCAATGAAATTGCATATGCCTTTTAAAGTTACTTTTATAAATACTGCCTTTTTAACATTCGCCATTGTTGCTTCTAGGTTCTTTTGGACACTTCCAAGCTAGTCGATCTGGGGTTCACAAAGGAGGATTGCAGCTGCCTCTTGTGAAGGCTGGTTTTGTGGCCACTCGCATCTCTGTAAGATTCACTTGTCTCTTTTTGTGTAACAAGGATAAAATCATTGTAAATGTTTATGTGCTAGCTTATTCTTTGGAGAAAGAATAGAAAACACACTGGTAGCAAATTCTTTTTTCACTTAAAAAATATGTTTTTTATTTGAGAAGATACAATATTAGTAGTTAGTTGTATAACCAGCCCCATCATCATACCATACTCTTGGAGAGATATCAGGCTCGTTCCTGACCCATTAATCCCCCTCACCCCTTAGGTTGCGTTTGGTACGTGAGAATCTTTACATGGAAATGGTAATCAAATTCCTGGGAAAGTGATTGATGAGAATTTGAAGATTGGAATGTTATATTATTGTGTTTGGTTATACATGAAATTTTTTCACAACTTTTCTTGGAATATCACATTACTGTGTTTAGTAGCACATCAAAATTTTACATAATCAAATAATCTTTATCATAAAATATTAATTTTATTAAAATAATAAAATTAATTTTTATTATTAAACATATTAAAAAAATTTCAAAAAATAAAATATTTTTAATTAAAATAATACACTCAATTTTTATAAAAATAGTAAATTTTTTTGTTAAAAATAATAAATTAGTTGTGATGAAAAAATAATAAAATGAATAATTCATAAAAATATAAAAATTATTAAAATAGTAAAATTGTTTTTTTTTATTATTTGTGATGAAAAAATAATAATAAAAAAAAAACAATATTTAAAAAATTGTAAAAATTATTATTATTAATAGAAAGTTAGAATAAAAAATAATTTTCAAACAATAAAGTATTTTTTATTAAAATAATAAACTAATTTTTTATAAAAATAGTAAATCTGGTTTTTTATTAAAAATAATAAATTAGTTGTGATGAAAAAATAATAATAAAATAATTTTTAAAAAATAATAAAATGAATATTTCATAATAAAATATAAAAAATATTATTATTAATATGAATTTAGAATAAAAATAATTTTTAAATAATAAAGTATTTTTATTAAAATAATAAACTTAATTTTAATTAAAATAGTAAAATTGATTTTTTATTATTTGTGATGAAAAATAATAATAAAATAATTTTAAAAAAAATAATAAAATGAATATTTAAAAAATATAAAATTATTATTAATAATAGAAAGTTAGAATAAAAAATAATTTTCAAAGAATATAGTATTTTTATTAAAACAATAAACTTTATTTTAATTAAAAATAGTAAAATTGGTTTTTATTAAAAATAATAAAATTAGTTGTGATGAAAAATAATAATAAAATTATTTTAAAAATAATAAAATGAATATTTAATAAAAATATAATTATTAATATTAAGTTAATAAATCATTATAATCTATTAAAATATTATTTTTAATAAAAAATTATCAAATATCTGTGATAAGAAGTATCTTGAAATTGGATGTAAATCCAAGTGTGCATGCTCTCCTCACAAGAAGAAACCTCATCAGAAATTATGGCGTTTTCATAACAAGAATCCTCAGAAGCCTTCTAGAGACCAATCTTTCGAGCAGTAATCAGATGGGTCTGAAAAATCTTATTATTAGCAGCTTTGAATGATTCAGTATGAGACTTCCAAAATGTATCAGGAAGGATACGAGGATTCATCATACTCTTAAAAGCACCAGTTGTGATTTTGTTTTTTTGGGTTGTCGTAAGTTTTTTTTCTCTTTTTGTCTTTTTTAAAAAAAAAGAAATAAAACATTTCCTACGAGAATCACTTTTCCAAGAAAGTGAATATCACCTGTCTTCATAGGAATTACTTTCCCATCTTGGGTGAGATTCCTACTTACCCAGGAATCACTTTCCCACTCCTAAAAAAGTGTAAATAGTGAAATAAACACGAGAATCTTCAAGATTCCCATTCCCATCCCCAAGATTACCTCATACCAAACGCCCCCCTAGGGTGAGACAGTGGTAAGAGTTGAACCTGAAACTTTTGGGCTTCAAAGCCACCTCTTTGCCAATTGCACAACTCCACCTTGCCAAAAAAGATTATTAAAGAAAGAGAGCGAAGTAAAGGAAAGTGAGAATAATGTAAATGGGTATCTTTTCATTACAAATTATAATTGTAATTAGCAAACTTCTATTATGGTCCTTTACTTTCAAACTGTTAAATGAATTGGTAGAGGTAGGTGTTCTTTTTATCACTTTGGAAACATTCTATGCATTACATTGTGTTACTGCAACACTTTCTACTAAATTTGAATTCACCGGCATGATATTTGAACTAGTTTGTTATCCAAGAGAAATGTCATGATATCTGAAAGTCCCTTTTATTTGAAACTATATGCATGCAGTCTGCAGGGAATAAGCCATTTGCTGGCTGTTCTGGCACATCACTTTGTATGCTAAATGAGCTACACCATTTTGCACCTTTGCTACAGGTTACTCACAAGTATTAAGGATATGAGCATCACATTCGTTGCCTTCAGACCTCCTAGATTTTGTGGATCCTTAGGACCTGTTCAAAAGATATTAAGAGAAGAAATTAGATAATGTTTGAGTACTGCTTCTCATCTGTTATTTTCTTTTAATTTCTAGTTCAGATAGATTATATGGAACATTATACTTCATATCGTCTAATTTAACTAGTTCTATCACTCATTATTGTTACTGAACTAGCCACTTCTTTACTTCTCTTGGCTTGTTTATATTGCTGATGATTAATGGAAGTTGGATATATTTCCTCTGTTTCAGGTAACATCACTGAATCTTGAAATTGTAAGAGCACTTGCGAGGGGTATGGATTTTGCTGTTTGACTTTTAGGTGTAGACACAAAGTGTCAAATGAAGAGAAATTAATTAATTTAATAGATTATCAACTTCTTTCACTAGATTATAGTTATGCTTTCTACTTTTAAAATTGACTATATATGCAAGTACAGAGTAGAGAATGAAAGTATTTGGCTGATGTGAATCAAAATTATGTAAATGGCATATACATGGTAACTGCAAAAAGTGCTAGAAAATATGTTATGACTGAATAGTATTCTTTGTTTGTTGTATCCATGAAGTATTGGTAATGTTTAATACATGGGTGCATAGCCATTGCACGAGGCTCCCGCCGTTATGGGGTTTGTAAAAGGGACGATCTTTGCAGCCTTACCCCCCATATTGCCATATTGGAGAGGTTATTTTCGGATTCAAACCCATGACCTCCTGGTTATAATAGTCAATGAAGTAACCTCAATCTTTGCTCTAAGGCCCGCGCTTTTGTTAACATGGACAAATATGAGAAAAATGAAGTGACATATAGTATGATTTGTTCTCCTTGTTATAGATTTGTTCTCAAACTTGGTTTACTTCTCTCTTCTATGGATAGATTCAACAATATCAAATTTGATAGTAAGTGCACAAGGATGAGTAGAAGAAAGAAACTACATTCCTTCTTATCTTTGGTTACTTCTCACCAAATACTAAGTGGTTTGACTCATGATTTGTCAAATAATCATTAATTGCATCATAATTGACAAATATTGTGAAGATAAGGCTGCAATAGTTTATACATAATAGAAATTTTTTCCCATTTCTTGCAGAGGGGATCACATCTGTTGGAATGTCGCCATTTGCTTCTGGATGGTCTACTTGTGAAAGAAATGTGAGAAGAAGCTCTCAGAATTCGTCATTAGTTAACATTATTTGAAATTTCTAATTAATTATTTTATGTGCATAGCTATCAAAATCTTTTTATTTCTTATATGACTGCTTAGAGTGAAGATAAAACTTAAAATATGGTGTTTATTTGCAGATAGCTTCTGCTGATATTTCTCAAGTGGCTAAGGCTATCGACTCTGGTTTTGTCCCTGTAAGTCTAAATGTCATTTATTGCATTCTTTTTTAGATTATTTCTAAGCACAGTAGACTTTTATATCTAGTCTTTTGTTCTTTCTCTGTGATGTCAATATCTGAATTAAGGAACTAGAAGGGAGCTATTACCTAGTGGGCTAGGGCCTGATTTATTCTTTAGAAAGTGATCTGGAACTGTGGCATAGCCTGGATGTGAAGGTATCTTGTGTTACATCATCCGTAATGTAGGTTACTCTAGAAGCCTAAGGAAACAAAGGATGAGAAATGTGAACCTTTAGAACATCGATTTACTATGAAGCATAATGATAATTGCAATCTGGGACCATGTTTGCTGGCTTGAGAGAGAGCCAGACCATAACCAGGATGATAATCAGGTGTTCGATTGGAGAGGCATTGATATACAAGTGCAGTGGGACTGTGTTGTGCCTAGAAAGTTCTCTCTGACAAACTGAACCAAGAGTTGAGACTTTATGGTACAAGGCTTTAATGCTTTTGTTGATTTTATCAATTTGTCTACACTGTTTTGAATCTGGTGATTGCTAAAGACAATGGGTCATCATCACTCTTCGACAATTCCAAATCCCAACTATATGAATGGAAGAGAAGGAAAGATTATGATAACATAATTTGAGATTGAACAATGGTATTGCACTAGTACTATGTAGAGTAAGACTGTAAGAGAATATTCAAGGTGATAGTGAGATGAATGAGCGGTGTGTTACTTTAGGCTGGAGAATCCAATTATCCAACAAAAGTTCCTATGAGATAGACAAGTTGCACTTGATCCTGGCACAAAATGGAGGGTGATCATATTCTAAAGCTTTTTGACATAATATGTTTCTTGCAAACATTAATTTTGTGATTGCATTGGTGGAATAATATACAGCAAACCTCAAGAGAGGGAAATGGAAAAGAGAAGAAATGTTGGATGGTTTGACCTAAGAAGCCTCTTGGAGAAAGTCTACTGCAAGTTATAATCAGCTGGTTGCATTAAAAGGGGATCCTAGGCCTTCCTCATTTGGTTGTGAATACGAAGGGTGGTAACAAAACCTCCTTCATAAGATTGAAAATGCTGTATCCTCATATGAAGCCCTTTTAGGATATTTTTGATATTTCAAATTTGTTTTTTAACATTTCTTTTTTATTTTAAACCCCCATTATTTGTCCAGGCTAGCAAGCATGACAACTTTCAGCAATATGAGGACATTTGACTGATTACAGTAGATAAAAATCGGCATCTTGTAATCTATGGCAGTGGGCAGGTGTCATCCATTGAAGTTATCTGCTGGTGATCCTATGCAACTCAATATAGATTCATTTGGGAATGTCTTCCGTAATCCTAGGGGCCATGACAAACTTGTATAGTGAGGGAACACAAACAATAACCTGCTTGACTAAATTGGACATCAAATTGATGGTGCCTGTGAAAGTGTAAGGACAAGTAGCAAATTGGACAATTTCTAATTAGTATCTGTCAAAGTGATTGCTTTCGACCTGTATCTTTAGATGTCAGATTTATCCCGGTTTAAGGATCAGATGAGGTAGCATGAAGCTATTAAGTGGATATGTTGCCAAGTGCAACTTTGTCTGTTACAGTTTACTGTTTCTGATGGAACCTAAAATTTTTATGAACAAAAAGTGCATGTAATCTTTATTAAGAATGATATAAGTGTTAGTGACATCCAATTATAAGTACGAGCGAACATTGCTGTTTGACTAAATTGCCATTATTTTGTCATTCAGTCTTTATTCCAACCTGAGAAAGTGTTACAGAATGCTAAATTATGATATTTATCTTGTAGATTTTGCATGGAGATGCAGTGCTTGATAACCTACAGGTTCAGTTCCTCTCCTAAAATTCAGGAGTTCCTTGGTTCCTCTTAACGTACGTAAAATGTGTATGTTATTGACCCAAGAATTTCTTAGTTGATCAGGGCTGCACCATACTGAGTGGTGATGTAATTATTCGGCACCTTGCAGAGCTATTAAAGCCTGAATACGTGGTTTTCCTTGTATCCAGAAAAAAATTGTTTGTACCTTCATAATTGGACTTGTGTGATTTCATTACTTCTTAAGATTTTATTGTATACTGATATTATGTAGATTTAGAATTTTTCTAGTAAATCGAATTATTATAAACACTTGATAATTGGATTTATGCGATTTCAAAACATGTGTTAAGATTTCATTTTATACTGACATTAAATAGGTTTAGAATCCATCAGGTAAATTGAATTAATATAAATACTTGACTAATAAATAGAACCAGAATAGAAAGGTCAATTTCCTAAATTATATATGGTATCTGGCTTGGTGTTCTAATGAAATTGGTTTGTCCTGGCCTTTTAAGGTTAATGACAATCTATGGCTTACTTTTGTAGTTGAGATCAGCCCCTCTGTTGGAATGTTGTAATTTTCCAGAAGTCTGTTAATTGATATTGAAATTTGAAATTGCATGCCAATGGTGTAAATACTATTAACAAATCCAAATTTCAATATTGTTGCAAACTTGCAGAAATTATGGATAATTCATCTCTTATAACAGAGGATCAAGCATGCACACACTCACACACGCATATACACAAAAAAAAAAAAAGAACCCAATGCCATGTAGAACAAACATGTTATATTTGCTATTATTTTCCTAAAACTGAAAAGAACACTTTTAGCATATTCTTTTTCTTCATCTTTATAGACCTTTTTTGTTATATCCCTTTCTCTTTATCAGTCTTCTTACTCTAACAACCTGAAATGCATTTTAAGTGATCTTGATCATGCAATAGAGGTTTTCCACCTGATTGATGTAATAAAGAACATGAAAAGTGGATGCTTGCATTCTTTTGTGCCTGAAATTCTATTGGTGGACTAAGACAAAAGTCACAAAACTGCTAACCATGACAACTGTAATAAACCATTGTGTATCATGCAGTAGGGACTAGAAACGTAATAAAGATAATTGATACAATAGGGAATATGAAAACCATATTCTAATTTTTATTTGTTTATTTATAATGTGATGTCTTTTGGCTGAGCAGTGTTGCTTAATTGAATAACTCTGACCAAGTGTAAGCATATAACAATTTGTTACCTGATCTTTAAAGTATTTGTTTTTGACGTATCACATATTTCCAAATCTAATATATACAATTCTAGCACAAGCTGCTTGCCCTTTTTTGGTTTAGCTTAAAAGATTTTCTGCATGTTTTCCTATATTTTCTGGAACAAAGACAGATGTGTTGGGGGTGTATGACCGTCCACCTACAGACCCTGATGCAGTACTGCTTCGGGAAATTGGTGAGTTCTCTATTAAACCACTAAAACTTAATCCTTGAATGTTTTTAAGTAAATTTCAGAATATAACTAGTGGGCTTTTTAATGTTACTTTTACATTTGGTTAAATTTCTGCCAAACTGGTCTCACAGAACTAATTTTTCTTCCATAACAGCTGTTGATAACGATGGGAAATGGTCAGTTGTGAAACCAGTGCTACAAAACAACAATAAACCAGGTCAGTTGCATTGACTGTTCAATTTGCCTTTTTTCTTATAACTTATAAGGAAAAAAAAATGACTTGATTTTATATTTTTTAATGTTTCTCAAATCTTTGATGATAGTATCTAATATTTCACAGTTCTGTTGTCACGTTTGCTGTCTCTCTCTCTCTTATTCATACTCTCAAACACATAGTTCTATGAGATCAATAAGTAATTTCAGAACGAGAAATAGTTACAGAAGGAGATATGAATATTCACTGCTTTATAATTATTTATTTGTATTTATTGTAATATATACCCTTATTATCTATTATTAGTGTGTGTACATGTGCGTTGCGCATGACTTTTGTCATTTATTAACAAAATCTTATTGTCATTGTTATTTTATTTGAAGACAAATATTATCTTCTTAATGAAAGTAAAAGGGTAATTTTTTCTTCGTCATTTGAAATGGAAATAGTGGTAGAGAAGGGTAAAAAGTTATGATTATAACTGAAAAAGGGATATTTGGCAAAATATCAATTTGGAAACAAAAAGTAAAACATGGAGGAAGTAGTGGAAAAAAGTTATTTTGTTATTAGCCTTTACATCATTAAAACTATATTTCAAAATAAAAATATAACAGTAAAATTTTTAAGGGTATTTTCAGAAGCATGACAAAAATGAGCACATGACGAGTACTCCAACTTTTGGCATGATAATAGTATAAATTTTGTAAGAGGTTATAACCATGAGATTAGGAGAGTAATCTTAATCTTCATGTCCATTTTTTACTTGAGAAATTTACCTTTGGCTTTGAGCAAGCCAATATTAAGACAAGGCAAAAAACTGTTTCACACTCTCTGCCACTTCTCCGCTCTTCACCAGTATCAGGGTTCTAGCTCCGATAACACTTTACAAATAGAGGCACTCCCATTGTTAGTCAACATTGTTACTGGTTCCTAACAAATGTATACGATACAGGAAAAAGACTATTAGTATGATTATGCTGATTTTGTTGACTGCCATATTCACAACATTTCAAAGAGCTTCAGGATATAATATTTACCCTTGGGTAAGATGAGTTTTCTGACCATTGACAATGGGAGTGGGGTCGTTTATTGAGCATTGCTGTGAGGCATGGGGATATAGTTCAAATGGAGTTTCTAGTCTTCTTTTCTCTATGGGGTTGATAAATCATATAGTGACCGGTACCTATCAACATATTACAAACTCCTGCACAAAATGACCTTGAAAATGTGTATTATTACTACTTTTATATTTTTTCTTATAAGAATGTTGTGCATTGGACCATAGTAGTCAGAATAGTGAATTGGAGTCTAATCATTTAAAAGTTAGGTGAATCGAATTAGGATTCAAATCGATAAATCATAAGATTCATGCGCATTGTACAAATTGTGTATGAAAACATATATATATATATCAGTGCTGTTAATGCCACGCCTAAGCCATTTGCACGTGAATCACCTAGGTCATACTTAAGGCAAGCCATGAGGGTTGTTGAAAATTTGTAAAAGTTTAAAGGAGTCAATATAAAGATAAGAAGCGTAAGTTTGTTTTCTCATTGTATTGTTACTTGTGTGATTGTATAGCTTCAACATTGGCATAACTCTCAATTCTAGTGTTATGCTTATATTTCTAATATGCAAATATCTTTCTTTTTCCTATTTTGTTATTTTTATATTGCTGCATATATTTTTCTTTTTATTATAAGTATTACATCAAATATGACTCTTTAAATTGTTATAATTTCATTATATGCCAACTTGTCTTTTATTTAACTATTTTTTTTCTTCTGAATTTTAATTTGTGGACACAAGTTTGAAGTGTGTAAAATATAGTTCATCTGTTTTTTTTACCCAAGATACTTTTATATTATAAAGTATATACGTAATTATATATATAAGTTTTGTATGCCAAAAATTAATTAATTATTTACTCAAGGATCTATGAATAAATATTGTATGCAATACCTGAGCCTCGCCTAAGCCATGCCTAGGCATTGCCTCGCCTAAATGGGGCCAATCGCTTAAACATCACCTTGGTGCCTTGACATACGTACATATATATATATAAAACCCAATATCTATAAACAAATGGGATTTAATATATAGTTTTGTTAACTAGTTATTTTAGTCCTATTTGAAGATTCCAAATAAACTAATATTTTCTATAAATGATTTTTTGTTGAAGTATTCATCCCCGCAAAATTTAGTTCACATTAAAATTTTTGTCAAGGTTAAATGGTTTGAAGTCTGATGAGTAATTACATATTTCTTAAATTGGCTAACACATTTAAGTGCTTAAATTGAAAGTGTAACATAATATTTTAAATCTATAATATGCATTATTTATATTTTCATGTTTGAATTTTATGAATTGCTTGAATCGTGAATCGTAAGAATTGAATTGTGAATCGTAGGATTCTACTATCTTTTTAGGATTTTCTATAAAATTTAGTGGCATTGAGATTCATGGTAAGGATTCAAATCGATTTCCCTTGTATTCAAGGGCGAAGCTATTAGTTGGTTGAATTGATACTACTTAAGCCCTAGGTCATTTGTTCGAATCTAGCTTCTCCTTCCGTAATTATTTTTATTTCTTCTTTTCCTTCTCTATTTTTATCCTTCTACCCAATAATAATAATCAATAAATTAATAAACAATTGGATACAAATCGACATTATATAATTTCAAAAACAAAAACTACATAACAAAAAAAGAAGAGAAAAAAATTACCCATGTCACTATTGCTATGATTATTATTATTTTTAAACAATACTTCCTAATGAAAGAAAAAATAAAAAGTAAGATATACTAATTATTTGAAAAAAAATAAATATTTTCTTTTAACACTATTATGCATCCACATTCATTTGTATTTCAAGTTTCTCTCTGATACCCTACCTCTCTAGACATTGTGAATGGAATTAGTAGTATTGCTAAATTGTGGGTTGCTACATGAATCTATTTCTTTGACTCTCCATATGAGTAATGATATTTAAATTATAAGTTTATACATTTTATAATTATCTTTTTCATGTTATTTTATGTCTTATTCTACCTTTATTAACATTATAAAATATTAATAAGTCATTTTTCTTAATTAGCCTAGGTAAATGTCTTCATTGCGTATACTTGAAGTACCTTAAACTATCTTGGATAGAAACGTAGCTATTTATGCACTTTTTCATAATATTCCTAATTCAATACCCAAATTGCAAACGCCCAAATCACAGCTCCAAATTCTACTTCTAAATTAACAGTCAAATCGCCCAAAACCTCCTACAACTCTTATTGTATCGTCAAAATTTTTCTAAAAAATTTTTTTAGCCCACCCGAAAGAAAAATCCTAGCTACGCCCCTGCTTGTATTGAATCGTGAATCGTTAGATTCATAGATTCAAATTGGGATTCTAATAGCCATGCATTGGACGATAAAGAAATTTTGATAATGAAGGAACAATACTCTAATAAATTAAGTCTAGTGGAAATGTGAATGTTTGGTGAAAATCAAAAGATAGAATTAGAAAGTTAGACATTTGAGAAATGGCTGAAGTACCCCAATTTGAGATTAAATAAGGAAGAATTGGTTCAGGGGGTTTTAACACAAAGCGAAAAAGATTGGATATGTTGTTTAGGAAGAGTGACATATTAACTATTAGCCTTAATAATGGAGTAAGGAGATGACTAAAATAATAGTGGGATAACTAACAAAAGTCAAACCACTTGTGATGTAAGATTTGGCCCTTGATAAAGCATAGTGGAATAAGTGGGTTGATGTTACCCATCCCATGCATTCGGGAAAAGGATTTATTGTGTTAGGTGAATATTCTTGTAAGAATGTTGCCAATTTTTGTTGCCTGATTCTACAAAGTTTCTCCCTCTAGTTTCTCAAGCATTAGCTTCTTCAATTCTTCTATCTATTCTATGTGATTTAGTTAAGTTCAGAAACTTGAAAACCCAACTCTTCAAAGAAACTTGTTTACTCAAGTTGCTCAAAAACTTGAAACTGGATTCAGCTCATTAATATGCTTCTCTACAAATTGAGACTAAAAACCAAGTCTTCATACAATTATATAAAATGATAAGATCGGACCACAATTTCATTTAATGGCACGAGTTGAGTTTTTTTTTTTTTTTTTTTTTTTTTAATACTAATCTCAATTATTTGGCCAATGAACTTAGAATTATTCAAACCAGCTGCATTGAGCATCTCAACATGGTTTTTTAAAGTTTCTGAACTGTGTTCTAAATCATACAAAAGCAGTGAATTGTGTTTTTTCTACTCTCTTTGACTTGGACCAATGCTGAAATATGGAACTTCCTAGAAAGAGTTTATCCCTAAAATAGGAGAGGTGGCTAGATATTACAAGTTTCAAGTATTTGTTTCTGATTTGCTGAAAGTATGGCACACTGGGAACCTCTTTGGAAACTTTGGCTGAGATCTTTAGAACAGAGTGTTTTCCTTAATTGATTTTTACTAGTCTCTTATATATATTTTTTGTGATGGGTAAGTGGTGGGATATGAACCCATGATCTCAAGGTCTGTGAACTGTCTCAGACCATTGAGCCAAAGGCTCAACCCCCTTGGTGAACATTTTCTATGTACGTCTAGTAAACATGTTACTCCCATCTGCCATCTTGGTGAACATATCATGAGTTCGTTTTTCCATAGCTGAGACAATTTATATTTCAATGTGTAGTTCAAATTACAGTAGCTGTTCATGATACAACTGGAGGGATGGAGACCAAGATGGCCGAAGCTGCAATGATCGCTAAACTGGGGATTGACGTCTACATTGTAAAAGTACTTTTGCATCGTTATCCAGTTTGATTTCATTTTTTTCTTTTTATTTTTATTTTTATTTTTTTTTTACAGTGAAGAGAATATTATAACCCTTAATGATATAGATACCATGCATTTTCTGTTGGAAACAGGCTGCTACAGATCACTCTTTACGGGCCTTGAAGGGGGAGGTGAAGACTGTAATTCCTGATGACTGGCTCGGCACTGTCATCAGATCATCAAGCTATAACAATGGCGCCACTTGACCATGTACAATGGAGACAACCCCATCTGATTTATGAACGAGCACAGTTCATTTATATTGTCGTAGATCATGGATTGTCGAGTAATTGTTCTCTAGAAGCACGGGGCCGGTGCTATTGGTTGTTACGCAAGAAACATCATAACAGGCAACGTGATTTTATTGTTCTTGATTTATGCAATTAGATTCATCTCACCGAGGATTTTAACGGGCGGGAAAGATCTTAAAGCATAAGCCCCTCAAAGAAAAAACAAAAGAATAGGCTGAATATGCAAGAGGAACACCAATCTTAGGCTTACTCATTATTCTTTCTAATAAAGCAAACAACGTGGCCTTCAACATATGTTTACCAGTCATCGAAGCCTACTCTCGGTTTCTCATGCAGCACCTATTATCCAAAGTCAACATATGTTAAGAATTCAATTGTCGTGATAGTATAACCATTCCAGAAAGAGAAACTGTTCTCATTTTTATGAACAGGTGGTATATTTTAAAAAACGACCCTAAAATTTGCTCTATAGAGGATATAGAAATTCCTACTTCTACAGTAGTTTGAGAGGGTTATTAACATAGGATTCCTTAAATAAGTGGTTATAAATTTTTCCTGTTCTCGGTGTTTCTAAATTTGTACACTTCTATTGGTCTTAGTAACGATTAAATTAAGGATATTGCTTGACTACGCCCTTACGACCCACAGAACGATCTATAAACGATAAAATTGACTAATTTATCGCCAGTAAATAGAAGTCTCATGTCATGCATTATCTGGTCCACAAATCTCCATCTCATAAGAAATTGTTTCTGGCTCTCTATTGAAATAAAATATTCAGCCAAGCCCTCTAATGTTGCTTGGCTTCATGGCTGATCAGGTGGTTCTAGTAGCTCACGTAAGTAACGATGTAAATCATGTTCAGCAACTCGGTGAAAATGAGTTTTAACTATTATCTAGTGAAAATGAACCTTAAAAAACATAATAATACAAGAGATTCTAAAGGTCTCGAACCCACCACCAGATGAAACCTCTCAAGCCCAAAAGGACATCATCATCATCATCATTCTCTATTATTTGGCCTGCATTTGAAAATGTGAGCATAAAAAAAGTGAATAGCGACCACCATAGATTACCAACCCAAAACCAAATAGATGTGAAGGCCTTATACGACACCAAACACTTTAAAAGTGTATATACAATCTTGCGGCGGGTTATACCTTACTGGCCACAAAAGTAGTACTGTCAAAGGTAGTTCCCTAAGAAGATAAAGCTTAAATAATTTTGAATAGCAAGTGAAGATAAGTTTTTGATGATAGATGAGGAGGCCCTTGAAGCATATATTTATATTCCAAATAGGTATAGGTGCCCTTGGTTCAATTCCCAAATAAAACCAACTCCAAGACTAGTAAACTATGTATCTTGCAGTCTGCATCACAAGCCATGAGAGCTCTTACCAAAATCCTCAACTGAACTTTGACAAAGTCGGGTGAAGGAGGTAAATCTACTTGGGACCAATGTCCTTGAGGGCACAGATCTGCTCTTCTCCCATTGCAGACATCACAGTCACAACTAGATCCTTTCCATCATCAAAACCAGATTTGATCTGTATTTCAGGACAAAGGGGGTTTAATATCAGTCATGCAGATAGAGATCAAAGACAAATAAGTATTCAGCATCAGTAGAGCAAAAAAAAAAATTTATGAACAAAAAGCCAGATGGCTTAGATGGAAGAAAATAATGAGCTAAGCCAGCCAAATGGCTTCAGGAATTCCTGTACCAGCCAACCATGTAAAATAGTAGCAGATCAACAAAATAACAATTCTGTTCTCATACAAGAAGGACTGAGACTTGTACCCAGTAGAATGGTGCAGTGCTTCATTTTTTAGGAGTCTGGTGCAAATCTCAATTTAGAACTTTCATCTCCGAAACACATTAAATTCAGGGTTAAGAATCTCAACACACTGTTAAATTCATCCATTGGCACCACCAATTTAGGAGCAAGCCCCAACCTCATAGAACTGAAGCCAAAGAGGTATGGTACAGAAAACTATTCAGGACCTTATTTCAAACAACTCTCTGAAAATTACAAATCTGCAACTTCATCATCTCTAGATGGCTTTATTCAAAGTAATTCCAAAAATATGGTATATTCGGGCTTTGCTCAACTAATCTATATTGGCACCTGGTTGCTCAAGCGGGAGATGAACCCAATGGCCAACAAGTGCAGGGTGGGAGTCGATCCCTGGTCTCAATTTATGAGGTGCCGACCTAAGACCACTCAGCCAAGTCTGATTTTAGGTATTTATCTACAGTGACCTTCAAATTCACTTAGTCATGAAGGGTAAAAGTTGGAGAAGAGAGAAATGTCTAATTGAGGCGAGTTGACCAGGAAAAACAGGTTAAGTTGGGAGTTCAACCACCCTACATTACCATAGAAATGAGTTAAAAAGAATCTCAAATACTTTCAACAATATTGCTAAAAAGCTGTCATATAATCAAACCAATATTATGAGATACAATCCACAAGGACCACAACAATAAACCATAAAAATTAGATGGTAGGTAATGCAGAAGGCTGAGGTCATAATTATTATATCCAAGCTTTTGCAGGTAGAATTTACAGCCACCCTATCAATAAGGGTTCCCTCGTCCTAGTAGCCTCTTCCTTAACACGTCTCTAACTTTGATCGCCTTTTCCTGTGACAAATTTGACATTAATTTAAATGGCCAATGTTCAAAGATGGCTCTCACTTAGACCTCAACCAACCTTCAGGTAACACCTTCGCAAGTCACCCTTTTTTAGGCTCATAAGTCTTTAATTATTAAGAACACATTTGATGTTTTGGCTGCTCAACCAGAAGTGTGAGATTTAGCTAGAAAATAGGAATCAATTAACTAATTCATCACAAGTCACAGACTCCTAATAATTTAGGGTTATCTGTCATACTAATCCCTCGGGGACACGGCTACAAACTCCCTTGAACCTGTTGGCCAACATATTAGGCATGTCTCTTGAGATTGATTTTGAACTCGCAACCTCAAGGATGGCCATAGACTCATAGTATAGCTAATCTCATCATTTATCAAAACCTGTCATTCTAGCTATATGACTACTTAAAAGGCCATAAACTGAAAACTTAAATTATGAGTAGGAGGCATCCTCATAGAGCATTAGCTTCAAGATGTAGTTGAGAAAATGGGACATCCATACTCTTGCAAGTCTTGCAATTTTTGGACACAATAGACATATATACCTAGGATATGATGAAATGATATGTAAAAAGTAATCTAGAGGATAACTATTGGGAATCCCTTTATAGATAAACTAATGTTCTATGCTTTTTAACTAAGACCTATAGATGATTCACAAATATTCCTTTCTTGCCAAACTAAACAGCAATAGGATTTGCAACTCTTGCCTTCTCGATGCCAAATTTATTATTTAATAGGGGCCCCAAATCAGGCAACCCTTACCCTAGAACTTCTTGGTCCAACCTAACTAGTAGCTAGGAAGGCACCATGCAAATTTTTCTTTGGACATATTAACCATAGTTATCAAATTGATGAGCTTTTCAACTTGAATCATATGATTCAAGTAGAATCACATCTATTACGATTGAGCTTTGCATATATTGCAAAATCCCAAAAAAATCATAATTTTTTTTGTTATCATAAGATTCAACTTGAATTGTAGGAATCAAATTGAATTGTAAGATTTCTTCAAAATCAATTAACTCAATCTAAAACCATTTTTGGGGAAAATTTTGACACTTTTTCTTCAACTTCAACATTTTAACTTCTTCACAACCCAATGAAATAACCATGAGTTCTTCAAACACTTAAGTTTGTCTTCATTGCACATATCTAGGAGAAAGGCTTTGGTCCCTATTTTTGTTTTACCTTCAATAAGTTAGTTATTTTTCCATCAAAAAAAAAGTCCAATTGTTGCTTTGTTTTTTCAAAAGGTAAAAAAGCTTCTAAATATTTGACAATTTCTGTTTGTACTTTGTTTCTCTCATTTTAAACTATTTTTTGTTTGGTTGTGCTATTTGATATCGTAGTTTTTTTTCTATCATTTCATGGTTGAGAAGTGAGAACCAATAGAAAGATAGAAAAAACTTGAGAGCATGGCTCATGTTGCACCCAAATAATAAAACCAATAGTGAAGCTCTATTTTTGAATGAAACATCATCTTGCAAAGACATGCAACAATGTTAAGACTCATATCAATGAGCAAGATAATGATAGTCCATTTTTAAAAAAGTTTATTTTTCAAAATGAGGAAATAAGAAATGATAGAATGGAAGAAATAAAAATGTATGATATAAGAGAAGGAAGATTTGTGAGCTAGATATAAATCAAATAAGCAATGGGTGATTATTGTATTATTAAAAATTTAATAAAAAGAATTAAATTATTTTTGTAAATACAATTTGAATCTCACATAAAATTGGACAAAGCAGCTTCCCTTTCATATCATGTGGGTGTTGTTGATGGATGATGCTAACTCTTGAAGGGGGAAGAAGAGGATGAGGAGAGAGAGAGGGGGATGGGGGGTGGGGAAATTGTTACTTTTAAGGGGCATTTTTGCATTGTAAGGTTTAAGCATTAACGAGGATGTCGCCAAATGACATGGCATCAACCTCTTAACCCTCATGAATATTAAAGACAATGTCTCCAAATTTCTAGCACATTGCCTTTCTTCTCCTCTATCACTATAGTCCAATCATCAGTTCACGATATCAGTTTCAAAAAAATCAAAAGTGAGGAAAGGTAGAAGAGTAGAAAATAACATCATCATCATGTATCATAACAATAATAATCAAAGGGACTAGTAGGTACTCTTAAGTGGCTCAAATAATATTGATTATTGAATAAAAATAAATAAATAACAGAATAACCAAACATGGAGCAGACAAAACCTAAAAAAATTATCCAGAGCCAAGTAAACAATAATGTTAACATCTAATCAACCTCGAAAGAAATGGTCACTAATACAAGTAAACAAATGTCAATAATTGTTAATGAAATGGATGCTATGAAATCCCCAAAGAAGCACAGATAGGTCTCAAATAATTCTAGAAACAAGAAAAATCACAAAAAAGAAGAAGAAATTGTATCTTTTAATGTAGCAAGCTAACCTGGGTAAGCAAGCTGTCATCAGTTGGAAGCCGCAGATCATCCTTAGTGCCACCAGTTTCAGTCAGCAGGCTCACCTGTTGTAGTAATATAATATCATAAGAAATCAATAGCAGCCAATACTAACAAATAAGTGGGGTGCAATACAAAGTGGGACATACAAATCCATCCTCGGAGATATCAATCAGCTGGTAGTCAGTACGATTAACATGTGGAACCTGCAACAATGATAATTGTTCAATTACCAAAGAAATAATAATGATAATTGATCATATCTTAGAATAGCAACACAATCAAATGCATCACAATCATAGAACACTACATGGAATGAGGAATTCTTACATCACAGTTATGGGAAGATGGAACAATATCTTCAAGCTTTTTTCCATTGAAAATGTCAATGCCAACAAAGTGGCATTTGGCATGACCATGCTTACCAGTCTTGGAGGTTGACACCTCAACAACCTGATGCAGGAATGACCAAAAGTAAGGGTCAGCATAACATCTTTACATTAGTTGGTTGTAAAAAAAAAAAGAAAAAAAGAAAGAAAAAAAGACGAAGAAGAAAAAGCCATTCTCAATATTTAAATGAGATCTAGGATGTTCTGACCAAGACCAGGACAACCATGAAAATTGGAAAACTCTAAACGAACAAGTAAAAAAAACAACCATTACATCAACATGCTCCATTGAAAGTTAATACTTTAACTCATCATAAACCATTACAACATAGGCCATGGTACAAATATGTGCAGTTGCCGTTTTCATAGTCATGTATGCACAATTTTCTGATGCCTCTAATGAAATGCAGTACAACAGCACATGATTGAAGGAAAATATAGGCAAGAACCCCAAACATTTAACAGATAGAGCTCCACGAATAAAGATAATATTATAGACACAATTTTCAAAGAAATTATCTTTCGAAACTCATCTTCCCTATCAACCATTAATTGACCTTACAGAAAATGAATAAAATGGATGAGGAACTGCCGAAATCAGGGAGGTGCAGAGTCTAAAAATAGGATTAGGAAAATCAAGTACTAATGCACGAGTTCAAATAAGTTCCAATGGATGAATAACCATCTACGTATTCATGATCAACAAAAAGAAAAACCCATCAAAAGAACTTAGCTGAAAAATAGACGAGGGACATTATCACCATAAACAATGGTTAATCCAGTTGAGCGTGATCAGCTAAGCTGTTGGGAACTTCATTCCTACCAATAAAGCATAACTTTTTGTAGGTTAAATGAATTTTTTTGAGCGTGATCAGTTTCTTAGTGCACAAAAGCTGAATTTTTGGCCAAAACATCTTGATCAACTGGTCAAAGATCAATCGTTAAACAGAACATTATCATCATAAACAATGGTTAATCTTGTTGAGATCCTATGAATTTGCTTATAATTTGATAGGAATTGCTCAATTACTACTTCTGAAACGAAGTTCCACTTAAACAATCCAGGCCTTCTTAATTACCATTCTTCATTAACAGTATCATAATTTTTTATAGCTTCGGGCTGAGTTATGGCTTGAAATCCCGATCAATGTTTTTGCAAAACAACATCCCTTAATAGCTACAAAAAGAAACTTTCCAGGATCCTGAAAACAAATATACCCCTCTAATCCACACAAATAGAACCAGACTGCATGGTAAGACTCATATGCTTCGATCAAATCGCTAACTAAAACACAAATTCCATCCAACACTTAACAGGATCGAATAACAAGTTAGTTCCAATAATGTCAGCGATAGCCTCACATCTCCCTCGCCGATTAAATTATTTTTTCACCAAAAACAAACCTTTAAAAATCCATGCCAAATACTCATAATAGATCATATAAACAAAACAAGACACACACCCACACACAGAAGCCACGAATACAAACAAAACCATACTTCAACCACAATAACAAAACCGAATCCAAACTAACATCAACGCAAAAAACGAAGCAAACAGTCAACACACCAACAACAACAAAAAAAAAAAAACCCTAAAAACCGTAGATCTGAAGAATCGGACGGAAAATCAAACCTTGCAAGCCCTCTGCTTGATCACAATGTATCCGTTCTTACGGATTGTTCCAGCCTGCTGAGGATACGTCTTCGAAGCTCCCGCATCGGCCTTGGAGTCAAAGTGATGCTCTTCGTCCGACATATCTCGGAAGCTTCGAAACCCTAAAAATTATAAACCCTAAAAACACAAAAAGAAGAAGAGAGTTGCAGAGCTCGCGAGGGTAGAGAAGACGAGAGGAAGAAGAAGCAGCGAGGCGGCTACAATTATAAAGATCCTTTATCCTTTATATATTACACGCTTCATTTTTATCCGATCTTATTATAAATCTTACAAAAAAATTAAGAAAAAAAAATATTAGTGAAGACGGAAAATGTTTTTTATGTGTTACGAGTGACGGTTTCGGTTAGGGTTTCGGGAAAAAAAAATTGTCTCTGTCTCTATACCGTTGGATGGTTCTAGAATTGGACGGACGGACCTTAAGGGAATCAATGCTTGGCGTTCTAAGTACGCGAACCAACGAAAACTCGCATCGCACGTGGGCTATAGGAGGCTTGCCGTAGGAGCGAGGCACGTGTCACAGAAAGGGACTTTGCTTAGGTAGTGCTGCGGACCGTCTTAGGCTTCACTGATTTCTGACCGTTGGATTGTTTTGTAAGATTCGGCTATTTCATTGACTTTTGGCAAATGCGCTGTTGAGTATTGGAAAGATGCATTGAATCGAATCATTTTAAGCAACTATTTAACAATTCGAATATAATTTTTTATATTTAAAATTTTAAAAATATAAAATATATATTTAATTTATGAAAATTTAAAAATAACTTTTTAAATTTAAAAAGAAATATTTTTAAAAAATAATAAAATATTATTTTTAACATTTTTATTTTTTAAGTTATATTATATTTTTTCAATCGTGAACTAAAACAGCCTACAAGATACAATTCAAAAATAATTTAACATGTTTTCACTTTTCATTGAGTATGCTGGATTAAGTGTTTGCATTTTTAATGGCTCGTTGTATTCATCATCTCTTAGCAAGACCCCGTAATGACAAGAGTTTAGTGCGCTAGATATCTTTTTTTTAGCATGAAATTTTTTCTTCTTTTACCATTGTTCTTATAATATAAAGAATTGCGGATTGATTGGGTCCCTTCGTCTACCTCATGACTTTAGAAGTTTGACTCTTACTAGTGTTACTAAGTTTGAATTACTTGTTTATTAAAATCTTAATAAATTTCAATGTATACAGTATTAACCCTTAAAAAGATCTTAGCTAATACATGGATATAGGGTTAGAGATGCTCTAGAGACGTGCGTTCTCATATTTATTGAATTATATATAAGGGTAATGCTAAAAGAACACATATTGTTGACAAATTTTATTAACATTGTAGTTAAAAATTATTGAATCGCCTCGAATAATGCAATAACTTTATTATTGTTATTTTTTTAATACAACTATATGGATGAAATTTATTATTAGGTACACATTTCTATGTTATAATGCAGTTAACAATTTATAAGATAAATGCAAAAAGGGACCTAAATGAAAAATCTGTTGGAAAAAACACCCAAACCCTCTAATATTACAGATTTAATAAAGAAATAAATAATAGAGATCAACACTCACAATTCAAAAATATTCGTGAAAAAACCTAAAATCAGGAAAAAAAACTACGAACAAAAATAATCCACTATCAATATAATAAGTACGTCAGAGGAATTAAACACTTCAAGTACTTCTACACCAGATAGTATACAACGCTGAGACTTTGGTAAAGAAGAATAACATAAAGAGAATACTCAAGAGAAAACTAGAACTTCAACCGCGTCACTCGCACAAGTTTTAAACTCTACACTCTTTCACAAAGCTTCTAAGGACCAAAATTTACATTCTTTTAGATCTCACTCTGTAACACCTCGTAATTTTAATTAAATATATACGTTGAAGTATGCGTATATCGAGATGTATAATACTCGTATAAGTACATGTAAAGCCATGTGTACATGTGCCAAATGAACTTGAAAATGTCAAAAGTAAGTTCGGAATGTGATTTTAAATAGAACACGATTTACAACACGTGTATGTCTCATGTGGATTGCGTGTAAAGAAGAAGATGAGGAATGAAGTAAGAAAAAAATAAAATAAAAATATATTACTGTTCATTTGTGGGGTACTGTTCACCAAACAGTACCGTGAACAGTACTCATATGGAAAGAAGACAAAAAAAAACAACAAAAAAATAAAAAGAAAAGAAGTCGCTGGAACGAAAAGGAAAGAAAGAAGCAGAGAGAAAGAGAATCGAGAAGAAAGGAAGAGAAAAAGAAGGGAGAACGGGCAATTCGCGTGAAATCGGGACTCGTGGTAAGTGATTTTCACTCTATTTCTTCGTAAAATTACATAAGGTCTTTTTGTCACACCTCAGTACCCATCACATCCTGGGGGTACTAGACACTGCGGTGTGCTGTGTACTAGGGTGTGACACACTCACTAGTTGGGATGATCAATAAACAATGAGGGACCTCCTATATATAGACTTTCTATCCACAATATTTAGAAACTTTGTAACCAACAAAGATTCTTCATTCTACACTAACATAGTTTCCTTATTCAAATACAAGTAGATCATAAAACCCTTAACCATATTTAGAAAGTCCTAATTACTTTCTAAATGCGTGTTCCATGTTCTAATCCAACAAGAAATTCATGTTTGAGCCAAAATCCAACAATCTTCACCTTGGCGAAAACACCAATGCTTCATCTGCTTCAATCTCATGTTTTTGCCTATTTGTCCTCAAGGGCCATGACACTCAATGTTGAGAATCACCCAGGTCCAAGTCACCCTTGAACTTGCCAACTAGAACCCACTTTCTGATCAACCTTTTAGACCCAGATCTTGCTCCGCCTGCTAATCCTGGTTTGCCCATCAACACGTACAAGTTTCTGTCTTGAACACCTTTCATGATCATAGAAGACTTCCAGAAAACTTTCAATACTCCATCTTTACCAGAGTACCAATAACCTTCAGAATCTAACTTGGAAAGAGATATCAGATTCTGAGTAAAACTCGGCACATGTCGAACATCATGAAGTGTAATAACGTGTCCGTCAAACAACTTCACCAGAACTTCACCCACTCCCATTATTGGCTTTTGGGAGCCATCAACCATCGACACAAACTCGCCACCAGTACAAGTTGCATACTTGCCAAACCATGCCTTGTGTATGATGTGTGGCCCCGGTGTTAATCACCCAATTTTCTTTATACTGTAAATTTTCACTATTAATAGATGTCATAAGAACAAAATCACCGTTAAACTCAACGACATTCAGATTGGTACCGTCATCTTCGACATTCTTTTTTGTCGACTTGGAGCTATTTGGCAAACTTGTTCCTTTTCCTTTCCAATTCTTGCAATCTTTCCTTAGGTGTCCTGATTGCCCACACCTCCAACATGTCCCCTTCACAAACCTTTTAGGATTCCCCTTCTTTCCACCTACTGCCAATGCCGAACCCTCAGAAGAATCATTACTAGCACCTTTTAATCGTCTCTCTTCAGAAAGTAGCGTACTTGTAACTTCTTCAATATTCACAGTATCCTTCTCATACATTAACGTAGTCTGAAGATGTTTATAGGAAGCTGAAAGGGACCAAATCAGTCGAAGTGCTTGATCATAATCCTCAATTTTTACTCCAATTGCTTCTAACTCTGAAACAATACCATTGAGGACACTAAGGTGATCAACTATTGTTGTACCTTATTCCATCTGCAACGTGTGGAACTTTTCTTTAAGATACAACCGATTTGAGAGACTATTTGTCATATACAAGCTTTCTAACTTCTTCTAAAGATATTTTGCTGTAAAATTATCCTTGTTATTCCTAAGGACATTCTTTGCAAGACAAAGTCGTATCGTACTAGCAGCTCTCATATCCAGCTCTTGCCAAACTTCATCACTTTCTTTACTTTTACCTATCAAAGCCTTCCGCAGCCCGGACTGAATTAATAAATCTTTGACTTGCAATTGCCACAAGCCAAAATTTATTTTTGCATCAAACTTTTTCACATTAAACTTCAAGTTGGATGAATAATTCGACCTCTTTAAATCTCTTCACACTTTAATAATTGAAGTACAACTCCCACAACTCAAAGATATTCGTGGAAAACCCCAAAATTAGGAAAAAAAAACTACGGGCAAAAACAATTCACTATCAATATAATAAGTACCTCAGAGGAATTAAACACATCAAGTACTTCTACACCAGATTTTACACAGAGCTGAGACTTTGGTAAAGAAGAATAACAGAAGAGAATACTCAAGAGAAAACTAGAACTTCAACCGCGTCACCCGTACAAGTTTTAAACTCTACACTCTTTCACAAAGCTTCCAAGGACCAAGCTTCACCTTCTTCTAAATCTCACTCACTAGTTAGGATGATCAATAAACAATGAGAGACCTCCTATATATAGACTTTCTAGCAACAATATTTAAAAAATTTGTGACCAACAAAGATTCCTCATTCTACACTAACATAGTTTCCTTATTCAAATACAAGTAGATCATAAAACACTTAACCATATTTAGAAAGTCCTAATTACTTTTTAAATACATGTTCCATGTTCTAATCGAACAAGAAATTTATGTTTGAGCCAAAATCCAACAAAATCTTATAAATAATCCAAAATCTTCATTTATTATTATATACATTGATCTAATTTAATCATAAAAGAAATTATAAGTAAAACATTCTTTCAATAAATATTATTTACAATTATCCAAAACCAATACATAATACTGAAAACATTGGTAAATCTAAATCTACATGTAATCCAAATATTCAGTCTCTAAAATTTCTCGACTGCATAAAAACAACAGTGGTATGTTGCAAATTCAAACAAAAAAAAAAATTATTGTAGTCATGGTACAATATTCTACTAGCCATGCTTTGAAATTTTAATATATAGTTAAGAACTTTATTAAAAAATAAGAATATTCATTTGGTTGAATAAGGTTTCATCACCTAAGATGCCTAAAGGGAATATATAGGTTTTCTAACTCTTATTAGGCCTCACAATTATTTCTATTAATTGTTACCTAAATGAGTTTTTCATTACTTCTCATTTAAAAAGTTTTGTATTATTGTTTCAACATTTATTATTTTTATTCAAGTTGGACCCTGAAGAAGTATTAAGAAAAGAATTGGAGTTGAAGAAATATGATTATTCTGTAAAGATTAAGCAAACAAATATGCATAAATTTTTTGTATACTTTTTTATAACATTTTTGTTCACTTTTATTTAAGGTGTACTTAGACATCTCACTAAAATATAAATTTCTTTTGTTTGGTACAGATAAAGATATTAGCGTATATCATTTTATATCTAATAAGAATTAAGTAGCCAAGGTGGTTGAGAAATTAAGTATAAGTGGGATTGAGGTCTAGGTCTCAAGTTCGAGTTTAGGCATGTCCCTATTTATCCGTTTTTGTTAGAAGAGTTAGCCCAAACGCCTCTGCAATGCGGGAGTTCAAAAGAATTAGTCTCGTCCAAAAAGAACGAGGATATCTTTCAGATGCCGAAAAACCCAATTTGTTAACCTAAAGCATTAAAGCATTAAAGCATTAAAGCTAGTAGCAATAAGTAGTGCAGTACATTCTTGATTGAGGTAAGATAAAAGAGTACTTCTCAATAACTTAATCACACAAGCCGATCTTAATATAAAATATAAACAAGAAGATTAAACAAACAAAAAATAGAACCCTTGTTTTGATATGTATTCCGATTCAATAAAAATAAAAAATAAAAACAAACCAAAAGAAATATAAACTCACCTTCAAAAATCCATTGCCACTCGAATTGATCATCAAGATTCTCAAACGTGAAACAAAGGCAAAAGAAGTGAGAGAGGCAAACCGAAGAGAAGATGTGAAAGAAATGTGCACTTCAAATGGTGATAGAGAGGTCCCAATAGAGCGATAAGAAATAGAATGTACGATTAAAGGGATAGATAGAGGTGCTAAGACTTTTAAGCTTTATATATCCTTTGAATGAAGAATCTAGAGGCACGCAATTTGTGAATGAAGAATCGGAAGAAGCACACAAAGGTAACATAAAAGGACACGAAGATCTTGTAAGTTGTCTCTCAAAGCTCCAATTTAGAAAGATCTCAAGAGACTTCACCAAATGGCGAAAGGAGATCGAGATCAACAATAGGTTTTCTGTAGATGAAAAGATGAAAAACACATTCGGGCCAAGCCAATATTTAGATGAAATTGTTGAAATTATAAAATAATCTAGATTATATTTTGTTTCTAATTAGGATTTTGAGATATGTTAAAGTAGAAAGTTTAATTTTATGTTACAAATTAGGAGGTTGAGTTAAATTAGAAGGTTGTGTAATTACAAGTTAACTATTCTCGTAGAGACTCGATAACAGTGAAGGTCACGTGTAGAATAACAACAAGGTATAGTTTATCAACAACTGGTACAACATTCGAGAAAATCGATAAGTGGCCGACAAATAGGTAAACCCTAATCTTATTTAATTAAGTATTAACCATGATAACTCTAACTATGATAAACTATGGTTAACAATAGTAAACCAAGTTAATAGCTATATAAACAACTTTAACATTCCTCAATTTTGCATCTCAAAACAATGGGGAAAAACTTATTTAGATAATGACGCAAAACCGACTCGACGTCCAAGGAACGGAATGTGACTTCCACCGACAATGTCCGAAAGACATGTTCACTGAAAGAGTGATGAACCCAATAGTGGTAGATCCTCTAATAAATACTCTAATAGATAATTTGTATAATCATAGGGTGGAGCGAAGAATCTTAGATGAAGGAGAAAGACCACTTATGAAAATCCGTGAGATATATGCATGGCGCTGGACACAACAACAAACAAGCACATCAATGGTGCTTCGAGTCATGATCAGTATCCTGATTTTTAGGGTCATAGTACAACATGTATCCAGACAATATTTCCTAGAGTACTATTCGACAATTTTTGACAAGGACTTTAGGGGTATGGGTTGCCAATATTAGTTGTATATAAGTATGACTAAGTGTGAGTCACAACTATGTAAATCCATATCAATATAAATAAATATATTATTGATAAATAATAAGAAATACATTGAGTTCTAGTGATCTGACTTACCCCCAGAACTTAAAGATAGTTGGATCAAAAGTTGATCTCGCTCTTTACAGAGCACTGTGTTCTCCTCCAACATACAGTGAAAGGAATCTCCTAGACCAATACCTTCTTGTTGTAGGGCAGAGTTCTCCTGTCGTAACTTCGCAGTCTCTCGCTGTAAATCACTAGTCTTCTGATGAAAAACAACTGTCTCTTACTGTAATCTCCCGTTCTCCTCAGTTACAGACTTCATTAAATATTTCATAAATGATATTTTATAGTCCTTATCATGAGTTTGTTTGATTAAGGTATCTACCTCTTTTTCAAGATAGATAACTTTCTATCTGAGCTGTGCGACATGTCCTAACTCAAAGGCAAGGATATGATATATAAAAGCTCCTTAGAGAAAAAAAGAAAAAAAAAAAGAAAAAGAAATAAATATATAGATTTAATAACAATAAAAATAAATAAATAAATAAAAATGATTACCTTAGAAAGCTGAGATAAAGCTTTGAGTGAGTGTTCATCAAGAGACATGGATAAAAACTTATTTATCTTAGCTTCACGATGCCAATAATATAATCATCATCGTTTAGCACAGTAAAACCAGGTTTGACTATTTCTGTCTGAATAGATGCTCCGATCGCAGCAGAGGAAGAACCGACCTTAGAATCCTTACGAGGACGTTTTCTTCTGGGAGGCCGTTGAATCGATTTTCCTTTCTTAGCTTGCTTTGAAGGAGAATCTAGTACAATAGTGGTTGCAGATATGTTGGTATTAGGATTAGAACTAGTTTTCTCTTCGCCCCTAACACCAGTTAACGAATCCATTATACTTTGTCTCTCACAAATCGTACCTTGGAAATATGCCCTTACCCTTTCACCATTTTGTTTAAATAAGGAAATTTCAAAGATACAAGTGTAGTTAAATATGTAATACGTCACGATTAATGTAAAAATTAAAGGCACAGACAATGACATGACACAAAGGCATTATATTTTCTAAGTGGTGGAAAAACCACTGAGCCAAGTGACTCCAATAATAATTTGGAGCTCTGATAATACTTGATTGAGAGTGGCTAATGATTGACCTGTAAATGACCTATCATTTCGAACTTTATCTAATTTCGAGGATGAAATTTCTTTTAAGGGTGGGAAGATGTAATACCCGGAAAAAAAAATCAAACTTTATTCAAACTTCGAGATTCCTCTTAAATTATTTTATAATAAAAATATATTATTAAATAAACCAATTATTGTGATCGGTGGTGTGTAAGATCACTTTGGGGTCCGCAAATCCGATTAACTAATTATTTTGCTAATTAATTTTTTTTTTCTGAATTGAGTTGTATTCAAACAGAAACTTGCAAAGAAAAGTTATAGAGAATGGTTGATAGTGTTTTTTTCACTTGTTTGTCTTATATGATATGTCTAGACTGATGAAGTAGTGCACATTAAAATATATATATATATATATATATATATATATATATATATATATATATATATATATATATATATATAAACAAAACAAAATAAAAATAACAATGGTGGCACCCACCACCACCCCATGTGGTGTCGGTAACGCACTCATCACCCTATAATGGCGGCACCCACCTAGTTATTATACAATTTACATTTAGCCATGTTTTATATATTATCTAATCATTAGAGTAGTGGTGGTGCCCAAACCACTTCTTTTCTTACATAGTTTATATATTATGCACCCACCACCCGCAATAAGCACCAACCACTCCACTTCATTAAATAAAGTAGACTCTTCACCTCTCCACCGTCCTCTTTCCTTCTCTCCCCTCCTTTCGAACTTCATTCTTCTCTCACAAACCAGTAACAAAGGCAAGTGATGCCGCCAGAAAAACCGCGAGAGCATCCATAGTGAGTTCATCTTTTTCTTCTTCTTTCATTACTTTACTCTTGTTCTATTTTTGTTGTTAATGGTGACAACAAGTAAAACTGCTCATTACCTATTTTTCTTAACTTCCCTCTTTTCTTCTTTTTTCAACTTGGGAATATAGGACATGAACCTTCACATAAAATCACATTGAAACTGGCAACCCAAACGCTGTAATAAGTAGCAACAACTTGACAATCATGATGCCATGTTTCCACTTTCAAAAACTTATACTCATGTTTTGGAAAAGATGATCTCTATTTTCAGAAACTTGTTCTCATACTTAGGGGAAGATGAATACCTCATAGATCCGCCCCTATAATTTTTCCTCCTCCTCTCTTTCTCTTTCTCTTTCTTCCATCCTCTCTCCTTCTTCTCTCTGTTTTCTCCTCTACTGGTTGTAGTGAACAGAACATATGAGGAGATGAGGTAGTATATAATATTATATTATTATGCATATAATATTGTATATGTTTGGATTGTTATAGACAAGATGATATATTATATTAAGTTATACAAATTATGTTATATAATATTATATGTGGGTTAGGTTGTATTATATTATACCGTGTATACACAAATATATTATATATATTATACATGTGTACACTACATTATATATATAATACCCACTAATATGTATACATCATAATGTATGTATGTATTTTCTATATTTACATATGTTATATGGTGGTGGCAGTGGCACTCGCACCTCCATCATCACTAACGTACTCTGTGCAACTTCAATAAGTTGCCACACTTACAAGTATATATAAATATATTATTTTATATTATGTATATCTCATATAGAAAGATATATGTAATGTAAGATATTGTAATATATTATCTATACCTTATGCAAGATAATATATATGTAGGCACACGCGACTAACGTGAATATAATACGGGTGTATATAGGTTGAAAGCAACACATGTTGAAGAATCCGATTGATCGACAAATGGGATGCATGGCCTGTGGGAGTGATCCTTGACTTTTTCTTTTATTCTTATTTGTTTCTAACATGTTATGTCATGTTTAATTAGATGTGTGTGTATGTGATTTCTTTCTTAAATCATTTGCATGCTAGTCATAATTGTATTTCATATGTACATGTTATGCTTGCTATTGAATATTCTACGATCAATAGGCCTTGTGTGCTTTTATTGTTGATTGGAAGTTTAAATTAGAGAAACATTGACATGCTCTCTTAATTATGATAATCATATGGAATGATATGATATGGGTTGTGGTGTGTTATTCGGTAATTAGTTTTATAATGACATGATATGTTAATACATTACATTGATCATGTTGTTATGTTAGTTATATTATTTGCCTCACTAAAGACACACTAAAAAGATAAACAATATATTGAAAGGTGTCTTGGCCTAGCCTGAGATGTTCCGAAAGGCTAAGTTATGTGTCACAATAGCCAGTGAATTTCAGACTCTATTCGAGAGGAGTTCCGATGGAAAAAGTAATTCCGCCTGAGTGGTCTATAACCCAAATAGATGGTTAGCGACGACACTTAAAAAACAAATTAATGTTGCAATGTAATGTATGCACTTGTTTGAATATCTAGTAGGATTGGACGTATTATGTTATTAATATATAAGATTTCAAGAATATTGTTTAAGGTGATTCACCAGGCATTAGCTCACCCTCATATCTCTTGTAAGAGTTAATAATGCATTATGAGTCGGATTTCATCTAAGGAGTTGATAGCGATAAAACCAGACAATTGAGTAAATTCGAATAATGTCTTAGTAGTATGTTTGTCTATTGAATTGGTTATTACAAGCGGTGCAACCTTTATTTGGTGATAATGATTATTGGTTATTTGAATAAGTCATTGTAATAGTAAACTTATTACATCTATCCAAAAAATTGTGAATTGTAGTGTCATTTAATTTATTTTTGATATGACACACTACATTATTCTCAAAATGGTTCTAGTCTTGTGATGCCTGCAGGATTTAGAATGCCAGAGTATTTGGTATTCTAGGATGATTTAATCTCATGACTATGATATGGTCTATAATATGACCAAGGAAAATATTGAGACATCCAGTCTCACATGATTGAAATTGTAGGCACAGTAAGACTAGGGTTAAGTAATGTCCCTAGACCAATAATCTTATTAATTTTGAAATTCTCATATTAATTATAAGGGCATTGCAAGGAAATGATAGACACTCACGCCCCGGCTAGGTTACTCTGGTCATTCACTCTCTATCATAGCGCCCGTGACCAAGTTGAAAAAATCGAGGTGTGACAGGCACAAAGTATCATATGCTTCGTCAATTTTTGACACATGTGACACCCTATAACAAGACTTGTATAATTCCATATCATTCCATGACATCACCTAAAAATTCTTTTCATCCACATAGCATTATACCATTCAATCACATCATATTTGCATCAATTAAAGCTAAGAATTCATCTTTTATACATGTCCCCACATCTAAGTTATAACATACGTAGGTAGTGGGATACATACATGTATATATACAAGAATACAAAGGTTTACCCCAAACTTCTCAAATACATACATCTCAAAAGTCAACAAAAACGGAGGTCCCTCTTCTCTCGCCTTGCCCTTGCCCTTGATGTCTCCTCCTATAAAGGTTGAGAGTTAGGGCGAGCTACAACTAGCTCAATAAATATTCTACTTATGGCATTACATATGCATCAATAATAAAATATGACATTAAAAACAATATAAATAAGATGATGACAACAAAGTAATCAAATAAAGATACATGATCAACATATATTTCATCACATTCATCCATTTTCAAAACAATGCAAAACCCAGTGAAAAACCATGCAGTCATTGCCCATCATCCATGTAACACCCCAAATTCTCACCTTTCCAAAAAAAAAAAATTATTTTTTATTTTTATATATATACAAGAATCACAAATTAGTATCATCATAGGCCTCAGAGAATTTAGGGGTTACAACTTTTTTTTCACTACACCAGAACATTTTAAATAAAGCCCATATATGCTATTACGTTAACAAATAATTTTTTTACATGATCACTTTACCAGTTCTTAGTTGTCATAGTTACTATTTACAAAACATTTTATTTTTTTATACTACATATAATATCCTGCCTAACAACATATTTACCTAACTATTTGTTGTATATATTAAATAGAAAATCATGACCTATATTTTTCTTTCTTACTGCCAAAAAGTCATGGCTTTACTAATACAAACATCAAACTTTTCTTTTGAAACAACTTTAATCCCTGAAGAAAAACCTTTAGCACTACCACCATTTTCTGGACTAATTTCCTAGAAATGAAAATAGAAGGATGAGTAGAAGATCAGTGGATCCCCTAGTGGGTTCCACTTCTTATACCAGTTATTAAAGCAAATATATTTAAGTAGTATTAAGACTAAAATTAAGCAATCCAACAAAGTAAGCACACAAGCAACAATATAGCAATGCTAACATAAATGACAGAACTTCAAGAAACTTCACAAGAATCTTATTATGCTGCAATTAGCAATCCAACAAGAACCAACATACCCAAAACATTACTAGTAATAAAAATAACCGTGTGCAAGGAACCAAAATAATACATGAATATCATAAACCCAATAAAAAGTATAAGAAATGTAAACCATATGTTCTTTCCCACCTCGAAGTTATCGAAGTTTGTTTTTATGTTGTAAAGTCTTTCTGTTCTTGAACTTAGAATATCCTCGTAGTTTTCTTTTTAGAGAAAGAGAAAGAGAAAAAGTAAAAATAAGTTTTTGAAAGATAATTTTTACTTTAACCTCGCCCTATTTATAGGGGTAAAAATTATACGTTTTATTCATTTTGTCCTTAGTTTTTTTATAAATGACTTTTACGTCCTAAAATATCATTAGTTATCAATGTTCTTTTTCTAAAATACTTGAATCTTTTGAGATATTGACGCTTACGTCCCTTGATTATTAAACAAGATTCTAATATTTAAGTGGATTTAGTATGAGGGTATTACAATCCAAGTATTAAAGTGGGACTTACCTCTCATTATGCATTTATGAGGGTAGCACCTAGCCTTCTACATACTCATCATCAAGTAACCATTCCTAGCAAATCCACTCCTACCTAGAACAACACTAGCTATAGATATTGATTTGACATTCATGCGAGTCTTATTCCTAGTAGTGACCCCCAACGAAATGTTACCCATGTCTAGGAACAACTTAAGCTAAGTCCAAAACATGTGTCAATATAAAACATTTCATGCATTTTAATTACAAATGCAAATATAATAACATGCTTATATTTCACAACACATTTATACAGTAGGAAGATAAGGGTATATTTTTTGAAGAACAAATCTGAGGCTTTTGATTGTTATCAAATATTTAAATCTCAAGTTGAAAAGGAGAGTGACTACTACATTAAAATATTGCGGACTGATGGTAGTGGTGAGTATAATTTTAAGGCATTTGATGAATTTTACATCGTACATGGGATTGCACATAAGATCACACCACCGTACACACCTCAAAATAGTGGAGTTGCAGAAAGGAAGAACAAAACAATTATGTTGAAAGCTAAAGGTTTGCCTCACACCTTTTGGGCTAAAGCAAAGTAATGCTCTATGCACTTGTTGAATAGGTATCCTACTAGAGTTGCACCACATTGAACCCCCGAAAAGCTTGGAGTGGTTTGAAACCTGATGTAAAACATTTGAAAGTATTTAGCTCACTAGCTTATGTGAATGTTCCTGAAGCAATGAGAAGAAGTTGGATGATAAAGGAGATCAGAAAACTATGTTTATTGGTTATAGTAGTGGGAGGTGGCTACGAATAATATAATCTTACTACACACAAAGTTATTGTTAGTAGCAATGTTATTTTTGATGAACTGGATGCATGAAATTGAGACGACAACCAATCTGACTCTCATACTCCAATCCCAGTTTATTTTGGTGATGAGGTTTCTCCTTCCTCTAGTGTACCAGTAGGTATAATTACAAATACAACAAGTCCTAGTAGTAGACCTCAGAGAGTCATATAGTCACCTGCTATATTCAAAGGTTTTGACGTGCTTCCAGATAATATTGTTGATGATGATGAAAATTTTGTACACTATGCCATGTTTGCAACTTTGGATCCTATTATTTTTTAGAAGACTATATATTCCAAAGAGATACTGGGTTGATGCATCCAAGGGGGATAATTAAAGCAATGAATATGAAGCGGGTCTTGAAGACCCAAAAAAAGCCTAATGGTTAGGCATGCAAAATCTGAACTATGGAAGATATTAGTTTAATTCAGATAATTTAGATTATGGGGGGGACGCTGAAATTATAAATAATCTAGATTATATTTTGTTTTTGATTTGGATTTTGAGATATGTTAAATTAGAAAGTTTAATTTTGTGTTAGAAATTTGTAGGTTTAGTTAAATTAGAAGGTTGTGTAATTAGATGTTAACTGAGAAATTAGAAGGTAGTGAAATTAGAAGTTACTCTTGTAACTTGGTTAGGAATTAGATATTGGTGTCTATAAATACACTACCACATCCTAGGTTGTAATACAAGTTTAAGAGTAACAACGAGTAGAGATTGTAGATCCAATAGAAATAGTTGTGAGGATGTAGATAAACAAACTATGGAAGAACAAGTAAAGTTTAAGGCGGGCTGGGGGATTAGAGTATTTTGGATGGCTTTTTCAAGCTCATATAGTGTCTATTTAACAATTAATGTTCTAAACGGTAAATATGTAAATCAATATCTTAAAAATGATCATGTCTATTTATGTTCATATAGTGTCTATTTAATTAATTACTACAAACAAATAATCGTTGTTTAAGTGATTTTAAATTAAACACATTGGTATATAACAATATCACAACATCGTACCAATATTAGGCATAATATTTTACAACAACCAAGTGGCTCATGTGAAAATTAGTTTCACAATGTTCGAGAATTGGATGTTCTTATATCTTACATGTAATTACGATTCAACGACAACATAGTTTTGACTGTTGTTGTAAATATGATTTTGTAATGGGCTTATTTTGATCGTTGTGGCTCAACTGTTGTGACATCTCAGTTTGTTGTAGTATATACAACCTTATCTTGCATAGCAAAAGACTATTTTTATAACTCGAACTCATAATTACCATGTCATATGATAACTAGGGGTGGCAAAAACCGGGCATGAATAGATCTGAGTACGGACATTGCCTTATACTAATGGACATATAACACGTCATATGACAATTAGGGGCGAAAGGCCAGGTATGTGGCAAAATCATATATGAGTGTCATTGCAATTATTTTTCATTAAATGTAAACTCAAATTTGCTACTCCTTTCCTCTTTCTCCTGCACTTGGACGCTTATATTGTTGTCTTGAACCAACCTTGTTATTTAATTAGATTTTATTAAGGAAAACTATTTGAATAAAGAAGGTAATTAAGAATGTTTTTCTTGTTAAAAATTGGTGAACATACATTGTTGCAATTGATGATAGATGAGTTAAAATATAACTAATTTGAATGATACTGACATGTGCGCTCTGAGTTCAAAATATTAAAAAGTTCTACATGTTTTTTTGAAACAAATCCTTCTAAGCTCCTAATTGATTTAAGACGTTACATTGTTATTCTTATAAATATTTGTCAGTGTATTGCCAATTTAGGTCTTTTATTATTTTAAAACAAATCTCACAAATGAGTACACAATCACATTAATTTATAACAGAAAAAAAGACTAACAACAAATTAGACAATATTGGTTTGGTATTTAAATCAATAGACAAATAAATTAGGATTGGTGATCATTAGTATATAATACAATTATAAATGCATAATTTTATAATAAATCATATATTATTCATTTTCCTCTTTTACTTCTTAAGTACAATTATAAATGCATAATTCTATAATGAGTTTAAGTATTTTTATCATGTATCAACAACAATATTGTAAGACTACTCATTACTTAATAATAACCCAAATACTTGTTTTGTAAAACACATCTCTATGATGTCATTGTAAGACAAGTTCAGTACTTCATATCAGCTTGCCTTTAAGTCATTTGAATTTGATTCTTATCTTATTTCAAGTAAAAAAAAAAGAGTATATACGGCTCTTTCTCATTTACACTTACACTTAAAGTGACATTGCTTGATTATGTATTAGTAAATTAGAAATAATGAATTTCTTCCAACAACAAATGGAGTCAAATACCATTTTTTTTAAATTAGTTTACTAATAATATATAATAAAAAAGATTGATTATTATTAATTTAGCTTAATTATTCATAACGTACAATATGCTTAAATATAATAGCTAAAATGTTTTTAGTTTCTATAAAGGTCAATTCTAATTAAGCTCTTCAATTAGAAATGCTCCATGATACTCTAAACTTGTATATACGGCAAAGCTTAAGTGAATATTCTCAATGAACAACTATGTATTATAAATAGTTGACTTCCAAGCCAGTTATTGTTATATGACCCTATTGTACCACCTGATGGCTCAATATTTAATGTTTACATTTCATATGGGAATCTTTAAACATCAATTTTAATTGGTATATAGGCTATTGCAAGGCTCAAAAGATAGGCCATATGCACACTTTTGCTCATTATTTTGTCTCAATAATAAGTGATTTGTTTCATGATATATAAAGTTGAGTGAATTAGAATTGATCACTCATCTATTTATTTGGAATCTTCATTCTTACAAAGACCATGTTCTCTCAAGAAACCCTTTTTTTTTTTTTTTTCCTTAAACATCAATTTAGACTAGATTCCCAATGCAACAATAATAGACCCAAACTCATTAATTAACTACATCATCAGTTAACTATTCTCCATTATAAACATCAAAACTTTGACTATTATTGTTCAAATCATGATAAGATATATGATTACACGCATCTTATGATTAACTTCACTTAGGAAAGTCTTTCTTTCTTTATTTATTTTTACCTTACGAGGTCTGCTATAATCATATTATATATTATATATAAAAATATAATACTCTTACTCGTGGTTTGGACACTTTGTTCTTTGATTTTGAAGAATTTTTATTGTCTATCTTATCTTTTTTTTTTGTTTTTGTTTTAGGTCTCTCTTCTTAGGATTTTTTTTAATTTTCTTTTTTTAACAAAAAAAATTGTTTAATTTCAATTTAATAAAGCTTATAAATTATATATATTAATTTATGAGTAATTTTTTTCCCATATTACCCTTTATTTACATGTGGGGAATGTGTTTCTAATTATATAAAGTACAAATACTTTTTTAGACTTTAGAGTACTGTGCATTATATATATTAATGAAATATGTAATACACGCACATCAAATAATAATGAAAATAGATTTTTATTTTAGAGTTTCAATTCTCTACATACTTATAATACATAACTTTGATTATTCCAGGTGGGTTGGGGGCGCTGAGGTGGAGAGTTCCAATTGAGACTCATGCATCCCACCAATATGTTGGCCAACGATTCGAAGGGTGTTTGTGGTAGTGCCCCAGAGGAATTAATAGGAAATCACATAAATCCTGATATCCGCCGAGCTAAAAAAAAAAAAAAAATTCCAAGCAATTAAATTCATAGACTTATAATACATTACTTTGATTATCCCCGAGACTTTTGATACATTTCTTTCATGACTAGGTGTCGTTAAACTCTCAAACAAAATCTGATCACTTTTCTTATAATGATGACCAAGTGCTGCAAGGACTTGGGCATGTACATGTATTGCGTTGCGCACCTCCGATGAATATGGGGTAGCCAATGGCATGGTGAGTCCCTCAAATATTTTCATTTCTTAAGTTTATTTATAGACTATAAAAAAGAAGTCCTAATATAGGTTATAATCATGAGATACATGTTTGCACTATCCTAAGGGATTGAAGAGTACATTTACAAAAGTGTATTGAAACACTCAAGTTCATTGGATCAACATGGAGCCATTTAATACACATAGTGTCCATCCAAAGAACTTAGTCCCGAATTCTCAAATTATATTAACACATTATTAATTGAAAAATACTAATTTAACTATAAAAGTTATAATTACCTGTACAACTACATATATTTATTTATTGGGTATTAGTGATTTACACATCGTAAGATGTGTAATAAATGATCTAATAAATATAATACATGTGTAGAGTTACACATGTAATTGTAAATTTTTATAATTAAATTAGTATTTCTTTTATTAATTACATTTGTCAATTGTCAATACAATACTGGCATGCAGTTATATAATTATTAGATATCCAATAAATTCTATGTCATGCAATATGCATTTTACTTGTAACATGAATAGATTATGATCAACTACCAAGAAAGATTATGAGTTAACAAATTAGTTATACGTCTCTTCTAATTAATTATGATACACATTCTTGGTAGGATCTACTTAGTAATTCTTCAATTAGCCAAAAAAAACACTGAATTGAAAAACACAAGTAGCTACTATCTCCGTCTCCTCTCACCACTTTGCATCGATCGAGAGGGTCGTTCCTTCCTATGTTCACCAACCAATGGGCTCTTCTTCCTCACGTTCTCCTGAGTACTCTTTTCTCATTATATAATTAAACACGTACGGGTAAGCTTGATAAGTTGATTTTCTGATCATAATGTAAAAACTATATATCTCCTTATATTTCAGTTCAGCCATATATCAATTAATATGGATCTCCTCTTCCTTTCTCTATCTATTCTTCTCATCTTCGTCTCCATCTTCCTCAGCATCTCGGCTTACAAAAACAAAGCAGGTAGTACCACATCTGTGTTAAATCTTCCACCAGGAAGCTTCGGATTGCCCTTCATAGGCCAAACGCTAGAATTCCTCTACAGCAACCCAGAGAAGTTCGTGCGCGATAGAATGAACAAATACTCCCAGAAAATCTTCAAAACAAGCATTCTCGGAGAGCCCACCGTTGTCTTCTGCGGCTCTCAAGGGAACAAATTCATCTTCTCTAACACGGGAAAACTCACAGCGGTTTGGCGCCCCCTATCAATTTACAAGCTCTTCCACACATACAAACAACAGGGGGCAGAACCCGCTGTCGTTCAACCCAATAACAAAGAAAATTCAGAAGAATCGCGCCTCTTACGCCAACCGCCGTTCCTCAAACCAGAAGCTCTTATGGGCTATTTGCGCACAATGGATTCAATCACAAAGCAACATTTAAAGATGAATTGGGAACGCAGAGATGAAGTTAAGGTCTTTCCTCTCGCAAAGTGTTTTACGTTGACGCTTGCGTGTCGGTTGTTCTTGGGGCTTGATGACCCAGATCGAGTGGCGAAGATGGTGAGCGCGTTTGATAAAGTGACCAAAGGGGTTCATTCTATAGCGGTGGATTTTCCGGGCACGGTGTTTAGTAGAGCGAAGAAGGCTGCCGGGGAGATAAGGAAGGAGCTTGAGGTGGTAGTAAAGGAGAAGACAGAGGTTTTGGAGAAGGGTGGGCCGATGGTCGATGTGCTTTCGCATATGATAGCGGTGAAGGACCCGAGTAGCGGTGAAACGATGGAGAAAGAAGAGATTGCTGATAAAATGATGGGGTTGCTTGTTGCAGGGTATAGCACTGTAGCAACTGCCATTACTTTCCTCATGAAATATGCAGGCCAGAATCCGCAGGTTTACCATGACATCCAAAAGGGTAAAAGTAAATCAACTTATTTATTGTTTTATTTTTTTTGGAAGTTTTTGTTTTAGTAAATAAATTGAGAATTTTACACATAAAAAAGGGTGATTAATCAAAGGTTGTCTGGTGACAAAAAAAAAATCATAGTTGTCACTATTTATCTCTATATACATTATGGGATTACTTATTTAGTCCACTTTTTTCAAAATTAATATAAGTTTTTTTTTAATTATTATTATTATTTGTTTGGATTTTACAATCTAATTTGCACCTAAGGAAATATTTAAGCGTTTGGCATTTAACAAAAAGGCCCTCTTTGGGAGCACAGAGAAACCCAAATTTTGAGACTTTTTAAGAAGTACCCTTCCTCTGCTTTTGCGTTTGGCATTTTAGAAAAAGAGCTTTTGGCCCTAAACATAGACATGCTCCCGAAGAAGGCCAAAGTACTTATAGATAAGTTATTGGATTAGGTTTTATTTAATAAAGTAGCCAATTAATTGTTTTTCTTTTGGCACTATAAATGTACTTAAAATAACACCACTAGATTGCCTTGAATCACGTAGTAAGACATAATTTAAGACAATCGAATGGTGATGTACACTTTAGATGAATGTACCTTTTGAATGTCACTTTTAACATTTTTCTAATTTTAATTGCAAAAGGAGTTTGGAGAAACTGGGGTGAGATCAATTTTTTTTTTAATGCTAAAATTTATTTATTTCAAGTAAAAGTTATCAAATGGCAAAAAACTAACTGTTCCGGTCTCCTAACCATATCTTTAATCATGCGTACTTTCACAAAAATTAAGATGTTGATTACTTATTTGCATTAGTTTTGTGGTATGCAAAAATTAGAGCATAGAGAGATCATGAAGGCAAAAGAAGCTGGTGATGAGGCCCTAGAATGGGAAGACATACAAAAGATGAAGTATTCCTGGAATGTGGTGCAAGAAGTGATGAGATTGGTGCCCCCTCTTCAAGCGACATTCAGAGAGGTCGTAGCTGACTTCACTTTTGCAGGTTTCACCATCCCAAAGGGCTGGAAGGTACATATTAATATAAAATAAATACATACATACATTCAAAATATATATATTAAAAGAACATGTGATATTGGTAAGCAGACTTGAAGCGCCCATTGACCAAAGTCCTATTAACAACTCGGGCACAAGAGCCAATGTATTAGAAGTGTACGTCAGTTAAGTTGGGTTGAGTCGATTTAGAGCCAAAATCTAATACAACTTAAATAGTTTCAGTTGATAAATTTGAAACTCAATCTAATTCAACTCAAATTGTCTTCCAACCCAACCTAAACAGTTTAGGTTCGGTTTGAGTTAGATCAATAGATCGAGTTGGACTTAGACTTAATTTTGATAATTTTGAATAATAATTTACTAAATAATTGCTACTAAATAAATTGTGACGGACCTTTTATTTTACTCGATATTTACAGTATGTTATTACTGTGGCTTAGATTGGTGATTATGAAATAGGTTAAAGTTCTTTTTTTTTTTTTTGAAAGGGTTAGCTCTAAATCATGTATATGTAATTATAAAATTTATAAATTTGAGAGTAATATTAGGGTTTCGACTTAATGTTGGTTCTGTTGGATTACTCGGGTTCCTATGGGTTGAACCCGTGACCCAACCCAAACTGATCGGGTTGAGTATTTTAGAACTCAACCCAACCCAAACAATCTATCTAACCCAACCCAAAAGGTTCGGTTCAATCGGGTTGATCGGGTTGGTTGGGTTGATGAACGCCCCTCCACTATATATAATATTGAGTAATGCTACATTAACAATTGAAATGTATATTCAAAGTGTAACATCATCACTATACACTATTGGATTGCATGCATTAAACTATGTGGTGGTACATAATTTAAGTCAATCTAATAGTATTTAATAGTTATGGACACCTTAGATGTGCACTTTAAATATCACTTCGGCATTACTCTTTCTTATTATACTTCGGCCACTAAGAATTGAAATTAGGCACTGAAGTCCACTAAACAAGGACACTTGGGTGATAACTTTCTTTTATTATTACATATGAATATTTCATTAATTCTGATCTCCTAATTACTATTTTGATCAATGCAATTATAAATGTGTTATATGAACAGATATACTGGAGTGTGAGCTCAACAAACAAGAACCCAGAATACTTTGCAGAGCCAGAAAGGTTTGATCCTTCAAGATACGAAGGGAATGGACCTGCTCCTTACACTTTTGTTCCTTTTGGAGGGGGAGTTCGAACATGCCCTGGAAAAGAATATGCGAGAACAACAATACTCACTTTTCTACATAACGTGGTGAAGAGGTTTGAATGGGAGACAGTGTTCCCTGATGAGAAGATCATTGCTGAAATGATGCCCACACCAGCACTGGGCCTTCCACTTCGAATTCGGCCCATTTAGATCAAATCAATTGAAGTTGATCTTGCACTCCAATTAAATAATGGCAAAATTTCTTCTTTCTTTTTTTTTTTGAACAATGCAAAGATGTTCTTAAATGATGATGGTCTAAAAGTTCCTTTTTTATTTTTGTATTTTTTTATTATTATTGATCATGTGATGGTAGAGTCGTAGAACCATAAGTGAAATATTTGTCTAGTTTAATTAATTGTATAAGTCAAATGATCTATTGGTTTGGTAGTAAGGGCATCTCTCCTTAATCGGTAAGGTTAAAGGGTTCAATTCTTCTAAAAAGGAGTTGTGGCGCGGGTGTGAATTATTATCTCATGATCTGTGTAAGTTTCTATAGCTCTATATTAGGCCATTGTGCTCTCTCTTGAGTTCTTAAATTCATTATTTTAAGCTTCATAAGCCTAAGAGTGCTACTATATATATATGTGGAGAGTTTCTTGGCCTATGAAGTCATCTTTCACTGACCCATAGACTATCGTGACCAAAAAAAAAATATATATAGTTGTATGAAAATTTGAGTAATTGAAAATGTGATGATAGTGTTTTTTTAATAGATATATATCAAAATTTTATTTTCCATGTATAATAAATATTTTTGATTGTCAATGACCACTTAGTCTAAAGATTGTATCTTTCCTTCCTCATAGAAGTGGTGGGCTAAAATCCCTTTATTAATTATAAGTGTAGAGATTTGCACTTGCTATGGTGATGTTTTTCTTTTGTTGCGGGGGTCTTTGTCTTTTTGTTGTCGGATTTTATCCGTTTTCCTGTGAACATTTATGCTCATCGTTGTGCCTGCATTGGCCGTCAGTATATTTTTTTGAATAAGTTTGGTTTGAGTTATTGAAAATTATACAACCTAATCAGATTGGATTTACTATTTAGTACTTTAAAAATCAAGCCAAATTAAACTAAACCGACTTGAAAATTAAAAGTGTTAATATTTTAATATTTAGTATTTAAGATTACTTTATAATGCATATATTACAATAAATATTTGCATTGTCAGCTTATAAAATACAACCATAAGCTGACCATGGTAGTAGAAAAAATACAAAGATAAATCTCAAAATCATTCGATCATGGTAATAGAAAAAATGAGGATACTTCTGATTTTCTAAAAAGGTAACACTAGGAGACAACAATAAGGGTTTCAATAGGTAAACTACAAAATACAAAAAAATTATTTTTTTTAAATATGCATTATATTTACTTCATGTAAAAAAATGTATAATAGAATAATTCAACTATTTAATAAACACATAGTTAAAATTACAAATTGGTCAATGCAAATCAATTATGTTTAATTTGGTGCGGTTCGATTTATCATAATTGATAGGTTTGGTCTGGTTTAAAAAAAAATAAAATAAATTGATTTGAACATGAAACCGACATAACTGAACCATTGACGTACTTGGAGATTTGATAAAAAAGTGCAAAAAACATAATTTCACAATCCATTCAATGAAGGCGAAACCTCATAATTCATAACACTTTTCTAAATTGTTATACTTTAGCTTGCACAAATGACAAATATATAGAATCTGTAAAACACCGCCTTAGCACCATTAGATTATGTCAAATCTTCATTGATGGATAATTTGACTGGGATAGTATAGTTTTTATCTTGGGAACAATCTAACTCAAATGGTACTATTTTTTTTTTTGAGAATGTTAGTTTAACTGCTGTAATTATATTTTTAACCGTAATTATACACTTACAATTATTGAATCATTATGCGTTAGACATCTCAATGTATGTAATAAATATAGCACACAATGATCTAATAATTGTGAGTGTGTAGTTACAGTTAAAAATATAAGTACAATAGTCAAAATAACATTTTCTTTTTTTCTATTTAGGGTTATTGCAGTTATGTTACATATTAATCATGACAATTGTGTGGCTACTTAAACATTCAAATCTTATATGTAAATATAATGCATGCTTTATAGAAACTTTTAACCAAATAATGCATTAAACTTCGCAAAACTATGAAATCATGCACTACTCTTTCACACATACCTAGGAAATTGTGAATTAAAACGTGTTAAAAATCTTTTAAAAAAATGCCCATTTGCAAAACTACTGAGATAAGGCCCTTGGGCTCATCTTAATAGCTTCCCATAATGGTAGATCGATATGAAGCCCATAAATAAATGGTTGGGTGGGCCTCATTGTTCAAATACTATAAAAAGAAAAAAATTAGGATCCGATTATTTTTACCTACATTTTTTTATCTCTTTACCCACTAACTCTCTTCACAAACATAAAAAATTAAAATTAATTATTTTCTCTTTCTTCACCCACCTAAATGCTCATTTTATCCTTCTCACCTCAACGCCCTAAACTATTTTCCTCTCTTTTGTTTCTTCTCATCTCTTCACCATTGATTCATCATTTCTTTAAGTTTTTCAATCATTCAAAGGGTTAGAACATCGTTAGAAAGATTTGTGAGCAACAACGTCGGAAAATCTTACAAAAAAATTGAGTTGTTTCGGGTTTTGGAGGCCCCAAACTTAAAGTGATTCAAATGCAATATTTGACAACGAATCGATAAGTAAATCATGTTTTGAGTTAATTTCAATGCTACATTGTTGGATTGCAATGCTTTTTTTTGCAAAAAAAATGAATGAAAATGGTGGAATGAGGGCCATGAGGCAGTGAAATTGAGTTGAAGAGTTTATGATAAAGAGTAGGCAGGTGAAGAGAGAGGTGGGAGGGTTTAAGAGATTTAATATTTATCCTTTTTGATAACTTCACAGAGTTTTTTTATCTTTTTAATTTTTAGATAAGGTGAGTGAAGAGATAAAAAATGGTGGGTAAAAAAAATAGCTAACATTAGTAAGATAACTTGTGGCTTAATTAAATTTAATAAAAGAGATTCTGGTGCAGGGAATTCGCTGGTTGATGCTGACAAGAAAACTTTATTATCTGTGTTGGTTTATTTATTATTAATCCATCCATGTCCAACCATGCATGATCACGATCCTTTACCTCCCTTGGACAAAAGTGTCTACGACACTCGTACTACTCTTGAGAAATATACAAATTTTAAAGATTAATCATCGATTAAATTAATAATTTCAAGTTGAAAATGCCATTTTTTGACGATAAAATCTATTTATATCTTGTATAAAAAATGTAGGAAACCTCCATTTTTATTTATTTATTACTTTGTTTACACCTGGTTTGAAGACGACAAATCCTCCGTCTTGGCTTTGTTTTTAAATTTAACAAGTGGTTAAAGACGTTAAATCCTCCATTAGGGCTTCATTTAAAAAAAAAAATAAAAAATATACACATGATTAAAGGCCTAAAATTGAAAAGATTTAGAAAATATATATGACAGTAATAACTCATACAACTTCCATAATAAGCTTGAAAATCATTTGGTACATTTGTTTTTTTTTTTTTTTTTTTAAGGTTTTTGACTATTCAAAATTGTACTTCCTTTTTATTTTAAAGAGTACAATAGATCTTATTACACTAAACCTCCATATATGAGTGGAGCATATGAATCTTCCTCATATGTACTTGAAAATAAAAGATTCATTTACACATTTATGCAGATGTCAATTAATTATTAATGATAACATTTTTATTTAGTGTCATTAATCATCCAAATCATTCATTTAAATCTTATGATTATTTTGACCTTTCTTTTTTTTTTGTCGTCTTTATCATGAAAAAAAAGAAAAAGAAAAGTAAATGGAATCAATCATTTAATAATCTTCTACTTAATTTGATCAACGACTCTAACTATTTGACCATGTAAAGGAATTGAATTTAATGCAATAGTACTAAATGTTTCTATTAATCACAAAGCAATATTATTGAGAAAGGATCAAATTTGGAAAATTCTTTGATTCAAGTTAACGTAATTTCATGAAATTGTCTAACTCAAAAAAATATCTATAGCAAGGAGTTTTTTTTGCATAAATTTGGATATTCTTCTCTATTTACATATTAATTTCCACTCAATTTAATTAGATCTTTTTAATGTTTGACAATTTTGATTGTTTAATCAATTAAATTCATGCCACTTGGCTTTAAATTTTATCTAGTTTGCCTAGTATCAATCATTAATCCAAAATTGAGATTTCCTTTAAAGTCTATTATATTTGTTTTAAATTTATCCGGTACTTATATTATTTGATATTATTATTTTTTTAACATAAGAGTTTTTCTTAATTCTTATACCTAACATTATTTAATACAACTAATGACCAATCACTTTCATTGGTTGCAAGCATTCTACTTCAATCCAATTAGAATCTACTTTACATGCCAAACCTTACAAGCAACATAATTATTATATCTACATCTACTAGTATTATATTTTATATTGAATAACTCATAAAATTAAATAACGCGACCCAAATCCGATGTAAATGTAGAAATCTTAGACCTTTTTAAAAAAGTATAATTGTTTATATTGCTCAACTATTATGCATTAATTATTTATTATTTGTATGCTTCCTAAGTTGGTTGATTGTTTGTTAAAAATATTAAAATATTATTAAATTAGTAGGATTAGTCCTTTATTTTTGTGTATTAAAATTTTTGAAGAACTCTTATTTTCTAATTGGTTTCTTAATAATTAATATTATGTAAATTTGCTTTTTTGGTATAAAATTTGTTTAAATTGTTTCTTTTTTTGTGTTGATGAAGTGTTTCAAAAATTTTTAACTTTTTTTTTTTTTGGCTAAACAAGCTGTATTTTTTTGTTGTAAATAAATATTTTGGCTATGTCCAATCCCATAAACTGACCCAATCTAAATTAAATCAGAACTGTTTGGGTTTGTTTTAGAATAAATTGGATTGAATTGAGTTTTAAAATTAACAACTTGAACTATATGAATTGAGTTAAATTTTAGTCAATTTAAGTGGGAAAGGGTGCGAAGGATAAGCCATTGTCTCATTCTTGCGGCGCAATATAGCGAATGCGCTAAATTGAGCGGTGGATCGAGGAGTTTCTCCCCAAAAGAAAACAAACTGAAAATGTGTCTGACTTCCATGGTCTTAGGAGATTGGAAGGAGATCACAAGGAAAATTTAAAAAAAAAAAAAGAAAAAAAAAAAGATGAATTAATTGCTCCGCACCGATCTCGATGACTTCGAAAACTCCGATTTCGCCTCGTCTAAGCGGATTTTATTCATTTTTCTTCTCGCCCCAATAACAACTACATACATACATACATCGGTTTCATCTTCTTCTTCTTCTTCCTCTAGATTTCTGAACAGCCCAGATCAGTTTCAGTCCGAAAGAGTAAGCCAATCTTTATTACTGGGTCTCAATTTTTTCTGCGTGATTTTCATCTTACGCTGCCAAAGTTACGATTTTGATTCGACAACTCCCCTTTTCAGCCATTTTCAAGACGACCCAACTGAAGCTTCTTCTTCTTCTTCTTCCTTTTTTTATTTTTTTATTTTTTTATTTTTTTTAAAATAATTTATATTGCTTCTGCAATAATCTTCTGTGAGACCCAGTTGTAGATTGAAGTTATTTTTTTTATTTTTTATTTTTTTCGGTTTACTGTTATGTGCGTGACCCACTTGTAATTTTTGGAATAGTTTTTCAATTTTTTTAACAAGAGACGTTTTGGGATTTAGGTGAGTTGTGGTTGATGAGGACGAGAAATTCGAGAATTTAATTGCAAGTTTTGTTTGTTCATTCTTATAGTTCTGGTTTCAAATCTTTAAAAGGATTTGAATCGAGATTTGGGTGGATTTTCTCATACCAAGATGGACCCAATTTGTTTATTTATTTATTTGCAAATGATTTTTCCTTGTTTGTAAATTTAGGATTATTATATGTATTTTTTTTCCCTGTATATCTGATGCAGACTTTTGAATTGAACTTTGGATTTGTTTTCAATTTTGCAGAGAATATACCCAAATGAGAATTTCTTTAGGTGTTTTGAGATTGCTGGCTACCCGATTCATTGGTGAATTTTGATTTTCATAGAAAGCCAGATTTGTTTCTGATTAGAAATTTAGGAGGCAACCCAGGTAGAGAGATCTCGGGTGGGCTGTTTTTTAAAATTTTGTTAGATATCTGGAGATGTCAAAGGAGCAGGATCAACTAGAGATCAAGTTCAGGTTGACTGACGGGTCTGATATTGGCCCCAAGAGCTTCTCAGCTGCCACCAGTGTTTCTACCCTCAAAGAAAGTGTCATTGCTCAATGGCCTAAAGGTTGGTTCCTTGATCCTTTCTATCTTATACATGTTTGTTTGTTTTTTTTTTTTTAAGGATCTAATGGATCATAAGTTTTCTTTTTGAATTTTGATTGAAATTTAGTCCGGATTGATTCAATACTATCTGTATTGATTGTGAAATGATATTTTGGAACTGTGGTGGAGGATGTGGATTGTGTTGAACTTTTGAGATTAAATAGATTAGTTGTTTCTTGATTATAAGATTTATGGACTGCTTGGTGTTAGTACCATGTTCTGTGTGTCTGTGCTGAACGAAAGATGCTTAATTTTTGAAAATTGATGCAATATTTTGTCATGATTCATTCAATTTTTCACAATATTGGTTTTATCCTTGGTGAAAAAATTTGGTCACCCACCTTGACAATTGGAAACATTAGCCATTGCTGAAATACTAGCTAGTTGGATTTCACTTACTATACCACACCTCCTGCTAATTCAACACTTCCTGCGCTCGACTTTAATAACTTGCCCTCCTTGCCTCCTTGTTTTTGATGCCTTTTTTTTGGTACTGCTAGTAAAATTGATGCCAGACAGCAAGAGGAAAAACCATTTTGAGCGATGATGCTTTTGTTTTTCTGTGCTATTGGCTTGGTTTGGGTTTCACTTATTGGTTCTCTTTAGAAATTCATGTTCCATGTTACTTGTCCACCAAAATATGCCTATGCCTCACTGTTGTAGTCCATTGTGGGGAGAGAAAAAAAAAAGGGCTAATACCTTACGAACCCTGAGCAGATGTTTAGAATGTAGATTATTACGTCAATGAAGCAGTAGGAAATATATAGCTAATACCTGATATGGGTTCCTATTATTATCATATTATATCAGCTAATGTCATATATTTGACAGTTCAGTTGACACACCTTTGTCTTGGTTTTGTTGTTCCAATCAGGGATACATTGATGCATTAGAACACAGAAGGCTTAGTCCACAACTATTAATTATTGTCTTTAGCATAGTTAACACAAGGGATTTTTTTTTTTTTAGGGTGAGTTATTAAGTAATTCTCTTATTTTCGTACTTGGTCTTGTCTGGCTCGTCACAATATATGCCAAATTCCTTGGAAAAATTCAACCCTTTACTTTTCTTTGGATGGTACTGTCTCTTATGTGGAGAGATAGGATACTGAGATTTTATGCTTGTCCATGTCATTTCTCTAATGGAATTATCTGTATAACCAGAGAAAGAAAATGGTCCAAGGACCGTGAAAGACGTTAAGATAATAAGTGCTGGAAGGATACTGGAGAATAGTAGAACACTGGAAGAGTGCAAGAGCCCTTTGTGTGATATCCCTGGAGTTGTTACTACTATGCATGTCGTCGTTCAAACCCCTTCAGTAGAAAGAGGTACAGGTACGCTGCAATAGTCTCACTTATTATGTTAGTAGTTTATTAAAAAAAAGATATCATGCAAGTATTTCCTAAAATTGTTACAAAGTATATAAACACTATATTGAATTGGCTTATGGATCGCTAAATATAAAGAATAGGTCGTAGACTTGCAGGAAACATGGGATTATCTCTTTGTGGTGTTTGCAAATTGATGTTTACACTACCGGATCTCTGACTAAAATAAGTTTTTTCAACAGATAAGAAGGCATCAAGTGAACACCAACATAACAGATGTGGCTGTGTTATTTTGTAACTTGGAATTCTGAGACCGGATGGTGATTATTTTCAGGTGGGTTTGGTTTATATTATCAATCAATCATTCCTCTGTTAATTCCGACATCAACGTAGTAGTAATAAACCGTTATGTTTTTTCTTGTTTGTAGATTGTTGGAGATGGTAGTGACAGTCAGCTGGGGGAATTGATTGAAGCATTTGGTGCAGTTAATATGGTACAGGTCTGATTATGACTCATGTTTCTGCCATGTAACCTTGCCTTCTTCTTTGAAAAGCTGTTGCTTTATCTGTACATTTGCTGCTATTCTTGAATTCTTCTTTCTCTCTTTTAGATTGGATTTCTTATTTATGTATATCTATACCTCCAGTTTCATGTGTTTGATCTGTTTCTGTCCTGATATAAATTCATGACATTTTTTGAGTCTAGAATATATCCCAGATTTGTACATTTTTCTGCTTGGCTTTATTATTATTATTCTTACTTTAAAATGACCAAAACAATAAAGTCTTATCCAAAGTGGTATTGATTCTTGGACTGATGTACTAAGCCCGCTCGCGCAAAACTCAAGTTGACAGGATGTACTCCAGGAATGGAGAATCGATGTAATCTTAACAAAAAGAAAAAAAAAAAAAAAGGGTATTTTTCCAATTGGAATCAAAAGAATAATCAAAGTGTTTAATCTGAGAAAGATAGTTTATGGTTTTAATGATCTATGGTAGCAGAAAATTAGAAATAAAAATATGTCCTGTGTTGAAAATCATGGACTCATGGAAATAAAAATATTTACCCATTAAAGTATTGATAAGATTGTTCCACTTTTTAATGATTAAACTTAAAAGGAAGCTAAGTTCTTAAATATTTGTTCAATATCATCTTAAAATTCAAAAATACTCTCTTCTACCCATAAGGCTTAACAATAATGAAATGTTGTTTAGGGATTACCCTGGGGTCAATATTTTATTTTCTGTCAATTATTTTATTTCATTGCTAAAATTAATTGTTGGAGAAAAATTATTTTTGGAAGCACACTAAAGTTTTCTTCAAATATTTTATTTTATTTTTTGTCATTTATTTCTTTATTTTTGGTACCCTCTTATCTGCATTAAAACTATAAATTCTTTATAACAATTTTATTTTTTTCTCTATAACAATTTTATTTTTTTGGATTGTGTTAAAATTCTCTAAAAACATTTAAGATTTATTGGTGTTATAAAAAAATTATACTGCAAGTCTGTAACCCGTTTGAGGGGTTATGTATTATTATTATTATTATTATTATTGTTATTATGATTATTAAGTAATTAACTTAAATAATTAATATTATTTTTATACATTTTACTATTTATAAGTGTTTGATCAAATGTATTGTATATGTATACATTACTCAATGGGCATGTGTGTTGCATGGAAAAAATGAAAAATAAAAAGAAGTTATCAAAAAAAAAAAAAAGAATAAAAGGGGGTTAAAAATGACAAAAAGAATTTAAAATAAATTTTATATTTACTAACATGTAATGAAATTTTTTAACGTTATTGAAAAATAGTGGGTAATTCAAGAATGCATTTAATGCCAACATTAAATGTTGTATAACCTTTATAGTAATGACTTTTGTAAAAGGGTTTTGACGACTTTACACAATTATCTTAATCAATTAAAAATATCGTAAGAATAATTTTATTTTTTAACGCAATTCTTAACTTATGTTGATAGTGTGTTCTTTACACAGAAAAAAACTTTTTCTTTGAGGATGACCTCTCCCAAGCATTTTTAAAAGAAAATCAATAGTTACCTGTTCAACCGTCACGTCTACACAAAATATCTCTCCATCTACCCACCGAACATCATGTCCTCGCAAAAGGGTTTTGACTTCATCCATAATTGCCTTAGAAATAAAAATAATAATTCATTTGTCTTGATCAGTTAATGTTCAGCAAATAATGTAACATGGATTGGGCACCACCTCGGAAATACTTTTTAAATTAAAGGTTGCCTTTTTAAAAGACATCTTTATTTAGATATTTTTTTCTTAGAAATCCTCAGGGCCAATCATCACATCTAGAATTCACTTGGTGCTACAATATTAATTAATATTAATTTGTTTAATAATTACTCGTAATTTCTTAAATATTAATATATATATATTTTTTAAAAGCAAGGCGGATTCACTGACTTAAATATTAAATTTATGAGTTCTCAATTCAAGCATTTTATCATTTCTAATATTAATTGATTAATTGATAGATAATTATATTTTATATGAATTATTTAATTTGGTATATATAATATTAAAATATTAATTTATACATGCTCCCGTGTTTGTAAGCTAGTTAACGATATTTCCATCTCTGTTGCGTTTCCTTTCTTTCCACCATATAAGGAGGGAAGCGAGCGTTGGGACTATATTGTTGGCCAGGGTGTAACTAAAAATGTATTTTCCTCTATTTTAATGAAGTAACTCTTGTTTTCCAAAAAAAAAAAACCTCTTTTTTTTTAACCAAAAAAAAAGAAAGTATATGTTATTTTTACAAGATCTAATTGTTATATTTGTTGTAGATTAAGTCACTGAATTGATTAGTAAATGATAAATTTTGAAGAATATATGAATATGTTTTATATATACACTCAACGTGGTACAACATAAATGATCGAGTCTGTGCTAAAGGTGATTGAGAGATAAAGGTCTTAAGTAGAGTCGCCCAAATGCCCTCAAGTACTCGTACGCGGATTAGTTTGGAAGGAGTGGGAAACCAAAAAAAAAAAAAAAAAAAAACTTTTATATAACGTTAAGAGAAAAAACTTTTACACAAAGCTAAACATAGAAGAAGCAGTACATAAATTTCATATTTTTTAATTCTTAAAGAGAGGATAAATTTCAGTTAATAATACATAAAAAAAAAGTCATTTAATTCCATGCATGGAACATACGTTCTCCATTGAAGTTGCTGAAAAACTCAGGATATCACAGTTTTTTACACTATTAAGTGGTTTGTTCTTTCTACTTTACTTAATTTTGTCACCATAAAAAGCTCATCAAAGCTGGAAATTTCCTTTTCAAACAACTTGTATAAAGATAAAGTTTCTTGTTTTTGAGATTACGATGATTTAAAAACAGCTGAGAAGATGAGCACAAATCGCGTACAAACAGGAAATTATTGTTGGTTTCCTGATTCACTAAGATTCTAATCGATCCTATAGACCCTTATCCATTCAATTCACTAATTTCTCTCTCTCTCTCTCTCTCTCTCTCTCTCTCTCTCTATATATATATATATATGTATATATATATACATGCGCTTGATTACTTCATCTTCTATAAACCCTAATTTGATTGCCTGCCCATTTGATTCGATTCTCTATTTGTGGAAATGGGTCTTAGAAATTTTCTTTTTTTCTTGCTTTTATCACAGATTCGTTTGATTTTAGCAGAAGATGTGACAGTCACAGTGAAGAGTGTGACCAACATTGCTACTACAGATGATAACTTTGTATGCACAACTATCGATTGGTGGCCTTCTGGGAAGTGCAATTATGATATGTGTCCATGGGGAAAGGCTGGCCTTTTCACTTTGGTTTGTAGTTTTTTCATCGTCTTTGGTTCTATTTAATTAATATTTTTTTTTTGGCTACTTATAAACTGTAAATTTAAAACCAGTTTTTGTCCTTTTCAGGACTTGAACAACAAAATTCTTAGAAATGCTATAAAGGGTAAGTTTGATACAAAAAGATTTTTTATGTTCCTTTGATTAATGTAAAGTACTTGCTTTTTTTTATTTTTTTGACAAAATACAATGTTAGTAGTTAGTTGTATAACCAGCTCTATCACCAGATTACACTTTTGGGGAGGTATCAGGCTTGTTCTTGACCCATTAATCCCCTTCGCCCCTTAAGGTGAGATAGTGACAAGAATTGAACCTGAAAACTTTGAGTTTTAAAGCCACCTCTTTACTAATTGTACCAACTCCATATTGGCTAAAATTGCCCAATTTAAGATGCTTTTATCTTGTTTCAATTACTTACCTAAAGAAAATTTGCACTTTTTTTTTTAATATGTTATTGCTGTTGTAGCATTGGTTTGAGGGCTTAATTGTTGTTGATTGCAGAATTCAATCCCATGAGAATTAGAATTGGAGGTTCATTGCAAGACCAGATTTTGTACAAAGTGGGACATGCTGTTAAGAAGTGTCCTCACCTTAAGAATGACACAGATGGTTTGTTTGGATTCAGCAAAGCTTGCCTTACAATGGACAAATGGGATGAAGTCAACCACATGCTTAATGATACAGGGTATGTATATACTTTTTTTTCTTTTCCTTTTAAGTAAAAAATGCATTATATGAAATAGAAAAAAGGGATTTTATAGTTCTTCTGTTTTTTATTAGCTAATAGGCATTCATGTAAGGAACTAATGTTAAATTCATGTTTGAGTGTTGCAGAGCTATAGTAACGTTCGGTTTGAATGCGCTTTTTGGGAGAAAGAAGATGCAAAATGATACTTCTTACTTTGGTCACTGGAACTCACGGAATGCTTATGACCTTGTCAAGTACACCAAGTCAAAGGGATACAACATTGAGTCATGGGAACTTGGTAACTAAGATCAGAATATAATTTGTTTTTTCATATTTTTACACCTTGATTCTATATATATAAACTTTTTTCTAATACTCTAGGTAACGAGCTAAGTGGAGGTGGAGTTTCTGCAAAGGTGGATGCTGAGCAATATGCAAAAGATGCAACTGCCCTCAAGAACCTTCTCAAGGAACTATACAAGGATTCCTCATCAGTACCAAAAGTACTTGGTCCTGGTGGTTTCTATGATGAACAGTGGTTTACTACTTTCCTTAGGGCTTCAGGTCCTGATGTTGTTGATGTAGTTACTCACCATATTTACAATCTTGGTCCAGGTATTTAATCACCCTTGTTTCAGAATGTGGCTTGCTCCTGGTGGTTTCATTAGAAATTCATGCTTGTCTGTCTACCTATTCATGCATTTTTGCATGCAAGTTTATGATTTTGGTTGTTGGTGACATGTAGGTGTTGATCCAAACCTGATCTACAGGGTCCAAGACCCATTTTATCTCGACCAAATAACACAGACATACAAAGACGTGGAGAAATGGATCCAGAACTATCCATGGTCATCTGCTTGGATTGGGGAATCTGGCGGTGCATACAACAGTGGAGGAAGAGATGTATCACATACTTATGTGAATAGCTTCTGGTAAGGAATGATTGTGATTGGAAAAATTACTTGTTCCTAAGAAATATCTGATCGTGCGTTTAAGCCATTTTTATTCTGAACTATGCCTTGAGCTTCTGGTTTGATATGATTTATGATGTTATTGGGATAAACAGGTTCTTGGATCAACTTGGTATGGCTTCTACCTTCAACCACAAGGTCTTTTGCCGACAGTCCTTGATTGGTGGAAACTATGGTCTTCTTAATACCACAACATTCGTTCCTAATCCAGACTATTACAGGTAGCTGATCAAATCAATCTATCTAGAGCTTATTTAAGTTAATGATCATATTGAGAATTCTTTTGCATTGTTTTGTTTTTAATTTTTCTTTTTGGTTATTGGGCAGTGCTCTTCTCTGGCAACGATTAATGGGAAAGCATGTCCTTGAGACAACTCATAACGGCTCTCCTTACCTGCGTGCATATGCTCATTGCTCAAAGGACGGGGTATCATGATGCTCATCTTACATGTTTTTTATTTTCTAGTTTGATTTTGCTCCTGAAAATTAACTATTGTTTCCAGTTTTGTTGTCAACAATAGTTAGTAGGAATAAATCATATATATGCTAACATTAGCTTAAATTTTCTATATATGTCAGCCTGGTGTTTCTCTTCTACTGATCAACCTTTCGAACTCTACAACTTACGAGGTTTCTGTGGCCAATGACTTAAACTTCTATCCAGCAAGTGATAATTCTGGAAGTGGACAAGCAAGAGAAGAATATCATTTGACCCCTAAAGACAGTAATCTTCTAAGTGACGTGATGCTGCTAAATGGGTCTCCCTTGGTTCTGACAGAGAAACTAAGTATCCCTAAAATGTATCCTCTTCTTGTTGATCCTGCTGCCCTCATCAAGGTTACTCCTGATTCCATTGTCTTTGCTACTTTGAGGGACTTCCAGGCCCCGGCTTGTGCTTAAGAGAGAATTTTGCTTTGAGAATTAAGAACAAGAAGAATTAGCTTCCCTTAAGAGTTCTTTGTTTATTCTTTCTTATTTCTCTTCTTTATGCATATATGTTTTCAATTCTTTCTGGGTTGCATGAGAAATGCCATTTTCATTTTAGTTAGAACTTGGAGAGTAGTCTAGTTTTATAGAAGGTAGGTAGGTTGGGATTGCTGTTGTTGCAGTGACTCTAGGGTAAGTATTTAGCATCCACTTTTGTTGGCTGCAAGTTCTCTTCTGTACATAAACATTGGTTTTTCTATTTAAATGTGGGAAAAATTTAGAAATTATCAGAAGATGTCTTTGATGAGATTGAAACTCTTATGCCTGTGTTTACCACAGCATTCTGTGGATTATTCCCTGCATTAACTTCTGATGAATCCCTTCTATGCTAATAACAATGAGTATTGAATCTGTAGTTAATTTCATTATATCTATTATGTTAGCTGGCAAACAATTTCCATGAAGGAGCAACTCATCATTCATGTGAAAAAGTGCTGATCACTGCTAGTAATTTTAACTTCATTCTACTTCTTAAGTATCCTAGCCAGAGAAGTGTTGATTTGAACCGGGTTGATTTAATAGATGGACAATTACAAACTCCTGTGCCACCACTGATTTCATCAGTTTATTGTTTAATTTAAGTTAATGAGAGCTTGCAGGAAAACATGGATATTATTTTAATTAAGCTGTAATCTAAGAATTTTTTTTCTTCCTTCCCTCATCGATATTATTCGTTTTTTTTTTTTTTTTTCGGTTTCCCACAAAATATCTCCACACCCTTTGGGTATGAGACTAGTCCTTGTTTGAGGCGGGAGCAGAATGGTAGACAAAGTTTTATACAGAGAAGACCTTGAGACTTAGCCCGTTTCCATTGACCTAACCACTCGTTGGTCTCATCTCAAACGTGGCATAAGCCTTACCTCTATATCCTGACACAAGACATGAAATATAAACGTTTTACAAGTTAAAGCTCTCATAAAATAAAAATAATTAATGCCATCTCTATAAAATGGATTGCAATTACATGTTCGGCAACAATAAAAAAAGAAGATTAAAATAAATTTCATATAAATAAAGATACTCATGTAAAATAGAGAATGGTGGTATTTGTGCTGATCACTTGAAGCTTGCATTCCTTATGTTTTTAGCAAGTAAAACAAGTTTATTCATGCAGGCCCCTTCATTAATGCTGAAATACATTGGCAAAAATATTCTAAGGAACGAACTTATAAAGCTTTTAACAATCTAAAAATTAAATACAAAAATTGGTATGACATTGATTTGTATCTTAATAAATTCTGCATACTATATTTGTATGTAAATATCAAAGTTATTTATATTAAACTCATCAAGAACAGTGTAGAAATGCGACTTGGCCCTTTACAGAGCATCACGAACAGCGTAGAATAAATAAAACTGGTTTTGATTCTATACCCAATAGGTTGGGAATTTAAACCAACCAAACTGTAATCAATGAGGGTTTGATAAACAAAACCATACCTAAATTTGACACCCATATACTTTCTTTATAACTACTCACAAAACTTAAAAATCTTGCTTTCTTCCCTTGTTCGTCACTTCCAAAACAAGAATCATTATTCTTCTTTCAAACTTCCAAAATGGGTTTCAAAATCTTTCTTGTTACTCTGCTTCTTTCACAGATTCCTCCAGGTCTAGTAGCAGAAAATGTGGTAGTTATAGTAAAAACTGTTACTAATATTGCAACCACAGATGATACCTTTGTATGTGCAACATTGGATTGGTGGCCTCCTGGGAAGTGCAACTACAACCAGTGCCCATGGGGAGAGGCTGGCCTTTTCACCTTGGTTTGAAGCTCTCATCATCTCCTTACTTCTTCTAAATGCATGTTTATGCGCTAAATCACACATTGCATATATTTTAGAAGCTGTTTTTGTTGTGTGCAGGACTTAAACAACAAGATTCTTAGAAATGCAATAAAGGGTAAGTACAGGAAAATGAAATACTCAATTTAACTTAACCAAGCCTTTTCTCCAACTACATAAAGTTGACTACATGAACTTGCTTCTTCTACTTTGTTTAATACCGGACTAAATCGATATTTAAATTACAAATAGTTATATCTTTTTTAATTATTTCTGTCAAAATTATTTTAAGTCTTCTTCTACTTCTATCATTACTAAAGATTGTTAATAAGTCACTCTTCTTGACTGAAATGTTTAAAGGTCTTTGTTGTATATGTTTAAGCCATTATATTTAATTTTCTCTTACATTATCTTTAATTGGGTCTGCGCCTACCATATCTTGGATATATGTTTATTACTAATTCTACCTTTAATTTTTTTTTTTTTTTTTTTATCAAAAAATTATCTTGACATAGACGTTTCCAATACACTTAATGTCACATGTTACTCCAGTACACTTAATATCACATGTTACTTCTTTGTTGCCCACCATTCTGTTCCATATAGCATAACTGGCCTATATCATTTTATATAGAAATAGAACTTGTCCCCTGTTGTCAAGATGCATCATGGCACATTATATGGGCTTCATTGTAATTTATAGGGGATAGGGTTTTATTGATTTAACTATTTCAACCAGTGGTTTCAGAGCTTACCCTTGTTAAAATAACAGCTTTCAGACCTCTGAGAATCAGAATAGGAGGTTCCCTGCAAGACCAGATTTTGTACAAAGTAGGCCATGAAGTGAAGAAGTGCCCACACCTCAAAAACAGCACAGATGGCTTATTTGGATTCAGCAGAGGCTGCCTTACAATGAAAAGATGGGATGAAATCAATCACTTGCTTAATGAGACAGGGTGCATTGCCATTCCCATTTTCTTTCTTCATCCTTATATTTTTTTTCTGAACAAAGAAGAAAAACAAAGCAGCATATCTATTTATTTATATTTTTCTCAAATGCAACAAAGAAAAAACTAAAATTTTGAATTCATGGTTGAGTGTTGCAGAGCTGTAGTAACATTTGGTTTGAATGCACTTTTTGGGAGAAAAAAGATGCCAAATGATGATACTTGTGTAGGTGACTGGAACCCAAAAAATGCTCACGATCTAATCAAGTACACCAAGTCAAAGGGATACAGCATTGAGTCATGGGAACTTGGTAACTATGATCAGAACACTTCTTCCATGTTTCAGATTCCATGGTTTTTCATCTATTTCCTTTCTTTCACAAACAAACACCAATATTTTCATTACCACCAGGAAATGAGCTAAGTGGAGTAAGAGTTTCTGCAAGGGTGGATGCTAACCAATATGGAAAAGATGCAATTGCCCTTAAGAAGCTTCTCAGTGAACTATATAAGAATTCCTCAACCAAACCAAAACTAGTTGGCCCTGGAGGTTTCTATGACGAAAAGTGGTTCAGCACTTTCCTTCAGGCTTCGGGTCCTAATGTTGTTGATGTAATAACTCACCATATCTACAATCTTGGAGCAGGTATCGCCCCTTTTCTGAATATGGGGGTGCTCTTATGATGCCCTTAAGAAAATCATTTCAGACATAATTCCTGGAAGATAGTAAATGAGTTCACAGATAAAGATTCATGTGCACAAATGCATCATACACTTTACAAGCAAGCATATATTATTATAGCTTTGGTTTTTGGTGCATTCAGGCGTTGACCCTAATCTGCTGTACAAGGTTCAAAACCCATTTTATCTTGACAAGATAGCACAGACATACAAAGACCTGGAGACACTACTCAGGAGCTATCCATGGTCAACTGCTTGGGTTGGGGAATCTGGTGGTGCATACAACAGTGGAAGCAGAAACTTATCACATACATTTGCTAATAGCTTTTGGTGAGATTCTATGATGTCTCTTTTAACTTCTCACAGAAAAATCAGTAGTTTTCTTAGAAATACCTCAATTGCCTGTGTTTTTTTAATGTCATTTTATGGTTTCATTTGACCATTGATGTCATTTGCATCGACAGGTACTTAGATCAGCTTGGTATGGCATCTACCTTTAATCACAAGGTCTTTTGCAGACAGTCCTTGATTGGTGGAAATTATGGTCTTATCAATACCACATCGTTCGTTCCTAATCCAGATTATTACAGGTAGCTGATGGAATCAATCTATACACTCTACAGAGCTAGTTTTAACAGACTCACACTAAGTAAGGTTATGTTTCATACCCTTCTCCATTTTCTTATCTACTTTCCCTTTTCTGGTAGTGCTCGTCTTTGGCACCAAGTAATGGGAAAGAATGTCCTTTCAATAACTCATAATGGCTCACCTTACCTGCGTGCCTATGCTCATTGCTCAAGGGACAAGGTACAGTGATGATCTTCATTTTCCTCCAAATACTTTGTTCTATACCAATCTCCATTTGTTTCTGTCTCACTTACCAGCATGCATATTCTCATTTTTCAAGCAACAAGGTGCCTGGATTATCGTTTTTCCTTTTTTCCCTTTAGAAACTAATTTTCAAATGTTTCTATCTTAATATTCTTGCAATTGTTTTTCTATTTCTCCATGAACTAGTTCACGTATGTAAATTAAGTTTTTCTTTTCTTGGCTTTTATTCTGTGTTTCTTTTTCGGTTTTTTTTTTCCTTTTCTATTAATTCTGGTTTTCTCACCACAACATTGATTTTCTACATTTGGTCTTTAAATTTTATTAGTTACTGATAAACCTTCATATGCTTACATAAGCTCAAATTCTTCTCTCTATTTCAGCCAGGTATTGCTTTTCTTCTGATCAATATGTCCAATTCTACTACTTATGAAGTTTCTATGGTTAATGACTTCAACTTATACCCGATGAGCGACATTTCTGAAAGTAGACAAGCAAGAGAAGAGTACCATTTGACACCAAAAGATGGCTATCTTCAGAGTGATATAGTGCTGCTAAATGGTTCTCCTTTGCTTCTCACAGACACATCAGATATCCCTGATCTGACTCCTGTTTTGGCTGATCCTACTTCCGTTATCAAGATTACTCCTGATTCAATAGTCTTTGCTACTTTGAGGGACATTCAGGCCCCTGCTTGTGCTTGAGATATCATTTAATAGGTGCAAAGGCTTTGAAAATTCAGAAAATGAATCCTCTTCCCCTCCCTATTTCTTTAATTATTTTTAGGTTTTAAGAACTGACATTTTTTTATGAGAAAGAACTTTTACGAACTGGTATAAGTTATTTCCAATTTGTAAAGGTACATTGACTTTAAGAACTTAACCGGGAGTGGATTCCAGAAACAGTTAAAAGTTGTTTTCAAGAGATAGCCAATCTTACGTCAGGTTTTACAACAACAATCTATACAGATAATCCATATCTATACCCAAAATTCTTAACAAGTAGCAAAATGAATTAATAGGTTGTGTGCAGTTTCTTTATGTCTGTTACGCTGATTACCAGACAATCATCCTGAAGAATACCTTAGTATATGGAATATAATGCATCAATTGAAGTACTTGGTTAGCAACCCTTTATGCAAAGACATAAACTTGGTTAGCAAGCAATGTTAAACAGGTTAAGCTATACTAGACATCATATGTCTTTGTGCTGCCACACAGTGCAACCTGTTAACAGTTATGCAAGCTTATCAATAAATCAAGTACTAAGTCCAGAAAGGAACTCACAAGCAACAGTCAATGATAGAATTGAACGAATATAATTCAGTATAACCTGGTAAGTTAATCAAGGGAAGACGCAATGTAGAAGGTTATATTGTACCTCTGAATGGAACGAACAAAGTAAGTTCCATTGTCTAAATGCATTTCCAACAAATTCTTGCAAGGAGGCAACTTTATCAAGGCTCAATCTTCGTTCACAGATGCCAATCCAGTTTATGTGGCCTTTTAAGCTTGAGACTGAGCATGAGCTTATCTACAATAGAATGAACTTAAAAAAATAGATGATGTAGAAACAAAAGCACAAAACTGAAGAAAAAAGAGAAACCTAAGAAACCAACTTGGCAAAATGATGAAGAGCACTAGTTAATTGCATGGCTACAAAAAAGCAACAAAAGCAAGCTATGGAAACAATGCGTGTATTATACATCAATCGTAAAATTATATTTATAGAAGCACAGAAAGTTTATCTTATTTGTTTACAAGAAAGACTAAAGAAACAACTTTATAGAGTAACTTAATCTTAGAAACAATTACCACTAGAATACATATTGGCAATGAAGTATACAACAGCAATAGAGTTCTTGGAGGGCTTTTTAAATTTGTATGCAAGCTCGAGCATCAAAGTTGGGAAATGCAATGAAGGCAATGGACAAAGGTGCAATAAATATAGGAGATTTCATGTTGACATATACAGGGTCCAGCGTAGGAATGTCTCCATCTTCTGTGAGCTCCAATGGAGTCCCATTCAGAACCACAGTTTGACTTCTCAGGTTACCATTTGCAGTCAAATGGTATTCCTCTCTGAAAATCGTATCATCTGATGTTTTCTTTCCAACCCATGAAACTGTTTTCTTAAGGCCATGCATGAGGGAGCCTTCTTTGTGAGCACTCTCACCAACTTGCTTATTGATCATCACATCATTTTGAATAGTGATTTTAAAATCAGTTTGATTGCTTAGATTGATAAGTAGTAGGGTTACGTCCACCTGCCAGAAGAAAAAGAGCAATAGTTACAAGAGAAACTCATTCCATGTACACAAGTCTCTTTCACTACTTAAGATCATCCTGAGAACAAACCTTGAAATAACATTCAAATATGGTAAAGTTCATGGTCCATTCGCTTTCTGAGATAGTTTTTATTATTTTTTATTATTATCATTATCTATCATATATATATTTTTTCTTTATTATTATCATCATCTATCATTCTTGTTTTTGGCCATGTCGTGAAAAAACACACTAATTCTCCTTAGAATAAACTCTCATAATTTCATGAACACCTAGAGAATGGGTCTTACTTTTCCTTTTGAGCAATGAGCATAAGTGCGTAAATATGGTGATGCATCAGTATGAACAGAAAGAACTCCTTTCCCCATAAGTCGATGCCAAAGAAGTGCACTGATCATCAAGCCAACAGAAACAGCATTTTTAGATTTAAATGACCTCTTCAAGCATAAACCATACTTGTATGATATTGTAAATATTCTTGCCTGTAATAATCAGGGTTTGGAACAAAGGTGGATGTGTTGAGAAGACCATAATTCCCGCCGATCAAAGTCTGCCGACAGTATACTTTTGTATTGTATTTAGATGCCATCCCTAGCTGATCCAAGTACCTGACATAAATTCATGTATATGAAGCAACTTAAAAAATTTCATGAATACAACAGTGCCATGACAATCAATTTTCCATTATAACTTAAAAAAAATTAATAAGAAAGTTCTAGATTAGTATCCAAAGTGAAAAAAAGAAAAAGAAAAAGAAAGAAATATGAATCTTACCAAAAACTGTCTATAAAGGTGTCAGAAACAAGATGGCCACCACTGTTGTATGCCCCACCAGATTCTCCAACCCAAGCAGATGACCATGGCCCATGTTTTTCTATGGTTCGTTGAAGATTGCTGAAAGTCTCAGATGCCAGACTTAAGTGATGGGGATCCAGAATCTTATTAACAAGACGGGGATCATCACCTAAATGGAATCATTATATAATCTATAAGATCAAAAAGTACAGAATAATCCAACCTATTAAATACCATGAAGACACATTTCAAAAGAATGGTTATGCCACTCTAATTGTCATCTCTCCATAGCAAGAACATTTGAATTCTAAGAATTTTATGTAAACCTTTGGTCACGAACTCATGGTGGTGATAAAGAAAATGTTTTGACCAAAATCCCTCCGTAATGTCATGTCTTCTCAATCCCATTCCTCCCGTTTCCCATTAGCCCCCATCATCTGGCATTCGAAGACACCCTCTAAGGTTGAAGTTTTTGCATGGACACTGGCTCATTAACGTCTTAACACTATGGACGTATTGCAAAGAAAGCTCTCCACCAAATTGCATTTCTCCACATTGTTGTTTATTTTGTCTGCAGGAGGGCGAGTCGATGGACCACATCTTTGTATCCTGTCCTTGTGCACAGTGTTTATGGGAGAGGTGGGTGGCCTTCTATGGGAATAGATTTCATCGGCCTCTCACATTGGAGGACTGTTTCTCTTTGCTGCCAAGGAAGCAGCTATGATCGCTTCTTTTGCTACGTTGTGGTTGCTTTGGTTGGAAAGGAGCGAAAGGGTATTTCAGGGCCATTCTAGAGAGATCGGACAGTTGTGGGAGTCTATAAAATTAACAGCCAGTTCTTGGGCTTTCTCAGCTAATTTGGTGGATGGTGTTTCTCTTTCGGATTGGGTGGGTGATTGGGGTAGATGTTTGTTTTAGATCTAGGTGTATACTCAGGAGTTATCTTTGGCCAGGTTCATTAGTAGCATTAAGCTGAACAGCTGGTCTTGGTTTTATTTTGTACAGTTTGTGTTTTCCAGTTGCTATATTTCACAGTTATTATCAATATAATATATACAGTTTCTGCTAAAAAAGAAAAGAAAATGTTTTGACCATGCCTGAAGGTCAGGTAAGAGTATCAGAAACATGTTTACCATTTGAAGGCTTTAGGATAGGGCTTTTTTTTTAGTAATGTTTGAGGGACACTTTTCTAACACACTTTTTTGACATTGTACTTAGAGCTGTTGGATTGCCTCGTATCACGCGTTAAATGCCTCGAATCACAGTCAATGCGTTATTCGAGGCAATCCAACAGCTCTCAAGTGCAATGCCAAGAAAGTGTGTCAAAAAGGTGTGTTTTTTAAGCATTTCTCTTTTCTTTTTCTTATTTTTTTCCCACAGAACCTTTGCATTTTTCAGAGAGATGTTGCAAAGCTTCTACCTCACCATAAACACCTTTTCAGAGCATTTGAGACTTGAGAGTTTTGACCAGGTATACATCTTACTGTGGTACACCTTTTAAGATATTTTAGGATCAAAACAAAATATTCCTAAAACATTGTCCGTGTCACAGCACAGAATTTATATAAAATCAATATTTTGCAATATATGCCATTCTTTTTCCTTTTTGCTCCAACCTCTAGAGCCCAAAGTTGTGTATGTATCTCTACAATCCTTGGGTTCTTCTGCATCAAACCAGTAATTTCATTAATTGATTGTTCTTGAAGTTAAATGTGACATTAATAAGCACCTTAAAACTAACCTCAAGGCACATAATACTGATTGTGTTAGATTCCTGACAATTAGTTTGATGGGCATGCAAACTTTCTATACACTGTTGGGCCTCTACCAATAGCTATAGCTTTTGGATTTACTGATAATTTAATATGGTTGCAAAGCTCAGATTCATTGAGGTCTTGGGTGTTACACGGCATACATTCTTAGGCCTCTACTTATCACTTAAAACCTTCAACGTTCCTTTGCTGCATTTTTAGATTGACCGTCATACATAGCACAAACAACTTAAATACAAACACAAGATGATTTATATGCTCTTTAGAAGCATGTTGATGTTTTTCTTTTAAATATCTTTTGGTAATATCAAATCAACAACATAGAATGGAAGAAACAAAAATACCACCTCACATACCTGCACCCAAATTATACATATGATGTGTCATCACGTTGACTATGCTAGATCCAGATACCTCGAGAAGCTTAGAGTACCACTCCTCGTTAAAGAATCCTCCCGGTGCTAAAAGCAAGGGTCTAGAGTGCGAGTTCCCATATAACTCATTGAGGAGATCATTGAGCTTGATTAGGTCTTTCCCATACTCTTCAGCACTAACACTTGCACCAATTCCCTTGCCACTCAGCTCATTTCCTTGGACAGTCCAGCAATGTAGTAGAGTAAATATAACATAAACATAATAAAATCCAAGGATTCATAATCTAACAAAAACAAACAATACCAAATTCCCATGAATTGATTTTGTATCCCTTGGAAATGGTGTACTTCAAGAAATTGTAAGTATTATTAGAGTCCCAAGCACCGCCCCAGACACCCTTTCTTATTTTGTGCCTCCCATATAGTGCATTTAGACCAAATGTCACAATTGCTCTGCAAGCATAACAAATTCAGACACCAAAACATAACACAAGTTCGATGATTGCTATACTCATCTACATTTTGACATAATAGCATATAATCTCCAGCAAGCTGTCTTGGCTTCTTTTGGAATGGCCAAGGAATAAAAGAAAGGTGGTATTCAGGTAATCTTGAAACAACAAAAAAGAGTAAAGATATTGGAAGAATAAAGAACTAATCCTGCATTGCGTATTTTGCTATTACATTAAGAGATAAAGTGCATTTAAATAATAATAATAATAAATAAATAAATAAATAAATAAATAAAAATCTCCATGAAGCACAGAGAGAAACAAGTCATAGATCGGTTCTTCCATGGACAGCCATTTCTATTGTACCAAATGCACAGAATCCATATACTGAAAACCTGAAGGAAGACTTCATGCCATGAAAGTCAACAGGAACACGTGTTGTTTAATTTTATTCGGACGTCAAATATTGATGGACATTCTCTAGGATGTCCAGAAAAACCCCACCAAAAATTTTCCTTGCACATATTAATATTGGCTGGATGACCATATATAATTATTGTAAGATAGAAAACTTAAGAAAGCAGTAACATAGACCTTCTCTTTCAACTTTTTGATGATCATCAAATAATTGGCTCTAGCTAAAATACATTAAATGTGGGCTACTTGTCTTAGAAATTCAAATTCAGAAAAATTTACCCTGTCTTACTGAAGAAGTGGTTGAGCTCGTCCCACCTATCCATGCGTAAACAACCCTTGGAAAATCCAAACAACCCATCTACCCTTTTCCAAAATGGATGGCACGGATACATCAAACTGCCCACATCATACACAACTTGATCTTGCAAGGAGCCCCCAATCCTTATCCTTAAATGATTAAAAGCTATTACAGCACCCATACAGAAAAAGAAAATCAGCATTAACAATTTCAATTATTTCATGATGTTTTGAAGAAACGATACATAGCCAAATACTTGATTAGTAGGTGGAATATACAATGCCATCTTCTAAACGATCACAATCATGAATGTAACACTTAGAAGAATTGGTATAGAGACACTAGTAATCCTCTTTGATGAGGCACAGTTGAAGATCAAGAGAACAAACCTTGGATGGCTTTGGCAAGAAAAGGGTGAGATAAGTCCTACACAAAGATAAAAAAAAAAAAAAAAAATTGTTCATAAGGAATGACCAAAGTGCATCTTAAAATTCCTAAGCTTCCCAATTTTTAAAAATAGCTTCCATTAATACTTACAAGATATAAAGCAGTGGATTCCCCCCATGGACATTGTTTATAGTTACACTTAGTAGGAGGCCACCAATCTATGGTAGCACAGATGAAGTTATCATCAGTTTCTGCAATCTTTGTAGCACCCCTAATTACAATTGTTGCATCTGTAGGCCCTTGAGCCAAAATTGCAGGGAGAGAAGCAAGAAAGAGAAAGCAAGACAACTGAAAATCCATTCTGAGGTCAATCGCAACCATTTCAATATCAAACCGAACAATGAAACTGCAGCAAAATAATAAATTTAATCACGAACAAACCATCCAAACCAGAAATAAATTACAGTTCTCCCACCAACAATAAGCAAACAAGTCCTGTAATATATGCTGGGTCTATTAACAAAATTTCCTTTAGTACAAAATAAAAGGGTCTCAAAAGTAAAGATTTTAGGTCACATTATAAATATTTTTTGTCACCATTAACATAGATTTTCCTCTTCACTTGCAGCACATAAAGGTGTATCAACAACACTTAACAAACCAAGCGAACAAAAATGGATGTTGAAAATTTCAGAAGAAGAAACTCAGACCCAAGTTAATGCTTTTACTAGTAAAACATACTGAACTTCTAATGTAGTGGAAGCATGTTTGAATCAATAGATTCAAGAGAAAATTGAAAAAAATAAGAACTATGAAGCAGAATTTGATTTCAAAAGATAGTAATAATAGATAATTTTATTTGATTGAATGAAAATTTTGGTAATTGGAGCTCTTTAAAGAGATAACTCCCTTTAATCAACTTATGCCTAAAACATATAAAAATAAGTTTCCTAAGCTATTTATATAATGTTATAGCGACTTTCTAATGCTATTAAAACTTTATTTAGACACTTCTAAACACTTTTAGATCACATTAAATAACAAAAACGAATTTAAAAACTTACTAATAATAATCTAGAAAGGCAACTTTAAAATAGAAACTACTCTAAAATAGAAAGAACCTAAAAATTTGATTTTAAGACTTCCATAATCTAGCACATGTCCTACATCAGCTTCTTCTTCTTCTTCTTCTTCTTCTTCTTCTTCTTGTCTTAAATCAGATACATTCATACTCGATGCCGCCCAAATAACATTATCAATAGAAATGAATATAAAAGAAATAAAATCTCAAGTAAGTTCACACCACAAAACAAATACCAGAGATACCCACAAATCTTGAGTTTTTTTTTTCTTCAAATAGACTATCAAAAAGAAAAAAAAGAAAAAAATCGGAACTAAAAACAGAAAAACTGGAAAATCTAACAACGACCCAAGTGAGAAAAACAACCTTAAAATGTCTTAATTCCAACAAACAGCACTGGCGTAAGCTGGAGCTCATCTCAATCTGCAAGAACTTTCTTTAGCAAAGAACAGCTGTTTTTTTTTTTTTTTGGTGTGTGTGCTCTGTGTACCTATCGTTGCGTTTTCATCACTTCTTCGGTCATAATCCACAAGAATAGCTGTCCAGAAGAAATGGGTCGCTTCAGATTTGTCGGCTGGAGTAAAAATTCCGCTATTATTGGGCAAGAATTCATTTATTATAATTTTAATTTGGAGTATTCAGTCTATTCTATTCCTTTCCCTTTCCCTTTCCCTTTCCTTTTCCTTGGTTCAGATAAAAGAATCCCAAATATTATTGTTGGTAATAATACCTTTGAACCTTAATTGACATTTAAACATTTGTGTCCGACCACGTGAGCAAGTCTTGGTGCCGCCTGGCTGTGTATAAACTGTCTGTATTCACAATGAATGTGTCCCCCTTGTGTTAGAAATTCAAGAAATTTTCCAAAAAACTAATGGAATAATTAATTAGTGTATTTTTAAAAACATAATAAACATAGATATTCGAAAATTGATTTCAAAAACTTAATATGATTAAGTTTGAAAATAATGAGTATTTCTTTTTTTGATAAAAAAATAATAAGTATTCATTTTTGGTTCATTTTTAATTTTTTACTTTTTACTTTTATTTAACTTATTTTGAACTAATGTTACTTTTTCCTAAGTATATATGTGTGAATAAATGTGTGAATTCAGATTAGAAACCCAGCTGGAGTAGGTATTGACAGAACGTATATATATATATATTTTTTTTTTCTATATAGGTTGCTTTTCGGATCTAAGTTAACACCAATAAGAGCCGTTGGAATTAAGAAAAATAATGTGGTTTATGGGGTGTCCCACATGTCACCATTTTCAAATGTCACGGTTGGAATTTTAAAATGGTATTCGTATTTTTTTCTTAAGAAAATAAAAAAATCAAATGGTATGCATATATATATATATATATATAGTTTGTTAGTTAGAACTGGAAAATGCACATAGGTTAAACCTTTAGTTTAATGATTTAACATATTATACACAATATACAAACTTTGAGGCTATTGAACCCAAACTTGTGAATGTCCCTCCCTTTGGTAAAGCTTAACAAAAGAATCTTAATTTGATTGACTTGAAAGGTTGGACATTCTCACATTCCTGTCTTATTATAATTCATTTCAAAGAGTGAAACACATAGCTTAAAAAAATAATTATATGATTTAAGAAAAATTAACTGTGTACAAAGTGTCTCAAAAGATATTTCAAAAGGTGTCACTCCAACTTTATTATTATATGTCGCAACAAATATTATATCAATATATAGTTCATTGTTCCACTAAAAACTTCGTTTATCTTATAACTATAGAAGATGGAGGACAAATGAAATATTTACGCCGGGAGGGGTCCCAGTTTCGTGGCCAACTTCAACTTCAAAAGGTAATTAGAGCTTTAAAATCAAAGTTAAGGTCAAAATCATTGTAGCTTATCTGGTCAAAGACACCTCGCTCCTTCTTTCTTACAAGGTTAAGGGGTTCTATTCTCCCCCAAGGTAGAAAGTTGATCTAGCCTTTTATAGGTATTGTTGCAATCATAGTTTCAAGTTTTATCCTCGTACTAATAATAGTTAGAATTATCCTTATATTGATGAAATAATCTTGAATAACCCAAAGTAGGTAGCATCGTTGGATAAGGAACAAAGTATAAGTCATGATTGAGGGGTAAGGTCTTAACTTGGAGTCTGAGTTCGTACCCACATTTATTCGTTTACTTTGGAGAGAGATGTCTAACAACTTCTACAGTTTCTGACTTCAAAATAATCTCGCCCTCGCAAAAGAGTTAGCGGGGACATTAAAACATCATAGACCCAAAAAAAATAAAAGAAATAATCTTGTCCCCGTTCCCGTCCCCGTCCTCGTCCTCGTCGCGAACGCACACGTCCACGACCACAACCTTGATCATCAATAGGTGAGACGACTATATCATCAAAGTTGATGCCTGCGTCTGCTGGAGTAAAAGGTTTTGGATCCGTATGATGTATCACTCTGTGCAATCGACGATCTAGATTCATAGCCTCCATGAAGGACAAGCACATGGATCGAACAAATGGGTCCTCGGTAGCACCCACATGGTGGTAAACTTGCTCAACTCTAGTTGCCTAGAAGCATAATTTCACCATAGTCAATCATTAAGCAGATTTAAAAATAAAATTGAAGTACAAGTAATGATTGACTAACTTACAAGATAATTAAAAAGTGTACCCGGCCGACTAATAGATCGTCGAGTAATAGAGCGATACCATCGCATATACGCTGCATCATAATAATTAGAAGCCCTTTCGATCCTAGGACCAGAAACAAGAACCTCATGTCGATGACCCCAAACCTCCAGGTACCTCTGATGATATGTAGCCCAATTCCTTGATGAATAGTTTTGCAAGGAAGTCTCATAAAAGGAGCTCTCAGTGTCACAATCACTCGGATTGACTGTTTCATACCGAATTGTCGAAGGACTCCATCTGGAAAGTACCATTCTACAATGTGAAAGCAGATGAGTGGCACCTTACTCAGCCAAACATGGTGATCTCGCCGATAATACAACGGTATATGGTCCAGTTCACCATCAACCTCGTATGATTCCCAAATTACCTGACATATTGAACAAAAAAATTATTAAGAAGGAGGCGCAAGATTTTACTTGAGTAAATTATATTAGATTTACTATCTGTTCCGCAAGCTGGATGTCAAGTGCCTCACGAAAATGAGAGAGCACATGGGTCGAGACTTCTGTCACTGCGAACGTATCTCTCCACCTAGACACACATCAATTGATAAGTATTTATAATGCATAAATATTTATTAGAAAACATAACACTTCAAAGTATATATTCAAACAAAAGTAGATATTACCTTGTCCCAAGAGGTCCTTCTGGTAGTATTACTTGGTCAACGAATACAATATCATCAAAATTAAAATGGAGACACCAAAGTGTACAATATGTGGAAATCTATCTCATGCCCATAACTGCAACAATATCAATGGCCCCGAAATCTGGTGTGGATCACCATACGCTGCGTAACACAACTCTCTATATAACCAGGCCAAACAAGCACTACCCCAACTATACTTTCCAGCTGCCCTAAAGTCCACTAACAGTGATAGGAACATCAAATGAACCAGATTATTTGATTTATCTAAAAATAGACATCCTCCTATCAACTGCAGAATATACGACCGAGCATATCGTTGGACCGCAGCCTCGTCAAAGTTTGGAAGTGGATAAAAATCATCGTTGGGGTCATCTGGATCATGCTGAACCAACTCATCATCAGTGGGACCTGGTCAAGGGACCATCTGTGCCAACGCACACATTTTCAACTTCGCACCTTTCATATGTCGTTGGGTAGGTCTGAAGCCCAACAACTCTTCACACAAATCGATCCAATTATGTTGAGTAGAACTCGTCACTGGTAGACCATTAACTGGAAGTCCTAATTGGATCTTTACATCTTGCAGTGTAACAGTGCACTCCCCATGCGGCAAGTGGAAAATATGAGTCTCTAGCCTCCACCTCTCAATTAAGGCGGTAATCAACTGTCAATCAAGGGTAATAAACTCCACCCGAGCTACCCCATAAAAACCTGTTTCTTGTAAAGGTTGAAGTAGCATGCTTTGGATGGGCATTTGGCGATGTAAGGATGCATCGCGACGCCTAGCACGCATATGATGCCCATGCTGTTCAATATCCCAATGGACATGCAATCGAGGTTAAGGCAAAAAACTAACATAACAATTATTAAATATATAAACCAAAATACATTGTAAGTATAGACATACCGACTCATCCCAAACAATGGATGATCTATTCCTGTCTTGCATATACAGGACTGAAGGATTGGAAGGACCTGGATCCATACTAGCTGCAATGACATAATAATCATAGTATTAGTTAAGTATTGCATACACATATGCAACTATTGGATCTGAGTATTTAAGAGGACAATGGTGTAATTCCTTCAAACTTAAATGGTATAAGTGAAAATATGTAGTACATACGCATGGATGGGACAACAGGATCAGAATGACAAAAACGAAATGGAGAAAGGTCGGATAGACCGGGATCGACACCACCACCTACAATAAGAAAACCAATATTGTAAGTCTCTGGAGTAGCATATCTACTTTACAATCTTGTTGATATTCAATATTAATAATCAAAAATTCACATTGCATACTCATATCTGGATATGAAGGATCAAAACTCCAATGATCAAATGGATGAAAATTAGACGGACCAAGATCCATATCTGTTGTAATCAACAAACAAATGAATACACCTGAGAGTTACTCAACATGAAAATTGTTTCATACATAACAATTAGTACTCATTCTCTTCATAATAAATGTTATAGTTACAAGAATGGCAAAATATGGCCATAAAGAATGCAAACTACATTATAACATATATTCAAGCCAAAGAAGTCATTAGAAATCCATAATATAACACATGATAACTAGTACTCATTCTCTTTATAATAAATATTATAGTTACAAGAATAACAAAATATGGCCATAAAGAATGCAAACTACATTATAACATATATTCAAGCCAAAGAAACCATTAGAAATCCATAATATAACACATGATAACTAGTACTCATTCTCTTCATAATAAATATTATAGTTACAAGAATGACAATATGTGGCCATAAAGAATGCAAACTACATTATAACATATATTCAAGCCAAAGAAGCTATTAGAAATCCATAATATAACACATGATAACTAACTCATTCTCCTCATAATAAATGTTATAGTTACAAGAATGACAATGCATACCCAAATATGGTCATATGTTGACAATACTATAATACATGCCCACAAGGAAAAACAAAAAAAATAAAACAAAATAGTAGATTGGCTTGTCAACAATCATCACATGCTATGGGTTAGGAAGACTGTCCTCCTCGCAAGGTTGGGCATTTTCTCCTATTGTGTCCACGTTGATGACAATGTCCACAATGAAGCTTGTAACACCCCACAATTTTAATTAAATATATATACATTGAAGTACGCGTATATCGAGATATATAATATACATATTTTATACGTATGAGCTAAATATACGCGTGATAATACACGTATTTGATACGTATGAGCTAAATATACGCGTGTAGGAAATACATGCTATAATTACGGAATGTGAGCAAATAAATAAAATTATTAAATAAAGAATATAAGTTTTATTAGTTGAATGAGTTGATTAATTAGATATGTGAATTGAGTTGAATTGAATGAATTTGATGGAGGAGTTGGTTATTAAGGGGAGACTAGGTGTATTGAATCATTTGTATATACAAATAAATAAATAAAATTCTATCCCTAGTTGGTTCCAACGTATGGCAACAAGCAATAAAAAAATAAATAAATAATCAAATAAAATAGAAATCAAAAGAAGAGAGATGAAAGAAATTGCAAAAAGAAAGAGAAGGAGAAGAAGAAGGTGCAGAGAGGACGGAAGGAAGAAAAAAAAAAGGGAAAACGGAGGGAGAACGCAAAATTCGAATCTGTGGTAAGCTATTTTTGCTATTTTTCGTCGTAAAATTACTATCTAAGCTAGTTGTAACCTTTCTAGCGGAGTAATTTTTGTTGTGGGAGCCGTTTTACGGCGTTTTCAAAAATTGGGGTTTTGACCCAACGTGAATAAAAATCCACTAGAAAGGTAGAAAAACGTTCCCTGGACTGTCGGGACCCCAAATATGTGGTTAGATTCAATTTCATGATTTTTGGAGACTATTTGACAATTTTAATACAATTTACATCTTTCGGGTGAATAGTGAATAGTAAAATAAATAGTGAATAATGAATAGTAAAAAGTGAATAGTATTGTGAACAGTGATTTGATATTTTAGTAGCTACTGATATGGTAAATGATGATTCTCATGATACTCTATGGGTAATTTCAGTGTTTAAATTGAGGCTTAAGGGCATGGATAAACGCTTTTGAGGAAGCAATGACGTTTATTGTTGCTCGATTTTAGAGGTTGGCTTAGGAACCCTGTGTAACCACGGTGAGTATAGTTTTCTTGATTTGGTTCTTGTATGACATTGTACGCATATAAAATGTTTGATTGTATGCATGTTATATTTATATATAATGCATTGAGTTTTATGGATCATGCAAACTGATTTTAGCAATTGGAGTTTGTAATGATGAGGTTTTGCGAGTCCTCATTGTCATTTCGTTAGGCACTAGACCCGGATGAGGTTTTGCGAATCCTCATTGTCAGTAGGTCTGTCCTAACAAGGGTTGGGATCCTTGAAATGACTGTTAATTGGGTAATGAGAGGTTGTGGCTACCTTGTAACGGCCATACAAGGGTTAGACCCGCTCTCTTGCCTTGCGGAGGAGGGAGATTTGTGCATTGTGTTATTGAAAATCATGAAATTTATGTTGTTGACATGTACAATATATTCGTTGAATGATGTATGTGTTGAATAAGTGTTTGAAAGGAATTTAAATGTCATATTTATCTAAATGTATATAATTGTCATCTCAAGAACTATATTCACTGAGCTGTTGTTTGCTCACCCCATGTCACGCCTGGAATGCACCGCAGCACATTCTACCCAGACGCGGGCGCACTCCCACCGCAGCGGGAGCGAACGCCAGCCATTATGGATCCATAATATTGTCACATCCCAGTACACAGCACACCGCAACGTCTAGTACCCCCGGGATCATTTGTCCATACTATTCACTCATGAATAGTACAGGGCCTCCCCCAGATTCGAACTCACAACCTCATAAGGTTTGATTTCGCAATCTGAGTAACCACTGAGCCAATGGGTCACATTACTATTCACATTACTATTCACTATTTACTATTTACCATTTATTTTTACTATTCATCCGAAAGATGTAAATTGTATTAAAATTGTCCAACGGCTCCAAAAATCACAAAATTGAATCTAACCACATATTCGGGTTTCTAACAGTCTAGGGAGCATTTTCTACCATTCTAGCGGAGTTTCATTTACGTTGGGTCAAAACCCCAAATTCTTGAAAATGCCGTAAAACGGCTCTCACGACAAAAATTACTCTGCTAGAAATGTTACATCTAGCTTAGATAGTAATTTTACTACGAAAAATAGCAAAAATAGCTTACCACTGGTTCGGATCTCCCTCCTTTTCTCCTTCTTTCTTCCTTCCTTCCGTTCCTTTCTTTCTGCTCTTCTTCTTCTCCTTCTCTGCAACTCATTTCTCTTCCTTTCAATTTCATTTTTGTTTTTTATTTTATTTTTATTTATTTTGTTGTTTTTTTTTTATTCTAGTTGCATCCCACGTTGGATGCAACTAGAATATTTTATTTTTTTATTTTTTTATTATATTTATTTTTTATTATTATTTCTTTTTTTTTATTTAGATTTATATTTTCAAATGATTCCATGCACCTGGACTCCCTTTATTAACTAACTCCTCCATCAAATTTCATTAAATTCATTCCATCATAATCAAATCCACATTTTTATTAACCAACCCCATAAATTAATCAATTTACTTCAACTCCATCTCATAATTTTATTTATTTACTAATCATACACGCGTATATTTAGCGCATACGTATAAAATACGTGTATTATTACGCGTATATTTAGCTCATACATATAAAATACGTGTATTATACATCTCGATATACGCGTACTTCAACGTATGTATTTAATTAAATTTGCGGGGTGTTACACCCCATTTCCTCCAATATTTCAGGTATTGAGTCGAAGGTAAAAGGAAAATTCGTGAGTGAAAATCACGTGAGCCTTCGTCTGATATGTGTACGTATGCTTGGAGGAAATAACTTCTATTTTTGTTATTTTACTTATCACACATTATATATATATATATGTATCACCTAGATGGGTTATGTGGTAAGATTATATAATGCTTGGGATGATGGAATGAGATGATCATAGATATTTATCAGGCGAGAATTTAATTTGTAGAATGAATGAAATAAATGTGAGTGGAATGATCATCTATATATATTTGATTTGATTTGATGTGTGGTATATTAAAAAAAAAAATTTATGTACATTTTTGGGAGTACGTGAAGGCTGACAGTGTATTATATACTGTATATGAGTATGTACAGTGTATGGTACACTGTGCCGGTCATGACGTCAGCCTACGTCAGGGGCGTCGTGACAATATTGGTATCAGAGCCAAGTTTAGGATTAAAAGCCTAAAAGGTTAAAAGCTTTATGATATTATGATTGATTGTATGGGTATACATATGGGTAGTACTATTATGTTGAGCCTAATCCAATATGTTATCTTGACTGAGAATCACCTGTGTCAGTGAATTCCAGATGTGGAAAAGACCAGTCAAGATTAACAATGGAACTTGCTGATCAAGAAAGGATCAGAGGGCTAAAAGAAAAAGAACTGGATGTAATCCAGTGATAATAAACTATATAATTGATATATGGCTAGTAACTACCCAATAACAACGAAATGCACAACTTATGAGCTTGTGGCAAAGTTGTAATGTGAGAAAGACAGATGCTTGAATCATTGATAGCTCCAGATGTGGGTGCCAATGGTGTGAGTATTATGTAAAAACATATATAGTTGAGACTGAAGTAAAAATAAAATACATAGAAGGTCTCAATGATGAGCCAGATGAAATGAAAAGATATGTGAAAGTTATGGAAAACTTTCAGGAGAAGAGACTCTCCTATCTTTACTGGCAGTCTGATAGTAGACATAGTACAGATTTGCTACTCTGAGTGGAGACCATCTTGGAGAATGATTAAGTCTCTGAAAATGATAAAGCAAGTTAGCTAAGTTTAAGCTAACTGATGATAAGAGATGACAGAAAATTGGGTTAAGGACTCCGGAGATTATTAAGGCATGAGATTAATTACAGAAGCTATTTTATGATGGCTTCTATCATCATGCTGATATTGCTTTAAGGCATGAAAAACTTTATCTTGTTAAAATGTAGTGACATGCCTAACCAGAACTACAAACATGACTTCAACAGACTGGTATAGTTTCTTTTTGGGAATGCTCACTATGGATAGTGTGATAATGATAAGGATCTAGAATAAATTTTGGGATCCTCTACGGCAGGTTTGCTAATTGTGATACATAAGACCTTTTTGTCATACCTTGGGTTGCATAGCGTGCCCCCTACCCAGGTGTGGGCGCACCCCCTCGGGGCGAACGCCTAGCCATAGTACCACATAATATTGTCCTATCGCCATGTAGCAACCCAACCGCAGCTGGTCTACATCGAAACGATTATTTGTCCCTACTATTCACTCATGAATAGTAAAGGCCTCCCCCAGAATCGAACTCGAGACCTCCATTAAGGAGTCTAATTTCGCATTCTGAGTAACCACTGAACCATTGGCTCAGTGGTTACTCAGAATGTGAAATTAGACTCCTTTAGACTCCTTAAGGGAGGTCTCGAGTTCGATTCTAGGGGAGGCCATTTACTATTTATGACTGAATAGTAGGGACAAATAATCGTTTCGATGTAGACCAGCTGCGGTTGGGTTGCTATATGACGATAGGACAATATTATGTGGTATTATGGCTAGGCGTTCGTCCCGAGGGGGTGCGCCCGCACCTGGGTAGAGGGCACGCTGTGCAACCCAGGGTGTGACAAAGCTTCTCGGATGGTTCTCACCAATCCATCTCATTTCTAATACGCTTTGAAACTGGTCATCCTTTCTTACGTTTCATGAGACCAGGTGGTTGTAGTGGAAAAAAATATCTCACTGATGGCCAATAATCTTCATGTGGAATGGCTCTGAAGGGTGTGAAGGAGCATAATATAAAAGAATCCCAACGATAGTATTCCTGGCAACTGCAAGTCGTATAAGATAGGTTCACAACTTGCTTATGGTTGCCCCTATCCATATGAAACCCACTACGACCAGTCATCACCTTAAACTCTCCTCGCACCCTGTCAATAAGTGTTACTTGATAAGCCTTTGACTTTTGTTGCCATCGTTGAAGCAATTTCATTGCATAGGGAGTATACTCTTCACCATTCTTCACAACTTCCTTATACTTTTTTTTGCCTTGTTTCAAAATACTTAATACATCGATAGAAAGTAATTTGAATCAAAGCACATATTGGCAACATCCTAGCACCTTTAAGTACACCATTGAAACACTCTGCAATTGAAGTAAACAAAAAAAAACATATATTTTTTTTATATCTAAGCAAGTAATACATAGAGGTCAAAATAACATATAAATTCAAAATAACATATAAATTCAAAATTCCATACTTACGAGGTTTGTAGTCATCCAACCATATCGATAGCCCTCATCATATGCCTGCATCCATTTCTTCTTATCAATCTTAGAAAGCCATCTATGAGCTTCAGGATTCAACATTTTAATATGATCTAAATATGCAGCCAACTTGGGTGGTTGGTGTTGTTGGCTTGCTAGTTTTGCTAAGTCTTTTAAGTCATTGTTCTTGAACTTTTCATTCAAATTGCTACCCACATGACGTATACAAAACCTATGATGCCTAAGAGGCTCGCACCAACCGTTGGAAGGCTCATCCATTGCACTGATTATTCCCTTGTGTCGATCTGATATCACACAAATACCTCTTATATCAGTTACACGGCTTCGCCAATTTTTCATAAACCAATCCCATGAATCTGCTGATTCATTTCCAACAACAGCAAATGCAAGTGGGTAAACATGTCCGTTACTATCAACTGATGTTACGATCAGGAGTCTAGCCTGATACTTTCCATACAAATGGGTGCCATCAATTTGAATTATGGGTCTACAATATTTGAAACCTTCAATGCAAGGTCCAAATGCCCAAAAAAACCGCTTGAACTAGATTAATCCCGGTCCTAGTGAACATTCCTCCAATTCTACTTATGTCCCCAGATTTGTTTCTAAAAGCACATCTTTCCACTTGCGAAACATCTGATATAATGTTTCCCAATCACCAAAAATCTTCACGAAAGCTGTTATCTTAGCTTGCCATATCCTTTTGTAGTAAACGTCGTAGCCAAACTTATCTCTCACCGTTTGGTGCAAAGTAGCTACAGAAATGGTTGGCTCCTAATTAACCAAATTGAATACTTTTGCACATATCAAGTTAGAATCGAGTTAGGAATGATCTTGTGATAACCTTTCGTAAACACATGTGTGAGTTGGATGGTACTTAGTAACCTCAAAAAGATCATGCGACTTGCGTTTGCATGCACACAACATCCATTTGCAAATTTCGCTACCTTGCTTGCAACGCAAAGCCCAAGATTTCTTATCAGAGTCAATAACTACAAAATCTTGGTGGAGCTCAATACAATATCATTTCACTGTGTTTTGTAAGTCAACTTTACTGTTAAACCTCAGTCCTTTATACAACTCACCATTGTATCTTCGACAGGCACCACTTTGCAACAAATGCTCATCGGTCGTTACGTTAACTGCATCAAAATCTATATTGTAGTACATTGGAGTTGGCATTTCATACTCTTGCAGGGTTTCTGCCCCTCGTCCTAGTTCTGTAAAAGGTGCATCTTCATCAATTATTTCATTAAATGAACCAGGTGGATCATACGAAGGATCGTGTGCATCCAGCGCTAGGTCACCTCTAGTGGCATCATCCACTTCGTTCTCATCTTCGTCACTAGGTTCTTCGGTATTATTGTCATTTGCAGGATCAAATGGTTGAGATTGCGTGAACACTTTGGGCAAAGTGTCACTGGGAACCAATTCATCCCCTGCATCACCATCTCTTAGTCTATCATCCATCGACTCATTTTCATTGTGACATGATGATTCAATGCGACTAGTCTACAAGTTTAGATGTGCACTAGGATCTCGATCCGCAATAATATGCTCATCAACCAAGTAGATCTTTATGGTATTTGGAGGTGAAAATTGAGACACAACTTGTGTGGCGACCCCACACCCTGGACCACCAACCCCTCAGGGAATGGCGTGCGGAATGCCGGGGTGGGACGCCCGACGTAGGCATCTCCGACCACTCCTCAACTCCCGTGAGGTGGTTGGACCCTACGAACCTTATCTCAAACAACGACATAATATCAAAAGGTACTAAACAAAATTACCCACCGTATTAATCATCCAAGACAAGAGATAGTCCATAAAAATGATCCATAAATAAAATCATAATCCCTACAGTCCATTAAAATTGACATACACATAAAGTCCAAAATTGTGGGTACAAATAAAAATCGTCATATGCCCACATGGTCTATCCAACAAGTCCCAACTCACCCATACTACAATGTGGTAAGTATTATAATTACATAATCCAAAATAAAATACTTCATAATTTAAAACACAATTCAATCAAAATGCCTCTCAACTCACATCGAGGCTTTGGATTCTCTCGCACGCAAGGCCCTCAAGATATAACTACTCCTTTGCCCTTATTCGGGACAAAAGGACCTGAAAGAGGAAAATGAGGGTGAGCCAACGGTGCCCAGTGAATAGAATTCAGATATGCTATCAATACTCATCAATAAATATCATGTATGCATGTCAATGTGTAGCGTGATTTAAAAGCTCATAACATATAGATATCAAACATTTATAATAAGTTCGATGCAAGTAAAAGCTTATCAATTTGGATCCACATTCCACATGCATTGGGTTACTAGTATACGTCTATTTCACCGTACCGTTGATCCCAATCATATTTATTTTGGGTTACTAGTGCACGTCTATTTCACCGTACCGTTGATCCCAATCTCTTCCTTTCCTAAAACCCTCCTATGACAAGGTTAAGTCCCCCTATTAGCCAGATAGATGGGCACAACCAAAGTCATAAGGTTTTCTCAAATCAATGCATCATTCAAAACATTAGAACACATTCATGCTTTCAACATACAATTTATATAAGTGATATGATGACATAAAAGATATAATCATAAATGAAGTCTACTCACAACCAAGCCTCGCGAGAGTATTTAACCAGACACGACCACCAAACCGAATCAACCCAATCAAGATCCTGAAACATACATCAATATCCTACCATACATCAATTTCTATGTTCAATCACATAGACATTACACATCAACCCTAAATCAGCCCACATATGAACAATAGGCCTAAATCCCATCTAATCCCATCATTCAACTCAAATCACATGACTTAGGCCTCTAATGCATAGTTCTCATACATAAACCATTCTATTAATCAAAAATATTGATTTTCAATTCCTTTAGGCATAAACATGCCCAAATTGGGTCACTTGATCACAAGTAGGCCTAACCTATGATATGGTCACAACCACCAAATCAGTAGCATAATCAACTCTAATCATGCTTAATTAAACATAAGTTGCATCAATTCAATGATTTTAGTCCAAAAGCATCAAAAGCATCAAAAGCCCTAAAATATGAAATTTTCCATACTTAGGCCATATTGTCGATTTACACTAGGTCACCATGTTCAGCCATATATATCACTGATTTTGCATCATGGGTTCATCAACAATGACTACTAGGTCAATATAGTTGACATGCAAGCTATTTGGAAAGGTCTAAGTTTATATTCTAAATTTAGGTCTAATACAAACAACCCTACCAATTCTTCATTTACTATTCGGTTCAGATGTATCAATATACCAACAGAAATACGTAATCACAAAATCAACCGTACAGATTGAAGTATGTGAAGAAACAAACCTTCTGTCCAAATATCAACCCAATCCAACGGTGGACCGAAAAGATAAGTATATTTGATGAACAAGTCTCTAATCAAACAATTTCTCATTTCCTGCTGCAAAATACTCAAACTCAGATGGATATATCACACACAATACTAAACTAATACAAATCTCCACCGTTCAGCATATAGAAATATCAGTTATAAACTACATACCCAAATTTGATATCCATCCAACGGTAGATTTAGGAGATCTACAAGTTTGAGTGAAACAACATGAGAAATCCAGAATTTCCGACCAGCTTTGTTTCAGAGGTTAGATCTCTCATAAGATACCATAAATCAAGATCTCCACCGTTCATAATGTAGAAAAATCAGTTGTATATGAGATACCCAAATTTCATATCCATCCAACGGTAGATTAAGGAGATCTATAAGTTTGAGCAAAACGGTGAGAGAAATCTAGACTTTCCGACCAGCCTTGTTTGAGAGGTTAGATCTCTTAGAAGAAACCTATGATCAAGATCTCCACCGACCAGAATGAATAACCATAAGTTAAGAACTTGCTGAAAAATTTTGAGCTCAATCTGACGATAGATTCCAAAGATCTACCTCTTTGATGAAAATGTCGCAGGGATCTTCCTCCTGCAACTCTCTCATTCTTTCTCTTCTTCTTTCCTTTCTCTTCTTTTCTTTCTCTTCTTCTTTCCTTTCTCTCCACTCACCTCTTTCTAGCACTTCTTTGATTCTCTCCTTGTTTTCCTCCTTGATTCTCTCCTTGATTCCCTTCACTCATTCTAGCACTTCCTTGAGGGCATGGGACACTTGTCCACTTTCATGCACCAACCTTCACATGTGTTGGTCTCATACTACCCATACCAACTACATGTACTTTAACCAATTTCATACTTCCATGTATTTTAAATGTCCAATCCATTTAATACACCAAATTTTCATTCTCATTTATCCTTTTATTCAATCAATCATAACTCATATCAATTCATGGTTTAATGGGTCAATGCATAAATAATAACATATGCATTATAATTTAATTTAACATGACCCATATACAATTTATGATACACATATTTATATACATTATCAAGTACAACTATTAAAACATTAAACAACCATCAAACAAACACCAAACATATCAAGGCAACGCATAGAGTTTGGGCAAAATGCAATTGGGTTATGGGCTAGATGAAATAATTTTCGGGGCGTCACATCACACCCACCTTAGAATGAACTTCGTCATCGAAGTTTTAAGGTTAAGAAATACCTAAGCCCATGAACTCGACAAAGTGCTCCATCATGTAGTCCTCACGCTCCCAAGTAACCTGCTCTTCACCATGGAACTGCCATCTCACCTTAACCATCGGAATCTCGCGGTTACGTAACCTCTGGACCTTCCGGTCAAGTATCTGAATAGGTTCCTCATCATAAGTCCCATCCTGCCTCAGTTCAATGTTCCTCCAGTCCAAGACGTGATCAAAATCGCTCTTGTACACTCTCAACATTGACACATGAAAGACATTGTGGACTGCTGCTAACTGAGGTGGCAAGGCTAATCGGTAAGCGACGGGGCCAATTCGTTCTAAAACCTCGAACGGCCCAATAAATCTCGGAGCGAGCTTGCCTTTTATCCCAAATCTAGTTTGGCCCTTCTGAGGTGAGACCTTCAATAAAACTTGGTCACCCACCTCGAACTCTACGGTCTTCCGCTTAGCATCAGTGTAACTCTTCTGCCTGTCTTGGGCTACTTTCATATTATGCTTGATCCTCTTAACCTTCTCTGTGTGTTCTTGTACAAACTCTGGTCCCATCACCGCAACATCCCCTACCTCTGTCCAACAGATCGAAGATCTGTATGGTCAACCATACAATGCCTCAAAAGGAGCCATGCCAATACTGGACTGATAGCTGTTGTTGTACGCGAACTCACATAGATGTATGTACTCCTCCCAGTTACCACTGGACTCAAGGACACAAGCTCGAAGCATATCCTCTAAAATCGATATCAACCTCTCAGACTGGCCATCCGTCTGGGGGTGAAAATCGGTACTGAGATCTAGTCTAGTGCCGAGCTGCCTCTGCAACCCCTGCCAGAATACTGATGTAAACCTCGGATCCCTATCTAACACAATCGAAACTGGCACTCCATGTAATCTGACCATCTCCCGCATATAGAGTCTGCTCAGCTTGTCCATAGAATCCCTAGTGTTCACCGGTAGAAAGTGAGCGGACTTGGTCAAGCGATCAATAATAACCCAAACAACATTATGTCTCCTCGGGGTGTTGGGTAATCCCACAACAAAGTCTATAGTGACATGCTCCCATTTCCACTCAGGAATGGCAAGCGGTTGCATCTGCCCTCCAGGCCTCTGATGCTCAGCTTTGACTCTCTGACAGATCTCACACCTCTGAATGAACTGAGCTATTTCTCTCTTCATGTCGGGCTACCAATACATTCTTTTCATATCATGATACATCTTGGTTCCGCCAGGATGAATAGCATAATGAGATCTGTGAGCCTCTTGGATAACACTTTGTCTGAGTCGTGGATTTACGGGAACCCATAAACGTCCCCTAAATCTCAAGGCACCATCAGATGACAAGTGTCAATCAGTAAAATCACTGCTCTCAGCCCAAGACTTGTACAACCCATAATCAACGTCATGTCTCTGTTGGTCAATTACCTCCTGGACTTGTGTAGGCTGAGCTCTCATTTGAGCACATATCACAATCTGATCTGAAGGGGTAGCACATATACTCATAACCGTAGCCGCCTCAAGTAGTCTCCACTCATGAGACATCTGGCGTGCTACCATAACTGTCTCTACCCGCTTCCTGCTCAACGCATCAGCCACTATATTGGCTTTACCTGGGTGGTATTCCAATGTAAAGTCATAGTCTTTGAGGAGCTCAAACCACCTTCTCTGCCTCATGTTCAATTCCTTCTGAGAGAACAAGTACTTGAGGCTCTTATGGTCAGAATACAAAGTGAATCTCTCACCATAGAGATAATGCCTCCAAATCTTCAAAGCAAAAACCACTGCGGCCAGTTCTAAGTCATGAACAGGGTAGTTCTTTTCATGCACCTTCAACTGCCTCGATGCATAAGCAATGACCCTATCCTTCTGCATCAACACGCAACCCAAGCCAATACGAGAGGCATCAGTATAGATAAGCAACTCCTGATCAGGCTCTGGCAAAATCAACACTGGCGTAGATGTCAATATTTCTTCAGCTCTAAAAAGGCATTCTCACACTCCTTGGTCCATGCAAAAGACACATCTTTCTGGGTGAGCCTAGTCATAGGCGTAGCTATCTTGGAGAATCCCTGAACGAATCTCCTATAGTAACCAGCTAACCCAAGAAAGCTTCTGATCTCGGTCACTGTGGTAGGCCTAGGCCAACTGATAATGGCTTCAACCTTAGACGGATCAACTGAAATCCCCTCAGAACTCACCACATGACCTAATAACTTCACTTCAGTGATCCAAAACTCGCACTTGCTCAGCTTTGCATATAGCCTATGCTCTCTCAGAGTTTGCAAGGTCACTCTAAGGTGTTCTTCATGATCAGCCTGAGTCTTGGAATACACCAATATGTCATCAATGAAGACGATGACAAACTTATCCAGATATTGCCTAAAGACCCTCTGCATCAGGTCCATGAGCATCGCCGGTGCATTAGTCACACCAAATGGCATCACAAGGAACTCATAATGTCCATAGCGGGTTTTGAATACTGTCTTAGGCACATCCTCCTCCCTAATCCTCAACTACTGATACCCGGAGCGCAAATCAATTTTTGAAAAATACCTCGCCCCCCTCAACTGATCAAACAAGTCATCAATCCTTGGGAGAGGATATTTGTTCTTGATGGTCACCCTGTTCAATTGGCGATAGTCGATGCACAACCGCAAGCTCCCATCTTTCTTTTTCACAAAAAGAACTGGAGCTCCCCAGGGTGACACGCTCGGACAAATAAAGCCCTTAGCCAATAACTCCTCGAGCTGTTTCTGCAACTCTCTCAACTCGGCTGGCGCCATTCTATATGGTGCCATGGAGATAGGCTTCGTGCCAGGGACTAGTTCAATAATGAAATCGATCTCTTGCTTCGGTGGTAATCCTGGAAAATCCGCAGGGAACACATCTGGAAAGTCCCTAACAATGGCAATATCCTCGAGTATCACCTCACTAGTTTCTTCTTCATCAGGCATTAACCCAGCCAAAATCTCTCTATCTCCATCAGTCACAAATCTACCCCTTGTGACTGTCTGGTCTGAAGCTCTACCCTGTAGTGTAAACACTGGGTGTCCGGGGATCTAAAAAATGATTCTCTTCTCGAAACAGTCGACAACTGCATGATAAGCCGCGAGCCAATCCATCCCTAGAATTGCATCAAACTCTAAAAACTCTAGGACTCGAAAGTCAATAGGCATCTCAACATCACCAATCTGAACCACACACTGGCTACAGATCATGTTCTGGTAGATCCTTTCCCCAGCTACAGTACTCACCACTAACCATGTGCTAGCCCTAATGGGAGTCAAATGCAAACAATATACCACACGTCCAGATATGAATGATAATGTAGAACCAGCATCAAATAATACATGCATAGAAGTACCACAAATAATAAGAGTACCTTCCACCAAAGTCCTGGATGCTGTCGGGTTTGGCTCAGTAGCTGCCTTCGCTGTCTCTCTGGCACTGGACTGCTGCACAAATCCCTGAGCTCTCTAAAAAATTCGGACACTCGAGCTTCCTATGCCCAGCCTGCCCACAATGAAAACATAAGAATGGAGCCCTGGGCGCAAATGACCCAGTCTGAGATGTCGTCACATAACTTCCTCCGCCTCTTTCTCTGCCTCGGCCAGCAGTCTGTGGGAATGGGGGTCTCGGTGCACTCGGTGACTGAATAGGAATCGGGACAGGAGAGGAAACCACTGGTGAGGCCATCATACCAGTCTGAACCTGGGATGCCTTACTCTGAGAACCATCAGACTGTGCTCTTCCATAAAAATTTCTCTTCCTTTCCCATATTCCCTTCTTCCACGGAGTCTGGAACTGTCCCCCAGACTCTGCTTGTGAAGTCTGTTCACCTGGAGTTGCCCGTGTAGACATACCATCAACTCGCTCAGCCAACTCATACTGTTTGGCCCTCTGGACCACTGTGGTAAAATCAGTCATCTTCGTCACAGACAAGGCCTGTCGGATCGCAGGCCTTAGGTTCAAAGAAAACCTCATAATCTTGTCGCTCGGCGTCTGAACTAACCCAGGAGCATAAACTGCGAGTTGCCTAAATCTGAGCTCGTACTCCCTGACTGACATGGTGCCCTGTGCGAGATTCAAAAACTCGAGTTGCTTAGCCTGTCTCTCAGTCTCTGGAACGTAAGCCTGTAAGAACAACCGTTTGAAGGTTTCCCAACTCTTCACTGCCCCCTGTGTATCCAACACTGAAAGCCACCAGTCCTCTGCATCACTCTCCAGTATGTGAGCAGCACATAGGACCTGAGACTCCTCATCAAGCTCTAAGGAGCGACTGATCTTCTCGACATTCTTCAGCCAATCTTCGGCCTTCTTCAAGTCAACCCCACTAGTGAATTCCTTAGGCTTTAGCTTCATGAACTTCTCTAGCAGTCTGATTCGTCGATCAGTGGGGTTCTCCACAACAATAGGAGCAGGTGTAGGCATAGGCTGAGGTACAACCATTTGAAGTCTTACTGCCCCTGCAGCTCCACTAGCCTCGGTCCCACTAGTGCCCGCCTCATAACTACCCATATCATATAATACACGCAGAAAATATGATAGTAAGGCTTTGCCCTTATTCGGGGCAGAAGGACCTGAAAGAGGAAAATGAGGGTGAGCCAACGGTGCCCAGTGAATAGAATTCAGATATGCTATCAATACTCATCAATAAACATCATGTATGCATGTCAATGTGTAGCATGATTTAAAAGCTCATAACATATAGATATCAAACATTTATAATAAGTTCGATGCAAGTAAAAGCTTATCAATTTGGATCCACATTCCACATGCATTGGGTTACTAGTATACGTCTATTTCACCTTACCGTTGATCCCAATCATGTTTATTTTGGGTTACTAGTGCACGTCTATTTCACCGTACCGTTGATCCCAATCTCTTCCTTTCCTAAAACCCTCCTATGACAAGGTTAAGTCCCCCTATTAGCCAGATAGATGGGCACAACCAAAGTCATAAGGTTTTCTCAAATCAATGCATCATTCAAAACATTAGAACACATTCATGCTTTCAACATACAATATATATAAGTGATATGATGACATAAAAGATATAATCATAAATGAAGTCTACTCACAACCAAGCCTCGCGAGAGTATTTAACCAGACACGACCACCAAACCGAATCAACCCAATCAAGATCCTGAAACATACATCAATATCCTACCATACATCAATTTCTATGTTCAATCACATAGACATTACACATCAACCCTAAATCAGCCCACATATGAACAATAGGCCTAAATCCCATCTAATCCCATCATTCAACTCAAATCACATGACTTAGGCCTCTAATGCATAGTTCTCATACATAAACCATTCTATTAATCAAAAATATTGATTTTCAATTCCTTTAGGCATAAACATGCCCAAATTGGGTCACTTGATCACAAGTAGGCCTAACCTATGATATGGTCACAACCACCAAATCAGTAGCATAATCAACTCTAATCATGCTTAATTAAACATAAGTTGCATCAATTCAATGATTTTAGTCCAAAAGCATCAAAAGCCCTAAAATATGAAATTTTCCATACTTAGGCCATATTGTCGATTTACACTTGGTCACCATGTTCAGCCATGTATATCACTGATTTTGCATCATGGGTTCATCAACAATGACAACTAGGTCAACATAGTTGACATGCAAGCTATTTGGAAAGGTCTAAGTTTATATTCTAAATTTAGGTCTAATACAAGCAACCCTACCAATTCTTCATTTACTATTCTGTTCAGATGTATCAATATACCAACAGAAATATGTAATCACAAAATCAACCGTACAGATTGAAGTATGTGAAGAAACAAACCTTCTGTCCAAATATCAGCCCAATCCAACCGTGGACCGAAAAGATAAGTATATTTGATGAACAAGTCTCTAATCAAACAATTTCTCCTTTCCTACTGCAAATACTCAAACTCAGATGACTATATCACACACAATACTAAACAAATACAAATCTTCACCGTTCTGAATACAGAAATATCAGTTATAAACTACATACCCAAATTTGATATCCATCCAACGGTAGATTTAGGAGATCTACAAGTTTGAGCGAAACACCACGAGAAATCCAGAATCTCCGACCAGCTTTATTTCAGAGGTTAGATCTCTCATAAGAAACACTAAATCAAGATCTGTACCGTTCAGAATGTAGAACTATCTGTTGTACACGACATACCCAAATTTTATATCCATCCAACGGTAGATTAAAGAGATCTATAAGTTTGAGCGAAACGGTGCGAAAAATCCAGACTTTTCATCTAACCCATAACCCAATTGCACTTTGCCCAAACTCTATGTGTTGCCTTGATATGGTTGGTGTTTGTTTGATGGTTGTCTAATGTTTGTATAGTTGATGCTTGATAATGTATATAAATATGTGTATTATAAATTGTATATGAGTCATGTTAAATTAAAGTATAATGCATATGTTATTATTTATGCATGGGTCCATTAAACCATGAATTGATATGGGTTAGGATTGATTGAATAAAAGGATAAATGAAAATAAAAATTTGGTGTATTAAATGGATTGGACATCTAAAATACATGGAAACATGAGATTAGTTAAAGTACATGTGGTTGGTATGGGTAGTATGAGACCAACACATGTGAAGGTTGGTGTATGAAAGTGGAAAAGTGTCCTATGCCCACTTCTCTTCTCCAAGGAAGTGCTAGAAAGTGAGGTGAGTGAAGAGAATCAAGGAAGTGCTAGAATGAGTGGAGGGAATCAAGGAAGTGCTAGAAAGTGAGGTGAGTGGAGAGAAAGGAAAAAAAAATAAAAGAAAAGAACAGAAATGAAAGAAGAAGAGAAAGAAAGAAGGAGTTGCTTGAGGAAAATCTCTGCAACGTTTTCATCAAAGAGCTGGATCTTCGGTATATATGGTCAGATTGAACTCAAATTTTGTCAGCAAGTTCGTAGCTTATGGTTCTGCATCCTGAACAGTGGAGATCTTGATTAGAGGTTTCGTCTAAGAGATCTAACCTCTCAAACAAAGCTGGTCGGAAAGTCTGAATTTCTTGCGCCGTTTCGCTCAAACTTATAGATCTCCTCACTCTACCGTTGGATGGATATCAAATTTGGGTATGTAGTTTACAACTGATATTTCTGCATCTGAACGGTGGAAATCTTGATTAGATGTTTAGTCTAAGAGATCTAACCTCTCAAACAAAGCTGGTCGGAAAGTCTAAATTTCTCGCGCCATTTCGCCCAAACTTATAAATCTCCTCAATCTACCGCTGGATGGATATAAAATTTGGGTATGTAGTTTACAAATGCTATTTCTACAATCTGAACAGTGGAGATCTTAATTAGAGGTTTCGTTTAAGAGATCTAACCTCTCAAACGAAGCTGGTCGGAAAGTCTAGATTTCTCGCCCCGTTTCGCTCGAACTTATAGATCTCCTCAATCTACCGTTGGATGGACATCAAATTTGGGTATGTAGTTTACAACTGATATTTCTGCATTCTGAACGGTGGAGATCTTGATTAGTCTAAGAGACCTAACCTCTCAAACAAAGCTGGTCGGAAAAGTCTGAATTTCTCGCGCCGTTTCGCTCAAACTTATAGATCTCCTGAATCTACCGTTGGATGGATATCAAATTTGGGTAGTAGTTTACAACTGATATTTCTGCATTCGGAACGGTGGAGATCTTGATTAGAGGTTTCGTCTAAGAGATCTAACCTCTCAAACAAAGCTGGTCGGAAAGTCTGAATTTCTCGCGCTGTTATGCTCAAACTTATAGATCTCCTCAATCTACCGTTGGATGGATATCAAATTTGGGTATGTAGTTTACAACTGATATTTTTGCATTCTGAACGGTGGAGATCTTAATTAGTCAAAGAGATCTAACCTCTCAAACAAAGCAGGTCGGAAAGTTTGGATTTCTCGCGCCGTTTCGTTCAAACTTATAGATCTCCTTAATCTACCGTTGGATGGATATCAAATTTGGGTATGTAGTTTAAAACTGATATTTCTGATTTCGGAACGGTGAAGATCTTGATTAGAGGTTTCGTCTAAGAGATCTAAGCTCTCAAACAAAGCTGGTCGGAAAGTTTGGATTTCTCGCGCCATTTCGCTCAAACTTATAGATCTCCTTAATCTACCGTTAGATGGATATCAAATTTGGGTATGTAGTCTACAACTGATATTTCTGCATTCTGAACGGTGGAGATGTTTATGAGTTTAGAATGTTGTGTGATATAGTCATCTGAGTTCGAGTATTTGCTGCAGGAAAGGAGAAATTGTCTAATTAGAGACTTGTTCATCAAAGATACTTATCATTTCGGTCCACCGTTGGATTGGGCTGATATTTGGACATAAGGTTTGTTTCTTCAAATACTTCAATTTGTACGGTTGATCTTGTGATTACATATTTTTGTTGGTAGATTGATGCATCTGAACAGAATATTAAATGAAGAATTGGTAGGGTTGCTTGTATTAGACCTAAATTTAGAATATGAACTTAGACTTTTCCAAATAGCTTGCATATCAACTATGTTGACCTAGTTGTCATCGTTGATGAACCCATGATGCAAAATCAGTGATATACATGGCTGAACATGGTGACCTAGTGTAAATAAGCAATATGGCCTAACTTTGAAAAACTTCATATTTAAGGGCTTTTGATGCTTTTGGCCTAGAATCATTGAATTGATGCAACTTATGTTTAATTAAGCATGATTAGGGTTGATTATGCTACTGATTTGGTGGTTGTGACAATATCATGGGTTAGGCCTACTTGTGATCAAGTGACCCAATTTGGGCATGTTTATGCCTAAGGAATTGAAAATCAGTATTTTTGATTAATAGAATGGTTTATGAATGAGAACTATGCATTAGAGGCCTAAGTCATGTGATTTGAGTTGAATGATGGGATTAGAAGCGATTTAGGCCTATTGTCTATATGTGGGCTGATTTAGGGTTGATGTGTAATGTCTATGTGATTGAGCATAGAAATTGATGTATGGTAGGATATTGATGAATGTTTCAGGATCTTGATTGGGTTGATTCGGTTTGGTGGTCGTGTGTGGTTAAATACTCTCGCGAGGCTTGGTTGTGAGTAGACTTCATTTATGATTATATCTTTTACGTCATCATATCACTTATATATATATTGTATGTTGAAAGCATGAATGTGTTCTAATGTTTTGAATGATGCATTGATTTGAGAAAACCTTATGACTTTGGTTGTGCCCATCTACCCGGCTAATAGGGGGACTTAACCTTGTCATAGGAGGGTTTCAGGAAAGGAAATGATTGGGGTCAACAGTACGGTGAAATAGACACTAGTAACCCCAAATAAACATGATTGGGGTCAACGGTACGATGAAATGGACGTGCACTAGTAACCCCAATGCATGTGGAATGTGAATCCAAATTAATAAGCTTTTACTTGCATCGAACTTATTATAAATGCTTGATATCTATATGTTATAAGCCTTTAATCATGTTACACATTGACATGCATACATGATGTGTATTGATAGCATATTTGAATTCTATTCACTGGGCACCGTTGGCTCACCCTCATTTTCCTCTTTCAGGTCCTTCTGTCCCGAATAAGGGCAAAGGAGTAGTTATATCTTGAGGGCCTTGCCTGCGAGAGAATCTAAGGCCTCGATGTGAGTTGAGAGGCATTTTGATTGAACTGTGTTTTAAATTATGAAGTATTATATTTTGGATTATGTAATTATAACACTTACCACATTGTAGTATGGGTAAGTTGAGACTTGTTAGATAGACCATGTGGGCATATGACGGTTTTTATTTGTACCCACAATTTTGGACTTTATGTGTATGTCGATTTTAATGGACTGTAGGGATTATGATTTTATTTATGGTTCATTTTTATGGATTATCTCTTGTCTTGGATGATTAATACGGTTGGTAGTTTTGTTTAGTACCTTTTGATATTATGTCGTTGTTTGAGATAAGGCTCGTAGGGTTTCAACCACCTCACAGGAGTTGAGGGGTGGTCGGAGATGCCTACGTCGGGCGTCCTGCCCCGACATTTCGCACGCCTTTCCCTGTGGGGTTGGTGGTCCGGGGTGCGGGGTCGCGCACAGTTGGTATCAGAGACTGATTTTACTAGGTTTGGCCTATGTATTGGACTTAGATGACTTTGACCTAGGAATTGGGTGAGAGATTTAGGTGATTAAAAAGCTTAAAGGAACTAACTTAAAAGCCTTACTATCATATTTTCTGTGTGTATTATATGATATGGGTAGTTATGAGGCTTTGTTAATGTTTTAAATTCTTTAATGTGTGATGGTTGCCCGTATTTCTACTTCTCAGTGTCATGAGGAGGAGCGAGAGATTGGGACAGCCACACACAGGGCCATCCGATGATGACCGGATGGGGAGGATGGAGGAGATCATTCAGGCACATGGCCGCTTGATGGCAGCCCAGACTTCACAGATACAGGCGTTAGTGCAGCAGGTTGAGGCTATTTTTCGATAGTCACCTCAAACAATACCTCAGGAGGCGGGCACTAGTGGGGCTGAGGCTAGTGGAGCTGCAGGGGCAGCAGGACCCAAATGGCTGTACCTCAGCCTATGCCTACACCTGCTCCTATTGTTGTGGAGAACCCCACTGATCGGTGAATCAAACTGCTAGAGAAGTTCATGAAGCTAAAGCCTAAGGAATTCACTGGTGGGGATGACTTGAAGAAGGCCGAAGATTGGCTGAAAAATGTCGAGAAGATCAGTCGCTCCTTAGAGCTTGATGAGGAGTCTCAGGTCCTATGTGCTGCTCACACACTGGAAAGTGATGCAAAGGACTGGTGGCTTTCAGTGTTGGCTACACAGGGGGTAGTGAAGAGTTGGGACACCTTCAAACGGTTGTTCTTACGGGCTTACGTTCCAGAGACTGAGAGACAGGCTAAGCAACTCGAGTTTTCAAATCTCGCACAGGGCACCATGTCAGTCAGGGAGTACAAGCTCAGATTTAGGCAGCTCGCAGTTTATTCCCCTGGGTTAGTTCAGACGCCGAGTGACAAGATTATGAGGTTTTCTTTGGTTTTCTTTGAATCTAAGACCTGCGATCCGACAGGCCTTGTCTGTGACGAAGATGACTGATTTTACCACAGTGGTCCAGAGGGCCAAACAGTATGAGTTAGCTGAGCGGGTTGATGGTATGTCTACACAGGCAGCTCTAGGTGAACAGACTTCACAAGCAGAGTCTAGGGGACAGTTCCAGACTCCATGGAAGAAGGGAAAATGGGAAAGGAAGAGAAAATTTTACGGAAGAGCACAGTCTGATGGTGCTCAGAGTAAGGCATCCCAGATTCAGACTAGTATGATGGACTCTCCAGTGGTTTCCTTTCCTGTCCCGATCCCTATTCAGGCACCGAGTGCACCGAGACCCCCATTCCCACAGACTGCTGGCCGAGGCAGAGGTAGAGGCCGAGGAAGCTATGTGATGACATCTCAGACTAGATCATCTGCGCCCAGGGCTCCGTTCTTATGCTTTCAATGTGGGCAGGCTGGGCATAGGAAGTTCGAGTGTCCGAATTTTCAGAGGGCTCAGGGATTTGTGCAGCAATCCAGTGCCAGAGAGACAGCGAAGGCAGCTACTGAGCCAGACCCGACAGCATCCAGGACTTTGGTGGAAGGTACTCTTATTATTTGTGGTACTTCTATGCATGTATTATTTTATGTTGGGTCTACATTATCATTCATATCTGGACGTATGGTAGATAGTTTGCATTTGACTCCCATTAGGGCTAGTACATGGTTAGTGGTGAGTACTGTAGCTGGGGAGAGGATCTACCCGAACATGATCTGTAGCCAGTGTGTGGTTCAGATTGGTGATGTTGAGATGCCTATTGACTTTCGAGTCCTAGAGTTTTTAGAGTTTGATGCAATTCTAGGGATGGGTTAGCTCGCGGCTTATCATGCAGTTGTTGACTGTTTCGCGAAGAGAATCATTTTTCAGATCTCCGGACACCTAGTATTTACACTACAGGGGTAGAGCTTCAGACCAGACAGTCACAAGGGGTAGATTTGTGACTGATGGAGATAGGGAGATTTTGGCTGGGTTAGTGCCTGATGAAGAAGAGACTAGTGAGGTGATACTTGAGGATATTGCCATTGTTAGGGACTTTCCAGATGTGTTCCCTGCGGATCTTCCAGGATTACCACCGAAGCGAGAGATCGATTTCATTATTGAACTAGTCCCTAGCGCGAAGCCTATCTCCATGACACCATATAGAATGACGCCAACCGAGTTGAGAGAGTTGCAGAAACAGCTCGAGGAGTTATTGGCTAAGGGCTTTATTTGCCCAAGCGTGTCACCCTGGGGAGCTCCAGTTCTTTTTGTGAAAAAAAAATATGGGAGCTTGCGGTTGTGCATCGACTATCGCCAATTGAACAGGGTGACCATCAAGAACAAATAACCTCTCCCAAGGATTGATGACTTGTTTGATCAGTTGAGGGGAGCAAGGTATTTTTCGAAGATTGATTTGCGCTCCGGGTATCATCAGTTGAGGATCAGGGAGGAGGATGTGCCTAAGACAGCATTCAGAACCCGCTATGGACATTATGAGTTCCTTGTGATGCCATTTGGTGTGACTAATGCACCGGCGATGTTCATGGACCTGATGCAGAGGGTCTTTAGGCAGTATCTGGATAAGTTTGTCATCGTCTTCATTGATGACATATTGGTGTATTCCAAGACTCAGGCTGAGCATGAGGAACACCTTAGAGTGACCTTGCAAACTCTGAGAGAGCATAGGCTATATGCAAAGCTGAGCAAGTGCGAGTTTTGGATCACCGAAGTAAAGTTATTAGGTCATGTGGTGAGTTCTGAGGGGATTTCAGTTGATCCGTCTAAGGTTGAAGCCATTATCAGTTGGCCTAGGCCTACCACAGTGACCGAGATCAGAAGCTTTCTTGGGTTAGCTGGTTACTATAGGAGATTCGTTCAGGGATTCTCCAAGATAGCTACGCCTATGACTAGGCTCACCCAGAAGGATGTGTCATTTGTATGGACCGAGGAGTGTGAGAATGCCTTTTTAGAGCTGAAGAAAAGATTGACATCTACGCCAGTGTTGATTTTGCCAGAGCCTGATCAGGAGTTGGTTATCTATACTGATGCCTCTCGTATCGGCTTGGGTTGCGTGTTGATGCAGAAGGATAGGGTCATTGCTTATGCATCAAGGCAGTTGAAGGTGCATGAAAAAAACTACCCTGTTCATGACTTAGAACTGGCCGCAGTGGTTTTTGCTTTGAAGATTTGGAGGCATTATCTCTATGGTGAGAGATTCACTTTGTATTCTGACCATAAGAGCCTCAAGTACTTGTTCTCTCAGAAGGAATTGAACATGAGGCAGAGAAGGTGGTTTGAGCTCCTCAAAGACTATGACTTTACATTGGAATACCACCCAGGTAAAGCCAATATAGTGGCTGATGCGTTGAGCAGGAAGCGGGTAGAGACAGTTATGGTAGCACGCCAGATGTCTCATGAGTGGAGACTACTTGAGGCGGCTACGGTTTTGAGTATATGTGCTACCCCTTCAGATCAGATTGTGATATGTGCTCAAATGAGAGCTCAGCCTACACAAGTCCAGGAGGTAATTGACCAACAGAGACATGGCGTTGATTATGGGTTGTACAAGTCTTGGGCTGAGAGCAGTGATTTTACTGATTGACACTTGTCATCTGATGGTGCCTTGAGATTTAGGGGACGTTTATGGGTTCCCGTAAATCCACGACTCAGACAAAGTGTTATCCAAGAGGCTCACAGATCTCATTATGCTATTCATCCTGGAGGAACCAAGATGTATCATGATATGAAAAGAATGTATTGGTAGCCCGACATGAAGAGAGAAATAGCTCAGTTCATTCAGAGGTGTGAGATCTGTCAGAGAGTCAAAGCTGAGCATCAGAGGCCTGGAGGGCAGATGCAACCGCTTGCCATTCCTGAGTGGAAATGAGAGCATGTCACTATAGACTTTGTTGTGGGATTACCCAACACCCCGAGGAGACATAATGCTGTTTGGGTTATTATTGATCGCTTGACCAAGTCCGCTCACTTTCTACCGGTGAACACTAGGGATTCTATGGACAAGCTGAGCAGACTCTATATGCGGGAGATGGTCAGATTACATGGAGTGCCAGTTTCGATTGTGTTAGATAGGGATCCGAGGTTTACATCAGTATTCTGGCAGGGGTTGCAGAGGCAGCTCGGCCAGTCTGAGAGGTTGATATCGATTTTAGAGGATATGCTTCGAGCTTGTGTCCTTGAGTCCAGTGGTAACTGGGAGGAGTACATACATCTGTGTGAGTTCGCATACAACAACAGCTATCAGTCCAATATTGACATGGCTCCTTTTGAGGCATTGTATGGTCGACCCTGTAGATCTCCGATCTGTTGGACGGAAGTAGGGGATGTTGCGGTGATGGGACCAGAGTTTGTACAAGAACACACAGAGAAGATTAAGAGGATCAAACATAATATGAAGGTAGCCCAAGACAGGCAGAAGAGTTATACTGATGCCAAGCGGAAGACCGTAGAGTTCGAGGTGGGTGACCAAATTTTATTGAAGGTCTCACCTCAGAAGGGCCAAACTAGATTTGGGATAAAAGGCAAGCTCGCTCCGAGATTTATTGGGCCATTCGAGGTATTAGAACGAATTGGCCCCGTCGCTTACCGATTAGCCTTGCCACCTCAGTTAGCAGCAGTCCACAATGTCTTTCATGTGTCAATGCTGAGAGTATACAAGAGTGATTTTGATCACGTCTTGGACTGGAGGAACATTGAACTGAGGTAGGATGGGACTTATGATGAGGAACCTATTCAGATACTTGACCGAAAGGTCCAGAGGTTACGTAACCGTGAGATTCCGATGGTTAAGGTGAGATGGCAGTTCCATGGCGAGAAGCAGGTTACTTGGGAGCGTGAGGACTCCATGATGGAGCACTTTGCCGAGTTCATGGGCTTAGGTAATTCCTTAACCTTAAAACTTCGAGGACGAAGTTCATTCTAAGGTGGGTGTGATGTGACGCCCCGAAAATTATTTCATCTAACCCGTAACCCAATTGCACTTTGCCCAAACTCTATGTGTTGCCTTGATATGGTTGGTGTTTGTTTGATGGTTGTCTAATGTTTGTATAGTTGATGCTTGATAATGTATATAAATATGTGTATTATAAATTGTATATGAGTCATGTTAAATTAAAGTATAATGCATATGTTATTATTTATGCATGGGTCCATTAAACCATGAATTGATATGGGTTAGGATTGATTGAATAAAAGGATAAATGAGAATGAAAATTTGGTGTATTAAATGGATTGGACATTTAAAATACATGGAAACATTAGATTAGTTAAAGTACATGTGGTTGGTATGGGTAGTATGAGACCAACACATGTGAAGGTTGGTGCATGAAAGTGGACAAGTGTCCCATGCCCACTTCTCTTCTCCAAGGAAGTGCTAGAAAGTGAGGTGAGTGGAGGGAATCAAGGAAGTGCTAGAAAGTGAGGTGAGTGGAGAGAAAGGAAAAAAAAATAAAAGAAAAGAACAGAAATGAAAGAAGAAGAGAAAGAAAGAAGGAGTTGCTTGAGGAAAATCTCTGCAACGTTTTCATCAAAGAGCTGGTGGATCTTCGGGATATATGGTCAGATTGAGCTCAAACTTTGTCAGCAAGTTCGTAGCTTATGGTTCTGCATTCTGAACTGTGGAGATCTTGATTAAAGGTTTCGTCTAAGAGATCTAACCTCTCAAACAAAGTTGGTCGGAAAGTCTGAATTTCTCGCGCCATTTCGCTCAAACTTAAAAATCTCCTCAATATACCGTTGGATGGATATTAAATTTGGGTATGTAGTTTACAACTGATATTTCTGCATTCTGAACGGTGGAGATCTTGATTAGAGGTTTCGTATAAGAGATCTAACCTCTCATACAAAGCTGGTCGGAAAGTCTGAATTTCTCGCGCCGTTTTGCTCAAACTTATAGATCTCCTCAATCTACCGTTGGATGGATATCAAATTTGGGTATGTAGTTTACAACTGATATTTCTGAATTCTTAACGGTGGAGATCTTGATTAGTTTAAGAGATCTAACCTCTCAAACAAAGCTGGTCGGAAAGTCTGGATTTCTCGCGCCATTTCGCTCAAACTTAAAAATCTCCTCAATATACCGTTGGATGGATATTAAATTTGGGTATGTAGTTTACAACTGATATTTCTGCATTCTGAACGGTGGAGATCTTGATTAGAGGTTTTGTATAAGAGATCTAGCCTCTCATACAAAGCTGGTCGGAAAGTCTGAATTTCTCGCGCCATTTCGCTCAAACTTATATATCTCCTCAATCTACCGTTGGATGGATATCAAATTTGGGTATGTAGTTTACAGCTTATATTTCTGCATTTTTAAGGGTGGAGATGTTTATGGGTTAAGTATGTTGTGTGATATAGTCATCTGAGTTCGAGTATTTGCAGCAGGAAAGGAGAAATTGTCTGATTAGAGACTTGTTCATCAAAGATACTTATCTTTTAGGTCCACCGTTTGATTGGGCTGATATTTTGACATAAGGTTTGTTTCTTCACATACTTCAATTTGTACGGTTGATCTTGTGATTACATGTTTCTGTTGGTAGATTGATACATCTGAACAGAATATTAAATGAAGAATTGGTAGGGTTATGAACTTAGACCTTTCCAAATAGCTTGCATATCAACTTTGTTGACCTAGTTGTCATTGTTGATGAACCCATGATGCAAAATCAGTGATATATACATGGTTGAACATGGTGACCTAGTGTAAATCGGCAATATGGAAAATTTCATATTTAAGGGCTTTTGATGCTTTTGGCCTAGAATCATTGAATTGATGCAACTTATGTTTAATTAAGCATGATTAGGGTTGATTATGCTACTGATTTGGTGGTTGTGACCATATAATGGGTTAGACCTACTTGTGATCAAGTGACCCAATTTGGGCATGTTTATGCCTAAGGAATTGAAAATCAGTATTTTTGATTAATAGAATGGTTTATGAATGAGAACTATGCATTAGAGGCCTAAGTCATGTGATTTGAGTTGAATGATGGGATTAGATGGGATTTAGGCCTATTGTCTATATGTGGGCTGATTTAGGGTTGATGTGTAATGTCTATGTGATTGAGCATAGAAATTGATGTATGGTAGGATATTGATGAATGTTTCAGGATCTTGATTGGGTTGATTCGGTTTGGTGGTCGTGTGTGGTTAAATACTCTCGCGAGGCTTGGTTGTGAGTAGACTTCATTTATGATTATATCTTTTACGTCATCATATCACTTATATATATTGTATGTTGAAAGCATGAATGTGTTCTAATGTTTTGAATGATGCATTGATTTGCGAAAACCTTATGACTTTGGTTGGGCCCATCTATCCAGCTAATAAGGGGACTTAACCTTGCCATAGGAGGGTTTCAGGAAAGGAAATAATTGGGGTCAACGGTACGGTGAAATAGACACTAGTAACCCCAAATAAACATGATTGGGGTCAACGGTACGGTGAAATGGACGTACACTAGTAACCCCAATGCATGTGGAATGTGGATCCAAATTGATAAGTTTTTACTTGCATCGAACTTATTATAAATGGTTGATATCTATATGTTATGAGCTTTTAATCATGCTACACATTGACATGCATACATGATGTGTATTGATAGCATATTTGAATTCTATTCACTGGGCACCGTTGGCTCACCCTCATTTTCCTCTTTCAGGTCCTTCTGTCCCGAATAAGGGCAAATAAGTAGTAATATCTTGAGGGCCTTGCCTGCGAGAGAATCCAAGGCCTCGATGTGAGTTGAGAGACATTTTGATTGAACTGTGTTTTAAATTATGAAGTATTATATTTTGGATTATGTAATTATAATACTTACCACATTGTAGTATGGGTGAGTTGGGACTTGTTAGATAGACCATGTGGGTATATGACGGTTTTTATTTGTACCCACAATTTTGGACTTTATGTGTATGTCGATTTTAATGGACTGTAGGGATTATAATTTTATTTATGGTTCATTTTTATGGATTATCTCTTGTCTTGGATGATTAATACGGTTAGTAGTTTTGTTTAGTACCTTTTGATATTATGTCGTTGTTTGAGATAAGGCTCGTAGGGTTTCAACCACCTCACGGGAGTTGAGGGGTGGTCGGAGATACTTACGCCGGGCGTCCCTCCCCTGCATTCCGCAAGCCATTCCCTACGAGGTTGGTGGTCCGGGGTGCGGGATCGCCACACTGACATTTAAGATTCAAGAGGAGGGATGATAAAAAAGTGCCTCTTGAAATTTCTCACCATTAATCCAATTGAACAAATTCTATATATATAAGAATATGACTCCTAATTCCTACCTAACATAAGATGCTTTCTCACTTTCTAGTTTGGATCTCTTTCTCAATTTCCTGCCCACATTCTTGTTAAAGCTGAAACCCATTCCTTCAATTGCAATCTCTCTATGTTCTCATTAAACAAGGCTTGGCAAGGAATATTATACTCTTGCATGGTTTGATTGGACTTCTTAAAACTACATATAAAAGGGAAATACTAAAGTCACTATACATCCAAAGTGTACATAACCTTTAAACACTATTGGATTGCCTCAAATTATGTACTAACACATGATTCGAGGCAATTCAACGATGTATAAAGGTGATGTATGCTTTGGGTGTCAATGTAACACTGCTACATATAAAATTGCTCAAAAACCAGTTGTCAATTAGAAACTTAAATAAATAAATGCAAGTTGAATTGCATTACTAATTTGTTTAAATATTATGGAACAAGTTGGAGCACCATGGATTCTTTCTCCTCTCATCTAATTTTTTTAAATATCCGTAAGAAGTGTATAATTTGTTTTTGAGAATAAATAAAAAAAAGCCTACATAAAAATTTAATAAATATGTTTCCTAGCATGTAGCTCAACTACCACCACCAAATACAACAACAAAGATTATATAAAGAGATATTTAAAATTGACAAAAATCTAAAAAAAAAAGAATTACTAAAATGGTTATTTTTGTAGGCAATACTACTCTAATAATATTCTACTTTCAAGGAAAAAAATATAGCTTCCTTATCAAACCAAACACATCAACAACAATGATTAAATTAACATCTTTAGAATCAATAAAAAAACTTAAAAAATCAGTCAAAAACAACATCAACAGCAACAATAAGCATCTCTCAAATCAAACCAACGATTTTCAACAACAACAACAATAACCCCTGAAAACTTAACTATTTTCAACTATAAAAGGTTAGAACAGAATCAAACCAACGATATTCAATCCCAGAGAGAGAGAGAGAACGGAAGATGCAGAAGAGAGAAGATTCTGGAAAGAGCCGCCGCCGTCGGTCACCGGAGAGATCACGCACGAGAACCTGGGTTTTTTTTATTTTTCTTTTTTACTACGAGAGTAAAATAAATTGCACAAGGGTTTTCAGTTTTTCTTTTTTTTACTGCAAGAGTTCTTCTTCGATTTTACAGGGGTTTGGGTAAAAATCACACAAGGTTTTGGTAAAACCCTTGTGCGATAGCTTTTAAAGTTTTTTTTTAATTTTTTTTCGAGGTGCTGCCTCTTGAAATCGCAAATCCCCTAAACCTTGAGCGGTTGTTTTTAAACTTTTTAACCCAATGGGCGGCATGAGTTTGAGATAAAAAATAAATAAAAATAAAAAAAGGGATGGGCAACTTTTGGACAGTGTGGCCCTTGCTATTAAAAAATTACCTACTTTTGGATATAATAATTTTTAGTGCTTTTTTGGGGATATAAAAAAAAATATCCTGCCTTTGTATGGAAAAAATCCCCTTAAAATATTCTCTCTTCTTTCTTCAAATCACGTTGGAGAGAAGAGGATTAAATGACAGCAATGTGAGGGTGATCTTATACACCCATGCTCCACATAACTATCTACCTCTCATCTCTTTCATCCAAAAATTTCATGCTCTAATGTTTTCCATACTTTTCATGCTATTTAATAAAGCATCTCCCCATCTTATTAGTTAATGCATTAAATCATTTAATCATCAATTCATTTCACATATTTAATTAACCTAACTCATTCAACTAATTAAACTTATATTATTAATTTAATAATTTGATTTATTTGCTCATATCCCTTAGATATAGCATATATTTTTATATACGCGTATATTTGGCCAATTATTTATAAAATACATGTATTATACATCTTGATATACGCGTAAGTCAACGTATGTGTTTGACTCAAATGTACGAGGTGTTACACAATACATGTTGCATTATCTTCATATCAAAGATTGTCCTCCAACATTATATGAAAATAATGTAACACGTATTGCATAATTAAGAGAAGGTTATATCAAGGGTGATAGAATCAAACATATTTCACCAAAATTCTTTTTTATACATGAGCTTCAGAAGAATTGTGAAATTGATGTCCAACAAATAAGATCGAGTGAAAATCTTGCAGACTTGTTTACGAAAGCTTTGCCGACCACAATATTCAAGAAACTTGCATATAATATTGGGATGCGTTGACTCAAAGATATTTTCAGCAAAGTAATAGAAGAAAGTTCACACATATCATCATAAGGGGGAGAATTAAAAGAGGAGTTATTCTTTTAAGACTATACTTTTTTTTTTCCTTCATTGTGGTTTTGTCCTAATGAGTTTTCTTAGTAAGGTTTTTAATGAGATAGTCTTAAACAATATAAGACTCATTGAGAATTGTACTATTTGTCCTTTACTAGTTTTTTTCTTCTTTTCCACAAGGTTTTATCTAATAAGGTTTTAACGAGACATATTTTCACGTATAGAGGGTATTCAAAAGGGGAGTATTATAAATGTGTTGAATACCCATCCAATAACCTCCAATTTCAATGCTTGTAACTCCTATATTTTAAATTAACCTCCAAATTCATGAGATTATTTGATTACTCTTAATTGTATTAAATATATTGTGTAAATGAGTGTTGTACCCCTATACCAAAAAGTCTATATAAAGGGGTCTTGTATCTCAATATGATTATTAACAAAGAGCACAAGTTCTCTAATATCGGCAAACTCTTTTCTCTAAATTCTCTAGCTTTAGTTTAGTTTAATATTTGTTTTATTTAAGTTGTTTAGTTTAATATTTGTTTTATTTAAGTTTTCTTTTATTTTATGAGGGAGCGGACATAGCAAGCAACACCATGTACCACACTTAGGCCTTCCTACCGTGATCTCAAGAAACAAGACTAGCTCTTTTGATTAGATTATTGATCGAGTTTGGAAGAAACTCAATGGCTGGAAAAAGGGGATGTTCTCTGTTGGGGGTAGGGAAGTCTTACTGAAGGATGTGATTCAAGCAATTCCCGCATACGCAATGAGTTGTTTTAAGCTACCATGCAATATTTGGAACAAGCTGGAAAGCATAATGGCAAGGTTTTGGTGAGGGGACACAGAGACAGAAAGGAAGATCCACTGGAAGAAATGGAAATATCTAAGCCTATCAAAGCATGTGGGGGGATTGGGATTCAAAGATATGAAGTCTTTCAATCAAGCAATGCTGGCCAAACAAGGATGAAGATTAATTAAAAGAGAGGGATCACTAGTAGAGGGAGTCTTCAAAGCAAAGTACTACAAAATTTCATCTTTCTGGGAAGCAAAAAAAGGGTCCAACCCATCATATCTATGGAGAAGCATTCTATGAAGTAGGGATCTGCTGGAAAAAGGATCCAGATAGTGTATTGGCAACAGAGAGAACGTTCGGATTTTCCATGTTGGCTACCAAGGGAAACCACCTTTTGGTCTTACACACTGCCAGCAACTTCGGGAATTAGTAAGGTATCTGACCTAGTGAATAGCGCAGGACAGTGGGACATTGAACTCATAAGAAGCAATTTCATGCCAGAAGATGCAACAACCATTTTATCAATCCCTCTCAGCCTAAAGAAGCCCCAGGACAGTCTCATCTGGCACTACGAGAAGAAGGGAGAGTATACAGTGAGAAGTGGGTATGCTTGCAAGAGGTAACCAATCACCATGCTCATCCTCTAACCAAGCTACCCTCAAAGCTTGGTGGAAAAACGTTTGGAACCTCCATATTCCAAACAAGATAAAACTATTCTTTTGGAAACTACTTCATAATTGTTTGTCGATAGGGGAGGTGTTTGCTAACAGAAAAATAGCAAATATTGGTCGTTGTGTGTTATGTAATGAGGACTTCGATACCCTAATGCATATTTTTGCCACATATAAAGTCGCAAGGGAAGCATGGGCGGTTTTACTAGGCGACAAGGGTAAGATTACCAGGGTCGTGAGCAAGGAGCTGATCCAAGGCCATCTTCAAACGGGCACCATGGATCAATGTGAAGAGATGGAACAGGCAGTCATGTTATTATGGCATCTATGGAACAACAGGAACATGGTATTCCATGGAGGTATAGTTAGAAAGGGAGCGGACATAGTAAGCAACACCATGGCCTATATTTACCAGTTCAAAGAAGCAGCCAATGAGAATAGAATTATCAAAAATGTTTACCACGGGAACCCATCCCCGACGCAGCACTGGTTCCCACCTCCAGAAAGAGAGTTCAAACTCAATGTGGATACAGCCTTGGATAAAGAACACGGCACTATTGGTGTGGGCATGATAGTCAGGAATCATAAGGGTGAAGTGATGACAGCAACAACAAGAAAATTCTCAATGACAGTTCTAGTGGAGATTGCAGAGTGTATGGCGATGAGGGAAGGAGTAAGCTGGCGGTGGAATCCTTCTACGTGCCCCTATGGGTAGAATCAGACTCGACTGATGTCATTAGAGCTATATCATCACCATCGAAACTCGGTCCGGAGATGGAGCTCATCACTCGGGATATACTAGAAGTAGCAAAAGATGCAGACATTAAAGGTTCTAATCACACCCCCAGGTCAAGTAATTCGATAGCTCATGCACTAGCAAAGTTTGGTTTATCTTTGGATGATTGTATGGTTTGGATAGAAGATGTTCCTTTTTGGTTTTACAAATATGCCAAAAGATGTTGTTCACTTTTCATTAGTCGAATTCCTTACTTTTCCCTCAAAAACAAAAAAGTGATATCTTTTTCTTTTTTCCTATTTTTCAATTCTTATTTTTTATTTTATTACTGTTATATTATTGCAAATATTTTTTTGTTAATATCAAAAGTATTACATCAAATAATACTCTTTAAATTGTTAAATTTTCATTATATTCCAACTTGTCTTATATTTTAATGTTTTTTCTAATTTTTAATTAATTTTTAGACACAAGATTGAAGAGTGTAAAACATAGTTAAATCACTTTTTTACATTAGATATTTTGTATATTAAGAACTACATATGTTACATATGAAAGGTTCTTATATGAAAAACTAATTAATTATTTACTTAGAGAGCAACAAATAAGTATTATTTGTAATGCCTAAACCTCACCTAGCCTGGATAGGCCAATAGCTTAGACATCACTTTGACGTCTTATGTGTAACAATAATACTCTTCCCACTAATTCTTCCCGAAGAAATTTCCGTTTCTTCTTGTTTTCCATTTAAAATAAAACATCATTTTGATCAGAAAAGAATAAAAAAAAAAAATGAAATTCTCACCTCATATGCTTTTAAAATGGTTGGAACAGTCGTTAACTAATGCTGAATTTTTAAAGAAAAAGAAAAATGGGAATTCATATATTCGAATGGCATAAGCATCTTTTAATGCATTAGGCTGTGATTTTTCCATATTATTGCATACTAGAGAGGATAACTTCGTTAACAACTCTTTTAGTCTTTTATACATTGTAAATCGCCTTAACAGTATACAAAGCAAATCGGAATTAGAGAATTTCTTGACTGAAAGCTAGATAGAAGAAGATTATTAAATTCATTTTATGCAATAAGCACACTAATCTGCAAAAGGAGAATAATTTTTGTAAGCAAGTCAAGGAGAACTTGTTGCAATGTGAAGGAAAGCTTTGTTTCATGTTCTTTCCCTTTTAAATTCATGTTCTGATTCAACAGGAAGGAACATGCCAATAGCCTCAAAAAAAAATTCCAGCAACACAGCATTAATAAAAGAAATAAAGATTTCAGTGTTGCGCTCACGCATGCTCGCGAGTTCATTAAGAAATGGATCTGGTTGTAGGAGAAACTAATAATATCAAAACAAAAAGAAGCAAAATAATATCAATATCATATCAATTTCTTTCATAAACCATCATTATTCATTGCATACTATGCAAAACCAAAATAGCAGGAAAACCCAAAAAAACTGAATAGGTGGTGGGATCGAAAGATTTGAAACCATTATTGGAACACGATTACTACCATGGTTTCTCATATCTAAGAATTGACAGACTTCAGACTATATAAGGGTAATAACTTACTGTCTTATGTTTAATAATCAAGTTCCAACTTGTAAATTCTTACAAGCATATAAATGAGAACGAAATGAAACTTCAATTATGCTCCAGCTTAAAGCATTTCAAAACCAAAGAATTTTTTTTTTTTTTTCTTTGAGCGTTGACATAAGGCCAAAAGATATTGGCACTGGGACCAAAAAAAGTCGAAATTCCTCACTAGGACCAAGAAAGCAAGAACGACGAGGGGCATAAGGGACCCACACGAGGACCATGCAAATCAACTACTATGGTTCTATTCTCACTTTTATTTCTAAAGAAAAAGCTCTCATTTATTTGTAAATTGACGGAATCGAACTACTAACTTCAAGTAAAAAAATTCAAATGCATACCTCATTCATAAGCTAACTTGAGTAAATTAGCTTATGCTTCAAAGGCTTTAAATGCAAGAGATGACTAAGAACTCCACCTTTGACATTTGGATCAGCATCATTAGGCCATGGATACTCATGCTTCTTCACTTTCCTAGTCTCTGCAACAACAGAAATATTATTCAATCTCACCCTCCCTTGAGCGTTCAAAGAAACACCACTAATACCATTCCTCGAGCTCCGTAGAAGATCTGAAGTGGAAGAAGTAGCGGACAATGTAACAGAAGAATGACGTACAAAAGCCATTCTCAAGCTGCAACAGTACAGGACTCTTACCTTCTCCGCCAAATCAATTAAATTAGACATCAAATTCACTATAATCCTCACCAAAAGAAACTTTTTAGAGGAAACAAAACCATAATTTATTAATGCCAAAAGGAAACCAAACCATGGAATATAGCACATATGAAAATTATATAAAAAAATAGCCACAAAATTTATTTTGTTATTAAATGCTAGTTCTAGCAATAAAAAATTAATTTTGTATTATCCCAAACTTTTACTGTCTCCAATCATATATTGTTGTTTCATACTAAAAAATCATATAATGTGGACAGAAAAGAAATTAATAGAGTATGTTCGGCATTTCTAATTTTTAAAAAATGTAATTATTTTTTATTATTTTTATTTAAAAAAAAAGGAATACACATATAGATTGATCTTGTACTCATATATGGTGCTGTACATCATTCATATGAAGAATACTCCGCTGCACCTATGTTGGCGGGAAGCGTAGAATACCTAGATCGGGTGGAACACAAAGACATAGAGTTGTTTACCCTTAAATTAAATTATTTGATCTTCTCAAATTTAATATCTTATATTGAATTGGAACATTCTTTTAAAAAAAGAAAAAGAAAGAAAAACAACCACCTTCAAAATGCAGATGGAAGTTTGCTCATGGGCATTAATTTAATTATTATCTAGTATAATTATATACTTTTTACACATATTGATTAATTGACATGTGGCATTCTTATTTCCTTTTTTTTTCCATGCATCAGTCTTTTTCTCTCTTTTTCAATTGGATTCTATGTATCCATCCCTCTTTTATTTCTTTTTTCAAATTTTAGACAACTCATCTTATATTACTTTAAAAAAAATGTTTTAAAAATATATTTTTTAAATACCTACTGACATTACCCTTAAAAATAGCTAGATCGCCTTAAACCATACAATAACACTTGTTTTGAGGCGATCCAACCCAATAGACCCGAGTAATGTTAACAGAGTGTATTAATGGAGCATTATTCTTACTTTTAAGTTTTTTTACTTAAATTAAATTTAATTATAATGAAAAAGTTTTTGAAAATTATTCGCCATTGATTGTCCAACGGATATACTCATCTTCATTTTGGTGCCATTTGTCTAACCATGGTCGATGTGACATACCTTTATTTGCTTGTGTTGCTCTTCTAGATACGAATTTGTTAGAATATAAATATATTTGCATAGGTACGGTCATTATAACACTCAGCCATGGCTCCATGGTCTTCACCATAGTCCCAGACTTCAATGTTTGTTTAAATGATCCTACTCTAGATTTAAAGTATAAATACAATTATCTGGTGCTCAATATAAATCTGAAGGAATTTTGGCAACTCTTCATCATCAAATGACTTTCAGATTGCAAGACCATGCAATCCATCTCAAAACATACAAACCTCACGATACGATAATGACTTTTGTTAATGATAATGAAGTTCTAACTATTGTGTAGATCTTCAGGTAATTACCAAGGAAGATCTTTATCCGCTTATATCTATTGCTTGGTTCATTAATTAAGAAAAGTTTATTAAGCACAATGAACCAATTGTTACCAACAAAAGTTCTCGTCTCACGAAAGCAGCGTGATAGTTCGGTAAAAATCAGTTTTCTTTCAGGCCATACAATTCAGGATAATCTTAAAGTACATCATTCTCTAATGATCCAGCCAATCTAAGTATCACAAATACGGGTCGAAAACTTGTTAAATTAAATATATACCTTGTTTCACTTGACTTTGCTACACAAGAACGAGAGGTGGAGGAGCTCCGCCATTGTTGAGCCTCTGTAACTCCACAGATTCGATACACAGCCGTTTTATGATGCAGTGGCGCAAGGTCACTTCGATCAAACTCAGGTACATTCTGATCTTATACAGTAACTGATCAAAAATGAAGAAAATTGTTTGATCTATGAAAGTTATACGTTTCTCTCAAGATGATATCATACAAACATGTTTCACCCTTTTCGATCGAAATCTTGTATTATGGGTCGACCCAGTAGTGATAGATTTTCCTTAAACGTTTCTGGGTCATTCCCAGCTTAAATTCCCTTGAAAACAACAGAACTAGAGAGCTTAATTCCAAATTATTACAAGAAGAAGAACATGATTGACTGTGTTGTTGAGTTTGCTCTACAAAAAGTAGACCATTTCATCACACAAGAAGCTTCCCTGATCATGGGAGTGAAGGAACAGTTCATGTTCCTTCGCGACGAACTCGATTGGATCAAATGCTTCTTGAAAGACGCCGAGAAGAAGCGCAACGAATCCAACACGCTAGAGGTTTGGGTGAGACAAATCAGGGAGTTGTCTTATGACGTAGAAGACGTTATCGATTCATTCATCCTTCACACAGAGCGACATCAAAAGCAAAAATTCAGAATTAGGTTTATGAGATTCCGCAATAACCGAAGAATAGCTAAACAAATTGAGTATATAAATAAGAAGATTGAGAGGATAACATCCAACAAATCCAAGTACATAATTGATGATCCAAGCATAAGGCTGGTTTCAAGTGCTCCTTCTGAGTACTTGGTACCAAGAGCAAGGGATGGTGAGTCCAATTCGAGGGAGCTGGATCAGTTGGTGTTTCGGGAAGAAATGAGTAAAGTGGCAGAACATCTGGTAAATTGTTGGGAGGAAGAACGCCTTGTGGTTTCGGTTTGGGGGATGGGTGGATTAGGCAAGACTACACTTGCAAAAATGGTTTACAATAGAGAGGATGTCATGCGTCACTTTGAGATTCGGGCTTGGATTAGTGTTTCTCAAGAATATCAAGTGAAGGAGCTTCTCAAAAACTTGATAAAAATGGTGGGGGTGGTGGCTGAGGCACAAGATGGGAAGGATTTGGATAGCTTGAAGAATGATGGATTGTGTGAGTTACTGAGGAACTGCCTGGAAGAAAAGAGATATTTTGTGGTAATTGATGATATATGGAGTGAAACAGCCTGGGATGAAATTAAGAAGGCGTTCCCGTTTGGGAACAAAGGTAGTAGAATCATGGTTACGACTCGGAAGAAAGAGGTAGCTTTACATGTTAGCTCACCGGCTCACCAGCATGAATTAGGTCTATTAAGTGAGAAACAAAGCTGGAATCTTTTCTGTAAGAAGGTGTTCAACGACAGCGATGGTTGCCCACCTGAGTTAGACGAAGTGGGAAGGCAAATTGTTGAGCAAATGCGGTAGATTACCTCTGGCTATTGTTGTATTAGGCGGGCTTTTAATTGGAAGAGAGAAGACGGAGCATGTGTGGAAGAACATACTCTCTAGCGCAGATTGGCAGCTTACCGAAGATTCAAGCCAATGCCGGAAAGTCTTAGCTTTGAGTTACAATGATTTACCCTACCACTTGAAATCTTGCTTCCTCTATCTCGGTTTTTTCCCAGAGGACTTCGAAATTCCAGCTGAAAAGCTAATTTTACTTTGGGTGGCTGAAGGTTTTGTGCAACAAAGAGGTGAGAAAAAGATGGAAGATGTTGCAGAAGACTGCCTTGAGGATTTGATTCAAAGAAGTATGATTCAAGTGACAAAGAGGAAATATAATGGAAGAGTTGAAGCTTGCCGTATCCATGATCTCTTCCGAGACCTTGCTATTTCAGAAAGCCAAAAAGATAGGTTTCTTGGGATTTATGGGAAGAGCAATTCTGAGGCTAAAGCTCGTAGACTTGCATTTTCTTTTGTTGATCACGAGTATGAGAATGGATACCAATTCAATTCAAATCAAAATTTCCGCTCCCTGTTATTTTTCCGAGCGTGTCATAAAAATCACCTGTGGAATTCGACAATAGGGGAGAACATAAAAATGTTTAGGGTGTTGGATCTAGATGGCGTTGTAATGGAAGAGTTATCAAAAGGGATAGGAAAACTCGTCCTTTTGAAGTACTTGGGGTTAAGGGGAACTAGAATACTGAGGCTTCCATCCTCTTTAGAGAACTTAGTCAATTTACAAATGTTGGATCTCAGAGGCACTGCCATTAATTACATACCAAAAGCAATTTGGAGAATGAAGCAATTAAGACACCTCTTTGGAATAAGTTACTTGTACGGGCAGGCAGGCGATTCGAATTTTCTGGCATCACACAAACCTCCAAGAGACCTACTAACACTACAGCTACCCGCTTCCAGTCAAATGGGCAAAGCTTTATCCAAAGCTATTCAAAAGTGGCCTTCGATCATTATCATTGGCAGTGACAGGAGAAAAAGATACGTTGCCTCATATTTCGATCTCTGACCATCAAAACATCCATGAGTTGAATTTGTATGGAGAGTTAGTGAAAGAGAATCTGCAAACCTATTTCCCTCCAAAAGTTGTTGAGCTTGATTTATCACGATCCAACTTGAAACAAGAGCACATGAAAATAATGGAGAATCTACAAAACTTGAAAGTTCTCTGTTTAGGATTTGGGTCATATGCAGGCAGTGAAATGGTCTTTGGTGCCCAAGGATTTGCTCAACTCCAGGTCTTGAGACTCATTGGTTTGGAAGCTTTAAAAGAGTGGAAAGTGAATGAAGGAGCAATGCCCAAACTAAAGCATTTAGCGGTTGGTCTCTGTCCAAGGCTAGAGAGATTTCCAATGATGTTGGGAAAAATTGCTACACTAAGAAAAATTGAGGTACTGAGTATGCCTGAGAAATTTGTGAAAGAATTAGAACAAGTTTCAAACAAAGCCTCACTCTCCATTACAATTGCTGACTACACAGTAGAAGGTAAGTCTTCTCTCTTGTGTAATGCCCCTTACATTATAACTTACATTCTATATTTTTCTCACATTATCAGTGTCTTTGACGTGCACCATTTTATCAGAAGTAAGCTATAGATGTGTAACCCACGGTAAAATTGTTGAACTTAGTATTCGTTCAAATCTGTGTGTTTGGTATAGGGGTGGGCATGGGCAAAAGTTTAAGATTTTCATATTTGTTTCTCTCTTGTTTTTTATTTTATTTTATTTTATTTTTTTAAGTGGGAAAGTGAGTTTGAGAAAGTTAGAATCCCTCCCAAGATAGGAAAGTGAATCTGACCCAAATACGTCGGTTTAACTTTCCCTGCAATTTGATTACCACGAGAAAGTAATTTGATGTGTGTGTGTGTGAATTTATGCTTACTGGTATTCCTAATTTTATTTATGGTAGGTGAATGGTGGCATTGGAGTGTTGCAATTGAGACAGAAAGAGAAGATCTCCCTATCTATTGAGGAGCAGTAGCAGAAGAGAGGGTCTAGTTCCTACTATTTGTTTTTAGTGTTAGAACATGCTTCTTTTATGCACTTAAATGGATAATGAATTGTTTCTTATTATCTAATCTAAATTAATCTGCATGGAGAATATAATGAATATGAAACTTTTTGTTGTAAAAATAAAATAATGAAAGACACAAAGATGTAACGAGGTTCGGCTCTAAGGCCTACGTCCACGGGAGAAGAGAGAGAATATTTTCTTATTCTTGATGATGTCTTAATGGAGGGACACTATATATATATAGACATATAGGGCTATACATACATATAACTATAATTACAATTTTAGTAACTATTAAATAAAACGACTACTAAAATTATCATTTTTTCTTTAAAGGAAATAAATATCACAGATTTTGCTCTTCTCCACAATATTAAAATTATCATCTTTCCTTTAAGGAAATAAATCTCACGACTACTAAAATTATAATTTTTTCTTAAAGAAAATAAATCTCACAGATTTTGCTCTTCTCCACAATACTTTTTTTTTTCTCTGTACTCTCAAACTTTCATGAAGTTGGACTGCAGCATTTTCTTGTATAACTGATAATTGACTAAGCAACTTTACAGGACAAACTAATCTCCTTATGACCCAAAGGAAATAAATAATATAATCTTCTACAATGAAATTAATAAAGACCACTATAATATGCACCGGGGTAATGAGAATGAGAACAAATGATCCTTGAAAGTTTCATTTGTTTTTGGCATGTAATTTGTCACCGTTGCTGGTGAATTAATTGCTCTTCTATCTATTTTAAGATTGTTCAATTGCTTTTACTCATTTCGAATCTGATGTTTCAAATTCATTAATCATGCATATATCAAGAAAAGATGGCAGCTTGGAACAATACACAATCTAAGTTTTGATGCTTTATAGACTTGGATAGTTAAACCATATATTCTTTTCTTTTATTTGGGTTTCCCATGAGGTGTACTGGCCCGTAGGGCGAGACTTATCCACGTTCAAGCACTACAAGAACATTGGGCGATTCTTTTTAAGTAGACACAACTAAAGTGGACACAAATTTTAATTCTAAGACCTTTACCTCTCAATTACTTTTAACACAAACCTCCAACCATATGTGATACACCACATTAGGTGTTAAATCATATATTCACCAGACCACTTTTAAATATTTACCTTCTTTATTCTGTTTTATCATACTTCCATGCAGGGAAGAAAGACAGAGATCTTGAAACATAATATTATTTGATTATTACAATATTATTTTTGCTATTATTATTATTATTATTATTATTAGGAAAATCTTTTTTTGTCTCATGTTTTACACTATTGATCCACATTCAACCACTTGTGTTTGTCCGATTTTTTTGCATCACACATGATATGTGATGCAAGGGAATCTGACAGATATATATACTTGAACCAGAAATAGATTAATTCAGGGTGAGAGTAACATAATAAGGTACGAATGTTCCAAACCTGCCTTGATACCCCTTTCTTCCTTCTACGGCTTCCCTAAAGCTAGTAAATTAAAGCATATAACAATACTATAATATATATAGAAAGAGAACATGTAGGTATAAACAACCTGAAACCTGGGCATCAAGAAAATAAAGGAGCTACTAGATTCCTTCCCCCTGTAGCTTCAAGATCCAAAGCAGGGCTTTCATGCAAAGTTATCTTCCTTTATGTCTCACGCTTCCATATTATTCATTATTCAGCTAATATCAGTAATTAAACCTCTTGCTCTCTATGCTTTTCCTTCAAATAAACACCCCCAGTTAAGTTCTTCTCCCTCCATGCTTTCAGACCCATATTTTAGAATCCTCTAAGACTATATCAAAGATCGACGATCGAAGTAGCCTTTGAGGATGGAAAACTATATCGATCGAATAAGGTGAACCTGACTTCTGCCCATATATCGTTCTGATTCATTCATATTAGATCCTTTCTTCTTCTTTTCTTGTTCTTTTTTTCATTTCATTTGTGAACAGATGATAAATTTACATTTCTCATGACCCATTCCTTATGTTTTCTCTTTCATATAAGATTACTAACCTCTTTTATAGGGCGAGATTTTCTAGCTTTGGACAGGATGATGATGTACCAGTGGCCAAGGACGATGGAGAAATTTTGCCACCAAAGAAGATAGACAACGTAGGAGGTATGGGTGTCCTCATCCTCGAACACAATTCAATCATACTAATCTTGGAATCTACAAAAACTGTTAGAAACCACTTCGTCTAAAAATTATAGCTAATAGGTGGATGCCCAAATATGTACATCAAGTGGAATGTAAACGTTAATACTTCTCACCTACATAATAGCACTTGGACCAAATTTATCATAGGGAGGAGAGTTACAATTAATAAATAAAAGAAACAAGCAAACAAACGCTTGCAAAACATAAAACCTCTAGAATAATTAAAGCTCTGATACCATGTTAGAATCAGTTGACCTAAAAGCTATAGCTAATAGGTTGAAGCCAAACTATGGATGTCAAGCAGAATATAGGCATTAATGTAAAACCACTGGTTTCTGGCATATATGCATATAATGAGGAACAGGCTTAACAAGAACCAGAGCCAGGGCTTTTCTCCTCATATATATATTTTGCTCTGACTTCTCTATGAATGGAAATCTTTGTTTTCTATTCTCTGAAAATCACCAATACAACAAAGGGAGTAACCCTTGAGAGTTGCAACATTTTTTTTTTTTTTTTAATCTCCAAAGACGGCAAGAAAGCAGAGAACTGGTTCAGGAGGCATTTCTCTGGGCAAGCAAGAAGTGACTATGATTCCACCAATGGAGGTGATATTGCGTGGGTGCTAGGAGCAGCTGCATTTGCCGTCGTGTCACTTGAAGAAGCAGAATATCAGAACAAGATGAAGATGAGAGAAAAACCAGATTCCTCTTTAACCAATGACAAGAACAGGAGAGAAAATGGAACAGCCAAGTTGCCTGAAACTAAAAGCCTTTCTCAATTGTTTTCGGACAAGAAAGCGCAAGATACGAGATCTCCAGGTAATTCTCGAACCAACAGCAAACTTTCAATTTTTACATTTTTTATTTTCCAGTAAAATTGACAAAGTAATATAGGTGCAGATTCAATGAAAATATCAGATGGGGAAGAGCAGAAAATACCAAGGATTGTCACTAATCAGAAGTTGCAAGAAAAGGCAGAAACAACTAGAGTTCCTACAACAAACAAGATTCAACATGAACACATACCGAGAATGGAGCTTGACACCAGAGGGATTACAAGAACTAGCTCAATATCTGTGCCAAGTCCAGATGCTACAGTCACAAATGCTGATGACAGAGGCAAGAAGAGGAGCCCGCCAAGCCCCGGAAGCAAAGAATCAAAAGCAGATATCTGGAAGCAAATTGAAATGAAACGGATAAGAGAACGGTAATACAAATGCTTAAAAATAAAGTTGTGTAACAATCTAAACTCCTTCAAACCATACAAAAATAACAAAGATCAGCTAAGTTTTTGAATTTGGATAGGCTTCTCCAAAAATCTGGAACTTTGGTTTTGATCTCTCAACTAATAGGTGAAAATATTTCAGGTATGACAAGGTAATGGCCTCAACTCTTTCATGGGAAGACAAAAAGAAAGTGCAGGCAAAACGTCATTTAGAAAGAAGAGAGGTTCGTTATGTTTTTATCACTTTAACTACTTTCTTCCTGAGTATATGCTGATTATGATAAATCATAAAGCATATTTCCTGGAACTGCAGAGGAGTATCGAGAAGAAAAGAGCCAAGTCCGTTGAACACTATCGCTTGGATATGATAACAATCGAGAAGGTTGTTGGAAAAGTAAGAACACGGGAAGAGAAAAGAAAGCAGAAAAAAGAAGCAAAGGCAAACGAAGAGGCACAGCACATCAGATTAACAGGGAAGGTTCATACTTGTTGCTTTTGCTTCTGAACCTCACCAAGCTTTGGAAGTTATTTTTTCGATCTTTAAAGTCACAGACATGCGCTTGTAAAAAGTGTTGCAACTCAAAGAGCTTGATCATTACATGAAAAAAAAAAAAAAGGGTGACAGAAAGAGTGGCCTGACCAAAAGTGTGGCATACAAGTGCGCTGTTAAAGTTAATCTAGCAAGAAGTAAAATGAACTGCTAACCTTTTATGAAGCCTCTCCACTTTACATGATAGCATGGACAAGTTCTCTATTTCATTGTTCATAGAGATAAACATTTCACAAATCCTAAGTCATTATGCAAAGTGAATGAATGTCCCATAAAAATCAGAGACAAGCATCATCATCCCTTAATCATCATCTTTGTGCTATCTTAAATATTGGGTCCCAGCCATAGGACTCCCATTCTATCTTACCACGCGCGAGTGCGTGCAAAAAAAAGAAAAGAAAAAAGAAAACAACTCTTTTTAACTATGATATTAGGGCCTAATGTTCTAAGTTTACGCAGCTAGAAAATTTAGAAGATGAAAAACCAGAATGAGCAGTCCACAACTTGCTGGAAAACAATCAAGAAAAAATGACCATCCTGAATTCTCATGCAACAAACAACCATCCACATCACAATCTAATGGAGTCCTCTTCAGGGCCTAGAAATATATAACATATAAAGCATAAGGCATTTTAAGGACAAAATTTGAGAAATAAAGAATAGCAAGGACCTGTACAAAAGAGATTCTTAAGCAAAAGGATATCATGAAGGGTTTGGAGAAAACAGTGAATACAACATAGATGCATGTTAAATTAGTACTAAATCCAAAAGTTATTAATATCATGAAGGGTGGAGAGAGTGAAAAATTTTCCAATACAAGTCCTAATGCCATGTATTACTGAACCCAAAATGTATAGTTATCAAGTAGAACATCGAAATGCATAATTAGATGTTCAAACTTTACAGTTTCCTGGAAATTCCAAGAATCCAAAGCTGAACAAATAAGTGTTCTGCAGAAGGCCAATAACTCCTGCATACACCTCATTTTCTTGGGAATTGAAACTTCAAGGCTATGTGGAGCTTGAACATTTGTCAGCATGGCTCCAGGGGCCATCTCGACGAGCTTAAGAGTTCCTGTTTCAAATTGTCATAAAATGTAACTTTTCCATTTATAGATCACTATGTTGTAGCTCAAAAGGGCACCCATAACTGCTACATTACCAATGAATTCATCAAGCCCTCATTGTTGAAATTGAGTGTTATTTGTTTTAACTTTTCAATGAACATCAAATTATAGTAGAATCTACAACCTTCTGATCTTCCATAAAACTTGATACATAGTAATGTTTCCCATTAACAAATAGAATTTCTAAAGCACTTAAACGAAGTCATTCTAAAAAAGATTGTTACAGCAAAATAACTGAATGAGGGGATCCAAAGTCAACAATATATGTTCAATTAGTATTCCCAAATTTCAAAAATGCTGGGATTTGGCACCAATAAAGGTGAGCCAAAAGTTTTAAATATGAATATCATTGCCTTAACACTGATACATTCAGGGTTTTGATAAAGGATTCAACACCCAAGGTTTCTATGATTAGAAATGACTATCCTACAATCTCAACTTATTTTTTTGTGAGTGCAGCTAATTTTTTTTTATTTATTCGTGTAGCTATAAATATTGATAGGCTCATCCATACAGTATGAGAAACATAACATGAGACCCACAATAAGGAACAATGCATACAAAAAGGGTATGCAGTAGTAGTAGCATATCAAAAATCCTTGCACACAACACAGTGAATTCCTCAATATCATCTCTTAAATTTTCACTATTGAAAACTCATAAGCATGCGGATTCATTCCATTTGCATGTTGAAACCTTCTTTTATTTTCAATTCTTTACAGAAACTAATCTTTGATATGAGGTTGCCAACTCATCTGGCATTGCTAGCAGAAGGTTTACCGATCTTGGAGGGAGATGACAGTTTCAAAAGCCCCCACCAATGCCTTAACCTTGCTTTTCCTGGTCTCGACGAGCTTACTTGCTGTCTCCTCAATGACGTTATTAAGAAGACCCTGGGCATCTTTTTTCTCGTTAGCATCTTGGTGCTTCAGAACAACCTTCTCAGATCCAGCTCCAGGACTGTTTGTATCGGTGTCAACAACTTCCCTCTGTTTAAAGCTTTTTCTCCCGAGGTCTTTCCGGCCATTTTGGTCATCCCCTAATATTCTTCCTTTCCTGAACTTGAGTCTCCTAGGAGCACTTTTCTCAGATGGAAGGTCCACCACCTTTCCTCTCCTGAACTTCAGTTTCCAAGCAAGGTCATCATTCTCAGGGTGAATTGACGCAGCCCTCAGTTTCTTCTTATATTCATCTTTCAAATTTTCTGAATGTTCTTTTGTTTCATCATGCTCGGAGAGATAGTCATTTTCCGCCTCTTCAAGTGTAGATTCAGAATCTTCATCCTCTTCTTCCTCATGTAATGAAATTGATGAAGATGATGGTAATGATGTAGACACCGAGGATGACAAAGATGAAGATGGAGATGATAGGCTGGAACAAGTAACATTTCCCGTGGAGGCCTCCAATGATTTGATCTCAGGTTTTGGCTCGATTACATATAAGGTCTTTTCACTGATCTTTTCCTCATTGAGTAGCCTTGCTTCAGCTGTTCTAGCCTTATCTTCATTCTTTGGAGATGCAGTCTTTGATGTCCTATACTTCCTAGTATTCAAGCTTCCGACTCTACTAATAGAAGGTTTCACAGACAAAGAAATTCTTGGTTGTGCCAATGCCTTCTTCTGACCTATTTTGGAGGTCGCCGTATTATAGACTTTCTTTTTTGCACTGTTTCTTGCATCAGTTTGATCTCCAGGAACACTCAAAGAAAAAGACCCTGAAGCTGCTTTCACAGGCTTGAGCTTCAAAGGATTGGCTGTTTTTGCATCAGCATCTATCTTTATGGCAAGAGACGAAGACTCTTTTTTGACAATTTCAGCCTCTTTCTGGATCATTTTGGGCACGCCAGATACCTTGATTCTTTGATCAGGAGGAGTTCTGTGCTTTGGCACTGGTTTTTTCTCTCTCGTTGCTGAAGTTGAAGCATCTATTCCAGTAACATCTATGTTCTCCATTGGTGGCTGCACCACTGGCTTCACTGTTTCTGAATGTGGCTTGATTAGGGGTGTACCGGGTACCTGGGCTATGGCATCAGGAGAAAGCTTGGTTTGCACCATTGGTTTCACTTTTCTCTTTCCCTGAGTTACCGTCTTTGTCAAGCTGTGGTCTTCATTTGGTGTGACTTTAATTCCTTTACGCGTGGGCAGCTTCTCTTTGGCTTCAAATGCGTGTTTCCTTCCATATTTACAGAAATCATGGCATGAGCCAGTAGAAGCTCTAAGATAATGTGGGACAATCTTGTCTGTTCTGTTTAATGGATCCATGCTTCCCATTGAAATCCTCCTCAAACTGCCATCTTTGGAATCAGTTACCTCAGGGGAACCTGAGATCTGGAAACTCTTCTCAACCATTATTAATAAGAATGTAAACTATAGAACCAAATGTTGTATGCAATCCTGCAGCCCAATTCAATGGAAAATGAAAAGAAATCAGTTAGAGATAAGATTTTCAATTACATACTCGACCAAGTATTAAGTTGACTAGAAATTCAGCTAAAATCTAGAGCCATTGAAGTAAGGAGGTTGAACCCTCAATTTTCTATCAAAGTATTTAGAAAATAAGATGGCTAAAGATCAAGGCACATGTGGTTGAGTATCAAATTATCTTTCTTTCAGTTAGCAATGTTGAATTACTAATCTGTAGATAAGCATAAGGTAAGGCAACAATATTCAATCTAGACAAAGGACTAGCGAATAGTTTTAGCTACAAATTGCATCAGAATGTCAAACTATATAGGGAAGAAATAAAAAACGAGTAGACATAGGACCAAAGTTTTTGGAACTATAGAAAAACATGAATGGAGATGACATGAATTCCAAAGAAGAAACAATGCATGTTGCAAATTTCAGGTTCTTAAAATTAACCAACAACATATAAAAATGAAAAAGGAAATATATAATAATTTGCATATGAAAAGACAGAAGGATGACAATATATGAGTTTTTTCTTTGATTTTTCTGATGGGATAAAATGAGGGGAAAAAATACATTTCTTTACATGAACATTTTCTTTCTAGCTTTGAAATGGAAGATCTGACAATATTGAAAAAATAAGCATCAGTACTATGAAAATAAGCGAAAGAAGAGAAGAATATTCCCAACTAGTACAGATACAGATTGGTTGTTGAACAGTTATTGGAATGAAAATATAGAAGAAATCAGGTCCAAAATTGTCAAAGTTGACCTCAAGCTTTGACTAGTCATAACATTTTACCTTCGTTTATGAAATGACTCATATTGTATATGATATACCCATCATGTCAAATGAGATTGTTCAAGGAGCAACGGATGAGAGGTCTGGATCGTTCAAAAGTAGAAAATCTAATCACTTTTAGCATTAACTAACTATTCATATAAGATTCTGTTTTAAGTTGTTTTTGAGATATTTGAGTTTGAAGTTTTTTAAAACTTGGTTGATTCATGATAGACTAAACAATCACCAACTTCAAAACAGAAAATTAACTGCAAATACTATACATTCCTAATATGTCCTAAGATCTTTCTAATTAGGTAAGAACATAAAATCACCAACTTCAAAACTAACAATTTTGAAAACAATATCATAAAAGATAAATGAAAAGATTTTATATAAATTTAAGAGAATAAAAAAAGTTGGTTTTTGATATTTATGGCGTTAAAAACATTCGCTTCCTAATGACCTAAAATCAAAACCTTCAATCCGTTGCCAACTGTTACGCTTCTTTAGATGATGCAAGTCGATGTAATTTTATGTGCCCTCCCAGTAAACAGTTCAAACAATACGACCAGTCAAAGATTAAGGTCAACCTTGACCAATCTCAACCTGATTTTCTTTTACCATCTTGAAATTTTATTTATTTATTTATTTACTATTATTATTCTTCCTATAAATCCATTCAATTTAGGATTCATTTATCAAATCGACCATACTGTTCCTTACATTGGTGAGATTCATCCATATAAATTGGAAGGATACCGTGCTTCTCTTCAGTTCACAAGTTTCTTCCCATTCAAAATTTATTTTTATTTAAAGAACACCTGAACTTTATAGCAAAATTGATACATAATCTTCATAAATACAATTTAAATGAAGGTATTCTATAATCTCTATGATAACAACAGTTGAAATATATATGATTCTATGAAACATGAATGTCTAGAGATCCTAACTGTTGAAAACAGAGCAAACACAAACCAATTTAGCAAGCAAGTCAAGAAAGGAACAACTGTAGGATGTCTAATTTCCCAACCAAAGAAATGGACATTTAAAAGTGATTAGAAAAGTGAAAAAGAAAAAAAGACCACGGTTCTGTTACATGGAAAAAGAAAATTTGCAATACCCATTACAAGTATTCCATAGTGAAGTAAATAGCTCTCATAATCAAGTGAGACCATAATCCATCTAACCCTTTACATATAACAATACTAATACAAACAAATCCATGGAAATCCCTTTATTAGTATAATTGAATTTGAACAAAACACATCAAGTTCTTGACTACCCAGAATTCCCCTCATGAAAAAGAACGAACCTGTTCAATCTTATACAATAGAAACCATATTTGTTTCACTTGTTTATAAAACAATCCTAAAAGGCTGAAAGAGGCACTTCAAATTCAAAGCAAAAAAAAAAAAACCCAATCAAGAACATACCTAACTCAAATGCAATCCCAACAGTTCACAAAGTAACCCTTTAAATTCTGCAACTCCAATCAGAATAGATCCTGCAAAAAAAAAAGAACCCACCATGAAAACTCATGCCAACAAACAAGAGAGAGCAGAAGAAGAAAGCTAGTTTTAGATGACCAACAAAAAAAAAAAAGTTTAGTCCTTCTAGTATTACTTTTTTTTGCCCCGAAAGAAGCTTGGAATGACCGACCTTGCACGTGAAACCTTGAAAAATTCTGTTTTTACCGGGAAGTGAAGAAAAAGGAAAGCAAAACCCAAACCCAAACCCAAACCCGGATGGGTAGTCTAACTAGAAGAATAAAAATGAATGGATATCAGCTTTTACTTTGGAGGTCGTGCAAGCAACAATGGTGGTGGGGAGGGTATAAACATGGAAGTTTAATAGATGGGCAATACTTTTTCTTTTAATGGATAGACAGACAGAGAGACAGATAGATGCGTGAGATTGCGTGCCTGCGTTGCAGAGAAAAGAAAGTACCCAAAAGTTACTGACATTAAAACAAATAAAGAAATAAAGACCTTGCAGAGAGGTAGACGAAAAGTGTGAGAAACGGCCCTGAAAATCTACATTAGCGTTCTGTTAGGCTACTCAACCAACGCCCAAAGAATTAGTCAGGAAAACAACAAAAACCCTTTGAAAATACGCAATTTATTTATTAAACTTTTTGGTAGTAAACTGAGCGTGAATTGAGTTAGGAGGAAAAAAATTAACAGTTGCAAACTTTGCTACAAAAGGTTGTGTAGAAACTTTGATGTAAGCTCTCCTAAGATCGTGACACGCGTTATTATGTTTGGAAGAAGATCTTTGCGATTATTATTTTGAATTGTATTTGGTTAAAGTAGATGACATGATGGTGTAATTCCATTAATTAATCAATACTAGGAAAGGAAATTTATTTGAAAATTTTCTAATTAAGATCATTATACATTTATTCAGTTCTCATTTCAAATAGGACCTTGGCAAATATATAATCATAGAAAAAAAAAATTGAAAACTTGCAATCTTTAATATTCTAAGATTTTGTTTCTATATATATGAAAGAATTTTGCTATTGTACCAACATGAGGTTAGTTCGTTGGTTCGTTGGTTGGGAGAGTGAACTACGATGTGTGATTAAGGGACTTATCACGAGTTCGAGTCCGTCCTTGCCCTTTATAAATTTTCAAATCCGAAAAAATTATTCTCGCCTTAAAGGCGTGAAAGACATCTGGCGAGTGCCAGAAAACCGCTATCAAAAAAAAAAAAAAAAGTATTTTGCTGTGTTGAGATTAGAGAAATTGCTTATGGAAAAAAGAAAATGGAAACCTTTTTTTTTTTTTTTTTTTTTTTTGCCCTTTTTAGAATTTCAAATGTATAATAAGATAAGACAAAACAATATGATTTAGCAAGATGAAATGGTTAGGATGGTAGTTAGAATGGGTAGGTGGTGGTTGATAATTAGATGATCAGAACATATTAAAGTGTTTGGTTTATCAAAATTTGTAACATATAATAAGATCAAAAGTTATTAACCAATTAGAATAGTAGATTCTTAAGAAATATTTAAGAAATGTATTTATAATGAGTCAACTATATGCTTATAAAAATAATTAATTACAAAAGATGAAATCTGACTCTCATGATTTCTTTAATTGGGAACTATTCATTATGTTGATTCTCACAATTCATGAAATAGAAGTGAATCAAATTTATATTATTTAGGTATATGACCCTTTTTATAATTTCCATGATTCCCTTTACTCAATTCTCATACCCCAAGTACCAATCTTTAATTAGAGTACTTCTTGTATTGTGTTTTCTAGCACATTTTTCCTTTAAGAAGTAATCATTTTTACCATTTTAACTTGGGGAAGAAAGATGTAATGGAAATCTGATTGATGAAAAATTTGACTCTTCCTCTGTTCTTTTTTCGCTTTTTGTTTTTATAGTGGTGAACTCATTATTGTTATTTTCATGGTTGGAACGTGGTGTGTGCTACTTCATCATTATGATTTTTATTTATTTATTTTTTTAATTGCATTGACTTTGTATATAACTTGATACTAAAGTTTGTATTGAGTGAACATGTCAAAGATAAAGTAAATAAATTGTCATATGGTACTTCCTTCAAAAAAATAAAAATAAATAAATAAATTGTCATATGGTACTATTATATATAATTCAATACTTTGTGAATTGATGACGAAACAGTTTTGTATTTCTTTTCAAATATATCTTAATTCTATATATTTTTTAATAGAATATCAAACTTTAATTAATACAAATAAATATGGCATCGAAAAAAGACTTCTAATGATAAATAACCCTACTTCGATAATCTTACTTACTTTTTAGTTAATAAGTTAATAAGAAGTATAATTAGCATCTACTATTATTCGGAAACATCTGTTTTGTTATGTATTCATGAAAAATAAAGTAAATATTTTATAAGTAAGGAATATGTATATTTATGTCTTTGATGTTAATAAAAGAATAAAGTCATTTCATATAGAAAAAAAAAACAGCAAAAATTCAAAATGTAGGATTTATACAAAAGGAAAATTAGTTAAAAATAAAAATACTGTTTAAAAAAAAATACTATAAACACTGGAGAGACAATTTTGATGCTTTGGCATAGAAAGTTGAATAATTCACATTATAATAGTATATCTATATTAAATTCTAATGAACTTTATTTCCTATATCTTTATTTATTTTGTCTCTAACAATAACAACAAAAGAAGTGTTAGTTAATATAATTTAAGAAAAGAAAAGTTATATATAAATGCATGCCCACTTTTCTAGACGTAAATGGGCATTAAAAAATTTTAATTTTCATGGAGGGCAATGTCTTGATTTCGAGTTCAAGTTTGTATCCTACATTTATTCATACTTTAAAAAAAAACGCCTAATAGCCTCTGGTTCATAACTCTAAAATAGTCTCGCTTCCCCACATTAGATAACTGGGACACCAGGGTAACAAACTTTAAAAAAAAAAAAAAAAAAACTCTGCATGGTGGTATTGTAGTGGAGGATAGCGTCATTAAGTTAGGAGGTACCATTTCCTCAAAAAGTAATGACTGAAATGAAAGCCAAATTGATAAATATTGAACCTCTCTAATTAAAATGCCCACGTTCTTAGATTTAATAGAATTTTGATTATTTTAAGTGCCAGTCAATCACGGAGATGATTATTAAATAAATAGGGTCCCATCAACAAAGAGCAAAAAAGCAAGGAAACATTAACTATTCAAATGGGGTCCCTACACTGTGATTTCAAATAAATCTTCTTAGGTATAATCTGAATCCTACAATTTTTAATATTTGTAATAGTTGTAGCTTGACAACTTAGATATATACACCTGTGAAAGCTTTGATGCGTAAAGAAATATTCTTAATGCAGTAGGGACATCAGATAGCAGCAATATGATGAGCTGAAAACCAAATCAATATTAGTAATGAGAAAAGATAAAGCTCCTTGGATTCTCTTTATACTTTCATGTTCTCCATGCAAGAACTCTACTATTTTCTCAATGCAATAATGACATTAAAGAGTACCTAATCTTTCTCAAATCCACCATGCTCCAAATCTAGTATTTTTCTAAGTGCTATTATAAGATCAAAAGAGCTAATAAATTAATCCTCTCTTAATTAAGATTTGAATCATAAACTAAAAATAAAGAACCTCATCTCTATCCTTATATATCCACCTTTTGTGAAAAGGAAATGCAATCAACATGTGAGTAAAGGAAGCCTAAGGTTGGTAAGAGGGTGACCCTGCAACTAAAAGGCAATATCAACGAGGTACTAGTCTTGTGTGATCATTTGATTCTTTGGATAAAATAGCTGATCTCCTCAAAGTTACTAGAGAGGTTCACTGACCATTAATTGTTTCTCTTGAAATGATTTTTTATGATTTTCACCAAGAAATGTGAACCTTCCTCAGCTGACCAACCAAACTACAATGGGAGCAAATCATGAAGCATGCTAAAAGAAAGGTCATCACACTTCTCTCTAGAGCTGTAATTTTAGGTTTTCTTCATCATTTCCAGTTCAAAAGGTAGGAATAAAGGAACTTTTGTGTGAAAAAGCCATTTATCCTTCATGGCCACTCAAGAAATTTATGAAGTGATTCAAACAGGAAATTCAGAATTTAATAACTTGCGTAAGAATTCTGAACAAGCAAAAGAATAATCTCCAATAAAAACAAATAAGATGTCTAGCATATCAGACAACATTCACATACACAGAAATAAAGACAAATAGCAAACAGAAAAGACCTTTATTTCATGCAATCTTTCCTCGGCTAACACTCTTTTCATCTACAGTGTCCTAACTTCACAATCGTACACCTTAATGCACACACCAAAATTCTTCATTTCTTTCATCCGAACTTTCTATCTAACATGGCCATTTCAGTTTTGAAAGGTTATTTTGAATTCTTTACAAAAGAAATTTAAAATAAAAGAAAACAGAAAAGCTTTGTTTTGCCTTTTGCCAACTTAATTGGTAATGGTAGAAGAAGATTTACCCTCTTGAAGTGAAATAACAGTTTCAAAAGCACCCACCAATGCCTTGACCTTGCTCTTCCTCATCCCAACAAGCTTACTTGCAGTCTCTTCGATGACGTTATTAAACAAACCGGCCTGGGCATCTTTCTTTTCATTTATATCTTGGTGCCTAAGAGTAACTTTCTCAGATTCGATTTTGGAAATCTCGGTTTTACCAGCTACCCTCTGTTTGAAGCTTCTTCTTATATCACCCTTGACATTTTGATTGTCCCCTATTACTCTTCCTTTCCTAAACCTAAGCCTCCTTGGACCATTGTTATCAGGTTGTAGATTGATCACCTTTCCTCTCCTAAAGCTTTTTTTCTTAGAAAGATCCTTATCTTCGGGGTGAATCGTCTCAGCTCTTTTTGATCTATGCTTGTGTTCTTCCTTTGGTTCTAGCTGATTCTTTTTTCCTGTCTTGTTATACTGAGATGCAGAATCATGTGTAGTAGGCCTTCTTGATCTTGGTTTGGACTCCAGTTTTACACTTTCTATCCGGTTCATTTTTTGTGCCTTCTTGTGCTCCGAGGCAGGGTTGATTCTCTCACCAAATGCTGATTTAGATAATATCTTCTCTTCTTTTTTAGGGCATGGCGATGATGGGGAGGATGGAGCCCATGAGGATCCAAGTGATGAGGACGATGGAGATGATGAATATGAAAATAACATGGAATTTGATGCATTTCCAGTTGAACCCAAGTTTTTGTTTTTGGGTTTTGACTCAATCATGTATAAGACCTTCTCAATGACAGTTTCTTCATTATGCTCAGTGCACTCAGATCGTTTGAACTTGTTTTGCTTCTTCAGAGGAGAGGCAGACTTCAGGGCTTTAAAATCTCTAGTTTTTAGGCTTGCAGCCCTCCTAAGCGAAGGTTTCAAGGACACTGTAAGTCTCGGTGATGCAGATTCTTTCCTCTGACCTATTTTGGAGTTTCCAGTCTTCATGATACCACTGTTTCTTCCACCTGTTGAATCTTTCGAATAATTCAATGGAGAAGAAGATGATTTTACTGCCACAGGCTTCAGACCCATACCAATTGCATCTTTTGCATTGTTCAATTTCACGGGTGTTAATGAAGCCTCTTGCTTGATCTTGGTTCTATCAGAAACCTTTATTTTTGGATCTGTAGAAGGCTGAGGCTTGATCAACTGCTTCTTTGCGCTCTTAACCGGAGTTACACTTTCTTTTGAAGCATTTGCTTTCTTGAAAGGTGACAAAGCTTCTTGCTTAACAATTTTGGTCTCTCGCTTGACAATTGTCGGTGTATCAGGTACGTGAACTTTTGCTTCAGGAGAAGGCTTAGACTTGATACCTTGTTTCTTTTTTCTATTCACTAGAGGTACATCTTGAACTACATTTTTGCCTTCATCTGGTGTGGCGCTGTTTCCTTTCGGTATCCGATGATTGCCCTTCTCTATGAAAGCATATTTCCGTCCATATTTACAAAAGTCATGGCATGAACCAGTAGAAGCTCTAAGATGATGAGGGAGGATCTTCTCTCTGCTGTTTGAGATACTTGGTCTACTCATTGAGCTCCTCAAGCCATCATCTATTTGCTCAATCTTCTCTAGAGTCACTGGGATCTCAACCCTTTCATCATCCATCGGGATAAAATCAAGGAGAACACTGAATCAGAATTAAGATGCCAAAAGTCCTGCTGCCAACCAAAAGCTTAAGAAAATAAACAAGGCAGATTTAGCAATATGTCAGAAAACTCGGTTCTTGACCAAAATTTCTTAACCTACTCGCAGACACAAGCACCCTGAAAATTCAAGTTGCCTATTAGCCAAGTTCCATTGGAATTCAGATAAAAGATTCAGTTTGTTTTTTTCTTTCCGATAAGAAACATTGATATTATACTAACATAAAAGTAGTAGAGGACCAGAAATCCTCAGCTTACAAATGAATTAAAGCCATTCACCAACTGACCTAAACCTAGTTGAAATTCATGGTTTTCCAGAACATGAAACAAACTAATAGCTACTGAGACATAGTTACTAGTTTGATGTAGATTGTATTTCAAGGATCTGATTTTTCACAAGTTTGCAAACTGAAACAACAAAGAAAGTAGAGATAAATAGGATTATAGTAAAGCAATACTAAAATCTCCTTGCCCCCAAATCTCAATTTGGATTGAAAAGGAGCACACAGATTTGCAATGTTAGCTCTCAAAATCTAACACCAAAAGCATAAGACAAAACAAAACAATGGAACAAATTAACAAATTAACAAATTAACAAACTTCAAAAAAATAAAAATAAATAAATAAATAAATAATAATAATAATAAAATAAAAAGAAAGAAAATTCAATAAGATTCCAAGAGTCAACGAAATCTTTCCAATGGGGTCGGTTACATGAATATGCTTTCTCCAGTTCACTCAGTCAAAAGATTTCAAAACTGAAAATTAACATGAATGAGAAATCCTGACATTGGGTGAGTTCATCAATCAAATGTACACAAGCAAAAGCATATTTCTCTTCAGTTTATAATTTCCAATCATCATTAACTTCCGTTTCAAGAACATGTAAAAAAAAAGAACTTCTTGAAGCTACAGAAAATAGAACAATGATTAAAGTTAAATATCTTGTCTGTAATCAACTAGGATGAAAACCTAATTTTACAGAGCAGAGCAATCAATAAGGTATAGTCCCTAACAGAGAAAAAAGCGAAAAGACCATCTTTGATGATCCAGAAAGGAAACAGAACAGTCTCATATATCATATTTTCCCATTAACCCTAAGAAAATTATCAAAGAGTCACTTAATCCTATAACTTGCTGTCAATCCTTCACAATGAGTTGAAATAAACATTTCAGGCTGAAAATTTTTGAGAAACCATATGTTGGTCAGCAATAAGATATTCATTCAAGAATCAAGCCTCAAAAAAAAAAAAAAAAAACCTCAGATATGAAAATTAGCTCAGAAAAAAAAAATCAAAATGAATTGAAAAAGATATGCCAAAAATATATATATATATCCCTCCATCATTAAAAATGAATTTGACACAAACCCAACAAGATCATGTATAGACAACCAACTTACTTTATGCAACAAAAAACTAGGCACTTCCTCTTAATGGGTAATAATAAATCACCAAACTTTGCAAATATAAATCAACTTAAACGCCTTGCATTTCTAAAATTAGATTAAAAAAAAAAAAAGAACTTATTCATTCAAGAAACAGAGACCCACCCTTCAATTTCCACACTTAACTGGATTATGACAAAAAAATAAAAAAATGGGGAAATTCAATGAAGAAAGTTGAAAAGAGCTTAACAAGATCAAGAAGTTCCTACCTTTTCAACAATTCTGTTCCAAAGCAAACCAAACTCAAAAATCTATGCGGCTTTTGCTTCAGAAACGGTGGAATCAACAAATGCAGCAGCTTCAATTCAAAATTAATGGGCTTTCTTTCTCTCTTTCCTTTCTTGTGAAAATTAGAAGTGCCCAGAAAACAACAACAAAGATACTTGCAGAGATAGAGATAGAGATGGGAAGAGGAGAAGAAAATGGAAACGCGGGAATGAAGGCTCCACGCAGAACCGGAGAAAACGAGCTGTGAACGATTAACGGCGGTCTTTACAGTAACAAGCAGAATAGTAACGGCTAACGATAACGAACCGTTATTGTTATAACAAAAGAAATAGAAATGTTGCTTTGCCAACAACCGTTGACTTGACTGGAATTGGCACCGTCCAGTTAGGATTAGTTAGTGGAATGACGCAAATACCCTGGGAAGCCAGTGGAGTCGCGATCCCCAACTTTCTCCTCCACGGCTCCACCCTACCAAGACAAGGGTAAACGGCGAGGGAAAAAAAAAACACGTGCGCTGTTCCATCAATGGTCTCGGCCGCTCTCTCAACCAATTTAGGTGGCAATTTAGTGTTATTTGTCCATATTATTATTATTATTATTTATCTATTTATTTTCGTTTTGACAAAATAAGTGGGTCTCCCCGGCCGGGCCACCTGACTCGCATTGCGATAAAGACTAATTCACTTGAGGTCGCTGGACCCCTTTTAAAGAATTGTCTAGTTAACAAATTCAGTGGCCAATAGGGGTGGAGTGAGTGTGATCTTTAAGGACCAATGTGATTTATGATTCGGGTACTTTTTTATATATTTAAAAATTAAAAAACATTAAAATGGTGTTTAGTCCAAGAATTTTCAAGACAAATTTATATTTCTTTTGTTAAGAAAATAGATTGTTTTTAAAAATTAATAAAATATTATTTTTTAAATTTTTACTTTTTAAATTAAATTTATATTTTTTGATTACAAATCAAACCGGTCGCGTAATCAATTGCCCAAACATGCCAACCACTTGACAAACCACCTAATGGTATATTACTATTAATATCGTAGTTGCTATACTTAATATATTTTTTAAAAAATTATATAAATTATTATTTTAATAAACCACCTAATGGTATACTCAATGATAATAATAATTATTGTTTTAATAAATTATGAAGAATTATTGCTTATGTACGTATATATATTGATAGATTAACTTGGTCTGGAAAGGAAGGTATTGAAATGATGATTTTTATGTTGAATAGATCCTCTTAAATATTATGAAGTTATTTAAATATATATATATTTTTGAAGTTATTTAAATATTTGTTTTTTTTTTAAATGTGAAGTTAAATATTTGCTAACCCGTCAATTGTCTAAATTAATGTTGCTGAAGGCCTTGAACGATGGGCCTTTGTTTTCTTTTACTTTTTCTAACATTACTTTTGTAATCAACTTTGACTATTTGTGTCCATGTATCAAACAATATTATTTTCTCTCTTTTTAATGTAAACAACTGCTTATTGGTGGTACTGAAAATCCAAGTTGGAAAAATTTGCATGATCTCGAAACTCCATTTAATAAAGCGGAGATTACTTGCAAAAGTTTGCTAAAGTTTAAAGGTAATATATATAGATATATATTAATCAAAGGTAATATTAATTGTAGATGTTTTAAAATCAACATCAAAGTGTTGTGTACTATTGATATTTTCGAATTATGTATTACAATATGATTTAATTTGAAGTGAAGAATCAAACATTGATGATATTAATTACAAGTAAGTCGGCCTTTTTTTTTTACTAAAATCTTCTACTCCATTTTTAAACTTCAAAAGCAATACAGTTCCATCTCTAGCAAATTAATTTTCACCCAAGGAACATTTACATTATTATACATTAATGTATTCCAATTGAATTTAGGATTTTCAGGTATGGTTTATCCATAAAACTAATAAAATCTGTCGACAACACAAATGAATTCAATAATGAGAAGAGACACAAAGCACCTTGGATTCTCCCTTCCACCACATATATATATATCTTTAGTGCTTTATGGATTCTCTATATCAGAATGAAAGAAAGTAATTAAGCATTTGTCAAAAAAATAAAAATAAAGAAAGTAAGCAACTTATGATGAGCATTTTGCTTGTACCCTCCAGTTCCATGAAGGCCTTCTCCCACCTTGGGCAAAATATTTAGCTTTAAAGCATGAACCTAAAGGGTAAGTAGGGTTAAGTATGAGAGAGGTGACCCTCCATCAGTAGGGTAAGTATGAACCTAAAGGTGCCCATTCAACTCCTTTGCATGCCCAAGTCCCATTTATAAGTTAGTCATCAATGTGACACACCAATCTTCAATGGCCATCATCAATAATTTATTTATTTATTTATTTATTTTTTGTTTCTTGTGTCAGGCTATATTGATATATATTTTGTCAAAACTTATGGTGCTCATGAGAAACTATAATGGGGTCCTTTTCACCACCTTAAGCAATCTTTGTTTCCAACTCAAATGTTTCCAATTAACTCTTTCAATTTATGAAGGGTAGGGTACTTAATTACTTCTAATGTGTATAAATATAGCAAGTACTCAATAGCCCACGTAGGTAGTCCTTGGCGATTCTTGATTAATTGGCCTATATGCTTAATTCACAAGAATTTTAATCATTAAAGGCCTTTCAATCTAAAAATACAGGATATAAATGGTATTAGAAACCAACTCATTTAAAAATGAAAGAAACATGATCCCAACTAGGGTCAGGGATGTCAATAGTTTGGCTCAAATCGCGAACTTGAACCTAAATCGAACTAATGCATTCAGTTCAGTTTTTTCACATGTACAATTCGAGTTGTTGTTTGAGAATTTAAAAATCATATTAACTCAAATCAAATTAACTAAGGTTAATACTATTATTTATGTTAAATATTTTATAACATATTCTTGTTATATTATTATAGATATAGTTCTTGTTTATAAAAATAATTGTTCTTTTATGTTTATTATTATAAGTTAAAGGTCTAATTTATTTAAATTAAACTGAACCAAATCGACTTTGTTCGAGTCTGACCTAATAATTAATTCGATTTTGGTTTGAACAATAAATTAATCCAAATTAAACTTATGACACCCACAACCGTTACATGTGATGCTTAGCTTCTAAATTATGTGAAAAAAAAAGAAGGTCATATGAAGTTGCATGCTAAGGATTGGTTGGAAGCATCTAGAAAAAAGTACTTTTCTTTATTGAGGAATAATATAATAAAAGCATTTTGCTGTGAGTACTTGATGGTTAAGGGCATTTTTACTTACACAAGTTTGTAGTCCCGCTCGATGGGCGGCGTTAATAAAATAATACTACTATAGACTCAATTTAGATTTATTAAAACTGCTAACCTTTCGTGTAAATAATATTCATGTTAAGAATAATATTAACTAATTAATTAAAATATAATTATATAGCATTCATCATTTATTGTCTATACGAATTAAAAAAAAATTCATCTACAATTTTTCACTATTATAGGTTGGTATAAATATTTGATCATATATATATATATCATATTAACATTTTGATGGAAATTTATGATGCATGAAATTTTGTCAAACAAAAAGAAAAATCATTCTATTTCTTTTAAACCTTCTATTAATAAAATACCATCAAATTAGATAATGCAAAACTCATAGTCATGCATTTCTATAAGTACATAAATATGACAAAAGGACGACTAACATTACATATATGATGATGCAACAACGAAATGAGTTTGGAAACTTATAACATATATAAACGAAATGAACAACGGGTCAAAGTCAAAGTCATTACATATGTTGAAGCAAGAGATAGAGAGTGATCGCTGGAGAGATGAAAAGGGGGAGTGGTTGAGAAAGAAAACAAAAGAAGATAAAAGAAAAGAAAAAAATAAATAGTGAGAGGTATTGACAATGACATATACCAAACTGATGGAAAAAATATTTTTGTTGACATTTCTCAGGATATATATATATGAAGGTGGGGTCTCATCCATTTAAGAAAAATCAATATGAAGGTATTAAGGTGGGAAGTGCGTGACACGCTGAGGAGTCTTCTTTGGAGTGAGTTATTAGTTCAGATTTATGTCGGATCTTCGTCTATGTGTAGTCCGAGATATAATGATATTGTTGGGACCTTATATAAAGAAGAACTTGACATAAAGATGGCAGCTTGACTTAAGAAAAGAACTCTAAAAACCTACTCTATGATCAATTTAGTGCAATGATTTAAAGAACTCTAAAAACCTACTCTATGATCAATTTAGTGCAATGATTTGTCATTATACGGTATCACTTCCTTACTTATTTCAAGATGCTTATAGTACTACCCTACATACTACTACTACCACACCTATAGTGATTTTAATATCAATTCCAATGCAACTAATACCTATATACTCTACCTATACACCAAGTTCTTTCCTCTTCTCTCAAATAAAACCCAACATACAAAAAATAATCAATGTAATTCATATACCATGCAAGTCAACCCTGTATTTAGAAAGGACATTATCATTATTCAAGTTTATATATAAGCATATAATATGATATTGATAACAATATAAGTTTTTCCATTATTCGATTGGTAACAGGAATATTTGCAATAATTCTAACTCTAGAAATGTAGCAACACTCAAGTTATAAAAAAACAAAATTCTTCGTTTGAATATTATATAATAGTAAGATGGAGATTAGGAGCAAAGGAAAATCAAAATAAACATGCCTATTATTGAGTTCAAAAAGTTATGTGAACATTATATGTAAAATAATGAATGAAACAAAATGATACAGGAAACAACAGTCTTTGAATGGAAAAATAATATTATTGTTCATCTTCAATATTCGAGTCCAAGATTTGGAGGAAACAATTCTTCTCTTCTCTCCACAACCTAAAAAAGTTAGTACAACCCATTAGTTTATTAACTAAAATAACTTAAAAAAAAAACTCTAGAAACCAAAAAACAACCCTTAAAGTATTTAAAATATTTAAGTAGAATTGAAGTCATCAATCAGCTTGAGGTGCTTTCATGAAGGAATTAATGTATAAAAAATCAAGCAAATTCGAAACTATTTAATTTCAAACCTAGCCAGATGAAATAAAGAACATGAATTTTCTACCAAGATTCTAAATCTGCAATTTAATTAAAGAATAAGTAATTCAAATATTTCGAAAGAAAAGCCTAAATTGAAAAATCATAAGCAAAACATCTAAGAGATGCACTAACCTTGAATGCCTTCTTTAATGACTGAACTGTACCAAAAAGAAAAGAAGATATTATGATTCTATAATTCTATGATAAATAACTAACAAAATTGAGGAAGAAAGAATCAAGAATGTAGATATTGGTTATCTTCCTCCTGTTGTACATGTTCAAAAACATAGGTGACTTAAATCTCTTGTATGAAAAATAAAATTGAATATAGTTTAATTGACTTAATCTGAATCTGTATTCTAATTTGTCTTTTTTTCCGACCCTATCTGCCCAAAAAGAAATTTAGATATAAAAAAAGAAAAGCTTACTTCTTCTTTCTATAGATTGAAGACTCAACCGGCAAAAATCCCCAGCCGCATCAATACTCTAATTCGCATTGAAGAGATGAAGAGAAGCCGTAGATGGAGATGAAGAGAAGGAATGGTTGGAAATGAAGCAAGAGATAGAGAGAGATCGCTGGAGAGATGAAAAGGGGGAGTGGTTGAGAAAGAAAACAAAAGAAGAAAGAGATGAAAGAAAAGAAAAAAACAAATAGTGAGAGGTATTGACAATGACATATACCAAACTGAAGGAAAAAATATTTTTGTTGACATTTCTCAGGATATATAATGAAGGTGGGGTCTCATCCATTTAGGAAAAATCAATATGAAGGTATGAAGGTGGGGAGTGCGTGGCACGCTGTAACAGGAATATTTGCATAATTCTAACTCTAGAAATGTAGCAACACTCAAGTTATAAAAAAACAAAATTCTTCGTTTGAATATTATATAATAGTAAGATGGAGATTAGGAGCAAAGGAAAGTCAAAATAAATATGTCTATTATTGAGTTCAAAAAGTTATGTGAACATTATATGTAAAATAATGAAGAGAAGGAATGGTTGAAAAGGGGGAGTGGTTGAGAAAGAAAAGAAAAGAAGAAAGAGATGAAAGAAAAGAAAAAAACAAATAGTGAAAGGTATTGACAATGACATATAGTGAAGAAAAAAATATTTTTGTCGACATTTCTCTGGATAACAGGAATATTTGCATAATTCTAACTCTAGAAATGTAGCAACACTCAAGTTATAAAAAAATAAAATTCTTCGTTTGAATATTATATAATAGTAAGGTGGAGATTAGGAGCAAAAGAAAGTCAAAATAAACATGCCTATTATTGAGTTCAAGTTATGTGAACATTATATGTAAAATAATGAAGAGAAGGAATGATAGTTTAAAAATGTACTTTTTGAGCATACTACTGCTCTCTCTATTAATTGGTCTAGAATATTCTATGACCACATAAATATTGTTTCAAAAATGAATCCACTTACATTTTCAAACATTTTTTTTTTTATCCGCTTTCGTAATTTTCACTGTTTCGTCTTTGTGAGGTGACATCCTCTAATTCGTCGTGCAACATATTAGAGACGACATAATTTTCATTGCCATCTATTAGGTTATAGCGGTTAAGTTTTACCTTGAAGATATAACTTTGCCCTATTAATGGTTCACAGGATGCAAGCAATTCTTTCTGTATATCATCCTGTTAGTATTGAAAATAATTAAATAAGTAATACTTTAATAGCAGAATTGTAAGGGTCATAGATATATAAAATATTATGTGAACCCTTTATGTACCTGATTGAGATCATTATAATCTTTTGAAAGGGGCTTTTGTAATATATTCTCTGCAACTCTATCAAGAATAACAAATGTCGTAGACGTAGAACTATCTTCAACTTGAACTTGCAACTTATATCTTGGTTAATGATAGTAAAATAGTTAGGCTTAATTTTTTTTTTTGGGTTATTTTATTATATATTGAATGATTTGAAGAAATAGTATTTAGATAAGTCAAAACCTGCGGCCAATTTGTCTCATCCCTTTAAGAAAAATCAATATGAAGGTATGAAGGTGGGGTCTTATCCATTTAAGAAAAATCAATATGAAGGTATAAAAGTGTCATAATTCGTTGGGGATTTTGCGATAAGTCAAAAGCGGCGGACAATTTGTCTCATCCATTTAAGAAAAATTAATATGAAGGTATGAAGGTGAGGTCTCATCCATTTAAGAATTTAAGAAAAATCAATATGAAGGTAACGTATGAAGGTGGGGTCTCATCCGTTTAAGAAAAATCAATATAAAGGTATGAAAGTGGGGAGTGCGTGGCGCGCTGAGGAGCCTTCTTTGGAGTGAGTTATAGTATATATTATAGATATAGATAGATTAATGGATATAGCAATAGATATAGATAGATATATAGAGTAGAGGTACATATGTCTCTAGATCATTTGCATCACAAAAAGATAGTATTACCTACTATTGTATGTTGACTGAAAGAGTTGTACATGTGGCATTATTTATTTAACAAATTTTATTTATATCAATCTCTTGCATTTATTTTACATATCACATCACTTGTCTTATATGAAGGCAATATATTTCTTTTCCTACAGTTAACACTAACCTAGCTAGCTAGAATTAAAGAGATCAATATTAACATTAATGTAATGTAGGATTGAGAGAAGTTGGAAGGATGAGGAGGAATAGTTTAAGATTTAAAAGATATGCAGATAAGTGAGGACATTACCAAAATAATGACAAAAATTATTTAAAATTACACTTGGTGCCCAAACGTATCAAATTAAATAAATTAAAAGAAATTTTTAGTTCATCATATAATAATAATTTCATGACTTTTAATTATTATTTGAATAAAAATATTGAGATCTGGCCACTATGTTTGATGGATCTCCAAAATAGACAAAAAGAGAGATTAGAGATTTGGTTATCAGAATTAGGGTAAAAAAAAGAAGCATTCTCCATGTCCGCATAGTTTGTACAGTAAGATTGGTCAAGTTATCTATCATTTTCTTTTCTAATATTATAATATATGGTTGTTGAATAAATTTTTCCACGGAAGAAAATTAAAGAAATTTATTCATATTGATATATATGATATTGGCATGTTTAAAAACTCGAAAACTATCAATATAAAATACATGATACAGTAATTTCTAAGTTAGTGAAATTTCATATTAAAAACTTAAATAAAAATAATCCAATTTATCTTCTTTTCTTCTTCTTATTTGTCACCATTACACATTACATGTGTGTTAATGATGAATTATTGTTCGATCTGCTACTGAACTTGTCAGATTTATGTCGGATCTCGTCTATGTATAGTCTGAAATATAATAATATTGTTGAGACCTTATATGAAGAAGAACTTGACATAAAGATGGCAGCTTGACTTAAGAAAAGAACTCTAAAAGCCTACTTTATGATCAATTTAGTGCAATGATTTAACAAATTTTATTTATATCAATCTCTTGCATTTATTTCACATATAACATCACTTGTCTTATATGAAGGCAATATATTTCTTTTCCTACAGTTAACACTAACCTAGCTAGCTAGAATTAAAGAGATCAATATTAACATTAATGTAAAGTAGGATTGAGAGAAGTTGGAAGGATGAGGAGGAATAGTTTAAGATTTAAAAGATATGCAGAGAAGTGAAGACATTACCAAAATAATGACAAAAATTATTTAAAATTACACTTGGTGCCCAAACGTATCAAATTAAATAAATTAAAAGAAATTTTTAGTTCATCATATAATAATAATTCCATGACTTTTAATTATTATTTGAATAAAAATATTGAGATCTGGCCACTATGTTTGATGGATCTCCAAAATAGACAAAAGGAGAGATTAGAGATTTGGTTATCAGAATTAAGGTCAAGAAAAAGAAGCATTCTCCATGTCTGCATCGTTTGTACAGTAAGATTGGTCAAGTTATCTATCATTTTCTTTTCTAATATTATAATATATGGTTGTTGAATAAATTTTTCCACGGAAGAAAATTAAAGAAATTTATTCATATTGATATATATGATATTGGCATGTTTAAAAACTCGAAAACTATCAATATAACATACATGATACAATAATTTCTAAGTTAGTGAAATTTCATATTAAAAACTTAAATAAAAATAACCCAATTTATCTTCTTTTCTTCTTCTTATTTGTCACCATTACACATTACATGTGTGTTAATGATGAATTATTGTTCGATCTGCTACTGAACTAGTCAGATTTATGTCGGATCTTCGTCTATGTGTAGTCCGAGATATAATGATATTGTTGGGATCTTATATGAAGAAGAACTTGACATAAAGATGACAGCTTGACTTAAGAAAAGAACTCTAAAAGCCTACTCTATGATCAATTTAGTGCAATGATTTGTCATTATACAGTTTCACTTCCTTACTTATTTCAAGATGCTTATAGTACTACCCTACATACTACTACTACCACACCTATAGTAATTTTAATATCAATTCCAATGCAACTAATACCTATATACTCTACCTAGACACCAAGTTCTTTCCTCTTCTCTCAAATAAAACCCAACATACAAAAAATAATCAATGTAATTCATATACCATGCAACAACCCTATATTTGGAAAGGACATTATCATTATTCAAATTTATATATAAGCATATAATATGATATTGATAACAATATAAGTTTTTCCATTATTCAACTGGTAACAGGAATTTTTGCAATAATTCTAACTCTAGAAATGTAGCAACACTCAAGTTATAAAAAACAAAATTCTTCCTTGAATATTATATAATAGTAAGATGGAGATTAGGAGCAAAGGAAAGTCAAAATAAACATGCCTATTATTGAGTTCAAAAAGTTATGTGAACATTATATGTAAAATAATGAATGAAACAAAATGGTACAGGTAATTACAGTCTTTGAATGGAAAAATAATATTATTGTTCATCTTCAATATTCGCGTCCAAGATTTATAGGAAACAATTTTTCTCTTCTCTCCACAACCTAAAAAAGTTAGTACAACCCATTAGTTTATTAACTAAAATAACTTAAAAAAAATCTAGAAACCAAAGAACAACCCTTAAAGTATTTAAAATATTTAAGCAGAATTGAAGTCATCAATCAGCTTGAGATGTTTACACGAAGGAATTAATGTATAAAAAATCAATCAAATCCGAAACTATTTAAGTTCAAACCTAGCCAGATGAAATGAAACACATGAATTTTCTACCAAGATTCTAAATTTGCAATTTAATTAAAGAATAAGTAATTCAAATATTCCGACAGAAAAGCCTAAATTGAAAAATCAGAAAGCAAAACACCCAAGAGATGCACTAACCTTGAATGTCTTCTTTAATGACTGAACTGTACCAAAAAGAAAAGAAGATATTATGATTCTATAATTCTATGATAAATAACTAAAAAAATTAAGGAAGAAAGAATCAAGAATGTAGATATTAGTTATCTTCCTCCTATTGTACATGTTCAAAAGCACAGGTGACTTAGATCTCTTGTATGAAAAATAAAATTAAATATAGTTTAATTGACTTAATCTGAATCTGTATTCTAATTTGTTTTTTTTTTTTCCGACCCTATCTAAAAAGAAATTTAGATATAAAAAAAAGAAAAGCTTACTTCTTCTTCTTTCTGTAGATTGAAAACTCAACCTGCAAAAATCCGTAGCCGCATCAATACTGTAATTCGCTTGGTGTGCTCGATCTTTCACACTTTTAGAGCACTGAAGAGATGAAGAGAAGCAGTGGATGGAGATGAAGAAAAGGAATGGTTGGAAATGAAGCAAGAGATAGAGAGAGATCGCTGGAGAGATGAAAAGGGGGAGTGGTTGAGAAAGAAAACAAAATAAGAAAGAGATGAAAGAAAAGCAAAAAAATAAATAGTGAGAGGTATTGACAGTGATATATACCAAACTGAAGGGAAAAAATAGAAAGTTGAAATAAAGCTTGACGCTCTATAAATCTCTTCTAAATGAGAAGGGGGAGTGGTTGAGAAAGAAAACAAAATAAGAAAGAGATGAAAGAAAAGCAAAAAAACAAATAGTGAGAGGTATTGAGAGTGACATATACCAAACTGAAAGGAAAAAATGGAAAGCTGAAATAAACCTTGACGCTCTATAAATCTCTTCTAAGAATGCTGAGGTGGCGCGCTGAAGAGTCTTCTTTGGAAAACAAAATAAGAAAGAGATGAAAGAAAAGCAAAAAAATAAATAGTGAGAGGTATTGACAGTGACATATACCAAACTGAAGGGAAAAAATGGAAAGCTGAAATAAACCTTAACGCTCTATAAATCTCTTCTAAGAATGCTGAGGTGGCGCGCTGAGGAGTCTTCTTTGGAGTGAGTTATTAAGTATATATTATAGATTAGTGGACAGTGTGAGATTTTTCATAAGATGCGCTGTATATTTCATTATATTTATTTCTTTATAAAATCCGAATTGATTGCGATGCTTAATTGATGAGACCTAACCGGTTAGCCTGATCAACGATTGTGATCGCATTAGTACATCGAACAGGTACATCTTAGTTACTCTTAAGTGTGTAGGACATAGATTGTGTTTGGGTATACATGTGGGACTTGCTTGACCATATATATTTATAAGGTGTTGCTCTCACTCTACTTTTGATAATTCTACATGTAGTATTTTATTTAATCTCCCATTAGACCAGTGGCGAAGAATTCAAAACGAGAAAGGGGTTCATGCGCAACTTAATTTCTTTCCCAATGGATTCAGATAAGCTCTCTATTTAAATTGATTAATCAAATATTATGCTTATGATTGGATCAAAGTGGTTGTATGTTTGAGAATAGTTTTACAATTGGTTTTAGAGCACTCTTTCTTAAAATCCGTTTTTCACTTGGAGAAACCTTTTGAAAATGCAACTCTAAAAGTCGTTTTTCAAAAGAGATTCTTATAGTTTCTTTTTTAGAAGATGACTCTAAGCCAAACATACAAAAAATCAAGCACTTTACCTAGGACCATTATCTTTTTCTCCAAAAGAAAAAAACCTAACAACAATTAGACGAATCTTTCCGTTCTCTTTTCACTCTCTGCTCACTAGCGTCTCTATTTCCTGCTCCTTTTCGGTATCTCTTCTCCATTAGAAAGAGAGAGATGGTTGGAGAAGGGATGCTGAGAGGGAGCAAGGAGGGGAGACACTGGAGATCACGATGATGACACAGGTGAGCAAATGGTAAAAGGGAGAGTCGAGAGATTCATTGGATTGTTGTTAGTTTTTTTTTTTTTTTTTGGGAAAGAAGATGATGGTCCCAATAAAAGTATTTGGTTTCTTGATGAGAGTTGACTGATTAGTTCGATCAACGATTATAATCGCATTAGTACATTGAGTATAATACACCTTAGCTGCTGGCATTGATTGGATTTTGGGTTATATGCGTGGGCTTGGTTTGGTCACGCTCATTATGGGAGGGCTTATATGACCATATATATATATATATAGGTCATATTTTTTATAATTCCACATACAATATTTTATGGGTCTGGCTAAATCCAACCACCCTTTTCTATCTATTCACCCACCTCATCAAAAAATTAAAAAGACGAAACAACCCTCATGTGAAATTACCAAAAAGGACATGAATTAAACCCTTAAACACATCCACTTTTCTCTTCACCCACTTACTTTCCACCCAAAACTCTTCAACAATCCAACTCTACAACGACTATCAATCTTTAATATTGCCATTTTACTGTATTTTTCAAATCAAAAGCATATTTCAAGTATTCGCAAGTCGTTTTTTTCGATTTAGAAGTGTTCGCAAGTTGTTCGACCAATGTTCAAAGTGGAAGTGTGCACCATCAAGCAAGCTGTTCGATCTACAATGGAAAGGGATACAAGTTGTTTTTCACCCCTTACGATACGTGCATTTGGTATTTATACTATTTTTATGCTAAAACAAACTCAAAATCGAAAAGAAAAAGAGGCGAAAATGGGTTTCGAAACCCAAAAAATCACCCCCCATTTTGCTATGTCTGACCCTGCGTGGACATACATAATGTGGTATGTCTGACCATAAGTGGTCGGCCATATCTATTTAGTCTGGCTTGTCAGGGTCGGACAAAACAATATGAGTGGCCGGAAACGCCCTGTTCGATAATGCTCTATCCAATCAGTAGGACAGAGCATTTTGAGGGTTTTTTTAAGTTTTTTTTTGTTTTTTTGTTTTATTTTGTATGTAATACTAATTTAGAGTTGTAATGCATTCGGATGACAAGAGATTTGATGAATTCAATGTTGTTGGCTCTGAGTTGGTGTTGGTTCGAGACTACACTAATGAGTTCACAACCGATATTGTGTTTAAAAGTAAAGTCGAACGTATTGCATGAACAAGGGAAGTAGGCCAGGAAAATGCTTTTGTAATCATTATCAAGAGTTTTGATTCAAAGGGGACAAAGGGAATGTGACCACGAATCAAATTTGCATGTGAGAGATACAGTGTCTATAAACCGAAAGAAACAAGAAAGAAGAAAGCCAATGATACCGCAACAACAAAGTGTGATTGTCCTTTTTCATTACGGGGTCAAAAATTAGCCACCTATGATGATTGGATGATAAAGTTGATTGCGACACTCATAATCATCCACCTGCTAAGCAGATGGAAGGACATTCTTACACAGGCCGACTGACAAAGGATGAGATGGAAATCCTCATGGATATGAGTAAGAGTCAAGCACGGCCCAGAGATACACTGACTGCTCTGAAGCAAAAGGGATGCAAACAATGTATCTACACTGAAGACAATATATAATGCACGTAGGAAGTATAAATTGGTGGAACACGGTGGGAGGTCACAGATACTATATTTGATGGCAAAGTTAGCCGAATAACCATATGTCGAGTAGCACAAATCCGACGAAAAGACTAATCATATACAGGCATTGTTTCCCAGTCTCAGTAAACTTGTTACGTTGTTTTCCCAAAGTTTTGGTAATGAATTGCACGTATAAGACGAATATCTATCTACATCCATTACTTGAGATAGTTGGCATTACATCAACTAATCTCACATTTTTGGTTGCGCATGTATGCATGGCAAACAAGCAAGAAGATAACTACACATGGGCACTTGAAAAATTTAAAGATCTGGTGGAAGGGTGGCCACAACCATAGGTTTTTCTTACTGACAGAGACTTGGCCCTGATGAATGCAGTGAAAACGGTTTTTCCAAATGTTATAAATTTATTGTGTAGTTGGCACATTAACAAGAATGTTTTGGTGAAATCGAAACCGTTGTTCAAGAATAATAGTGAACACTCGACATTCATGGACATGTGGCATGGTTTGGTGATTTTAGAATCAAAGGAGTAGTATGAAGATAATTGGAAAGTGCTTAGCAAGTCTTTTGAAGATCATCCTACGCTCTTTCACAATTTAGCCAATGAGTGGTTGTTGAAGCACAAGGAAAAATTTGTGGCGGCTTGGACAAATGAAGTCATGCATCTGGGTAATGTCACAACAAATGAAGAAACACCTGGGCTCTTCATAGGGAACTTTTGAGAGATCGTGGATCACTATTCATTCTCTGTTATTGTTGCAACATACCGAGATATCATCAGCATTTCAGAAGAGCTTATTCACCACACAACACGTCCACATACATCCTATATACGGAGACTTGCGAGGGGTTGTCACAATTTACACACTTGACAAGATCCAAAAAGAATACGAACGTTGCAGGGAGAAACATTTTGAGAGTTCTACTTGTCGGTGCGTGCTGAGAAAAACTCATGAGCTACCCTGTGCACATGAGATCTTTAAATATCACAAAAATGGTCGACCCATCCCTACTACTTTAGTGGACGCACATTGGAAGAAATTGGATATGGTTCTCCCTGTTTGAGAGTCCCAAGAACAATTACAATGCCACGAAAAGATCGGGGAGTTTTTAAAGGAGTTTGAGCGAAGTGACACATCCGGGAGGTCAAGAATGCTTAAAAGGTTGAGGGAGATATTCAAGCCATCATCTACAGTGATCTCTGAGCCCGCCATAAAGAGAAACACTCAAGGAAGACCAAGTTTGAAGGTTGATACATCAACCAAGAGAGATTCATCACTCTTTGAGCACGTTCTTTCCCAGCAAGATAGTTCTTCCCCTAGAAACAAGGTGCGTATGGTGAAGCGACGACCACCACCTAAGGTTCACAGGACAAGGAACCTCGACTCACACATGTATATAAATCAATTTCTAGATGCTCTAAAAGTTTATCCAACAGGTGAAAGATGTGAAAGCTGATGGGCATTGTGGTTATCGCATAGTTGTTCTTTATCTGGGTTACGGGGAAGGTGAATGGAAAAGTGTTAGGCAAGAGCTCTCAGAGGAACTCGTGAGCTACAGAGATCACTACGAGGTGGTTTTCCAATATAGTAGTAGAGTTGATGAAATCATGAAGGCACTTAACTGTAATGCGACCTCAATACCATCAAATGCTTAGATGACAATGCCTGAGATGGGTCACTTGAGTGCAAGCAAGTACAACCTGACATTTGTACTTATCTCAGCTCAACAATGTTTAACATTTCTGCCACTAAGGAGTGCACCTATTCTAGCATCTCAAAGACGGTTGTTTGCTATGGGGTTCGTGAATGAATGTCACTTTGTGCAGGCATGAAAACATAATGTATTGTGTTGTACTTGTTAATGTCAAGAAATCTATGATTTACCTTGTTTAGATGATTAACATTGTTAATTGTTAATTTGCAAGTTATTTTGGCCCCTATAAGTCATATGCCACCCGTTGTTGCTAATTGGGCGAAGTATCATCTATCGTTCGCTAAGGGTTGAGACACCCTATATCTAGATAGGATTTTGCATTTTACTAATAATGTTCACAATGTAACAAATATAGAAACAATTGATGATTGAATTTTTTTTTTTGAACTTCCAAAAAAGATAATACATGTAATTTTTTGTTCATAGAAGTAAATGAAATTCTTGTTTGAAGTTCAAACATTCATCGCAAAAAAAAAAAAATACAAATCCCAAAAAAAACAAATAGGTCTATTCTCGTCTCCTTTGAACTCGTGTTCGAAGTGTATGTTCTTTAGCAACTGCCTCTTGTCTGACCCCTCGCGAGCTCTCACCACGTTCAAAGTGAGCAATTGGAGTATGTGACGCCTCAATGCGTTCGAACTGGACAACTAGAGTTTGAGCTTGTTCTTCTTCTTTTTCGTTGACATGAGTACCAGATAAAACTTGGATAATGTCATCAATCCCCAGGTACACAACATCAATCGATATCTCTTGTACTTGAGTTTCTCTCAGGGACCTTAGCATCGCCAGAGATCGGTTGTTGCATTCCCTCTGAAAACAAAATATCAAGTAATGTCAAATATAATAAAATCAAAGACATTAATAATTTTTGTAGAGATTGATTTATTACCAAAATTTTTATAGTCTCGGATGAAGATGGCCTGAAGTGGATAACCGATATTCAGGGTTCTGCACCTTTGGATGTGAAATGTTTTCGAACCGCTCAAGATATTTTGGTACAGCATCCCATGGATTAGAAACTTGTTCCCCTCGTGCAGCCGCATGTAACAAATAGTAGTCCCAGCCCTCCCAATACTGATCAATGAACATGTGATAGGCGTTGTAATCACGTCCCTTGGCACTTTTCTCAGCTCGAACAGGACATATAGGAGAACGTGGGATCTTCTGTACATGTCCTAATTGATGCAGAACTCTATCGAGATAGTAGGGCTCAACCACATCAAAGAACTTTATGCACGAGATATAAAATACCACTTCATGTAGTGGGCATTCGTCCCTACAGTCTGTAGAAGGGTCTCATACATCCTGAACAAAATAATATAGATCTAAGATATAAGTTGATATGTTGCATATATGAAACTTAATTTAAAATAGTAGCATTTACCTAATTCGGCTGAAGATCATCGATTGCCTCGCGTAGAACTTCTACGTACTCTTCCCTTATTCCTTGTTCTTTGCAAGGTTTCCACATCATAGCACGTGAGAGGTTGTTAATATACTCGCGATTTACGTGCGGTTGGACGAATGGGAAGTGCTCATATATTAATATAAGAAAAAAAAAGTGTTTAACACAAGCATATTTATATCAAGTTTACTTAAAGCAAAATGATTGAGAAAAAAAAAATGTTTAACACAAGCATATTTATATCAAGTTTACTTAAAGCAAAATGATTGAAATAGTTGTACTTCCAATAATGTCATGTAGCCCGCAAGCTGTTGCACGTGATATGTCGTAGCACATCCCAACTAACATTACAAAAGCGCCAAACAAGTAGCTCCCCATGCATAATTGCCCACCTCATCCAGATTCATCAACAGTGGAAAATATATTACGTTGACCCTTGTACCACTCTAGTCTATGAAAAGAATGCAACCTAGGATGAACAACAGATAAGCTCTCGTAGTACACTCGGTCGAAGGATATTGTTGGTTTCTTGGAAGCTTCGATCCAAATTTTTTTAGCAACCATTCCAATTAAACCGATTGACCTTTCTTCTTATTCACCTCATCCAATGCCTCTTGTGTCGAGACCCCAGAGCTTCTTGAAGTATGAGCACTGCTTCTGTATTAGTTAGTGCTTCTCCATTCATTGTCCTGCCCACTATTGGAATCCTAAGCAAGACCATTACATTGTCTAGTGTAATGGTCATTTCACTGAATGGTAGGTGAAATGAATTGGTCTTCGGTTGCCACCTCTCCACGAAAGCAACAATCAAAGGCTTGTTGGCACAACTATACGTACAAGCCAACAAATGATGGAGACTAGATGTTGTAATTATCTTCATGACTCTCTCTCTCTCGGGATGTTCACAGAGGTCCCAAGATACCAACTTTGTCCTGTGGTTTCGACACTTTTGTATAAAACGTTTCTGTATAAATAAACAAAAAATTATAAGTATGTACCAAGATTAAGATTTAATCATAAAAACATTTGAATTTAAATTAAAGGAACAAAGTGATATATACCTTATTTTGTCACACATAGTACGCCACGTGACCCTTGAAATGAATGAGGATCGAAGGATCAGTAGGTCCCCTGGGGCAAGGACCCCTCAATATGCCATCCTCTTCTTCTTCTGGCAGTTGCCCTTCTTCTCCTTCCTGGATCGGTTCTTCTTCTGACTGTTTCTCTTCTTCTTCAGGTATAACGGGCAGTGGTGGCAGTGATTCTCACCGTCTTCTTCTATCCAAGAATGTCGACCTTCTTCTTTGGGAGTTTTGTTCTTCAGAACGTCTTCTCCTTGTTCTTCTTCTTGGTAGCATATCTACCAAAATAGCAAAATACATATAAAAAACCATGGAATTAAGACAAACAGTTAAAATTTAACTTAAACAAAAACAAAAAGAAAATTAAAAATGACAAAAATGTAATGTCCGACCTTACAGAAACGGACAATACATGGTATGTCCACCCATTATAGGTCGGACATACCATGTGTTGTCTGACTTGTCAGGGGAGGACATATTCAAGTGGGTCCGCCCCTGACAGGTTGGACAGAAACGCAAACGTCTGACCTTGGTAGGTTGGACGTTGCGATTCCGGGGGAATGAGTTTCCGAAACTCATTTCCACTGCCTCATTCAACCATCTTAACCCTTTTTTTTTTTTGCAAAAAAACAATGTACCATTAAAATCAACTAAAAACATGTAAAAATCATCATTTACTTACTGATTTGTGAACAAAGATTTCACTTAAATCACTTTGAGTTTGAGGCCTCTAAAACTCGAAATAAACCACTTTTTTTGCAAGATTTTGCGAGGTAGTTGCTCACAAACTTCATAATGATGTTCTAACCTTTTAAATGAGTAAAAAACTTGAAAAAATTGTAAAGAAATGGAGAAGATAAGAGAAGGAACGAAAGAGAGAGGGAAAGGGTTTGGGCGTTGGGATTTTGAAAGTGAGAAGGGTAGAATGAAAATTAAGGTGGTGAAGAGAGAGGAAATGATTGATTTTAATTTTTCATGTGAGTGAAGAGATAGGAAAGGGTGGTTGGATTTAGCCGGACCCATATTTTATTTGGTCTTCCATTGGACCAGTAGAGGAGTAGAGAACAAGAAAAGGATTCATCTGCAACTTTCTTCCCCAATAGATTTAGGTATCCTCTCTATTTAAATATCACTCTATTTTATGTTCCTTGCAGGAACCAAGCTTATAACAATAGAGGAAAAACTATGGTTGTTTCTTCCACATAATTAATCACCAGTTTAATTAAGCTGTTAATCTAGACCACGTAAAATTTCTAATTCATTGCTCACTTTTGCACCAAAAAAAGTTGGATCTATCTAGAGGAAAGCAGAGTGATCAGTAAAGCTAAAATAACACAATTTGGGACATCACTAATTATATAACGTTAATTTTAGGACAAAATTAAAAATAAAACTATATTTTGTAATTTTTTCTTTAATAGTGTTGGATTCTTATTACCTTTGTTGGATGCAAAATTACATGAAATATAAGTAAAGATCATCACGTACAGTTTATCTATATATATATAATACTAATCTAACTATAAAAAGTACAATTTAAATACAACTATATATTCACAATTAAAATAAATTACACATCTTAAAATGTGTAATAAATTATCTAATAAAATTATTAAATATATATATATATTAAATAGCTCCTAGTTTAGCCTAAAAGTAACTAGGTGGGGACACCGGACAAGATTGGGGTATTAGTTGAAGCTAAAGCTAACCAACTACTTTATCAATTTCCAAAGCAACTTGATAAAGTAGTCCAAGTTGGTCAACCATCCAACGTCCAGATGCAATTTAGTCCAACCTCTAGTCAAATTAACAGAATTTAAGACCAGCTGGTTGTATCCGTATGAACTCTCTACGACTATTGGCCACCTAATAGAATATAATATATGTGTTCGTTTTTAAATAAATAAATAAATAAAAACTAAAGATCAAGATTTTTTGTTCAATGACTGCCAAATAAGTCTCGGTATGTTAAATAAAAGTCAATAGACTTTCGATTCAAAAAAAGAAATACATGTCATTTTTTTTTTCTATTGGTTTTCAAATGTTTAAGATATTTGATTACTTATGGTCACATGTATATAATAATATATATATATATATATATATATTATTTTCTATCAATGAGTAGTAAGTAAAAAGTTATTAACTGCACTTGACATTTAAAAGAAATGATGCATAAGCATAAAACAGGGGCATAAAAATATATTCCTCCAAAAGGTCCACATCTCACAACCCAGTTGTGATCTTCTATAAAAAAGAATAATTTGATCCCAGGTAAGGTAACCGCCTCAAAAGGCATAAAGAAATATCCTGTTGAATGCCACCTCCAGTCTACTGTGATCTTGCAATTACCTTGTTGGAGAACTAACATCAATGAGATACCTACTCTGTTTGTGAAGATAAATAAATAAAATTGGGAGTTGCTAATCGTAATAAGCATTCACAACCAATATCAGGAACTCTACTTCTATAAGCCTCAAAAGAAAAGAAAGAAAAAAAAAAAGCATCTGTAACGACATCAGATTGCACACAATTCCCAGGTTTAATTGAGGAACCTTTTGGACAGTCTTCATACAAATACAAAACAGGTTTTTTCCAGGTACAATAAGCTTTCCAATTGTTTGTTTTCACTGGTTACATCATCCACCCACTTGTAAGTTTCAACCAAATCGAAGATTTGATGTTGGACCCTCTAACATCAAACATATACATCACAACGGAGCAAATCTCAAAGTCACTCAAGACCTTTTAGACCCAATTCAACAATATCCTAACTGATCTTTAAAATATGGGACTACCTTGGGAGTTCCCTAATTCAACAATATCTAAACTGATTCTTATATATGAGGAGGAACCTAAATAGACAAACCATGGAACCTAAAGTGAGATATGAGACCAAGAGATTATACATGGAAACGGGGAAGTCGACAAGTTATAACAAGGTTGAAATTGAGGTAAGAACTTGATTGCCATTACATCAGACTATAACTAGGGTATTTCAAGTAATGATTTCTCTTACCAGCCAGTCCAAACTTGGGTACGCAAAGTACAGCATGAGAAACGATGGAAGTGCAAACAGAACTGTGATGAGTATGTACAAGGCCAAGATGGCAGCACAGGTAGGAATTGCATACAAGACAATCAGAAGAAATATGACAACCAATGGGAACTTAGCTGTCAAGTGAACAAAGAAGAGTACCGAGTTGCGCAGGGAAGCATTGAGTCTTTCTAAATTTAGGTTGTTATCACTGATGCCAACATTACCAAGGTCGGGATTAGTCTGTTCTAGACGATGGGTGCATGGGGCTCTCCTAAGGTTACCATGGTTCACTTGACCCCCAAGGGACGGATTGCTGTTTGAAGACCAGCCGGGTTGATGATTCCCGCCAAAACCAGAATTTGACTTCAATCTATCACCATTCATGCTCTCAACCATCCAAAGGAGGAAGAAGTTCTTGCGAGGGAATTTAAGATCCCCTTTGTAAACAAGCCGGAATGATAACAGATGGCACCATGGGCAGGAAATGAAGAGTGGCAACTGCACGGGTAGAGCAGGGGATTTCACAACAGCCCATTGGAGACCCATGACACAATTCTTGCAGAGGGTATGGCCACACCATAAGACGTAAGGCACATTCTCCACAATATTGAAGGATTCCCAACATATTGGGCATTCCAATCCTTCTTCTCTGCTAGTGTTTGATGCAACTTCATCATCCGAACTATCTGAACCAGCTTGCTTTGCCTTTGTTGCATCATTCCTCGGTCCAATTGTGCCAGCGATAGCATTTGAAGCAAAACTCCACATGTTGAAAGTGGAAGAAGACTAATTATGAAACAGTTCATCTGTGATCATATTGTTGATACTCATATCTGTACTATTGGCAACAGTGCAAGTGCCAAGATGTATCCTGTTTTCAACAGTTAGCAACATTATTCATTCTTTGAAGGCAAACCTTTAAAAAACATAAAGAAAAAAATAAGCAAAAGGCTGAACAAAAAGTGGACACTACATGGAGGTGCATGACCATTCACATCCATGAGGAATAGAAATGGTAATACGACCAGCCAACAAGCAGATCAATAGCAGAAAACCTACCTAAGGTAACAAGAAAGTAGATTTGACTAACCATCCAAAGAGCGAAACAAAACCAGAAAATCTACCTAAGGCATATAGAGTATCAAATTTAAAAGTGAAATAACTCCAATAAAAAATTATTTTCTTATTAGGAGTTGGGAGTGACTTTTGACTTTTGAAATGATAAGTAATGCTTTGAAAATAAGGAAATATTAGATACAGGTAAATGTTACAGATGAGCACTACAATCATCATTAGATGTGTAAAATGACATTGCTATATGATTATTAGTCGACAACCACAAGCTTATCAAATCCACATAGAAAAAAGCTCTTTTTTTTTTTTTTTGGAGAAGAAACAAGATAAATTGTTAATATGAATAAAGATCGAACCAAGTCGCATGGGAGAGCACCAGTGATGCTCAAGAACCCTACCTCCACCCAAAAATTCACAAAACTAAAGCAAATATGGTCAATTCCTATCCCAGTCTTAAGTTGGAGGATCCAATCTAACTTGCTGCTGTAAATTTTGAGGACTCCCACACAGTAAATAAATCCTTAGAACCCCCCTTGAACACCCTAGAGTTTCTTTCTAACCATGTACAACAAGAAAAAGCATAACGTACCACCCTAACAACATCCCTCACTCTAGAAGACAAGCTAAAGTCATGCTGAAATCCAAAGAAAGCCTCATGCATTGACAGTTTTGTAAAGATCCCTAGCATAATCTCTTCCCATTTGCTCCATAAAATAACAGAGAAAGCACATCAAAAGAGGAGATGCTCACGTGACTCCCTATTTTGATAGCATAGAACGCAACAGCGTGGAGGTAACACATGTCTTGGAAGTCTACGTTGCAGTAAATTAAATGTGCAAATCTTTCCATGGGCCACTAACCATTCCTTAACTTTGGATGGGATATGAGCATTCCAAATATATGAGGAAGGGGGGCCACAAAATTAGGTTGATTGTCAATCAAAAACTCAAAAAAAGGCTTTCAAGAGAATTAACCTATAGGATCAAGGGACCAAACAAAACGATCATCAGAGTTCCTTGCAATGAATGAAGTGTGCTCAATTCTAGCTAGGAATCGTAAAATTTTAGACTCTTCACTAGGAGAGAGATCTCTCTAAGAAAAGGAGCAGCTTAGTGCACGAAGCTCCCACCTATGCGGGGTCTCGAGGAAGGGTCAGACCACATTTAGGTCTACTGTACACAACCTTACGGTCCTTACCATGCTTCGCAAGATGTTTCCACAACTCGAACCTGTGACCACATGGTCACATGGCAGCAAAATCTCATTGTTGCACCAAGGCTCCCCTTTAGGAGTGAGACTCTTTGAAAGTGGAAAATCCAATTAGGGGTAGCACAGTTAGTTGAGGGAGAAGACCAAAAGAACTCAGTCAGACGATTAGTGGAATTGGACAAGCGAAACAAATGGAAAGGATATGGAAAGGTTGGGATCACCACATTATTGTCTTCCCAAAATTGAATGGTCTTGCCTTTGCACACTTTGGGAATAATATGATCATTGAACTTAGATTGAATAAAGGAAATGAATTTCCAGGACATCAATATGTTAATCTAGAAGCCTCTGTCGTGACCCTATCTGACTCAAAACACCCATATTTGCTTTTAATAACCTTCGCCTAAAATGATTCCTGGTCCCCCATAAATCTCAACAGCCATCTACCTTTACTTTCCTGAAGCTGCATTGTCTTCCGAGTAACCAAATGTAGATTACACCCCTTCTCATATGAGAAAAGAAAAGTAACGAAGTTGACATCAAATTCATAGGCTGCTCTATCTAGTCAAGGTTTCCAAACTAACTCAAACATAGCCTTTCCAAGATCCCAAGTGCTAAGGTTGGCCTCTACTTTCTCCATTGTGTCTATTAAGGGGCTAAATCTTCAATTACATTACAAATATTTATATCAATCTTAGCTATTTCTATCCATATTATTTTAGGTCTTTCTCTTCTTCTTTCGTTATTGTTAATAGTTAATATGTCATTCTTTCTAACCGGTGTCTATAACAACGTTTATTGTATATGTCTAAACCATCTTAATCGGTTCCCTCATTTTATTTCTAATTGCAGTTACTCTTACCATTTCTCAACTATGCTCATTTCTAATTTCATCTTTGATGTTAAACCACATATTCATCTTATCATTCGAATCAATCTTATACTCAATTTATTAAGGTGTTGTTTAATTATTTCCCAACATTCTATTTATAGAGAATGGTTGGGCAAGTAGAAGTCTTCTAAATTTTTCTCTAAACATTAATAAGTTGTGTCAATCATATAATATTCTAGAAGTAGCAGGAGAATAGGAAATATTTGAATTTAAACAAAAAAGCATAAAATGTAAGAGACATAAGAGAAATAAGAAATATATACTATTATAACAAGAATACTTCAACTTTTCACGGTGAAACCTTTTTTGTCATAAATTCTAAAATATTGTTTCTTTCTAAACTAAACTGTATTAGTTCCCAACAACTACTTATTAACCATTCAAGGGTAATTTAATAACTTCTAATATTTCTTTATTTGAGGTCCTATTTTTTTCTTCAGTTTTTTAACTATCATGTTCACACCCACCACTCTCCTCCCATCTCACTCCCCACTCCCCAATTGTTAACCTTCATTTTTAATTAACAAATGATTTCTCAGCTAATAATGTATTAGCTATAAATTAAAGAATAATACAAAAAATCCACGTGCAATGTACGTGCATGTCTACTAGTATGTATATATGTATACATATACATATATGCAACCTTACCTCCAACATTGAAGACGTTGTTTATGGATTTTTTTAAGCTTTTTTCTTTGCACCTTATAATGTTTAAGACTTTCCTCATCCTTATCCTTTTTCCAAGTTTTATAACTTGTCCATAAAATCTTATGATAGTTTGAACTCCATCATTTTACCACCATTTTTTTTTTTGCTAATGATCCTCTCCCCTTTGAATCTTCAAGAAATTTGACTAATTTTTATACATCTAGTGATCATTTCCCACATTATGTTAGTCTCATCTTCTACATTCCAAATCCAACTCATTTATTTGACTAGTTTTTGTTCAAGATTTTACAATAGTTCTAAATTCTACCATTTAGTTTTTGAATTGATAATTCCCTTTTTTAATACCGATTTCATTTATGCCTAGATATAATATATACTTAAAGACATGCACGTGCGTTGCATGTGGATCTTTCATATTTTCCTTTAATTAAAAATGATGGTTAAAAATGGGAGATTGGAGTGTGTGTGTGTGTGTGTGTGTGTGGGTAGTTAAGTTGTTGGAAATTAATATTTTAGTTCAGAAAAGAAAAGGGATATTAAGATTTACGCTAACCGCAAAAAAGGCTTCACCGTGAAAAGGTAAAGTATTTTTATTATAATAGTATACATATATTATTATAATAGTATACATATACTATTATCCTATATTGTTAGCTTAACAAGTTAAACTTTCTCATGGAATCACCATGCAGTCTTTACATGATAAGTTATCGACCTTTTTGATGAGGAAAAAGTCTATTTTCACTTTTAAAGGTTACAAGTGTTCATCTCTCTCTCTTTTGGAAATCTGTATTGTTATCATAAGGTCATAAACTACTGCAAGATCTAGTATATGCACTCAAACGTCATTTCTATCTCCAAATGATACCTTCACGCACCATTTCATACCCTACCCTATTTTTGCTTGCATATCCATTAAAATTTTATTCTATCTCCTTGATCTATTCCTTGAATTATGTCATGATTCATCCAATAACAAACCAATGTCTCCCATGCAAATTCAAGCCTCTATAAAGGTAAAACTTAATCCCTAGGCCTTTGCTTTCGCCATCTTTCTAAAAGCCTCTTAAATTCCAAACACTCTAATCCTCTGTCCATACCTACTCTGATTTTATCAATACCACTAAACTCTCTAGAACTACCATTCTCTCAATATTTCACATAGATTTTAATAATAGCTATAATTAATATCATCATTCTTTATAAAGTTCTTTGAGCTTCATTTTTAATACATCTCATATGATTTAGGTCGCTACTTTACCTCTCCCTTAGTCTAGCTAGCCTATTTTCATATATATCCATCTCGCCATCTCAAAGAACCTAGCTTATGATATAGGTCCTCATACGCCTTAGAATAAAACCTATTCATGTGTTAAATTACAATGCTTTGTAAGGAAAGTCACAACACTTATAAATCATTGTTTAGACTCAAGGTATTCAAGTCCTAAAATTGAAACTCTTAGACAAACTCAAGTAGCCAACCTTCAAACAAATTCACAAACTTTTCTTTATTCAAAGATAAAACAATAGAAAAAGCATATCTGATGTTAAACAAGTGATATTCAACTACCTAGGCTTCTAGATTCATACCTGTGGGAATCATGAATAGGAGCTAAATTTCTTGTGAGCTTTTCAAATTGAATCAAAGTCAAATAAATGAATTGTAAGATTCACATGTTTTAACTAAAACATGTGTATATATACACAACATAGTCGACATCCATGTATTCATAAACTTTTTACTTGTACTTTTATTGATTGGCCATTTGACCCTAGCCATAGTTATCAGAATCGTGAATCGAATAAACTACTAAATATGAGTCCTAAACTAATGCCAACTTCTAAATAGGCTAAATAGTTTTAAACCACCTAACATGAGCTCATGAACAAATACACAAAATAAAAATAAAAGGCATAAAAAAACATGGTAAAACATGTTAAGCACGCATCCCCGCATCAATCTCACCAACTTGAGAAGAACTCATCCTCAAGGTGGAGTTCTTTTATGCTTCATAAAAATTAGGATCAAGTTTGCAAAATGTCGCATCTGAAACCCAAGTGCTCTCAAATAAAAGATGCTTTGCCACTTGACTAAATAGAGAGTACAGGCAAGGATCGCAAAATTCGTTGAATTCGACAAATTTTATTAATTTTTTAAACCATCAAATGCAGAGTGAATGTAATATAAATATGCAAAAATTCTTTGAAAAAAAATCGATAAAATTCTACAAAATTCGTTAAACTTCAATAAAAGTTTAATTTTTCAAGTAGAAAATGCAAACATTCAACAAAAAATTCTATGAAATTCGACAAGAAAGTTAAAAAATAAGAAAACCACTTTAAATTCATTGTTAGAGTTTCCAAAGTCATCTTCTTTTATTTGAAATCTCATATAACAAGATGAAAAATCAAACATTGAATGATAAACTAATAAATTAGGTAAGGTGAGATGTCAAACTAAAAAAATATATAGTCTAGAAGTAAGCCACCACGAAAATCAAAACATAGAAAATGGAACAAGACCAAAAGCCACCATCCATCCCTCCCTCACTCTCACTCTCTCTCTCTCTATCTATTGAGCTAGCATCATTAGGAAGAGCTAAAAGAGGAATCACATCACCATAAAAAAGGAGAAAGTCGAGCAACATTGAAATTACGAGAAATGCGCCACACAGAAGGAATTTCAACCTCATTCGCCTATTACCATGACAAGCAATAATAGGAGACAGGCCATGATGTTGCATCATCAACTTATGAGGGGATGACAGTTGTTCCTTCCACAAGTAAATCATCACCAAGTCACCAACCTTAAAATAAGTTGAATGTCGATGAGCACCCCGCATACCAATTTTGTTGTAGACTCGTCACAAAAGCAATAACGAAAGTACTCAAAAGGAATATCTCAATTTCGATTAAATAGATTTCTCAAAACATTAGCCTTGTTTTCCCCAAAGGTCAAAAGTCCATTTAGAATAAACTACTAAATACGAGTCCTAAACTAATGCAACTTCTAAAATAGGCTATGTGAGTTTAAACCACCTATCATGGGCCTACGAAAAAATACTTAACTTTACTCAACTAAGCCTTTTTCCAACTACATGGGGTCAACTACATGGGGTCAACTACATGAATTTTCTTCCTCCATTTTGCTCTATTAAGGGCTAAATCGACATCTAAGTTAAAAGTAGTTATATCTTTCTTAATTGTTTTTTACCTCATTGTTTTAACTCTTCTTCTACCTATACTACTATAGTCCCTTATCCTATCTGAAGTATCTAAAGGTCGTCGTTGTATATGTCTTAACCATCTTAACAAAGTTCCTCTCGTTTTATCTTCAATTGGGGCAACTCCTACCATTTCTCAAATATGCTTGTTTCTAATTCAATTTTTGTATTGTTTTACTAGGGTCCGCAAACAAATACACAAAATAAATATATAAGACAGAGAAAAAAAAAGGAAGATAAAACACGTTATGCGCGTGTCATGTGTCCCTGCATCTAGGGGTGGGTACGAGTTGGGTGGTCGAGTCAGTTTTCACCCTAAATTAGGCCCAAACCCATGGTTTCATGTTGTAAATTATATCACTTGAAATTGACCCAACCAATTAAAAATAATTCTCAAACCTGGTCGACCCAATCAATGATTAGGTTAGGCAGATTTGATCATAAATCAAACCCATCTGATCCTAGAAGACTATTTTTTTACTATATCCACAAGTTTTTAAGTCATACAAAGTTTGTATGATGATAAACTTAAAAACATTTAATAGTTATCAGAAACAACAACCCATAAATTTTGTTTAGAAGAAGCCTCTTACCCAAGAGACCCCAATAGCTAAAGTACCACGCTTGAGCATGAGAAGTTGGGAATGAAGAAAGGGAGGGGGTTTTCCAGTTAAAAATCAGGCAGGTTGGGTTGTTGTTGGATTTAATATTTTAAACCCGAAAATCCACCTAACTTTTTGGGTGAGGGTGGCATATCGCCCATTAGACCCAAGGGTAGGGTAGAAACCCACCAAAGCCAATCAGGTTGGTCAGGTTTCTCAGATTCGTGGGTGTTATGGTCAACCTTACGTGCATCATTTTTAGGATTTACAGTAAGATTCCACAATATTAATTCATGCTAAGGATTTGAATCAATTTTCCTTGAATCGAAGTGTGAATCATAATATTCATAGATTCGAATTGGGATTCCGACAACCATGACCTAGATTGCAATTCCATGTGAGGATGATCCCTTCAATAAGTAGTTTCTCTTTACATAACTTACTTCATTCTAAATTTCATAGTGAAGTCAGTCTATTGTTCAATTAATTCAAATGAACAAATTACTTCTTAAGTATTCTTCTCTCAAACCACATGTCAGTCATTCACTAGGCATGAATGTCCATATAAAGTGATTTATAAGCATGTTTTTAGCTTAAAAATTCATACTCAAAACAAAATTACTTCATTTTTAAACACTTCTATCCTATGTTACCTGGACTTAGGCATAGGTATCGGATAAGGGTACATATCTAGAGGTTCAACTTGTTCATTTTCAAATTCTAGGATATGGGAAAAGTGTCACAAAATTTGGATCTGGATAGTTGGACAATTTTATGTTCACTATGAAGCCTATATTAAATGTTGCTCTTTCCTTTTATTCTTCTTTTCACTCTTTTGTTGTCCTTTTTGTTCTCTTACTAAAGTGAATTATCACCAATAAGTCATTATCTTCTTTTGTACTTTCTCTTTTTTTCCATTGGAGAATCCACATAGTGATATTTAAAAAACTTATAAGTGTCGGACACATCCCATGCACATGTCATATCATGGAGTGTCGGATATGGATATGTCGAGCTAAAGTAAAGAGTTTGGGTAACATAGCTTCTATCTAGATTAGAATGATCATAGGTTATGCCAAAAACTTCTAAAAATAACCACATTTTCTCTAAATTAACATAATAAAAGCTCCATTTGATTTAGATTCCTCTTATAGTTTCACTTATGAAAAACAAAAAAAGTAATTATCAATGTTATCAAGGAGTGCGCCTAAAGGTACACTTTGAGGCGGGGCACACATGTTGTGCCTCAATACTTGTATTATATAATTTTATTTTTCTCTTTTCTTTGAATAAATATACATAATACACAACATAGAACATAAAACGTTAAAATAAAGTTGTATCCTGCTTTTACAACAACAATAAGAAGTAGTTGTTATCAAGGCATCACGATAGCTACTTGTTCTTCTTTTCTTTTCTTTTTCTTGCTTCAATTCAATTATAAACATCAAAAGAAATAACAACTATGCAATAGAAGCGTTAATGCTATTATAAACATTATGATGTATAATGAGAAAATTTTAAAACTATATGAATTTTTATCTTTTTTTACCAAAAATTAATATAAAATTAAGTTTTTAAGGCTGTTTGGTTGGGTACCCTAAAACAGTTTTTCTATTTTTAGGGTACCCAAAAAGTACAATTAGAAAACTTGTACTTTTTGTGAGGAAAGATTAGAATAGCATTTTTCAAAAACTACTCCACCAAACATGTTTTCTAATGTTTTTTTATTTTTATTTTAACTATTTGAAAACTGAAAATAGTTTTTGGGTTGAAAACCAAACACAACGTAAGAATTTTACGCCTCATTCTACTCATGTGTGTGCCTCATCTTGTATCCTGTGCCTCCGGCACTAGAAGCTCTCATTGCCTTAAGTGTGCCTTGCACCTTTAACTACCTTGATAATTATAAGCAAATTGTTTAAGGACAAGTTTTCATCTGTGTGGAAAAATAACTAGAAAGTTCATTTCATGTCATAAGTAATTATATAACAATTTTTCAAGATACTCAAAATGCACTTTTACATGAAATGACAATTTTACCTTTACTAAGATTTTACAAGTGCTTGAAAATGACAAGTTTGATAAGGATATTTTTGGTAAAAATCAACTCAAAAGCACAAATAAATAATAAGTAGAGATCAATATTTTTCAAGAGCACAATGGACTTTTTGGAGCTGGAGTAGCAAGGTCCTCAATACAACAAATTTGATCACCCAAAACAAACAGATACAAAATATTAAAATTATTTATTTAGGACATCTCATACCTGAAATCAACAATATATACCATTTTATTCTCAATGAATAAGTCCTATGTTTAAATTGTAAGATTTAAAATGTGAACTGCAAGATTACATTAATTTGTTATGATTTAAATTCAACTGGTAATCCATAGGTTTGTTTTCCTCTAAGTCTAAATTGAAGTTTGAAAAATAAAGATTTCACTACTGATAGAGAAAAACAATTGTGGAGGATTGCTTCTTTGGAGATGCTATGATCCGTGTGGTTGGAAAGGATTAACGGCATTTCAAAGGCAATCCCTTGTGATCCCCTTAAGTCTAAGGTCACGAAACTTTGCATTTCCTCATGGATAACCACAAGATGGGGAGGGTTACTATACATTATCAGATTGATCAAGGGAGCGGGCGAACAAGTTGAAACTCTTAATTTGCTCTTATCTTTTGGCAAAGGGCTTATTGTCCTTCTCTTCCTTTTGTATCGTTCTCTTAAGTAAACACAAGCTTCAGTTCCTTTTCAAAAAAAAAAAAGTGTGAAAAATAAGATTCTTATGCTCAAATCGTGGTTTTTACAACCAACTAAAAGACTAGAATGATTTAAGTGTTCTGTTTTTTGTAGGTATTTTTTTTTTTTTTGGTCTTCATCCTTTTTTCTTTTCAATTGTCCAACTCCTTTATTAGAACATTCATAGGAAGAATTGTTACAGATTTCCCATTTGGAAGAAAAAGATCATTAGAGTGCCATTTGAGTCCATCTTTGTCAACTAACCCAAATCAAAAGGTATGATGACCTTATATCAAACCCCTCAAGAAGATGGATAGGTGTATGACAAGAGGCATGTAATCCACATGGTAGCTATCAAACCTTAGTTATTTGATTTTTGAACATTGAAAAATGCAAGAATTACAAAATGTCTAAATGTCTTGAGAGTTTTGGCTTGCGTAAGATACAAAGTAACAAACTGCTGCCACTAAAGAGGGTCGTGAGGTTCCCTGTTATTTGAGTGTTACAAGAACACATATTTGAATTTTCAAAGTGGAATTACATACACGGAATCTCTTATCCAGTAAGTTCTACTTAAGAGGAATTTGAACCGCAAACACTGCTTTAAAAGATATAAAATAAAATAAGACACCTACAAGAGTGTCGTTGCACCTCTAGCAAACATGGGAAACACCTTATGAACCTAGTGAAATGTCAGTGTCTTAGCCAGGGAAGCTATTCCAACAACAACTGTATCCAAAGTGAGCAAACTAACTCAAATGCGAGACCTGAGACACTGCGGAAGGGAATGAGACACAAATTTCCCAACTCCATGTCAATTGTACACAACATTCCATACTAAACCTACCTCTGGTAAATCATCGGTTCACACACAAACCCTAAAACAACACCAATTCTGCCCCAAAAGAACAAACACAAACACCATATCCAGCCAAATCCCACGAATACATCATCCCTCTCCAAATCTCCGAATTTCACACATAAAATTGCGCGATACAAATAAAACAACAATCTCAAGAAATCAAATCCACAAACAAACATCAAAGTCCAAAAACAAAAACCATCTGACAGAAATTCAACTGATCGAACGAACTATAACCAGAATCCAAGAGATTTTCACCCCGAAACAACTCAATCTTTTCGAGATCATTGAATAAAAAAATGAAGAAACAAATAGCTTAATTAGAACGTGAACTTACCGATTACTTTTCCAGCTTCAAAGATCTGAAAAAAGGAAGAGAAAAAGAGGAGAAGATCGAAAAAACCAAAGACCTCTCTCTCTCTCTCTCTCTCCTTCTCTTCCTTCCGATTGAGCTTTCGCTACTCCACCGAAGAAAAAGAAGAAGAAGAAGAAGCTAACTGCAACTTGCGCTCGTTCTATAATTATTCTTTCTTGTGAATCGTAAATTAACAGGTAAGCCCCATCGGATCTTTCATCTTTCAGAACCCTATTTCTATACAAGTGGACCGAAAATAATGTATATTCCAGAAAGAAAGAAGACGCTTCTGTTCTGTGCCCCCGGGGGCACCATATTAAACAGCTACTCTCGAATCTGCACGACCAGACTTGCCCACCCACAAAATACAGCAAGTTACGTCTCTTATGTTCCGTTTTCTGTTTCCTCTATAAATGCTTGTTAATTTGGTCATGCTATATATTCTGGTTTTGTCACTTGGTATAGGTGAATAGGTGAATTGTGTAATTAACTGAGTTTAAATAATTAATTATTATTTAACACCTTTAAAAAAAAAATAGTTACATTGTATTTAATCACCAATTCAATTACCTTCAAATGTCTTTTCATATTTTGTTATATTAAATCTATAATTTAATGAACCATTTAAGCAATAGAATGATAATAATTAGGACCAACTCTGACCCACAAAAGTCATTGGTTCAAATTTTGCTATTCACATTAAGAAGGCCTAATGTTCAATATAGGGGTATAGTTACGTAAGCCAACCTGATCGAATCGAACAAAACTCGATAGATTAGATTGGGTTAAGTTTAAAAATTTTAACCCGAACAGTTTGGTTAGTTGGAAAAATAGGTATTAAATCATGATTTTTACTAACTTTGAGTTAGTTTTTAAATGAGACCTATATGTGATTTTAGGTTGGACTAAGTAAAAGATTAATCTCTAATATGTAGAGATTAAGAATATATAATAATTTGGTCATACCCATTTTAATATGAATAAGAAATTGAAACCAAAGTAGTGTAGTTGGTATGTTAAAGTTTTGTATGTAATGTGTAAAATAGTTTTGTCCCATATGAGAAAATTAGAAAAACAAAACTCACTATATATATATATATGAGATAACTACACAATTACACATGTCTCAGCATGTCTTTGCATCACCCCATGCATATGTGCAAAAGGACGATTAAGCGCACGACACGTTGCACTTTGCACATGTGCATTGTAGCAAAGAGTTGGAGAGCTTTTATTTTCGCAAATCGAGGCAAATCGAACGGATTGGATGCATCATGGAGGTGGCGTTTGGACCGTTCGTTGGAGTGTCCAGATACGAAGAATAATAGGTGCGTCCAGGTTCGATGAACCTGTTGGAGCTATCGGAGCTGTTGGATCGGACAAGCGCGATCTAACAATGCGGGATTGAGTGCGCCGATCGAGACCATTAAATCATGTCACATCGATTGAGTGCGATCCAACGACGAAAGTTCAAGTGCGTTGATCGAGACCATCATATAGCACCTACATCGATCGAGCGCAATCCAATAGTGTACGATCAGGTGCGTCGACCACAGCCGACAAATCGCATCTAATTGTGATCAAATAGTGCACAAATAAACACCATCAAAAGCCTACATAGGCCCTCCAGAACTCAAAAAAATCCATCCAAAAATATTAGAATTCTCAAAATTTCCTCTTCTTTTATTCTTCTCTATTTTCACATTTATTTTGTGAGAGTTTGCTAACAATATTAGTTTGAATATCTTGATTATTGTAGTGCTACAATAACAAGAAGAAGATCGTTGTATCCTAAAAGACAATTGTCACAGACCGTTAGCACCTTAATTACGAGACAAAATTGTCTTATAGACATAAAGTAAAACTCTAGCCTAGATTTGCAATTTTTGTTTCTGATCTACCTAACAATTAATTTAGTTTAGCTGGACAAGTCTTGTCTCAAGTACCTTTAAATAGTTAACAGAAGACAACTTGTATCACGATGCCCCTGACATAGACTGACGTCATGACCGGCACAATATACTATACACTGTACATACCCGTATACAGTAGATAGTATATTGTCAGCCTTCACATAGTCTCATAATTCTTCCCAAAAGTTTCAAAAATTTTGGCAGCATGTCCCCATAAATTGACATTTCACAAAACCTGATAATCATCTCCATATCTATATATATATACTCATTCCATCCATGTATACCATAATCCAAAATACCATAAGGGTCATTCGTTAAGCAAACATTCCATTGTCCAAGTATGTATATTGCCAAATATATTAACAATCCAAAATAACTATTGATATCTTATTTTTCCAAAATAACCCCTCTAGATGGTAATACATAAATAAGATGTGTGATAATTATATATATATATATATCAAAATATATAAAAAACTACTTCTTCCAAAGCATACGTACATTAATAATATCAGTCCTAATCACGTTCTGATCACTCTCAAATTTTTCTTTTTCCTTTTTCTTTTGTACCTGAAATAGTGAGGGAAATGGGGTGAGCAAACAACAACTCAGTGAATATAGTTATTGACATGACAATCGCATGCATTTTAAGAAACATGGCATATCAAATCGATTTAAAACATTTCAAAAGCACATATGCACCATTCATCAAAATAATATACGTGCACACAATATATAGTTGATGCTCATTCATGAATATGTTACCATATCCCTCTCATTACCCAATTCACAGTCATTTCAAGGATCGCAACCCTTGTTATGACAGACCTACTGACAATGGGGACTCGCAAAACCTCATTCGGGTCTAATTCCTAACGAAATGACATTATTATAAGTTTCAATTTCTAAAATCAGTTTGCATGATCACTAAAACTCAATGCATTACATAAACATGCATACAATCAACCAGTTTATATGTGTACAATGTCATGCAAGAACCAAATCAAGAAAACTATACTCACAGTGGTTACACGGGGTTTCTAAGCCAATATATCCTCTAAAATCGAGCAATAATAAACGTCCATCAAAATGCTTCCGCAAGAGTAGTTATCCATGCACTTAAGTTCTCAATGTAAACATTGAAATAAACCATAGATTATCATGAGAATCACCATTTCAACTCACTGTTCACATCCTAGTACTATTCACATCACTGTTCACGTCATCACTATTCATTCGAAAGATGTAAATTGTTACTAAAATTGTCAAACGATCCCCAAATCATGAAATTAGCATCGATGCACTCGCAACAGTGCCTTCTACCATTCTATAGCCTTAAACTGGCGTTTCATCGGGTTTATGATTCAACAGGTCTCCAATATACACTCTAACTTCCAACAGCCATAAAAGTTTTAAATGAACAACTAAATAAAATCTAACCACATATTCGGGGCTTTTATAGTCTAGGGAGTATTTTTCCACCTTTCGAACACATTTTCATTTGCGTGGGGTAAAAACCCTAAGTTGAAAAACACTGGAAAACAACTCCCATAGCTAAAATTACTCCGCTAAAATCGTTACATCTATCTTAGATATTAATTTCACGACGAAAAATAGCAAAAATAGCTTACCGGCACGTCGAATTTGGCCGCAAATCCGCCGTTTCCTTTTTTTCTCCTTCTCTTCTTCGTTATTCTCTTTTTCCTTCGTTCTGCTTCTCCAACAGCAACGATTTTTAATTTTTTTTTTTCAATACGAGTACTGTTTCGTGAACAGTACCCGCAAATGAACAGGTTCCGTGAACAGTACCCGCAAATGAACAGTGTTTATTTTATTTTATTTTAATCTTTTTATTCGTTCTTCTTCTTCATACACTCAATCTACCTGAGGAATACACGTGTTATCAATCGATTTTTATGTAAATCACGTTCCAACTCACTTTTGACATTTATACTTGTATTATACATTACTTAAAACTACGGGGTGTTACAATCTTCCCAACTTAAGGAATTTCGTCCTCGAAATATAATAGATAAGGAGAAATGTACCTCACGTGGTAAAGAGATCAAGAAATATCTCCCTCATCCAGTCCTCACGTTCTCAAGTCTGCTCCTCATTATCATGAAACCGCCATTTGACTCTGACCAAAGGAATTTCTTTATTTCTCAATTGCTGAACCTTCCTATCAAGAATTTGAATGGGCCTCTCTTTATATATAGCATCCTCCCCAACTTGTAACTGTGTTACATCTAAAAGATGTGTCGAAGGTGGATATTTCGTCGGGTCTGTATGATATTTTATCAACATAGAAATATGAAGTACATCATGAACACCGACTAACTGAGGAGGCAAAGCAATCCAGTATGCTAACGGACCAATCCTCTATGTGATTTTAAACGGTCCAATAAAGCGAGGAGACAATTTTTCTTTCACCCCAAACCGCATCTGACCTTTCTGTGGCGAGACTTTAAGCAGCACGAGGTCATTTACTGCAAACTCTAGAGGTCTGTGGCGGGTATCAAAATAACTCTTCTGTCGGTCTTGGGCAGCTTTCAATCTCTGTCTGATCTGTTTAACCTGCTCAGTGTGATCAATAACAACTTTCGGTCCCAACAACTGTTATTCTCCAACCTCATACTAGCAAGTCAGAGATCTACACGGCCTACCATACAACGCTTCATAAGGTGTCATGCCAATACTGGTCTGATAGCTGTTGTTATAAGCAAATTCACACAATGGTAAACTTTCACTCCAAGTCCCACCAAACTCTAAAATACACGATCTGAGCATGTCTTCCAGCATCTTAATCACCCTCTCAGTCTGGCCATCAGTCTGAGGATGAAACATTGTACTAAAGCGGAGATGAGTACCAAATCGGGCCTGTATGGCCTGCCAAAAGCTCGATGTGAACCGCAGATTTTTATCCGACACAATAGAAGCAGGTATACCATGCAACCTGACAATCTTCCGCACATACAATCTGCTCAGTTTATCAATCGAGTCTTTGGTGGTCATTGGAAGGGAGTGTGCAGATTTAGTTAATCTGTCAACTATTACCCAGATGGCGTCAAATCTACCCTGAGATCTGGGCAGTCCTGTGATAAAGTCCATCGTGATATGCTCCCATTTCCATTCTGGAATAGATAATGGTTGCATCTGACCTCCTGGTCTCTGATGTTCAGCTTTCACTTGTTGACACACCTCACAATTCCGCACATACTCAGCTATATCTTTCTTTATCCCATGCCATCATACTGTTCTCTTCATATCATGATACATTTTTGTAGATCCTGGGTGAATGGTATACTGAGATCTGTGTGCTTCTACAGGTACCCATAATCTCCCCTGATAACGCAGGACACCATCTGGACCTCTCTGCCAATCTGCCCTGTCTGCACTATCTGCCCAAGACTCATACATACCAAGATCAGGATCATGCTGCTGCATATCCTTAATCTTTTGAATAGAAGAATCTGTCAACTGTATATGCATCTGAGCACAAATGTCAACGTGTGGAGCCATGGAGAGAACACTCATCATAGTCGCTCTCTCTAAAAGTCGTCACTCCTGGGCCATCTGACAAGCTACCACCTGGGTCTCAACCAGTTTTCTGCTCAATGCATCAGCTACGACGTTGGCCTTTCCAGGATGATATTCTAACGTGAAATCATAATCTTTTAGGAATTCCAACCATATACGCTGTCTCATATTCAACTATTTCTGGTCAAACAAATATTTCAGACTTTTACGGTCTGAGTACAGTGTGAGCTTTTCCCCATAGAGGTAATGTCTCCACAATTTCAATGCAAATACAACAGCTGCTAGTTCTAAATCATGCACAGGGTAGTTCTTCTCATGTCTCTTTAGCTGTCTGGATGCATAAGCAATCACTCTACCCTCTTGCATCAATACACATCCCAAACCTACATGTGATGCATATGTGTAAATCACCAACTCCTTTCCAGGTTCTGGGAGTACTAAAACTGGAGTAGTAGTTAGTTTCTTTTTCAACTCAGTGAAAGCATCCTCACATGCAGAAGTCCACACAAATGACACATTTTTCTGAGTCAGCCTTGTGAGTAGGGAAGCCAATCGGGAAAAGCCTTCCACAAATCTTCGGTGATAACCAGCGAGACCCAGAAAACTACGGATCTCAGTCACTGTGGTTGGTCTTGGCCAATTTATGATTACCTCAACCTTAGCAGAATCAACAGAAATACCTTTTGCACTAACCACATGACCTAGAAATCTCACTTCATGTATCCAAAACTCGCATTTACTGAATTTAGCATACAACCGATGCTCTCTCAGTGTCTGCAAAGTGATGCGGAGGTGTTGCTCATGATCCTCCTGAGTCTTGGAATAAATGAGTATATCATCAATAAACACAATAATAAACTGATCCAGATATGGTCTGAATACCCTTTGCATCAAATCCAGAAACATGGCTGGGGCATTGGTCAGTCCAAAGGGCATAACAAGAAACTCATAGTGACCATACCGTGTTCTAAACGTAGTCTTTGGTGCATCCTCTTACCGTATTCTTAGCTGATGGTATCCAGATCTTAAATCAATCTTAGAGAAAAATTTAGCACCATTCAACTGATCGAATAAATCATCGATACGGGGTAAAGGATACTTATTTTTCACTGTCACCCTATTCAGCTGTCTATAATCAATGCATAACCTCAAGCTACCATCCTTCTTCTTCACAAACAGTACAGGTGCTCCCCAGGGTGACATACTCGGGGTAATAAACCTTTTTTCCATTAACTCCTCTAATTGCACCTTGAGTTCCTGTAACTCCTTTGGCGCCATTCGATAGGGTGGAATGGAAATAGGCTTGTAGCAAGTATCAGTTCAATAATAAAATCAATTTCCCGTACTGGTGGTAATCCTGGTAAATCCTCTAAAAAAACATCTGGGTACTCATATACTACAGGAATATCTGATACCTGAACGCCTAAGTCCTTTTCATTTACTGGCTTTATACTAGCCAACATCCCTATCTCTGCATTAGTGGCCATCCTGCCTCGAGTGGGAGGGTTTGAAGATGTCTTGCCACTATAACTAAATGCGGGTTGTCCTGGTATTTGAAAGACTACTGTCTTACCAAAGCAGTCCACATGGGCATGATAGGCAGCCAACTAATCCATACCCAGTATAGCATCAAATTCCAGGAATTCTAAAATCCTAAGATTCACAATCATTTCATGATCCGCATATTTGACCACACACTTTTCACACAACATATTTGGGTAGATTTGGTCTCCTGCTGCAGTACTCAGAACCAACGGTGTACTAAGCCTAACAGGAGTTAAATGCAACCTATCTACCATGTGGCCAGCAATAAAAGACAAGGTAGATCCAGCATCAATTAACACATACATCATAATGTCGCAAATAGAAATCATACCTTCCACCAAATTCTTATTCGCCTATGGATCTGGCTCTATAACAGCCCTGGTTTGCTCTCTGACAGGCATGGGAATAGTAATAGTAGCAGATGGATTTGTTGGAGTCCGCGGGGCTGGCTGAAAAGGACACTGGTACGCTTTATGTCCCTTGTTCCCACATTGAAAACATGTGGAAAGAGGGCGAGGTGCAGATGAAGCTGTTTGCGACGCAGTGCCTGGCATGAGACGCCAACCACTCTGACTGCCTGCTCCCCTATGCGGCCACAGTGCCCTAACCTACAATCCCTGTGTCGGTGGCCTCGTAACAGACTGTGATATTCTGCCTGCTGGTGGTGGTAGCGTTGCTGCTGGAGGAGTAACTGGAATCTCCATAGTAGTAGGCATCTCAACTATCTTTGCCTTTTTCTGTTCATCCCACCATTTTCTGTCCCATCTCTGCTTTCTCGGATCCTGATAGGGTACCTGCTGCTCTCTATCTGCCTGTGATGTGGGCGTTGCCCGTGCTGGCCTATCTGTCATCTCAACTGTCTCATAATCCAATGCCTGTCGCACTGCCTGATCATAGGTCTGAACACCAGCAAGAGCTAAACCTTTATTGATTGGGTCATTAAATCCTTCCCTGAGCCTCTTCATTCGCATCATATCTGTTTGAACCATCTCAGAGGCAAACAAGGCTAGCCTAACGAACTCATGTTCATATTCTCTCACATACATGTTCCCTTGCTTCAATTCTATAAATTGCTTATGCCTTTTATCAACCTCAGACGGGGGATAGTAAGTCTTGTAGAAGACTTCTTTAAACTTATCCCAGGTATCTATGAGTCCCTGAGCTCGGCCTATTGTCTGCCACCATCTCTCAACCTTACTCGAAAATTTAAATCGAGCAAGTCTAATCTTGTCCCTATCCTGTGCATGCATGTCCTCAAATATAGATTCTATCCTCAGAAGCCAATCCTCAGCAACCTCTAACTCTAGACTGCCATCAAATATAGGCGGTTCACGTCTCTTAAATGCTTTCATCACATCTTCGTATCTGCGAGTCTCATCTACATCATCATGAGTCTCTACTGTCTCCTGCGCTGGCACAGGTCGCTCTGCAGACGCACCCGCACTACTGGCGCCAACCTCGGGTACTACAGGTGCTGGAGGCCCCTGTAAACTATCCTGAAGACGTGTCATCATACGCATCATCTCAGCATTTTGTCTCCGCTGAGCTATAACCATTTCTTCCAGTTTCGTTAACCTTTCTTCTTATGGGCCCATGGTTGCCTGATACTTCCCTTTCAATCTGCCATTCACAGAGATAAATGAGCATATAAGTCAGACAATTCGATTACTAAGTCTTTATACTATACGTTATTTACCCGTACATAAACCCATAAAAACAAACATAAGATAATAAAACTTTTAATCTTTTAGGCTTTTAATCCTAAACCTGGTTCTGATACCAATATTGTCACGACGCCCCTGACATAGGCTGACGTCATGACCGGCACAATATACTATACACTGTACATACCCGTATACAATAGATAGTATATTGTCAGCCTTCACATAGTCTCATAATCCTTCCCAAAAGTTTCAAAAATTTCGGCATCATGTCCCCATAAATTGACATTTCACAAAACCTGATAATCATCTCCATATATATATATATACTCATTCCATCCATGTATACCATAATCCAAAATACCATCAGTGTCATTCGTTAAGCAAACATTCCATTGTCCAAGTATATATATTGCCAAATATATTAACAATCCAAAATAACTATTGATATCTTATTTTTCCAAAATAACCCCTCTAGATGGTAATACATATATAAGATGTGTGATAATTATATATATATACGTACATCAATAATGTCAGTCCTAATCACGTTCTGATCACTCTCAAATTTTTCTTTTTCCTTTTTCTTTTGTACCTGAAATAGTGAGGGAAATGGGGTGAGCAAACAACAACTCAGTGAATATAGTTCTTGACATGACAATCGCATGCATTTTAGGAAACATGGCATATCAAATCGATTTAAAACATTTCAAAAGCACATATGCACCATTCATCAAAATAATATACGTGCACACAATATATAGTTGATGCTCATTCATGAATATGTTACCATATCCCTCTCATTACCCAATTCACAGTCATTTCAAGGATCGCAACCCTTGTTAGGACAGACCTACTGACAATGAGGACTCGCAAAACCTCATTTGAGTCTAATTCCTAACGAAATGATATTATTATAAGTTCTAATTTCTAAAATCAGTTTGCATGATCACTAAAACTCAATGCATTACATAAACATGCATACAATGAACCAGTTTATATGTGTACAATGTCATGCAAGAACCAAATCAAGAAAACTATACTCACAGTGGTTACACGGGGTTTCTAAGCCAATATATCCTCTAAAATTGAGCAACAATAAACGTCCATCAAAATACTTCCGCAAGAGCAATTATCCATGCACTTAAGCTCTCAATGTAAACACTGAAATAAACCATAGATTATCATGAGAATCACCATTTCAACTCACTGTTCACATCCTAGACTATTCACATCACTGTTCACATCGTCACTATTCATTCGAAAGATGTAAATTGTTACTAAAATTGTCAAACGATCCCAAAATCATGAAATTAGCATCGATGCACTCGCAACAGTGCCTTCTACCATTCTATAGCCTTAAACTGGCGTTTCATCGGGTTTATGATTCAGCAGGTCTCCAATATACACTCTAACTTCCAACAGCCATAAAAGTTTTAAATGAACAACTAAATGAAATCTAACCACATATTCAGGGCTTTTATAGTCTAAGGAGTGTTTTTCCACCTTTCGAACACATTTTCATTCGCGTGGGGTAAAAAACCCTAAGTTGAAAAACACTGGAAAACAACTCTCATAGCTAAAATTACTCTGCTAAAATCGTTACATCTAGCTTAGATATTAATTTCACGACGAAAAATAGCAAAAATAGCTTACCGGCACGTCGAATTTGGCCGCAAATCCGCCGTTTCCTTTTTTCTCCTTCTCTTCTTCGTTCTTCTCTTTTTCCTTCATTCTACTTCTCCAGCAGCAACGGCTTTTAATTTATTTATTTTTTTCAATACGAGTACTGTTCTGTGAATAGTACCCGCAAATGAACAGGTTCTGTGAACAGTACCCGCAAATGAGCAGTATTTATTTTATTTTTTTTTATCTTTTTATTCGTTCTTCTTCTTCATACACTCAATCTACCTGAGGAAGACACGTGTTATCAATTGATTTCTATGTAAATCACGTTCCAACTCACTTTTGACATTTATACGTGTATTATACATTACTTAAAACTACGGGGTGTTACAACTTGTTGCTCTAGAAAATAGTATTTAAGCGAGACCTTATTATTACATGTGACTCCACCACTAAGCCTAAGTACTCGCCCAGTTGATTAAATCAAAAGTAATATAATATGTGGAGATTGCTACCATATAGTCAACATGGTTCAGGTCTTAAGTTGACACCCAACTTAACCCAAACCAAATCAAAACATCACCCTAATATCCCTTGTCCCATTGTTGTTGATGTAAAGTCACCAAATGAATATAACTAACTATTTACGGTCAATGTTTAATTGATGTTGGTTATATTTGAAACATCTTTGACGTTTTTTATTGTCCAATTTGCAATTAGATTTCATTATATTTAAAACACAACATACTTGATTTTTATTATTGTATAATTTACATGTGAAATTTGCAAGTAAAGTTCAAGTCGTCTTAATCCAAATGATTAGTCCAACATAACCTAAACTAATTCAATTTTTTTGGTCAGGCTAAAAGCTAGATTAGTTTGAGTTGAGTTCTATTTTTCCTGGCCCAAATTGTTTTGATAATTAGGTTTGATTTTGGCTTCAACTCGACCTAATTCAACCTGTTGCACCTTAAACATGAGACTCTTCAAGCACTCAGAGGCTCGAGGGAATAGTCGAATAAAACTCGAATATCCTTGATTCCATAAAAAAAAATAAAAAATGAATTTAATGAATTTTACATTTGTTTTTTACTAAGTAATAAACTCATAAGAAATTACATGATCAAGTTTGGAAACTTGACATTTTATTTTTTTTCTAAACTTGACATGAAACATAGGAAAATTACATATGTATATATTTTTATATATTACAATAAGAAAAGAAGAGAAGAAAAAGAGTTTTTAAATCAGTGAAATAGGATAATTAATTGTTACCAAAATTTGTGGAATAGATGAGAATTATGGAGAGAGGTAAAATAACTACTTTACCCCTTCAATTTAATATTAAGTCTTTTTTTTTTTCTTTATAAAGAACAAAAATGAGGGCACATGCGGAAGAAATGCAAAAGTGGCCATAAAGTGAAAAGTTCAAAACAGATTTATTATAATAGCTTGTACATATATCCATACATATATAAAAGGCTCTTGAATAGGGTTGGATCACGAGAACAACAAAGCAGTACTTTTGTGCCCCAGTGTGGCTTGAGGCCAAAAAATACTTGGAATGAAGTACTTATTTGATGATTATATATATATATATATATATATATATGTATTGTGGTGAGCTTGATCAATTTACTATTTGTTATTTTTTAATAGTAGATAGGTGAATAGGTGAATTGTGTAATTAACTGAGTTTAAATAATTAATTAATATTTACCACCTTCAGAAAAAAAAATAGTTCTATTGTTTTTAATCACCAATTCAATTACCTTCAAATGTCTTTTCGGGATAGTTTATTATATTAAATCTATAATTTAATGAACCATTCAATAGAATGATAATAATTAGGACCAACTTGACCCACAAAGTCTTTGGTTCAAATTCTCCTATTCACATTAGGAAGGGCTAATGTTCAATAGAGGGGTATAGTTACATAAGCCAGCCCTATCGAATTGAACAAAACTCGATGGATTGGGTTGGGTTAAGTTAATCTAGGTATTTGAATTAGATTAAGTTTAAAAATCTCAACCGGAACGATTTGATTAGTAGGAAAAAGAAGTAAAAAATCATGATTTTTTACTAACTTTGAGTTAATTTTTAAGTGGGACCTATAAGTGGTTTTAGGTTGGATTAGTAAAAGATTAATCTCTAATATGTAGAGATTAAAAACATATAATAATTTGGCCATACCCATTTTAATATGAATAAGAAATTAAATTGAAAATAAAGTAGCGTAGTTGGTATGTTAAAGTTTTGTGTGTAATATATAAAATAGTTTTGTCCAATATGAGAAAACTAAAAAAACAAAACTCACTGTATAAGAGATAATTACACAATTACATATGTCTTACTATATCTTTGCATCACCCCATGCACGTGTGCGCGAAAGGGCGATTGATTTGCACGTGCGCATTGTCCCAAAGAGCTGGGGAGTTTTTTATTTTCACAAATCGAGGCAAATCGAACAGATTGGATGCATCGTGGAGGTGACATCTGGATCGTTCATTGGAGTGTCCAGATACGAAGAATAATAGGTGCGTCCAGGTTCGATGAACCTTTTGGAGCGATCGGAGCAGCTAGATCGGACAAGTGTGATCCAACGGTACAAGATTGAGTGCGCTGATCAGGACCGTTAAATCACACCACATCGATTGAGCGCGATCCAACATCGAAAGTTTAGGTGCATTGACCGCAACTAACAGATCACATCTAATTGCAATTAAATGTGATCTAACAGTGCACAAATAGACACGCCCCTCCAGAACTCAAAAAAATCCATCCAAAAATATTAGAATTCTCAAATTTTCCTCTTCTTTCATTCTTCTCTATTTTCACATTTATTTTGTGAGAGTTTGCTAGCAATATTGGTTTGAATATCTTAATTATTGTCATAGACCGTTAGCACCTTGAGAGACAATTGTCACAGACTGTTAGCATCTTGATTATGGGACAAAATTGTCTTAAGGACATAAAGTGAAACTCTAGCCTAGATCTACAATTTTTGTCTCTGATCTACCTAGCAATTAATCTAGTTTAGCTTCACGAGTCTTATCCCAAGTATCTTTAAATAGTGAACGAAAGACAACTTACTGTTCTAGAAAATAGTTTTTAAACGAGACCTTATTATTGCATATGACTCCACTACTCAACCTAGGTACTCGCCCAGTAGATTAAATCAAAAGCAATATAATCTGTGAAGATTGTTGCCATATAGTCAACATGGTTCGGGTCTTAAGTTGACACCCAACTTAACCCAAACTAAACCAAAACATCACCCTAATATCCCTTTTCTCATTATTGTTGACGTGAAGTCACCAAATGAATATAACTAACTATTTATGGTCAATGTTTAATTGGTTGTTGATGTTGGTTATATTTGAAGCATCTTTGATGTTTTTTATTGTCGAATTTGCAAGTTGATTCCATTATATTTAAAACACAACATACTTGGTTTTTATTATTATATAATTTACATGTAAAATTTCCAAGTAAAGTTCAAGTCGTCTTAATCCAAATGATTAGTCCAAGTAACCTAAACTAATTCAATTTTTTTGGTTAGGCTAAAGAGCCAGATTAGTTTGAGTTGAGTTCTATTTTTCCTTATTGGAATTGTTTGGGTAATTAGGTTAGATTTTGACTTCAACTCGGCCTAACTCAACTTGTTACACCTTAAACATGAGACTCTTCGAGCACTCAAAGGCTTGAGGGAATAGTCGAATATCCACGATTACCAAAAAAAAAAAAAAAAGAATTTAATGAATTTTACATTTTTTTTTACTAAGTAATAAACTCATAAGAAAAAAATTGTTTCCAACAAATTACATGATCAAGTTTGGATATTGACATGAAACATATGCAACTGTGTTCCAATATAATAGCATATACAAAGTGGTTATTTAATTTGAATAGTATTTGAGAACTTTACTGTTAACATCACAAAGTAGTATAGCTTTTCTAATTTTATGAGCTGAATGACTTCCTCCACTCTACATTATCAAAATTAAGAGACTTCTATTACTTTTTACTTCTTCATTTTTTGTCTTTTTTTTGGTTAATATTTCTTCAAAATTTTACAATCTTCTTAGTGAACATATAATTCAAAATATTAATGGGAAAGACATAATGGGCTTTAAGCTCAACCCTAAATAGCCCAGCCCATAGATCTTACTCCAGCTTTTGAATGCAGATCTTGGATCCTACACGCAAGGCTCATCACTTCTCACTAATAGCCTCCCCATCAAATTAAGCATAGTCTCTTTGGATAAGTAAATAATTTCGTGAGTTCAGTATAGAGATTTACTGAAAATGGTAAATATTAAACTCCTTAAATTTTCTTACTTTTCTCTTTGCCTATTTACTTTCTACCATAAATCTTTTAACCTTTCAATTCTTCAACTCATTTTAATCTTCAATCTTTATTTTATTTATTTTATATTTTTTAATTTTTATAAAAATATACATAAAATCAAATAAAAAAAAGGACAAAAATGGGTTTATGTGCCCAGCGTAGCTTGAGGCCAAAAAGTACTTTGAATGAAGTACTTATTTGACATTATATATAAATATATATCGTCTTATTATTAATTTGGATGGTTCATTGATGAAGAGAGGATCAGAACTTGGGTGGTATTCATGTTAATGTCAAAATCTACGAGTCACCATCTTATCCATTTGTGCTTAAATATCACCCCATCTCTTTGTCCCGCATGCCCATTATACAGTCAAGGAAATCTCCCTTTTATTTTTTTTTGGGTCTCGCCTATTTTTACTAATCTTTTTCTATATCTTCACTTAACTCATCTAAAAATTAAAAATATAAAAAAAACCTTATGTGAAATTATCCAAAGGATAAATATTAAACCCCTTAAACCTTCTCACCTCTTTTTACCCACCCATTCCCAACCCTTTAACTTTTCAACTCATTTTAATATTCAGTTTTGTCATTTTCTTATATTTTCTGAATCAAAAGCATATATTTTTATCATTTTCACCCTGTTCGGTCTATCAGGGTCGGACAAAAAAGAAAAAGAAAAAGAAAAAACCCAAAAATATATTGTCCAACCCTATTAGGTTGGACACACTTCTTTATGTCCGACCTATAGTTGTTGGACATAAAGAGAAACATTTGCGATTTTAGCGTGTCACACTCCGCCCGGACGCGCCTAAACCGACAGTACACTCGCAGACAAATAATAACAATGGTAATAATAAAATGTGCAGCGAAAATATAATACAGTACAAATCTGATTTCATTTAATTCAGAATTCATTTGTACATGACATAGTCAAGGGAACATACTCCCAAAAATTCCCAATGAATAATACAAATGGTACAAAATGTGGGCATCATAACCTGCACTCAGTCCACCCTAATTTTCCGTGAAAATTTAGATAATAATGGAGTGAGCTTAACGCGCTCAGTGGGTAAAATAGTTCATGAGTATAATAATTAATAAAACATACTTCAATATCAAATATCTTAAATACACATTAGAGCATCAGAATCAATCAATATGTACGTATGCATGACACCGTCTCGTAATGGTTTGATGAACGTATATCGCCTGAGTTCGTACAGATGTCTCTCCCCAGGCGTAGCCAGGTTCTCATTGTATGTCCCTCCTCAGGAACGATGATCTGGATTCACGTACAGATGTCTCTCCCCAGGCGTAGCCGGGTTCTCAGTGTACGTCCCTCTCCAGAGAAATATGATGAATAGCGAGCAATGCTCCTAACTATTCTATGAATCATAAACCACATACGTCCCTAGGTGGTGATATGTATGATGCCAATGCATGAACTGGTCTAGTCTACTGGTCTAGTTTTTTCTTGACATTTAGACTGACTTTGACAACGTTTGGTGATCCTTATCAGGGTTGGTATCACGACGTGCAAGGTTAGGACATTCAATATTACGTGTATAAGCTGATAGCTTTCAATAAGACCAACTAGATCAGTCCTTAGTTGAGAGGTGAGACACAAGGTATGCTTAAATACCAATCGCCTAGAGCATCCCTCTGCCTCCCGTTCACTATTTAAAGTTACTAAGGACAAGACCGAGTCTAATTGAGCCAAATTGACCACTAATCCGACATTACAACAGTATAATACGTGAATTCCAAATATACAGGCATAAGTGCGACAGTATAACCATTATATGACATAATGCAGTGTAAATGAACAGTAGACAAAATAATAAATGAATGTAAACTTTAATAAAAGTTATAAAACACGCAAACCTATGTTTCGTTCCCCACCTTCAGATAAGAACTTCTTCTTTTTTAGATCTGACGCTTTTCTCCGGACAGAACTTCATCGTATCGCACCGAGAGTCTCGAACAGAGAGTCTCAAACAGACAAGAACTCAGAATGAGTGAAAAGGGGAGAAAAAATCACTAGAGAAGGTGATTTGGTGTGAGAAAATGAGGAGGAGAGGGCTCCTTATATAGGAAAATTGGTTCCCGAACGAAATATTTTTTATTTTTTATTTTTTGTGAAATACAGGGTATTACTCGACAATCACCTCAAACAATACCTCAAGAGGCGGGCACTAGTGGGGCCGAGGCTAGTGCAGCTGCAGGGGCAGCAGGACCTCAAGTGGCTGTACCTCAGCGTATGCCTACACCTGCTCCTATTGTTGTGGAGAACCCCACTGATCGGCGGATCAGACTGCTAGAAAAGTTCATGAAGCTAAAGCCTAAGGAATTCACTGGTGGGGTTGACTTGAAGAAGGCCGAAGATTGGCTGAAGAATGTCGAGAAGATCAGTCGCTCCTTAGAGCTTGACGAGGAGTCTCAGGTCCTATGTGCTGCTCACACACTGGAGAGTGATGCAGAGGACTGGTGGCTTTCAGTGTTGGATACACAGGGGGCAGTGAAGAGTTGGGACACCTTCAAACTGTTGTTCTTACAGGCTTACGTTCCAGAGACTGAGAGACAGGCTAAACAACTCGAGTTTTTGAATCTCGCACAGGGCACCATGTCAGTCAGGGAGTACGAGCTCAGATTTAGGCAGCTCGCAGTTTATGCCCCTGGGTTAGTTCAGACGCCGAGTGACAAGATTATGAGGTTTTCTTTGAACCTAAGGCCTGCCATCCGACAGGCCTTGTCTGTGACGAAGATGACTGATTTTACCACAGTGGTCCAGAGGGCCAAACAGTACGAGTTGGTTGAGCGGGTTGATGGTATGTCTACACGGGCAGCTCCAGGTGAACAGACTTCACAAGCAGAGTCTGGGGGACAGTTCCAGACTCCGTGGAAGAAGGGAAGATGGGAAAGGAAGGGAAAGTTTTATGGAAGAGCACAGTCTGATGGTGCTCAGAGTAAGACATCCCAGGTTCAGACTGGTATGATGGCCTCACCAGTGGTTTCCTCTCCTGTTCCGATTCTTATTCAGGCACCGAGTGCACTGAGACCCCCATTCCCACAGACTGTTGGCCGAGGCAGTGGTAGAGGCCGAGGAAGTTATGTGACGGCATCTCAGACTGGGTCATTTGCGCCCAGGGCTCCATTCTTATGTTTTCAATGTGGGCAGGCTGGGCATAGGAAGCTCGAGTGTCCGAATTTTCAGAGAGCTCAGGGATTTGTGCAGCAGTGCAGTGCCAGAGAGACAGCGAAGGCAGCTACTGAGCTAGACCCGACAGCATCCAGGACTTTGGTGGAAGGTACTCTTATTATTTGTGGTACTTCTATGCATGTATTATTTGATGCTGGGTCTACATTATCATTCATATCTGGAGGTATGGTAGATAGTTTGCATTTGACTCCGATTAGGGCTAGTACATGGTTAGTGGTGAGTACTGTAGCTGGGGAGAGGATCTACCCGAACATGATATGTTGTCAGTGTGTGGTTCAGATTGGTGATGTTGAGATGCCTATTGACTTTCGAGTCCTAGAGTTTTTAGAGTTTGATGCAATTTTAGGGATGGATTGGCTCGCGACTTATCATGCAGTTATCGACTGTTTCGTGAAGAGAATCATTTTTCAGATCCCCGGACACCCAGTGTTTACACTACAGGGTAGAGCTTCAGACCAGACAGTCACAAGGGGTAGATTTGTGACTGATGGAGATAGGGAGATTTTGGCTGGGTTAGTGCCTGATGAGGAAGAGACTAGTGAGGTGGTACTTGAGGATATTGCCATTGTTAGGGACTTTACAGATGTGTTCCCTGCGGATCTTCCAGGATTACCACCGAAGCGAGAGATCGATTTCATTATTGAACTAGTCCCTGGCACGAAGCCTATCTCCATGGCACCATATAGAATGGCGCCAGCCGAGTTGAGAGAGTTGCAGAAACAGTTCGAGGAGTTATTGGCTAAGGGCTTTATTTGCCCGAGCGTGTCACCCTGGGGAGCTCCAGTTCTTTTTGTGAAAAAGAAAGATGGGAGCTTGCGGTTGTGCATCGACTATCGCCAATTGAACAGAGTGACCATCAAGAACAAATATCCTCTCCCAAGGATTGATGACTTGTTTGATCAGTTGAGGGGAGCGAGGTATTTTTCGAAGATTGATTTGCGCTCCGGGTATCATCAGCTGAGGATCAGGGAGGAGGATGTGCCTAAGACAGCATTCAGAACCCGCTATGGACATTATGAGTTCCTTGTGATGCCATTTGGTGTGACTAATGGACCGGCGATGTTCATGGACCTGATGCAGAGGGTCTTTAGGCAGTATCTGGATAAGTTTGTCATCGTCTTCATTGATGACATATTGGTGTATTCCAAGACTCGGGCTGAGCAAGTGCGAGTTTTGGATCACCGAAGTGAAGTTTTTAGGTCATGTGGTGAGTTCTGAGGGGATTTCAGTTGATCCGTCTAAGGTTGAAGCCATTATCAGTTGGCCTAGGCCTACAACAGTGACCGAGATTAGAAGCTTTCTTGGGTTAGCTGGTTACTATAGGAGATTCGTTCAGGGATTCTCCAAGATAGCTACGCCTATGACTAGGCTCACCCAGAAAGATGTGTCCTTTGTATGGACCGAGGAGTGTGAGAATGCCCTTTTAGAGCTGAAGAAAAGATTGACATCTACGCCAGTGTTGATTTTGCCAGAGCCTGATCAGGAGTTGGTTATCTATACCGATGCCTCTCGCATCGGCTTAGGTTGCGTGTTGATGCAGAAGGATAGGGTCATTGCTTATGCATCAAGGCAGTTGAAGGTGCATGAAAAGAACTACCTTGTTCATGACTTAGAACTGGCCGCAGTGGTTTTTGCTTTGAAGATTTGGAGGCATTATCTCTATGGTGAGAATTCACTCTGTATTCTGACCATAAGAGCCTCAAGTACTTGTTCTCTCAGAAGGAATTGAACATGAGGCAGAGAAGGTGGTTAGAGCTCCTCAAAGACTATGATTTTACATTGGAATACCACCCAGGTAAAGCCAATGTAGTGGCTGATGCGTTGAGCAGGAAGTGGGTAGAGACAGTTATGGTAGCACGCCATATGTCTCATGAGTGGAGACTACTTGAAGCGGCTACAGTTATGAGTATATGTGCTACCCCTTCAGATCAGATTGTGATATGTGCTCAAATGAGAGCTCAGCCTACACAAGTCCAGGAGGTGATTGACCAACAAAGACTTGACGTTGATCATGGGATGTACAAGTCTTGGGCTGAGAGCAGTGATTTTACAGATTGGCACTTGTCATCTGATGGTGCCTTGAGATTTAGGGGACGTTTATGGGTTCCCACAGATCCACGACTCAGACAGAGTGAGTGTTCTTCAAGAGGCTCACAGATCTCATTATGCTATTCATCCTGGCGGAACCAAGATGTATCATGATATGAAAAGAATGTATTGGTGGCCCGACATGAAGAGAGAAATAGCTCAGTTCATTTAGAGGTGTGAGATTTGTCAGAGAGTCAAAACTGAGCATCAGAGGCCTGGAGGGCAGATGCAACCGCTCGCCATTCCTGAGTGGAAATGGGAGCACGTCACTATGGACTTTGTTGTGGGATTACCCAACACCCCGAGGAGACACAATGCTGTTTGGGTTATTATTGATCGCTTGACCAAGTCCGCTCACTTTCTACCGGTGAACACTTGGGATTCTATGGACAACCTGAGCAGACTCTATATGCGGGAGATAGTCAGATTACATGGAATGCCAGTTTCGATTGTGTCAGATAGGGATCCGAGGTTTACATCGGTATCCTGGCAGGGGTTGCAGAGGCAGCTCGGCACTAGACTAGATCTCAGTACCGCTTTTCACCCCTAGACGGATGGCCAGTCTGAGAGGTTAATATCGATTTTAGAGGATATGCTTCGAGCTTGTGTCCTTGAGTCCAGTGGTAAGTGGGAGGAGTACATACATCTCTGTGAGTTCGCGTACAACAACAGCTATCAGTCCAGTATTGGCATGGCTCCTTTTGAGGCATTGTATGGTCGACCCTGTAGATCTCCGATCTGTTGGACGGAGGTAGGGGATGTTGCGGTGATGGGACCAGAGTTTGTACATGAACACACAGAGAAGATTAAGAGGATCAAGCATAATATGAAGGTTGCCCAAGACAGGCAGAAGAGTTACACTGATGCCAAGCGGAAGACCGTAGAGTTCGAGGTGGGTGACCAAGTTTTATTGAAGGTCTCACCTCAGAAGGGCCAAACTAGATTTGGGATAAAAGGAAAACTCGCTCCGAGATTTATTGGGCCGTTCGAGGTTTTAGAACGAATTGGCCCCTTCGCTTACTGATTAGCCTTGCCACCTCAGTTAGCAGCAGTTCACAATGTCTTTCATGTGTCAATGTTGAGAGTGTACAAGAGTGATTTTGATCACGTCTTGGACTGAAGGAACATTGAACTGAGGCAGGATGGGACTTATGATGAGGAACCTATTCAGATACTTGACCGGAAGGTCCAGAGGTTACGTAACCGCGAGATTCCGATGGTTAAGGTGAAATGGCAGTTCCATGGCGAGGAGCAGGTTACTTGGGAGCGTGAGGACTACATGATGGAGCACTTTGCCGAGTTCATGGGCTTAGGTAATTTCTTAACCTTAAAACTTCGAGGACGAAGTTCAGTCTAAGGTGGGTGTGATGTGACGCCCCGAAAATTATTTCATCTAGCCCATAACCCAATTGCATTTTGCCCAAACTCTATGTGTTGCCTTGATATGTTTGGTGTTTGTTTGATGGTTGTTTAATGTTTGTATAGTTGATGCTTGATAATGTATATAAATATGTGTATCATAAATTGTATATGGGTCATGTTAAATTAAATTATAATGCATATGTTATTATTTATGCATGGGCCCATTAAACCATGAATTGATATAAGTTAGGATTGATTGAATAAAAGGATAAATGAGAATGAAAATTTGGTGTATTAAATGGATTGGACATTTAAAATACATGGAAGCATAAGATTGGTTAAAGTACATGTGGTTGGTATGGGTAGTATGAGACCAACACATGTGAAGGTTGGTGCATGGAAGTGGACAAGTGTCCCATGCCCACTTCTCTAATCCAAGAATGTGCTAGAAAGTGAGGTGAGTGGAGGAGAGAATCCAAGAATGTGCTAGAAAGTGAGGTGAGTGGAGGAGGGAATCAAGGAAGTGCTAGAAAGAGAGGTGAGTGGAGAGAAAGGAAAAAAATAAAAGAAAAGAAGAGAAAGGAAAGAAGAGAAAGGAAAGAAGAAGAGAAAGAAAGAGGGAGTTGCAGAAGGAAGATCTCTGCGACGTTTTCATCAAAGAGCTAATCTTTGAGATATATGGTCAGATTGAGCTCAAAATTTGTCAGCACGTTCGTAGCTTATGGTTATTCATTCTGGTCGGTGGAGATCTTGATCAGAGGTTACGTCTAAGAGATCTAACCTCTCAAACAAAGCTAGTCGGAAAGTTTGGATTTCTCGTGCCATTTCGCTCAAACTTATAGATCTCCTTAATCTACCGTTGGATGGATATCAAATTTGGGTATGTCGTTTAAAACTGATATTGCTGTAATCGGGACGGTGAAGATGTTTATTATTAAGTATTTTGTGTGATACAGTCATCTGAGTTTGAGTATTTGCAGCTGGAAAGGAGAAATTGTCTGATTAGAGACTTGTTCATCAAAGATACTTATCTTTTTGGTCCACCGTTGGATTGGGCTGATATTTGGACAAAAGGTTTGTTTCTTCACATACTTTAATCTGTACGGTTGATTTTGTGATTACATATTTTTGTTGGTAGATTGATACATCTGAACAGAATATTAAATGAAGAATTGGTAGAGTTGCTTGTATTAGACCTAAATTTAGAATATGAACTTAGACTTTTCCAAATAGCTTGCATATCAACTATGTTGACCTAGTTGTCATTGTTGATGAAACCATGATGCAAAATCAGTGATATACAATCCTGAACATGGTGACCTAGTGTAAATCGGCAATATGGCCTAAGTATGGAAAATTTCATATTTTAGCGATTTTGATGCTTTTGGCCTAAAATCATTGAATTGATGCAACTTATGTTTAATTAAGCATGATTAGAGTTGATTATGCTACTGATTTGGTGGTTGTGACTATATCATGGGTTAGGCCTACTTGTGATAAAGTGACCCAATTTGGGCATGTTTATGCCTAAGGAATTGAAAATCAGTATTTTTGATTAATACAATGGTTTATGTATGAGAACTATGCATTAGAGGCCTAAGTCATGTGATTTGAGTTGAATGATGAGATTAGATGGGTTTTAGGCCTATTGTTTATATGTGGGCTGATTTAGGGTTGATGTGTAATGTCTATGTGATTGAACATAGAAATTGATGTATGGTAGAATATTGATGTATGTTTCAGGATCTTGATTGGGTTGATTCGGTTTGGTGGTCGTGTGTGGTTAAATACTCTCGCGAGGCTTGGTTGTGAGTAGACTTCATTTATGATTATATCTTTTATGTCATCATATCACTTATATATATTGTATGTTGAAAGCATGAATGTGTTCTAATGTTTTGAATGATGCATTGATTTGAGAAAACCTTATGACTTTGGTTGGGCCCATCTAACTGGCTAATAGGGGGACTTAACCTTGTCATAAGAGGGTTTTAGGAAAGGAAATGATTGAGGTCAACGGCACGGTGAAATATACGTGCACTAGTAACCCCAAATAAGCATGATTGGGATCAACGGTACGGTGAAATAGACATGCACAAGTAACCCAATGCATGTGGAATGTGGATCCAAATTGATAAGCTTTTACTTGCATCGAACTTATTATAAATGCTTGATATCTATATGTTATGAGCTTTTAATCATGCTACACATTGACATGCATACATGATATTTATTGATGAGTATTGATAGCATATTTGAATTCTATTCACTGGGCACCGTTGGCTCACCCTCATTCTCCTCTTTCAGGTCCTTATGTCCCGAATAAGGGCAAAGGGGTAGTTATATCTTGAGGGCCTTGCCTGCGAGAGAATCCAAGGCCTCGATGTGAGTTGAGAGGCATTTTGATTGAACTGTGTTTTAAATTATGAAGTATTCTATTTTGGATTATGTAATTATGACACTTACCACATTGTAATATGGGTGAGTTGGGACTTGTTAGATAGACCATGTGGGCATATGACAGTTTTATTTGTACCCACAATTTTGGGCTTTATGTGTATGTCAATTTTAATGGACTCTAGGGATTATGATTTTATTTATGATTAATTTTTATGGATTATCTCTTGTCCTGGATGATTAATACGGTTGGTAGTTTTGTTTAGTACCTTTTGATATTATGTCGTTATTTGAGATAAGGCTCGTAGGGTCTCAACCACCTCACGGGAGTTGAGGAGTGGTCGGAGATGCCTACGCCGGGCGTCCCGCCCCGGCATTCCGCACGCCATTCCCTATAGGGTTGGTGGTCCAAGGTGCGGGGTCGCCACACCTCATCATCATAAAACCACGGAGAGCAAATGGAATCGGATTCGTCCTCTGATGATTTCAACCTTTGCATAACAGATGGTGGTGGAGGGCGCTGGTTACATCGTTTGAGGGGAGGTAGGTTGAGCGGTGGAATACTTTTTCGTGTTTTTGCTCGAATCCGGCCGCCTGGCAATTTTGGTAGAAGGTCCTGCCAAGATGAGGGCACGAGATTGTTACAAAAAAGCCATGCACGCTCTGGCGAATAAAGATCGTTGTCTGTGTGGTGATGGAGTTGGTGATGCAAAGTACTTGTGACTTGACTCTGCTTCTTGAGGAGTAGCCACAGGTTGCCAAGGAGGCCACTGCGTGTGTGCATCACTATATCCATTGATATTATTTTCAGACATCTGCGTAGTTATTCAAGTGAAACAATGTATTAAGATAGGTGTAAACAATGTTTCAGGGTATTTATATTTAATTGTTGCTTCTAGTTCCCATGTTGCTTCCTCGACGCCGTGGTGATCCCAGAGCACTTTCACAAGTGGTATGCTACGTCTCCGTAGTTCTTGAGTTTTTCTATCTAAAATCTGTATCACTTTCTCTTGATACTTATTTCCTTCCTCAACTCGAACCTCGACTAGAGGGATGATGTGCGAAGGATCAGGATGATACTTGCGAAGCATAGATACGTGAAAAACGTCATGAACCTTAGGCATGGACGATGGAAGGGACAGACAATAAGCAAGTTTGCCAATACGTTCAATGATATGAAATGGACCGATATACCACGGGGAGAGCTTTCCTTTGATCCCAAAGCGTTTGACACCTCTTGTGGGCTGAACTTTTAGAAAAACAAAGTCCCCCTTATAAAATTCTAGAGGTTGTTCCCGCTTGTCAGCATTGCTCTTCTGTCGACTTTGTGCAACACGAAGTCGTTCCTTTACTAGTATGATCTTCTCAGAAGTCTCTTGAACTAGTTCAGGGCCTAACTGCGGTCTATCTGCCATATCTAACCAGCATACCAGATGTCACGACGCCCCTGACGTAGGCTTACGTCATGACCGGCACAACGTACTATACATTGTACATACCCATATACAATATATAATGCACTGTCAGCCTTCACGTACTCTCACAATCCATCCCAAACTTACATAATTTTTTTTCCTATACCACAAATCAAATCCAATATAGTTCATTCATTCACACATCACATTTTCATTTCATCATCCAATATATTAAGCTATTTATGCCCACACATCTCATCTAGATGATAATACATATATATATATATATATAATGTGTGATAAGTATACATATCAAAATAACAAAAATATAATCTATTTCCTCCAAGCATACATACACATACCAGACAAGTTCATTTTCCCTTCGAGTCAATACCTGAAATATTGGAGGAAATAGGGTGAGCAAACAACAGCTCAGTGAATATAGTTCTTGAGATGACAATTATATACATTTAGAGAAATATGACATTTAAAATCATTTCAAACACTTATTCAACACATGCATCATTCAACAAATATATCATACATGTCAACAACATAAATTGCATGAGTTTTCAATAACACAATGCACAATCTCCCTCCTCCGCAAGGCAAGAGAGCGGGTCTAACCCTTGTATGGCCGTACAAGGTAGACACAGCCTCTCATCACCCAATTCACAGTCATTTCAAGGGTCGCAACCCTTGTTAGGACATACCTACTGACAATGAGGACTCGCAAAACCTCATCCGGATCTAATTCCTAACGAAATGACAATGAGGATTCGCAAAACCTCATCATTACAAACTCCAAGTGCTAAAATCAGTTTGCATGATCCATAAAACTCAATGCATTATATATCAATATAACATGCATACAATCAAACATTTTATATGCATACAATGTCATACAAGAACCAAATCAAGGAAACTATACTTACAGTGGTTACACGGGTTTTCTAAGTCAACCTCTAAAATCGAGCAACAATATTGCTTCCTCAAGAGCGTTTATCCATGCCCTTAAGCTCTCAATTTAAACACTGAAATTACCATAGATTATCATGAGACGCATCATTTATCATATCGTTAGCTACTAAAAATATCAAATCATATCCAAAAATCACGATCTTAGTATCGAAACGTCTGGAATTCAGTTCTCTACGAATCTATGATTTCAAATCATTGTTCACATCACTGTTCACAGTACTATTCACTATTCACTATTCACTATTCACTATTTACTATTCATCCGAAAGATGTAAATTGTATTAAAATTGTCAAACGGTCTCCAAAAATCATGAAATGAAAATCTAACCACATATTCGGGGTCCCTACAGTCCAGAGAGCATTTTTCTACCTTTCTAGCGGATTTTCATTCACGTTGGGTCTAAACCCCAATTTTTTAAAACGTCGTAAAACGGCTCCCACAACAAAAATTACTCCGCTAGAATTGTTACATCTAGCTTAGAGATCAATTTCACGAAGAAATAGAGTAGAAATCGCTTACCACAGGTTCGAATTTCGCGTTCTCCCTCTTTTTTCCTTTCTTTCTTCTCCGTCGTTCTCTCGTGCGTCTCTCTATTCTTCTCTTTCCCTTCCAGCAACTTCTTTTCATTTCTTTCTAATCTTTTGTTTTTTATTTATTTATTTCAACGTTGAGAGAGATTGAGATTAAAAGGAGAGTTGATATTTATATACAAATGATTCCATGCTCCTCATCTCAATAGTTAACCAACCCCCATCTTAATATTTCACTTTCATTCATTCAATCATACTCCAATCCACATTTTTAATTAACCAACCTCATAAATTAATCAATTTAATTCAACTCCATTTTTTTAATAGGATGATCCCATATGTATCATCTTCATTTCATAATTTTATTTATTTACTAATCATACACGCGTATATTTAGCGCATACGTATCAAATACGTATATTATCAAGTGTATATTTAGCTCATACATATAAAATATGTATATTATACATCTCGATATACGTATAATTTAACGTATATATGTAACTAAAATTACAGGGTGTTACACCAGAGATCTGCAAGGCCGACCATAGAGAGCCTCGTATGGTGCCATGCCGATACTAGTTTGGTAGTTGTTGTATGCAAACTCTGGTAAATGTAAATACTTTGCCCATTCGACATTAAAGTCCAAAACGCAACACCGTAACATGTCTTCTAAGATTTGGATAAGACGCTCTGACTGCCCATCAATCTGAGGGTGAAAGGCTGTGCTCGTGGTGATTTTAGAACCCATTCTACTCTCGAAGCTTTTCCAAAAGTTTGATGTGAATCGAGGGTCTCGATCAGAGATGATCGTGAGTGGTATGCCATGAAGGCGTACGATTTCTCTTTCATATAGTTCTGCAAGTTTGGCGGGGTTATCCGTGAACTTTATTGGCAAGAAGTGTGCAGACTTTGTAAGTCTGTCAATGATAACCCAGATAACATCTTGCCCTTTATTATTTCGAGGCAAAGCCGTAACAAAATCTATTGCGATGTTCTCCCACTTCCATTTTCCAATAGGCAACGGCTGGAGATGTGACGCCCCGAAAATTATTTCTTCTAGCCCATAACCCAATTGCACTTTGCCCAAATTCTATGCGTTGCTTTGTTATGTTTCGTGTTTGTTTGATGGTTGTTTAATGTTTGTATAGTTGATGCTTGATAATGTATATAAATATGTGTATCATAAATTGTATATGGGTCATGTTAAATTAAATTATAATGCATATGTTATTATTTATGCATGGGCCCATTAAACCATGAATTGATATAAGTTAGGATTGATTGAATAATGGGTAAATGAGAATGAAAATTTGGTGTATTAAAAGGATTGGACATTTAAAATACATGGAAGCATGAGATTGGTTAAAGTACATGTGGTTGGTATGGGTAGTATGAGACCAACACATGTGAAGGTTGGTGCATAAAAGTGGACAAGTGTCCCATGCCCACTTCTCTTCTTCAAGGAAGTGCTAGAATGAGTGGAGGGAATCAAGGAGGGAATCAAGGAGAGAATCAAGGAGAGAATCAACGAGGGAATCAAGGAAGTGCTAGAAAGATGTGAGTGGAGAGAAAGGAAAAAAAGAAGAGAAAGAAAAGAAGAGAAAGGAAAGAAGAAGAGAAAGAAGGGAGTTGCAGGAGGAAGATCTCTGCGACGTTTTCATCAAAGTGCTGGATCTTTACGATATATGGTCAGATTGAGCTCAAATTTTGTCAGAACGTTCGTAGCTTATGGTTATTCATTCTGGTTGGTGGAGATCTTGATCAGAGGTTTCGTCTAAGAGATCTAACCTCTCAAACAAAGCTGGTCGGAAAGTTTGGATTTCTCGTGCCGTTTCGCTCAAACTTATAGATCTCCTTAATCTACCGTTGGATGGATATCAAATTTGGGTATGTCATTTACAACTGATATTTCTGTATTCGGAACGGTGGAGATGTTTATGATTTAAGTATTTTGTGTGATACAGTCATCTGGAGAGACTTGTTCATCAAAGATACTTATCTTTTCGGTCCATCGTTGGATTGGGCTGATATTTGTACAGAAGGTTTGTTTCTTCATATAATTCAATCAGTACGGTTGATTTTGTGATTACATATTTCTGTTGGTAGATTGATACATCTGAACAGAACATTAAATGAAGAATTGGTAGGGTTGCTTGTATTAGACCTAAATTTAGAATATGAACTTAGACCTTTCCAAATAGCTTGCATATCAACTATGTTGACCTAGTTGTCATTGTTGATGAACCCATGATGCAAAATCAGTGATATACATGGCTGAACATGGTGACCTAGTGTAAATCGCCAATATGGCCTAAGTATGGAAAATTTCATATTTAAGGGCTTTTGATGCTTTTGGCCTATAATCATTGAATTGATGCAACTTATGTTTAATTAAGCATAATTAAGATTGATTATGCTACTGATTTGGTGGTTGTGACTATATCATGGGTTAGGCCTACTTGTGATCAAGTGACCCAATTTGGGCATGTTTATGCCTAAGGAATTGAAAATCAGTATTTTTTATTAATAGAATGGTTTATGTATGAGAACTATGCATTAGAGGCCTAAGTCATGTGATTTGAGTTGAATGATGGGATTATATGGGATTTAGGCCTATTGTTTATATGTGGGCTGATTTAGGGTTGATGTGTAACGTCTATATGATTGAGCATAGAAATTGATGTATGGTAGGATATTGATGTATGTTTCAGGATCTTGATTGGGTTGATTCGGTTTGGTGGTCGTGTGTGGTTAAATACTCTCGCGAGGCTTGGTTGTGAGTAGACTTCATTTATGATTATATCTTTTATGTCATCATATCACTTATATATATTGTATGTTGAAAGCATGAATGTGTTCTAATGTTTTGAATGATGCATTGATTTGAGAAAACCTTATGACTTTGGTTGGGCCCATCTATCTGGCTAATAGGGGGACTTAACCTTGTCATAAGAGGGTTTTAGGAAAGGAAATGATTGAGGTCAACGGCACGGTGAAATAGACGTGCACTAGTAACCCAAATAAACATGATTGGGATCAACGGTACGGTGAAATAGACGTGCACTAGTAACCCAATGCATGTGGAATGTGGATCCAAATTGATAAGCTTTTACTTGCATCGAACTTATTATAAATGCTTGATATCTATATGTTATGAGCTTTTAATCATGCTACACATTGACATGCATACATGATGTTTATTGATGAGTATTGATAGCATATTTGAATTCTATTCACTGGGCACCGTTGGCTCATCCTCATTTTCCTCTTTCAGGTCCTTATGTCCCGAATAAGGGCAAAGGAGTAGTTATATCTTGAGGGCCTTGCCTGCGAGAGAATCCAAGGCCTCGATGTGAGTTGAGAGGCATTTTGATTGAACTGTGTTTTAAATTATGAAGTATTATATTTTGGATTATGTAATTATGACACTTACCATATTGTAGTATGGGTGAGTTGGGACTTGTTAGATAGTCCATGAGGGCATATCACGGTTTTTATTTGTACCCACAATTTTGGACTTTATGTGTATGCCAATTTTAATGGACTGTAGGGATTATGATTTTATTTGTGGTTCATTTTTATGGATTATCTCTTGTCTTTGATGATTAATACGGTGGGTAGTTTATTTTAGTACCTTTTGATATTATGTCGTTATTTGAGATAAGGCTCGTAGGGTCTCAACCACCTCACGGGAGTTGAGGAGTGGTCGAAGATGCCTACGCCGGGCGTCCCACCCCGGTATTCCGCATGCCACTCCCTGCGGGGTTGGTGGTCCGGGGCGCGGGGTCACCACAGGAGAATTCCAGAGGGAAGTCTTCGTTCTGCCTTAACTTTCTGGTAAACGAGACATCGAGCAAGGAAGTCTGCAATTGCCTTCTTTATTCCATAGAACCAGAATTGTCACTTGACATCCTTGTACATCTTGCCACCCCCAGGATGCATAACGAACCTCGAACAATGTATCTCAGTGAGCACTTCTTTCCGAACCTCAGGGTCGTTCGGTAGACAGTGACGTTTTTTTTTATAGAAAACGGCCCTGTCTTCTGAGACCGACCAGTTAGGAAGGTCCTATCCGCTGAGTAGAAGTTCTCGTTTCTCCATTAACATAGGGTCATTGGCTTGAGCAGCTGAAATCTTTTGAACTAGCTCAGAGTTGGCTCATAATTGAAAGAGTCATGATCTTGTTCCCTCTTCGATCAGTTGTAGGTTAAAGTTCTCCATCTCTGTAGCCAACTTCCCCATTTCAAAGTTAAGAGTGCAAGCAACGTACGATTTTCTACTCAGGGCATCAGCCACAACATTGGCTTTTCCGGGATGGTATTGGAGTTGAAAGTCATAATCTTTCAAGAATTCCAACCATCGTCTTTGACGGAGGTTTAGGTCTCTCTGAGTGTATATATACTTAAGACTCTTGTGATCTGAGAAGACCTCAAACCGTTTACCGTATAGGTAATGACGCCATAATTTCAGTGCAAATATGACAGATGCAAGTTCCAAGTCATGTGTTGGGTAATTACCCTCATGAATCTTCAGTTGCCTCGAGGCATATGCAACAACTTGGCCTTCTTGCATTAGTACGACACCTAAGCCTTGGAAAGAGGTGTCGGTGTATAATGAAAATCCAATTGCATTTCTTGGAGTGATAAGTACAGGTGCTCTAGTGAGGCGTTTCTTCAATTCTTGAAATGATGCTTCACAGGCGGGATTCCAGATAAATTGCACGTCTTTTCGAGTGAGCTTGGTCATAGGTTCAACAATCATTGAGAAGTCCTTGATAAAGCGTATGCAATAGCCAGCCGAACCAAGAAAACTTCTAATTTGAGTAGCAGTGGTAGGCTGCTTCTAGTTTAAAACTGTTTCAACCTTAGAAGGATCTACCTCAATGCCATTGCCTGAAACCACATGGCCTAGGAATTGAACTCTCTTCGCCCAAAATTTGCACTTACTCAACTTTGCATACAGTTGGTGGCTTCTCAAGGTCTGGAGGACTATCTTCAAATGTATCTTATGGTCTTCCTCGGTTGAGGAATATAACAAGATGTCGTCCACAAAAGTGACCACAAATCGGTCTAAGTATAACCTGAGGATGCAATTCATCAAATTCATGAATGCAACAGGTGCATTTGTTAGACCGAACGACATAACCAAGAACTCGTAGTGACCGTACCGAGTTCTGAACGTCGTCTTGGTAATGTTCGACTCTCGGATCCGGAGTTGGTGATAATCAGACTGTAAATCAATCTTAGAGAAGTATTTGACATCTCTAAGTTGGTCGAACAAGTCATCGATCCTGAGCAATGGGTATCTGTTCTTGATGGTGACGTTATTCAACTTGCGATAGTCGATGCAAAGTCGTAACGAAGCATCCTTTTTGGGAACAAACAGAATTGGAGCGCCCCACGGTGATGAACTCTTTCTGATGAAGCATTACTCTCTAATTCCTTTAGTTGTTTGTCTAATTTGACCAGCTCGACATTTGACATTCTGTATGGTGGAATTGAGATAGGCCATGTCCCAGATATGAGGTTGATTTTAAAATCGAATTCTCGAACAAGCGGTAGACCGGGAAGGTCATTTAGAAAAAATGTTGGGAATTTCGATATTACCGGGACATCGTGTACTTCGAGAGGGTACAGTGCTGGTGATTCGTTTTCTTCACTAAGGGATAGAGCTCGAAGTTGTGCCTTGAGAAGTGCAACTGTTGATTTGTGTATCCATTTCCTTGTTCCCTGAATCTTGACAAACTCTCATGTAGGCAAGGTTAACTGAACTTGTTTCTTCATACATTCGATCTTTGCATTCAGTGGTGCTAGCCAGTCCATGCCGAGGATGATGTCGAAGTCTTCAATGTCCATCACGAAAAGATCTGCATATATTATCTGTTCTGACATTCGAAGCTCACATCGAGAACACTGCAATTTCATGTCAGTACCAGATCCGAATGGTGATGTGACATGGAGTGTGATGTCTGTGGGTTCAGGATGCAGGCCTAAATGTCTTACCAATGCCGACGATATAAAAGAATGCGTAGCACCTGAATCAAACAAAACATGCACCATTGTATTAAACAAATGAAAGGTACCTTCAACTACATTGTTGTCGGGGAGGGGTTGTTGAGCGATGGCAAATGCTCTTCCCTGATTGCGTTGACCCTGGTTCTGTTGGTTCTGCCTGGGTTGGGCATTAGCAGTAGGTGGTGCTTGATGGACTGGAACAACAGGGATAGGTTGTTGTAGGTGCAGACAGACATATTTTACATGGCCCTTCTGGCCGCAGTTGAAACACGTCGACTGATACTGCGGATGGTTCTGTTGGCTATGCTGATTGTGGTGTCGACCACCACCTCTGTTATTGCCGTTTTTACGGCCACCCCTTCCTTAACGTCCTTCGCGGCCAATGTTACGAAAACCCTGATGGTTAGGGTTAAAAGGTTCAGCCGCAGGTGTTGTGGCCTCAATCTTCGAAACAGGGGCTGGGAGGGCTGGGTTTTGATTGTAGTAGGTCTTCTTCTTGTTGCCCTATTGCGAGCCCTGTTGGGAAAATGTTGTAGGCCGTTTTCCCTTATTCATTCTCTGCTCCTGTATGATCTTCTCTTGTTCAAAGCTCATGGCCTTGTGAACAACCTCCTTGTAAATCTTAAGATCCAAGATCGACAAGGCTTGCCGAATATCATGGCGAAGGCCATTATAAAATTTTTCAGTCTTATCTTGCTCCGTTGAGATGGTGGAGAAAGAGTTGACTAATAATTCTTTGAACTTTCCAGCATATTCCCTGACGGTGATGCTGCCCTGGTATAACGTAGCGAATTCCTAGGGCTTCTGCCTCTTCACAGCGCCAGGAAAATACTCATCAATAAACATTGACTCGAACTGTTGCCAAGTCATATCCGTTGTGTTGACCCTTGGGTCCTCTTTCACTGTTATCCACCATGTGTTTGTCCCACCAACAAGTTGGTAGCTCGCTAGTGGAATTTTTCGAGTCTCATCGACTCTCATTGCATTAAGAGCCTTCTTTGACTCATCCAGCCACTTTTGCACCTCATCAGCATCAATGGTGCCAGCAAAAGTAAGAGGTTGTAGCCTCTTGTACTTGGTAATCTGATCGGTTTGAGATTCCGACCCATATCTTACAGGTGTCTGAACCGTGGCAACCTGACTGGCCGCGGTCTCACGAACCGCCATTTGAACAGTGGATTTGATCGCCTCAATAAATCTGGCGAAGAAGGTTTCCATGCTCGAAGGCATGGTAAAGGGTGCAGGTGGGGGTGGTATTTCCTGCCCAGATGTAGTGGCAGTGTTCGGTGTAACTCGTGTTGTCGTCGGAAGCGACGGTTCCTGAATCTCAGGAGGTGCCTCCACTGCTGGACGGATAATACGTGGCCTTCCTCTCTTCCTGGTTTGCATTTTCTTACTGGCAAGGAGAAAATAAAATTAAGATTTAGGAACTGTAGCCAAGTATAATGTTATAGTATGCTCAGCAACAATTTCGAGAGTATTGCAATATTAAAATCACCTATTTTTCTAAGTATAGTGTAAGTTTGTTGAGGAATCAAAAAACTTTATGTGTCTCGTATGTTTGGCCATGGTGGAAAAACAAGGTTAGAATGTTTATATAATAAGTATAAAACTTTGCAAATATTTAAAATGATTTGGTTCAGGTTTTTGTGAACATATATATATATATTCCATTGAAAATCCATACGAGTCATAAGAATTCTTAAGATTTACCTCGGTAAATATCCTGATCTAACGTTCTATCGCAATCTTATGTATTCAAACTCTTACTCTTAGTCTTTTCGATTACTATCCAAGTTCGTGTGTCCCATACCACATGACTTTGGTAATAAGGGTGTTAACCAAGTTAAGTTGTATGAACACGGTCTCTAAAAACATCGGCTGAATAATAGTTCACTAATAGTATATTCCCAGTTTACTCGTCTCATACCGTGTAAACTTAGTGATAATGTTAGTAATGCAACTTTCTCCAAATGTTTCTTTTCACACAAGGTCATGGGTTTTCTTACTTCCATATTTTATTTAGTAACTTTCAATTTTGTTGTGTCCCATACCACTTCAAAGTTAGTGATACAAAAGAAAGAATGGTTGTAAGTCGGCCCACCACATATAGTCTTAAACAAAACATTTCATTCATATATAAAAGAAAAGTTTACAATGCGAGTAATCAATCTTGATTTTCCTGCCTACTACCGCTCCTTCTAGACCTCCTGCTAGGTACAAAACGACTACTACCAAAAGGTGAGAATTTGCTCGCTCTGCGTCGAAGTTTTGCAAACGTGTTAATATATCAGTTTGAGTCTCTCTCATTTCAGCAATATTGGATGCCATTTCATTTAACTGTTTTAATGGGTTAGTCGATTGTCCCATTGGTGGTTGATGGGTCGATTGTCCCATAGGTGGAGGGTAGGCCATAGGCATTGGGGGAAAGTATTGGTTGTACGGGTGACTCATAGGTGAAGGGTAGTTGTTTTGATTGTACAGAGATCCCCTAACTGGAACTCCTTGGATATTTGAATTTGTTTGAGGTGAAAAGTTTTGAAACAATGGGCTCATTGGGATGTTCTACCCTCCAAAATTTGGTGCCGCCCAATACTGTTGTTGTTGGTTCACAACAACTTGTGGAACTGGCCGATACGGTACCTCAGGAGTTGGAAACCTTTGGTACGAAGTGTTGCCTTAAGTTGACACGTTCCAGGTTGGTGGATTTGCTTGAGTATTTTGTCTTTCTTGAGGTTGATTTAGGGTGGCAAATAACTCTTCCTCAGTGAATAGTTAAATAGGTTGGATCACTATTCGAGGCTGGGTTTGATGTAGGATTCTGATTTGGCTCATTACTCGGTACTTCCCTGATAGGAATCTTGCGTCGACTTTTTCGAAGACAACGTCCATGTTCGTCTCTCATTTTTTCGGCATTTCCTATTGTCGCGCTGAATACTTCCTCGTCAGTTACCCCTCTCCTCGTGACATATATCTTGAAGATAGAAGATGATGTAATCGGCTCAATGATCTGCTTCGAAGTCCCATCAAAAGTGTTGATGTTTGCTTCGTACAACATCCTCATGATCAAGACTCCGTAACCGAGGAATTCCTTTCTTGAAGGGTTTTGAATCACCCTCAACATTTGTTGGATGATGATGTGTGGTAGGGAGACCTTTATTTCCTTCTCTATGCAATATAACACAAGAAGTTGGGCCCTTGACATAGTGCCTCTAGTCCCACTTTCTGGCAAGATGTTGTCGAACACGATCTTTCCAAGGCCGGCAAGAGATGACTTAAGATGATTGTTTGGGAGGTTGGTGAACGTCGATTGAGTTTATGACTCTTTGGTGAGGGAATTGAACAATTGTTCATTAGACTCCGCGATTTCTGCAATTGTCTGGGGTTCATGTGGATCAATAATTCTCTCCTCAGTCGGAATCTCCATAAGTCGAGCAATAATCTTGATGTTGATAAAAATTTTTATTCCCATGACTGTTGTCTCCAAAACAGGGCTGATCCCCTCTTCTTGAAGTCCCACGCAATTCATGGTTTCGTAGAAGGATCTCACCAAGTTGTAAGAGACGTGGCCTTCAACTTTTGTTATGTTCAACCACCCCAGAGTTGCGAGTTTGTCATGAAAGATCGGACGGAGGCGGAGATCTTTATTGTTAATGCTCCTGATAGTCATAACCTCCCTTTTTAACAATTCTTTGAGTCTAGTGGGAATTGGTTCCCTACTACTGGAAGTTGCTCATTCACTTAAGACCATTCGTTGCTAAAAGAAAAATAAATTTGTGAAAGACACAAAATATATTCCTACCATTTTTTAGATTTATTCTTTGTCTGTTAGACAATATTTTATATTTTTTTCTCTTGATGTTTATGCCATTAATTTTTTTTTAGCAATATTATATATATATATATATATCTCATATACATATATACATGAATGTATAGATATATATATTTAATCATAACTATATATATCTATTTTTCATAAATCAACTATATATATATATATATATATATATATATATATATATATATATATTTATATATGTATATATATTTGAAATTAAACTATATAAAAATCATATATAGTTTTCTTAGATATATATTTAATACAATTCTTAACTATATATAATTTATATATATATAGTTCTAAAGATATATATATCTAATAACATTTTTCATTCTAATTTTTCATCAATAATATGATATATATATCTCATATATACAAAAATATATAGATATATATATATTCAATCATAATTATACATATAGTTTTTTATAAATCATGACTATATATATATTTAAATCAAATTATATAAAAATCATATAGTTTTCTAGATATATATTTAATATAAATCTCAACTACATATAATTCATATATATATATATATATATATATATATATTGTTCTAGAGATATATATATCTAATAAAAAAAAAATTCATCCAATTTTTTTTTTTTTTTCATTAGTAACATGGCATATATATATCTCCTATATGCATAGATATATATATATATTTAATCATAACAATATATATAGTTTTCATATATCATAACTATATATATATTTAAATCAAACTATATAAAAATCATATAATTTTCTAGATATATATATCTACTAAATTTTTTTTTTTATCCAAAATTTTTAATTAGCAACAATGTATATATATATATATATAATCATAACTATATATATAAATCTAAACTATATAAAACTATATAGTTTTCTTAGATATATATTTAATACAAATCTTAACTATATATAGTTCTAAAGATATATATATCTAATGAAATTTTCTTCCACTAATTTGGTGGACTTGGGCGGGTCGTGGACCGTATATGTGACGACCCCGCACCCCAGACCACCAACCCCGCAGGGAATGGCGTGCGGAATGCCGAGGCGGGACGCCCAGCGTAGACATCTCCGACCTCTCCTCAACTCCCGTGAGGTGGTTGAGACCCTACGAGCCTTATCTCAAACAACGACATAATATCAAAAGGTATTAAACAAAACTACCCACCGTATTAATCATCAAAGACAAGAGATAATCCATAAAAATGAACCATAATTAAAATCATAATCCCTACAGGCCATCAATACTGACATACATATAAAGTCCAAAATTGTGGGTACAAATAAAAACTGTCATATCCCCACATGGTCTATCTAAAAAGTCCCAACTCACCCATACTACAATGTGGTAAGTGTTATAATTACATAATCCAAAATATAATACTTCATAAATTAAAAAAAAAAACACAGTTCAATCAAAATGCCTCTCAACTCACATCGAGGCCTTGGATTCTCTCGCAGGCAAGACCCTCAAGATATGACTACTCATTTGCCCTTATTCGGGACAGAAGGACCTGAAAGAGGAAAATGAGGGTGAGTCAACGGTGCCCAGTGAATATAATTCAAATATACTATCAATACTCATCAATAAATATCATGTATGCATGTCAATGTGTAGCATGATTAAAAGCTCATAACATATAGATATCAAGCATTTATAATAAGTTTGATGCAAGTAAAAGCTTATCAATTTGGATCCACATTCCACATGCATTGGGTTACTAGTGCACGTCTATTTCACCGTACCATTGACCCCAATCATGTTTATTTCGGGTTACTAGTGCACGTCTATTTCACCGTACCGTTGACCCCAATAATTTCCTTTCCTAAAACCCTCCTATGACAAGGTTAAGTTCCCTTATTAGCCAGATAGATGGGCCCAACCAAAGTCATAAGGTTTTCTCAAATTAATGCATCATTCAAAACATTAGAATACATTCATGCTTTCAACATACAATATATATAAGTGATATGATGACATAAAAAATATAATCATAAATGAAGTCTACTCACAACCAAGCCTCGTGAGAGTATTTAACCACACACGACCACCAAACCGAATCAACCCAATCAAGATCCTGAAACATACATCAATATCCTACCATACATCAATTTCTATGCTCAATCACATAGACATTACACATCAACCCTAAATCAACCCACAAATAGACAATAGGCTTAAATCCCATCTAATCCCATCATTCAACTCAAATCACATGACTTAGGCCTCTAATGCATAGTTCTCATACATAAACCATTCTATTAATCAAAAATACTGATTTTCAATTCCTTAGGCATAAACATGCTCAAATTGGGTCACTTGATCACAAGTAGGCCTAACCCATGATATGGTCACAACCACCAAATCAGTAGCATAATCAACCCTAATCAAGCTTAATTAAATATAAGTTGCATCAATTCAATGATTATAGGCCAAAAGCATCAAAAGCCCTAAAATATGAGATTTTCCATACTTAGGCCATATTGTCGATTTACACTAAGTCACCATGTTCAGCCATGTATATCACTGATTTTGCATCATGGGTTCATCAACAATGGCAACTAGGTCAACATAGTTGACATGCAAGCTATTTGGAAAGGTCTAAGTTCATATTCTAAATTTAGGTCTAATACAAACAACCCTACCAATTCTTCATTTAATATTCTGTTCATATGTATCAATCTACCAACAGAAATATATAATCACAAAATTAACCGTCCAGATTGAAGTATGTGAAGAAACAAACCTTCTGTCCAAATATCAGCCCAATCCAACGGTGGACCGAAAAGATAAGTATCTTTGATGAACAAGTCTCTAATCAGACAATTTCTCCTTTCCTACTGCAAATACTCAAACTCATATGACTATATCACACAAAATACTTAACGCATAAACATCTCCAGCATTAAGAATACAGAAATATCAGTTGTAAACTACATACCCAAATCTGATATCGATCCAACGGTAGATTGAGGAGATCTATAAGTTTGAGCGAAACGGCGCGAGAAATATAGACTTTCCGACCAGCTTTGTTTGAGAGGTTAGATCTCTCGGAAGAAACCTCAAATCAAGATCTTCACCGTACAAAATGTAGAAATATCAGTTGTAAACTACATACCCAAATTTGATATCCATCGAACAGTAGATTGAGGAGATCTCTAAGTTTGAGCGAAACGGCGCGAGCAATCCAGACTTTCTGACCAACTTTGTTTGAGAGGTTAGATCTTTTAGACGAAACCTCTGATCAAGATCTCCACCGACCAGAATGAATAACCATAAGCTACGAACTTGCTGACATATTTTGAGCTCAATCTGACCTTATATCCCAAAGATCTAGCTCTTTGATGAAAATGTCGCAGAGATATTCCTTCTGCAACTCCCTCTTTCTTTCTCTTCTTCTTTATTTTCTCTTTTTTTTTTTTTTCCTTTCTCTCAACTCACCTCTCTTTCTAGCACTTCCTTGATTCCCTCCACTCACCTCACTTTCTAGCACATTCTAAGATTTCCTCCACTCACCTCACTTTCTAGCACATTCTTGGATAAGAGAAGTGGGCGTGAGACACTTGTCCACTTTCATGCACCAACCTTCACATGTGTTGGTCTCATACTACCCATACCAACCACATGTACTTTAACCAATCTCATGCTTCCATGTATTTTAAATGTCCAATCCATTTAATACACCAAATTTTCATTCTCATTTATCCTTTTATTCAATCAATCCTAACCCATATCAATTCATGGTTTAATGGACCCATGCATAAATAATAACATATGCATTATACTTTAATTTAACATGACTCATATACAATTTATAATACACATATTTATATACATTATCAAGCATCAACTATACAAACATTAAACAACCATCAAACAAACACCAACCATATCAAGACAACACATAGAGTTTGGGCAAAGTGCAATTGGGTTATGGGCTAGATGAAATAATTTTCGTGGCGTCACAGTATGCTCTGATACCATTAAATGTCACACCCCGCCCGAACGCCCCTAAACCGGCGGTACACTCGCCGGCGGGGCGCGCATTTGCAATAATAACAATGGTAACAACAGAGTGCGCAACGAAAAATATAATACACAGCACAAGTCTGATTTCATTTAATTCAGAATTCATTTGTACATGACAAAGTCAAAGGAACATACTCCCCAAAAAAATCTCTAATGAATAATACAAAGGGTAGAAAATGTGGGCCCCATAACATGCACCCAGCCCACCCTAATTTCCTGTGAAAATTTGGATAATAATGGAGTGAGCTTAATTAATAAAGCATACTTCAATATCAAATATCTTAAATACACATTAGAGCATCATAATCAATTAATATGTATGTGTGCATGACACCGTCTTGTAATGGTTTGATGAACGTACATCGTCTGAGTTCACGTACAGATGTCCCTCCCCAGGCGTAGCCAGGTTCTCATTGTACGTCCCTCCTCAGGAACGATGCTCTGGATTCACGTACAGATGTCCCTCCCCAGGCGTAGCCGGGTTCTCATTGTACGTCCATCTCCAGAGAAATATGATGAATAGCGAGCAATGCTCTTAACTATTATATGAATCATAAACCACATACGTCCCTAGATGGTGATATGTATGATGCCAATGCATGAACTGGTCTAGTCTACTGGTCTGGTCTTTTCTTGACATTTAGACTGACTTTGGCAACGTCTGGTGATCCTTATCAGGGTTGGTATCACAACGTGCAAGGTTAGGACATTCAGTATTACGTGTATAAGCTGATAGCTTTCACTAAGACCAACTAGATCAGTCCCCAGTTGAGAGGTGAGACACAAGGTATGCTTAAATACCAATCGCCTAGAGCAGCCCGCTGCCTCCTGTTTACTATTTAAAGTTACTGGGGACAAGACCGAGTCGAGTTGAGCCAGATTGACCACTAATCCGACATTACAACAGTATAATACGTGAGTTCCAAATATACAGGCATAAGTGCGACAGTATAACCATTATATGACATAATGCAGTATAAATAAATAGTAGACATAATAATAAATGAATGTAAACTTTAATAAAAGTTATAAAACACGTAAACCTATGTTTCGTTTCTCACCTTCAGATAAGAACTTCTTCTTTTTCAGATCTAGCGCTTTCCTCCGGATAGAACTTCGTCGTATCGCATCGAGAGTCTCAAACAGACAAGAACTCAGAATGAGTGAAAAGAGGAGGAAAAATCGCTAGAGAAGGTGATTTGGTGTGAGAAAATGAGAAGGAGAGAGCTCCTTATATAGGAAAATTGGCGCCCGAACGTCCGGACATTTCTGCCCAAACGAAATAAATATATATATATATATTGTGAAATACAAGGTATTACATGGCGCGCGTAATGAATTTCTAGAACCCATTTTCGCCGCCTCATTCCACTATTTTCACCTTTTTTTTTGCAAAAAAATATTCCAATCTAACAATGTAGCATTAAAATCAACTTAGAACATGTAAAAATCATGATTACTTACCGATTTGTGATCAAAGATTGCACTTGAATCACTTTGAGTTTGAAGCCTCCAAAACCCGAAATATCCCAATTTTTTTGTAAGATTTCGTGACGTTGCTCACAAATCTTTCTAACGGTGTTCTAACCCTTTGAATGATTGAAAAACTTGAAAAAATGGTGAAGATAAGAGAAGAAACGAGAGAGAGGAAAGGGTTTAGGTCATTGGGGTGAGAAGAGTAGAATAAAAATTTAGGTGGGTGAAGAGAGAGAAAATGATTGATTTTAAATTTCATGTGAGTGAAGAGAGTAAGTAGGTAAAGAGATAAGAAATGGTGGGTGAAAATAGCCGGACTCTTATTTTTTATTTCTTATTTTTTGAGAGACGGGTGGCAATTTGGCCCGTGTAAGCTCCACTTGGTTCGACTTGCTTGGATTGGTCCAAGCTCGGGTTCGACTAATTTATGGGCCGACTTAGCTTGATCCAATATTTTAATTGAACGAGTTTAAGCCAATCTATTAAAACTCCGCTTGGCTTGTATACTCGAAACTCAGCTTGACCCATAGGCCCAGCTCCAAAGTTCATTTTATAATTTAAAACTTATTTATATATTTTTAATAATGGGTCAAAAATGCAAATTCTTATTTAATTTATTATGAAGTTTTTAATATTGTAATCATAAATTGTATTGTTAGAATTTTTTAACATTATAAATGGTATTTTTTTAATTTACAATTTATGTATTTTTAATTTGTTATAAATATAAATCTCAAAATACCAAAACGTTTATTTTAATATGTTACATTAGCCCATAAATCGACCCCACAGAGTTAGCTTGTAGGTTCCTCTCCAAAGACTCGGCTTGTATATTAGTTAGGTAATATTTGGACCTTTAGGTTTGATTCGTCTCGGTACGTCCATTAATAAAATAATACTCAATCCGACTTGGCTCATATATCCTTAGACGTGATCAGGTCAGGTCAAACAAAATCAGTTCAAATAGGCCAAATTGCCGCCCTTACCTAAAAAATCATTAATGTTTTGCAAAATATTTCTTTTGATTTGGGGTTTTTTTTTTTTTGGAAACATTATAAGAGTACGTACTATATGGCCCTACTACCTAAACTTGACCTACCACACAGCCTGTCTGCATGTCTTTACATACCCTTTAATTCATTGTATTTTGTCTATTATACATAAATAGATGAATAAATAATTAGTATATACTTCTATCATAAACCATAACCATCCATGGAAAATGACTAGGGTGGTGAGAAAGTAATCCTTATATATATCAACACACAATAACATGCCATGGTCTTGTATATATCAGATTAAAAAAGAATATTTTGGGTTATTTAATGTCTTAAAGAAGCATCATAATCTTCTATTAATGATCACTCTTAGGAAGTTACTGTATTTATTAAAAAAAAAATAACAAGAAACGTAAAGGGTATACAGTAATATAAGATGTAGTAGGTAAAGTTGGTAAGTTTTGTCTCCAATAAGAAGTAATGATGTGATCAGTGTCATGAATCATGCCTTGTGACCGGTATTATTCGAGTTACTTCCCTGTTTTGGTTGTAGCTAGAAAAGCTAGTATTATAGAAAGGAAATTTTTTTTTTTGGTTCTACACAGTTAGAGGGAGCTCGACCTCAACAGAAAACACTACCTAAAGAACCCTAAAGCAATTGGATGCTAGCTATCAACTCTTTCAGCTAAGGGTTGATTGAATCATATAGGAAGAAAGTTGAAATATATAGTGAATGGGATGACTTAATTTGACCTAAAATTTCTTAATGTGTTACTTATTCTCATTTATATATGTTTTTATATTATTTTATTATTATTATTATTTCATATAGTATATTATTCCTACTAGTGTCTACGTATGTGCAACTAAAAAATATAGTTTTTTTTTTTTAGTTTAAGGTTAAGGTTTTATTAAGTATTTTAATTTTTTTTATTAAAAACTTATTATCCTTTTAATAAATTAGGAGGGTAAAATTACTTTCTTTATTTTAAATAAAAATGTAAAAATATTATTAGTAAAGAGAATAAAATAGGAAAATATTGTAATATTCTTTTTAAGTGAGAAGGTAAACTTAAGCATTAGAACCGGAGGAAAGGTCCGAACTAATGGAGAAAAAGTTAATTTGACTAAGTTACAATAATATCCCTTAAATCGTTAAAATAATATTTTAAAATTAAAAAAAATATAAGAATAAGATTTACAGGACATTTGTGGCACTATACACATTATAAATTATAGACTATAAATCATAGATGCATATATATATATATATATAGGGATAAACATTGATATATAACTAGGTTGCATAAAAGTTGATTCTAATATCTTATAAAGGACATATACAGGCTCTGGGGGTGTTCAACCGACTGAACTGAACCTTGTGTATTGGTTTGGGTTAGGTTAATATATGTTGTTTGGATTAGATTGAGTTCTAAAATACCCAACTCGATCAGTTTAGGTTGGGTCACGGGTTGAGCCCTTAAAAATTCGATTAAACCGATTTGAACCCAAGTAAGTGTTGAAACCCTAAAATATCCTCTTAGGTGTTATTTTTTTAAGATTTATATATATCTTATGATTCTTATCTAATATTATCTAATTTAGTTTATACCATAATATATATATCTATATATCACATGGTTACTATACTCTTAATATATGCAATCTCAATTTATGTGCTACTATTTTGAAAATTATTATTACTATCTAGTCTACTAATATGTAATATTAACAAACTATTTATTGCAAAATAATAGTGGAAAAAAATTACTAACAAATCTAAACGATAAATGAATAATTATAGTATATCAATAAATTATATGTCAAATATGAGACTTAAGTTCAACCCGATCAAATCGACTCAATCCAAATCAAACTCGAACTGTTTGAGTTGGGTTAGAAGATAGATTAGGTTATATTCGGTTTTAAATTTACCTACCCAAACTGTTGGGTTAGGTTAGATTTTGGCCCCAACTTGACCTAACCCAACTCATGAATACCCGTAACGGGCTTCAAAAAGTAGTGGGCCTCATGGCTACACAACACTAACAACAACAAGTAGGCTTTATTGACGCTTCTAACAATAGAAATCATTATTTCTTCGCTACTAACAATAATAAATTAAGAGAGACAAAAGTTATTCCCTTCACTTAAAGCCAAAAGTTCGATTCTCTTCCTTTACAAATAAGTAATCCTAATAAAAAGTGTGAGGGTCTCAATTTCTTTTGGCCCTAGTATCAGTACCTAATAAAATAAAAATAAAAATAAAAATAAAAATACCAAATAGAGTAAAACCCAATGTAAAGGGAGATGCTACACATTGATCACCACTAGAAGTATTTTCGCTATGTACATACATTTGAAGTAATATTAGTACATGCTTGGGGTGGTTGAGAATATTTGATCTGAAAAATATACATAAACAACTCAAAATTGATGCTAACTTAATTAGATCAATCTACAATTAATTACATTGATATTAAATCTTCCTTTCATTGCGCAAAGTTAAAGGAAGTTGTATCTCTTTTACATGTTGCGAATATTTTAGAAAAGGTTCATAGCTTTTTACATGCAATGAAAACAATTGATCCAGACATCGCAAAACCCAAGTATCATGTGACTCACATTAATTTGAGATAGGATCCCAATTAAAAAATATGATTATTGAAAGTATTTCTGAAGTCTTTAGTCACCAAAAGGGATAGCTAGGCTGGCCTACTTGCTTTCTTGACAAGAAAATTTATGATTTATCTAACACCATTTATCAGAAACATACAACGTGGGCACGCAAAAGAGAGAAAAAGAAATCCCAGAAAAGGGTGAGTAGGTTTTGTCTTGGATGATCTATATGGACATGTGGGCCCTTCAGTTATAAGGACTCCTTATCATGCAAATAAGGAAGGCATGTGTAACCCTCTAAGCAGTAATGTTCAATAATTATATATATTATACAAACACATATATCTACATAAAAAATGCTTTGGAAATTAATATACTTTTTGATATTTTCTCGAATATATATAGCTTCGAATAATACGTTAATTGCATGATTCAAGACAATTCAATAATTTTTAAAAATAATATTAAAAAAAATGTATTCTTCTAATATTATTCTCTCCGTATATATAAAATGGGCCTTTATTAATTTAATTAATGATAATTATGAGAAACTATCAATTTTTATGAAATAAAGGAGAGTACACATGAGTACTCAATATAGGAGTGATGAGACACGGGCCATTTGACATGCCTTTTGTTTTTATTGATGATTACAGAAAGATGGGGTTGGCTGTTTGAGATTTTATCTAACCCTTGGCTTTCCATAAAGACCACCCAGTATTGGAATTGAATTAGAACTAAAATATGACAAAAAAAAAATAAAAAATCAAGAAATAGATAAAAGAAAAAAAAAAAGAAATTAAAAAAGTGAAGAAACATCACCACCCAAGATGACAAACTTTTGGTGAGAAAAATAGCATCCTAATTTTTATTTATTTATTTTTATTTTTTTTAAGACTTGGGTATTTAGGTCAGTGTGTGTGGATCCGGACTCGTATATACTTTGAAAGGAAAACAAGTGAATGAAACTCAAACTCGTAATCTCTCGGTTACTTGCCCTCAACCTAACCACTTGGTCAACACATCTTTGGCAAAACATCCCAAATTAAGGTGCATTATATATGAGAATTAAGATGTAAGTTGATTAATTGATCTATTTTTGTATATGAACTTTACATTTAAAGTAACTTATATTCCCTTGTGTATTTAGTGATCAGTTGTTGAATAAGAAAAACAAAAAGCAAAAAAGTCAGAATTTATGACTTTACATAAATTAACTTAAATTAACTTAATCAATTCTTTTCTCTTCTCTACATAAATTTTAGATTTTTTTGTCCTTTTTTTATTTTTGTAGTTGATAAGTTTCTAATTAATATAAGTTTAATTTTTTTTATTTTTATTTTAGACTAGAGAGTACTTGCAGTTTCAATTTACGTTTAATTAAACAAAAGGCTATTAATTCCTGCTAAATTCATCCCCTAGCTAGCCTCTATTGAATTCATGTCTCTTGAGTGTTTGAAACTTGTGAAATTAATTGTGTAATCTTAATTTCTATTTTCACATCAATTGATTAAGGATCCTTTTAAAATTCATTCAGTTGTCTTCTATTAGCTAGTAATCTAATGAATTAATATATGAAATTAAGAAATTGTAGAACATGTATAATGCACATAAATAATATTAATTATACATACGTAAAGAAAAGACATATTTGCTTACAAAATGGTGGAATCGATCATTGTCTAATTATTTATTTCAAAATTCTCTTAAAACAACTAGATAATTAGGATTTGGATGCTGCAAGCATTCGGTGGTTTATGTTTGTATTCAGAACAAAAGCGATAGCTAGCTAGCAGTGTATTATGTAGGATTAAGGCAAGAACGGCAGGCATGTGAGGAACGTATAGGACCACCCTTTTTCACAGGCAATACCAAACATGCCCGTCCAGTTTTTGAAATGGATTGAACAACTATCAGTTGATGAACTACTCTTAGATATTATTAGTTATATGAATTCGAGATAAGGATTACATCTCCATCACTGAATATTCATGATGATTTTAACATGCATGTTTTTTACACCTTTCAGCCTGCACTTTGATATGAGTATATTTTTTTATGATTTATGTTCTTGATACAATAGAATCAAAAGATATCATCATAGCAACATATTTGGAATTATTTAATTGGTATCTTAATTCGAGAAAATAATCTTATATAGGATTATTCCATTTGATCTAAAACCTAATTTTGTACCTTCTAAGTCAGTAGTAGCCACCCATTTATCTATTGTCTCACTATTTTGAATTGGTAGGCCAAGTCATGATATTATGGAAAAAGAAGACATGTATATGAAAAGAAGACCTTTCTGTAATATAATGATCCTTAGAATCTAAATTAATTAAAGGTGTCGAAGTTTAATATATATATGTACATGAATTCAACATTAAGATGTGTCAAACAATACGTTTGCCAAAAGCAACTTCTTCTTAGAAAACAGGCCAAAAATATTTTTTTTATTAAAACCACTAAAACACTTTTTTTTTTAATGAATAGCTGCTCATTTTTTATTTTTTTTGGGTAATCGTAATTCTAGATGCACCCACAAAAAAAAAACTTTCTATACCCACATGTTTTATAAATTTTCAATAATGATACACAATAAGTGGGTATAGAAAGTGTTTTAGTGGGTACATTTAGAATTGTCCTTTTTATTTTTATTTTCAACTTCTAGTTTTAAGATCATATTTATTTTAGAATATTCTTATAAAAAAATCAAGTTCAAATACCTAGCACAATTAAAGGGTACATAAAATTATCAGTTTAATTAAAATATTGAAGAACTGTTTTTTTTTTTTTTTTTTTTTTGCCAATTAATATTGAAGTACCTTACCTGATACTTTTAGCATTTTATTTCCAAAAAAAAAAAATGAAGAAGATACTTTTAGCCTTTAAACAGGACCTTTTAAATGTAGCACAAGAAAGGAAGAGAATTTTCACTAGGGCACAAGAAAGGAAGGTAGCATTAAAAGGTTCGAATTAAAAATCTAAGTAAGACAACCAAGAAGAAGACGTGACAATAGCTTTAAATGCACGTCTTATTAATTGATACCCACCCCTCTCTTTTGTTTTTCCATTTTGTCTTATCTTTTTCTTTATTCAAGTTGATATATCTTTTCAATTCTTTTCCTTCTTTTTCTATCTAAACTAATTTAATAAAATCTTTATTGGTCATGAAATAAATAAAAATCTTATATTTAACAATTGTCAAACTAATCTTGGTTTTTTAAAATAATGTAAAAAGTATTTGTTATATTCTTTTTATTTTTCATGATGATCATAAGTAATAAAATTTGAAAAGTGACTTTAAGTAATGAAAAATTGTGTTTTTTTATTGATTTTTATTCTTTAAAATAATATACTTTAACTTATTCTTTACTCGTTTAATATATTTTATATTGTATTTGACTTAATTAATGATTCATTTAAGCCCAACTATATATTATAATGATCTCAAGTAAACGTTTAGTTTGAATTAAACGTAATTGTGACAAATAACAACATTATTCATAACAATAGAAATTAAAGACAATCTATATAATAAAAGTAAAATGTTATCCAACATTATACCTCTTTTTAATGAGTTATAAAGTGTGTTGTATTATTTTTTTTATAAAACATTTATTTGTGCATAATTGTTAATATATATATATATATATATATATACATCTTAAACTGTTAAAAGAGTGTGTTGTATTAACATTTTGCAAAATATGTATTTGCTCAATTAATTATTATTAAATAGAGTGTTTAAGAAAATAAAAAAAAATATTGGTTATAAAGATTTCTCAACTTCTTACATAACAATATACAAAATGGATAATTAGATTTTAATTTACCGTCACAAAGTATTAGAAAATATTGTTAATTATTTTTTTAGAAGAGACAAACACATACGTACATGTATTATTTTTAATTTGACACTGGCACCCACTTCCCTGAGATATTGGAGGAGGGACATGTATTGCATGGCATCTCCCATATCTAATTAAGGAATGCTAGGTGTCAGTCTTAATTATGACATTGGCCCCAACATTATTAATTACATTACATCTCATATATATATATATATATATATATATATATATATATATATATACAAGTCAACATGCAAGTGTGTTGCATGTAGTGATGGATTTTTTTTTTTTTGTATTTTATATTTGAATATATTTCGACATTAATATGACAATCAAGTAGAAGTGCACGTACGTTGCACGAACCATAGTAAGAAAAATGTAAAATGCTATGAATTTGAAAAAGAATGAACAATGCTAAATTGATTAGGGTATTATATAGTAGTCGTGTAAACTACAACACGACCTTTGGATTGCAGTGAATGGTGTATTGACACATGACCCAATACAATCTAAGGGCGTTGGGATAATGCACTTTGCATTGCAATTATCACAACAATTAATATAGCATTATTGTAAAAGAAATTAAACTAAAAAGTACATAAAATAAAGGGATTTACATTTAAAAGCCCATTCAAAAAATCTAAAAATTAGAAGTGAACCAAACAATAACTCAGTAACCTTACCAAAAAAAAAAAACAATAATTCGGTGAAAAAATAAAATTGATGAAAAAAGGTAATAGGCCACATAAACTAATTTAAAAAAAAAAAAAACATAGATAGGTTACTAAAAAATAATAGTTAAAAGTGTGTTTCCATAGATAATTACTAAGTGCACAACATTTTTTGTCAACCGTGCTTAACAATAAAATAAATAAATAGATAGAATAATTAAATCAAATAAGAGCTCCAAATTTACGTTTTTTTTTATAAAAATTGTAAATTATTTTAGAACATACAGATGAAAGTAATAGTAGTTTCGATTCCCGTTTGGAGTCCATTAATTTCACTCGGGAAATTAATGGGCCAAATCAAAACACAAACTTTTTTTAATAAACTACTAGCTTCCACAAATGCAAGCACATATGATTGGCGCCAAGGCCTTATTTTTTGAATCACTTACATCACTAATAATATTTATCTACTTTTATATTTTCCCTTTTGGGGTAGGTAGTCATAGTGAAGTGGGTAGTGGTTAGTGATCTTATTATTTATTTATTATTATTATTATTATTATTATTATTATGGTTAGTGGTTAGTTGTGATAGGAGAAAGAAAATAAAAGGAAGAGTACAAGCAAATCATAGGAGAAAGGGAGAAAAAAATATATTAGTATTTGGATGCCTGTTCCACGTGTTAGAAAGAGAGGAATAATATTGAAATATATATCTTTTAATTTTTTTTTGATTACTGATTTTTTGGCACCCGTGAGGTGTCCTCCTTCCTTTTAGGTAAAACTAATCTTCCCGCACTCGAACATGACAGAGACATTTGGGTTGACTCTCCTAACAAGGGCTGATAAATGGGGGTACGCCCAGGTTTGAATTCAAAATCTGGACTTTAACCCCACTTATACTCAGTTCCTCAACTGAGCCACCACCTATTAGTATATATATCTTTTCATTGGGGGGAGAGAGAGAGGTAAGAAATTAATGTCTTCTTCAAAATGAGAGACTTAAATACCTGAGAGAATAGGAGATTATTTAAGTTCGTAAAGGCCTAATTAATTATCTCGTTATTCAAAATTTCGGATAAGATATGAGAAAAAAAGGATTAATTTGAAGGGGTAAATTGTAAACAGAAAATTGTGCATAAATGAGTACACCATGAATTTTTGAATTATTTGTGCAACCTGCGCTATGTGTGTGTGTGTATAACAAAAAATATATTTTATTAAAATATAAAAAAACAATAATTAATATAAAATAGACATTTATTAAGAAAATAAATTATAATTTTAAAATTAGATTTAAATGAAACATTTAATTAAATAAATATTCCTTAATCTAATGAAATGAACATAAAAAGGAAAATATGAAAAGAGAATTTATTTTAATATATATATATTTTAAACAAAATATTTATATATTTACTTATATAAATATTAAATATGCAAAACATTTTTATAATGAATGTAATAACTATTAAAAATATTTTTATAAAATTATTATAATAGTAATTTTAAATATTCCATTATATTTATAATTATTGAAAATATATAAGTTAATTTTCATTAATTCTAAAATTATTTTTTATTACTTTAAGGTGAGATGAAAATGAAGGAGAAAATTTACAAGAGAGAGGAGAAATTGGTGAAGTTTAGAAAATTTTAAAAGAGTTTGATTTAAAAAAGGTGTAAAAAATAACTGACCAGAGTGAATATTTCCTTTTTGATATAATATTATTAGATTTTTAGACAGTACTATTATATATTTGTTTACGAGTAATGCTTGAGGGACACTTTTCTAATACAAATTTTTGACATTGTACTTAGAACTGTTGGATTCCTTCGAATCAACCAATCAACGCGTGATTCGAGATAATTCAATAGTTCTCAAGAATAATGTTAAAAAAATGTGTTATTCAATCATTTTTCAGTGCATAACGAGAATATCCCTTATTAGAAACTGGCCCCCACCTATTCTACCTTCATTTTTTTTGTGAGGTCTACCCCCATAATTTGCAGGCGAGGGTTTTCTATATTGATTTTTAATGTTTGATATAATTGGTATATATATTTAATTTTGTTTGCCTAACCTTTATTTGCAACCACTTTTATATTCGACTAGAATAAAGAGATGCACGGTTGCATTTAGGTAGTTGTACGTTATAAGGGAAATGCTTAAATAACACACCTTTCCAACACATTTTCTTAATATTATATTTAAAAACTATTGAATTATTTCGAATTACGCGTTAATTGTGTGATTTGAGATAATCAATGCGTAATTAAAGGCAATCCAACAATTTTAAGTACAATATTAAAAAAGTGTGTTAAAAAGGTGTGACCCTCAAACATTATTCTTTTGCAACTGAAAAGGATTAGGATTGGGGGTGGGGGAGAGGAGGGGGAGGAGAAGTATTTTGTTTATATAAAGAAAGTATGTAGCAATTTGAACTGCTCTTTGAGTAGTGCTATTGGAATGTATACGTAAAATCATGTGTATACATACACGTAAATGATTATGCTTAAAGCCTTACATATACCTCACATTTTATGCAAATAAGGGTTTTTTGCGAGGGTTATATCCTTTTGTTGCGAGGGTTCTAACTTCTTATTGTATTGATGTTTGTCTTTTGTTGTGGGGGTCTTCCCTCTTGTTGTCGGGTTTTACCCATTTTCATATGAATATTTATGCTCACTGATGCATCTGCATTGGTCTTTAGTATGTTGTTGTATATGTTGGCAGAATGTATTTCTTCTTTGGATATTTGATTTTATAGAAATTGATCGAAACTTTGACCAAAAAAAAAAAAAAAAAATCCTCACATATACCTATTTAAGAAAGGATATGCTCCTCCGTCCAAAAATCTTTTTGGTTGTTTAACCTCAAGCCACATAAACTTGTGGTCTAAAATCATGAGACAAGCTAGTTGATGAGCAAGTTGGGTATCTATGATTAATGCTTCTCCCACCTTCATTTATGTTTTTTTTTTTTTTTTGTGGTTTGTTGTTGTGATATATAACATCTTACAAAATCCTGGTTCAAACTAAATTAATTAAACATATGCCTTCTATATATGTATATATACATGTAAGTATGTATATGAATAAATTCACATTACTGATCACTTATTTAAATAAGAGAATTGAGCGATGCTAAAGGGATTGAAAACTCCACAACATTTGCAACAAGTCATTGTCAACTTAGATTTATAACTTTAAAATTCATTAAAACAATATATAACTTTCAATAAACGACAGATTGGATGCAAAGGCTATCTTCGTCAAATTTGTACCAATTAGTGTACAATTCCTAAATCCTGGGCATGCAATAACAAAAAATACCTACCGCTACCAAATTAATAATTAGGGGTGTAATCCAATCTGATCGAATCGAATATAACCCAATGGATTGGGTTGGATTGATCTAGGTGTTTGAATTGAGTTGAGTTAAAAATTTTTAACCAAAAACGGCTCGGGTTGGGTCATGGATTGAAACCCTTGTAACCCAACCCGAATCGAACCTAAAGTTCTTTCTTCTTCTTCTTCAATTGTTCTTCATTTCAACATCTTCTTTCTTTCTTCGTTCTTATTCTTTGTTGCTTCAAGGAAGAACAATAAGGGTTTATTTTTTCTATTTTATTTCTTCTAAAGTTCAAGCTATCTTCTTGAAAAAAACAAACAAAGAAAAATCAAGCAATCTCAACCCAAATGACCAACCCAACCCAACTTAATCCGAACTTCTGGTTAGATTATGTTTGAATTGAAGAGCTAGTTTAGTTTGCGTTCGATTTCATTTTTTCTAACTTGAACTATTTGAGTTGGATTGGGTTTTCGTTACAACCCTACTCATAATTTAATAGTTTCTTTTCGACAAAATTGTGTCTTTCTGCCGAAAGAAAAGCTAATAATTAATAGTAATTTTTTCGAACATGCTTCGGATCCACAAAAAGTTAAGATTGCAAAAAGACCCAATCCAATACTTCAGAGAATTAGTTAAGTTAATGTCTATTCTAGGCACCAACAAATTTGGACTCGCCCATCAATTAAACTCAATTAAATTTTATCTTAACTATGTGCTCAACTCTATTAGCGGGCTAAATTGATATGTCCCAACTTTTTATGTAGTTTGATTAAGGAGTGAAAATTTTAGATATTTGGAATCGATTATTCACTAAAAAGGTGAAATAGACAAAGATGTGATGAATCATAGAGTTAAAATAAGCTAAGTTAAATGACGGAGTAGTGCTTTGGAAGTATTATATAATTGATGCATTCCATTAAAGAATTAAGGAAAATTTTATAGAATGACTATTAGGCAAACTATATATGTTATATCAAACAAGAGTGTTGGGTAATAAAGAAACAAACATGAACAAATTAAGTGTAATGAAAATGTCCGTATTAAGATGAATAAGTTATAAAATTTTAAAAGATAAAATTAGAAATAGACCTACACGAGCTTTGGTAGGAGTATCCGCAATTAAAGAAAAAAATGAGAGAAAATTAATCGATTAAGATGGTTATGACATATATGAAGAACCCTTTAGATATGCTCTTGTTTGGAATAATGATCTTTTAATTAAAATCTAAGGTAGCGATAGTAAGAAGAAACAAACCTAAAATAATACTAACAAAAATAATTAAAAAAATGTAACTATTTATAATTGAAGGGTGACTTAATCCGGAATTGGGAGAAGCAAAGAAAACATATTGATAGGGCCGAAAAAGACTTTTAGTAAATTTGTGTTTTGAATGTATTAATTGATTTGACAACGTTTTCTCCAGCTAGGACTGGAACCATAAATTAATACCTATCAAACACCCGAGAGTATCAGATTCGTGCTGTAAACGGCACCAAATCTTAAACTAGTCCGTTGTTACTGCAACCTTATTTCACCACGTTCCGTGCGAAAGCATCTCATGTGCCACATGGCAGCAGCAACAGCAGCGGAGATGAATATATATCATACAATCGTCATTCGTAACATCCCTCCAAACTCCAAACTAATCTCTCTCTCTGTCTCTCTCTCTCTGTGAGAATAAGAGAAACCGATCGAAACCGAAATCAAAACCCTAAATTGAACTCTCTCCTTCCCATGGTTAATCTTCATCTTCTCCAACTATGCCTCCCTTCCCTCTCGACTTCCACTTCTTCTGCATCTCCCTCTCTCGGTAAATCCATCCATTTCTTCATCATTTCATTTCACTTCATTTCCTTTTTTTCTTTTTTTTGAAAAATAATTACGAGTTCAAATCTAGCTAGCTTCTTGATGAATCATCACAAATTAAACCTTAGGTGGATCGGAATTCCCTGGAGGCATCAAGAACATCAACACCAACACGACATTACAGAAGATCCTTCGTCTTCGTCGTCGTCCGATCAGAGACCAATCGCTAATAACAGTACAGTCGAGTGCTACGCTTGTACGCAAGTCGGCATCCCAGTCTTCCACTCCACCACCTGCGACAGCGCTCACCCGCCGGAATGGGAAGCCTGCGCCGGCTCTTCCTTGATCCCAATCCACAACCGTCTCAACAAGAAGTCCGGCGCCGACGCCGGAGTTCATCCTCACCGGAGATCGTTAACCGGACCTTTCGGCCGCGTTTTGGACCCACGCAGCAAGAACGTTCAGCACTGGAACCGCGCGTTCTTGCTGCTCCGCGGCATGGCTCTCGCCATTGATCCTCTCTTCTTCTACGCTTTGTCTATTGGGAGAGGCGGAGCTCCGTGCCTGTACATGGACGGAGGCTTGGCCGCGATGGTAACAGTGCTCCGCACGTGCGTAGACGCCGTACATTTGTGCCACCTGTGGCTACAGTTTCGTCTTGCTTACGTGTCCCGTGAGTCGCTCGTGGTCGGCTGCGGTAAACTCGTGTGGGACGCTCGTGCTATCGCTGAGCATTATCTTCGGTCGCTCAAAGGCTTCTGGTTCGACGCCTTTGTCATTCTACCCGTCCCACAGGTCAGATTTCGTTTTTTTATTCTCAGCGTCATCATATCATGATATCTGACTGTGGTAGTTGCATTGGGCCCAATAACCCCACCACACGTCAGTTGTTAATTAATTTTTAAATATGAATGAATATTCTCATGCCTATTTTTACTACTCTGTAAGTAATTATTGTACGACGGTTCCGGTCCCCCACACGTGCTTATAAACCCACAAAATTGTCGGAATAAGACTACTTTAATAATTTAATTAAGAGCTTAAGAAAAAAAGGAACAAGACAAGCAAATCCGTGGTACAATGGAGCAATTTTTCTGTGACAATTGAATGGTCGGGATAAGTGACACGTGCACTTGGAGACAAAATTTCCCGACTCCCAATTTTAGCTATTCCTTTGTAAGTAAATGTACGGAACAGAGGTCCTTGTCGACCGGAAAACAATGGGGGTGGGGTTGAGGGTGGAGGGACCCAGGACCCATGTCAGATATGAAATGAAAGGTGGGTATGCTTTGTTCCCATATGGAAAAGACGATGTGAAATGAGTAGAAGAGAAGATATGTATCAGTATTAATTGCGTAACGTTCAATCAACAAACCCAATAATGCAACCATTTATTAGTTTGGAAATTATAATAGAGTTGTTATTTTTGATCAAATTTTGTATAATGGTAAAAATATGAATAGTGAAATCAAATTAATGTTTACTGACTGATAAGTGGTTGGTTTTTTTTGGGGAGTGTTGTTGCAGACAGTGTTTTGGTTGGTGGTGCCGAGGTTGATAAGGGAGGAGAAGATTAAGTTAATAATGACAATTCTTCTATTGATATTCTTGTTCCAATTCTTACCAAAGGTTTACCACAGCATTTGCCTTATGAGAAGAATGCAAAAGGTCACTGGTTACATTTTTGGGACCATTTGGTGGGGCTTTGCCCTTAATCTCATTGCCTACTTCATTGCATCCCATGTAAGTATCATTCAATATCCAATTGCTCACAATCACAATCAGAATATATATGTTAAGAGTGACACATTTGATTGAGAATGTATACTCACAAACAAAATCAGAAAATTTTCGGGGTCACAAGTAGGATTTCCTTGTAGTTGAAGTCTGAACTTATTTCACCCAAAAAAGAAGAAGTCTTAACTTATAATTTTGAAGTCAAAGTTTTAGGGTGTGTTTGGTTGATGATGAAGTTATTATTTTCTTGAGAAAATAACTGATTTTTTCAAGAAAATAAGAAAGTCGTGCATTTCATCATCATCAGTGTCTTAATTAATGTATTTTATCTTGTTTCTTCTTTTAAAAAAAAAGGGGACAGAACCTTTGGAGATAGTAGACTTCAATATTAATACAAATCCTAGTGTGGACTACTTCAATCTTGAATTATTATTAAAACAGCTTAATCTTGATTGCAGGTAGCAGGTGGTTGTTGGTATGTCCTGGCGATTCAACGCGTTGCTTCGTGCATTCGGCAACAATGTGAGAGGAACAGTAGGTGTAATCTCTCTTTGTCTTGCACTGATGAGGTTTGCTATAGGCTTCTCTCAGACTCGCTCAACTATCCTTGTGGCAACAACTCAACTAGAGTTCCTAATGTTCCTGTGTGTTTAAATGGCAATGGACCATTTCGTTATGGGATCTATAAATGGGCACTTCCTGTTGTTTCCAGCAACTCTCTGGCTGTTAAGGTCCTTTACCCTATATTCTGGGGTCTAATGACCCTCAGGTAACATTTATATACCAAGAAAAAACAAAGAAAATTTTGAACTTTTATATACAGTTATACATGATTCTTCATTACTTATCTTTCGGGAAGTAATCTGAATTTATGTTCTTAAATTATATACACAGCACTTTTGGCAATGATCTTGAGCCTACCAGTCATTGGCTAGAGGTGATATTCAGCATCATTATTGTGCTCAGTGGTCTCCTGCTGTTCACTCTATTGATTGGAAATATTCAGGTGACTTCTACTAAGATTTTCTTTTAATCACTTATTTTACTCAAAATTAATGCAAGACAGATGCATAGAGCAGACCTGTAAGTGAATGTTGCTGATGGGCTTGATATTTGCCTTCTATGTATATAGGTGTTTTTGCATGCTGTCATGGCAAAGAAGAGGAAGATGCAGTTAAGATGTAGAGACATGGAATGGTGGATGAGACGCAGGCAACTGCCATCAAGTCTCAGACAAAGAGTTCGCCATTTCGAACGTCAGAGATGGGCAACCATGGGGGGAGAAGATGAAATGGAGTTGATCAAAGACTTGCCACAAGGACTGAGACGGGATATCAAGCGTTATCTATGCCTCGACCTAATCAAGAGGGTAAATATAATACATGCTCTTCACCAGCAAACAAATTCATAAGAAAAGTAAAGTTTCTGCTTTGGATTGCTTGTCATTGTCAAGTGATTCTATAACTGAGCAAAATTATCCATGCCATGCTCTGATCAGGTGCCTTTGTTCCACAACCTGGATGATCTCATCTTGGACAATATCTGTGACAGAGTAAAGCCCCTGGTGTTTTCCAAGGATGAAAAGGTGCACAAGGATGTTTTATACTAATTTGATTTTTAAATGTAGGTACCTTTTATATAAATTGAAATGTATTGTTTATCCTAATCGTTTGCTTAATTTACATACATGCAGATAATTAGAGAAGGTGATCCAGTGCAACGCATGATATTCATCGTTCGAGGGCACTTACAGAGTAGCCAAAAGCTCAGCAAAGGCATGGTGGCAACATGTAAACTAGGCCCTGGAAACTTTGTAGGAGATGAACTTCTTTCATGGTGCCTTCGCCGCCCATTTATGGACCGTCTGCCCGCATCGTCCGCCACCTTCGTCTGTGTCGATGCAACAGAAGCATTTGCTCTAGATGCCAACCATCTCAGGTACATTACCGATCATTTCCGCTACAAATTTGCCAATGAAAGACTTAAGAGAACAGCCAGATACTACTCTTCTAATTGGCGCACATGGGCTGCTGTGAACATACAATTTGCCTGGCAACGATACAAGATGAGGACTAATGGTCCTGTGATTCAAGTACATGTAAATGGCGATAGTGACCGTCGTCTTAGGCAATATGCAGCTATGTTTTTATCTCTTAGGCCTCATGACCACCTTGAGTAGCGGAAGTCGAGACCCAAAGCTTTCTAATTATTCAGAGGTTTTAAAGTGAAGGCTAGAGGGATGTGGCTTCTTTCAAGCATGCAGGACATTATATTGAGGGTTGGAGGCTCCATTTCTTGGGATGTTGAGGTCATGAAGTTCTACATGGAAAATATTTATGCTTGGAAATGGTGGGAATTGAATATATATAGACATTTCTCATGGAAATAAAATTATTTGATCCATTTTTTTTTTCTGCAATGAGACCAAAAACATACTCTGCTTCCTTCATGCTTCCCTCACGTATTTCTTGTTTGTTTGTTTGTTTTTTTTTGTAGAGAAAAACCCACAACTCAGAATATAATTAAAAATAACGTGATGCTACATTGGGGTGTGTATCTTGCATTGCAAACCGCATTACCCCAACACTTTTAGATTTGTACAAATCACGTTTAATGCGTGATTCAATGAAATCCAAAAGTGATGAAATGTTGTACTTTACATCACATTTCAATCAATTTAGCATTAATTCTTAAAAATAAGTAATGTGCATATTGCCCAAATTTGAAGTTAATTACTTGGAAATGCACTCACATTTCTAGTCCTTTCCAAACCTTGGAAATTGGCTAAAAGCTTAGATTTTAACCTTATTTTTTTCTTTTGTTAAGACGTTTAGAATAGATTTAAATTGGTTGGCTTGGTTATATATGTTGGTTGAGTGGTAAGATTTTTCTCTGTTTTATTTTTTTATTTTTATTTTTTTTGGTTTGAAAGAAGGGCAATCAGATTTCTGTACCGCCCTTACTGGGAGCATGAAGAACCCTATGTACCATTTTCTCTTATCTAAATTAATATGTTTCATTCTACGTTTTTTATGCATAAAGGTTACTATCATGAATGTTTGAAAACCACCACACTTTTGAGTGGTGAGAACCTTTCATATGTATACTCATTTACAGATTGTATAACAGCGTAATTGAGGATTTACACATAAATGTTGATTACATAATAAATGGAAAGAATTAGCTAAACAGGCTCCTATAATTGAGGCTCAATGGATGCACATATGAAAGACCATAGATTAAGGCAGAGGATCCTCAACAATATGGAAGGCCTTAGATTAAGCCAGAGGATCCTCAACACCCCCTCGCAAGCTGAGCGTCAGATTTGAACAGACGTGGAGCTTGGAGCGAAAAAATTGAAAGAGAGGTCGAGGCACACTTTTGGTGAAAATATCGGCAACCTATAAGTAAGAGGGCACATACTGGGTGCGAAGTTTGCCAGCAACGACAAGTTCACGAAGAAAGTGGTAGTCTAACTCAACATGCTTGGCCCGTTTATGAGAAACAGGGTTGGAGCTCAAAAAAATTGCACTTTTGTTGTCACATAGGAGAAGAGGCTGCTGTGGAAGAGAAATTCTAAGGTCACGAAGGAGATGTGTGAGCCAAAGAAGTTCAGCGGCAGTGAGAGCAAGGGCACGATACTCAAACTCACAGCTTGAACGAGAAACAGTAGGTTACTTCTTGGCACTCCAAGAAACCAAGTTGTCGCCAAGGTAAATAGAGTAACCTGAGGTAGAGCGACGAGTATCAGGACATCATGCCCAGTCGACATCAGAATAAGCAACTAAAGCACCAGGAGCAGCGGATGGATGAAAAGTGAGGCCAAAGTGCAGTGTGCCCTTAACATAGCGAAGAATGCACTTGACAGCAAGGAAGTGGTCTTCAGTCGGAGAGTGCAGAAATTGACTGACAGAGTTTACAACATAAGCAATATCGGGACGCGTGATAGTCAAATTGTCACACCCTGGGTTGCACAACGTGCCCCCTACCCAGGTGTGGGCGCACCCCCTCAGGGCGAACGCCTAGCCATTATGGATCCATAATATTGTCATATCGCCATGTAGCAACCCAATCGCAGCTGGTCTACATCGAAATGATTATTTGTCTGCTACTATTCATGAATAGTGCAGGGCCTCCCTAGGAATCGAACTCGAGATCTCCCTTAAGGAGTCTAATTTCGTATTCCTAGTAGCCACTGACCATTAAGAAATGGTCTAATTTCGCATTCCAATGGCTCAGTGGCCACTAGGAATGCGAAATTAGACTCCTTAAGGGAGGTCTTGAGTTCGATTCCTATATGCATTCCATATAGACATGTTCAGTAAGATGACCATTAAGAAATGCATTTTTGACATCAAGTTGGCAGAGAGGCCATTTGTTTGTCACAACAAGAAAGAGGACAACACGAACAGTGGTGACCTTGATAACAGGGCTAAAGGTGTCGGTGTAGTCGAGACCAGGTACTTGTGTATAGCCTTTGGCAACAAGGTGAGCTTTGAGACGCTCGATAGATCCATCGGGCAAGTATTTGGTCCGAAATACCCATTTGGAACCCACAATGTTGGTGTTGGCAGGTCGAGGAACCAAAATCCAGGTACGATTAGTTTGCAAGGCTTGAACTTCTTCATCCATAGCGGCGAGCCATGCTAGATTCTTAATAGCAGATTTGAATCCTTTGGGCTCAGTGGATGCAAGTAGAGCAGAGAGAATACCAGAGGATCCTAAGACAGCAAGATTCGCCGGGTGGCGAGGTTTGAAAATACCAGCTTTGGATCGTGTAAGCATGGGATGAGAGGCCGCAACAGGAGCAGGGGTAGGCAGCTCAGTGATGAGCTCAAGAGAAGCGGGGCTAGGATCCGAGTGCGGCAGAGATGGACCTGCAAGAGAATCATTTGCCTGCAAATGCTCATCCACTGGATCAGTAGAAATACCACACGAGGTAGATCCAGATTGTATAATATGCTGGGAATGAGGCGCAAGAGAAGATGGTAGCATGTATGTAGGGGAAAGACTAGGTTCTAGAAAATTTGAAAATTGGAGGGAGGATATGGGTTGAGCCTTGGAGATATCGAGGTAGGGAAAGTGAGTCTCATCAAATTGAGCATGACGAGTGATATATATCCTAGAGGTGGTAGGGTCAAGACAACGAAACCCTTTGTAAGAGGAGCTGTAACCCAAAAAAATGCAAGGAATGCTACGGGGGGAAAATTTGTTAGGCATATAATCACGTAAACAAGGATAAACACGACAACCAAATGGATGAAAATTTTCATAATTTGGAGAGGAACCATATAGAAGCTCAAAGGGGGACTTACCTCCAAGAAATGGTGTGGGCAAACGGTTGATGATATAAGCTGTAGTGCTAAAGGCGTCAACCCAGAAGCGAGGGGAAGTGTGAGAATGAAAAAGCAGAGCCAAGCCAGTCTCAGTGACATGACGGTGTTTTCTTTCTGCACGACCATTTTGGGCGGGAGTGTATGGACAAGAGAGTTGATGATGAATGCCAGAGGTACGAAGATGAGCTTGAAAGCAATTGTTAGTAAATTCTTTACCACCGTTACTTTGAAAAATTTTGATACGAGCAGAATGTTGATTTTCCACAAATTTTTGAAAATGAATGAAAGTATCATAGAAGTCAGATTTAAATTTCAATGGATAAAGCCAAGTGAAACGAGAATAATCATCAATGAATGCAACATAGTAGGCAAAGCCCAAATTTGATTTTACGGGGGAAGGACCCCAGAGATCTCAATGAATAAGATCTAAAACATTAGACGATCTATGGTTATTTCGAGAATAAGGCAAACGGTGATTCTTTGCAAGTTGACATGCATCACATAATGTAGGAGATGGCAATAAAGAGGTAAGATAAAACTGTCCTTTTTATTTAAATAATATTTCTGAATGATTCACATGTCCAAGGCGAGAATGCCATAAATCATACGAAGCATGAAGAGATTTATTTTTAAGGACAGAAATAAAAGTGAAATTTCCGCGCTCGAGCACATATAAGCCTCCATCTCTTTTACAGGTTGCCACCACCCTTCCCGTTTGGTGATTCTGAACAGTGAAAAAATTATTAGTAAATGTAACGGATATTGGAAAATCATGCGTTAATTTACTAATGGACAAAAGATTTTTAGTGAGGTGAGGGACAACCAAAACATTTAACAGATGAAGATCTGGGGAAGGGGAAATTTTACCAGTGTGGGTAATGGGTAGGGACGCACCATTCCCTACAATCACACAATCCTTACCCGTGTAAGTGGTGGACTAGTCCAAAGTGGAGTGGGCTGGAGTCATATGAGCTGAAGCCCCTGTATCCAAGAACCAATCTGAAGCTTCATGCCCAGACATAGAGCAAGAAGCGTTGAAGGCTTCTGCAAGGTGCGCCGAGGGGTCATGTTGGTGCCGATCATAGCGTTGCCTGCACCGATCAGCATAGTGACCTTCCAAGCGGCAAATCCGGCACCGTGGTGGACGGCGACCTTGAGTGGGTTGAGCACGACTCTGTCCGTGACTGGAGAACCCGTGGTTGGTGCCATTTCCGCGGCCATGTATGGAGCGAGATGAGCCACCCCTGTGTGGAGAAGAGCCACGGGTAGCGGTGAATGCTGCAGCTGAAGGTGCTGGATTCTCAAGAGACTGTTGAAAAAGTTCAAAACCCTCAGCCTTTGACACAAGATCTGAGAAGCAGGGGAGAGGTGTTTGTGCCATTTGGGTAGTAGAGAAACTGGAGAAATCAGGTCTTAGGCCACGAAGAAACCAGTGAACTTTGTCGGTGCCATCAACAGGGCGACCGATGGCATGAAGCTGATCACATAAGGCCTTGAAGGCACGGGCGTAGGCAGTGACTGGACGGGTACCGCGCTTTATCAATTGGAGGTCGTCTTTGAGGCGTATTTCATGAGCTTTGGAGCGGTGGCTGAAAGTATTTTCAAGAGCAGTCCAGACCTCGCGAGATGTGGAGAGGTTGACGGCTTCAGCCATGGCTTCCTCTGTGAGAGAAGAGAGGAGAAGGCTTAGTTGGTGTTGATCGGTGACTTTCCATTCCAGGTGTTTGGTATTTGGTGTCTGAGAGGTAGGTGGATCAAATGGAGGTGGCGGCACAAGGGTACCGCCACATGACCCAGCAGACCTTGGCTCTCGAGAAGTGGAAGAAGTTGGCTCTTCCATAAGAGGTAGTTGGAGGAGGAGAGTTTGATGGTAACCATGTGAATCATGGTGTTGAAGGGAAGGAGGGTGGGAAAAAAATCAGAGGCCATTGGGATCGTGGGATGATAATCCAGGTATGCTCTGATACCATATGAATGTTTAAAAACCACCACACTTTTGAGTGGCGAGAACCTTTCATATATATACTCATTTACAGATTGTATAACATCGTAATTGAGGATTTATACATAAATGTTGATTACATAATAAATGTAAAGAATTAGCTAAACAGCCTCCTATAATTGAGGCTCAATGGATGCACATATGGAAGGCCTTAGATTAAGGCGGAGGATCTTCAACAACTATCATTTGATTTTTCAGTCTTATTGGACTAAATAGCTAGCTATTATAAAATTACACATGGTAATTTCCTAGCAAGCAAGCCATTAAGGATCACAAAATATTCTTCATATGGTTAGCAAGTGGATCTACTCCCCACATTATTGACCAAAATTCAAGTATATACAAGAGAAAGTCACAAAACAATTATGTATGTTGCTAATAAGATTAATTAACTTAATGATCACAATTGTTACGGGGTTAATTTGATCCACTTCCATCTATAAAAATTCCCTCAATTAGATCCTATAATTCAACAAATTCAAATAATAAACCATACAACTCATTTATTGAATGATCGTACAAGTTGTGTCAAGATCTTATGTTTATATGAAATAAGAGATCTATTATATATGTAAAATACATAAAAAAAAAGTACCCCTCAATCTAGTGAAGAAGTCAATGCATTAACAGTGAAGACCGTAGCTTTAATATTGTGGGAATTGGGCAGTGGAAACCGTAGTGGTGGTGACAGTAGCGCTGCTGCTGGTGGTGGTGGTGGTAGCCGTGCAACTTGAAGCATGGCAACAATGAAGATTTTTCTTGGCATGGTGAGGAAGGCACATCTTGCATTTCATCAATTCATGTCTCCCAGCAATCTTTGCCTTTTCAATCTTGTTGGCTATACGGTGAGCTTTAATTTTAGCTGCCTTAACCACTGTTCCTGCTATGATACTAGTTGCTGCTGATGATGATGAAGAAGTTGTGAAATTCTGGGTTTGGCTAGATGAATCCATGGCAGGTACTCTTGTTTATTTGAAGAAAGAATTCTGGAATATATATGGCTTGAAGAATCAAGATTGATAATTATATTGGGGAGCTTATAAGTTTCTACTTTCTAGATCCCCTGCAGCTGTTTTTTGTTCCCATTTGGCCTAATTACAAAAAGATGGGCTTTAAGCACTCTTCTTAATAGAGTAGCTATATATTGTTACCAGACAAAAACTTTTATACCCATTTATAATTAATGGGTATTGCGTGATGCATTAATTATATTAATCATACATACATACCCATTAATTTAGTATTCTCTTAAACTAGATAAAAACAAAACAATATATATGGATAAGCCGGTATTAATTTCCTAATGATCATTATGAAACTCATTCAAGGAGTGATTAATTACCAAAAAAATGACATAATTAATTATATATCATAATGAGTTTGGCTTACCCCAGAGTTCTGTATCTGGCTAGAACTTGAAACAGCTTATTTTTCTATAACTATTTCAAAGATATATACTTTAAGATCATATAACTTCACACCAAATTAACTTTCCTTTACCATAAAAACATATCCCTACCTTAAATTTGAAGTCCTTTTCCACTCAATAAGAAATTATATGCACAATTACAAGCTTGTATCAAGCTTATCCATATTACTTATGCGTGTGGTATTTTTATTGGTTGGGTTAGGTTCTTTCTATTATCTTATGGTTAAGGAAACTGTGAAATGAGAGTAAAATGTAGAAAGACAACAATAATGAGAGGAAAAGGATGATGGTGTATTACGCATGATGATTTCCCTAAATAATGGTCAGTAAAGAACACATTCAAGGGATGGCTATATATAAACAAATTGACATTGCATTTTTATTTGAATTAGGCTGCTTACCCTTTTTCTACAAAAATCCTGATAACGAAAACTTTTATTCGTTCCAAGATAAAGTTTAACGCAATAGTACACAGTGCTCTGCTGCCCGAAACATATCTTAAAGCATAAAGTTCAAACCATCATCTTTCTTTCTAGCTATTTTGAAGCGAGCATGCAATATTGTGCTCTATACTTACTGGTATAAGGTTAATTTTATTAATTACCAAAGGTATTCCTATTTTCTTTTCTTTTTTTTGGGTTTGAAAGGAAAATACGGACAACTAGGGCCTCACAAAAGCCACACTAGACAAATCCACACAAAGCAGCTGGGAGACACCAGACGAAGGATGAGAGAAGGTGACCAAAGAAGCATTCACCGTACTTCCCAAGTTAGCCATGTAATCTTCACTTTGATTCCCTTCCCTCAAGACATGTTGCAACCTGCAGTTCCAAATCCTTCTAATTAACTCGCAACAATCTACAATGAGACACTTCAGGGTGGTCGAGTGCATACTCACCTTTGATAAGGTTTAAAACCTTAAAAGGATCATTCAATTTGTTAGGGGGAAGGGTCCATTAAGAATAGTTTGTTAAGTACTTGTTATGAATCTATCTCACAAAAAAATACAAGGAAACAATTTCGGTCACCCATGGCGGCTTCTTCTTCATGCGTCACCACACTCAACCCACCTGGAATCATCTTCTTCATAATCTTCCTTTTTGTTGTAAACTTCCCCGCCCTCTTCTCTCTTCTTCTCTAAATAGTCTGTTCTTCTCGAATTGCATTTTCCCTGCTCTTGTTGTTGTCGGCAAGTATGGGCGACTTCAAATCTATCAGATGTCTCTCATCCTCTTTCAAAGTCAATAACAAAGAGTTCTTTGTTGATAATAGCATTAACGAAAAATGGGTGATGATTAAGGAAGTCATTGGACAAAAGACCTTCTTCTTACGGATTTTAGCGGGCTCAGCTGAATGGATTCTCAATCAGCTTGGGTTAGCAACTAGAATTGGTGTGAACTCTGAGTTCAAGAAACAACTTCGAAATTTGAATGAAGTGATCATAATTGAAGCCCTCTCTAATAAACAGGGAAGGTTCCTTAAAGTTTCAAAGGTTAAAAACTCGAGAGTTAGGGCTATATTCATCCCCGAAGATGAGCCTAGGACTGGTTGGAAGGCGTTCGAAGAAAGCTCCCATGGTTATTACTGCCATTGAGTGCAAGAAAACTAGTTGGGAGCATGTTATCGTCATTTTCAGAGCATATTCATCCCTTTGGTGGTCTGCTGTGGAGGAACACCTCGCTGTCGTACTTCATCGTCTTATTCAGCTATGCCTCATGGCAGATGACCACGCGTTGCTATGGTGTGAGAATCAAACTGAGAAGCGTGCAGTACTTTCGTCTACCCAGAATAATGAGTTATGTTCTGTTGAATGTCATGCTTCTCTTCAATGGCCAAAACGAGGTGTCGTCAAGGGTGGATTGGTGTAGATGGTGTTCCATTTGAACAATGGCGGCCGAAAATGTTTAAGAAAATAAGGGTGTTATGCAGGGGTGTCAAAATCTCTACCAATTTTCTCTCCCCTTCATTCACAACCCTCAAAATCGCCTATTACAAAATATCACAACCCTGTATTTCCTAAAATACCCCAATAATCTCGTAATACCTCCCTTAAGTTGGAGCGTAAAGATCTCGTACGCCCAACTTGCATAGTAAAAACTCAAAGTTCGCTTTCCCCAACGCTTTTGTAAAGATGTCTGCAAATTGAACACTAGTAGAAACATATGACGGACAAATCATCCCTTCAGTCACCGCATCTCGAACAAAATGGCAGTCAGCCTCTATATGCTTTATTCTTTCGTGAAAAATCGGATTTTGAGCAATGTACAAGGCCGACTGACTATCACAAAACAACTTCATACCCTTCGGATGTCGCACACCCAAGTCGCTTAAAAGTTGGTTAAGCCACTTTAACTCACACACTGTTGCCGCCATTGATCTATACTCAGCCTCTGCAGACGATCTAGACACTGTTTATTGCTTCTTGGTCTTCTACGACACATGAGAACAACCAAGTAACACGAACCAACCTGTCAAGGAACGCCACGTAAGTGGACAACTAGCCCAATTCGAATCACACCACCCTTCTAGACATAGGTCACTATCAGCACGAAGCAAAATCCCTTGCCCTGGACTCTTTTTCAAATATCTCATGACCCTGAGAGCTGCCTCTCAATGATCCTCACGAGGTTGTTGCATAAATTGGGACAAAAATATGAACCGAATATGCAAGATCAGGTCTTGTCACAGACAAGTAAATCAATCTCCCTACAAGTCACCTATACGGCGCCGGATCCGCAAGGAATACGCCCTTAGCAAGGGCCAAATTGTGATTTTGTTCCATAGGAAATGCAGCAGGCTTTGCTCCCAATAAACCCGTTTCAGAAATTATCTCGAGTGTGTATTTTCTTTGGCAAAAAAAATTCCTTCTGGATTACGGGCTACCTCTAGCCCTAAGAAATACTTTAAAACTCCCAAATCCTTCATATGAAAGCACCTGCCAAGGTAATCTTTAAAAGTTGTCAATGCAACCTTATCATTCCCTGCAATAATCAAGTCATCAACATAAACTAACACGTTGATCTGAGTTTTTCCCCTGCACAACCCAAATAAGGAATAATCTGAATAGGATTGCACAAAACCATAATTCTTCAACACTGTTGACAGTTTTGCAAACCAACATCGGGGAGCTTGTTTCAGACCATACAACGACTTTTTCAACCTGCAAACCATGTTAGGATTTGTATTTTTGAAACCTGGAGGAACCTTCATATAAACCTCATCACTTAAGTCACCGTGAAGGAAAGCATTATGCACATCCATTTGATGTACCTCCCAATTTTTAACAGCAGCAATTGCAAGAAAAATACGAACCGTCACCATTTTTGCCACAGGAGCAAATGTCTCGTTATAGTCAATTCCTTCCACCTGATGATTGTCATAGATCACAAGTCTTTCTTTGAGTCGCTCTATGTTGTCATCAGGCTTATATTTAATTTTATATATCCACTGGCTCCCTAATGCTTTCTTTCGGGGTAGAAGAGTCTCCATTACCCAAGTCTCATTGTCTTCAAGGGCTCGTATCTCCTTACCTATCGCATCTCGCCATCCCGAGTCTTTCATCGCTTCATTAAAATGCTTTGGCTCATGAACCGCTGTCACAGCTGCAAGAAAATCCCTATGTCTCACAGAAAAACGTTCACAATTCACAAAATATGTTATAGGATAGGGCGTACCTGAGGAAGAGGAAGTAGCGGATGAATTCTCAGATGAACTTATTTTTCGTATAGTATGAGTAACAAAATCACGATACCGTGTTGAAGGAGTTTTGACTCGTTTTCCTCGCCCTAGCTCATCCTCAACTTCCACACTTTGCTCCCCCACCGTATTCTCCAGCCCTTCATCACGCACATCCTCATATGCGGGCTGTGGCTCGGGCTGCACCGCAGCACCAGACCCCCCATCGAGGGTGGACGCTGCTTCCAACCCCCCCTCAACGCATGCAGCACACTCATAGGCACCCTCATCCTCACTCCAGGCCCCATCCTCATTGTTTGCCAGCATAGAAGTTACAACATTCCTTGGTTGGTTTGGCGCAAAAGGAAATTCTTTCTCAAAGAACTTCACATCCCTCGATACAAAGTACTCATGTGTTTCTAAATCATACAATTTCCAACATTTCTTCCCAAAAGAATAGCCAACAAAGATACATTTACGGCTCCTACTTGCAAATTTATCACCTTTGTGTTGTTGATTATGAGCATAGCAAAGACAACCAAATACACGAATAACATCATAAGAAGGCACTTTCCCAAACAACATTTCATATGGCGATTTAGTCTTAAGTAAAGTAGAGGGTGTCCTATTAATCAAGTGACACGCTGCCAACACACATTCACCCCAAATTTTGATTGGTAAGTTCCCTTGAAATCTTAGGGCTTTAGCCACATTTAAAATGTGTTGGTGCTTTCTCTCAACTCTCCCATTTTGTTGAGGAGTCCCAACACAAGAAGTCTCAAAAATAATCCCATTATTTTGAAATAATCATGCAAACAATTAAATTCGGTCCCATTGTCACTTCTCACACGTTTTATCACTTGTTCAAATTGACGTTCAACCATAGCAACAAAATTAAGAAACATAGGTTCAACTTCCATTTTATTGCAGAGTAAATAGACCCAAATTCTTCTTGAAAAATCATTTACTATTGTCAAAAAATAGGTAGCCCCACACGAAGAACGAGCCTTGTAAGGCCCCCACAAATCTAAATGAACAAGTTCAAAAATCCTACCAGCTTTATTCGTACTAATTGGAAAACTAGATCTAGGTTGTTTTGCACGCGGACACACATCACAAGCTTTATTATTTGTCCTACAAGAATGACTTACAGCCGGAATCATCTTCAATATTTTCTCCGACGGATGCCCCATTCGTTGATGCCATAACTCGAACGATGAATCACCATCCACTGTCAAGACCTTCACTTGAGGAACACCACGAAAAAAATAAAGTCCATCCAATCTTTCACACGCTCCAATCACCTTCCTTGTCGGTTGGTCATGTATAACACAAATATTATTAGTGAATTGTACAACACAATTTGATTCATCGATTAATTGAGTAACATAAATTAAATTGCATGTCAATTGTGGGACATAAAGCACATTGTCAAGCTTCAATCCGCCTGGCAGCACGACACTCCCCTCTTGGTTTGCTTCTATCGTGTTTCCATCTGGCAAACCCACCGGGCAGTATTGCACCTTTCTCACATTCTTCAAAATAGACAAGTCGCACGTCACATGGTTCGGCGCTCATGTATCGATAATCCAACTAAAATGACTGTTCTTACCATATAGTCGATCTTTTGTTTTGTCGAAGTTCAAAAATGCAAGAAGTTGCTGCAGTTGCGTTGCGAAAATACCTGCAAGAGCCGCAGCGTCGGTTGCACCTGCCAGCCCCTGCGAGTTCCTTGCGTGCTGCCCAGATGAAGTTCCAGCCCCGCCAGTTTTATGTGCGCGGACAGGCGGTGCACCATGCCCTTTGCCACGGCCAGAACCTGCACGCCCACCTCCTCTTCCTGTCCGTCCTCCACCATTCGGGGAACCCGTGTAATTGAAAGCAAGAGGATTCGGCGTGGCCTTCTCTATTACAATGGTTGCAAAACTTGTCAGTAGTATCCACAAAACGAGACTTACCACGCGTATCAGGCTGAATTGCGAAGGCCATGATACTATCTCGTCCATCCTTGGATAACTCTCCGCCACGCAGTCGTTCCGCTTGAATCACTTGTTGATATGCTCGATCAAGCGCCGGCAATGGCTCTTGTCCAAGCAGATTTGCTCGAATTGAAGCATATGCTCCATCGAGGCCGATAAGAAAGTGATGTAGATAGTCATCTTCTCTCAGTTTTTTTACTTGCGTGACTATGCTACCCGTGCAACCTCCACACTTACAAACCGACATTTTCACATATGTGATCAGTTCGTCCCAGATTTTTGACAAACGACCAAAATAAATTGCCACAGTCTCGGCTTTTCCTTGTTTGCACTCTCCCAAGGACATTTTTAATTGACATATACGAGTACCGCTTACCACACAAAATCTGTTTTTGAGATTGTTCCACAGGAGTTGTGCATCATCACATTCTCCAAGTGTCGACCGAATGGACGGTTCAATGGTATTGGTCAGCCATGACACCAACATCGAATGCACAGCTATCCAATCCTTAAGTTTATCCACTGTTGTTGGCTTCGGAACCTTCCCGTCCACAAAGCCAAATTTCCTCTTTGCCTTAAGCGAGGTTCGAATTACCCTCGCCCATTCATCGTAGTTCTCACCACGTAATTGAATCGGGGTAATGATGTTTCCCGGACCATCACTCGATCCAAGATGATACGTCATATCCACCCTTTTGTCACCCTCTCCGCCAGCCACGATCTCACTGTTCACTGTTCACTGTTCACCGAGAATCTCCTCCTCGAGGATGAAGGCAACCAGAAAATAACCAATGAACAGGAAATCACCGTTCCCTGTTCACGGCGTGTAGATGAACAGGAAATCATTGTTCACGGCGTGCAGATGAACAAGAAATCATTGTTCACTGTTCACTAATTTTCGATCTGCAGTTTTGATCCTCGTAGTTCTTTGATTTTCGATCTACAGTTTGAGATTTTCCGCCGGAATGAATGGTCAGTGGCCGGGATCGGAGAGATCGAAGCTGAGATCAGATGACTCACGTTGCGGAGATCAACTTTTTCCCCAAACTTTTGAAGAAGATCTCGTTAGGGTTTCACGATGAGTTCCACAGCGACGACGAAGGGAGACCGTGGTAAATCAAAGTCGTCAAAGTCGGTCTCTCGGTCTTCAAAGGGCTGTCTCCAATTTTCGGTCGGCAGGATCACGAGGTATCTCAAAGCCAGACGTTACGCCGAGCGTGTAGGCGCCGGAGCTCCGGTTTATCTCTCCTCCGTTCTTGAGCTTGCTGGAAACGCTGCGAGAGATAACAAGAAGAATCAGATAACTCCTAGGCACGTACAGCTCGTGTGACGCCCCAAAAATTATTTCATCTAGCCCATAACTCAATTGCACTTTGCCCAAACTCTATGCATTGCCTTGATATGTTTGGTGTTTGTTTGATGGTTGTTTAATGTTTGTATAGTTGATGCTTGATAATGTATATAAATATGTGTATCATAAATTGTATATGGGTCATGTTAAATTAAAGTATAATGCATATGTTATTATTTATGCATGGGCCCATTAAACCATGAATTGATATGGGTTAGGATTGATTGAATAAAAGGATAAATGAGAATGAAAATTTGGTGTATTAAATGGATTGGACATTTAAAATACATGGAAGCATGAGATTGGTTAAAGTACATGTGGTTGGTATGGGTAGTATGAGACCAACACATGTGAAGGTTGGTGCATGAAAGTGGACAAATGTCCCATGCCCATTTCTCTTCTCCAAGGAAGTGCTAGAAAGTGAGGTGAGTGGAGGGAATCCAAGAATGTGCTACAAGAATGTGTTAGAAAGTGAGGTGAGCGGAGAGAAAGGAAAAAAATAAAAGAAAAGAAGAGAAAGGAAAGAAGAAGAGAAAGAAAAAGGGAGTTGCAGGAGGAAAATCTCTGCGACGTTTTCATCAAAGATCTGGATCTTCGGGATATATGGTCAGATTAAGCTCAAGTTTTGTCGGAAAGTTTTGATTTGAGGTTTCTTCTAAGAGATCTAACCTCTCAAACCAAGCTGGTCGGAAAGTCTAGATTTCTTGCGCCGTTTCGCCCAAACTTATAGATCTCCTCAATATACCATTGGATGGATATCAAATTTGAGTATGTAGTTTAAAACCGATATTTCTGCATTCTGAATGGTGGAGATATTGATTAGAGGTTTTGTCTAAGAGATCTAACTTCTCAAACAAAGCTGGTCGGAAAGTCTGGATTTCTCGTGCCGTTTCTCTCAAACTTATAGATCTCCTCAATCTACCGTTGGATGGATATCAAATTTGGGTATGTAGTTTACAACTGATATTTCTGCATTCTGAACAGTGGAGATGTTTACGATTAAGTATGTTGTGTGATATAGTCATCTAAGTTTGAGTATTTGCAGCGGGAAGGAGAAATTGTCTAATTAGAGACTTGTTCATCAAATATACTTATCTTTTCGGTCCACCGTTGGATTGGGCTGATATTTGGACAAAAGGTTTGTTTCTTCACATACTTCAATCTGTACGGTTGATTTTGTGATTACATATTTCTGTTGGTAGATTGATACATCTGAACAGAATATTAAATGAAGAATTGGTAGGGTTGCTTGTATTATACCTAAATTTAGAATATGAACTTAGACCTTTCAAAATAGCTTGCATGTCAACTATGTTGACCTAGTTGCCATTGTTGATGAACCCATGATTCAAAATCAATGATATACGTGGCTGAACATGGTAACCTAGTGTAAATCAACAATATGACCTAAGTATGAAATTTTTTATATTTTAGGGCTTTTGATGCTTTTGGCCTAGAATCATTGAATTGATGCAACTTATGTTTAATTAAGCATGATTAGGGTTGATTATGCTACTGATTTGGTGGTTGTGACCATATCATGGGTTAGGCCTACTTGTGATCAAGTGACCCAATTTGGGCATGTTTATGCCTAAGGAATTGAAAATCAGTGTTTTTGATTAATAGAATGGCTTATGTATGAGAACTATGCACTAGAGGCCTAAGTCATGTGATTTGAGTTGAATGATGAGATTAGATGAGATTTAGGATTATTGTCTATATGTGGACTGATTTAGGGTTGGTGTGTAATGTCTATGTGATTGAGCATAGAAATTGATGTATGGTAGGATATTGATGAATGTTTCAGGATCTTGATTGGGTTGATTTGGTTTGGTGGTCGTGTGTGGTTAAATACTCTCGCGAGGCTTGGTTGTGAATAGAATTCATTTATGATTATATCTTTTATGTCATCATATCACTTATATATATTGTATGTTGAAAGCATGAATGTGTTCTAATGTTTTGAATGATGCATTGATTTGAGACAACCTTATGACTTTGGTTGGGCCCATCTATCTGGTTAATAGGGGGACTTAACATTGTCATAGGAGGGTTTTAGGAAAGGAAATGATTAGGGTCAACGGTACGGTGAAATAGACGTGCACTAGTAACCCAATGCATGTGGAATGTGGATCCAAATTGATAAGCTTTTACTTGCATCGAACTTATTATAAATGCTTGATATCTATATGTTATGAACTTTTAATCATGCTACACATTGACATGCATACATGATATTTATTGATGAGTATTGATAGCATATTTGAATTCTATTCACTTGGCACCGTTGGCTCACCCTCATTTTCCTCTTTTAGGTCCTTCTGTCCCGAATAAGGGCAAAGGAGTAATCATATCTTGAGGGTTTTGCCTGCGAGAGAATCCAAAGCCTCGATGTGAGTTGAGAGGCATTTTGATTGAACTGTGTTTTAAATTATGAAGTATTATATTTTGGATTATGTAATTATAACACTTACCACATTGTAGTATGGGTGAGTTGTGACTTGTTAGATAGCCCATGTGGGCATTTGACGGTTTTTATTTGTACCCACAATTTTGGACTTTATGTGTATGTCAATTTTAATGGACTGTAGAGATTATGATTTTATTTATGGTTCATTTTTATGGATTATCTCTTGTCTTGGATGATTAATACGGTTGGTGGTTTTGTTTAGTACCTTTTGATATTATGTAGTTGTTTGAGATAAGGCTCGTAAGGTCTCAACCACCTCACGGAAGTTGAGGAGTGGTCGAAGATGCCTACGCCGGGCTTCCCGCCCCGGCATTCCGCACGCCATTCCCTGTGGGGTTGGTGGTCCGGGGTGCGGGGTCGCCATAGCTCGTTGTGAGAAACGATGAGGAATTGAGCAAGCTTTTGGGATCTGTGACAATCGCGAATGGAGGAGTTTTGCCAAATATTTATCAGGCTCTGATACCATGTCAAAATCTCTACCAATTTTCTCTCCCCTTCATTCACAACCCTTAAAATCGCCTATTACAAAATATCACAACCCTATATATATTACAAAATATCACAACCCTATATTTTCTAAAACACCCCAATAATCTCGTAATAGGGGGCTTGCTTGAGGTGGCAGATGACACCATTAATCTTTCTTTCCTAAGGTTTATGAAGCTAAAGGTCCATGGGGATGGCGACAGTTTTGTTCTAGTGTGCTTGAACAGAGTGGACTACGGCGTTAAACTATTCAAGCTAGATGACCATCAAAATATGGCCGGAGCTATCGATTGTCCGTTGAACAAGGGAGGGACGGCGAAGCAAAACCCAGATTTCCAAATCCATGCTGGACGCTCAAATCGAGGAAAATCCATGGTTGTGATGGATCCGCCTCTCCAAACGTCGCAGAGATCGTGGCGCGACATGGCTCAGGGTGTCGGGGCTTTTTACATGATTACCCTTAAAAAAAAAAAAATTCCACAAATGCCATCCCCTTAAAAATAATGTCACATTTGCCACAGTTTACTGTTCACTGCACAGTCATCGCACAGTCAGCGCGCCAAACAAGCGCCACGTCGGCGCGGAGGTGGAATTTTTTTAAGTGGAAGGGAAGGCGTCTTTTCAAAAGACGCCTTTCCTTCCACTAAAAAAAAAATTGTGAAGGGAAGACATCTTTTGAAAAGACGCCTTCCCTTCCACTTAAAAAAAAATTGTGCAAGGGAAGGCGTAAATTTTTTAAGGTGAAGCGAGAAAAGACGCCTTCCTTTCACCATTTTTTTTAAAGTGGAAGGGAAGGCGTCTTTTGAAAAGACGCCTTCCCTTCAAAGTTTTTTTTAGTTTTTCTTTAGCTGAAGAGAAGGTGTCTTTTGAAAAGACGCCTTCTCTTCAAAGCTATTTTTTTTTAACTGAAGGGAAGGCGTCTTTTCAAAAGACGCCTTCCCTTCATAATTTTTTTTTTAAATGAATGAAAAATCAAAGTTTTATTCAAAGTTATTACTAAACTGTTCGACCTCACCGAATCCAAACCACGTGGTTTTTTTATGCCGACCACTTTCAGCACGTCCCACTATCCTCCCCCGATCCCCCGGAGTCGACCGAATCTCATTCCCATGTCCGGTTGAATTTTTGGACCCCCATCCCGAATTCAAGTTTAAATGAAAAACATAAGCTTTTTCTAAACTGTTCATCCTCACCGAAGCCAAACCACGTGGTTTTTTTTAAGCCGACCACTTTCAGCACGTCCCATTATCCTCCCCCGATCCCCCGGAGTCGACCGAATCCCATTCCCATGTCCGGTTGAATTTTTAGACCCCCATTCCGAATTCAAGTTTAAATGAAAAACATAAGCTTTTTCTAAACTGTTCGACCTCACCGAATCCAAACCACTTGGTTTTTTTTAACCAGACCACTTTCAGCACGTCCCACTATCCTCCCCCGATCCCCCGGAGTCAACCGAATCCCATTCCCATGTCCGGTTGAATTTTTTGACCCCCATTCCGAATTCAAGTTTAAATGAAAAACATAAGCTTTTTCTAAACTGTTCATCCTCACCGAAGCCAAACCACGTGGTTTTTTTTAAGCCGACCACTTTCAGCACGTCCCACTATCCTCCCCCGATCCCCCGGAGTCGACCGAATCCCATTCCCATGTCCGGTTGAATTTTTGGACCCCCATTCCGAATTCAAGGTTAAATGAAAAACATAAGCTTTTTCTAAACTGTTCGACCTCACCGAATCCAAACCACGTGGTTTTTTTTTAAGCCGACCACTTTCAGCACGTTCCACTATCCTCCCCCGATCCCCCGGAGTCGACCGAATCCCATTCCCATGTCCGGTTGAATTTTTAGACCCCCATTCCGAATTCAAGGTTAAATGAAAAACATAAGCTTTTTTTAAATTGTTCGACCTCACCGAATCCAAACCACGTGGTTTTTTTATGCCGACCACTTTCAGCACGTCCCACTATCCTCCCCCGATCCCCCGGAGTCGACCGAATCTCATTCCCATGTCCGGTTGAATTTTTGGACCCCCATCCCGAATTCAAGTTTAAATGAAAAACATAAGCTTTTTCTAAACTGTTCATCCTCACCGAAGCCAAACCACGTGGTTTTTTTTAAGCCGACCACTTTCAGCACGTCCCATTATCCTCCCCCGATTCCCTGGAGTCGACCGAATCCCATTCCCATGTCCGGTTGAATTTTTGGACCCCCATTCCGAATTTAAGGTTAAATGAAAAACATAAGCTTTTTCTAAACTGTTCGACCTCACCGAATCCAAACCACGTGGTTTTTTTTAAGCCGACCACTTTCAGCACGTCCCACTATCCTCTCCCGATCCCCCGGAGTCGACCGAATCCCATTCCCATGTCCGGTTGAATTTTTGGACCCCCATCCCGAATTCAAGTTTAAATGAAAAACATAAGCTTTTTCTAAACTGTTCATCCTCACCGAAGCCAAACCACGTGGTTTTTTTGAAGCCGACCACTTTCAGCACGACCCACTATCCTCCCCCGATCCCCCGGAGTCGACGGAATCCCATTCCCATGTCCGGTTGAATTTTTGGACCCCCATCCCGAATTCAAGTTTAAATGAAAAACATAAGCATACATGTTCAGTACAAGGTAATTTTGTTAAAAAAAATTTATTGAATTGAAGGGGCAAGTTTACATACATGTTGAGTACAACATTATCAAAACATATACAAGTTTAAATGAGAAACAAGTTGTCAATCTGTGCCACATATTGGCCATTTACGTCGTTTATTGCGCCGTAAGTGATCTCTTCTATACTGCTGCAAAGGCACCTGAACAATTTGCTCGGCAGATGGTGCTGGATCATTGTCAACGGGCATAGCTGATATGTGGTCATCCTCACGATCATCATGCGCCTCAATAGCCATATCTGCTATAAAAGCACGTCCTCGCCTTGGCATTCTTTGTCGTCTACCTATCCAATGTCCTTCTTCACCCAAGGTTGGATTGTCCTCGAATGAAGTAGCCGTCGGGTCGATATGAATATCTGGTATTTCATCGCCAAAGGAGGATGGATCGTGACGCAATGGTGACGTGTGGACATCTGTGAATGAATCAGCACGACCGGAAGGAGTGATGGGACTCTGATGATATGCTGAGGATTGTCCCTTTGTTGTGTCCCTCCTAATCATGTAATCAGCATGCACACTTTGTAGCGTAGTCATTGATATCCTCTTAATGTCCCTCGCTACAGTCATATCATGCACCTCACTGCGCAAATGCATTTGAGCCACGTTGCAAACCTAAATAAATTAAAAGTGTCATACGTTAGCGAAAATAACTACAACTTAGGTTAGCAATAAGTGAAAACGCGAATTGCATAATGTACTTTCTTACCAAAAAATCGATTGTTGCACCACTTTCAGTCATATACCTCCTAGTGATTGATCGAAACCAAACCATATATGGGTCATTGTACTCCATAGGCACCGAATCATTAATTTCACCAACTGCCAAGTTATCGACACGATGCTGCCATTCATCCACATAATATATGTGCTTTTCAATCCAATTACTGTCACATTGGCTTCTCATATCACACTTGTGAAGCTCAATACTTGTGTCGCATGGCTCCGGAATCGTTTGTCTCGTGCCAAATTGACGTAACACTCGATCTGGCCGATGTAATTCAACTATGGCGAAGCAAATGAGTGGAGAAACAGTGTGCCATATGTGTCGCCCATGCTTGCAATACTCTGGTAAGGCATCAATCAAATCTTCGGTGTATGGAGTCCAACTTACCTGTACATGGACCCCTAACGTCAAAATTGGAAAACATTGCAAAAATATAAGGAAAACATTAATGTAAATTGTTTGGAATATTGTACCTCTTCAAAACCTTTAGTGTCCAACGTCTCTCTATATTTATTCAATACATGCGTTGAGACTTCTTTCTTTATTAAGGCGTGTCTCCACCTGCAAATAGTAAGGACAAATTAATAAACGTTAACAGTAAATGTTGAAAAGGAAGATCGGTGTGGACTTAAGTAAAAAATTACTCATTTACCTATATGCCAATGGTGGTGGTGGCAACAGATGTGCATTTGGACCTGCATGATCCTCGCGTTGAATGTTGCATCTTCGTGGAGCCAAAAAAGGAAATCTATCCCATGCCCATAGTTGTATTAGTACCAGTGCTCCTGAAACACCTCGTTTATCATAATCAACTGCACGACACATTTGACGATATAACCATGCTAGCACTGCACTGCCCCACGCGTATGTACCGGCAACATCGAAGTCCGCAAGAAGAGGCAGAACACATAGGTGTACAAGGTTGTTTGACTGGTCTGACAACAACCCACTTCCAATCAACTGCAAAATATATGCTCGTGCATACTGTTGTATTTCAATTTCTGTTGCTTCTTCGGGTAAGTTTGGAACTCTTTCTCCAAGGGTTACTAGACTCAATCGTCCCCCGCGTCTTTCTTTCCCAACTGGAATGAACCCGAGCAACTCAACACATAAATCTTCGTAAAGAAGGTTGGTCGATCCCGTCACAGGTAGACCATCGACACGCAAGCCCAATTGGACCTCCACATCTTGGAGTGTAATAGTCGCTTCTCTGCAAGTAAGGTGGAAGGTATGAGTCTCTTGACGCCAACGCTCTATGAAGGCAGTTATTAAGTGCCAGTCTAACTGAATGTATCCCACAGTGCTACCCCATAAAAACCAGCGCGCTGCAAGTATGGAATAATACGCGGGTCAAGCGGAAGTGTGCGGTGGACAACGGCTTCCCTGCGTCGACAATGCAACTCTGGCACTGGCTGCAAAAATAAATTATTATATTGTCAGTCAAAGATTTAATACAAAAGGGATTAAATATCAAAATAATACATAAGTACCTCTCCATCCCATATGGGACCAGATCGATGACGGGCCTGCAACGAAAGTATTGATGGATCTAAAGGTCCTGGATCCATCTAACATAGATGAACTAACATTACATTTAATTACCACATATTATGATCAAACGTAGATAAAGAAATATTAGAAAAAGATAAAAATGTGAGAATAATTATGAGACAATAGATCGTACATGACAAAGTCTATCCCACACAGTGTCATATTACATTGCAAAAGATACAGAAGACTTAAAAAGTAGAAAACATGAAATATATGTGGGCAAACAATAGCTTATGTAGCCCCATCACGGAGGGTTGGACACCTCCGCCTGTTGTGGTCTTCTTGTCCACATTGTCTACATCTAATCTTAGACGAGGGTTCCCTTATATCCATCTCATTTCTTAAGCGCGACGACCTCGGTCGACCAGATTTGCGAACATGACCAGAATTAGGTATCACCGTATAAGGAATAGTACATTCTGGCCAATAAGATTCGTGCGGAATGGGATGGAACTGAGATTCGTAGCACTTAGAGTAATGCTGGAGGAGGTACCAATGATCAATGTATTGGTCACAATTGATCGAAGCATAACGACACGCTGCTTGGATGTGTGAACAAGGAATCCCATAACATTGCCATTTGCCGCAGTTGCAGAAACGATCTTTTAGTCGAACCACCTGCTTGTTTCCCCCTTTGTTCATGCAGACATCTTGTATACCGGTAACAACCTCAAATGTCTCAAGCTGTCGATTGATCATTGTAACAGTGTGGTTCCCTGCCTTAAGCCCCCAATTTCTCATTTTCTCAACCACATACTTTGTGAAAACTTCTCCATTAGTAATTGCTTCATCTATTTCTTGCTGTCTAACGATAAACCACCGAACACATCTATAAAACGTTAACTGAACCAATGCTGTGACCGGATAAAATCAAGCCCCCTTCAATACTCCATTGAAACACTCTAAAGGAAGAAAACAGGAAACAAATTAGACGGTAATTGACAATTAAAAAAATAGCTCAGAGAATTCAAATAAGTAAATGCATAGACTAACCAGCGACATTCGTAGTCATCCAACCATACCGCACCCCACCATCGTAAGCCATTGTCCACCTCTCTCTAGGAAGGGTAATGGGATTAAACCATCTTGTGCAACCCTCTTTCTGGTGCTCTAGTTCTTTCATTAGTGCCTCAAACTTACGTGGTTGGTGTTGTGACCCTGCTGCCTTGGCCAAATCTCTCAACTTCTCGTTACGGTACTTATCATTGAAATTACTACCCACATGCCTCAAACAGAACCTATGATATGCCTCCGGCTCGGTCCAACCATTCTCTACTCTTTTAACTGCATTCAATATGCCAGGGTGACGATCACTGACAAGGCAAATGCCTTCTCTGTTAGTCACGCTATAACGAAGCTTCCTTAGAAACCATGCCCAGTTGTCAGTATTTTCTTGATGAACAATAGCAAATGCGAGAGGGAATATATGACTGGCTGCATCGATTGCCGTGGCGATGAGCAACTTACCGCGGTACTTTCCATATAGGTGTGTACCATCTATTTGTATGATAGGCCTACAATGCTTAAAACCCTCAATTGAGGGACCAAAAGCCCAAAAAAAATGATGAAATATGGCTATCCCATTGTTGTCAGGTTCGTAGTGATTTACAAATGCATGCGAACCTGGATTACTAGCATTCAATGCATCCCTCCATTTGGGGAGTAGGTTATACGATCCCTCCCAATCACCAAATATCTTTTCCATCACCTTTTTTTTTGCACGCCACACTTTTTGTAATGCACATCGTATTTGTAATTATTTTTAATGACTTGATGTAGCGCCGACACAGAAGTTGAAGGATCTCGCCTTACAATATCAAAAATTTCGTGATATATTAGCTTTAAATCCAATTGTCTATGATCTTGCGACATTTGGGCATAAATACATGTGTGTGGAAATGGGCATTTTGTGATCTCAAACAATCCCGATTTCTTGCGTTTCGAAGCCCGTAGCCTCCACTGACAACCATCTTTCGATTTCTTACACCTAATTGACCAAAATTTGGGTTCTGAATCGACCACAACATATTCTTGTTGCTTGGCTATACAACATCGTTTTACTCTATGTTGCAAGTCTTCCTTTGAGGGAAATATGAGTCCTTCGCAAAGATCTTGTGACTCGTTCTACCCCATCGATATGTTATCATGATTGTCTGATAATGGGGTCATAGCTTCATGATTAAGCTCCATGAAATTCAGTGATGGAGGCTCAAAACTTGCTGTGGTAGGTTGTGGTGTATCACTCATACTATGCAACTCAGTGTCTTGTAACTCTGTTTCTTCAATGCTTACGCCATTGCCATCTTCTCGTAGTGGCGATGCATACATAGACCTATCATTTTCAATTACTCTCAACAAAGGACCACGCAAATCAACAAAATTATCCATCTCATGTCCGTCATCCTCATCACTGTTTTCATCACTGTCGTCGTCTTCAAAATTGAATTCATCATCAGACAAATGTACATTTGAAGGGCTGCCATCTTCAGAATCATTGGTCATGTGATCGAATGTAGCATCAATTGGTGAAGCTGTACTCGGACCAATGTGCTCCATTGATCTTCGTGCACTCTGACCGTCAAAATTCATGTGGCTTCGCCGATGACCTGTTTGACGACCTTGGGTTGAATTTCCACCAACAACTTCTACATACACCTCCATATTAGTAGAGGTGGGACCTCTTGCAACATGAAAAAAATATCCCTTAGCTCTTCCTCATTGCTAATCGGAAGAACCGTATAATTGAAATTCTTTTCGCCAAAAAGCAAAGGATATCTATAGGTGATATTGATCGTTGCACACGTTGTACGAATCCTGTAGACGCCTCCACGCTTCCGATGTTTCTATATGTGATGGCTCAACAAATCCCCGCTTTGATAGAACATTTGATGCAAAATCTTCCATTTTTGCGATGACTCACTCTGCACCTGGGCTACAGCTGTGCAACTCATTTGAACCACTCTTAGATCCATTGGGTCATGGGCCTCATATCCAGGTTGCAGGCGGGATGGACCTTCATCCCAAGTTTTACCCATTTGAGTGTATTAGCCCAACTGAGGTTGTGGAAACCAAGCTTCAATTCTCCCACAATGTTGTGGACCGGGCTGGCTTTTTAGGTGGTTCAAATACCCATGCTAATGGGCCAACTATTGCTGTGGTTGATCGCCCAATTGAAAATTCTAAACCCCTCCTTAATGTCCTCCAGATTGCAAATGCACAGATGGGTGACCTTGAGGCCCCTTCTTTCGCCTCGTCATTCAGTCATGTGTCGGAGTCCTTGGTGTGCCGCCCTTTTGTTGTTGATTGCGCTATGAGAAAGGATGAAGGCTCTGCAGTAAAGGTTGTTTTTGATCCATCGATCCCTTCTTTTCGCCATACAAAATCTGGTTTTAGAAAGGGAGAACTTGCTTACTCTCTGGACGGCGATAATGTTGCCGAGTATCCAAATCATCATAGCCATAACGACATGCTAGCTGGCATTGCATGCAAAAGCGAAGGGGAGAATGATGTGTGAAGTGTAACGAGCAGAGCACGTCCAAGAAATGTCTAAGGAAGGAGAGACCAAAGTTTTCATGGAGAACTTTGACAAGAGAAGATCTGACATGGCGTGGGAGAGTTAGAAGGTTTTGTGGAAGAATTGCCTGTCTGATAGTGAATTCGGAAAGAAGTGTGGCAAGGTCGAGGTGCTTGAAGAGGGTGGCGATCATGCGATCATGCTTGGCGAGGGCGATGATCACCTATGTTCAGTTCATGATAGCTCCCAGGTACGCCCTTTACATTTTAATGTAGATGGTAATATTGAGATTTCTTCTATTAATCCTATCATTCATTCCCCTCCTATGCGTGTTGTCCATGATGCGTGTCTTGATATTAATCCTAAACCATCTCCAACCAATGTGCTATGCTCCCAATTACCCCATATTTGTGACAGTGATAACGTTATGCCCAATCAAGATGTGTGTGCTTCTTAGGCGGACTGCCCCATGCCGATCTTAGGTGTGGGTCATAATAACAGGTGTAAAATGCCTGGGGCTGAAGAAGTGGGTGGTATTGCTGATTGTTCAGAATCTATTGGCACCATGGAGCCGTTTGCTCAATTCCTCTAAAGATCTAACATTTCTGTTAGGAAGAAAATTGATCCTAAAGATGACTCAAATGCCTTGTCTGATGGTGATATTACATTAAAAGATATTGCGGATAGTATTAAAGCCTCGAAAACGAATCCTGGGGTTAAAAAATAAAGATCCTTTCCTGGAATATTAGGGGGTGTGGTTTGAGCAGGAAAAGATGTATTGTTAAAAAAACTTTAGGGTTGGCAAAACCTGACATCCTTATTCTTCAAGACAATAAGAAGGAAGTGGTGGATCACCGTGTCATTTCTCAGCTGTGGGGGGTTCAAGAGTTGGGTTGCTCTTCCTCCGAGAGGCTTTGCGGGTGGCATTTCCATTGTCTGGAATTCTCTGGCTGTGACTATGGTAGATAATTTAATCGGTGGTTTTTCAGTCTCTATTCAGATCAAAGGTGATGGGATTGACTCTTGGTGGTTGTTTGTTATTATGGACCATCAGGGTATGCTGATAGGGAGAAGTTCTAGGATGAGATTGCAGGTCTTAGCGCTCTCCGTGGTGACAGGTGGTGCTTAGGGGGTGACTTCAACACCGTGAGAAATTTAGGGGAGAAGATCAATAGTTCCAGAGTGACTACCAGTATGCAGAATTTTGACTCGCTTATTGGTGAATTAAATTTGAAAGATCCGCCTCTCTTGAATGCTTGGGTCACATGGTCAAATTTTCGTGAATCCCCAATTTGTTGCAGATTGGATAGATTCCTCTTCACCTCAGGGTGGGAGATTTTGTTCCTGTTTTGTAGACAAGAGGTTCTCCCTCAGGTGGTATCTGATCATTGCCTTATTTCTTTGGACTTTTCGGTCCTTCAATGGGGACCTTCTCCATTAAGGTTTGAGAAGACTTGGCTTGACCACCATGATTTTTCTGGGCTTGTGCGGCGATGGTGGAGTGAAGTTCATGCTTATGGCCGTAAGGGATAGATTTATGATAAAGTTAGCTGAGCTTAAAAAAATTCTCAAGGATTGGAACAAGGACGTGTTTGGGATTGTTACCACAATGCTGAGAGAGATGATGGTTCCTTGATAGAAAATGAGAATGATGTCACTGAGGTCTTCATTCAACATTTTTCCAATGTATTCTCTTTGCACCGGGAAGGATGTTGGGAAATTGATGGGATTGAGTGGAATCCAATTGGTGATGCAGAAAATAAGTGGCTAGAAAGACCATTCGAGGAAGAGGAAGTTAGAAAGGCAGTTTTTAGCTGCAGTGGCAACAAAGCTCCAGGTCTGGATGGTTTCTCTGTGGCATTCTACCAGAGTTCATGGGATACTCTCAAAGAGGATGTCATGAAAGTTATGCATGACTTTCATAGAAGTGGTGTGGTATATGTAAAGACAAATAAAATTTTTCTTTGTCTCATTCCACATAAGAGGGATTCCTTGTAGCACCCGTGCCTTTAGGCGACTTCATTTTGACCCACAGTGTACCCGTATACGTATTTGTATTCGTATATGTATATGTATTTTGATGCTTGAAGCATGTAAGTTCGAGTGTCTTTGCATGATTTTAGGTCATAGAGAGTGCGCATGAAGTTTTGGAACCATCGGAGACCCGTTTGACGTTGAAACATGTCGAAAACGGTGTTTTGGATCCAGTGGAGCTCGCTCCATGGAGGAAGAAATTTCTGTCACAAATTACATCAATGTGTTGATCTCCTAGATCTGTGGTCCGATTGAGCTGAAATCTTGTCAGCTAATTCTTATCTGATAGATATTCATATCAGATATTCATTATGAACGGTGAAGATCTTGATCGGTGTTACCTACTGTGAGTTATAAGATTCCAAATACTGTTTCACAGATTTGCGGATTTTCTTACGCAGTTTTGATCAAACAGTTGTATCTCGCAATCTCACCGTTGGATTAAGTTGAAAGTTTACCAAATTGTTGGTAGCTGACTCATGAAACTTTTGAACGGTTAATATGTTAAATTAGTGGTAGTTTTCATTAAATTGACTATTTAAGGGAAAGTATTGCAACAGGAAAACTGATTTTTAACAGTTTTTGACAACTTTTAGTTGTGGGCCCAAACACTTCTATATAGGCTATTGACTCGGTTTTTTCAGCTCATTTGCACATTATGCACTTGAGAAAGAGGGAGAAGAAAAAAGTAGAGGAAAATTAAGGTTTGGAGGTTCTTGGTCAAGAACTCCACGAGGTTTGCATATTTTCTCTCTTTTCTTCCTTTGATCTCTCTAGTTTAAGCTTCCAAGCTGTATTTTGACCTAAGATATGCCATGGATTCTCAGTTGAGGATTGTTCCAAACCTAGGGTTCCATTGCATGCATGTTTTTATGAACCCTAGTGTTGATTGGAGGCCATTGGTGCCATTTTCCCCATTTTCTCTTTTGGATTTGGTGGAACTCTTTGTAAATGGACCTATACCTTGTTCATGGCCTTAGAATTTTTCAGGTTGTTTGCATGTCACCTATGTTAGACCTATGAACACCAAGAACTGATCCATGAGTGTGTCACAATTTTGTCTAGATAACCATGTCTTTTCGAGTTTCACTCTGACATTTGCCTTGTGAAGGATCATATTACCAAGGAGGTTCTTCTTCGAGGGAGGCTACATGATGGACTCTATAGGTTTGATCTTCATGATTCATCTTCTTCCAACACAAAGAGCAATTCTCAAGTCTTGATGGCACTTCATGGTTCTGATCTGGATGTTTAGCATTCATCTGTTTCCTCTGATTCTATTTTGCACATTTGGCACAAAAGGGTGGGCCATCCAACACCTCAAAGGGTGTGTTCTGCTTGTCAACTTTGTAAAAGCCACAAACTCTCTTGGTTATCTATATTATGTTAGTTTTGTTGATGCTTTCTCAAGATTCACATGGGTGTATTTTCTAAAATAAAGATCTGAAGTGTTGTCATCGTTTACACACTTCAAATCTCAGGTCGAACGACAGCTAAACACCAAGTTGAAGGTGTTACAGTAAACATCGACATTTGGTTGAACTAGGCCTCACTTTGCTTGCTCAAGCTTGTTTTCATTGCAATACTGGTCTGATGCGTTTGCTAGTGTTGTGCATCTTATTAATCGCACTCCTACTTCTGTTCTCACTACAAAAGTCCATTTGAAGTGTTGTTAAACAAGGTGCTTGATTATAATTCCTTAAAAGTTTTTGGTTGCTTGTGTTTTCCTCACACAAGACCTTATAATTTCTAAGAAGTTGGTTTATAGATCAACTCCTTGTACATTTATTGGATATAGTTCTTGCCACAAAGGTTATCAATGTTTGGCATCTAATGGTCGTGTGTTTATCTCTCGGCATGTTGTCTTTAATGAGCATAAGTTTCCCTTTGCGATAACAAATTCCACCTCTAAATCTTTTATGCCTGATTCAGTGTCATCTGCTCTTATTCCATCTATTCCATTGGTAGTTTCTAATGCTCCTGTTATGCCTGCTATTGTTTTGTCTGATCCTGCAGTACCTGCTTCATCAAGCTCATTTGTTCCTGCTACCACTCTATGCCAGTCGACTGGTTCTCAAATACCAAATGATACAACACAGGTTTCTTCTGCTGATAATTCTGATTCACTTTCACCATCTTTGTCTTCAATGCCAGTTCTCAATAACCATCCAATGGTTATTCACGCCAAGGAGGGGATTTTCAAACCAAATAAGATTTATAATCTCTCAGTTTCCATATCTTCAAAGGAACCTAATTCAGTTCAAGAAGCATTACTTCATGATCAGTGGAAGAATGAAATGAATGATGAATACCAAGCCTTGTTAAGGAATCATACTTGGTTTCTAGTGCCAGCACCTGCTGATCGTAGTATTGTTGGATGCAAGTGGGTTTTGAAGTTAAAGAAAAACCCTGATGGCATGATGTCTCGTTACAAATCTCGACTAGTTGCCAAGGGCTATTTACAACATGCGGGTTTCAATTTTACTGAAAAGTTTAGCCTAGTCATTGAACCGGCATCAATTCATGTTGTTCTTACAATTGCTTTTGCTAGAGGATGGCAAATTAGACAAATTAATGTTAATAATGCTTTCTTAAATGGTGATTTAATGGAGGAAGTGTATATGGAACAACCTCAAGGCTTTGAAGTTAATGGTGATCAACATATGGTTTGCAAACTACGCAAAGCTTTATACAAATTGAAACAGGCTCCACGTGCATGGTTCGACAAGTTGAGGTGCCTTACTCTCTATGGGGTTTCAGTCCTCACGAGCTGATCAATCCTTGTTTATCAAGTTCAGCTCTTCTTTAACTGTGTTTGTTTTGTTATATGTTGATGATATTATCATCACAGGAAGTGATTCTTCTGAGTTGCAAACAATTCTTGATCATCTCAACAAGTTATTTGCTCTTAAAGACTTGGGATTACTACACTATTTTCTTGGTATTGAGGTGAAGTCTATGTCGAATGGGATCTTGTTATCTCAACAGAAATATATTTCAGATTTACTTGATCGTGCTCATATGGGAAATGCCAACCCCAATGGTTAGTGGATCCAAACTTTATGCTCATGTGGGTGACCCTATTTCGAATATTCATAAGTATAGGAGTGTTGTTGGTGCGCTCCAATGCATTACAATTACGCACTGGAGATTGCTTTTGCCGTCAACAAAGTTTGTCAGTTTATGCAACAACCTAAGGATATACACTGGAAAGTTGTTAAAAGAATTTTGAGGTACTTGAAAGGAACTAGCCATTATGGTATTCACTTCACACGTTCGTCTCATCTAGCTATTGCTGGTTTCTCTGACGCGGATTGGGGGAGCAATGTTGATGAACGTAGATCAACTTCTGAATTTTGTATCTTTCTTGGTTCTAACATTGTGTCTTGGTGCTCTAAGAAGCAGCACACGGTGGCGAGATGAGTACAGAGGCAGAATATAGGAGTCTCGCAAATGCTTCAGAGGTGACGTGGTTACAATCTTTATTAAGTGAACTTCGAATGGTTCCTTCTCGTCCTCCACTGCTTTGGTGTGATAACCTGAGTACGGTGGCACTCTCGGCTAATTCTGCTCTACATTCCAAAACCATGCACCTGAAGCTGGATTTCTATTTTGTTAGAGACCGTGTAGCATCAAAGTAGTTGCTGGTTCAACATGTTCGAGCTCTAGATCAAACAGTAGATATCTTGACAAAACCATTATCTTTTCTTCGTATTTTGACAAGTTGCGATCCAAATTAACAGTTGTTCCATTCTCCAATTGTGAATTTGTGGGGAGAGTTAAGAGTATATGTATTTTATGGTTAGGTGTCAAGATATTTATTGTTATATGTTATAAGATATAGTTAGAGCCAACTGTTTCATTTATAGGTATAACAGAATTATGTTATACGCTCCTCTGCTTATCTCTATATATAATCTTGAAACAGTCTTGTATAAAGAACAACTGAATACATTTATCTTTTTTGTGTTTCTCTGTAATGGAGGTTTTCTGTGTTTTCTTGCTTTTTTAACTTTGTTTAGGAGTCTTCTTGCTTGTTATGGGTTAATATCTATATTGATGGATTCTTGGTTTTTGTATTCCTCTCGAGGTCTCCTACTTTGAAATTGTCCAAGTTTTACTCCCCTAACAAATTAGCACCATTTTTCTTAAGGCATTGGCATTTTTTATAGTTTTGTGTTAAATTGTTAATTCAAGCATAAGAATAACTCTTAAATAAGGGCTTGTCTTAACCTAGTAAACTTTGAGGGTAGTGAAGTGGTGGGGGAGTCGCGTGGATTATGCGAGCTATCATGTGGTAGACTGTAGGTTGCAATCTAAAACTAATCTGTGAGTTCCAATATTGGCCGAAGTGGAAAATCAATTGCTAGGTTCAAGTATTCTATAATAATTAGTGTCAAAGACAAATCTTGAGTTAAGCTATATGAGTGTCAGTGGGGATGTCAGTTCCCAAGGAAGTTGATTGTGATAGTTCTAGATCAGGTGGGAGTGCTAGCTAGCTCTAAGTAAGGATTTATCTTGAACTAGTTAACCCCTATTTTGAGAGACCTCGAGGTCGATGTAATATGGGAAATCTATGTGGGTTCCCAAGGAAGTTGATTGTGATAGTTCTACGTCAGCTGGGGGTGCTAGCTAGTTCTAAGTAAGGATTTATCTTGAACTAGTTAACTCCTATTTTGAGAGACCTTGAGGTTGATGTAGTATGGGAAATCTATGTGGGTTGAGCAAGCTACCCTATGGCAGGATGGAAGTGGGTGGTTCAAGCATACTTCACATGCACATGTCCATTCATGTGGAGCAAATCCATGAGGGGTATGCTAAATGTTTGAAGTAGACACCAATAGTTACAAGTATAGCCAAGCGCTGCACAAACTAGACATGAACCAAAATTTGAAAATCTATCCCGTCCATCCACGCGTTACAAGAATAGCCAAGGGGCATTCGCACCATGGCCAAAGCACTTGGAGCGGTTGTGGAGAGATCGTGAGTTCGAGTCACGGGAGCAACTTTTACCATTCACAGTTTATCAAATGTGTTGTGAGTGTAATGTTCAAGGTAGACAATTTAGGTTCAATAGTCTTTTACAAGTAGTATAAGAGCTTCTTCTTCTTCTTCTTCTTTTTTTCTTTTTTTTTTTTTAAAATCGAAGAGACTTTTCAAGGAAGAGGAGAGAGGACATTCCTCCTCAAACACAACATCTGTGATTATAGGTGGGACCTCCTCTAACCACACTAACTGTTCGACAAGAGAAACACCAAATTTACTAAGCCTATAGGCTGCCACATTACATTCCCTTGGACAAAATTGCACCTCGACATTTGGCCACACACCCAACAATGGCTTGCAATCTTTGACCAACTCCCCTTCTACTTGGGACTACTGGAAATGTGCTAACTTGAGACTACTAGAAATGTGCTAATGCATGGTTTTATAAAGTACAATGAATCAGAACGTGATAGTCACATGTATCAATCATGTAGTGAGAGGATCTTAGCTGAGCTATATTATACAGGTTGCCTAAAAAAATTGGACAACCATTTTTAGGGAACCTTAAGAGTAGCATGACAAGGCAGATAAGGAAGTTCTACGTGGTAGCTAGGCTTTAGGTCGCTATTTGGGAATGTTAATACCTAATATCAATGCATTTTATTTGTCAAGTTTCTATTAGTTTCTTTTTTAAAATTTTAAAAATGTTAGAAAACCTCAACTTTCGATATGTGCTCATTAAGTTTTAAATAGTGATTATTACAATTAAAGCAATTGATAAATCAAGTTTATGTCTTGAATGTTTGACAATGTTATTTGATAAGGAAAACATACATATAAATAGCTAGAATTTGTATATATATTTCATGTTCTCTAATTTTTAATGAAATTTGAATTTTTAGAATTAAAGAAGAAAATTCATGTATTATTTTTTATAAAATGTGAGGCTTACACCTCGCCTAACAAAGATAAATTGGTTTGCTCACGCCTCATGAGTTTTAAAACTTTGCTCACGTATATGAGTGTATGCACACGGGGCAAATCTATGAGAATAACAAAGCCTAAAAAGGCAGAAAAATTATTACATGGTTTTATTAACAACAAAAACTATTTAACAGATTCTAAACAAAATTAACGACCTCGTTTGATTTAAAGTTTGCAATGTAACACCCTATACATTACAGTTAACTTATACGTATTGTAAGATATATTTATATGCATATATGTATGTATATGGGCTTAGAATGATCCAACTACATGTATTGTAGGGTTGTTGGTACCCTAGGATGTTAGTGGTATCATAAAATGCTCAATACTTAGTGAAATTTGCAATTTGGAACGTAAGAAGAGCGCTTCAGTGGTGGATTCTAGAGAGCTGAATTTTGGGGGTTTTGCAAGAAGTGCACTCCTTAAGTAGAGAAACACACTCCTCACGGTTTTGACAGAATTGTGCTTTCTGGGCTGCATAGAAGTGCGCTTCTCATGAACAAACTACGTTTTTTCTAAGTGGTCGGTGAGGCGGTTTAAGGGTTTTAAAACTTGATTGTTCAACTTTTTCAGCTCATTTGAGCTAGAAGAATCAGGGAAAAAAAACAGATGGAACAAAAGGAGAAGAGGAGCAAGGGTTAGGGTCGACCAATTCGAAGGTAAAGATCGATCCTTTCTTGATGAAAATTTCATATTTGTGTTTCCTCACTTCGAGTTGTTCAACATATATGAATTTTGTTGAATTTCCATGGTTAGATTGGTTGATTTGACAACGTGGGTTTGAGCTAGAAATCAAGGATTTTGATGTGCAATTGATAGATAATTGATTCCTTGATAAATACTGAGCTTATTGATGATTAAATTGTGAATTTTCAATGGTTAAATGTGATGCTCTCCAACCTTGTTGTGCTGAAGCAGCTGAGGGTTTAGAATGGGTTGTGTGATGTTTTAGTGTGTGTTTAATGTGAATTATTATGTGATATTGATTGAGGATGCTAGGAAATGGTAATTGCAGTGAATGGTGTCTGGAAAATGGGAAAATCAATAACTTGAGGAATGAGTACAAGTGAGTTGTTGTGCTAAAATGTGTGGAGAGAATATGGGTTAGAAAGTATTTGGCAAACCATTGTAAGTATTCTCCTTGTATTAGTTTCTTGTATGACATTGTATGTATGAAGTGATTTGAATGCAAACATGTTTCATGAATTGAACTGTTTCTAGTATTATATGATAATTCATGAAATATTTTGGAAAATGGTGCATGCTAGACTTGTGAAGGCAAGTCATAAACATGAGTTCATTCCGTTGGGAATTAGTCCCAGGTGAGAGTTATATGTAACCTCACTGTACGGTTGGGTTCTCTTAACCAAAATTATATATCATTGAATGACATTGAAATTGAGTAGTAAGAGGTTGTAGCTACCTTGTAAAGACTATACAAGGGTGAGACCCGCTCTTTTACTTAAGAGGGAGATGGTTATGGATTTCGATGATAAAATCTTGCATGTTTTATAGAGTAAATGCATGAAAGCTCAAACTATGTTGTGAGCATGTATATGATGTTGAATGTTGCACATGTGATTTGTTGAACTTTTTACATGCTTAGAAATTGCATATTTATTTAAATGCATATAATTTCCATACACAAGAAATATTCACTGAGCTTGTTGTCGCTCACCCAATTCCCTCAAATATTTTAGGTAGAGACAAAGGGAAAGGCAAGGCGATAGAAGAGTAGTGAGCCCTTAAGTTTTCTTTGAGTGTATGTATGTTTTGAGGGATTTGGATAAACTTGTTTATTTTGGATTTGTATAATTAAAATCTCATATTTATATGTTATTACTTAGCTGAGTGAAGTGAGAATATGTGTATGGTTTCTATTTGAAAACTTATGATAGTAAGAATTTTGAATATGAGATGTTGGTTTATAATGTGAGGTTTATGTGAATGAATGATATATGAATGGAAATGATGTTAATCAGATGTAATTGTGAGATATTCATTTATGGAGAGGTTATGTTAAATCTTTTTTTTAATTGTGGATTTTGATATATTGGGATGGCTGACAGGATATTATATACATCTGTGAATGACGTATATGGTATTCTGTGCCAGTCGTGATGTCACCCTATGGAGGGGGGTTGCGACAATGTTGGTATCAGATCATTAGGTTTAAAATTCTTAAAAAGATAAAAAGCTTTACGATATTATGATTGTGTGTATGGGTATACATATGGATAGTACTATTATGTTGAGCCTAATCCAATATGCTATCTTGGCTGAGAATCACCTATGTTGGTGAATTCCAAATTTGGAATAAAACCAGTAAAGAAAATTGTTGATCAAGAAAGGATTAGAAGGCTGAAAGAAAAAGTTGGTTGTAGTCCAGTGGTAATAAATTACATAGCTTATATATGGCTAATAACTACCCAACAACAACAAAATGCACAACTTATGAACTTGTGGCAAAGTTGTAACGTGAGAAAGACAGTCTTGAACCACGGATAACTCTAGATGTGGGTGCTAGTTGTGTGGGTGCTTTTCTGGAACTAAATATAGTAGATACTAAAATAAAAATAGAAGGTCTCAATGATAAGCCAAGTGAGAAGAAAAGATATGTGAAAGTTATGAAAACTTTCAGGAGAAGAGACTCTCCTATCTTAGCTAGTAGTCTGATATTAGAGGTAGCAAAAAACTGACTACTTTGAGTGGAGACCATTTTAGAAGATGAATAAGTCTCTGAAAATGATAAAGCAAGTTAACCAGGGTTAAGCTAACTGATGATGAGAGATGGTAGAAAATTTTGCTGAGAATTCATGGGAATATTAAGGCATGGGGTTAATGAAAGAAGTTATTTTATGAGGGCTTCTATCATCATGCTGAAATTGATTCAAGGCATGACAAGTTTATTTTGTTAAAGTGCAGTGACATGCTTGTCCATGAGTATAAGTATGAGTTAAATAGACTGGTATAGTTTATTTTTGAAATGGTACTTATTGATACTCTGAGAATGACAAGGATCTAGAATAAATCCTGGAATTCCAGATGGCCAAGTCTGATAATTGTTGGACTATAAATATATGCGTAGGCTATGAGGCAGACTTCAGATTATGGGTCAGCCAAAGCTGCAGTGAGATTGTCAATGCCAACAATACTAGTGATATTGTCTGTACCACCATTTGAAGCAGAGTCATCAACACCATTTCTAGGTAAAAAAGAAGAAATAGGTCACATAAGAAATGTTGGGGCGATAATATGAAATCCAAAATGAGTGAGACATCGAATAAGGTTGAGACTTTGGCAGTATTAGTGACTCTAATTTTGTTAGTACATGACCCAATGATAATGGGTAGAAGGCAAGTGATTTTAGAGAATTCTGTAAACCAAAGTGATTTCCAATGCCAGAGAATGAGTCACAAACTGAGTTAATTGTACCTCAACCTCAGATTGTCTATTATCGATATGATTTTAAAAGAACATGTGATGAGTTAGTGTCCAGTTAGTCAATGTAGAATGCCCAGTAATTTTGATTAGTGTGACCCCACCAGTTTTGAGAGAATAAGTTAAAGTAATTATAGGACCAGTTAGACGTTGACAGCAGGTGTGATCAACATTATGTCATTGTGTATATTCTAATTGATTGTTGGATCTACCTGATTTTTTATCTCTGGTAATATGGTAGACATATTGTATTTATCTTCTATTTTGAGTACGTATACAAGATAAAGAATCTACCTTAATATGGTCAGTAAATATTGTGTGATAAATATGAGGGTCATAAGATAAGTATGGACTTTAGAATATGAATTTTTTTTGAAATTGAATGTTTTATTGGGTATGATTGGCTAGCCACCTCTTATGCCAGGTGGAGTGTCTCTCCGAAAAGAAGTAATATTCTGAATATGTGGAAAAATCCTCATTTTGAGTATCGAGGATTGATGTACTCAAAAACCTTTTATCTGAGATAGGATAGCTCCTGGTGAGGAAATGGAGAATATGGCTAGTGTAAAGCCAGCTAGAGTAAGGAAATAAGGCATGCAGTTGATTAAAATTCCTGTAGTGAGCAAGTATACTAATGCATTTTCTGATGGATTATCGAGATTGCGACCTGGACAAGAGATTGATAGCATATAAGCCTGATGCCAATATAACATGTATCTCCATTCCATCATATAAAAAGCACCTGAGAAATTTTAAGAATTTAAGGTGCAGGTAAATGTGAAATGGGCAAAAGATTTATTATTTAATATGCCACCTTGGAGAGCATTTGTGATAATATGAAAAGAAGATATAGTGGAATATGTTTTAGTATGAATTACTGTTAACTGAGCAAGGCGACAGTAAAAAATAAATATCCTCTACCATGGATACATGATTGAATTTGATTAAATAATGGGACCAAATCTTCTTTGAGATCACATAGTGATCTAAGCACCATCAGTTGAGAATTCGAGGAGAGGATGCAATGAGGACTGTTTTAAGACAAGATATGGATATTATGAAATTTTGGTAACCTTGATTAATGTGTCAATCGTGTTTATAGGATTGATGCAGTGGGTATATGAACCATATCTTGGCCATTGCATAGTCTTCAATGAATAGATATACTCATTTGTTCCAAGAGACTAGAGGAACATGAATGACACCTCAAAATTATGTTGCTGTCATTGAGAGAACATCGATTGAGTGCCAAGCTCGATGAATGCGTGTCACGACCCCTCTCCGGGTGATGTCACGACCGGCACAGTATCCCAGATAATGCCATAACACGACAAAACCTGAGACACTGATAAGCCTCTACTCGAAAAAATACATAATAAACACAATACACCATCTGTATATGACCAATAAAATTGAACCAAAATAAATTTTACATCATCATCCCAAAACATGATGAAATCCATCATGAGACCGGTATCATAAGGTTCAATATCCACAATATCCATAATGAAACCCAAGTGAGAGTCCATCATCCAAAGATTGTCATATACAGTCCAACCAAAAACCATCACTGTCTATGTTTTATATACATATATACTTTTGATAGTTATATACAATTTCAAAAGAACAAAACAATTGAAACTATACCCAAGTCCCCAAAAATACAAAACCTACATCCAAAAGTAGAAGAGGAAGGCCACTCGCGCGTCAAGCCTTGCCCTTTCCTTTCGGATCTGAACTTGAGAAAAATAGGGGTGAGCTCAACTAGCTCAGTGAATATTTCTCACAGAAATCTCCATATATGCATTTATATAAAACATGTATGCCCTTGGAAAATCACATTTACAAACCAAATGCATCAATTGAAGTATAACATACATGCTTCTAACTAACAAAAATGATTATGCATCATTTTCATGAAGAATATGCATAAAGAAGCCTCAACAGGAAGTTACGTCAGGATGACACATGCCTACACTGCTTCCATCGCGCTATGGGTGCAGACCAACGCATCATCCATCACAATCCTTCCAATTTACATTCCTCTGCCAGGAAAGGTTATTTCCCCAAAGGACAAGTAAGTGGAAAGAAAATCAATGCCAAGGTATTTATTTCTAAATACCTAAGGCAATCCAATGCATAAAATTCATGCTCATGTTCTTAAACACGATGCACATATACATAATAGAATGTATACCATTTAACAATCCAATTTCATATAAATACAATGCTATAAATGAAGAAATAAAGTGAGGAATACTCACAACAATCCAATAGCCAATTAACCAAGTTAATTATCTTCAAATTGGCCAATAAACTCACAATGATCTGAAATGAATCATGGATACACCAAATGATCAAATTCAAGTCATACAAGCCTAAATACACAATTTCCAACTTTAAACACATCTAATCCACACTAAATTGGATTAGAAGCACCTATTATAACTCAATTGATCAAAAACCCCAAATTGGATAATTCTCTACATGGTCAATTGAACTAATCACCATGCTACACCATGGAAATCATTAAATTGGCTCCATACATCATCAAAGTATGCCATTAACATCAACATAGCTCACATGCACACCAATTACACGTCCAAATCATAAGAAGTTCCATTAAAGCCTACGTACATGCTAAGCCCCATCGAATTCATGGAGAATTACCATTAAAGCATGCATAAACACTCTAATTAATGGAATCTAAACTTAAGATTGATAGGTTAGGGTTTGAAATCTCGAAACCTAACTTTACCCTAAAATAAGGCCCCTGCATGTGATCAAAACACCAAACCAAAGCTGGAAATCAACCCAATAAGCAAGACTAGGAAGAAAATGGGTTAGAAATCTTACCTTGGGAGTAATTTCCACAAACCCTAGCTCCCAAATCACCAAAACTCCCAACTTTCTTCTTCACTCTTGTTTCTCCTCTTCTTTCAGCTGGAAAGAGTGCAAATGAGGGAGAAAAATGAGTGAATTGCTTAAATACCAAAGCTAGGTCCACTTGCAAATTGATTAAAAAAAAACTACTCAGACGGGAGGAGCGCGCTTCTTCCCCTAGGGCGCTTCTCAGCCTTTTTCTGAGAAAAATAGTTCTTGGTCTGATTTAGAGGAGCGCACTTCTCAAATTCCCAAAAATCCAATTTTTTTAGTTTCACCCAAGGAGCGCGCTTCTCCAAAAACTGTAAATTTTTGCTCTTGGGTTTTATGCAAGGAGCGCGCTTCTTCAACCCAAAAACAAAAAAATAAAAAACTAAGTGTATTTTCATTTACACATTCGCACTTCTAACATTGTAAACATGAAAAATACACATAAATACTTCGTATACACACAAAATACTAGTATTTTACACGTCAAATACATACACAAGCACCTAGAGTCTCATCCAATAGAATGCATAATCACATAATGTGCACAATAAAACAATACATATATGGCAAATGGAATCCATTGAACACAGTTGCAACTGATTACAAAACATCAAGGGCTCCCACTAACTTAATACAACAAAAGGTTTTACAAGACCCATGTTAGAAACATGATCTTGAAACATTTTAGCAGCCAAACCTTTAGTTAGTGGGTCTGCAATGTCACGACGCCCCTGACATAGACTGACGTCATGACCGGCACAGTGTACTATACACTGTATATACCCATATACAGTATACAATACACTGTCAGCCTTCACATAATCTCACAATCCTTTCCAAAATTTTCAGAAATTTTCGACAGCACCTCCCCATAAAATGGGCAATTCACAATTTTTCCTGATATATCACAAATCAAATCAAATCAAATATATATATAGATAATCATTCCACTCACATTCATTCCATTCATTCACACATCAAATTCTCACCTGATCAATATATCTGATCATCTCATTTCATTATCACAAGCATAGTATAACATTACCCCACAACCCATCTAGGTGATAATATATATATATATATATATATATATATATATATATATATATGTATGATGTGATATATATATTCATTTGAAATTAAAGAAAATATAATCAGTTTCCTTCGCATACACGTACATTAACAAAATAAGACTCTAACTCACGTATCTATTCTCGTGTTTTTCCTTTTAACTCTGTACCTGAAATATTGAAGGAAATAGAGTGAGCAACCAACAGCTCAGTGAACATATCTCTTGATATGGCAATTATATACATTTAGGAAAATATGACATTCCAAATCATTTCAAACAAGTATTAAACACATGCAAATCCTTAAAAAGATAAAAACTTTATGATATTATGATTGATTGTATGGGTATACATATGGGTAGTTCTATTATGTTGAGCCTAATCCAATATGTTATCTTGACTGAGAATTACCTGTGTTGGTGAATTTCAGATTTGGAAAAGATCAGTCAAGGTTAACAATGGAAATTGTTGATCAAGAAAGGATCAGAAGGCTGAAAGAAAAAGAACTGGATGTAATCCAGTGATAATAAATTACATAGCTTATATAAGGCTAGTAACTACCCAACAACAACGAAATGCACAGCTTATGAGCTTGTGGCTAAGTTGTAATATGAAAAAGACAGAGGTTTGAACCATTGATAGCTCCAGATGTGGGTGCTGATGGTGTGGGTACTTCTGTAAAAACATATATAGTTGAGACTGAAGTAAAAATAAAATAAAATAAATAGAATGTCTCAATGATAAGTCAGATGGAATGAAAAGATGTGAAAGTTATGGAAACTTTCAGGAGAAGAGACTCTCTTATCTTAACTGGCAGTCTGATATTAAACGTAGTAAAGAATTTGCTACTATGCTTGGAGACCATCTTAGAGAATGATTAAGTCTCTGAAAATGATAAAGCATGTTAGCTACGTTTAAGCTAACTGATGATAAGAGATAATAAAAAAATTGGGTTAAAGACTCCTGAGATGATTAAGGCATGAGATTAATTAAAGCTATTTTTTGAGGGCTTCTATCATCATGCTGAAATTGATTTAAGGCACGAAAAAGTTTATCTTGTTACAATGTAGTGACATGCCTAACCATAAATACAAACATGAACTCAGTAGACTGGTATAGTATATTTTTGGAATGATCACTATGGATACTCTGAGAATGATAAGGATCTAGAATAAATTTTAGGATCCTATACGGCAGGTTTGATAATTGTTGGGTTATAAATATATGCGCAAGTTGTTAGGCAGACTATAAATTTCGGGTCAGCCAATGTTGTGGTGAAATTGTTAACACCAGCAATACTAGTGATATAGCTTGCACTTTCGTTAGAAGCCGAGTCATCAACACCAGTTTTAGGTAAAAGGCGAAATAAGTAATGTAAGGAAATGTTGGGGCAAGAATATGAAATTCAAGATGAGTTAAACATTGAGTAAGGTTGAGATTTTGGCAGTATTCGTGACTCTAATTTTGTTAGTACCTGACCCAATAATAATGGGAAAAAGGGAAGTGATGTTAAAGAATTATGAAAACCAGAAGTGGTTTCCATTGCCTGAGCAGGAGTCACAGATTGAGTAAATTGTATCTCGACCAAAAATTTTCTATTATCAATCTAAAAAAGGAAAAAAAAAGACACGGGATGTGTTAATCTCCCGTTAGTCGATATGGAATGCCCCAATATTTTTATCAATGTGACTCCACCAGATTGTAAAGAATAAATTAAAGTAAATACAAGACCAGATCCAAAGAGTAGTAAGACATTGATAACAGGTATGATCACCATTTTGTTATTGTGTATATTCTGATGTATTGTTGGATCTACCTGGTCCTTTATCTCTGGTGATATGGTAGGCAGATTGTATTATCTTCTGTTATAATAATGCATCATTGATTGTGAGTATGCCTACAAGAGAAAGAATCTACCTTGATATGGTTAGCAAATAATAGGTGGAATAAATATGAGGGTCATCAAGTAATTATGGACTTTAAAATATGAAATTCTTGGAATTGGATGCTTTATGGGTATGATTGGCTGGTCACCTTTCATGTCAGGTGAAGCGTCTCTCCGAAAAGAAGTAATATGCTGGATAAGTGAAAAAATCCTCATTTTGAATCTCGAGAAATTTATACCCTCAAAATCTTCTATCTAAGATAAGCTAGTTATTGATGAGGAAATTGAGAATATGGCTAGTACAAGGCCATTTAGAGTAATGTAATAAGGCATGCAGTTGATTAAAATTCCTGTGGTGAGCTGGTATATTGAAGTATTCTTTGATGAATTATTAAACTTGCTACCTGGACAAGAGATTGATAGCATATAAAACTGATGCCAGTATAAGATGTATCTCCATTCCTTCATATAAAGAGTACCTGAAGAATTGTGAGAATTTAAGGTGTAAATAGATTTATTATCCTTGATATGTCACCTTAGAGAGCATTTTTGATAAGATGGAAAGAAGGTATAGTGAAATATGTTTCAGTATGAATTATTGTTAACTGAGCAGGGTAACAATAAAGAATGAATATCCTTTACCATGGATAGATGGTCGAATTCGATTAACTACATGGAACCAAATCTTTAAGATCATTTTGAGATCTAGGCACCATCAGTTAAGAATTCGAGAAAAGGATGTAATGCAAACTATTTTAAGACAAGATATGGATATTATGAAATGTTGGTAACCTTGATTAATGTGTCAATCACGTTTATAGGATTGATGCAGTGGGTATATGAACCATATCTTGATTATTACATAATCTTCGATGATGATATATGCAATTGTCCCAAGAAATGAGAGGAGCATGAATAGTACCTCGAAATTATCTTGTAGTCACTGAGAAAGCACCGATTGAGTGCCAAGTTCAGTGAATATGAGTTTTGAATATGATTGAGATGAGAATTTCTCGATCACATGACTAGTTTAAATAGTATTTTTAAGGATGCTGGGAAGGTCAAAGTGATCATAGAACTATTAAAACTGATTTAAATGATGGAAATCAGAAGTTCTCTGGTATTAGTTGTATGTTATAGAAAGTGCGTGGAAAGATCCTTGAAGTTATCTGTTCCACTCACGAAACTAAACCAGATTAATGTTATATAATGTGTGGACCGTTGTGCATGGGGAAGCTCTCACAGTATGAAATGTTATTACTAGTTTCAGAACCTGGAAGGAATTGTGATTGATGAATATCACGTCCAGATCTGGATTTTGCATTGATCCAAAAGAATAAGTTAATTACTTGTGCCTTCAGATATTTGGTAGTGCACGAGAATAACTATCCTGAGGGTGAATAGAAATTTGTTGGTAGTTATTTTGAAATAATGAGAACATTGCCTCTATAATAAAAAAGTTACATTATCTCCAGATTTTAAGAGTCTGAAGTAATTATTTGAACGAAAAGAAACTGAATATGAGGTAATAAATGTGGCAAGAACTCCCGAAGGATTTGATTTTATATTGAATTATTATCCTGGGAAAGGCCAATATGTTGCTGAGGCATTGAGCAAGAAACAAGCTGAAACTGGAGTAGTAACTATCAGTTAGCCAGAAATGGAGATTGTTTGTGAGAGTTACAGTTATGAGTGTACTCTCTATTACTCCATGTGTTGATATTTGTGCTCGGATGCATGTTCAGCTAATTGATACTCATATTCAGAGAGTAAGATTTATGATGAGAAGAGTATGATATCCGTATGAAAGATTATGGAATTGATAATATGGATTGTATTAATTAAAGATGGGATTCAAATGGTATCTTATGGGTTATGGGTAGAAATGATACCATTTGGATAACCATTAGTGGACTGATAAGTCTATATATTCTTCCAATGAACACCAGAATTCTATTGATAGACTGAGCATATTGTATATGTGTGAGATAGGGAGATTTGATGGGAGTACTCAGATATTTGTCATGTCGGATTAAGATCCGAAAATTTTGTCTAGATCTGATATATGATGCAGACTCGATTTGGTACTCATCTCCTTGGCAGTGTGATATTGTATTCTCAGACGGGTTGACAGACTGAGATAGTGACTTTGATGCTTGTGAGCATGCTCGGGTCTGGTATACTTGAATTTTGGTGGAAGTTGGAAGGAATATTATATGTGTGTGTAAACGTATGTGTATAAATAGCTATGATAATGGCATAATGATGGCACTCTAAAGATTTGTTAGTAAGCCTTATAGATCTCTAACTTGTTGATTTGAAAGTATGGAGTTAGTGTTATTGGTGCCACGGGATATTATTAAATACACAGGGTTGGTATATAGGCCTTGAAATTTATTGTGGTTGACTCAGTTTTGCTAAGGGTCTTACCACAGAAAGGCCAAATGAGATTTGGAATGAAAAGAAAGCTCGCACAGCGATTTGTTGGACCATTAGAGATCCTTGATAGGATAGGTCCATTGGCTTACCGATTTGCTCTATTGTCTCTGTTGATAGGTGTCTGTAATATTTTCTATATATTGATGTTGAGGAAATATCATTCAGATTCCATATATGTTATGGATATAACTAAACTCTAAGTTGTGGAGGATACCATGTGTCAAGAAGAGCAAACATGGGAGCGAAAATATAAATGTGGGAGCAGTTTTCTAGGATTGAGTATCACTTGAGGATTGATTTTAAATTTCGAGGACGAAATTTCTTAAGTTTGGGAGATTGTAACACCCCGTAGTTTTAATTAAATACATACGTTGAATTACGGGTATATCAAGATGTATAATACGCGTATTTTATACGTATGAGGCAAATATACGCGTGTATGATTATTAAATAAATAAAATTAGAAAATGAAGATGATACATATGGGATCATCCTATATGAGTGCTTACAAGTTAAAAATTAGAGTTTAATTAAATTGATTAATTTATGGGATTGATTAATTAAATATGTGAATTGAGTTGATGATAAATGGTTTAATGAATTAACTACTAACTATGGGGAGTTGATTTATTAATTTGCATGAGGAAGCATGGAATCAAGATTTCAATCACTCACTTATAAACTCTCATCTCTCTCAAATGTTTCTCATTCTCTCATTTCTAACCTCTTTCACTTACCAACGTTAAAAAAAAATGAATAAAAAAGAGTTGCTGAACCAAAAACAAAAAAAAAAAGAGAAGAAGAAAGAGAAAAGAAAGAAGCAGAGAGAAAGAAAATAAGGACAAATGAATAAAGGAAAGAACGGAGGAAGAAACGCGTGATTCGCGCGAAATTCGAACCTGCGGTAAGCGATTTTCACTCTATTTCTTCGTGAAATTAATATCTAAGTTAGATGTAACGATTCTAGCGGAGTAATTTTTGCTGTAGTAGTCGTTTTACGACGTTTTCAAAAATTGGGGTTTTGACCCAACGTGAATGAAAATCCACTAGGAAGGTTGAAAAACACTTCCTAGGCTGTAGGAAACTTAAATATATGGTCAGATTGAATTTATGTGTTCATTTGAAATTTTTATAGCCGTTTGAAGTTTGTTGGAATTTAGAGTTTTGATTGGAGACCATTTGAATTATTTAAAACCCAATGAAACTCTAGTTTAAGGCTATAGAATTGTAGAATGAACTGTTGCGAGTCCATCGATGCTAAGTTCATGATTTTTGGAGACCGTTTGACAATTTTAGTAAAAATTTACATGTTTCCAATGAACAGTGACGACGTGAACAGTGACGTGATTAGTACTACGATCATATCCAGTGAATAAAATGGAATTAGAATCCAATGAAACTCTGGTTTGAGATCATAAAATCGTAGAGAATTAAATTCCGGACGTTTCGATACTAAGATTGTGATTTTTGGATATGATTTGATATTTTTAGTAACTAAATATATGGTTTTGGTGAGTAAAATTCACCAAAACCAAAACCATATATTTAGTTACTAAAAATATCAAATCATATCTAAAAATCACAATCTTAGTATCGAAACGTCCGGAATTCAATTCTCTACGATTTTATGATCTCAAACCAGAGTTTCATTGGATTCTAATTCCATTTTATTCACTGGATATGATCGTAGTACTAATCACGTCACTGTTCACGTCGTCACTGTTCATTGGAAACATGTAAATTTTTACTAAAATTGTCAAACGGTCTCCAAAAATCATGAACTTAGCATCGATGGACTCGCAACAGTTCATTCTACAATTCTATAGCCTTAAACTAGAGTTTCATTGGGTTTTAAATAATTCAAATGGTCTCCAATCAAAACTCTAAATTCCAACAAACTTCAAACGGCTATAAAAATTTCAAATGAACACATAAATTCAATCTGACCATATATTTAAGTTTCCTACAGCCTAGGAAGTGTTTTTCAACCTTCCTAGTGGATTTTCATTCACGTTGGGTCAAAACCCCAATTTTTGAAAACGTCGTAAAACGACTACTACAGCAAAAATTACTCCGCTAGAATCGTTACATCTAGCTTAGATATTAATTTCACGAAGAAATAGAGTGAAAATCGCTTACCGCTGGTCCGAATTTCGCGCGAATCACGTGTTCCTTCCTCCGTTCTTTCCTTTCTTCGTTCGTCCTTCTTTTCTTTCTCTCTGCTTCTTTCTTTTCTCTTTCTTCTTCTCTTTTTTTTGTTTCTCGTTCAGCAACTCTTTTTTATTCATTTTTTTTAACGTTGGTAAGTGAAAGAGGTTAGAAATGAGATAATGAGAAAGATTTGAGAGAGATGAGAGTTTATAAGTGAGTGATTGAAATCTTGATTCCATGCTTCCTCATGCAAATTAATAAATCAACTCGCCATAGTTAGTAGTTAATTCATTAAACCATTTATCATCAACTCAATTCACATATTTAATTAATCAATTTAATTAAACTTCAATTTTTAACTTGTAAGCACTCATATAGGATGATCCCATATGTATCATCTTCATTTCCTAATTTTATTTATTTACTAATCATACACGCGTATATTTGCCTCATACGTATAAAATATGCTTATTATACGTCTCGATATACCCGTAATTCAACGTATGTATTTAATTAAAACTACGGGGTGTTACACGCAAGCATAAGCCTTGTAGAAACGTGCTCTATATAAATAATGAATTCAAGCACTTTCTCTCTAACAAACAAATGTTTGATGTCAATATGCTTGGAGCGTGAGGAACTCCTAGTGTTACGAGATAATGCAACAGCAGCAGAATTGTCACAATACATTGTCAGCGATCTAGGAATGGGAATAACATAATCTAGCCCTGAAATGAATTTTGCAACTAAATGGCTTGGCATGTAGCTTCGTAACGCGCTACATACTTTGCCTCCATAGTTGAGGAAGCTACAAGTGATTGTTTCACACTTTTCCAAGAAACAACTCCTCCTGCCATCGTGAATATATAACCAGAAGTGGACTTTCTGTCATCTGGACAGCCTGCGAAATCAACATTCGAATATCCGACCACATCAAGAGTGTCAGATCGCTGATATGTCAAAATAAGATCTTTAGTGCCTTGAAGATATCTCATCATTTTCTTTGCAGCCTTCCAATGCTCTGGTCCAGGCTCACTCAAGTATCTCCCAAGTACACCAACAACATAAGCAATATCAGGACGTGTACAAACTCGAGCATACGTACATTAAACTACCCACAACAGAGGCATAAGGAACATTCAACATTTGAGCTCTCTCATTATCAGTCTGAGGACACTGAAATCGATCCAGTTTGTCACCTTTCACAATAAGCGCCTTGCCAGGAGAACATGAATGCATATAGTACCTAATCAAAACACGATCAATGTAGGTCTTTTGAGACAAACCAAGAGTGCTTCTAGATCTGTCACGAAGAATCTCAATCCCTAACATGAAATGGGCCTCACCAAGATCCTTCATATCAAAATGACATGATAACATATATTTTGTCTCTAGTAAAAGGTCAGTGTCATTTGCTGCTAGCAATATATCATCAACATAGAGCACAAGAAACAGATAAGAACTCCCACTGACCTTTAGATATATGCATTGATCAACAACATTCTCCTTAAAATCAAAAGAGGTGACAATCTGATCAAACTTTAATGCCATTGTCTAGATGCCTGTTTAAGTCCATAAATAGACTTCTGAAGCTTACAAACCATTTGTTTCATGCCTAGAGCCACAAAACCATCAGGTTGCTCCATTTAGATGTCTTCAAACAGATTACCATTGAGGAAAGCTGTTTTGACATCTATCTGATGTAGCTCCAAATCAAAGTGAGCTACCAATGCCATGATGATCCGAAAAGAATCCTTGGTGGAAACAGGTGAGAAGGTTTCTTTATAATCGATACCTTCTCTTTGCTTAAAACCTTTGGCGACAAGCCTCGCTTTATATCGTTCTACCTGGCCCTTGGAGTCCCTTTTGGTTTTGTAAACCCATTTACAACCAATGGGTCTGCAACCATATGGTAATTCGACCAGTTCCCATACACTGTTATGATACATAGATGCCATCTCCTCTTGCATAGCAAGTGTCCAACTAGAAGAGTTAGTGTCACGACCCATAATCAGTGATGTCATGACCGGCACGAAACCCCCCGGTATACCCTCCCTTGATACACCCGGCGTTCTGTCAACCTAACATAAACACAAATCCCAATAAACATAATCCCATACATGCAAATAGACATGATCAACAACGTATAATATTACATCTCCACATATGGCAAATATAAAATTCCATAAGTCCAAAATTATACATAACATACCTAACCATAAATTACATCCCATCTATGCGTTCAATATATATGTTAGGTGTTATCAAGTACATAATATCAACAAAAAAAAGTACAAACACCTACATCACAAAAATACCAAGGGGGTACTCCGCAGTCAAGCTTTTCCCTTCCCCTTCCCCTTCCTATTAGGACTTGAAATGATAAGAATGAGGAGTGAGCTACAACAAGCTCAGTGAATGTTTTCTACAAGTGGCAATATACATGCGTTTATATAAAACATGGCAAGATCATTAAAGCATTTTAAATAACATGGTGATATACAAGATTACATACATGCCAATATAATGCATCATGTCATTACCCAAGACAATGCATATCATTTTTTTCCAAACATGCCAATGCAATCCTAACACCTCCTGAGTAAGGGCGATCAAAGGCCTGGGTTCACGACACTCAACGCTCGATCCGACCAAACAATGCTCGTATTTATTAAGATTCCTGGGGTTGTGTAGCTAATAAAATCAGCCCACCAAGACACGTACCATGTCTAGGCGATCCTATCTACACAAGCCATAAAATCCTCTCAAGGTACACAACTGGAGATCATCGCTAGCCTTACGAGATTTCCAAATAAAATCGCAATTAGGAGACCTCACAACCCAATTGATAACCCAACCAAACTATGCTCAAATTCATTTCATGAATCAATTAAAACATGCATATCACATATATATATATCAATTCAAAACATTTATGTAATACAATGCCACATATATAGAATCCAAATGTAAGAAATACTCACAAATAATTGGCTAGACTTAGCCAATTCAAATCCAACCAATGAAAGCACTAGAATGCCACCAAAACACTCCTATGCACCTCAACCTCCAATTGGCTTAATCGGGTCACTTGGACCAATTACAAACCCTGCATATAACATGGTTCATTCATCACTAAGAATTAGTCCAAAAGCATGTCATTCAACCATGTTTAAACCCAATTCAATAGCCAATTAAGACTCTAAAATGGTTGCACTCACGAGCTAATCCATATAGCTCAATTAACCCATTTTATATCTAATTAATCCACATTTAACCCAAATGAATGCAATAGGTTGATTCCCATGATCCAACCATCATAATACAATGCATTCAATCATAATTAGGGTCAATTAGACTAATCTCTATGTCAATTTCATCAATTGACGTAGTCTAGGTCAAAATCTCCAAATTTGAGCAAATCCTCAAATTCATGGCAAATTTTCAAATTCATGGCCTAGGCCAAATTTGTGCTACACCTAGGTTTTCCACCATTCAAAATCAGTAAATTGGACTATCAAACATTCATATTTACCCATTTAATCAACATAAATTACATGCAAGTTGAATGGAAAGTCCTAAGTCCATAATCTAGGTTTAGGTCAAATATACACAACCCAATCAATTTCTTGTTAGAAATTGGGGGTTTCACCATTAATGGGTTTCCAACACCCTCTAGATACACATATCTAACATGCAAGACCTAATTCCAATGTGTGTTCTTCTACCACCCCCTTCAAATCCAAGATTCATGTGTGGCAAACACTTCTTAGGCGTTGTTCTAGGTCAAGGAAGGCCATTAATACCACAAGCTTAAAATAGCATAAACAAGCAAACCCTAGGTCCTTCAAATCCGGGATTCATACCAATACCTAGGTCAAAAGGAAGCTTGAATGCACAAACTAAAGAGATTTAAGGAAGAAAGAAGGAAAAATATGCAAACCTTGTGGGATTCTTGAGCAAGAATACTCAAAACCCTAGCCCTTCTCCTCATTTTATCTTCTCCCCTTCTTTTCCTCTTCTCCAAGCTCTTTTACCCCTTTTGAAAGTATAAAAATGAGCAAAAACACGTCCAAGTGCTTTTATAGAAGTTAAGTTGCAAAATTGGGCTCACACTTAAAGTTACAAATTTTTTTGCAACTGCCCAGCATGGAGCGCGCTCCACCAGCCTGAAATCTGCATTTTTTGAATTTTTTTGTTCATGGAGTGCGCTCCACCAAGCTGGTGATTTAAACTTTCAAAAAAATTCTTCATGGAGCATGCTCCATCATTCATGGAGCTCACTTCATCAGAGACTAAACATAATTTTCTCCTCGGCCTAACCCATGGAGCGCGCTCCTCTATGTACTGAGCCCATTTTGCCTCGGATCAGTGCATGGAGTGAGCTCCTCTTCCATGGAGCTCCCTCCATGATTCCCGAACTCGATTTTTGACATTTTTAACTCTTAATTGTCTTCGATGGTTTCTAAACTTTACTCGCACTCTAAACAACATAAAAGCATGCAAAGACACTTGAACCAACATGTGTCGAACATCAAATACGTATATGTATACATATACGGGTACTCTACCAATCAAAATGACGTCATCCTAAGGTACGGGTGTTACAGTTAGGACCACTAACAACCTCCTGAAATGTAACAGGATTAGAGGACATACCAACATCATATTCATGTTCCTGCAAGTAGGTGACATAGTCATCAGAGATAGCAGGCCTCCTAGTCCTTTGTGATCTCCTCAATTGGACATCATTCGTAGAATCAACAATGATGTTTTGAGGTTCTAGTATGGGTTCAGGTGCATGTTCAGGAATAATAGGATCATTCTCTACAATAGGTTGATCAACTAGTGGCAGTAGAATCAAGGGAACTGGTACAAAAAGGACTGCATAACAACACGTTCTTCTTTAAAGATAAGACTTCGAGGTTCTAAACTTCTGCCATCAAAATCATCCTCAAAATAAATAGCACGATCAGACTCAATGATTCTAGTAGTGTGGGAAGGACAATAAAATCTAAAACCTCTTGAGCCTATACAATAGCTAACAAAATAACCACTAACGGTTTTCAGGTCAAGTTTCCTTCACTGAGGATTATAAGGTTTGACCTCTGCTTTACAACCCCAAATATGAAAATGACGTAGACTCGACTTCCCACAATTCATAGGGAGTTCTGGGAACTTGATTCAGGATATAAGCTATAGTTTTCAGAGCTTCACCACACAAGAAATCCGACAATGTGGAGTTACTAAGCATGCAACGTACCATATCAAGAAGTGTATGATTTCTCCTTTCTGCAACCTCATTCTGTTCCGGTGTCCCAGGCATTGTATACTTAGCATCAATGTCACAATCCTGTAAAAATCTAGCAAACGGTCTAGGGTTTTGCCTAGTTTCATCATACCGATCATAATACTCACCACCTCTGTTTGATCTTACTATTTTTATCTTTTTATCTTTCTGAAACTCTACAGCGGATTTGAAAATTTTAAAAGCCTATAAGGATTCAGACTTTTCACGAATAAGCTCAATGTGGTTGTATCGTGAGTAATCATCAATAAAGGTGATGAAGTATTTGAAGATTGTTATGTTCACTTCCTTTTTTGAAGATCATTCCGTTACGGTTGGAATATGTCATTACCTTATTGATGTGAATATACGTTTGCAGCAATCTCAATGATAAAGGCTCAATAATTTATTGCTATAGTTATTTGCAACACGACAAATCCAATAAAATTGATACAACTTTCCTAAATGTATACTAAATATGAATTAAATATTATAAATGATCAAAAAAATCAAAAAAACTAACTATTTATCGTGTGACCATTGATATAAATTAGCAAAGTTTGATTAAATTATCAACAACACCTTTTTAAATTTTTTTTATTTTTTAGCAACTAATATTTAAAAAAAAATTATATTCACTTCCTTTTTTTGAAGATTATTCCGTTCATGTTGGAATATGTTTTTATTCTTTAAATCTCACACTAAACTTTCTTTGCCTTTATATTCCCTTCAAAAACATCATCCTTTTACACTAACAATCCCATAATTCTTTTTTTCTATGATAGAATTTTATTCTTTAAATCTCACACTAAACTTTCTTTGCCTTTATATTCCCTTCAAAAACATCATTCGTCATTATATATTATTTTGTAACCGATTAATGTGATAGTGAAAATATATGTAGACATATATCATTATATTTGATGCTACGAGGGTTGATGTAAGCATAGCATGTGCAACTCGAAACGCCAAATGTGAACAATATTAAATGTGATAGTGAAGAAGTTGTCCCAGTAGTAGCACTACTCGATCAAACCACACAGCTATTATTTTGCTTTATAATAATTAATTAGTAAATAAAAAATTTCCTTAATATAACAATAAGATCAGCAGTAACATATATATATATATATATATATATATTTATTTATGTTCAATTGATACTTAGCAACTACATTGCTAACTATTATCCGAAAGAAAATTATAATTCACGCAGCATCTTCATTATATAGTTATATGTTTAAAAATAATTAACAATAAATGTGATAGTGAAAACGTGGTCCCATTGGAAGTCCAGTACCTGAGCTTAATAATAGATAAATAGCAGTGTTATTATATTGACATCAAACATAAATACCTGTGACATGATGTCCAAATAACCCAATGCAAACTTATTCTTTCTCAATATACTTAAAAGAGCATTTGGTCATTGTAGCATCAATTAATATTAAAAAAGATTGTTATTTTTTTTTCCTATTTGGTAATTCAAGTACTGGTGTCCTTTAGGCTAGTCTTTATAATAATTTTACCTCATTCTTAGTCGATGTTGAATTATGGTGCAAAATATGTTGTTTCCTACTGCAGACACTTGTCTAGTGGGAAACTAAGTGTGTCTTAATTTTTAACTTCTCATTGATTCCATGACGAAGATAATTATAAAAGGAACATTGAGTAAAATGAATTGAAACTTGGAATTAATCATCAAACATTTTGAGGAATTAAGTATAAATGATGTAAAGGTAACATAGCAGAGAGAAAAAAAGAAGAAGAAGATATAAATGAAGATAATATAGTAATGAAATAAAATATTTGCTATGTATACATAGCAAATTAAATGTTAATATTACAGTTATCAAATGCTACCTAAGCAAACGGAATACTTCCTAAGTTGCCTTGTTTTTATTTATCTAAAATTTTAATCTGTACACATATATAAAATCTTGTCAATTACTTATTTATCTTATTTATTTAGGGAGTCTTCGTACATATATTATATATAGTTGCATTTACCCAATAAGAGTTATATAGTTATAGGTTGCTAAATCAATTCTTGCAAGAAATCAAGATATTAGGTGAAGCAAAAATATGAAGAAAAAAGAAGAAAGAAAAGGACGTAGAGAATGGATTTCCAGGATTACTTCTGTTAGCTTTATCCATTGTTACTACACTGGATAAAGAAGTTCCTCTTATTGTTGTTGCAAGGACCACTCGTCAAAATCATATTGTCTCATGAGCAACAAATGATTACTGATTTACCAACTCTGCCTTCTATGTTTTTGGCCGTTTCTACCATGCATGGATGTCGCTGAACATCGGTGTACGAAGAGAGTAGCTGAAGCTGATCAGAGCTGCAGTTGACATAATTGCAGTTCCTAACTATTAAAGGTTACCCTGAAAAAGTTTGAAGCATTATAAATATAAGTTGACCTGATATCAAGGTATTTCAAATACATGAAAAGATAGTTTAGTGGTGATGGAAAACAATCTAAATTATTGCCATTCCATACTTCCTAACATTGATGTCCAAAGTTGGAGAAAACTTTATCGTGTTCGTCAACAATGAAGTTGTTCATAATCTTAGGTGATTGTGAGTTGTTAATCTAAAGAACATCACCTGCAATCAGGAACACACTATTAGAAATATCAACTATAAAAGAAATACAAGAAACAAAAAAGAATCACAACACAAAGATTTACGTGGAAAACTTGAAATTTGGAGAAAAACCACGGGTTGTAAAAGACAAATTTATTATATGAAAAATTATTATAATCACATAGGCATATCACTCAACCCAAAACCTTTTACACCCGCTATACTCTCTAATCTTTAAATTATTACACAAAGAAGAAGTCAAAATAGCTTTCTCACTAAAAGATTTCAATGCTTCTCTTGGGTTGCTAAGATTAGCTCAGATAGGTTGCTTGAATGAAATACAGGTGAAATAGTATTCTTTAAGGTGAACCAAGTCAATCACTAAAAGACAAAGATTCACAACTACCCCATAACTTTTGCTCACCTTTGTCTCCAATTAAATGTGTACCACCAACTCTCCCACTAATTCCACCTAACACCCTAGCCTTATAAAATAATTTTTAATTAACCAATAATTCAACATGGATGTCACTGAACCTCGGTGTATGAATGGAGTATAGCTGAAGCTGATCCAAGTCGCAATTGACATAATTGCAGTTTCTAGGACTATTAACTGAAAAAGTTGGAAGCATTATAAATATAAGATGACCTGATATCAAGGTATTTCAAATACATGAAAAGATAGTTCAGTTGGGAAGGAAAACAATCCAAATAATTGTCATTCCATACATCCTAACGTTGATGTCCAAAGTTGGAGAAAACTTTACTTGTTCGTTAGCAATGAAGTTGTTCATAATCTTAGGTGATTGTGAGTTGTTAATCTAAAAAACATCACCTGCAATCAGGATCACACTATTAGAAATATAACTATAAAAGAAATACAAGAAACAAAGAAGAATCACAACACAAGGATTTATGTGAAAAACTCAAAATTTGGAAAAAAAAACCACGGGTTGTAAAAGACAAATTCACTATATGAAAAATTATTATAATCACATAGTCATATTACTCAACCCAAAAACCTTTACACCCACAATACGCTCTAATCTTTAAATAATTACACAAAGATAAAAGAATCAAGAAGAAGTCAAAATAGCTTTCTCACTAAAGGATTCCAATGCTTCTCTCGGGTTGATATGATTAGCTCACATGGGTTGCTTGAATGAAATACAGGTGAAATAGTATTCTTTAAGGTGAACCAAGTCAATCACTAAAAGACAAAGATTCACAACTACCCCGTAACTTTTGCTCACCTTTGTCTCCAATAAGACTCCAATTAAATGTGTACTACCAACTTTTCCACTAACTCCACCTAACGCCCTAACTTTATAAAATAATTTTTAATTAACCAATAATTCAACATAAATGTCACTGAACCTCGGTGCATGAAGGGAGTATAGCTGAAGCTGATCAAGGCCGCAGTTGACATAATTGCAGTTCCTAGGACTATTAAGTGAAAAAGTTGGAAGCATTATAAATATAAGATGACCTGATATCAAGGTATTTCAAATACATGAAAAGATAGTTCAGTTGGGAGGGAAAACAATCCAAAATTATTGTCATCCCATACTTCCTAACATTGATGTCCAAAGTTGGAGAAAACTTTAAGTGTTCATCAGCAATGAAGTTGTTCACAATCTTAGGTGATTGGGAGTTGTTAATCTAAAGAACATCACCTGCAATCAATGCTTTCTTCTTTTATAAGAATTCTGGACCAAAGAATTAGGAGTGTTCTCGAGTTGGTTTGGGTCGGGTTGATGACATTGTTAAAAGTCATTCACAACGTTTATGTGCCGTTGTTAGAAACATTGTAATAGCTTGTTTCTCCATGGACATCCGCAAGGTATATATTGGAACCGTTTTAACACATTTTGCTTCTACAACAGTTAGCAGAACGCTGTCTTTTTTACAACAATATAACAACAAATCAACCGTTGTTGTTTGTCTTTTTTATACACGTCTTCTTTTATTTTAAAACTTTCTTAATTATAACTTTTCTTATTCTACAATCCTGTTTTCTTAATTAAAACTTTGTTTACTTTAATTAATTAAAAAATAAAAACACAAGCAAACATTTCCTTTTTCGTCAAGAGCAAACATTACAGATTAACTATTAATAAAAAAAAAAATATTTTTACGACCTAAAAATTATACTCAAAATCATATTTATGTCGACGTGGCATATGATGTACGGAGGGCATTTCCTTTTCCTTATTCTACACTTATCGAACCAAAATATATATATTTTTAATTCTTTTTTTAAAAAGGAGTATAACACGAAGATTTCCCGTGAGATTATCCATCCTCCTACTAATATCGTCCATGCATCCTTAGCTACCAAGTATTGAAAAAAAAAATTGATATGAAAATCCTATTTAAAAATGTATGAAAGTCTCTTCGGAGACATCTGATAAAATTGGAACGATACAAAAAGAAGATTAGCATGACCCCTTCCCAAGAATGACACGTACAAATCAAGAAAGGTATTCAAAATAATAATAATAATAATAAATAAAAAGTTAAAAAAGATAAAAATGAGACCGTCCATTCACATAACACCTGTTTATTAAAAAAGATATAACTATTCATATAATGTATATCTTTAAAAAATATCTCTTTCCAACTATATCTTTTTAATTTTCATCATTTTATCAAATATAAATAATCTCCAAGTCATTGCATTAAATTAATTTAAAATATGCATTCTTTATTACTCACAATATGTGCGAGTACTACATGAATGCTGATTTATTATTTTTATAATTTTTAGTATTGTACAATGTGATCGTTTTATTCTAAAAATTAATTATCAATACACTGGAAGAATTAATACAGGACGAAATTGTCTTCAAAAGATAGAATTAAACTTTAACGAAATTAATTTTCTTTATATTTTATTTGGAAGTAAGTGCACTTTCCTTTGTGAAGTTGTGACGGAATTCGACGAGGCATGGCTGCTTTTACCGTCAGGCTCATCCAATAGGTTGAATACCGATGATAGGCAAAGTGCAATGTATTTGGATGTTTACGTAGCAGTGCTCTCGCTGAATTCATCCCGACAATAAACCGTGCCAGTTACTATCACACACACACACACACAACACCCAGTACCTACCACACCCGACGTGGCTTCTTCTACACCTTCCGAACATCCGAACATCAATAAAGCACCTTAATGGCTACTGACCTCCTTCTTTTGTCTTCTTCTTCTTCGTCATCGCCGTCCGCTATTCTTACTTACCACCCATTGCAGTATAACTGTACCTTCATCTTTTCTCGTGCTCACATAAATACCCAATTACATATCGCAGACGCCATATTATTCATTATTGAATTGAATTGAATTCCCCACCATCCCTCCTCGTCTCTATCGTTTCACCCTCTAATTTTCGTGCATTTCTAATAAATCCCACCAATCTCCCCCACAGAGAAACAACAAGAAGAAGTAACTTAAAAAAAAAATGTCAGAATATCCCGGCGAGATGGAGCAGTTGCCTCACATAGCAATGCTACCCAGCTCCGGCATGGGCCATCTAACGCCGTTCCTCCGGCTCGCTGCTTCACTCGCCGACCAAAACTGCCGGATCACCTTGATAACACCACACCCAACCGTTTCACTCGCGGAATCGAAACTCGTCTCTCGCTTCCTCTCCGCTTATCCTCAAATCACCACTAAAGAATTCCATCTCCTTCCTCTCGACGACTCACTCACCTGCAACTCCAACAACGACCCCTTCTTCCTCCAATTCGAAGCCATTAGCCGCTCCGCTCATCTCCTCTCCCCCATCCTCTCTTCCTCTTCCCCTCCTCTCTCCGCTTTCATCTCCGACATCGCCGTTGCTTCCGCTTTCATCCCCATCACATCCAATCTTCGCATCCCCAATTACATTCTCTTCATTTCCTCCGCCAAAATGCTATCTTTTTGCGCTCACTTCCCCGAAACCCTAAAAAACCCTAAATTTCTCGAACAAGATCAAGACGATTATCAAATCACCATCCCTGGGCTACCCTCCATACCCAAATCTCGGATCCCATTGCCGCTTCTCAACCCAAAAAGCCTCTTTGCGACGCAATTCGTCGCGAATGGCAAGAAATTAGTAGAATCAAACGGAATCATCATCAACACGTTTGAATTCCTAGAGCCGGACTCGCTTGCCGCTCTTAACTCAGGAAAAGTCGTAGAACGGCTTCCTCGTGTGATCCCAATCGGGCCATTACCGCCGTCGGATTTCGAGAGATCAGTTGACGGGACATCAACGGCGTTAATGGCTTGGCTCGACGAGCAACGAGAAGGGTCGGTGGTGCTGGTGAGCTTCGGGAGCAGAAGCGCGATGAGTCGCGAACAAATTAAGGAGCTCGGAGAAGGGTTGGTGAGAAGTGGGTGCGGGTTCGTGTGGGTGGTGAGAGAGAAGATTGTGGATAAAGAAGAAGAAGGTGGGGTGGGGATAGAGGAAGTGGTGGGTGAGGGGTTTGTAAAGAAGATGGAGGGGGTGGGGATAGTGGTGAAGGGGTGGGTGGATCAAGAAGCGGTGCTGAGTCACAGATCGGTGGGTGGGTTCGTGAGTCACTGCGGGTGGAACTCGGTGACGGAGGCGGCGTTGCACGGGGTGCGCATTTTAGCGTGGCCGACGCTCGGGGATCAGAAGATAATTGCGGAGGTGGTGGTGAGAAGTGGGTGGGGGGTGTGGGAAGGCAACTGGGGGTGGGGGGAGAAGGAGGAGGTGGTGAAAGGAGAGGTGATTGGGAGGAAGATTAAGGAGATGATGGGAGATGACGGATTGAGAGTGAGAGCGGCGCAGGTTGGAGAGGAAGCTAGGAGAGCTCAAGCGGCTGGTGGGTGTGCTGAGAAAGAGTTTAAGATGCTAATTGATACGTGGAAGAAAGTTGTTAAGTAAAGAGGTTTGTTGTCTACGTGCATTTGGAAGAGACTTGAGACTGAGCATTGGATCATTAACCTAGATTATTAATAAGCTTTCCAGTGCTGTTTGTTGGGTCTTAAATGTACTTTTGCTATTGTTCAAGAGTGTTTGGTAACTTTACTTTTTTAACTTTATAATTTTTAGATCTAAATGTTTGCTAACTTTACTCTTTTAGCTCCCTCATTTTTTGTTTTAAAAAAATTAGCTCTATATTTTTCAATTTTACTTTTATTAAAATTTATTTTAAAAATATTGTTTGATAACAAACTATTCCAACTCCTTCTTTTAAAAAGTTAAAAATAAAGATTATAGACTAATGTCAACCAACATTTTGTAACCGATTAATGTGATAGTGAAAATATATGTAGACATATATCATTATATTTGATGCTACGAGGGTTGATGTAAGCATAGCATGTGCAACTCGAAACGCCAAATGTGAACAATATTAAATGTGATAGTGAAGAAGTTGTCCCAGTAGTAGCACTACTCGATCAAACCACACAGCTATTATTTTGCTTTATAATAATTAATTAGTAAATAAAAAATTTCCTTAATATAACAATAAGATCAGCAGTAACATATATATATATATATATATATATATTTATTTATGTTCAATTGATACTTAGCAACTACATTGCTAACTATTATCCGAAAGAAAATTATAATTCACGCAGCATCTTCATTATATAGTTATATGTTTAAAAATAATTAACAATAAATGTGATAGTGAAAACGTGGTCCCATTGGAAGTCCAGTACCTGAGCTTAATAATAGATAAATAGCAGTGTTATTATATTGACATCAAACATAAATACCTGTGACATGATGTCCAAATAACCCAATGCAAACTTATTCTTTCTCAATATACTTAAAAGAGCATTTGGTCATTGTAGCATCAATTAATATTAAAAAAGATTGTTATTTTTTTTTCCTATTTGGTAATTCAAGTACTGGTGTCCTTTAGGCTAGTCTTTATAATAATTTTACCTCATTCTTAGTCGATGTTGAATTATGGTGCAAAATATGTTGTTTCCTACTGCAGACACTTGTCTAGTGGGAAACTAAGTGTGTCTTAATTTTTAACTTCTCATTGATTCCATGACGAAGATAATTATAAAAGGAACATTGAGTAAAATGAATTGAAACTTGGAATTAATCATCAAACATTTTGAGGAATTAAGTATAAATGATGTAAAGGTAACATAGCAGAGAGAAAAAAAGAAGAAGAAGATATAAATGAAGATAATATAGTAATGAAATAAAATATTTGCTATGTATACATAGCAAATTAAATGTTAATATTACAGTTATCAAATGCTACCTAAGCAAACGGAATACTTCCTAAGTTGCCTTGTTTTTATTTATCTAAAATTTTAATCTGTACACATATATAAAATCTTGTCAATTACTTATTTATCTTATTTATTTAGGGAGTCTTCGTACATATATTATATATAGTTGCATTTACCCAATAAGAGTTATATAGTTATAGGTTGCTAAATCAATTCTTGCAAGAAATCAAGATATTAGGTGAAGCAAAAATATGAAGAAAAAAGAAGAAAGAAAAGGACGTAGAGAATGGATTTCCAGGATTACTTCTGTTAGCTTTATCCATTGTTACTACACTGGATAAAGAAGTTCCTCTTATTGTTGTTGCAAGGACCACTCGTCAAAATCATATTGTCTCATGAGCAACAAATGATTACTGATTTACCAACTCTGCCTTCTATGTTTTTGGCCGTTTCTACCATGCATGGATGTCGCTGAACATCGGTGTACGAAGAGAGTAGCTGAAGCTGATCAGAGCTGCAGTTGACATAATTGCAGTTCCTAACTATTAAAGGTTACCCTGAAAAAGTTTGAAGCATTATAAATATAAGTTGACCTGATATCAAGGTATTTCAAATACATGAAAAGATAGTTTAGTGGTGATGGAAAACAATCTAAATTATTGCCATTCCATACTTCCTAACATTGATGTCCAAAGTTGGAGAAAACTTTATCGTGTTCGTCAACAATGAAGTTGTTCATAATCTTAGGTGATTGTGAGTTGTTAATCTAAAGAACATCACCTGCAATCAGGAACACACTATTAGAAATATCAACTATAAAAGAAATACAAGAAACAAAAAAGAATCACAACACAAAGATTTACGTGGAAAACTTGAAATTTGGAGAAAAACCACGGGTTGTAAAAGACAAATTTATTATATGAAAAATTATTATAATCACATAGGCATATCACTCAACCCAAAACCTTTTACACCCGCTATACTCTCTAATCTTTAAATTATTACACAAAGAAGAAGTCAAAATAGCTTTCTCACTAAAAGATTTCAATGCTTCTCTTGGGTTGCTAAGATTAGCTCAGATAGGTTGCTTGAATGAAATACAGGTGAAATAGTATTCTTTAAGGTGAACCAAGTCAATCACTAAAAGACAAAGATTCACAACTACCCCATAACTTTTGCTCACCTTTGTCTCCAATTAAATGTGTACCACCAACTCTCCCACTAATTCCACCTAACACCCTAGCCTTATAAAATAATTTTTAATTAACCAATAATTCAACATGGATGTCACTGAACCTCGGTGTATGAATGGAGTATAGCTGAAGCTGATCCAAGTCGCAATTGACATAATTGCAGTTTCTAGGACTATTAACTGAAAAAGTTGGAAGCATTATAAATATAAGATGACCTGATATCAAGGTATTTCAAATACATGAAAAGATAGTTCAGTTGGGAAGGAAAACAATCCAAATAATTGTCATTCCATACATCCTAACGTTGATGTCCAAAGTTGGAGAAAACTTTACTTGTTCGTTAGCAATGAAGTTGTTCATAATCTTAGGTGATTGTGAGTTGTTAATCTAAAAAACATCACCTGCAATCAGGATCACACTATTAGAAATATAACTATAAAAGAAATACAAGAAACAAAGAAGAATCACAACACAAGGATTTATGTGAAAAACTCAAAATTTGGAAAAAAAAACCACGGGTTGTAAAAGACAAATTCACTATATGAAAAATTATTATAATCACATAGTCATATTACTCAACCCAAAAACCTTTACACCCACAATACGCTCTAATCTTTAAATAATTACACAAAGATAAAAGAATCAAGAAGAAGTCAAAATAGCTTTCTCACTAAAGGATTCCAATGCTTCTCTCGGGTTGATATGATTAGCTCACATGGGTTGCTTGAATGAAATACAGGTGAAATAGTATTCTTTAAGGTGAACCAAGTCAATCACTAAAAGACAAAGATTCACAACTACCCCATAACTTTTGCTCACCTTTGTCTCCAATTAAATGTGTACTACCAACTCTCCCACTAATTCCACCTAACACCCTAGCCTTATAAAATAAATTTTAATTAACCAATAATTCAACATGGATGTCACTGAACCTCGGTGTATGAATGGAGTATAGCTGAAGCTGATCCAAGTCGCAATTGACATAATTGCAGTTTCTAGGACTATTAACTGAAAAAGTTGGAAGCATTATAAATATAAGATGACCTGATATCAAGGTATTTCAAATACATGAAAAGATAGTTCAGTTGGGAAGGAAAACAATCCAAATAATTGTCATTCCATACATCCTAACGTTGATGTCTAAAGTTGGAGAAAACTTTACTTGTTCGTTAGCAATGAAGTTGTTCATAATCTTAGGTGATTGTGAGTTGTTAATCTAAAGAACATCACCTGCAATCAGGATCACACTATTAGAAATATCAACTATAAAAGAAATACAAGAAACAAAGAAGAATCACAACACAAGGATTTATGTGAAAAACTCAAAATTTGGAAAAAAAAAACCACGGGTTGTAAAAGACAAATTCACTATATGAAAAATTATTATAATCACATAGTCATAGTACTCAACCCAAAATCCTTGACACCCACAATACGCTCTAATCTTTAAATAATTACACAAAGATAAAAGAATCAAGAAGAAGTCAAAATTGCTTTCTCACTAAAGGATTCCAATGCTTCTCTCGGGTTGATATGATTAGCTCACATGGGTTGCTTGAATGAAATACAGGTGAAATAGTATTCTTTAAGGTGAACCAAGTCAATCACTAAAAGACAAAGATTCACAACTACCCCGTAACTTTTGCTCACCTTTGTCTCCAATAAGACTCCATTTAAATGTGTACTACCAACTTTTCCACTAACTCCACCTAACGCCCTAACTTTATAAAATAATTTTTAATTAACCAATAATTCAACATGAATGTCACTGAACCTCGGTGTATGAAGGGAGCATAGCTGAAGCTGATCAGAGCCGCAGTTGACATAATTGCAGTTCCTAAGACTTTCTTAATTATAACTTTTCTTATTCTACAATTCAGCTTTCTTAACTAAAACTTCATTTACTTTAATTAATTAAAAAATAAAAACACATGCAAACATTTCCTTTTTCGTCAAGAGCAAACATTACCTATTAACTGTTAATAAAAGAAAAATATTTTTACGATTCAAAAATTATATTTATGTCGATCTGGCATATGATGTATGAAAGCTATTTCCTTTTCCTTATTTTACATTTATCTAACCAAGATATATATATTTTTAATTCTTTTTTTAAAAAAGAGTATAATACGAAGATTTCCCATGAGATTATTCATTTTGGTACTAATATCGTCCATGCATCCTTAGCTACCAAGTATTGGAAAAAAATTGATTTGAACATCCTATTTAAAAATGTATGAAAGTCTCTTCGGAGACATGATAAAATTGGAACGATACAAAAAGAAGATTAGCATGGCCCCTCCCCAAGGAAGATTAGCATGGCCCCTCCCCAAGAATGCTACGTACAAATCAAGAAAGGTATTCAAAATAATAATAATAATAATAAATAAAAAGTTAAAAAAGATAAAAACGTATAATAAATGAGAACGTCCATTCACATAACACCTATTTATTAAAAAAGATATAACTATTCATATAATGTCTCTTATTACGTATAAACATATCTTTAAAAGATATCTCTTTCCAATGATGTCTTTTTAATTTTCATCTTTTTGCCAAATATAAATAATCTCCAGAAAGAGTCAATTCATTAAATTAATTTAAAATATGCATTGTTCATTACTCACAATATGTGTGAGTACTACATGAATGTTGATTTATTATTTTTAGAATTTTTAGTATTGCACAATGTGATCGTTTTATTCTAAGAAACAATTATCAATACACAGGAAGCATTAACACAGGACGAAATTATCTTAAAAGACAGAATTAAACTTTAGCGAAATTAATTTTCTTCGTATTCTATTTGGAAGTAAGTGCACTTTCCTGCGTGAAGTTGTGACGGGATTCGACGAGGCATGGCTGCTTTTACCGTCAGGCTCACCCAATAGGTTGAATACCCATGATAGGCAATGTGCAATGTAATTGGATGTTTACGTAGCAGTGCTCTCACTGAATTCATCCTGACAATAAACCGTGCCAGTTACTACCACACACACACACACAATACACAGTACCTACCACACCCAATGTGGCTTCTTCTACACCTTCCGAACATCCGAACATCAATAAAGCACCTTAATGGCCACTGACCTCCTTCTTTTGTCTTCTTCTTCTTCGTCATCGCCGTAAGCTATTCTTACTTACCACCCATTGCAGTATAACTGTACCATCATCTTTTCTCGTGCTCACATAAATACCCAATTACATGTCGCAGACACTATTATTCATTATTGAATTGAATTGAATTGAATTGAATTCCCCACCATCCCTCCTCGTCTCTATCGTTTCATCTTCCAATTTTCGTGCATTTCTAATAAATCCCACCAATCTCCCCCACAGAGAATACCTTTCTCACTAAAAGATTCCAATGCTTCTCTTGGGTTGCTAAGATTAACTCCCATTGGTTGCTTGAATGAAATACAGGTCAATCACTAAAAGACAAAGATTCACAACTACACCATAACTTTTGCTCACCTTTGTCTTCAATAAAACTCTAATTAAATGTGTACTACCAACTCTCCCACTAACTCCACCTAACACCCTAACTTTATAAAATAATTTTTAATTAACCAGTAATTCAACATGGATGTCACTGAACGCCGGTGTATGAAGGGAGTATAGCTGAAGCTGATCAGAGCCGCAGTTGACATAATTGCAATTCCTAGGACTATTAACTGAAAAAGTTGGAAGCATTATAAATATAAGCTGACATGATATCAAGGTATTTCAAATACATGAAAAGATAGTTCAGTCGGGAGGGAAAACAATCCAAATTATTGCCATCCCATACTTCCTAACATTGATGTCCAAAGTTGGAGAAAACTTTAAGTGTTCATATCAAGATATTTCAAATACATCACCTGCAATCATGATCACACTATTTGAAATATCAACTATAAAAGAAATACAAGAAACAAAGAAAAATCACTACACAAGGATTTACGTGAAAAACTCAAAATTTGAAAAAAAAACCACATGTTGGAAAAGACAAATTCACTATAAGAAAAATTATTATAATCACATAGTTTATTACTCAACCCAAAATCCTTTACACCCACTATACTCTCTAATCTTTAAATGATTACACAAAGATAAAAGAATCAAAAAGAAGTCAAAATAGCTTTCTCACTAATAGGATTCCAATGCTTCTCTTGGGTTGCTAAGATTAGCTCACATCGGTTGCTTGAAAGAAATACAGGTGAAATAGTATTTTTTAAGATGAACCAAGTCAATCACTAAAAGACAAAGATTCACAACTACCCCGTAACTTTTGCTCCCCTTTGTCTCCAATAAGACTCTAATTAAATGTGTACTACCAACTCTCCCACTAACTCCACCTAACACCCTAACTTTATAAAATAATTTTTAATTAACCAATAATTCAACATGGATGTCACTGAACCTCGATGTATGAAGGGAGTATAGCTGAAGCTGATTAGAGCCGCTGTTGACATAATTGAAGTCCCAGGACTATTAACTGAAAAAGTTGGAAGCATTATAAATATAAGATGACCTGATATCAAGGTATTTCAAATACATGAAAAGATAATTCAGTTGGGAGGGAAACAATCCAAATTATTGCCATCCCATACTTCCTAACATTGATGTCCAAATTGGAGAAAACTTTATGTGTTCATCAGCAATGAAGTTGTTCATAATCTTAGGTGATTGTGAGTTGTTAATCTAAAGAACATCACCTGCAATCAGGATCACACTATTAGAAATATCAACTATAAAAGAAATACAAGAAACAAAGAAGAATCACTACACAAGGATTTCCGCGAAAAACTCAAAATATGGAAAAAAAAACCACGGGTTGTAAAAAGAAAAATTCACTATATGAAAAATTATTATAATGACATAGCTATATTACTCATCCCAAAATCCTTTACACCCACTATACTCTCTAATCTTTAAATGATTACACAAAGATAAAAAAATCAAGAAGAAGTCAAAATTGCTTTCTCACTAAAGGATTCCAATGCTTCTCTTGGGTTGCTAAGATTAGCTCCCAAGGGTTGTTTGAATGAAATACAGGTGAAATAATATTTTTTAAGGGGAACCAAGTCAATCACTAAAAGACAAAGATTCACAACTACCCCGTAACTTTTGCTCCCCTTTGTCTCCAATAAGACTCTAATTAAATGTGTACTACCAACTCTCCCACTAACTCCACCTAACACCCTAACTTTATAAAATAATTTTTAATTAACCAATAATTCAACATGGATGTCACTGAACCTCGATGTATGAAGGGAGTATAGCTGAAGCTGATTAGAGCCGCTGTTGACATAATTGAAGTCCCAGGACTATTAACTGAAAAAGTTGGAAGCATTATAAATATAAGATGACCTGATATCAAGGTATTTCAAATACATGAAATGATAGTTCAGTTGGGAGGGAAAACAATTCAAATTATTGCCATCCCATACTTCCTAACATTGATGTCCAAAGTTGGAGAAAACTCTACGTGTTCATAAGCAATGAAGTTGTTCATAATCTTAGGTGATTGTGATATGTTAATTTAAAGAACATCATCTGTAATCAGGATCACACTATTAGAAATATCAACTATAAAAGAAGTACAAGAAACAAAGAAGAATCACTACACAAGGATTTACGTGAAAAACTCAAAATTTGAAAAAAAAAGAAACCATGGGTTGCAAAACGCAAATTCACTATATGAAAAATTATTATAATCACATAGTTATATTACTCAACCCAAAATCCTTTACACCCACAATACTCTCTAATCTTTAAATAATTACACAAAGATAAAAGAATCAAGAAGAAGTCAAAATTGCTTTCTCACTAAAGGATTCCAATGCTTCTCTTGGGTTGCTAAGATTAGCTCACATGGGTTGTTTGAATGAAATATAGGTGAAATAGTATTTTTTAAGGTGAACCAAGTAAATCACTAAAAGACAAAGAGTCACAACTGCCCCGTAACTTTTGCTCACCTTTGTCTCCAATAAGACTCCAATTAAATGTGTACTACCAACTCTCCCACTAACTCCTTCTAACACCCTAACTTTATAAAATAACTTTTAATTAAGCAATAATTCAACATGGATGTCACTGAACCTCGGTGTATGAAGGGAGTATAGCTGAAGCTGATCAGAGTCGCAATTGACATAATTGCAGTTCCTAGGACTATTAACTGAAATAGTTGGAAGCATTATAAATATAAGATGACCTGATATCAAGGTATTTCAAATACATGAAAAGATAGTTCAGTTGGGAGGGAAAACAATCCAAATTATTGCCATCCCATACTTCCTAACATTGATGTCCAAATTGGAGAAAACTTTATGTGTTCATCAGCAATGAAGTTGTTCATAATCTTAGGTGATTGTGAGTTGTTAATCTAAAGAACATCACCTGCAATCAGGATCACACTATTAGAAATATCAACTATAAAAGAAATACAAGAAACAAAGAAGAATCACTACCCAAGGATTTACGTGAAAAACTCAAAATTTGGAAAAACAAAAACCACGGGTTGTAAAACACAAATTCACTATATGAAAAATTATTATAATCACACAGTTATATTACTCAACCCAAAATCCTTTACACCCACAATACGCTCTAATCTTTAAATAATTACACAAAGATAAAAGAATCAAGAAGAAGTCAAAATTGCTTTCTCACTAAAGGATTCCAATGCTTCTCTTGGGTTGCTAAGATTAGCTCACATGGGTTGTTTGAATGAAATACAGGTGAAATAGAATTTTTTTATGGTGAACCAAGTCAATCACTAAAAGACAAAGATTCACAACTGCCCCGTAACTTTTGCTCACCTTTGTCTCCAATAAGACTCCAATTAAATGTGTACTACCAACTCTCCCTCTAACTCCTTCTAACACCCTAACTTTATAAAATAATTTTTAATTAAGCAATAATTCAACATGGATGTCACTGAACCTCGGTGTATGAAGGGAGTATAGCTGAAGCTGATCAGAGTCGCAATTGACATAATTGCAGTTCCTAGGACTATTAACTGAAATAGTTGAAAGCATTATAAATATAAGATGACCTGATATCAAGGTATTTCAAATACATGAAATGATAGTTCAGTTGGGAGGGAAAACAATTCAAATTATTGCCATCCCATACTTCCTAACATTGATGTCCAAAGTTGGAGAAAACTCTACGTGTTCATAAGCAATGAAGTTGTTCATAATCTTAGGTGATTGTGATATGTTAATTTAAAGAACATCATCTGTAATCAGGATCACACTATTAGAAATATCAACTATAAAAGAAGTACAAGAAACAAAGAAGAATCACTACACAAGGATTTACGTGAAAAACTCAAAATTTGAAAAAAAAAAGAAACCATGGGTTGCAAAACGCAAATTCACTATATGAAAAATTATTATAATCACATAGTTATATTACTCAACCCAAAATCCTTTACACCCACAATACTCTCTAATCTTTAAATAATTACACAAAGATAAAAGAATCAAGAAGAAGTCAAAATTTCTTTCTCACTAAAGGATTCCAATGCTTCTCTTGGGTTGCTAAGATTAGCTCACATGGGTTGTTTGAATGAAATATAGGTGAAATAGTATTTTTTAAGGTGAACCAAGTAAATCACTAAAAGACAAAGATTCACAACTGCCCCGTAACTTTTGCTCACCTTTGTCTCCAATAAGACTCTAATTAAATGTGTACTACCAACTCTCCCACTAACTCCTTCTAACACCCTAACTTTATAAAATAATTTTTAATTAAGCAATAATTCAACATGGATGTCACTGAACCTCGGTGTGTGAAGGGAGTATAGCTGAAGCTGATCAGAGTCGCAATTGACATAATTGCAGTTCCTAGGACTATTAACTGAAATAGTTGGAAGCATTATAAATATAAGATGACCTGATATCAAGGTATTTCAAATACATGAAAAGATAGTTCAGTTGGGAGGGAAAACAATCCAAATTATTGCCATCCCATACTTCCTAACATTGATGTCCAAATTGGAGAAAACTTTATGTGTTCATCAGCAATGAAGTTGTTCATAATCTTAGGTGATTGTGAGTTGTTAATCTAAAGAACATCACCTGCAATCAGGATCACACTATTAGAAATATCAACTATAAAAGAAATACAAGAAACAAAGAAGAATCACTACACAAGGATTTACGTGAAAAACTCAAAATTTGGAAAAACAAAAACCACGGGTTGTAAAACACAAATTCACTATATGAAAAATTATTATAATCACACAGTTATATTACTCAACCCAAAATCCTTTACACCCACAATACGCTCTAATCTTTAAATAATTACACAAAGATAAAAGAATCAAGAAGAAGTCAAAATTGCTTTCTCACTAAAGGATTCCAATGCTTCTCTTGGGTTGCTAAGATTAGCTCACATGGGTTGTTTGAATGAAATACAGGTGAAATAGAATTTTTTTATGGTGAACCAAGTCAATCACTAAAAGACAAAGACTCACAACTGCCCCGTAACTTTTGCTCACCTTTGTCTCCAATAAGACTCCAATTAAATGTGTACTACCAACTCTCCCTCTAACTCCTTCTAACACCCTAACTTTATAAAATAATTTTTAATTAACCAATAATTCAACATGGATGTCACTGAACCTCGGTGTATGAAGGGAGTATAGCTGAAGCTGATCAGAGTCGCAATTGACATAATTGCAGTTCCTAGGACTATTAACTGAAATAGTTGAAAGCATTATAAATATAAGATGACCTGATATCAAGGTATTTCAAATACATGAAATGATAGTTCAGTTGGGAGGGAAAACAATTCAAATTATTGCCATCCCATACTTCCTAACATTGATGTCCAAAGTTGGAGAAAACTCTACGTGTTCATAAGCAATGAAGTTGTTCATAATCTTAGGTGATTGTGATATGTTAATTTAAAGAACATCATCTGTAATCAGGATCACACTATTAGAAATATCAACTATAAAAGAAGTACAAGAAACAAAGAAGAATCACTACACAAGGATTTACGTGAAAAACTCAAAATTTGAAAAAAAAAGAAACCATGGGTTGCAAAACGCAAATTCACTATATGAAAAATTATTATAATCACATAGTTATATTACTCAACCCAAAATCCTTTACACCCACAATACTCTCTAATCTTTAAAAAATTACACAAAGATAAAAGAATCAAGAAGAAGTCAAAATTGCTTTCTCACTAAAGGATTCCAATGCTTCTCTTGGGTTGCTAAGATTAGCTCACATGGGTTGTTTGACTGAAATATAGGTGAAATAGTATTTTTTAAGGTGAACCAAGTAAATCACTAAAAGACAAAGATTCACAACTGCCCCGTAACTTTTGCTCACCTTTGTCTCCAATAAGACTCCAATTAAATGTGTACTACCAACTCTCCCACTAACTCCTTCTAACACCCTAACTTTATAAAATAATTTTTAATTAAGCAATAATTCAACATGGATGTCACTGAACCTCGGTGTATGAAGGGAGTATAGCTGAAGCTGATCAGAGTCGGAATTGACATAATTGCAGTTCCTAGGACTATAAACTGAAATAGTTGGAAGCATTATAAATATAAGATGACCTGATAGCAAGGTATTTCAAATACATGAAATTATAGTTCAGTTGGGAGGGAAAACAATCCAAATTATTGCCATCCCAAACTTCCTAACATTGATGTCCAAAGTTGGAGAAAACTCTACGTGTTCATAAGCAATGAAGTTGTTCATAATCTTAGGTGATTGTGATATGTTAATTTAAAGAACATCATCTGTAATCAGGATCACACTATTAGAAATATCAACTATAAAAGAAATACAAGAACCAAAGAAGAATCACTACACAAGGATTTATGTGAAAAACTCAAAATTTGGAAAAAAAAAAACCACGGGTTGTAAAACGCAAATTCACTATATGAAAAATTATTATAATCACATAGTGATATTACTCAACCCAAAATCCTTTACACCCACTATACTCTCTAATCTTTAAATGATTACACAAAGATAAAAGAATCAAGAAGAAGTCAAAATAGCTTTCTCACTATTAGGATTCCAATGCTTCTCTTGGGTTGCTAAGATTAGCTCACATCGGTTGCTTGAAAGAAATACAGGTGAAATAGTATTTTTTAAGATGAACCAAGTCAATCACTAAAAGACAAAGATTCACAACTGCCCCGTAACTTTTGCTCACCTTTGTCTCCAATAAGACTCCAATTAAATGTGTACTACCAACTCTCCCTCTAACTCCTTCTAACACCCTAACTTTATAAAATAATTTTTAATTAACCAATAATTCAACATGGATGTCACTGAACCTCGGTGTATGAAGGGAGTATAGCTGAAGCTGATCAGAGTCGCAATTGACATAATTGCAGTTCCTAGGACTATTAACTGAAATAGTTGAAAGCATTATAAATATAAGATGACCTGATATCAAGGTATTTCAAATACATGAAATGATAGTTCAGTTGGGAGGGAAAACAATTCAAATTATTGCCATCCCATACTTCCTAACATTGATGTCCAAAGTTGGAGAAAACTCTACGTGTTCATAAGCAATGAAGTTGTTCATAATCTTAGGTGATTGTGATATGTTAATTTAAAGAACATCATCTGTAATCAGGATCACACTATTAGAAATATCAACTATAAAAGAAGTACAAGAAACAAAGAAGAATCACTACACAAGGATTTACGTGAAAAACTCAAAATTTGAAAAGAAAAGAAACCATGGGTTGCAAAACGCAAATTCACTATATGAAAAATTATTATAATCACATAGTTATATTACTCAACCCAAAATCCTTTACACCCACAATACTCTCTAATCTTTAAAAAATTACACAAAGATAAAAGAATCAAGAAGAAGTCAAAATTGCTTTCTCACTAAAGGATTCCAATGCTTCTCTTGGGTTGCTAAGATTAGCTCACATGGGTTGTTTGAATGAAATACAGGTGAAATAGAATTTTTTTATGGTGAACCAAGTCAATCACTAAAAGACAAAGATTCACAACTGCCCCGTAACTTTTGCTCACCTTTGTCTCCAATAAGACTCCAATTAAATGTGTACTACCAACTCTCCCACTAACTCCTTCTAACACCCTAACTTTATAAAATAATTTTTAATTAAGCAATAATTCAACATGGATGTCACTGAACCTCGGTGTATGAAGGGAGTATAGCTGAAGCTGATCAGAGTCGGAATTGACATAATTGCAGTTCCTAGGACTATAAACTGAAATAGTTGGAAGCATTATAAATATAAGATGACCTGATAGCAAGGTATTTCAAATACATGAAATTATAGTTCAGTTGGGAGGGAAAACAATCCAAATTATTGCCATCCCAAACTTCCTAACATTGATGTCCAAAGTTGGAGAAAACTCTACGTGTTCATAAGCAATGAAGTTGTTCATAATCTTAGGTGATTGTGATATGTTAATTTAAAGAACATCATCTGTAATCAGGATCACACTATTAGAAATATCAACTATAAAAGAAATACAAGAACCAAAGAAGAATCACTACACAAGGATTTATGTGAAAAACTCAAAATTTGGAAAAAAAAAAACCACGGGTTGTAAAACGCAAATTCACTATATGAAAAATTATTATAATCACATAGTGATATTACTCAACCCAAAATCCTTTACACCCACTATACTCTCTAATCTTTAAATGATTACACAAAGATAAAAGAATCAAGAAGAAGTCAAAATAGCTTTCTCACTATTAGGATTCCAATGCTTCTCTTGGGTTGCTAAGATTAGCTCACATCGGTTGCTTGAAAGAAATACAGGTGAAATAGTATTTTTTAAGATGAACCAAGTCAATCACTAAAAGACAAAGATTCACAACTACCCCGTAACTTTTGCTCCCCTTTGTCTCCAATAAGACTCTAATTAAATGTGTACTACCAACTCTCCCACTAACTCCACCTAACACCCTAACTTTATAAAATAATTTTTAATTAACCAATAATTCAACATGGATGTCACTGAACCTCGATGTATGAAGGGAGTATAGCTGAAGCTGATTAGAGCCGCTGTTGACATAATTGAAGTCCCAGGACTATTAACTGAAAAAGTTGGAAGCACTATAAATATAAGATGACCTGATATCAAGGTATTTCAAATACATGAAAAGATAATTCAGATGGAAGGGAAACAATCCAAATTATTGCCATCCCATACTTCCTAACATTGATGTCCAAATTGGAGAAAACTTTATGTGTTCATCAGAAATGAAGTTGTTCATAATCTTAGGTGATTGTGAGTTGTTAATCTAAAGAACATCACCTGCAATCAGGATCAGACTATTAGAAATATCAACTATAAAAGAAATACAAGAAACAAAGAAGAATCACTACACAAGGATTTCCGCGAAAAACTCAAAATATGGAAAAAAAAACCACGGGTTGTAAAAAGAAAAATTCACTATATGAAAAATTATTATAATGACATAGCTATATTACTCATCCCAAAATCCTTTACACCCACTATACTCTCTAATCTTTAAATGATTACACAAAGATAAAAAAATCAAGAAGAAGTCAAAATTGCTTTCTCACTAAAGGATTCCAATGCTTCTCTTGGGTTGCTAAGATTAGCTTCCAAGGGTTGTTTGAATGAAATACAGGTGAAATAATATTTTTTAAGGTGAACCAAGTCAATCACTAAAAGACAAAGATTCACAACTACTCCGTAACTTTTGCTCACCTTTGTCTCCAATAAGACTCCAATTAAATGTGTACTACCAACTCTCCCACTAACTCCACCTAACACCCTAACTTTATAAAATAATTTTTAATTAACCAATAATTCAACATGGATGTCACTGAACCTCGATGTATGAAGGGAGTATAGCTGAAGCTGATTAGAGCCGCTGTTGACATAATTGAAGTCCCAGGACTATTAACTGAAAAAGTTGGAAGCACTATAAATATAAGATGACCTGATATCAAGGTATTTCAAATACATGAAAAGATAATTCAGTTGGGAGGGAAAACAATCCAAATTATTGCCATCCCATACTTCCTAACATTGATGTCCAAAGTTGGAGAAAACTCTACGTGTTCATAAGCAATGAAGTTGTTCATAATCTTAGGTGATTGTGATATGTTAATTTAAAGAACATCATCTGTAATCAGGATCACACTATTAGAAATATCAACTATAAAAGAAATACAAGAACCAAAGAAGAATCACTACACAAGGATTTATGCGAAAAACTCAAAATTTGGAAAAAAAAAAACCACGGGTTGTAAAACGCAAATTCACTATATGAAAAATTATTATAATCACATAGTGATATTACTCAACCCAAAATCCTTTACACCCACTATACTCTCTAATCTTTAAATGATTACACAAAGATAAAAGAATCAAGAAGAAGTCAAAATAGCTTTCTCACTAATAGGATTCCAATGCTTCTCTTGGGTTGCTAAGATTAGCTCACATCGGTTGCTTGAAAGAAATACAGGTGAAATAGTATTTTTTAAGATGAACCAAGTCAATCACTAAAAGACAAAGATTCACAACTATCCCGTAACTTTTGCTCCCCTTTGTCTCCAATAAGACTCTAATTAAATGTGTACTACCAACTCTCCCACTAACTCCACCTAACACCCTAACTTTATAAAATAATTTTTAATTAACCAATAATTCAACATGGATGTCACTGAACCTCGATGTATGAAGGGAGTATAGCTGAAGCTGATTAGAGCCGCTGTTGACATAATTGAAGTCCCAGGACTATTAACTGAAAAAGTTGGAAGCATTATAAATATAAGATGACCTGATATCAAGGTATTTCAAATACATGAAAAGATAATTCAGTTGGGAGGGAAACAATCCAAATTATTGCCATCCCATACTTCCTAACATTGATGTCCAAATTGGAGAAAACTTTATGTGTTCATCAGAAATGAAGTTGTTCATAATCTTAGGTGATTGTGAGTTGTTAATCTAAAGAACATCACCTGCAATCAGGATCACACTATTAGAAATATCAACTATAAAAGAAATACAAGAAACAAAGAAGAATCACTACACAAGGATTTCCGCGAAAAGCTCAAAATATGGAAAAAAAAACCACGGGTTGTAAAAAGAAAAATTCACTATATGAAAAATTATTATAATGACATAGCTATATTACTCATCCCAAAATCCTTTACACCCAGTATACTCTCTAATCTTTAAATGATTACACAAAGATAAAAAAATCAAGAAGAAGTCAAAATTGCTTTCTCACTAAAGGATTCCAATGCTTCTCTTGGGTTGCTAAGATTAGCTCCCAAGGGTTGTTTGAATGAAATACAGGTGAAATAATATTTTTTAAGGTGAACCAAGTCAATCACTAAAAGACAAAGATTCACAACTACCCCGTAACTTTTGCTCCCCTTTGTCTCCAATAAGACTCTAATTAAATGTGTACTACCAACTCTCCCACTAACTCCACCTAACACCCTAACTTTATAAAATAATTTTTAATTAACCAATAATTCAACATGGATGTCACTGAACCTCGATGTATGAAGGGAGTATAGCTGAAGCTGATTAGAGCCGCTGTTGACATAATTGAAGTCCCAGGACTATTAACTGAAAAAGTTGGAAGCATTATAAATATAAGATGACCTGATATCAAGGTATTTCAAATACATGAAATGATAGTTCAGTTGGGTGGGAAAACAATTCAAATTATTGCCATCCCATACTTCCTAACATTGATGTCCAAAGTTGGAGAAAACTCTACGTGTTCATAAGCAATGAAGTTGTTCATAATCTTAGGTGATTGTGATATGTTAATTTAAAGAACATCATCTGTAATCAGGATCACACTATTAGAAATATCAACTATAAAAGAAGTACAAGAAACAAAGAAGAATCACTACACAAGGATTTACGTGAAAAACTCAAAATTTGAAAAAAAAAGAAACCATGGGTTGCAAAACGCAAATTCACTATATGAAAAATTATTATAATCACATAGTTATATTACTCAACCCAAAATCCTTTACACCCACAATACTCTCTAATCTTTAAATAATTACACAAAGATAAAAGAATCAAGAAGAAGTCAAAATTGCTTTCTCACTAAAGGATTCCAATGCTTCTCTTGGGTTGCTAAGATTAGCTCACATGGGTTGTTTGAATGAAATATAGGTGAAATAGTATTTTTTAAGGTGAACCAAGTAAATCACTAAAAGACAAAGAGTCACAACTGCCCCGTAACTTTTGCTCACCTTTGTCTCCAATAAGACTCCAATTAAATGTGTACTACCAACTCTCCCACTAACTCCTTCTAACACCCTAACTTTATAAAATAACTTTTAATTAAGCAATAATTCAACATGGATGTCACTGAACCTCGGTGTATGAAGGGAGTATAGCTGAAGCTGATCAGAGTCGCAATTGACATAATTGCAGTTCCTAGGACTATTAACTGAAATAGTTGGAAGCATTATAAATATAAGATGACCTGATATCAAGGTATTTCAAATACATGAAAAGATAGTTCAGTTGGGAGGGAAAACAATCCTAATTATTGCCATCCCATACTTCCTAACATTGATGTCCAAATTGGAGAAAACTTTATGTGTTCATCAGCAATGAAGTTGTTCATAATCTTAGGTGATTGTGAGTTGTTAATCTAAAGAACATCACCTGCAATCAGGATCACACTATTAGAAATATCAACTATAAAAGAAATACAAGAAACAAAGAAGAATCACTACCCAAGGATTTACGTGAAAAACTCAAAATTTGGAAAAACAAAAACCACGGGTTGTAAAACACAAATTCACTATATGAAAAATTATTATAATCACACAGTTATATTACTCAACCCAAAATCCTTTACACCCACAATACGCTCTAATCTTTAAATAATTACACAAAGATAAAAGAATCAAGAAGAAGTCAAAATTGCTTTCTCACTAAAGGATTCCAATGCTTCTCTTGGGTTGCTAAGATTAGCTCACATGGGTTGTTTGAATGAAATACAGGTGAAATAGAATTTTTTTATGGTGAACCAAGTCAATCACTAAAAGACAAAGATTCACAACTGCCCCGTAACTTTTGCTCACCTTTGTCTCCAATAAGACTCCAATTAAATGTGTACTACCAACTCTCCCTCTAACTCCTTCTAACACCCTAACTTTATAAAATAATTTTTAATTAAGCAATAATTCAACATGGATGTCACTGAACCTCGGTGTATGAAGGGAGTATAGCTGAAGCTGATCAGAGTCGCAATTGACATAATTGCAGTTCCTAGGACTATTAACTGAAATAGTTGAAAGCATTATAAATATAAGATGACCTGATATCAAGGTATTTCAAATACATGAAATGATAGTTCAGTTGGGAGGGAAAACAATTCAAATTATTGCCATCCCATACTTCCTAACATTGATGTCCAAAGTTGGAGAAAACTCTACGTGTTCATAAGCAATGAAGTTGTTCATAATCTTAGGTGATTGTGATATGTTAATTTAAAGAACATCATCTGTAATCAGGATCACACTATTAGAAATATCAACTATAAAAGAAGTACAAGAAACAAAGAAGAATCACTACACAAGGATTTACGTGAAAAACTCAAAATTTGAAAAAAAAAAGAAACCATGGGTTGCAAAACGCAAATTCACTATATGAAAAATTATTATAATCACATAGTTATATTACTCAACCCAAAATCCTTTACACCCACAATACTCTCTAATCTTTAAATAATTACACAAAGATAAAAGAATCAAGAAGAAGTCAAAATTGCTTTCTCACTAAAGGATTCCAATGCTTCTCTTGGGTTGCTAAGATTAGCTCACATGGGTTGTTTGAATGAAATATAGGTGAAATAGTATTTTTTAAGGTGAACCAAGTAAATCACTAAAAGACAAAGATTCACAACTGCCTCGTAACTTTTGCTCACCTTTGTCTCCAATAAGACTCCAATTAAATGTGTACTACCAACTCTCCCACTAACTCCTTCTAACACCCTAACTTTATAAAATAATTTTTAATTAAGCAATAATTCAACATGGATGTCACTGAACCTCGGTGTATGAAGGGAGTATAGCTGAAGCTGATCAGAGTCGCAATTGACATAATTGCAGTTCCTAGGACTATTAACTGAAATAGTTGGAAGCATTATAAATATAAGATGACCTGATATCAAGGTATTTCAAATACATGAAAAGATAGTTCAGTTGGGAGGGAAAACAATCCAAATTATTGCCATCCCATACTTCCTAACATTGATGTCCAAATTGGAGAAAACTTTATGTGTTCATTAGCAATGAAGTTGTTCATAATCTTAGGTGATTGTGAGTTGTTAATCTAAAGAACATCACCTGCAATCAGGATCACACTATTAGAAATATCAACTATAAATGAAATACAAGAAACAAAGAAGAATCACTACACAAGGATTTACGTGAAAAACTCAAAATTTGGAAAAACAAAAACCACGGGTTGTAAAACACAAATTCACTATAAGAAAAATTATTATAATCACACAGTTATATTACTCAACCCAAAATCCTTTACACCCACAATACGCTCTAATCTTTAAATAATTACACAAAGATAAAAGAATCAAGAAGAAGTCAAAATTGCTTTCTCACTAAAGGATTCCAATGCTTCTCTTGGGTTGCTAAGATTAGCTCACATGGGTTGTTTGAATGAAATACAGGTGAAATAGAATTTTTTAAGGTGAACCAAGTCAATCACTAAAAGACAAAGATTCACAACTGCCCCGTAACTTTTGCTCACCTTTGTCTCCAATAAGACTCCAATTAAATGTGTACTACCAACTCTCCCACTAGCTCCACCTAACACCCTGAATTTATAAAATAATTTTTAATTAACCAATAATTCAACATGGATGTCACTGAACCTCGGTGAATGAAGGGAGTATAGTTGAAGCTGATCAGAGCTGCAGTTGACATAATTGCAGTTCCTTGGAATATTAACTGAAAAAGTTGGAAACATTATAAATATAAGATGACATGACATCAAGGTATTTCAAATACATGAAAAGATAGTTCAGTTGGGAGGGAAAACGATTCAAATTATTGCCGTCCCATACTTCCTAACATTGATGTCCAAAGTTGGAGAAAACTTTACGTGTTCATCAGCAATGAAGTTGTTCATAATCTTAGGTGATTGTAAGTTGTCAATCTAAAGTACATCACCTGCAATCAGGATCACACTATTAGAAATATCAACTATAAAAGAAATATACAAGAAACAAAGAAGAATCACAACACAAGGATTTACTTGAAAAACTCAAAATTTGGAAAAAAAAACCACGGGTTGTAAAAGACAAATTCACTATATGAAAAATTATTATAATCACATAGTCATATTACTCAACTCAAAATCCTTTACACCCACTATACTCTCTAATCTTTAAATGATTACACAAAGATAAAATAATCAAGAAGAAGTCAAAATAGCTTTCTCACTAAAGGATTCCAGTGCTTCTCTTGGGTTGTTAAGATTAGCTCACATGGGTTGCTTGAATGAAATGCAAGTGAAATAGTATTCTTTAAGGTGAACCAAGTAAATCACTAAAGACAAACATTCACAACTACCCCGTAACTTTTGCTCACCTTTGTCTCCAATAAGACTCCAATAAAATGTGTACTACCAACTCTCCCACTAACTTCTCCTAACACCCTAACTTTATAAAATAATTTTTAATTAACCAATAATTCAACATGGATGTCACTGAACCTCGGTGTCTGAAGGGAGTATAGTTGAAGCTGATCAGAGCCGCAATTGACATAATTGCAGTTCCTAGGACTATTAACTGAAAAAGTTGGAAGCATTATAAATATAAGATGACCTGATATCAAGGTATTTCAAATACATGAAAAGATAGTTCAGTTGGGAGGGAAAACAATCCAAACATTGATGTCCAAAGTTGGAGAAAACTTTACGTGTTCATCAGCAATGAAATTGTTCACAATCTTAGGTGATTGTGAGTTGTTAATCTAAAGAACATCACCTGCAATCAATGCTTTCTTCTTTTATAAGAATTCTGGACCAAAGAATTAGGAGTGTTCTCGAGTTGGTTTGGGTCGGGTTGATGACATTGTTAAAAGTCATTCACGACGTTTATGTGTCGTTAGAAACATTGTAATGGCTTGTTTCTCCAGGGACATCCGCAAGGTATATATTGGAACCGTTTTAACACATTTTGCTTCGACAACAGCTAGCAGAACGCTGTCTTTTTTATAACAATATAACAACAAATCAACCGTTGTTGTTTGTCTTTTTTATACACGTCTTCTTTATTTTAAAACTTTCTTAATTATAACTTTTCTTATTCTACAATCCTGTTTTCTTAATTAAAACTTCGTTTACTTTAATTAATTAAAAATAAAAACACATGCAAACATTTCCTTTTTCGTCAAGAGCAAACATTACAGATTAACTATTAATAAAAAAAAATATTTTTACGACTTAAAAATTATACCCAAAATCATATTTATGTCGACGTGACATATGATGTACGGAGGGCATTTCCTTTTCCTTATTCTACACTTATCGAACCAAAATATATATATTTTTAATTCTTTTATTAAAAAGGAGTATCACACGAAGATTTTCCGTGAGATTATCCATCCTCCTACTAATATCGTCCATGCATCTTTAGCTACCAAGTATTGAAAAAAAAATTGATATGAAAATCCTATTTAAAAATGTATGAAAGTCTCTTCGGAGACATATGATAAAATTGAAACGATACAAAAAGAAGATTAGCATAGCCCCTCCCCAAGAATGACACGTACAAATCAAGAAAGGTATTCAAAATAATAATAATAATAATAAATAAAAAATTAAAAAGATAAAAAGGTAGATTAAATGAAAAAGTCCATTCACATAACATGTGTTTATTTAAAAAGATATAACTATTCATATAATGTATATCTTTAAAAAATATCTCTTTCCAACTATATCTTTTTAATTTTCATCATTTTGCCAAATATAAATAATCTCCACAAAGAGTCATTGCATTAAATTAATTTAAAATATGCATTCTTCATTACTCACATTATGTGTGAGTACTTTTAGTATTGCACAATGTGATCGTTTTATTCTAAAAATTAATTATCAATACACTGAAAGCATTAACACAGGACAAAATTGTCTTAAAAGACAGAATTAAACTTTAGCGAAATTAATGTTCTTCGTATTTTATTTGGAAGTAAGTGCACTTTCCTTTGTGAAGTTGTGACGGAATTCGACGAGGCATGGCTGCTTTTACCGTCAGGCTCACCCAATAGGTTGAATACCGATGATGGGCAATGTGCAATGTATTTGGATGTTTACGTAGCAGTGCTCTCGCTGAATTCATCCGGACAATAAACCGTGCCAGTTACTATCACACACACACACACAACACCCAGTACCTACCACACCCGACGTGGCTTCTTCTACACCTTCCGAACATCCGAACATCAATAAAGCACCTTAATGGCTACTGACCTCCTTCTTTTGTCTTCTTCTTCTTCGTCGTCGCCGTCCGCTATTCTTACTTACCACCCATTGCAGTATAACTGTACCTTCATCTTTTCTCGTGCTCACATAAATACCCAATTACATATCGCAGACGCCATATTATTCATTATTGAATTGAATTGAATTCCCCACCATCCCTCTTCGTCTCTATCGTTTCACCCTCTAATTTTCGTGCATTTCTAATAAATCCCACCAATCTCCCCCACAGAGAAACAACAAGAAGAAGTAACTTAAAAAAAAAATGTCAGAATATCCCGGCGAGATGGAGCAGTTGCCTCACATAGCAATGCTACCCAGCTCCGGCATGGGCCATCTAACGCCGTTCCTCCGGCTCGCTGCTTCACTCGCCGGCCAAAACTGCCGGATCACCTTGATAACACCACACCCAACCGTTTCACTCGCGGAATCGAAACTCGTCTCTCGCTTCCTCTCCGCTTATCCTCAAATCACCACTAAAGAATTCCATCTCCTTCCTCTCGACGACTCACTCACCTGCAACTCCAACAACGACCCCTTCTTCCTCCAATTCGAAGCCATTAGCCGCTCCGCTCATCTCCTCTCCCCCATCCTCTCTTCCTCTTCCCCTCCTCTCTCCGCTTTCATCTCCGACATCTCCGTTGCTTCCGCTTTCATCCCCATCACATCCAATCTTCGCATCCCCAATTACATTATCTTCACTTCCTCCGCCAAAATGCTATCTTTTTGCGCTCACTTCCCCGAAACCCTAAAAAACCCTAAATTTCTCGAACAAGATCAAGACGATTATCAAATCACCATCCCGGGGCTACCCTCCATACCCAAATCTCGGATCCCATTGCCGCTTCTCAACCCAAAAAGCCTCTTTGCGACGCAATTCGTCGCGAATGGCAAGAAATTAGTAGAATCAAACGGAATCATCATCAACACGTTTGAAACCCTAGAGCCGGACTCGCTTGCCGCTCTTAACTCAGGAAAAGTCGTAGAACCGCTTCCTCGTGTGATCCCAATCGGGCCATTACCGCCGTCGGATTTCGAGAGATCAGCTGACGGGACATCAACGGCGTTAATGGCTTGGCTGGACAAGCAACGAAAAGGGTCGGTGGTGCTGGTGAGCTTCGGGAGCAGAAGCGCGATGAGTCGCGAACAAATTAAGGAGCTCGGAGAAGGGTTGGTGAGAAGTGGGTGCGGGTTCGTGTGGGTGGTGAGAGAGAAGAGGGTGGATAAAGAAGAAGAAGGTGGGGTGGGGATAGAGGAAGTGGTGGGTGAGGGGTTTGTAAAGAAGATGGAGGGGGTGGGGAAAGTGGTGAACGGGTGGGTGGATCAAGAAGCGGTGCTGAGTCACGGATCGGTGGGTGGGTTCGTGAGTCACTGCGGGTGGAACTCGGTGACGGAGGCGGCGTTGCACGGGGTGCGCATTTTAGCGTGGCCACTGCTCGGGGATCAGAAGATAAATGCGGAGGTGGTGGTGAGAAATGGGTGGGGCGTGTGGGAAGGCAACTGGGGGTGGGGAGAGAAGGCGGCGGTGGTGAAAGGAGAGGTGATTGGGAGGAAGATTAAGGAGATGATGGGAGATGACAGATTGAGAGTGAGAGCGGCGCAGGTTGGAGAGGAAGCTAGGAGAGCTCAAGCGGCTGGTGGAGGTGCTGAGAAAGGGTTTAAGATGCTAATTGATACGTGGAAGAAAGTTGTTGAGTAAAGAGGTTTGTTGTGTACGTGCATTTGGAAGAGAATTGAGACTGAGCATTGGATCATTAACCTAGATTATTAATAAGCTTTCCAGTGCTGTTTGTTGGGTCTTAAATGTACTTTTTGTTATTATTCAGGAGTGTTTGATAACTGTAAACTCTTTTAGCTCCCTAATTTTTAGTTTTAAAAAAATTAGTTAAATATTTTTCAGTTTTATTTTTATTAAAATTTATTTTAAAAATATTATTTGATAACAAAATATTCCAACCCCTTCTTTTAAAAAGTTAAAAATAAAAATTAATTATTATATTAAAATCATATGCTATATTTGGTTATATTAAAGATTATTTTATATTAATTATCACTTACAAAATTTAAGTTACGACAAATTATTCTATAAGTATGACAAATTATTTTATATAGCGATTAATGTAATTTGGTATGCTACAAATTATTTTTAATATAGTTAGATCATCTTCTACAAGTAGAAGATAAACTGTTAGAGAATTTATTAAATAAAAATTAGATTTATAACTGTTAAAATTTAATTTAGTTTTAAATTCAAATTAAATTAAAAAGATCATTATATCTTTTAAATTGAATTAAAGTTAATAACGGTTAAATAATTTAATTGAGTTTTAAATTCGAATTAAATTGGAAAAACTGTTCTATGGTTTTAATTGAATTTAATTTGTAACGTTTGTGGCTATTTAGTGTTCTTAATGACGACATTAAATTGTTAGCCTGTGGTAATTCTACATCTAAAAAAATTAGTTCTTATTATTTTAACTCTTATTAGAGTAGAGCTTATGTAAAACATAGTATTTGATAACTTAGTTCTCTAAAATTTTATTTAAGTTTTGCTTTAGAGGTAAAGTATTTGGTAACCAATTTATAACCCATTGTTGAAGGGCATTTGATGTCTTTTAGAGAAAATATCATAAGTTTAGGAGGCAACTAAATATACCACAATAAATACTTCTCACACCACATTTACTATTTCTATCATATTCAATAGTAACTTATTATTTTTACCACAAAAAAATCTCCAATACTTCCTAAAATAACCTTTAATTTCAAAAAAAAAAATCGTCGATGGAAACACAAAAAAAAAACCTTCCGTCCATTTGCCATTATCGTTCCTTCAAGTTCGCCATTGTCGTTTTTCAAGCTCGAACCTTGCGCCATTGTCATTCTTCTTCTTCTTCGTCGATTTCAAAAATTGTTCAAAAATCGTCGATCTATAAGCTCGAACCCTGCGCTTATTTCGTCCAAAAATCGTCAAATGAACCCTAACTCGAATCACCTTCAAATAGAGCTTATAGATTAAGGTTTTCACCATTGTTTAGACGTTGTTTCGCCATCTTCGAAGAATATTTCCAACTTTTTTAAGTTATTTTTTTTTTCATAGAAATTTTGGGTACATTTATGTATTTGTGCATGTGTTGAGCATTTTTTTTTTTTGCCTTTTTCATTGTACCGTTATTTGTTTATTTTATTGTTCTGTGTATGGAAAAAAAACAAGGGCAAAGTGTTAACAAGCCCCTGAAAACAATGGTTCGATAGGGGACTACCGAACCATTGTTTTCCTTTTTTTTTTTTTGTTCTTTGTTTTTGTATTTGAGTTTTTTCCATTACAAAAACTGTTCTAGTGAGCTTATTTTTTGTTGTGGTACGTATCCCCTCCCAAGCAATCGAAAATAAAAGGTTTGGTCGGGTATAACCGAACCAATCCTCTCGGTTCGGTTGTGCACAGTCGAACCTGATACACAGGTTTGGTTGGCCCTAATCGAACCCATGTATTAAGTTTGGTTGGATCCAACCGAACCTTGTATTTTTGGTTATTTTCGGTTTTTTGCGAGGGGATTGCCTCTTTGGTAAGTTATGGTGTTCTCCTAAACCATTTGTTGGTGTTTTCGGTGAATTTTGAGTCAATTTGTGTTCTGGTGCACCGTTACCCCCCTTCTTGCTTCCGGTACGTGGAAAACACTACACCGGAACACAAATTGAATCGAAATCCACCGAAAACACCAACAAATGGTACAAATGGTTTAGGAGAACATCGTAACTTACCAGAGAGGAAATTCCCTCACAAAAAATCGTAAATACAAGGTTTTGTTGGATCCAACCAAACCTAATACATGTGTTCGGTTGGGACGAACCTAACCTGTGCATCAGGTTCGGTTCGGTTATACCCGACCGAACCTTCTATTTTCGGTTGTTTGGGAGGGGATTGTTTTGTAGTTCATGGCCCTTGTAGCCTCGTGAGTCCTTTTCGACCTCCATATCACCTCATTTGAACGTTGGTGTACCGTTTCTCACTGATCAGAAGCAAGAAGGGGGGTATCGGTGCACCGGAACACAAATTGAATCGAAATCCACTGTAAACATCAACAAATGGTTTTTGTATTTGAGTTTTTTCCATTACAGAAATTGTTCTAGTAAGCTTGTGTTTTTAATGTGGTATGTAGATATGCCGAGGAGACGTGGTACAACCCAATCCGAGCAAAGTGCTGCACATTCTCGGCCAACCACGTCAGCCAGGAGACAACTACTCCATTTCAATTTACCATATGTCCAAAGCAATGTGGAGGAAGAAGAAGAGATCGATGAAACAAGCACTCAAACTATTGCGCAGGAGAGTACTAATACTGAAGAAGGGACAACTGAAGGTCCCAGTGGCCCACTTCCTGGAGGCCCTATTGATACTTCTCTCCTTGTTAGTTTCAAAAATCACGTTGCTGCATATATATGGGATGGCGATGTAAGTTGTTATCCGTATAATTAAAATGTGTATATTTCTTATGTTATGGTATTAATATTAGTTGTTCTTATGTCTATATTTATTTAATTTTCCTTTGTCTTCATAGTGTCGCCCCCCATTGAGGTGCTAAACCACGGTGCACAAGTACCAGAATGGGGACCTATCATGTCACCTTGACCAAGAAAGACTTCAAAAAATCATAAAACAATATGGTTTGGGTCCGATATGTGGATGCTCCTAGACCTTCGTCAACAAGACTGTAATAAATTTATTCGTGGAGCGATGGCAACCGGAGACAAATATATTTCACCTTCCCTTCGATGAAATGACAATCACATTGGATGATGTTAAGATTCTCCTCAACATCCCTATTGTTGGCAAAGCCGTCTCAGTCAAACTACTTTACAATGTTAGTGCAATTGAGCTGTTGATACAAGGGTAGGGAGGCTTGCGGTCTGATTCATATGATCAAGTCTTTGGTGTGAAAAGGCAATCGGTGTCAAAGCGCTGGATCAAAGAGCAATTTGGCACTGCCAAGGAAGGCAACGCCCCTACCCTCCGGTGGAATGCATGGCAAGGGCATACCTCTTATATCTGTTGGGTTGCACATTATTCTGTGATAAGTCTGGCACGCGCGTTCCTGTATCCTACCTTCAATTGGTAATGGACGTGGATATGATCGGACAATAGTCATGGGGTGCTGCATGTTTGGCATATTTGTATCGTCATCTTGGGTTTAATACGAGACAGGCAGTGTCTTATTGCAGGGTACCTCACCTTGCTCGAGGTATGCATTTTTACATTTGACAAAATATTCTTTAATAGACATTAATTGCTATTAGTATGTATTTTTATAATTTCATTATCTTTTGTTGCGCTAGGGTTGGATATACGATCATTTCCCATCGTTCCGTCCGCATGCCAATCCTTATTACACCATGAACCTTCAACGTGTTCAGATGTGGATCCCGGAAAAGGAAATGGGGCTAGACAATGATTACATGACGGCGTTGCGGGTGAGACTTGATAGGTTACGCCCTCAAGAGGTTAGTAAAAACATTATATCATTAATCAACTGTTACTTTAACAAAATTTCACGCACTTTGTGTAACTAATTGTATAAATACATGAACAGGTGTCTTGGGATCCTTACCAGGATCTAAGATCAACCCACCTTGTTTCTGAAGTTTCATTTTATATTGGATGTACAAAATGTTTGGATGTCGTGGAATCGTACCATCCTGAGAGAGTCATTCGTCAACTAGGTCATGTACAGACTATTCCTCGAAGGTCTTTACGTCCATTGAAAGCAAGTCGAAGTTCAACTTCAAAACAATACCAAGTGACGTATGGATTCTATGATCAAATGTGGGAGAGTTGGGACGATCATGTTTTGTCTGTCCGCATATGCGGTGAACGTATAAGTTGCCCATGGGATGCGAGTCCAGGTTATCTTGAGTGGTACCTTACCGTATCTCATCCTGTTATTCAAAACCCCGATAACCACGAGAACAACCCTTCTCAAGAAATGTGTTTCAAGACTGAGCCTACTCAGGTAATATTATCATACTTTTTTCAACTTCTTTAAATCGCAATATTTTATTCATTGACTTCCTCTCTTATATGTTATTCTCATTTGTGTGTAATTTGGTGCGACAGAGAATAAGACATGCCTTGGACATTGCATTTCAGTGGAGGTGCAAAAGCGAAGACGAGCAGACAATTGCTGATGCAAATGTCACAATAGATTCAATCGTTGATGTTCTTACAAGGACATCTTTAGAAGATGTCGAAGCTCAGCATCCAGCTTTAAGGAATGATGAAGTTGGTCTCTCAACGAGCAGGCATGATGAAGCAGGGCCATTTACGAGCACACACCAAGAAGTTGGTCCTTCTACAGACAGACACGATGAAACAGATCCATCTACAAGCAGCCATGAGCTAGCAATGTTGTCACGACGCCCCTGACGTAGGCTGACGTCATGACCGGCACAGTGTACCATACACTGTACATACCCATATATAATATATAATACACTGTCAGCCTTCACGTACTCTCACAAAACTCCCAAAAATGTACAGAATTTTTTTTTTTTAATATACCACACATCAAATCAAATCAAATATATATAGATGATCATTCCACTCACATTTATTCCATTCATTCCACAAATTAAATTCTCACCTGATAAATATCTATGATCATCTCATTCCATCATCCCAAGCATTATATAATCTTACCACATAACCCATCTAGGTGATACTTATATATATATATAATGTGTGATAAGTAAAATAACAAAAATATAAGTTATTTCCTCCAAGCATACGTACACATATCAGACGAAGGCTCACGTAATTATCACTCACGGATTTTCCTTTTACCTTCGACTCAATACCTGAAATATTGGAGGAAATGGGGTGAGCAAACAACAGCTCAGTGAATATAGTTCTTGAGATGACAATTATATACATTTAGAGAAATATGACATTTAAAATCATTTCAAACACTTATTCAACACATGCATCATTCAACGAATATATTGTACATGTCAACAACATAAATTTCATGATTTTCAATAACACAATGCACAATCTCCCTCCTCCGCAAGGCAAGAGAGCGGGTCTAACCCTTGTATGGCCGTACAAGGTAGCCACAACCTCTCATTACCCAATGAACAGTCATTTCAACGATCTCAACCCTTGTTAGGACAGACCTACTGACAATGAGGACTCGCAAAACCTCATCCGGGTCTAGTGCCTAACGAAATGATAATAAGGACTCGCAAAACCTCATCATTACAAACTCCAATTGCTAAAATCAGTTTGCATGATCCATAAAACTCAATGCATTATAGATAAATATAACATGCATACAATCAAACATTTTATATGCGTACAATGTCATACAAGAACCAAATCAAGAAAACTATACTCACAGTGGTTACACGGGTTTCTAATCCAATATATCCTCTAAAATCGAGCACCATAAACGTCATTGCTTCCTCAAGAGCGTTTAGCCATGTATTTAAGCTCTCAACTGAAATGAACCAGAGCTTATCATGAGAAGCACCATTTATCATATCGTTAGCTACTAAAAATATCAAATCATATCCAAAAATCACAATCTTAGCATCGAAACTTCCGGAATTCAGTTCTCTACGATTCTGTGATCTCAAACCGGAGTTTCATTGGATGCACATCATTGTTCACAGTACTATTCATATCATTGTTTATATAGTACTGTTCACATTCACTATTCACTAATCACTATTTACTTCACTATTCACTATTCACTATTCATCACTATTCATCCGAAAGACGTAAATTGTATTAAAATTGTCAAACGGTCTCCAAAACGCATGAAATAGAATCTAACCACAGATTCGGAGTTCCGACAATCCAGGAAGTGTTTTTCTACCTTCCTAGCGGATTTTCCATTCACGTTGGGTCAAAACCCCAATTTTTGAAACGCCGTAAAACGGCTCCCACAGTCAAAATTACTCCGCTATAAAGTTTACATCTAGCTTAGATATCAATTTTACGAAGAAAGTGAGTGAAAATCACTTACCGCGGGTTTGGATTTCGCGCGAATCATGCGTTCTCCCTTCCGTTCTTCTCTTTCCCTTTCTCTGTTCGTTCGTTCCTCTTCTCTTCATATTTTTTTTTGTTTTGTTTTCTTTCTGTCGGCAACTTCTTTCTTTTCTATTCTTTTTTTTTATTTCTATTTTATTTTTATTTCTTTATTCTAGTTGTCACACGTTGGAAACAACTAGATATAAAGATTTTATATTTTTTTTATTTATATTTATATATACAAATGATTCCATGCACCTTTATCTCAATAGTTAACCAACTCCCCATCTTAATATTTCACTTTCATTCATTCAATCATACTCCAATCCACATTTTTAATTAACCAACCTCATAAATTAATCAATTTAATTCAACTCAATCCACATATCTAATTAATCAACCCATTCAACTAATAAAACTTATATTCTTTATTTAATAATTTTATTTATTTGCTCACATTCCTTAATTATAGCATATATTTCATGCACGCGTATATTTAGCTCATACGTATAAAATACGTGTATTATATATCTCGATATACGTGTATTTCAACGTATGTATGTAATTAAATTTATGGGGTGTTACAATCTCCCCAACTTAAGGAATTTAGAATCAATGACTTCCTCAAGTGATACTCAATACCAGAAAACTGCTCCTGCATTTTAGATTTCAGCTCCCATGTTTGCTCTTCTTAATACGTGGTATCCTCCCCAACTTAGAGGTGAGTTATATCCATAACATATATGGAATCTGAATGACATGTCCTCAACATCAATATATATACACTATTCCGAACACTTATCAACTGTGACAGTAGAGCAAATCGGTAAGCCAATGGACCTATCCTATCAAGGATTTTTAATGGTCCAACAAATCGCGGTGCGCGCTTTCCTTTCATCCCAAATCTCATTTGAGCTTTCTGTGGTAAGACCCTTAGCAAAACTAAGTCAGCCACAACAAATTTCAAGACCTATATACCAACCCTGTGTATTTAATAATATCCCGTGATACCAATAACAATAACTCCATACTTTCAACTCAACAAGTTGGAGATCTATAAGGCATGCTAACAAACCTTTAAAGTGTCGTCATTATGCTTTTAATAGCTATTTATACACATACGTTTACACACATAAAATATTCCTTCCAACTTCCACCAAAATTCAAGTATACCAGACTCGAGCATGCTCGCAAGCATCAAAGTCACTTTCTCAGTCTGTCAGCCAGTCTGAGAATAAAATATCACACTGAAAAGGAGATGAGTACCAAATCGAGTCTGCATCATATATCAGATCTCGACAAAATCTTCGGATCTTAATCCGACATGAAAAATATCTGAGTACTCTCATAAAATCTCCCTATCTCACACATATACAATCTGCTCAGTCTATCAATAGAATTTTGGTGTTCATTGGAAGAATATATAGACTTACCAGTCCACTAATGGTTATCCAAATGGTATTATTTCTACCCATAACCCATAAGATACCATTTGAATCCCATAGTCATTTAATACAATCCATATTATCAATTTCATAACCTTTCATACTGATATCATACTCTTCGCATCATAAATTTTACTATCTGAATATGAGTATCAATTAGCTGAACATGCATCCGAGCACAAATATCAACACATGGAGTAATAGAGAGTACACTCATAACTGTAACTCTCATTCACAAACAATCTCCATTTATGGCCTCACTGATAGGTACTACTCCAGTTTCAGCCTGTTTCCTGCTCAATGCCTCAGCAACATCTTGGCCTTTCCCAGGATAATAATTTCATATAAAATCAAATCCTTTGGGAATTCTTGCCACATTTATTACCTCATATTTTCCGTTCAAATAATTACTTCAGACTCTTACCAGTTGAAGATAGTGTGACCTTTAATTATAGAGGCAATGCTCACATCAATTCAAAATAACTACGAACTAAATTTTTAGGATAGTTATTACCTATCCTTTTGTGTCAATGCAAAATCCAGAACTGGACGTGATATTCATCAATCACAATTACTTCCAGGCTCTGAAAATAATAATAACATTTAATACAGTGAGAGCTTTTCCATGCACAACGGTCCACACATTATATAGCATTCATCTGGTTTAGTTTCGTGAGTGGAACAGATAGCTTCAAGGATCTTTCCACGCACTTTTTATAGCATACAACTAATACCAGAAAACTTTTGATTTCCATCATTAAAATCAGTTGTCACAGTACTATGATCACTTTGACCTTCCTAGCATCCTTGAAGGTACTATTTAAACTAGTCACGTGATCAAAAATTTCTCATCTTAATTATAGTCAAAACTCATATTCACCAAGCTTGGCACTCAATCGGTGCTCTCTCAGTGACTACAAGATCATGCCGAGGTGCTATTCATGCTCCTCTCATTTTTCTTGGGACAATTTCATATATCATCATCGAAGACTATGTATTCAAGATATGGTTCATATACCCACTGCATCAATCCTATAACGTGATTGACACATTAATTAAGGTTACCAACATTTCATATTATTCATATCTTGTCTTACAACAGTCTGCATTACATCATTTTCTCGAATTCTTAACTGATGGTGCCTAGAGCTCAAAATGATCTTAAAGACAATTTGGCTTTATTTAGTTAATCGAATTCGACCATCTATCCCTGGTAAAGGTATTCATTCTTTCTTGTTATCGTGCCTAGTTAACAGTAATTCATACTTAAACATATTTTACTATACCTTCTTTCCATATTATCATAAATGCTCTCCAAGGTGGCATATCAAAGATAATCAATCTTTCTTTCTTTTTTTCCATTAACACATGTACTTACCTTCAATCCTCACAATTCCTCAGGTACTCTTTATATGAAGGAATGAAGATGCATATTAGACTGGCATCAGTGTTCTATGTTATCAATCTCCTGTCCAGGTGGCAATTTTAATAGTTCATCAGAGAATACTCCAATATATCAGCTCACCACAGGAGTTTTTAATCAACTGTATGCCTTATGACATTACTCTAAATGGCTTTGTACTAGTCATATTCTCTATGTCATCGTCAATAACTATCTTCTCTTAGATAGAAGATAGTGAGGATATAAATTTCTCGAGATTCAAAATGAAAATTTTCTATTTATTCAGAATATTACTTCTTTGCGGAGAGACGGTCCACCTGGCATGAGAGGTGACCAGCCAATCATACCCACCAAGCATCCAATTCCAAAAATTTCATATTTTAAAGTCCATAAATACGTGATGACCCTCCTATTTATTCCACCTATTATTTGCTAAACATATCATGGTAGATTCTTTCTCCTGTAGGCATACTCACAATCAATGATGCATTATTATAACAGAAGATAATACAATTTGTCTACCATATCACCAAAGAGAAAGGACTAGATAGATCCAACAATACATCAGAATATACACAAGAACAAAATGTTGATCATCCATATTATCAACGCCCTTCTAATCTTTGGATCTGGTCTTGTATTTACTTTAATTTATTCTCTAAAATCTGGTGGAGTCACATTGATAAAAAGATTGGGGCATTCCATATCGACTAACTGTAGACTAACACCTCCTGTGTCTTTTTTTTTTTTTAGATTGATAATAGACAATTATAGGTCAAGATACAATTTACTCAGTCTGTGACTCCTGCTCAGGCAATGAAAACTACTTCTGATTTTCATACTTCGTTAATATCACTTCCCTTTTTCCCATTTTTATTGGGTTAGACCTGACCCAATACTACCAAAATCTCAACCTTACTCAATGTTTCACTTATCTTCAATTTCATATTTTTGCCCCAACATTTCCTTACATTACTTATTTCGCCTTGTACCTAACACTGGTGTTGATAACTCGGCTTCAAATGGCGGTACAAGTTATATCACTAATATTGCTAGGGTTAACAATTTCACCACAGTTTTGGCTAACCCGAAATTTATAGGCTGTCTCACAACTTGCGCATATATTTATAACCCAACAATTATCAAACCTGCTGTATAGGATCCCACAATTTATTCTAGATCCTTATCCTTCTCAGAATATCCTTAGTGATCATTTCAAAAATAAACTATACCAGTCTATTTAATTCATGTTTGTCTTTATGGTTAGGCATGTCACTACATTTTAACAAGATAAAATTTTTCATGCCTTCAGTCAATTTCAGCATGATGATAGAAGCCCTCCTAAACTAGATTCTTTAATTAATCTCATGCCTTAATCATCTCAAGAGTCCTTAACCCAATTTTCTATCGTCTCTTATCATCAGTTAGCTTAAACGTAACTAACTTGTTTTATCATGTTCAGAGACTTAATCATTCTCGAAGATAGTCTCCACTCAGAGTTTCAAATTCTTTACTCCGTCTACTATCAGACTGTCATTTAAAATAGAGTCTATTCTCCTGAAAGTTTCCATAACTTTCACATCTCTTTGCATTTCATCTGGCTTATCATTGAGACCTTCTATGTATTTTATGTTGACTTCAGTCTTAACTATATATGTTTTTACAGAAGTACTCACACCATTAGCACCCACATCTGGAGCTATCAATGGTTCAAGCCTCTGTCTTTTTCACATTACAACTTTACCATAAGCTCATAAGCTGTGCATTTCGTTGTTGTTGGGTAGTTACTAGCCATATATAAGCTATATCGTTTATTATCACTGGATTACATCCAGTTCGTTTTCTTTCAGCCCTCTGATCCTTTCTTGATCAGCAATTTCCATTGTTCATCTTGACTATTCTTTTCCAAATCTAGAATTCACCGACACAGGTGATTTTCAGTAAAGATAACATATTGGATTAGGCTCAGCATAATAGGACTACCCATATATATACCCATACAATCAATCATAATATCATACAGCTTTTAATCTTTAGGCTTTTAATCCTAAACTTGGCTCTGATACCAATATTGTCACGACGCCCCTGACGTAGGCTGACGTCATGACCGGCACAATGTACCATACACTGTACATACCCATATACAATATATAATACACTGTCAGCCTTCACGTACTCTCACAAAACTCCAAAAAATGTACATAAATTTTTTTTTAATATACCACACATCAAATCAAATCAAATATATATAGATGATCATTCCACTCACATTTATTCCATTTATTCCACAAATTAAATTCTCACCTGATAAATATTTATGATCATCTCATTCCATCATCCCAAGCATTATATAATCTTACCACATAACCCATCTAGGTGATACTTATATATATATATAATGTGTGATAAGTAAAATAACAAAAATATAAGTTATTTCCTCCAAGCATACGTACACATATCAGACGAAGGCTCACGTGATTATCACTCACGGATTTTCCTTTTACCTTCGACTCAATACCTGAAATATTGGAGGAAATGGGGTGAGCAAACAACAGCTCAGTGAATATAGTTCTTGAGATGACAATTATATACATTTAGAGAAATATGACATTTAAAATCATTTCAAACACTTATTCAACACATGCATCATTCAACGAATATATTGTACATGTCAACAACATAAATTTCATGATTTTCAATAACACAATGCACAATCTCCCTCCTCCGCAAGGCAAGAGAGCGGGTCTAACCCTTGTATAGCCGTTACAAGGTAGCCACAACCTCTCATTACCCAATGAACAGTCATTTCAACGATCTCAACCCTTGTTAGGACAGACCTACTGACAATGAGGACTCGCAAAACCTCATCATTACAAACTCCAATTGCTAAAATCAGTTTGCATGATCCATAAAACTCAATGCATTATATATAAATATAACATGCATACAATCAAACATTTTATATGCGTACAATGTCATACAAGAACCAAATCAAGAAAACTATACTCACAGTGGTTACACGGGTTTCTAATCCAATATATCCTCTAAAACCGAGCACCATAAACGTCATTGCTTCCTCAAGAGCGTTTAGCCATGTATTTAAGCTCTCAACTGAAATGAACCAGAGCTTATCATGAGAAGCACTATTTATCATATCGTTAGCTACTAAAAATATCAAATCATGTCCAAAAATCACAATCTTAGCATCGAAACGTCCGGAATTCAGTTATCTACGATTCTGTGATCTCAAACTGGAGTCACATCATTGTTCACAATACTATTCATATCACTGTTTATATAGTACTGTTCACAACTATTCACTATTTACTTTACTATTTACTATTCACTATTCATCACTATTCATCCGAAAGATGTAAATTGTATTAAAATTGTCAAATGGTCTCCAAAACGCATGAAATAGAATCTAACCACAGATTCGGAGTCCCGACAATCCAGGGAGTGTTTTTCTACCTTCCTAGCGGATTTTCTATTCACGTTGGGTCAAAACCCCAATTTTTGAAAACGCCGTAAAACGGCTCTCACAGTCAAAATTACTCCGCTAGAAAGTTTACATCTAGCTTAGATATCAATTTTACGAAGAAAGTGAGTGAAAATCACTTACCGCGGGTTCGGATTTCGCGCGAATCACCCGTTCTCCCTTCCGTTCTTCTCTTTCCCTTTCTCTGTTCGTTCGTTCCTCTTCTCTTCATATTTTTTTTTTGTTTTGTTTTCTTTCTGTCGGCAACTTCTTTCTTTTCTATTCTTTTTTCTATTTCTATTTTATTTTTATTTCTTTATTCTAGTTGTCACACGTTGGAAACAACTAGATATAAAGATTTTATATTTTTTCTTATATTTATATATACAAATGATTCCATGCACCTTTATCTCAATAGTTAACCAACTCTCCATCTTAATATTTTACTTTCATTCATTCAATCATACTCCAATCCACATTTTTAATTAACCAACCTCATAAATTAATCAATTTAATTCAACTCAATCCACATATCTAATTAATCAACCCATTCAACTAATAAAACTTATATTCTTTATTTAATAATTTTATTTATTTGCTCACATTCCTTAATTATAGCATATATTTCATACACGCGTATATTTAGCTCATACATATAAAATACGTGTATTATATATCTCGATATACTTGTACTTCAACGTATGTATGTAATTAAATTTACGGGGTGTTACAAATGTCATCTACGATGATTCAACCATACAGGAGACGCACCTGTAGGCGCACAGAGCAATAAATATTAGTATTTGTTGTCTCGTAGTTTTTGTTTTGAGTTATAATGATAAACTACTTTTGGACTTAACTATAATTTCAAATTGAAGTTCATTTCTTTACTGTACAATGAAATGGAGGTGTATTTTGAATGATATCATTATATTGGTAGTTCCTATATAATGGTTTGATACCATTGGGTTTTTTGTGCATGCGTTGAACGTGTTATTTTTATACATATGTATTTTAGGTACCCACCATAACTTACTAGAGAGGCAATCCCCTCCCAAGCAATAGAAAAATAGAAGGTTCGGCCGGGTGTAACCGAACCAATCCTCTCGGTTCGGTTGTGTACAACCGAACCTGATACACAGGTTCGGTTAGCCCCAATCGAACCTTGTATTTTTGGTTTTTTTCGAGGGGATTGCCTATCTAGTAAGTTACGGTGTTCTCCTAAACCATTTGTTGGTGTTTTTGGTGGATTTCGAGTCAATTTGTGTTTCGGTGCACCGTTACCCCCTTCTTGCTTCTGATCGGTGGGAAACGGTACACCATAACACAAATTGAATCGAAATCCACCGAAAACACTAACAAATGGTTTAGGAGAACACCGTAACTTACCATAAAGGCAATCCCCTCGCAAAAAATCACAAATAACAGAAAATATAAGGTTCGGTTGGATCCAACCAAACCTAATACACGGGTTCAGTTGGGGCCAACCGAACTTGTGTATCAGGTTCGGTTGTGCATAATCGACTGAGAGGATTGGTTCGGTTATACCTAACCAAACCTTTTATTTTCTGTTGTTTGGGAGGGGATTATTTTGTAGTTATACTTTCATGGCCCTTGTAGCCTCGTGAGTCCTTTTCGACCTGCACTCCACCTCATTTGAATGTCGGTGTACCGTTTTCCACCGATTGGAAGCAAGAAGGGGGGTATCGGTGCACCGAAACACAAATTGAATCAAAATCCACCATAAACACCAATAAATGGTTTAGGAGAACACCGTAACTTACCAGAGAGGCAATCCCCTATCAAAAAATTGAAAATAACTAAAAATACAAGGTTTGGTTGAATCCAACCAAACCGAGAGGATTGGTTGCATCCAACCAAACCGAAAGGATTGGTTCGGTTATACCCAACCGAACCTTCTATTTTCGGTTGTTTGGGAGTGGATTGCCTCTTTAGTAAGTTATGGTGGGTACCTAGAATACATAGGTATAAAAATAACACGTTCAACAAAAGCATTTCAACACAATGGTATCATTCAAACTATAGGAACTACGGTCTAGGCCATTGGCATCAATAATTTACACCCAACCTAATAGATACATGAAATTATCGGTATATTACAAAAGATTAATCATCATTGACTAATCACTATATAAGTGAATTGATTGTTGTGTACTAAATACAGTACCATAATCCACATTATGCACAAAGTATGGCAGCTCCCATCCTTTTGCGAGTGGTGTACGAAATCTTAACCAATCTGGTGAAATGGAAGGTATCATGCTTCCAGGAGTAAGCATAACCTATAGAAAAAAATAAATGTAAGTTATACACGTAATTGGTAGTTTCTTTATAAAAATATACAAATACGCATAAGTTGTAATCCACGCAATGTCATATACACATACCTACACGGAGTGACATTGGCTTACGTAACCAATGCCAACCATACACCTTAATGGCATTGGCGGAGCCTCAGTTCGAAGAGGTAGAAATGTCAAACATTGTCTCATTGACAACAATACGAACACGATATTATAATGCGACGCTACCAACAACCTCATGTTTGACAAAGTCATCCACTTATCTTGTGGTGTTGGATTGTCATTGCAACTCAAACTCATCATTATCTCTTGAACTTGATTACGACTTCCTAAAATCAATGTGTAATGTTCTTCAAATATTCGTATCTCTCTCAATAGATCCGCTCTGACCTGCCTCCAACCATCGGTCCCCATACCTAATGTGGCGACCCCGCGCCTCGGACCACCAACCCCGCAGGGAATGGCATGCGGAATGCCGGGGCGAGACGCCCGGCGAAGGCATCTCCGACCACTCCTCAACTCTCATGAGGTGGTTGAGACCCTACGAGCCTTATTTCAAACAACGACATAATATCAAAAGGTACTAAACAAAACTACCCACCGTATTAATCATCAAAGACAAGAGATAATCCATAAAAATGAACCATAAATAAAATCATAATCCCTACAGTCCATTAAAATTGACATACACATAAAGTCCAAAATTGTGGGTACAAATAAAAACCGTCATATGCCCACATGGTTTATCTAACAAGTCTCAACTCACCCATACTACAATGTGGTAAGTGTTATAATTACATAATCCAAAATATAATACTTCATAATTTAAAACACAGTTCAATCAAAATGCCTCTCAACTCACATCGAGGCTTTGGATTCTCTCGCAGGCAAGGCCCTCAAGATATAACTACTCCTTTGCCCTTATTCGGGACAGAATGACCTGAAAGAGGAAAATGAGGGTGAGCCAACGGTGCCCAATGAATAGAATTCAAATATGTTATCAATACTCATCAATAAATATCATGTATGCATGTCAATGTGTAACATGATTAAAAGCTCATAACATATAGATATCAAGCATTTATAATAAGTTCGATGCAAGTAAAAGCTTATCAATTTGGATCCACATTCCACATGCATTGGGTTACTAGTGCACGTCTATTCCACCGTACCGTTGATCCCAATCATGTTTATTTTGGGTTACTAGTGCACGTCTATTTCACTGTACTGTTGACCCCAATCTCTTCCTTTCTTAAAACCCTCCTATGACAAGGTTAAGTCCCCCTATTAGCCAGATAGATGGGCCCAACCAAAGTCATAAGGTTTTCTCAAATCAATGCATTATTCAAAACATTAGACCACATTCATGCTTTCAACATACAATATATAAGTGATATGATGACATAAAAGATATAATCATAAATGAAGTCTACTCACAACCAAGCCTCGCGAGAGTATTTAACCACACACGACCACCAAACCGAATCAACCCAATCAAGATCCTGAAACATACATCAATATCCTACCATACATCAATTTCTATGCTCAATCACATAGACATTACACATCAACCCTAAATAAGCCCACATATAAACAATAGGCCTAAATCCCATCTAATCCCATCATTCAACTCAAATCACATGACTTAGGCCTCTAATGCATAGTTCTCATACATAAACCATTCTATTAATCAAAAATACTGATTTTCAATTCCTTAGGCATAAACATGCCCAAATTTGGTCACTTGATCACAAGTAGGCCTAACCCATGATATGATCACAACCACCAAATCAGTAGCATAATCAACTCTAATCATGCCTAATTAAACATAAGTTGCATTAATTTAATGATTCTAGGCCAAAAGCATCAAAAGCCCTAAAATATGAAATTTTCCATACTTAGGCCATATTGTCGATTTACACTAGGTCACCATGTTCAGCCATGTATATCACTGATTTTGCATCATGGGTTCATCAACAATGGCAACTAGGTCAACATAGTTGACATGCAAGCTATTTGGAAAGGTCTAAGTTCATATTCTAAATTTAGGTCTAATACAAGCAACCTTACCAATTCTTCATTTACTATTCAGTTCAGATGTATCAATATACCAACAGAAATATGTAATCACAAAATCAACCGTACAGATTGAAGTATGTGAAGAAACAAACCTTCTGTCCAAATATCAGCCCAATCCAACGGTGGACCGAAACGATATGTATCTTTGATGAACAAGTATCTAATCAGACAGTTTCTCCTTTCCTGCTGCAAATACCCAAACTCAGATGGCTATATCACACAAAATACTAAATGTATAAACATCTCCACCGTTCCGAATACAGAAATATCTGTTATAAACTACATACCCAAATTTGATATCCATCCAACGGTATATTGAGGAGATCTACAAGTTTGATCGAAACGGCACGAGAAACCCAGAAATTCCGACCAGCTTTGTTTGAGAGGTTATATCTCTTAGAAAAAGACTCTAATTAAGATCTCCACCATTCAGAATGTAGAAATATCATTGTTAAACTACATACCCAAATTTTAAAACCATCTAACGGTTATGAGGTGGTTGAGACCCTACGAGCCTTATTTCAAACAACGACATAATATCAAAAGGTACTAAACAAAACTACCCACCGTATTAATCATTAAAGACAAGAGATAATCCATAAAAATGAACCATAAATAAAATCATAATCCCTACAGTCCATTAAAATTGACATACACATAAAGTCCAAAATTGTGGGTACAAATAAAAAACGTCATATGCCCACATGGTTTATCTAACAAGTCCCAACTCACCCATACTACAATGTGGTAAGTGTTATAATTACATAATCCAAAATATAATACTTCATAATTTAAAACACAGTTCAATCAAAATGCCTCTCAACTCACATCGAGGCTTTGGATTCTCTCGCAGGCAAGACCCTCAAGATATAACTACTTCTTTGCCCTTATTCGGGACAGAAGGACCTGAAAGAGGAAAATCAGGGTGAGCCAACGGTGCCCAGTGAATAGAATTCAAATATGTTATCAATACTCATCAATAAATATCATGTATGCATGTCAATGTGTAACATGATTAAAAGCTCATAACATATAGATATCAAGCATTTATAATAAGTTCGACGCAAGTAAAAGCTTATCAATTTGGATCCACATTCCACATGCATTGGGTTACTAGTGCACGTCTATTCCACCGTACCGTTGATCCCAATCATGTTTATTTTGGGTTACTAGTGCACGTCTATTTCACCGTACCGTTGACCCCAATCTCTTCCTTTCTTAAAACCCTCCTATGACAAGGTTAAGTCCCCCTATTAGCCAGATAGATGGGCGCAACCCTACCAATTCTTCATTTACTATTCTGTTCAGATGTATCAATATACCAATAGAAATATGTAATCACCAAATCAACCGTACAGATTGAAGTATGTGAAGATACAAACCTTCTGTCCAAATATCAGCCCAATCCAACGGTGGACCGAAAAGATAAGTATATTTGATGAACAAGTCTCTAATCAGACAATTTCTCCTTTTCTGCTGCAAATACTCAAACTCAGATGACTATATCACACAAAATACTAAACGAATACACATCTTCACCGTGCAGAATACGGAAATATCAGTTATAAACTACATACCCAAATTTGATATCCATCCAACGGTAGATTTAGTATCTCGACAAGTTTTAGCGAAACATTACGAGAAATCTAGAATCTCCGACCAGCTTTGTTTCAGAGGTTAGATGTCTCATAAGAAACCCTAAATCAAGATCTCCACCGTTCAGAATGCAGAACTATCAGTTGTACACGACGTACCCAAATTTGATATCGATCCAACGGTAGATTAAGGAGATCTAGAAGTTTGAGCAAAACGGCGCGAGAAATCCAGACTTTCCGACCAGCTTTGTTTGAGAGGTTAGATCTCTTAGACGAAACCTCTGATCAAGATCTCCACCGACCAGAATGAATAACCATAAGCTACTAACTTGCTGACAAATTTTGAGCTCAATCTGACCGTATATTCCAAAGATCCAACTCTTTGATGAAAATGTCACAGGGATCTTCCTCCTGTAACTCTCTCCTTCTTTCTCTTCTTCTTTCCTTTCTCTTCTTTTCTTTCTCTTCTTCTTTCCTTTCTCTTCTTTTCTTTCTCTTCTTCTTTCCTTTCTCTCCACTCACCTCTTTCTAGCACTTCCTTGATTCCCTCCTTGATTATCTCCTTGATTTCCTCCTTGATTCTCTCCTTGATTCCCTCCACTCATTCTAGCACTTCCTTGAGGGCATGGAACAATTGTCCACTTTCATACACCAACCTTCACATGTGTTGGTCTCATACTTCCCATACCAACCACATGTACTTTAACCAATTTCATGCTTCCATGTATTTTAGATGTCCAATCCATTTAATACACCAAATTTTCATTCTCATTTATCCTTTTATTCAATCAATCCTAACTCATATCAATTCATGGTTTAATGGGCCCATGCATAAATAATAACATATGCATTATAATTTAATTTAACATGACCCATATACAATTTATGATACACATATTTATATACATTATCAAGCATCAACTATACAAACATTAAACAACCATCAAACAAAAACCAAACATATCAAGGCAACGCATAGAGTTTGGGCAAAGTGCAATTGGGTTATGGGCTAGATGAAATAATTTTCGGGGCGTCACATCACATCCACCTTATAATGAACTTCGTCCTCGAACTTTTAAGGTTAAGAAATACCTAAGCCCATGAACTCGGCAAAGTGCTCCATCATGTAGTCCTCACGCTCCCAAGTAACCTGGTCTTCGCCATGGAACTGTCATCTCACCTTAACCATCGGAATCTCGCGGTTACGTAACCTCTGGACCTTCCGGTCAATTATCTGAATAGGTTCCTCATCATAAGTCTCATCCTGCCTCAGTTCAATGTTCCTCCAGTCCAAGACGTGATCAAAATCACTCTTGTACACTCTCAACATTGACACATGAAAGACATTGTGGACTGCTGCTAACTGAGGTGGCAAGGCTAATCGGTAAGCGACGGGGCCAATTCGTTCTAAAATCTCTAACGACCCAATATATCTCGGAGCGAGCTTGCCTTTTATCTCAAATCTAGTTTGGCCCTTCTGAGGTGAGACATTCAATAAAACTTGGTCACCCACCTCGAACTCTACGGTCTTCCGCTTGGCATCAGTGTAACTCTTCTGTCTGTCTTGGGCTACTTTCATATTATGCTTGATCCTCTTAATCTTCTTTGTGTGTTCTTGTACAAACTTTGGTCCCATCACCGCAACATCCCCTACCTCCGTCCAACAGATCAGAGATCTACATGGTCGACCATACAATGCCTCAAAAGGAGCCATGCCAATATTGGACTTATAGTTGTTGTTGTACGCGAAGTCACACAGATGTATGTACTCCTCCCAGTTACCACTAGACTCAAGGACACAAGCTCGAAACATATCCTCTAAAATCGATATCAACCTCTCAGACTGGCCATCCGTCTGGGGATGAAAAGCGGTACTGAGATCTAGTCTAGTGCCGAGCTGCCTCTGCAACCCCTGCCAGAATACCGATGTAAACCTCGGATCCCTATCTGACACAATCGAAACTGGCACTCCATGTAATCTGACTATCTCCCGCATATAGAGTCTGCTCAGCTTGTCCATAGAATCCCTAGTATTCACCAGTAGAAAGTGAGCGGATTTGGTCAAGCGATCAATAATAACCCAAACAGCATCATGTCTCCTCGGGGTGTTGGGTAATCCCACAACAAAGTCCATAGTGACATGCTCCCATTTCCACTCAGGAATGGCAAGCGGTTGCATCTGCCCTCCAGGCCTCTGATGCTCAGCTTTGACTCTTTGACAGATCTCACACCTCTGAATGAACTGAGCTATTTCTCTCTTCATGTCGGGCCACCAATACATTATTTTCATATCATGATACATCTTGGTTCCGCCAGGATGAATAGCATAATGAGATCTATGAGCCTCTTGGAGAACACTCTGTCTAAGTCGTGGATCTGCGGGAACCCATAAACGTCCCCTAAATCTCAAGGCACCATCAGATGACAAGTGTCAATCAGTAAAATCACTGCTCTCAGCCCAAGACTTGTATATCCCATAATCAACGTCAAGTCTCTGTTGGTCAATTACCTCCAGGACTTGTGTAGGCTGAGCTCTGATCTGAGCACATATCACAATCTGATCTGAAGGGGTAGCACATATACTCATAACCGTAGCCGCCTCAAGTAGTCTCCACTCATGAGACATCTGGTGTGCTACCATAACTGTCTCTACCCGCTTCCTGCTCAACGCATCAGCCACTACATTGGCTTTACCTGGGTGGTATTCCAATGTAAAATCATAGTCTTTGAGGAGCTCTAACCACCTTCTCTGCCTCATGTTCAATTCCTTCTGAGAGAACAAGTACTTGAGGCTCTTATGGTCAGAATACAAAATGAATCTCTCACCATAGAGATAATGCCTCCAAATCTTCAAAGCAAAAACCACTGCGGCCAATTCTAAGTCATGAACAGGGTAGTTCTTTTCATGCACCTTCAACTGCCTCGATGCATAAGCAATGACCCTATCCTTCTGCATCAACACGCAACCCAAGCCGATACGAGAGGCATCAATATAGATAACCAACTCCTGATCAGGCTCTGGCAAAATCAACACTGGCGTAGATGTCAATCTTTTCTTCAGCTCTAAAAAGGCATTCTCACACTCCTTGGTCCATACAAAGGACACATCTTTCTGGGTGAGCCTAGTCATAGGCGTAGCTATCTTGGAGAATCCCTGAACGAATCTCCTATAGTAACCAGCTAACCCAAGAAAGCTTCTGATCTCGGTCACTGTGGTAGGCCTAGGCCAACTGATAATGGCTTCAACCTTAGACGAATCAACTGAAATCCCCTCAAAACTCACCACATGACCTAAGAACTTCACTTCGATGATCCAAAACTCGCACTTGCTCAGCTTTGCATATAGCCTATGCTCTCTCAGAGTTTGCAAGGTCACTCTAAGGTGTTCTTCATGCTCAGCCTGAGTCTTGGAATACACCAATATGTCATCAATGAAGACGATGACAAACTTATCCAGATACTGCCTAAAGACCCTCTGCATCAGGTCCATGAACATCGCTGGTGCATTAGTCACACCAAATGGCATCACAAGGAACTCATAATGTCCATAGCGGGTTCTGAATGCTGTCTTAGGCACATCCTCCTCCCTGATCCTCAGCTGATGATACCCGGAGCGCAAATCAATCTTCGAAAAATACCTCGCTCCCCTCAACTGATCAAACAAGTCATCAATCCTTGGGAGAGGATATTTGTTCTTAATGGTCACCCTGTTCAATTGGCGATGGTCGATGCACAATCGCAAGCTCCCATCTTTCTTTTTCACAAAAAGAACTGGAGCTCCCCAGGGTGACACGCTTGGGCAAATAAAGCCCTTAGCCAATAACTCCTCGAGTTGTTTCTGCAACTCTCTCAACTCGACTGGCGCCATTCTATATGGTGCCATGGAGATAGGCTTCGTGCCAGGGACTAGTTCAACAATGAAATCGATCTCTCGCTTCGGTGGTAATCCTGGAAGATCCGTAGGGAACACATCTGGAAAGTCCCTAACAATGGCAATATCCTCCAGTATCACCTCACTAGTCTCTTCCTCATCAGGCACTAACCCAGCCAAAATCTCCCTATCTCCATCAGTCACAAATCTACCCCTTGTGACTGTCTGGTCTGAAGCTCTACCCTGTAGTGTAAACACTGGGTGTCCGGGGATCTGAAAAATGATTCTCTTCGCGACACAGTCGACAACTGCATGATAAGCCGCGAGCCAATCCATCCCTAAAATTGCATCAAACTCTAAAAACTCTAGGACTCGAAAGTCAATAGGCATCTCAACATCACCAATCTGAACCACACACTGGCTACAAATCATGTTCGGGTAGATCCTCTCCCCAGCTACAGTACTCACCACTAACCATGTACTAGCCCTAATGGGAGTCAAATGCAAACTATCTACCATACGTCCAGATATGAATGATAATGTAGACCCAGCATCAAATAATACATGCATAGAAGTACCACAAATAATAAGAGTACCTTCCACCAAAGTCCTGGATGCTGTCGGGTCTGGCTCAGTAGCTGCCTTCGCTGTCTCTCTGGCACTGGACTGCTGCACAAATCCCTGAGCTCTCTGAAAATTTGGACACTCTATGTGACGCCCCGAAAATTATTTCATGTAGCCCATAACCCAATTGTATTTTTGCCCAAACTCTATGTGTTGTCTTGATATGTTTGGTGTTTGTTTGATGGTTGTTTAATGTTTGTATAGTTGATGCTTGATAATGTATATAAATATGTGTATCATAAATTGTATATGGGTCATGTTAAATTAAATTATAATGCATATGTTATTATTTATGCATGGGCTCATTAAACCATGAATTGATATGGGTTAGGATTGATTGAATAAAAGGATAAATGAGAATGAAAATTTGGTGTATTAAATGGATTGAACATTTAAAATACATGGAAGCATGAGATTGGTTAAAATACATGTGGTTGGTATGGGTAGTATGAGACCAACACATGTGAAGGTTGGTGCATGAAAATGGACAAGTGTCCCATGCTCACTTCTAGAATCCAAGAATGTGCTAGCAAATGAGGTGAGTGGAGGAGAGAATCCAAGAATGTGCTAGCAAATGAGGTGAGTGGATGAGAGAATCCAAGAATGTGCTAGAAAATGAGGTGAGTGGAGGAGAGAATCCAAGAATTTTCTAGAAAATGAGGTGAGTGGAGGAGGGAATCAAGGAAGTGCTAGAAAGAGGTGAGTGGAGAGAAAGGAAAGAAGAAGAGAAAGAAAAGAAGAGAAAGGAAAGAAGAAGAGAAGGAAGGAGAGAGTTGCAGGAGGAAGATCCCTGCGACATTTCCATCAAAGACGTGGATCTTTGGAATATACGGTCAGATTGAGCTCAAATTTTATCAGCACGTTCGTAGCTTATGGTTCTTCATTCTGGTCGGTGCAGATCTTGATCAGAGGTTTCGTCTAAGAGATCTAACCTCTCAAACAAAGCTGGTCGGAAAGTCTAGATTTCTCGCACCGTTTCGGTCAAACTTATAGATCTACTAAATCTACCGTAAGATGGCTACCAAATTTGGGTATGTCGTTTAAAACTGATATTTCTACAATCTGAACGGTGGAGATCGTAATTAAAGGCTTTTTCTAAGAGATATAATCTCTCAAACGAAGCTGGTCAGAATTTCTGGGTTTCTCATGCCGTTTCGGTCAAACTTGTATATCTCCTCAATCTACCGTTGGATGGATATAAAATTTGGGTATGTAGTGTATAACAGAAATTTCTGTATTCGGAACGGTGGATATGTTTATACAATTAGTAGTTTGTGTGATATAGCCATTTGATTTCGGGTATTTGCAGCAGGAAAGGAGAAACTGTCTGATTAGACACTTGTTCATCAAAGATACATATCTTTTCGGTCCACCGTTGGATTGGGCTGATATTTGGACAGAAGGTTTGTTTCTTCACATACTTCAATCTGTACGGTTGATCTTGTGATTACATATTTCTATTGGTAGATTAATACATCTGAACAGAATATTAAATGAAGAATTGGTAAGGTGCTTGTATTGGACCTAAATTTAGAATATGATCTTAGACATTTCCAAATAGCTTCCATGTCAACTATGTTGACCTAGTTGCCATTGTTGATGAAACCATGATGCAAAATCAGTAATATACATGGCTGAACATGGTGACCTAGTGTAAATCGACAATATGGCCTAAGTATGGAAAATTTCATATTTTAGGGCTTTTAATGCTTTTGGCCTAGAATCATTGAATTGATGCAACTTATGTTTAATTAAGCATGATTAGGGTTGATTATGCTACTGATTTGGTGGTTGTGACCATATCATGGGTTAGGCCTATTTGTGATTAAGTGACCCAATTTGGGCATGTTTATGCCTAAGGAATTGAAAATCAGTATCTTTTGATTAATAGAATGGTTTATGAATGAGAACTATGCATTAGAGGCCTAAGTCATGTGATTTGAGTTGAATGATGGGATTAGATGAGATTTAGGCCTATTGTCTATATGTGAGATGATTTAGGGTTGATGTGTAATGTCTATGTGATTGAGCATAGAAATTGACGTATGGTAGGACATTGATGAATGTTTCAGGATCTTGATTGGGTTGATTCGGTTTGGAGGTCGTGTGTGGTTAAATACTCTCGCGAGGCTTGGTTGTGAGTAGACTTCACTTATGATTATATCATTTATGTCATCATATCACTTATATATATTGTATGTTGAAAGCATGAATGTGTTCTAATGTTTTGAATGATGCATTGATTTGAGAAAACCTTATGACTTTGGTTGGACCCATCTATCTGGCTAATAGGGGGACTTAACCTTGTTATAAGAGGGTTTTAAGAAAGGAAATGATTGGGATCAACGGCACGGTGAAATAGACGTGTACTAGTAACCCAAATAAAAATGATTGGGATCAACGGCACGGTGAAATAGACGTGTACTAGTAACCCAAATAAACATGATTGGGAACAACGGCACGGTGAAATAGACGTGTACTAGTAACCCAAGGCATGTGGAATGTGGATTCAAATTGATAAGCTTTTACTTGCATCGAACTTATTATAAATGCTTGATATCTATATGTTATGAGCTTTTAATCATGCTACACATTGACATGCATACATGGTTTTTATTGATGAGTATTGATAGCATATTTGAATTCTATTCACTGGGCATCGTTGGCTCACCCTCATTTTCCTCTTTCAGGTCCTTCTGTCCCGAATAAGGGCAAAGGAGTAGTCATATCTTGAGGGCCTTGCCTGCGAGAGAATCCAACGCCTCGATGTGAGTTGAGAGGCATTTTGATTGAATTGTGTTTTAAATTATTAAGTATTATGTTTTGGATTATGTAATTATAACACTTACCACATTGTAGTATGGGTGAGTTGGGACTTGTTAGATAGACTATGTGGGCATATGACGGTTTTTATTTGTACCCACAATTTTAGATTTTATGTCTATGTCAATTTTAATGGACTGTAGGGATTATGATTTTATTTATGGTTCATTTTTATGGATTATCTCTTGTCTTGGATGATTAATACGGTGGGTAGTTTTGTTTAATACCTTTTGATATCATATTGTTGTTTGGGATAAGGCTTGTAGGGTCTCAACCACCTCACGGGAGTTGAGGAGTGGTCGGAGATGCCTACGCCGGGCGTCCCGCCCCGGCATTTCGCATGCCATTCCCTGCGGGGTTGGTGGTCCGGGGCACGGGGTCGCCACACTCTAACTTCCTATGCCCAGCCTGCCCACATTGATAACATAAGAACGGAGCCCTGGGCGCAGATGATCCATTCTGAGATGTCGTCACATAGCTTCCTCGGCCTCTACCTCTGCCTCGGCCAGCATTCTGTGGGAATGGGGGTCTTGGTGCACTCGGTGCCTGAGTAGGAATAGGGACAGGAGAGGAAACCACTGGTGAGGCCATCATACCAATCTGAACCTGGGATGCCTTACTCTGAGCACCATCAAACTGTGCTCTTCCATAAAACTTTCTCTTCCTTTCTTTCACGGAGTTTGGAACTGTCCCCCAGACTCTGCTTGTGAAGTCGGTTCACCTGGAGCTGCTCGTGTAGACATACCATCAACCCGCTCAGCCAACTCATACTGTTTGGCCCTCTGGACCACTGTGGTAAAATCAGTCATCTTCGTCACAGACAAGGCCTGTCGGATCGCAGGCCTTAGGTTCAAAGAAAATCTCATAATCTTGTCACTCGGCGTCTGAACTAACCCAGGAGCATAAACTGCGAGCTGCCTAAATCTGAGCTTGTACTCCCTGACTGACATGGGGCACTGTGCGAGATTCAAAAACTCGAGTTGCTTAGCCTGTCTCTCAGTCTCTGGAACGTAAGTCTGTAAGAACAACCGTTTGAAGGTGTCCCAACTCTTCACTGCCCCCTGTGTATCCAACACTGAAAGCCACCAGTCCTCTGCATCACTCTCCAGTGTGTGAGCAGCACATAGGACCTGAGACTCCTCATCAAGCTCTAAGGAGCGACTGATCTTCTCGACATTCTTCAGCCAATCTCCGGCCTTCTTCAAGTCAACCCCACCAGTGAATTCCTTAGGCTTTAGCTTCATGAACTTCTCTAGCAGTCTGATCCGCCGATCAGTGGGGTTCTCCACAACAATAGGAGCATGTGTAGGCATAGGCTGAGGTACAACCATTTGAGGTCCTGCTGCCCCTGCAGCTCCACTAGCCTCGGCCCCACTAGTGCCCACCTCCTGAGGTATTGTTTGAGGTGACTGTCGAGCAATAGCCTCAACCTGCTGCACTAAGGCCTGTATCTGTGAAGTCTGTGCCTGAATAATCTCCTCCATCCTCCCTATCCGGTCATCATCGGATGGCCCTGTGCGTGGCTGTCCCAATCTCTCGCTCCTCCTCAAGACACTGAGAAGTAGAAATACGAGTAACCATCACACATTTAAAACATTAACAAAGCCTCATAACTACCCATATCATATAATACACGCAAAAAATATGATAGTAAGGCTTTTTAAGTTAGTTCCTTTAAGCTTTTTAATCACCTAAATCTCTCACCCAATTCCTAGGTCAAAGTCATCTAAGTTCAATACATAGACCAAACCTAGTAAAATCAGGCTCTGATACCAACTGTGGCGACCCCGCACCCCGGACCACCAACCCCGCAGGGAATGGCATGCGGAATGCCGGGGCGAGACGCCCAGCGTAGGCATCTCCGACCACTCCTCAACTCCCATGAGGTGGTTGAGACCCTACGAGCCTTATTTCAAACAACGACATAATATCAAAAGGTACTAAACAAAACTACCCACCGTATTAATCATTAAAGACAAGAGATAATCCATAAAAATGAACCATAAATAAAATCATAATCCCTACAGTCCATTAAAATTGACATACACATAAAGTCCAAAATTGTGGGTACAAATAAAAAACGTCATATGCCCACATGGTTTATCTAACAAGTCCCAACTCACCCATACTACAATGTGGTAAGTGTTATTGTCACGACCCACTATACGTGACGTCATGACCGGCACGGGAACCTCCGATGGTTCCGAAATTTCATGCGTACCCTTTATGACCTAAAATCATGCAAAGACACTCGAACTTACGTACTTCGAGCATCAAAATACATATACACATACGTATACGAATACGTATATGGGTACACTATGGGTCAAAATGACGTCACCTAAAGGCATGGGTGCTACAACTCTCCCCAACTTAGGAATATTTTTGTCCTCAAAAATAAAAACAAGAGAACTAACCTCAGTCGGTAAAGAGGTCGGGGAATTTCTCCCTCATCTGGTCCTCGCGCTCCCAGGTTTGCTCTTCATTATCGTGGAATTGCCATCTGACGCGCACAAGCGGGATTTCCTTATTTCTCAATTTCTGAACCCTACGAGCCATAATCCGAATAGGCAACTCCTCATAAGTCGTATCCTCCCCAACTTGCAGGTAACTCATCAGGAAAAACCTCTGGGTACTCGCAGACTACAGGAATGTCTGCTAGCTGAATACGCTGATCCACATCATCCACTGGCGTCAAACCCGCCATCGTGGCAACCTCATCATCAGTGGCTAATCTACCCTGGGTAGGTGGTCTCGATGCAGTCCTGCCTCGAAAGACGAAGACTGGCTCTCCGGGTATCTGAAAGATAACCCTCTTACCGAAGCAATCAATGTGAGCGTGATATGCCGCTAGCCAATCCATACCCAAAATGGCATCAAACTCTAGGAACTCTAAGACTTTAAGGTCAACAGACATCTCATGGTCCTCGAATCTCACAATGCATCCCACACATACCATATTAGGGTAAATTCTCTCACCGGCCGCCGTACTCAAAATCAACGGCTTACTAGTCCTAACAGTAGACAATCTCAATCTATCTACTACACCACCAGAAATAAATGACAGAGTAGAACCAGCATCAATCAAAACATACATCAAAGAATTGCAAATGCTGATTGTACCTTCTATTAGTTGTTTGCTAGCCTCGGGATCTGCCTGCGTAAAAGCTCTGGCCTGCTCTCTGGTAGGTGCAGTTGTAGATCTAAATTGACCAAAAGGCATCCTCTGTGGACATTGGTTCCTCTTATGCCCTGGAGCCCCGCAACCATAACACACAATCGGCCACGGTGTTCTAGGTGCAGAAGATACAGCCTGCGACCCGGTTCCGGCTGTCTGCTGTCCACCAGATCTGACAAAACTCTGTTGCTGCTGCTGGGATCGATTAGAAATCTGAACACTGTGGCCCGCAGCTGGTGGTACCACTGATACTAGAGCGGAGGCTACAGATACCTCATATCCACTGCCGCTGAATCTTGGCCTCTTATTACGTCGGCCTCTCCTGCCACTGAAATACTGCGCCTCTGACCCTGCCTGTTGAGTCTGAACTGTAGGAGTTACGGGTGCCTGGACTGCTGCAGGTAACCTCATCCGAGAATTTGCCTCTGCGGCCTCAAAATCTGCGGCCTGCCCCATAGCCTGCGCATAGGTCTGCACGCCAGCCAGTGCCAAACCCTCACAGATACGGCTTCTGAAACCATCCCGTATCCTCTGCATCCTCAGCTCATCGGTAGAAACCATCTCTGGAGCGAAGAGTGCCAACCTGTTGAACTCTTGCTCGTACTCTCTCACGGACATGTTGCCTTGGGTCAGATGTAGAAACTGGTTCCGACGTTGATCCCTCTCGGCCCGTGGATAAAACTCTACAAAGAACAACTCATTGAATCTAGTCCAAGTCCGGACCTCGCCCTCGAGACGCTCCACCAGTTCCCACCATTTGTTAGCCTTGCCAATCAGCTTAAACCTGGCAAGCTTGACCTTATCATGCTCAAGCGCCCTCATATCACTGAATATGGTCTCCATCCGAGTCAACCATCCCTCAGCAAGCTCTAAATCAAGACCTCCCGGAAACTCAGCAGGATCCCGAAACTTGAAAGCTTTCATAACCCTCTTATAGCGGTCCTTCTCTGCCCGCTCAGCCTCTGTCTCCCCAGCTACGACATGCTGGACCCTAGCTGGTCCTGCCTGCTCTGCCTGATCCCCTACTACTGCTGCCACACTACTGTGCTCTACAGCGGCTGCAACATCATCCTGCAGTGGTGGCCTAACACCCTGTGTACGGCCTAGCAACTCGAGAATCTGGGTCTGCTGCTGCTGAGTGGCCTCTAAGACTGCCTCTATACGCCTAAGGCGTTCCTCTGGGTCCATGGCTGATCCTGTTTTTTTCTTCTCTTGTAAATATCTGAAATTCACAATAAGGAAGAGCTCAATCAGGATCACAATGCAGGAAAAGTTACCCCTAAGATAACTACCCATAATCATACTCATAAAGGCAATCATAATATCATATAAGTCTTTTATTCTTTTAAGGATTTTAAACCTAAAACACTCTCTCTGATACCATAGTTGTCACGACCCACTATACGTGACGTCATGACCGGCACGGGACCCTCCGATGGTTCCGAAATTTCAGGCGTACCCTTTAAGACCTAAAATCATGCAAAGACACTCGAACTTACGTACTTCGAGCATCAAAATACATATACACATATGTATACGAATACGTATACGGGTACACTATGGGTCAAAATGACGTCACCTAAAGGCATGGGTACTACAGTTATAATTACATAATCCAAAATATAATACTTCATAATTTAAAACACAGTTCAATCAAAATGCCTCTCAACTCACATCGAGGCTTTGGATTCTCTCGCAGGCAAGACCCTCAAGATATAACTACTTCTTTGCCCTTATTCGGGACAGAAGGACCTGAAAGAGGAAAATCAGGGTGAGCCAACTGTGCCCAGTGAATAGAATTCAAATATGTTATCAATACTCATCAATAAATATCATGTATGCATGTCAATGTGTAACATGATTAAAAGCTCATAACATATAGATATCAAGCATTTATAATAAGTTCGATGCAAGTAAAAGCTTATCAATTTGGATCCACATTCCACATGCATTGGGTTACTAGTGCACGTCTATTTCACCGTACCGTTGACCCCAATCTCTTCCTTTCTTAAAACCCTCCTATGACAAGGTTAAGTCCCCCTATTAGCCAGATAGATGGGCGCAACCCTACCAATTCTTCATTTACTATTCTGTTCAGATGTATCAATATACCAACAGAAATATGTAATCACAAAATCAACCGTACAGATTGAAGTATGTGAAGATACAAACCTTCTGTCCAAATATCAGCCCAATCCAACGGTGGACCGAAAAGATAAGTATATTTGATGAACTAGTCTCTAATCAGACAATTTCTCCTTTTCTGCTGCAAATACTCAAACTCAGATGACTTTATCACACAAAATACTAAACGAATACACATCTTCACCGTGCAGAATACGGAAATATCAGTTATAAACTACATACCCAAATTTGATATCCATCCAACGGTAGATTTAGTATCTCGACAAGTTTTAGCGAAACATTACGAGAAATCCAGAATCTCCGACCAGCTTTGTTTCAGAGGTTAGATGTCTCAGAAGAAACCCTAAATCAAGATCTTCACCGTTCAGAATACAGAACTATCAGTTGTACATGACGTACCCAAATTTGATATCCATCCAACGGTAGATTAAGGAGATCTAGAAGTTTGAGCAAAACGGCGCGAGAAATCCAGACTTTCCGACCAGCTTTGTTTGAGAGGTTAGATCTCTTAGACGAAACCTCTGATCAAGATCTCCACCGACCAGAATGAATAACCATAAGCTACTAACTTGCTGACAAATTTTGAGCTCAATCTGACCATATATTCCAAAGATCTACCTCTTTGATGAAAATGTCGCAGGGATCTTCCTCCTGCAACTCTCTTCTTCTTTCCTTTCTCTTCTTTTCTTTCTCTTCTTCTTTCCTTTCTCTCCACTCACCTCTTTCTAGCACTTCCTTGATTCCCTCCTTGATTATCTCCTTGATTATCTCCTTGATTTCCTCCTTGATTCTCTCCTTGATTCCCTCCACTCATTCTAGCACTTCCTTGAGGGCATGGGACAATTGTCCACTTTCATACACCAACCTTCACATGTGTTGGTCTCATACTACCCATACCAACCACATGTACTTTAACCAATTTCATGCTTCCATGTATTTTAGATGTCCAATCCATTTAATACACCAAATTTTCATTCTCATTTATCCTTTTATTCAATCAATCCTAACTCATATCAATTCATGGTTTAATGGGCCCATGCATAAATAATAACATATGCATTATAATTTAATTTAACATGACCCATATACAATTTATGATACACATATTTATATACATTATCAAGCATCAACTATACAAACATTAAACAACCATCAAACAAAAACCAAACATATCAAGGCAACGCATAGAGTTTGGGCAAAGTGCAATTGGGTTATGGGCTAGATGAAATAATTTTCGGGGCGTCACACCTAATGATTCACCAATGACCATAAACCCACAGTGACCATCGGTTATCACATTTCTAATATGATGTATATATTGATGCCAACTGACTGGAAGATGATTTAAACAATCATGAGATTTCATTGATAGTGTCCTATGAACCTTCATCGACCCGGAGCTATGCACTAATGTCATGGAAAGAGGCGTAGGATTGGCAGATAGAACATGTTCAAATAAAGAAAGGTCTCTTTTTGTTGATTTATCAATCTTCCTGCTCGGCCTCTCTCTTGTTTTAATTTGTCCTTCAAGTGCAATCATGGGAGTTGATGAAGGGTTAGTTAATTCTCGAAGTTTCTGAATCATCCTCGCCTTGCCAGCAAGATCACAAGCCTCTAGCTTCTTTCGAAAATTATCAAAATCTACCGAATAATTGAACTTCGATTCAATAGCTTCTTTGGTAGAAGGAATCAAACTTAGTTTCTTCTAGTAGGCATCCACAGAAGACATTGGTATCGACATATTTGCTTGTTTGTACAAAACAAGGTCGTGGGCACATGGTAATCTGTGTGTTCTTCGTAACACACATCTGCAAGCCTCTCGATCCATCCCAATATTTTCAATACGTTTCCACTCCTCTAAGATCTTGTCTAATGCCGCCTTAGATATGAATCCACGCAAATGTTGGTAGGTAGAACCTCAGAAATTATGTTGCATAATGTTGAGACTTTTTTCGAATGATGCCTTAATTTTTGTATGTTGCAACTGTAGCATAGAATTAATCACAACCCAAGAAGACTTGAAGTTACCTTGCGATGAACCGAGGTATCTTTTCAATTTTGAGTGGGCACTCTCCGCTCTGTTGGTTGTGGTATTGCCAAAATGCATAAGCTCATTTGTTTATGCCTTCAGAAACTTTTTCTTATTCTGTTTTAACCAGGTCATGCTCAAATATTCAAGCAACTTAGGGTACTCACTGTACTTTTTAAAGAAAGTCTTTTTTAGTTGCCTATACTCATCCATTGTTTCACTATACATCAATGCATTCCATGAGTCAAAAAATACTTCGAAGTCTTCATTCTTTGCAAAAAGACCCTTTGACTTAGCCAAGACATTCTTGTTGATATGCCAAGTACAAAGGAGATTGGTGGTACCGGGGAACACCTTTGAAATCGCATTCATTAAGGCCAACTCCCAATCTGTCACGATCACCTTGGGTGGAGAGTAATCATTCAGCAACTCCTTCAATTTACTTAGTGCCCACGCATAGTTGTCTTCATTTTCACTCTTTAAGTAAGCAAATGCAACTGAAAATGTCATCTCCGTTGGCATAACACCAACAATCTATAATAGTGGAAATCTATATCTATTCGTCTTATATGTACAATCCATCAACAAAACATGTGGAAAACATCTTAAAAGATTAACAGAAACCGGATGAGCCCAAAACAAATCTCTCACTGAATCTATTATTTCGTCACACCTATGCCTCTCAACGTACGCCTCGTCCTCCAACTTGTGTAAGAGTTGTTGCATTTGAGATGTACCCCTGTATTCCATTAACTTATGCTTTTGTCTTACATTATAGATTATTTTCAAAGTCGAAGCATTATTACCATCTCTTTCTTTTAACGTCATCAAAATGTCCTTCGACCTTGCATGACTTTTAGACATTTGAATCATGATTTCCATTTCTTCGTTTGTTAACCTTCCAGCAAATGAGTGGCCTTCTAAATAGTTTGCAGCTGGATGATTATGAGTGTCGCATGCAACATATACTATCCATTCACCGTCTTGAGGGCTCTTACACTTTAGCAGAAAAGGACATCCACACTGTTTTGAGCCAGTGTCATTTCTCTTCTTTTGACCAACTGAAACTTTCCCAGCAATAGATTTATATTGACTAAATCTCTCACAAGCAAAGTTGATTCTTGGTCTTCTACCATTACCCCCAGCATCAGAATTGCGAGTAATGAGAACTAATCCATTCCTCCTTTTAACTTCACGGACCCATCCAACAAATTCTTCTTTAGTACTAAATAAAACGTTTGGCGTGAATTGCTCCGTGTAGTCTATAACGATCTCTGAACCAATCATATTGCCTTGGCTTGACCCTTCGTTCTACAATAAAAAAAAAAACAATTGGACAAAAAAAAACTATTAAAACAATGACAAGGACATAAAAAAACAATTTCATTTAACAAGACTAAAAAAATGGAAAAACAAGTGGTTCGATTTATTTGACCGAACCTAACACACAGGTTCGGTCAAACTAACCGAACCTGTTTAATAGGTTTAGGTAAACTGGCTAAACCTGTTTAATAGGTTCGGGCCTGCGTGCCCGAACCGATGACGATGTTTCTGGTTTATAACCAGAATACACACAAAAAACCACAAAAAAACTCACCGAAGATTGCTAAACTTCGTCCCAACTTGATTCATGCGCCATTGTGTTTTCAAATTGTGTGAAGATCGAATTTTTTTATTTCTTAGAGGTTTCTACACACTTGAAAAACTACAATAAAACACCTCAAAAATAGTTGTAAAAGCTTATAAAGAGTGTTTAGAGGAAGAAGGGTATGAAAATTGGTACGTGCAATAGAGAAGAACGGTAATGGAACAATAGTTTAGGTTTTATGGGATGAAAATGAACAGTTTAAGGTTTATGGGATGAAGATGAAGAAGGTGATTAGTGGTAAGGGTTGATGGTGGGGTAAATTTAGTAAAGATAAGTTAGGTGGAAATAAAATTAATTTAAGGGTAGTTTAGACAATTCATACAAGGGTGTTTTAGGAAAAAAAATATTTTTTTTTAGGTGTGGTAGGAAGATTAAATAGTGTGGTATATTTAGTTGCCCCCTATGTTTAATCCTAAAAATTAAACTCTCTCTCAAATGCTCTAAAAACAAAGTTTTTTTTTTTTTTGGACAAACTCTAAAAATAAAGTTATTGGTACTAATAAAATCATATTATCATTTTATACAAAGAAAAATATTTAAATTTTTATTCATCGTTAGTTATGAATAACTTTACTCAAAAAATAATTTTAAATGAAACAAAATAAAATTAAACTCACTTTTTGTTATTTAAAATAAAACACCATGAATTAACCAAAATATCACTTCTAGCCTTAACTTGGATAAAGTGAAAAAAGAATTATCCCACAAAAAAGAAGATTAATTAAATCGAAATAAAAATTAAAAAGTGAAAAGAAAAAAAAACACTAATTAATAGCAACCCATAATATTTTGACAGAAAATAGTAATGCATAACATAAACTGTGTTTAAATTTCAATTACGTATTTTATTTCTTTATAAAAATTTTAGAAATAAAACCAAATTATTTCACAATTTAAAAAAATATTTTTATTTATCAAAATCGGCATCTCCTTTGAAGGAGCCATGCCAGAACCACTAGCGGTTCCCTCAAACCCATCCACGTCAGTTCTCTCGAACCCATCCTTGTCGGTTGTTTTCCCAAACATTATTGCCTCCTAGGCCGAGGTACCAATTTTGACTACAGGAAGCGACTGTAAATTTTATCAAAATTGAACTCCAAAAATCAACTAAGAACTTTATACAGTGTGCTTTCTTCCTGGATGAGCATTCTGGCACTTTGTTTACTCACGGTTTACTTGTGTACAAAGCAAAACCATTAATTTGTACATTTGAAATACAGTGACACTAATAGATTAGATCCGTTTGGCATCATAGGAAGGAATGAGTTCACCTCTAATAAGTTGCAAATCTAACTTGCAATAGATGGACACTTTAGAGCCCTAACTTGAATCATAAATTTTCAAAGAAAAATTCTCAAATCCCTAACTTGCAACATAGATTTTCAAATAAAACACTTTTAGATCCCTAACTTGCAACAAATATTTTCAGAGAAATTAGATTAGCTTGCCTTTAAGGGAGGATTAAACATTTGAGAAAGTGGACTGCTAGCAATGTCTTGAGCAAGAGATAAACAAGCCTGGCCTTTGCACAAAGGGGGAATGGTGAGAGTAAAAATGAATGCATGAGGTTGGAGGCATTTTTGGGTTTTTTAAAAAATTCTTCCTCTAATGAAACCTATGTTAAAAAAAAGCGATTTGTTTTTGCTTTTTTAAGTAGAGGATAAAGCTTTACTTTTTATCAATGTCTAAAATTTTTAGAAGTTTTGAAAGTGCTACCAAATAGTCTATTTTCTAGTAACCTCTAATTTATTTAGACGAAAAGAAAAGTAGAGGTAAAAATTAGAGTTACCAAATACCACCTAAGAGCACCACTCTCTTCTACTACTATAAAAGAGGGTGCATTCCCTCATTTTTAACATACCAATTCAAAGAGCTTTCTACTACTTCTGGAATTCTCTTTTTCCTCTCTAGTTTTTCTTTTTGATTTTGAAATGTGTTGGCTGTGGTGATAGTCTTCTACAAAACTTAGTTCGCCTAAGTAGTGATGAGGTGCTAGTCAGCTGCTCATCTACCATTGTACCCTAGGAGACAGACGTCAATCTAGCTCTTGCACCAACGTGAAGGGTGAATCTGTTTTAAGGACACTGTGTGTTACATAAGCCCTGGTTCAATCTTGCTCAACCATTGCTCTGCTGAATTTGGTTTATTTCTAAACTTATTTTGTTGTTTGGTTATAAGCATATTATTGTTTGAATTTTATTGTTTAAGTTAATATTATTTTAGTTATTTATTTATTTGTTTGTCCTCACATTATTGCTAACAACTTAAAATAGGTTTCAAAGGACAAACGAGTTACTAAATTGATATTGATTATTTTTTCCCACGAATAATCTTTTGCATATATATTATTTTTTTGTAGAAATAATATATATTTGTTTAGCTCATATATTACTTTTGAAAAAAAAAAAATATTATGCACATATTTATTTTTGAAAAAAAAATTACGAATTTTTTTCTGAAAATAATGTTTTGATTAGATCTATTATTTCGAAAAAAAAAATTCTCAATAGTTGTATAGAAAAATATTATTTTGTGGAAAAATAATATTTTGCCAGATTCCTCAAATAATAATAATAATATTTTTTTTTTGAAAAAAAAATTGGCAGGATTCTTTACTGAAAAAAATATTATTTTGTAAAAGATAATATTTTAATCATAAGCTCGATTTTTCATTGGTTTCACCAATTTTGTTGGATTGAACTGGTCAATACTAGATGTGTCTTATCCTAAGTAACACTAAACAGTGAACAGGAGGCAACTCAGCTGCTCTAGAAGACATGGTTTTTAAAAGAGACCTTGCATAGTGCATGTGACTCCACCATTCAGCCCGGAGACTCACTAGTTGATTAGATCAAGAATTCAAATTGGGGGCCATTGGAAGCAATCTTCAAAGAGTTGTCTAAGTTATAAAGTTTTTGACTTTTAATATTTAATTTCGTGTTTCTAGAAATGGCAAGTGACTTTGTCGAGAACAGAATGAATATTATTGTGACCCAAGTGTCAAACCCTTCCATAGTTCAAGTGCCAACTCCTACGATTGTACTGGCAACACATACTATTAATCATAGCAAAAAGTTTGAGAAATTCAATGGACTGAATTTCAAGAGGTGGCAACAAAAGATGTTATTTTATCTAACCACCTTGAATCTTGTGAGATTCTTGATTGAAGATGCACTGAAGCACAAAGAATATGATGAGCATGATGTCCAAGTCGTCAGTGCCATTGATGCTTGGAAGCATTCTGATCTCCTGTGCAAGAATTATGTGATGAATGGTCTTACCGATTCCTTATACAACGTGTATAGCGAAAAGAAGATGACAAAGGAACTGTGGGAGTCTCTAGACCGAAAGTATAAAACTGAGGATGTTGGGTCCAAGAGATTTGTGGTGGGCTGCTTCCTAGATTATAAAATGGTCGACTCCAAAACAATGATCAGTCAAGTCCAAGATATCCAAGTAATCATGCACGGGATTGATGCTAAGGGGATGATATTGAGTGAAACCTTCCAAGTAGCTGCTATTATTGAGAAGCTACCTCCTGCATGGAAAGATTTCAAAAACTACCTTAAGCATAAGCGAAAAGAGATGACCATTGAAGATATGATTGTTAGACTTCATATTGAAGAAGTCAATAGAGGATCTAAGAAAAAGGGGGTTAATGTTATGGAACATGCTAAGAGTTCCATAGCTAAGAAGAACAAGTCTGGCCAAGGGTCTAAACTAGGACCTAAAGGAGGTATTTCCAAGAAACCAAAATTTCAAGGAAAATCCTTCAATTGTAACAAAATGGGTCACAAAGCTATTGAATGTAGGTTGCCAAAAAAGAATAAAAACAAAGAAGCTAACGTGGTGGGCGACATCATTCACGATGTTTCTGAGATAAGCCTATCTGTTATCATTTCCGAAGTGAACCTAGTCGGGTCAAACCCAAACGAATGGTGGATTGACACGGGTGCAACCCGACATGTATGCTCTGACAAAGGAATGTTCATTTCCTTCGACCCAAGCGAAAATGAGGAGATGTTTTTCATAGGAAACTCTGCCACGTCTGAGATCAAGGGCCAATGCAAAGTTATCTTGAAGATGACTTCTGGAAAAGAGCTGACTCTAAACAGCGTGTTGTATGTGCCGAAAATTCGAAAGAACTTAGTGTCTGGTTCACTGTTGAATAAGCATGGATTTCGTCTTGTTTTTGAGTCAGACAAAGTTGTACTATCCAAAAGTGGAATCTTTGTAGGAAAGGGATATGTGAGTAATAGGCTTTTTAAGCTCAATGTAATGACTATTAAGCTAAAAATGAATAAAGCTAGCGCTAGCTCTTCTACTTATTTGCTTGAGTCTTCCAATTTGTAGCACGATAGACTAGGTGTAACACCCTGTGTATTCGGGTCAAACATAATCGTTGACTATTACATATTGTAAGACGTATTTATACCCATATACGTATGTATATTGACCTTAGAATAATGAAAATACACATATGGTAGGGTTGTTGGTACACTAAGATGTTAGTGGCATCATAAAAGTCCCCTACTTAGTGAAAATTACAATCTAGAATGCAAGGAGCGCACTGGGTTTATGCAAAAATTTTGTTTTCTGGGCGAAAGATAAGCGCGCTCTTCGCTGTCTGACAGTTTTTTTTAAGTGGACAGTGAGGCAGTTGGGGGGTGTTTTAAGTGAATTCTCTCGAAATTTTCTGCACAATTGAGCTTGCCGAAGTTGGAAGAAAGCAAAGAACAAAAGAAAAAGGGGAGAAATGGCTTTGGGAGGATGAATCCAAGGTAAGGAGTTGTTATTTTGAGTTAAAAATTATAGATATGAAATCCTCTTATCAAGTTGTTCAACATAGTTGATTTTTGTTAAATCTCCATGGTTGGATTAGGTGTTTGAGAAAGTGGGTTTGATGCTAGAACTTTGGAAAATTGAGGTGCATTTTGATAGTAAGTGTTTCATTGATGTTTTACTAGTGCTTTGAATTTGAAATACTTTAAAAACAAGCTATTTTAATGGTGAAATGAACCACTCCAGCTACAGTAGCAGCTGAGGGTTTGGGAACTCCATTAATGGAGGTTTATGTTGATTTGCAAATAATTAATTGAATAATTATGACTAAGGACAGTTTGTGTTTACAATTTGTAGAGAATGTTATTCTGAATTGAGCATAAGTGATTATATGAAGTGTTCAAAGGTGAACATTTATGCTAAAATGTGTATAGGTGCAAGTGAATTAGAAATTTAGCAAATAATTGTGAGTATTCTAATATTATTCCACTTCTTGGTTATGTTGTATGACATTGTAGCTATGAACTGTTTTCAATATTAAGCATGTATGACTGATATGGTATATAATTTCATTGTTTGAATTCATGAAACTATATTTCGAAAACGAAGCATGTCTAACTTGCAATAGTCGGTTATAACATGAATCATTCCAGGAATAAGTCCCACATGAGTAATACCTTGAGTATCTCATGGGTTTAGTGGTTGTCTTGGAATTGATAGGAATGAAATTGAGTATGAGAGGATAGTTAGGCTACTCTTGTTTGGGCTGAACGAGGGGTGAGTCCCACTTTATACTCGGAAGGTGGGAGATTAATGAGAATTTTTACAGGAAAATATATATGTTTTGAAAATACTGCAGGAAGCTTCAAGCTATTTGTGTGCATATATGTATTGTTACTTTTGCACTTGATTCTTTCAATGTGTTTTGATTTTTACTTTATCAACATATTTAGTAAATGCATATGAATGCGATAGAATGGAAAATATTCACTGAGCTTGATGTGGCTCACCCAATTCCTCTCAAACATTTCAAGTAGAGACACTAAAGGAAAAGGCAAAGCGAAGGAATAGTAGCTTACTCTTCGTTGCTTATGTATGTATTGTTGTATGTATTGTTGTATGTATATGGTTGAGAGGGTTTTATTCATACTACCTTTTGATATGTATATATTATCACTAGATGAGAGGAGTGATAACATGATGTATGATGTAACATGATGTGCATTCTAGAGATGAGAATGGAATGATAATGTCACGTGAGTATGTTGATAATTGTATTATGAACATGAATAAGTTGATATGTGATTAAAATTTGTGGTTTATCAAGAAATATTTGTGACATGTCCATTTTATGGGGACAAATTGACGAAATTTTTGAAACTTGTGTATTTTGGAAGGCTGACAGTGTATTGTACACTTGTATATAGTGTATAGTACATTGTGCCGGTCATGACGTCACCCTACGTAAGGGGTGTTGCGACACTAAGACATGTTAATTATGATATTTTTGCATAAATTAATTAACTTAAATCACATACCCGCTTTCCAAATTGATTCAAAACATAAGTGTGAAACTTGTGTTGAAGCAAAATTGACAAGGTCATCATTTAAAAATGTTGAAAGAAACACTAAAGCCCTTGATTTAATTCACAGTAATATATGTGATTTAAAATTTATACAAACAAGGGGAGGCAACAAATATTTTATTACTTAGCACAAAATACTATTGTGTATCTCCTAAAAAGCAAGGACGGAGCTATAGAAAAATTCATTCTCTATAAAAATGAAGTTGAGAATCAACTCAATAGCAAGATTAAGGTGCTGAGAAGTGATCGAGGTGGTGAGTATGAATCACATTTTGGTGAAATATGTGCACAACACAGAATCATACATGAAACTACAACACCTTATTCACCTCAGTCAAACGGTGTTGTTGAACGAAAAAATCGTACCTTGAAGGAAATGATGAATGCAATGTTGATAAGTTTTGGGTTGCCTCAGAACATGTAGAGAAAAGTCATTTTGTCGGCTAATTACCTTTTAAGGTACCTCAAAAAAAAAAAAAAGATAAGACCACATATGAGTTATGGAAAGGAATGAAACCTTCCTATATATAAATTCTTACGAATGTGAGGATATCTAGCCAAAGTGGTTGTACCTCCACCTAAGAAGGTTAAAATAGGTCTGAAAACTATTGATTGCATCTTCATTGGTTATACACAAAACAATAATGCTTTATTGATTTCTTGTGCAGGAGTATAAAATATCAGATATTCACAAAAATACGATAATGGAATCTAGAAATGCATCATTTTTTGAACATGTATTCTCTTGTAGATCCAAGGAAGAGACAAGTTCGTCAAAACGAACGCTCGAGACTATTATTGAGAATAGTCAAGACCAAGAGCACGATAATGAAATAATTGACGAACCACTATATAGCAAAAAACAAGAATAGAAAAATCATTTGGTCCAGATTTTCTAACTTACTTGCTTGAAAGTGAATCTCGAACATTTAACGAGGCTATAAGCTCTTCTGAAGGACCTTTGGGAAAAAGGCCATCTAGAGCGAAATTGATTCTATCCGCAAAACCATACTTGGGAATTGGTGGATCTTCCTCTTGGATGTAAACCCTTAGGTTCCAAATGGATTTTCAAGAGAAAAATGAAAAAAGATGGATCAATTGATAAATACAAGGCAAGACTTGTATTAAAAGGTTATAGACAACGACAAGATCTAGACTACTTTGATACTTATTCTCCTGTGACAAGAATAAATTCCATTAAGATGGTACTTGAAATTACAACCTTACCCGATCTTGAAGTACATCAAATGGATGTGAAAACAATCTTTCTAAATAGAGTTTTAGAAGAAGAAATCTACATTAATCAACCTGAGGGTTTTTCCTCGCCATAATAGGAAAAGAAAGTTTGAAAATTGGTGAAGTCTTTATATGGCTTAAAACAAGCACCAAAATAATGACATGAAAATTTTGATAGTAAAATGATGGCTAACGGATTTAAAATCAATAAATGTGACAAATGTGTCTATGTCAAAGACACTGACAATAAGTATGTCATTTTGTGTCTTTACGTGGATGACATGCTCATTATTGGTAGTGATGATAAGATGATCAAATCTACCAAGAACATGTTGAATTCAAGATTTGACATGAAAGATATGGGTCCAACCGATGTTATTTTGGGAATAAGAATTTCAAGAACATCAAATAAACTTATTTTAAGCTAGGCACATTATATTGATAATATTCTTAGAAAATTTAGCCAAGATGACTATGGTGGGGCTAAAACACCCATAGATACAAGTGTGCATCTTTTCAAGAATAAATGTGAGAATGTCTCTCAAGTAAGGGTGATTGGCAGTCTAATGTACTTAATGCGTTGTAAAAGACCTGACATAGCTTATGCAGTGGGCAAGCTAAGTAGATATACGGGTAATCCTGGAGCTAACCATTGGCAAGCAATTGTTAGAGTATTGAGGTACTTGAGATTTACTCGTAACTATGGACTACACTATACGAGATATTTTGTTGTCCTTGAATGATACAATGACGCAAACTAGATATTTAATATAAAAGACTCGAGGTCTACTAGTGGATATATGTTCACACAAGAAGGTGCAGTTGTATCATGGGAATCCTCAAAATAGGCAATTATTGCTAGATCCACAATGAAATCTGAATTCATTGCATTAGACAAATGTGGGAAAGAAGCATAATGGCTATGCCAATTCTTAGAGGATGTTTTAAGGTGGCCAAAGCCTATGCCAGCAATATGCATACAATGTGATAGTCAATCTGCTATTGGCAGGGCACAAAACAACATGCATAATGGTAAATCAAGACATATTCATCGAAGACATAATACCATTAGACAACTACTCTCAAGTAGAGTTATCTTTATTAACTATGTGAGGTCAAAAGATAACATTGCAGATCCACTAAAGCCCATGACAGTTGGTTGAGAAATCATCGAGGTGAATAAGACTAAAGCCCATGATAGAATAAGTCGATACAATGGAAACCTAACCTAGATCTTAGTTGACTGGAGATCCCAAGATCTAGGTTCAAAGGGACAACCTAATTATAAAAATTGTGTTGCATCATTGTGGGAATTACCCTTGTCTATTCCTATGATAAAAATAATGATAACCGTAAGGAAAAGGATAAGCTAGGCTTTTAATGGTTCTTAGGCGTCGAAAATCTGAGTGGAGTAATGCAGGTTACTTTTCATTAAGAAATCACCTATGTGAGAGAAAAGTGAGGCCGCTTCAAAAGGGAATTCTAAAGGGCTCGATTCCTTAAAAACTCTTGCAGAACCAGGGAGATGTTCATGGCCAAAATGAACATGGCTATGAGAACAGAGTTGAGTATGGAAAGATTCCTATGTGGAGTACGTCATCGTTTACACAAATGGTAGAACAGTTCAAGGACATCGCGTCTACTGATCAGCTAGTAAAGTAAACATACTTTCATAAGGGAATGTTCAAAGGGTAACACCTACCTATCCTATACAGATTTCTACCATATAATTTTATCACAAGGTCTAGTGTCTATTGTTATAATCAATTTTCATTCATGTGGGGAATTTTTGAAAAAATTATTAAATGAAAAATAGATTTGTAACAGTTTAAATTTAATTGAGTTTTAAATTCAAATTAAATTAGAATAATTGTTATATGTTTTAAATTGAATTAAAGTTAGTAATAATTAAATGATTTAATTGAGTTTTAAATTTGAATTAAATTAAAGACCGTTATATAGTTTTAATTCAATTTAATTTGTAATGTTTGAGGGTATTTAGTGCTCTTAATGAGGACATTACGAGCATCACCCCCTTCTACTAGTATAAAAGGAGGTGCCTTCTCTCATTTTCAACACAATAATTCTCAAAGCTTTCTACTACTTTAGGAATTCTCTTCTTCCTCTTTCGTTCTTTTCTTTTTAGTTTTGAGGAGTGTTAGTATGTGGTAATAGTCTTTTGCAAAGTTCAGTTTACCTTAGTAGTGACGAGGTGCTAATCAGCTGCTTATTTACTATTGTATCCTGGGAGACAAACGTTGATCTACCTCTTGCACCAACGTGAGGGGCGAATATGTTTCAAGGACACTGTGTGTTACACAGGCCTTGGTTTCATCTTGCTCAACCATTGCTCTGCTGAATTTGGTTTATTTCTAAAATTATTTTGTTGTTTGGTTATAAGCATATTGTTGTTTGAATTTTATTGTTTATGTTAATATTATTTTGGTTATTTATTTATTTGTCCTTACATTATTGCTAACATAAACTAGGGGTGGCAATATATATAAGTCATGACACGATAACACAACTCAAAACCGACATGAAATTAGCGGCTCTAGGTTTAGCATAAACAAATATGGGTCGAAATAGATTTAACCCGATTAAACACGATTAAATTTTAGGTCAACCCGCTAAACTCAAAATTGCATTTAACACGATTATATTTTGTATTGAGACTTATGTTATGTGTGAAGACTTTTAAATATTTTATGTCATGTATTGAAACTATAACTTTATAATGTTTTATTTGGTTTTTACTCTATGGTTGTATAATTCTGATTTTGAATTTTTGATTTATATGTTAATTTAGAATTTATGCATGTTAAATAGGTTAGAATGAACTTGTTTAAGCTTTAAGAGTTATAAACTGTTTAACCCGTTTATTAAACATGTTGTATTCGTGTTCACATATAATTTAAACGTGTCGTGTTCGGGTTTACAATATACTCATTATACACATGTCTCGACATGACAACACGAATTGCCACCCCTAGAATAAACCTCTACAAGAAAAAACAAACATTTTTGTTTTTTATTTTAGAGATTTAATCTCTACTATTTGTCAACTTCTATTTTATTTAAAGTTTGGAGAAATTAGAGTTACCAAATGCCACCTTTTTTTTTTGAATGCTGACACGAGGTCAGGGGATGCTTGTACCGGGGCCAGAGGTAGCCGACGTAGGGCCAAAAAGGCGAACACAATGGCAAGGGGCATAAGGGGCCGGATGAAGACCATACGAACCAACTACCATGATCTCACTCTCACTTTTATGAAGGGAGGGAAAACTCTCACTTATTTGCAAGGAGAGAGAATCGAACTCTCGACTTTGAGTGAAGGGGTTCGGATGCATACAGTTGGAGCTAGACAATGTTTGCACCAAACGCCACCTTACTATATATATACTATTTATAAAGCAAATACTTCTTATTAACGGTGTGCTACTTTTATTATAATCTCAATAATACTTTTTTTTATTTATTAGAAATTTTGAACCCATATAATAAACAATTAAGGGGTTTTTTTGAAATAATTAATCTAACCAACCTACCTTTTCAGTTTTCACATTTTTCTTTATGTTTGTTTTAACTGACACATACAACCTATGAGACTTAATCTTTTACATACCTTTGAAATTAAAATGAAATAAATATAAATTATAAAATATAATTGTCATCACATACAACGCGAGTGCACGTTCACTAGTATATGTGTATGTGCGTGCGTGCATTCAACTATTTTCTTAAAATGAAAAATGCTTTGGAAACATTTTTTTTTCACATGCATTTTTTGGCATTGTCCTATAGAGTTGTTGGATAGGCTTGAGCAAATGATTTCTTTCTTACCGACACTAAGAAATTCTATTGCAAATTAATATATAAACTCAACTCAACTTAACCAAGTCTTTTTCCAAACAAAGAGTTTGCAAATAAATGTATCATTAATGAATTTACTTTGTTTTGGATTTTCCCCGGCTGCTAATCCCGGAACGAGCATGTCAGTTTATAGCTTTTTTGTATATTTTTTTTTCGCTCATAACTAGTGAATAAACTATTTGGAATATGTATGGTTAACTTTTTTATAAACTATTTCTCCATAAAGATAACAATTTTAAATCTTTTTTTTTTTGAATCCTAACACAAGGTCAGAGGATGTTGACACTGGGCCAGAGGAAGCCGAGACCCCTTAGTAGGGCCAAGAACGCTAACACAATGGTGAAGGGCATAAGGGGCCAGATGAGGACCATGCGAACCAACTACCATGGTCCCGCTCCCACTTTTATTAGAGGAGAAAAAACTCTTACTTATTTGCAAGAGAAGGAAATCGATTTCCCGACTTCAAATGAAGGGATCCGAATGCACATCGTTAGAGCTAGCCAACGTTTACACAATTTTAACCTCTAATAATGAATAAATAAATATACTCATATTTTTTTAATTAAAATAATAAAATTATATTTGTCACTTAAATTCCAAAAAAAAAAAAAAGCTGATCCTAAATTTCTTCAAAACGCAAAAACTAGTTGTTCACAACAATTTTCATTGTCCCCAAATGTTCCCAAATGGCACAAGATATTTTTATACATTTCGCTTGGCCTCCCAATGTCTCCTTTAATTTCCTATGCCTAAGATTGGTAAAAAGACAATTAAAAAACAAATATAGGTGATCACCGAATGTGGCGACCCCGCACCCCGGACCACCAACCCCGTAGGGAATGGCGTGCGGAATGCCGGGGCGGGACGCCCGGCGTAGGCATCTCTGACCACTCCTCAACTCCCGTGAAGTGGTTGAGACCCTACAAGCCTTATCCCAAACAACGATATGATATCAAAAGGTATTAAACAAAACTACCCACCGTATTAATCATCCAAGACAAGAGATAATCCATAAAAAAATGAACCATAAATAATAATCATAATCCCTACAGTCCATTAAAATTGACATACTCATAAAGTCCAAAATTGTGGGTACAAATAAAACCGTCATATGCCCACACAGTCTATCTAACAATTCCCAACTCACCCATACTACAATGTGGTAAGTGTTATAATTACATAATCCAAAATATAGTACTTCATAATTTAAAACACAATTCAATCAAAATGCCTCTCAACTCACATCGAGGCCTTGGATTCTCTCGCAGGCAAGGCCCTCAAGATATGACTACTCCTTTGCCCTTATTCGGGACAGAAGGACCTGAAAGAGGAAAATGAGGGTGAGCCAACGATGCCCAGTGAATAGAATTCAAATATGCTATCAATACTCATCAATAAAAACCATGTATGCATGTCAATGTGTAGCATGATTAAAAGCTCATAACATATAGATATCAAGCATTTATAATAAGTTCGATGCAAGTAAAAGTTTATCAATTTGGATCCACATTCCAACATGCCTTGGGTTACTAGTACACATCTATTTCACCGTGCCGTTGATCCCAATCATGTTTATTTGGGTTACTAGTACACGTCTATTTCACCGTGTCATTGATCCCAATCATTTCCTTTCCTAAAATCCTCTTATGACAAGGTTAAGTCCCCCTATTAGCCAGATAGATGGGTCCAACCAAAGTCATAAGGTTTTCTCAAATCAATGCATCATTCAAAACATTAGAACACATTCATGCTTTCAAGATACAATATATATAAGTGATATGATGACATAAAAGATATAATCATAAATGAAGTCTACTCACAACCAAGCCTCGCGAGAGTATTTAACCACACACGACCACCAAACCGAATCAACCCAATCAAGATCCTGAAACATACATCAATTTCTATGCTCAATCACATAGACATTACACATCAACCCTAAATCATCCCACATATAGACAATAGGCCTAAATCTCATCTAATCCCATCATTCAACTCAAATCACATGACTTAGGCCTCTAATGCATAGTTCTCATTCATAAACCATTCTATTAATCAAAAGATACTGATTTTCAATTCCTTTAGGCACAAGCATGCCCAAATTGGGTCACTTGATCTCAAGTAGGCCTAACCCATGATATGGTCACAACCACCAAATCAGTAGCATAATCAACCCTAATCATGCTTAATTAAACATAAGTTGCATCAATTCAATGATTCTAGGCCAAAAGCATCAAAAGCCCTAAAATATGAAGTTTTTCATACTTAGGTCATATTGCCGATTTACACTAGGTCACCATGTTCAGCCATGAATATTACTGATTTTGCATCATGGGTTCATCAACAATGGCAACTAGGTCATCATAGTTGACATGCAAGCTATTTGGAAAGGTCTAAGTTCATATTCTAAATTTAGGTCTAATACAAGCAACCCTACCAATTCTTCATTTACTATTCTGTTCAGATGTATCAATATACCAACAAAAATATTTAATCACAAAATCAACCGTACAGATTGAAGTATGTGAAGAAACAAACCTTCTGTCCAAATATCAGCCCAATCCAACGGTGGACCGAAAAGATATGTATCTTTGATGAACAAGTATCTAATCAAACAGTTTCTCCTTTCCTGCTGCAAATACCCAAACTCAGATGGCTATATCACACAAAATACTAAAGTATAAACATCTCCACCGTTCCGAATACAGAAAAATCTGTTATAAACTACATACCCAAATTTGATATCCATCCAACGGTATATTAAGGAGATCTACAAGTTTGACCGAAATGGCACGAGAAACCCAGAAATTCCGACCAGCTTTGTTTGAGAGGTTATATATCTTCGAAAAAGCCTCTAATTAAGATCTCCACCGTTCAGAATGTAGAAATATCATTGTTAAACTACATACCCAAATTTTATAACCATCTAACGGTGGATTTAGGAGATCTATAAGTTTTAGCGAAACGGTGCGAGAAATCTAGACTTTCCAACCAGCTTTGTTTGAGTGGTTAGATCTCTTAGACGAAACCTCTGATCAAGATCTCCACCGACCAGAATGAAGAACCATAAGCTACGGACGTGCTGACAAAATTTGAGCTCAATCTGACCGTATATTCCAAAGATCCACCTCTTTGATGGAAACGTTGCAGGGATCTTCCTCCTGCAACTCTCTCCTTCCTTCTCTTCTTCTTTCCTTTCTCTTCTTTTCTTTCTCTCCACTCACCTCTTTCTAGCACTTCCTTGATTCCCTCCTTGATTCTCTCCTTAATTCTCTCCTTGATTCTCTCATTGATTCCCTCCACTCATTCTAGCACTTCCTTGAAGAAGAGAAGTGGGCATTGGACACTTGTCCACTTTCATGCACCAACCTTCACATGTGTTGGTCTCATACTACCCATACCAACCACATGTATTTTAAATGTCCAATCAATTTAATACACCAAATTTCCAATTTTATTTATCCTTTTATTCAATCAATCCTAACCCATATCAATTCATGGTTTAATGAGCCCATGCATAAATCATAACATATGCATTATACTTTAATTTAACATGACTCATATACAATTTATGATACATATATTTATATACATTATCAAGCATCAACTATACAAACATTAAACAATCATCAAACAAACACCAAACATATCAAGACAACACATAGAGTTTGGGCAAAAATGCAATTGGGTTATGGGCTAGATGAAATAATTTTCGGGGCGTCACACCGAAATTCTCAGACATAAGCGTTAGGGATATTCAATCCTTTGTGCTTGGAAGTGATTCAGAGAGCCAGTATATATAGCTTTGCCAATGGATATGCTCTTTGAATCACACTTCGGTCCAACCAAACAATTCAGAGTCTCCCTATCTTTGTTAAATTCCATGTTAACCTAATAGGAGAACAATTTATTTGAAATCAACATCCAATCATATTGTCGTGTCATAGTCCTCCTCCTAAACATGCATTAAAATTACTTTTGCTAAGGCTGTGGTTCGCGATTCGAAAATAAGAATACAATTCAAAAATAAAAAACTTGAAAACTATTTTTTTATCGTTTTTTGAAAACAACCTATTTCCTTAACAAAAAGTGAAAAACTATTTTCAAAATCTTTTGAACTAAACAAGTTTTTTATGTTTTCGAATTTTCTTACTTGATGTATGATAGAACTTGAGATAATCAAATCACCATGATGCAAGACATACATGAGTTTGCCCCCAAGGACATTGTGTCACGGTCATGTTGTTTCATGCACCATCATGTCTTTTTCTTTGTAATCGGGGGTAGTTTTGTAATTTTGGGGGCCAATATGATTGGCCTCATATTTTGATGTTTCCTTTTGGGATTAGGGTAAAAGCTTAAGATCTATCTTGTAGGGGAGGTGGTAGTCGCCTAGAGGTAGTGCTTAGGTGTCCCCTACAATCAAGTGTCCCTTGTAAAGCTACCAACATGTGTCCCTTGTGGCTGCTTGTTATTGCTAGCTTGTAGTTCTCTAACGATACCTACTCTCCTAGGGTGCGTGTGTATTTCTTTCGTGTAAACACCAATTGTACAACATTTATTTGATATTAATACAAATATACTTCAAATTACTTGTTGTTTATTCTTGTGTGTGTTATTGTTCTTTTCTTGCAGATTGGCTGACTTTGTTACTTGATATTATCGGGTGCTACACGGGTATTGCCTTGCCCCATTGACTCATCCGTGACAATTGGCTCATTGGTTCGATTTGCTGGCGTAAGGCTCTCTTGGGTTCTATTGGTCTCGTGTTAGAATCTTGGTTAGAGGTAAAAGAAACCCGACCCGACCAAACTCGACCAAGTCGGGTTGGGTTAGGTTAGATTTGACAAAAGAATCGGGTTGGTTGGGTTTTTTGGGGATGACTTGACCCGACCCGACTAGCCTCCCCCCAATAGCCCCCTTTCCCCGCCCCGTGCGAATCGCACAATGTGCAATTCCAATTTCTGACCCCCCCCTAATTTTTTTTTTTTTTTTTGCCTTAAATCATAAATGTCATTTTGGTTTAATTGTAAACCCTAAACCTAAACAAAAAGAGAAAAAACCCTCATAAAAACGACCTAGATAAAAAAAAACCCTATCTCCTCTGATTCTCCATTACCGTCACCGCAGAACCCCTCACTCCAATCTCGCTGTCACTTCTTCTCTCCATTCTCGCATCTTCTTCATTCTTCATTCTAGAAATTCTTCACTCTTTCGCTCTCTATCACACCCTGGGTTGCACAGCGTGCCCCCTACCCAAGTGTGGGCGCACCCCCTCGGGGCGAACTCCAGCCATTATGGATCCATAATATTGTCTCATCCCGGTACAGCCACAGCCACACAAGGACGTCTCTTGTACACGGGATCGTTTGTCATGAATAGTGGGGACAAATGATCCCGTGTACAAGAGACGTTTTTGTGTGGCGGTGGCTGTACCGGGATGGGACAATATTATGGATCCATAATGGCTGGCGTTCGCCCCGAGGGGGTGCGCCCACACCTGGGTAGGGGGCACGCTGAGTAACCACTGATCCCGGGGGTTACTCAGATTGCGAAATCAAACCTTATAAGAAGGTTGTGAGTTCGAATCTGGGGGAGACCATGCATTATTCATAAAATGAGTGAATAGTATGGACAAAGGATCCCGGGGTACTAGACGCTGCGGTGTATTGTGTATTAGGATGTGACAATATTATGTGGTATATAATGGCTGGAGTATGCCCTGCGGGGGTACTCATCACCTTGGGTAGGGGGCACTGTGTGCAACTCAGGCGTGACACACACTCTCTCGCAACTTCGCAAGTTGCAATCGTCTTTTTCTTCTTCTTCAGATTCTTCGCTCCTTCGTTTTCGTAGTTTGCATTCAGGTCTTCCATTATGTTAAGGTCGGACAAATTTTATTTTTGGTTTCTTTTTTGTTCGACCTGTTAAGGTCGGACAAATTTCATTCGTCTGTCCATGCAGGGTCGAACACACCCAATTAGGGGGCAATTTTTTTTGGTTTCGAAACCCATTTTCGCCTTTTTTTCTCTTCGATTTTGGTATGTTTTTGTAAAAAAAAATACTTCGAAAGGGTGAAAATAGTGAGAATATATGCTTTTGATTTAAAAAATACAAGAAAATGACAAGATTAGAGATTGAAATGAGTTGGAGATTTGGAAAGTTGAAGAGTTTAGAGTAAAGAGTGAGTGGGTGAAAAGAGTGAGAAGGTTTAAAGAGTTTAATACTTGTCCTTTTTTGTAACTTCACATGAGGCTTTTTTTGTCTTTTTAAATTTTACATGAGGTGGGTGAAGAGATAAGAAAGGATAGGTAAAAATAGCCAGACCCTTCATTTTACTACAAATATAAAATTACCCTAACAATCTCCCCCTCATTCGTCAGGCTTGGGTTGGCGGCAGAGATGACCCGTTTCTCCCTACTAATGTTGGGTCGAGATACTGATAATAAACCTGGACTCTATTTCTAGTGTTGGATGGTTTGGGGCCTTCCTCAACCCTAAAGCTAGGTGTCATAGTATACCCTCGGTGTTTTGCTTTTTATTATTGTGATATTTTCGGGTAAAATGCATACTTGATTTTATAGAAAAATATTTTAACAAGAAAGAAATCAAACACCAAAGGGTGTGATAGATGAGGCTTTTCTTCACATGTATAAACTGACCACCAATTGGGATAACCTAACATAGTTCACTTACACTGATATCAATCCCCTCTTAGCTTCCCTAGATTTTATTTAGCCATAGCTTACATACATTAATTACTTGATATGTTAATTTAGTTTATGACATAGCTCTCTTGCTATTTCAATAACTAATAATGATTTTGAGATCACAAATTAAGCTTCTTGCATAAAAACTATTTACATTTGTGTGTACAAGATTTGTTTTTCCTATTTGATTATTTAAGCATTTGCTTTGAATCAATGCTTACCAATTTTGATAATTTAAGTATGGTAGCTATGATTTTATTTTTTGACAAAAAAAAAGGGATGTAGTATTGTGGCCCAAGAGGTCCAATTAACACATCACATACGTCTTTTGTAATGATGTATAAAAAACATTCATTTTCACACTTTATTGTGACATTATGCCACTTCACCAATACCAATTATCTCAAAAAAGCTAGAAAAACTAGCACTTTGCTATCACAACAAACATGCATCATCCTTCTATCTCATAGGTTTTTTTTTTATTTTTTAATTTTTAATTTTTAAATATATGTTTTTGTAAGTATTTGATTTTTTCATTATTATGTTAAAGAATGAGATTCAATATGGTCTCTTAATACAACCATTGACATACTAAATTTGACGCCCAAAGAATATTTAAAAAAAAAAAGAAAGAAGAAAATTAACTTGTGGTGCGAGATGTTGAGTGGAGAAACGCGCGTCAAATGATTGAAGGGTGACGGAGGTTGCTGCTGCCAGGCTGCAACAGCATCGTGTTAATTGAAGTGGAGCTGAAAAAAGACAAAAGAGTTTCTCCTGTTAGGATGCAAGACCTCTCTGGCAAAGTCAAAATTTCCAAATTCAACTCAGCATGCACAAATATATGATATGAGATACGATCATACGTTTAGTTGGATTATTGCGAGGTTGCGACGCTATCCTATCTTCCGGCCTTCCTTTTCGTCCCCAAAAATTCTCCTCCCAAAAAAGCATCCCAATGTCTTTCTTTTGGTTCTGCTTATTCGAATCGAGATTCGGTATGTCTTCAACTAATCATTAATCGAGCCTGAGATTTTGTGTTTATTTCCTTTTTTTTAATTTTTTTTTATTCAATTATTAAAACTTATGAGCCCGGTGAACGCAAATTGGTGATTAGGTTGAGTTTTTCATCTGATGTAATTTAGCTTATTGTTTGGTAGGGGATGCTTGAAGTAAACCAACCGATTAGGTTTTCCAGGTGTTAGATAGTTTCAGGCGCTAGCTAAGGTTTGGATTCCGAGAGATTAATAGGTATTTATGGTTTTTTAGGGTTTGGCTGGAGAATTAAGCGAATCTGTGGTTTCTAGGTCAGGATTTGGGAAAATTTGAGGAGTGGGAGACTAGAAATCCGGTTTTGGGATCGGGAAAAAATGTACAGGAGTGTGGCTACGGCCACTACACGGGGTGGGTCACCGACAGATAGTGGAGAGTATGTGGTTAAGCTTGATCAAGTTCCGCGTTGGATTGATGCTGAGCAGAGATCTTTGGAATATGAACATGAAGATCCTTTGATTCCAAACTCGCACTTTTTGGATCCTCTGACATCTGCTTCGGTAGAAGAGAGCGGTGGCAATGGAATCGTGTCGAGGTTTCCCGTTGACCATGAAATCAATTCAAAGATATATCTTTGGCGAGGGAACCCTTGGAATCTTGAAGTAGATGCTGTTGTTAACTCAACTAATGAGGTAAGGAATAAGTACTCTCTGATTTTTATTACCATTGAAAATTTGAAATTTGTGTAAAACTAAAAGATATTGTGTTTATCTCAATTGAGTAATTTTCAGTTAGTCTGGCTGGCTCATGCATTAATTTAATTTGTATTTTAACAACAATTTTGTGGTCTCTTGAGCATAATTGGGTTCATGAGTTATAGAATGATGGGGGGGGGGGGGGGTCTTTTTTAAAGAGTGAATTTATTGCTGATATTTGATTATTGATTTCTGACACAGAATTTGGATGAAGCCCATAGTAGTCCTGGTTTGCATGCTGCGGCTGGCCCTGGTCTTGCGGAAGAGTGTGCGACGTTGGTAGGAAAGATTTATTTGAGTTTGTTTGTTTGCTCAACTACCAATTTTTAGTTGAATCTTATTTAATTTTGAAATTCAAACTTAGGCACTGGTTTGCTAATACTAGGTAGTGGCATACATAGACATGAGTTGCTACACATGGCATGCTGTTAAAATTTGCTAAACTGGTATGTGATGAATTATTGTGGAATAGGGATAAGGTTTTTGGTGAATAAACTGCGTGCTTAGGTTCTCTTTGCAAATAGGGGATAATCATTGCTACTTAAATGGCTCATTTAGTCGAGAACGGTGTTTTACTATCAGTATGCTGCATGTGTTCACATCATGCCTGCATCGAGCCGCATGTTATGTGTTTCTCTCAAGAATCCAGCCTCTGTTTTTTTTTTTTTTTTTCCAATAATTAAAAACGACTGAGATAGGGAAGAGAAAGGTGCATCTTTTTAATAATTTTCCTTTGTCACAATACGCTGAGGTAACACTGCCACTTGAAAGAAGGGTTTTCAAAAATAACTATGGGAATTGTCTGCACAAAAGAGAAACAGCGAGGCATGAGGCATGTAGGCATTTCAGAGCCATTTTTAGCATATTAAGTTAATTCAGTGATTTATGTGTTATGACACACAAGTAACAGGCATGTGCACCACCATTCAACACTGGTGTTGGGGGAAGGGGGGGGATCTGTGTGTTAGTTGCCAGTGTATCTCCAACAGAGTGTGAAAAGATGTGCTATTATTCTTTGAGCTCGTATGAGATGCTTGCAGACTTGCAGTTACATGTTCAGGAAAATGTTGAACCATTTGATATCATAGTTGAAGATTCTGTAATATCATGAGCTTTTGGATCAAGTATTGTCCATAATAAGGAAATTAAACTATCAGGGGTGTAATAAGAAATTCAAATCCATGATCTTTCTGTTAATTCATTCTTATGAAAAATAGATTATGAATTAAAAGCTTTGCTTTTTTGAAGAATTTAGAAAGGACCATATATAAATTGGATTTGCACTAGCCTATGAGAGAGCAGAGTGGAGGATGCAGATTCATGTAGCCGACCCCATGTAGTTGGAAAAAGGCTTAATTGAGTTAGTTTGTGTTGAGTATTGGCCTATAATTGTTTTGTTAGGCAAATTGATGCCTGCATGTTTTTCCCACTCCTTGCGATACCCCTCATAAAATATGCGGCCCTCATCAAATAATTATAAAAAATTGGGGCTAACTCATAAATGCTCCATTGCATAATCTATTCTTGATGTTTTGAAAACCTTAGGTGGATTTGGCAGAGAGTTCGACCTGACCTAAAATAGATGATATTGTGGCCTAAGTGGCAAAACCTAGATCGTAATATAATGGTATTGAAGCAAACCCCTGGTAGACTATCCTTTGACCGCAAATGTCATGATGAGAGCTACATGATTAGATTAGATTATTTTGTCTTATATGGAAGGGGGCTCCCTAGCAGAAAATAGGGATGATGATGGGGTTTGGACGTACGGCATAAGCTATTTTCAATACATAAATAAGTCAATGGGCCCATATATAGATGTTCATGATCCAATAGCTGATTTTTGGTCATCTTATTAGTTCCTGCTCACAAACATTTACTCCACCATCTTAAAACATCAATTAAGGTCTTCAAGTGAGTTGTGTGTGGTCTGTACATAATGCATCAATTTACTTCTTGTTACAATGAAAATATGCAATAATTGGTAATTTAATCATCTCTGCATGCAATCTGATCCTAGGCTGGTTTATGTCGTACATAGAAAATTGTATGCTAAAAACAGGATTGAATGTTCTCATAGCATTTCTTTCATTGATTTGTTTGTCATCAACTGCAAAACCTTTCTGTTGTGATCTAATGCTCCCTTAACTTTTAACAGGGTGGATGCCGAACTGGGATGGCAAAAGTTACCAATGCATATGATCTTCCTGCTCGGTAGGTCTTTATATCATCTTCATCTTTTTTATTTGTGCCCGGGGGGGGGATAAGAACTCTTGTTGGAGTCTACTGCAAAATTGAACCATTTCATCTCTCATACTATATAAAGTGGAAACCAATCTACATATTTTAGAAGAAAAGGGTATTGTGAGCTGGTCTAAAAAAATCCTTCTGTTGTTGCACATGATATCTATCTCATCTGTTATGAGCTGACTAACTTTTAATGTCATTGCCATTTTGGGTTAGCAAGAATTAAAATATTTCATTGGAGTGTTTGGCTAGCATAAAAATTATATTTTGGACTTGGTGAAATTTTTTTTAAAGTTTAAGGGATCGAAATAATATGTCAAGCATTTTTTTTGGGGGTATATTGCAACAAATTTGATTGGATAGCTTGTAACTTTTAATTCTACTGTTATACTTATATTTCTAAGTTTGCAAATTATCTTTTATTTTTTATTTTTGTTAAAAGTATTACATCAAACATGGTTCTTTAAATCGTTAAACTTTCACTATATGCCAATTTGTCCTTTTTTCAATATGTTTTTTTTTATTCTGATTTTTAATTTTGTGGACACAAAATTGAATAGTTTAAAATATAGTTAATTTACTTAGGATGCTATAAACAAATATCATTTGCGATCCCTTGGCATTGCCTTGCCTAAATGGGGCTAGATATTTGGCTTTATATATATATATATTTATGTAGGGCTCGTATATGTAAACTAATTAATTATTTACTTAGAGTGCTAGAAATAAGTATCATTTGCAATGCATTGGCGTGACCTTGCCTAAATGGGGCTAATCACTTAAGCATTGCCTTGAAAACATCAGACTAAATGATTAAGATGTTGAACTTTCTTTCTAGATGATGGGCAAGTGATAAGATAAGCGTAAATGTGGTAAGAAGTTTGCAAGACATAATTAGCAGCCTTACAAATTGTAGAATAAAACAATTATGTTACATGATGATGCAGGTAAAGAGCTGGATGACTTTTGAAGTAACTATGTGTCAGGCACAAAAATATCTATACATCGAATCATGCTACATTACTTACATGAAAACATAGAAGTCTGCATAATTAGAGTTTCACAATTTCATCAATCTTTTGATGTCTTGGCCCTTAAACATAGAACCTCAATTAATTCATAACCTTTTCAATTGCAGCAATAGATCTACAAGGTGTTAATTTTGGTAATCATGTTTTTTTTGTCTATGCCATAGTTAAAGCAGGATAGGTCAAGTGGAGGAGTGCTTTTAGAGTATTATATGATCGGTCCATCCTATTGAAGTTAAAAGGAAAATATTACAGAGTTTCTATTAGGCCAACGATGCTATATGAAACAAAATGTTGGGCAATTTAAAAGCAACATGTTAACAAACTAAGTGAAATAGAAATGCAAATGCTAAGATGGTTATGTGTTGGAACTTTAAAAGATAAAATTAGAAGTGAGCATATTCGGGAAATGGTAGGAGTAGCCCCAATTGGAGATAAAATGAGAAAAATTGATTAAGGAGGTTTGAACACACTTAATGAAGGCCTTTGGATGTACCAATTAGGAAGGGTGACTTATTAAAACTACATGGTAACAATAGAGGTGGAGGAAGACCTAAAATAACATGGAAAGAAATAATTTAGAAAGGTTAACTTCTTGTAATTTAAATGGCGACTTAGCTTTTGATAGAGTGAAGTGGAAAAAGCAGATTCATGTAGTCTGACCATGTAGTTGTGAAAAGGCTTGGCTGAGTTGAGTTGAGTTGAGTAGTATTTTTTTTTTTTTTGGGGTCCATGCTCTTGATTGCAAAAATGGCTTATGAACTACCATTAAAGTTTAAACAAAGAAATAAACCAATAAAACAAATAATTCGATGCTTAAGTTATGGCAACACATCTATGCAAAGTTTTTTGAATATAAGATGATTATGTGATTCATATTATTATTGTTATTATTATTTTTGAAGAGAAAGTAAAAAGTATATATAATTAAATAGATGGTTACATGGGACGGCAAGCGGAAGATAAGATGTCCACCTCAATCACTTATAGCTGTACAAAATTTCCCCAACCTCTCACCGAATCATTAAGTGTATAACCCCTAGACAACTTGCTGTATGACCCAAAAAGTTCGTATTATTGATAATAACAAAAGGGGCCTCTTCCAATAATAAGAATTTACATATCAACCCCCTCCTCATAAACAGAAAGGAGCTTTTGACATGTATAAATCTGTCTTATGGACGTCATAAGTTAGTAAAAAAAGGAATCTCAAAATTTTTGATTGGACTACTCTACCAAACGTTGTTACAAATGTTTCTATAATAGCAATATGGGGAGTGGATTTGGGTTTCTCCGTTCTCCCTTATACAAAAGGTTTGAGTGTCTTTTCTCTTTTCCAGGTTTCCTATAGATGATCTCAACCTACATTGATCTTGTTGTTCCTTCTTGATTTGCTCTTTTGTAATAGAAATTAAGTGATCTTTCATGCGAGTTCCAAAGAAAATGGAAATCACCTGGGAAATACAGTATATTGACACATATCCGTGCTAATATTTGTGTCATGTTGTTGATTCGTTCTTCATCATTTATGATTCAAGCTTCAATTTAAACCTATTTCTTGTTTAAGTTTAAGACATGGATGCATGACATGAACTGATGTTTTTCCTGTATGATCTTCCAGGAGGGTTATCCACACTGTGGGTCCCAAGTATGCAGTGAAATATCACACTGCAGCTGAGAATGCTCTAAGTCACTGTTACCGCTCTTGCCTTGAGCTGCTCATTGAGAGTGGTCTTAAGAGGTATTATTCTGGATGCTACTTGTATTGTTTACACGTGTCTTTGTTTTTTCTTGCCTAAGTCATTCTTGATAAGTGGAATTGACTGTTACCTGACATGTATAAATGCAGCATTGCAGTTGGCTGTATCTATACTGAGGCCAAAAACTACCCTCGCGAACCAGCAGCACATGTTGCAATAAGTAAGATGTCTATCTCATGCTGTTATATAGGGGTTTTGTGATGCTTTGATTCAATTGCTGGAAGGTCTTATTGAGACTTTCTGAAGGTTATCTTTTTTGGTAATTCTACAGAAAGTGATGTCATTTTGAAATTGCTAGTAAAATGTTCACTTGATACGGTATTGTTTATCTAAATATAAGATTTATTTTTCTGTTTAAAACCCAAAATGAGTTACTAAACTACCAGAAGTATTACCTTAAGTTGACAATGTTGGTTAAGTTGGAGATTTTTGATACAATCCTTAAACTTGTTCAGTTTGCCTTACTATTATCTACATAGCATTCATATATATCTTAGATGTGTATGGAATTAAATATATGCCTAGCTATTCTTTAGATGCCTTGGTGCTTGCAATGCCTTTGCACAACTGCCAAAATATCTCTGCCCATAACATAATTATTATTTAACCTTATGCATGATTGTCAACTCAGAAGGTACATATGGATATAAATTTTCCTTATATGCTTTTCATGTTATTCTATCCCTCTGATCCATTACATCGCTTTTCTCATGTAATCATTCATGGCAATTGATCAGGGACTGTTAGAAGGTTTCTGGAGAAGCATAAAGATAACATTGCAGCTGTGGTTTTTTGTACTACCACATCATCTGATACTGAGATATACAAAAGGTACTTTTTCATGGGTTTACTTTTTTTTTGCCGTAGTTGCTCCAGAGAATTGTTTCTTTGAAAATAATGGTATAATACATTTGTGGCTTAGATTATGCTTTCTAAGTTTAGTTTTTCCTGATGCCATGTAATGATGCAGATTGCTTCCACTTTACTTCCCTCGGGATAAACACGAGGGAGAAGTGGCTTTGTCAAAGCTTCCAGCAGATGTTGGGGACGAGAATGGTGAAACAATAATAGATGAACGGAAAATCAGAATAAAACCTTTGCCAGCTGTAACGCAGACTGCTCCTAAACTTCTGCTGTCCGAAGTAGATATTCCTGTCAGTGATGTTGGATTGACTATGAAAAGGTTAGTGAACAGAACATAAATTATATACTTCCAGTATAGAGTCACCTCCTACATGAATTGGCCCACGTTTCAAGCTCAGATAGCTGCTTCTCTTTCATCACCACCATCACTTTGCCAAATTCGTTTTCATGACCACCTTAAAAAAGTAGCACAACAACAACAATGATTAAAAGCCTAATGGAGAAATGAAACCTTTTTTTATTTTTTTTCCCTCCCTCCTATATTTTGAAGTTTAGTATAGAAAAGCTTAAACATGGAGGAATGTGGTATGATATGAGTAGGTGTGTAAATCAAACTAAACAACAAACTGAAATTATGGGTTGTTTGAAAATGTATGTTTATCAAAAGAAGAATATTTTATCATTTGTAAGTGTAAACCATATTCATACAAATACCCAATGAATGGTCTTAAACTTGAGAACTTGTCAAACATAGATGTGGTGAGAAGAAAAAGAATAGATTAGCTAATACTTATTCTGGGCACAGATGACACGGTATTAATACTAATTATGAAAGACGTGAAGCATTTTGAAAGTATATATATATATATATATATATATATATATATACAGTGGAGAAAATTTGAATCATATAGTGATGCAGCTTCCAAAAATGAAAAGAAACAGTGTAATGAACTGAAAAAGTTTATGTTTGATCTTGTTTTTAGCTATTATGTGAATAGATGGTGTTCATGTAATTAAGCCATTGACGTTTTATGAATGATTATCATACCAAATCCAAGTATTTTGTGAACATTGTGCTTTTTTTAACACCCCCTTTGGGTTTTGGGGTAACTTTGGCTTGGGAAATCCATGAAAACAAAATTCGAAGTTTGTGAATGAAGAGTGAAAATTGGGCAGAAATACACGATCAAATTTCAATCTTGGAGAAAACTTCTGAAAAAAGCAGCAAAGGGGGGATGAGATTTTTAAGTAAGAATAATGACCATGGAAAATCATAAACATAGCCCTTCAATTATTTTATATTCAATAGATAATTAATTTAATTTATACATGCTAAAGGTGATTAGCCGTTGATATGAATGTAAAGGCTGGATCTAACAGAATCAATGTCTAATTAGATTTCATGATCAGAGTCAAAGAAGGGGGTCGTATATTATGGTCTGAACGACAGTTTAGGTCTCTAAGAGAATTGCATTTTGGGTTTTATGATTATCAAATGTCTTATGTATACTTAGGGCGCTGTTTAATCGTCTTTGATACTTACCCAAACAAATGGCTCTCACAGCACAAGATTTGGCCATTTTTCCAAAAAGGTTGGGAAAAGGTCATCAAACCTTAGGGCATTGTAATTCAGGAAAGGGGAAATGTCTACATGCTCAATCTTCTATCAAATGGATGGTTTTTATCATCTACATGGCCTATGCATTCAGCAAAGGCCATCCCATGTTTGACTTACATAGATGTCTTGACCACCCTTGAATCAGTTCTTCCTTTTGGTAAAATATGAGAATGTGGCAATGTGCTACAGAGGATTGTCATTGATAGCAATATTGAAATGGACTGGCCAATTGTTCTGTACACAGTTACATGACATGCTACCTTTCAGAATAGACCAATGCTCAGTCAGAGCTGATACTGATGTGTGTACTCAACTCAACTCAATTCAACAAATCCTTTTTCCCAACTATGTGGTTAAATTACATGAATCTGCTTCCTTCACTCCGTTGTTGATCTAACAAAGCTTTACACTGGCTGTCAATTACCTAACACAACCCTCTTCTTTTATCCGGGTTTAGGACCAGCTTTGTATAAAGGTAGATGAATGTGCTTAGTACAGGCAGAGTTAGCTGAAACAGCTGTGTTATTTTCATTATTTGATGACTAGCTCCTTTATAGCATATCATCTGGTTCCTGTAACTTGGCTAAGACAATCTGTTGTAATCTTTAAGGCTGTGTTTAATTGGTGATTTAAAAACAAGAATTTAATTTGGAAATAGAAAATTCAGAAAATGACTTTTCCTCATTTTCTGAAAATAACCTGTTTTCTTTATAAAAAGTTGAAAGCCATTTTTGGAATCACTCAAACTAAACAGATAGTCTGTGTTTTCAAATTTTCAGATTCATAAAACTGTATTCAAGTCACAAACCAAACGGGCTCTAAACTTTTCACAGTTCCAGTTTCTAATATAACGTTACAAAGAAACTGACATCTGTCGGTGTCTGACATTTGCTCATGGTTTCCAATGCAATATCTTTGGGGAGCCTGAAATGCAGGCTTGTTTGTTGAAATATATATTATTATAATATTTTCTGTATGTAAGAATAAGAGGGTTTGAATAAAAATAGCTAATGCATATAATAACCAAATAGTTACTATCATTTATTATTGGCTCTGATGTAAAATAAGTTGATATCTGATGTCCTTTACATAGATCACTTTTTAGTACAATAAAGTTATCATGTCTATATCTTTGGCATGTTTCTATGAATATATACATATTTGACTTGAGTATGGCCTCTGAAAGTGGGATGTTCAATATAGGCTCATAAGTTCATTGTCAAGTCTGAGATGGACTCTAATGTTAGTGCAAAATTAGCCAGTTTATTTTCAGATTAGTATTCATTTTTCTAGCTTGCAGTCCTACTACTTTCTTTCTATGTTTGACTCCTTTTGTTAAGTTGTCTGACATTGGTCATTAAGAATGTGGGTGCAAGTGTTTTAATTTACAGTTGATGGTTCTCTTTCCTAGCTTCTGATCCATGATTCTGTGATCCAGTATATGTTACCTCTTGAAAAGGAATTTCTCTGGTATTCGGCAGTTTCATTGTTTGACTAATATAACTGAGACATTCTTGTAACAGGAATTCAACCTATTTGGATTCTTATCTGGATCCTGCATTCATGTCCTTAATCAAGGACCCAGATCAGAGACGAAAGGAGCAATGGGAAAAAGCTGCTCAGGCACAGAATTCTTTTAATTTTGCTAAATTACTTGGATTTGGTGATCTTGGTGGCCCCCCATTGTCCAATGCAGAGGAATACTCTCTTCATTCAAGATATCTTGCCAAAGCAAATTCGCTTAATCTCTCTGAAATTGCAGAAATGAAAATCATGTAAGAGCATTTGTTCAATTTTATACGTTAATTTATGTATAGAAATTTATAAACCATTATTTTTCAATTATTTCATTTAGTTAAACTTATAATCCATCTCCAGTCTCTTTTTTCTCCCCTTTCTTTCTTTGTGCATTACTCTTTTTATATGAGTAGCTTTCAAGAACTCCTGATACTTTACGTGAGAATTATGCATAAATTTTACGTCTTACTATTCTTTGGTTGATGCAAGTGGCTAATTTTGGTGTCCCTTTGAGAATTTTTTTTTTATGTCTGTTCTTCTCTACTTCCGTCAGTTATCGAGGTGGGGTAGATAGTGAGGGACGTCCTGTGATGGTGGTTGTGGGAGCTCATTTTCTCTTGCGTTGCCTTGATCTAGAGCGGTTTGTTCTTTATGTTGTAAAGGTACCTTCAGATTGTTTGTTGTTTCAATGCATCCCCAATGTTTTTGTATGAACTACTACTGATAAATTTCAATGGGAAAAAGATATATATATATATATTGGCTGTTTTGATTGTCTTGTATTGTATTCCATTGGATCAAGCATTTTATGGTGGGGGTCAGGGTTACTTTTTCCCAACATCCTTTCCTAATACTAGTACTTGACGGATCAAATTCCTTTCTCTTTTGATTCCTTTGCCTTATATGTTCCACCTTTTTTCATAGGCATGCCAATATTATTGATTCTGAGGACTGAAACTTTTGTCTTGACCTCAATTTTCAGGAGTTTGAGCCCTTGATACAGAAGCCTTATACTATTGTTTACTTCCACTCTGCTGCATCTTTACAGCTGTAAGTATGCACGACTCACAAGAAATCACTTGTAGCTAAATTTGAAATTTGATATTTTCATGGGAGCTGACTGGCTTCCTAAGAGTATGCATATGTTTTCCTAGATGATATTGCTCATATTCGTTTGATAAAATGCCTGTCTGATGCTTACAATGTTCTTGTACCAAAGTGATCACTGCAAATTTCCTTTGCCTCCTATCAGAAGTTTGTTCATACATAGTTTTTTCAGCTTTGATGTTTTTGGGGTACATCTTGTTTACCTACAAAAGCTCAACCAGACGATCTCTCTCTAAATACATATGAATGACACAGTCGGATTAGGATTATTATATAACAGCTGTTCTTTTGATCATTTTCAAATTGCACATATTCTATCAGATTTGTCTTTCTGAAAACTTCTCAATTACTTTCGTCTCTACAACAAAATTTGGCAGAGCATTAATTTTTTGTTATGGGAGAGTGATCGATCCTTTTGTGCTGCCAAGGCTTCTTGTCTCTTTCTGTGGCATTTTGTCTCTAACTGCCCCTTTGTTTAATTTGTTATTTGGATTAAACAGACAACCAGACTTGGGATGGATGAAGCGATTACAACAAATACTGGGTCGTAAACATCAGCATAACCTGCATGTATGAACACTTATCTCTATACTTTTAACTTAGAAGTCAGATCTGTTTCTAAATTCAATGGTACCCTCTTCCATACAGGCAATATATGTTCTTCATCCAACTCTAGGACTCAAGGCTGCAATTCTTGCACTGCAATTGTTTGTAGATGGTGGGGTGAGTACAATTATTTCACCCTCCTTCCTTTGTTAAAACAATTATGATATAGTATTTTTCTTCTCAAAAACAAGGCAACCCTGGATGTTTGCAATCATTTCTCTTTGAAAGCTCATGGTAGATGAGTGTTTTTGTGTATTGCTATTCAGGCATGGAAGAAGGTCATTTATGTTGATCGGCTTCTGCAGCTATTCAGATATGTTCCTCGTGAGCAATTGACAATACCTGATTTTGTATTCCAGTTGAGTTTCTCCATCTTCTTTCAAATTACAACAATGGAAATTTTTTCAGGGTTTTCCCCTCTACATTGATAATTAAAAGTTGAGTTCAAAAGCATGTTTTAGTGTCTAATGCTGTGTATATCGTGCAGGCATGATCTTGAAGTGAACGGAGGGAAGGGTCTTATTGTGGACCCAAGAACAAAGTATGTATATCACCGACCTTGACATTAACTTTGGTGATGCCAATGTGGATGGGATTTCATTCACTTTGCCTGTTAATTATCTTTTCTCATTGTTTAGGTGGAAGGTGTATATTGATTCTTTGGTTTTGTTTCTTGTAATCTCATGGTGTTCTTTATGTGCAAGTTTGTTGCTAGTTACCTAGTGTTTTTCTTTCATGTATAGATGGCAATAAAAATTAGCTCCTTTATCTTATCTCTTCCATAAATGAGTCTTGAGTGGTTCAGTCTTTGAAGCTTGCTTGGTTCGCTTCATTTTGATAGTTTGGTAGCTTAGATTCAGCAATCCGCATTGTATTAAAATCAGATTCTATTTACATTTGGGGTTGAACCCGGGTGGGTGGCCTTTTTATCTTTAGCAAGTTTGGCAATTGCCTAAGACCTCTTAGACACTGGAAAACTTTTTTCACATTTTATGTATTAAACTCATAATATGTTACCACCTTTTCACGCCATCTATCTTTTTTTTCTTTTTTGGTTACCGATTTTTCAGCAGCCGAGAGGTGTCTTCGTTTTTTTTAGGTGAGACTAATTCTTTAGAACTCGGGCATGATAAAGGCGTTTGGGTTGACCTCTTTAACAGGGGTGGATAAATAAGGTTACGCTCATGTTTGAATTCGAAACTTGGACCTTAATTTTATTTATACTCAATTCTTCAATCAATTGATTACGCCATTTATCTTTAAATATTTAAAGACTTAACCTTTTTCATTTTTTCCTTTTATTATTGTTTTTGTACCGATTTCTATTCCTTTTCATTATTTACTTACTATCATTTCATTAACTCAGCTTTCCCTATAGTAGTATTGCACCAGCTTTGATTTCTCTTTTTCCAATACTTAGCATATTTACTTAAGCCTACTTGCCATGTTACTTTGCAAGAACAAAGTTTTCACCTCTTTAACTTGTAACTATTTAAAACTACATCAATCAATGATTTGTTTAAAGATAAGATGATTTGTTTTTGTATCTTCAAATATAACCTATAGCCATATCATCTACTGACGAAAAGAAGAAAAAAAAAACAATGATAGCAAATGTATATAATAAATCGTGTTACAGTAGGAGGATACATTTTCCATATACCAGCTGAGTTTAGCCCATTCAACCTATTTAGGACTTCATCTATTTTCAGAAGTTGTACATTTAGTTTTTATAAAAAGTACAGCAAATCAATAGAATCAATTTATTTAGCTGAAGTGGCTTATTATTTATTTTTTCTAATTAAAATAATATTTACAAGTAGGGGCGAAATTCTTTTAAAACAATTATAATTAAAAAAGGAAGTAACTAATACCGAAATAGCAACAAGAATCAGTGTTTTTCCGTATTACCATAACCATTCTGCCAAAGTTTCCTTTAAACATGGCAATGCCAGAAGTACAGGCGCTACAGTTCAGTTACTGTAAGAGGAGAAAATAGAGAAGGGCCGTGGTGTTAATTACTTCATTAGCAAAAAAAGCATGGAGAACTTTTTTCATTTATTGGTATAACAAAGCTCTATCAGATATTATTCAGATTATTCTCTTTCCCTTCCTGTTGGAAAAAGTTTCAAAGACCTGACAAACATTCACTACAATCAACTGGAACAAACATTCTTAGAGATAACGTCGAAAGATATACCATTCTGTTCAAGCCGTTCTTGGAGATCTGTTGGGCCGAAAACAATTCCTGGCGTAAAAACGCCTCCTTTGGGTAGATTGTCGCGTTGACTCAGCACAATGAGAGCGCACTGAATTAGAATTATCGGAGTCGTAATGTATCCAATCTCAGGTCCTGTGATTCTTGTCACTATTTCGGTATCAGGTTTTGTGTTTCCCTGTGATGCAAGACTTCCATCGCTGTACCCCTGCCCGAGAAACCACATCTTGAAAGAAGCACTTTTCACCTCTTCCTCACTAGGGCCCTTCTTCCTGAACCATCCAAGAGTGAAAACTGAAGGGAATTTTAAGAGAAGCCATCTGCCAAAAGATATTTTTCCTAGGAGACCAATGAACATTCCTACTGTGATAAATCTAACGATACCCAACAGTGATTTAGATGCAATCTTCACCCCAAAATGGGCAGGCTTGACTGTTGACCAGAAGGTCTTTCTCTTCTCAATCTGTTCATTGCTCTCATTAATGCCAGGAAGACCATTTGGGTTCTCAGTCAAGGTTGAAAGTGTTCTTCGGACAACAATAGAATCTGCTGAAGGTAGCTTTACTGCCCAAACGCCAATTTTCTTCTGGTGCTCTATAATTGATCCTTTGGGAGGAGGGGGGCCTGGAATCTGCAGTCAAATATATGCCTTTTAAATAAAAAAGCTTGTCAAACTATAGTACATAATAAAATACACGAATGGTGTTAGCGTACAACAGAGATACTCTATGGCAATGTGCGTTAGCCTCTATAATTCTGATTAGAAATGTTATGTTTTAGTGTGTTGGCATGATTCCAATATGTGGTAAACAGGGTATACAGCAAGCAAATTTTTAGAAAACTGAATGTTCTTGATTAATTGTAACATGCAAATAAGAAACCAAATTGAAGTTTAGAAAGTAAAAGAATATTTGCACCAATAGTTTTTATTTTGGTTTTTTGTTGAAAGCAGTCAAGTAAGTGTTTTGAGTCATTGCCAATGGTATAATCCAAAGTAAAATACCTTCCATGCTAAAATCATTGTGATCAGTTTGACTATACAATTTCCTGTACAATCTGATTTTTGCTCTATCTGCTATCTTAGATTAGCAATCAGATGGCTAGGACATAACTTGGTAAACACTTTTCGTACTATGTTTTAAACACCAATATCTATGTTCATCTATTTCTAATGCAACACCCAGTTGTCAACTCCAACATATCTCTCCTTTCCCTTGATAAAATGCTATCAAATGTGACCTCAGTATTATTTTCTAATCATGTGTTCCCCTTCTCCACGAGGTGTTTACACAATTATTTACCATACTACAAGCCAAAGCAACCAATACAAAAAGAATTGGAACAATCACAATCAAAATACATGACTAGATACTCTAATTGAAAGCTTGAAAGAACCATAGGAGGATGAAAGAAACCGCACAAATTATATGACGAAATCAAATTTCTCAAAGCACAAAAAACCAGTAGGAATCAATGAAGAAAATAATAATCTCTATTACTAAAATATAATAAACCCACAATATCTCATGTAGAAAAGACATTGAAGATCAAACATGACAACCCTCAACAGATCATTCCCACAGAAGTTACCATTTGAGCACAATCTCTTAAAGCAAAATTCCTTTCATTAAAGATTGCCAAAGCACCTTTAAAGAGAAAGGGGAATAAACAGAATCTCAAATTATACAAGAAAAAAAAAAGAAAAAAGAGATGGGAAATAAAATCAAATAGAAAGAATCAGAAGTTCTAGCTGCTCCAGCACCTCCTCACTGGGTGCATGAGGATCAATAGAGCATTCAGATCACATTTCTCTTCCAAGCACCACATAAAATATGTTATTTTTTTTCTCCTTTTTTTTGTTAAGATAATGATGTCAAGTTCAAACTCTACCATCTTACTCCTAACTCACTTCATTTTTCTTCTCAACCAGTACTACTAAATCACACTTGAAACAAACAAAACAAGTAATTCAAACAAACAAAAACACAAAAAGAACCAAAACGTCTTACCACAGGCCTAGCTCTCCTGGGCCTAGCCCTCCTCAACTCCTGCAACTTCCCCACACTAGCCACCCCCAAAACAGCCGATTCCAAAGTCCCAAAATTCCCAACAATTCTCTTATCAGACTCCAAACTCAAATACGCCTCCACACGACTCGGCACCGCCGGCGGCACCCACTGCCTAGAATTGAAAATTAAACCCAACTCCGCCGGAATGGAATCAAACCCACATGCCGAAACCACCAAAGACCCTCTCTCAACCGCTTTCTCGTGATAAAGGGCCTCCATTTTCTCCATAAACTCAGGCTCTCCACATACATCGAGATAGTCGCAACGCATCTCGAGACACGCGGCGATGACCGGCTCGCCGTAGAGACGGAACGGGCCGACGCAGTTCAAGACGAGCTTGGCTCTGTTGCAGAGGCTGAGAAGTGAGGATGGGTCGGAGACGTCGGCTTTGATGACCGGGATGGAAGGTGGAGGCGCCGGATGAGATGCCCATTTGAGGGTTTCGGCTAGTTTGGCCGGATTTCGGCCGGCGAGAGCTATGGATTTGAGGGGAGAGGATGGGGTGATGGTGTTGAGGAATTTGAGGGCTTCTCGGACTACGTACTTGCCGGTGAACCCGGAGGCGCCGAGGATTATTAGGTCGAAGTGGTCGGAGTTTTGTTGTGAGTCTTCTTCTTCCATTGTTGAAGAGAAAAATGAGTATAGTTGGAGATGAAAGAAGAAGAAATGCAGAGGGAGAAGTGCAAGAATGTTGTTTTGGTGGTAGCTCTGAGTTACGGTCTAAGTTGGTTTGATTCGGGCTGACTTCAAATTGAGTTTGGTTGGTCGTTAAGGTTGAGACGCTTAAATTCGAAAATAATAAATATCAAGTATGTTACGTTTTAAATATAACTAAATTAATTTGTAAATTCGACAACAATAAATATTAAAGGTGTTCTTAATTTGGTTTGGAATCCGGATAGAAAACATCATTTTTAAAAATTTTATATTTAGGTTGCATTTATATTTTCAGATCACAAATTAAACGCAGCCTAATGCTTTGTGTTAAAGAACAATGAGCATTTTTCCCCGACTTAAACATATATATGGAGCATGATCTAATATGTAGTGTGCAAGTATTGAGGTCACGAGTTTAAGTCCTAGCACTTATCTATAAAAATAAATAAATAAACAAGTACAATAGGATATTGCTAGTAGTAGAAGCATTTTTAGATGGATTACAAAAATTCTTCATTGTTACACTTTTTTTCTTTACGTTTTTTTAATCATCTAGGCTTGAGCTTTGGGCACTTTTGGCTTAAAAGAGAGCACAAAAACTAAGAACCACCGTATAACTCATAAGGAGCAAGTGATCTCATGGACGACATGAAGATTTCTAAGTCCACATATTTTAGAAGCTAAGAGTATGCTTGTACCAAAGGGCTTTTAGGCCCCCAAAGGTAGGCTTAGCTTATTCGATGACTGTAATATTCTGATAAAGACTAGAGTTCAAGTTATATCAGTGGCTTTTGGTGAGATAAACATTCTACGTGTGCCCTGCAATATTAGCTTATGGGGCTAACCCCTCTCTGCATACTCATTTTTTCCCTGCCCTGCAATATTAGCTTATGGGGCTAACCCCTCTCTGCATACTCATTTTTTCCCTTATAAAAATAAAAGGGCTTTTAGGCCCACACCATATTGCAAATAAATCTGATTGTCAATGTGTGAGGAAGCTCCTGACTACTACATATTGCCATTACAGGGGCATTATGACACAATGAAAATTCCAAAACATATGGAGACATTAGGTGGAAGGTGGAAGGTTGAAGGCAAGGAAGATACCAAGATTAGTTGAATCTTATCTAGTTTAGTGTTAAAAAAAAAAGGCCAAATCTTCACCACTCATTAGCATACTGGACAAAAAAGAGGAAGTTAAATGATTCCACCTGAAGAGAGCGATTCTATAATATCAATTTTGATGAGGCTTTTGGTGAGAATTATTATTTGTAACTTGTGTAAACGCATGTGAGTAAACTAATGTTTGTTTGTTTTTTTATTTGTAAATGTTCAAATATACTAAATAGTAAGTGAACTAAGAAGTTTTCCGAGAGAAATGAAATAAAAAAACAGTGAAGAAGTTACACAAGTGTAATTAACTTCCCTGAAAAAAGATAATAAAATTTACTCTAATACCATATTTACTAATAACACACACACTGTAATCATTAGATATTGAAGACGGGCATTTTTGATAGAGCCCAAAAAAAGTTTCGCTGTCAATTATCTAAATATTCTCTTTAGAACTATGTATGGCAAAAAAAAAAAAAAGTTATACATCATAAGATTGCTATATAGCATTTTACATATTTTTTGACAAATATAATCCTTTACTTGAGTTGAACAATTTTAAAATTGAGAAATAAATATAGTGATTTTTATAGTTTTTTGTGGAAAACTTCCAACTTTTGATAAATTATATGACATATTTAATGATTTTTAAAAGTAAATAATAATAAAAAAAACTGCAAGTTTTTAAGACCCAACAAAAAAGAAAAGAGTTTTTATATATATATATATATTAATAAATAAGAATAATTATATTTAGTTCCTGCCAAAAAAATTAACATCATTCAACTTAATAGAGAGGATGGCCAGCATCAAATTACAAATTGGAGGCATTAAATTTAAATCTTTTTCTTCTCCTATTTAAAAGCATAAAACAAATTGGTTATAGCAACATATTGGGAAAATCGATGGTTGTAAAGAAATAAATTCTACAATCCCAGGATAATTTTCCAAACTAAAAATACAACAAAAATAACACCAAAGATTTTAGCGTGGAAAACCCTCCAAAGATGAGGTAAAAACCACGGGACCCGTAGGCCGCTTAAAGACTTCCACTATAATATAATGAGATTACAAACTTTCACCTTTCAGTGGATCTCTCACAAATATACAATATCTATGTATCTTTAATTTGTGATAAAACTTCACAAATTGGCTCACATTTTTCCTTCTCAAAGAAACTCTCTTTGAGGCTCTCTGAATCTATCAAATTAGATCTCTAGAATCGAATATCTTCGAATGTGAATCTCTCGGATTTTTGATCTCTCTCAGATGGTTTTCAAGAATGAAATTAAGGCTATATTTATAGAGCTCAAACAAGGGCAATTTCGTAATTAATTTGATCAGCCCACATTTGTTGACTATTCATTTGGCCCTCCAATTCTGACTTTGATCAGCCGCCTTGCTTCTTGTTGAGCGGCCTTGGCCGCCCCTGCTTCTTCAGCCGCCTTGGCCGTCTTTGTTTGTTTGGCCATTCAACAAAGTTGGCCGCCCACCATGTTTGAATGAGGTGGACCAACAAATCTCTCCCTCCACCTCATGTGGAACAGGGCTCCTCCACACCTGCAATCTTTCTACAGATAGCAAGCTTTTCTCTGGTCAGGGACTTCGTCATCATATCTGCCCCGTTGTCATTAGTGTGGATCTTCTCAACTTGCAGCAGTTTATTTTCCAGCACATCACGAATCCAATGATATCTTACGTCGATGTGCTTGGACCTTGAGTGGAAGGTTGAGTTCTTGCTGAGGTGAATTGCACTATGACTGTCGCAATAAAGAACATAGTTTTCTTGATTCTGATGCAATTCTTGTAGGAACTTTTTCATCCACAGGACCTCCTTACAACCTTCAGTGATTGCAATGTACTCTGCTTCTATGGTACTTAAGGCAATACACTTCTGTAATCGTGATTGCCATGAGACAGCTCCCCCTGCAAATGTTATTAGGTACCCGGATATCGACTTTCCCGTATCCACGTCGCTAGCCATATCTGAATCTGTAAATCCTTCTAATACAGATTTATCATTACCAAAACATAAACAATGACTGGAAGTACCTCTAAGATACCTGAGTATCCATTTGACTGCTGTCCAATGTTCCTTTCCAGGATTTGATAGAAATCGGCTCACAACACCAACAACATGAGCAATGTCTAGTCTGGTGCATACCATAGCATACATTAGACTGCCAACTACCGATGCATAGGGCACCTTGCTTATCTCTGATTTCTCTTTTTCGCTTGAAGGACACTGGTTCGTATTAAGCTTGAAGTGGATTGCCAGTGGAGAACTAACAGGTTTAGCTTTGCTCATGTTGAACTGTTCTAAAACTTTCTCAATATACTTCTATTAAGATAGCCAAAGTCTCTTGTTCTTCCTGTCACGAACAATCTTCATGCCAAGGATTTGTTTTGCGGGTCCTAAGTCTTTCATGGCAAAGGACTTGCTCAACTCTTTCTTTAACTTGTTAATCTTGCCAATATTTTGGCCTACAATTAACATATCATCAACATAAAGCAAAATAATAATAAAATCACCATCAGAGAATTTCTTGATGAAGACGCAGTGATCAGCTGTCGTTCGGTTGTACTCCTTTTCCTCCATGAACGAGTCAAACTTTTTATACCACTGCCTCGGTGCCTGTTTCAAACAGTACAGACTTTTCTTTAGCCTGCATACCAGCTTCTCTTTTCTTTTGACTTGGAAACCTTCGGGCTGCTCCATATAGATTTCCTCGTCAAGATCACCATGTAAAAATGCGGTTTTTACATCAAGTTGTTCAACCTCCAAATTAAGACTAGCTGCCAAGCCAAGAACAACTCGGATTGAAGACATTTTTACCACTGGTGAGAAGATTTCGTCGAAGTCAACGCATTTCTTCTGTCCGAATCCTTTCACAACCAATCTTGTTTTGTATCGAGGTTGTTAGCTACCTTCTTCGCTATTGATCCTGTACACCACTTGTTCTTGAGGGTTTTCTTTCCCTGCGGTAATTTCACCAAGTCAAATGTGTGGTTCTCATGCAGAGATTTCATTTCTTCCTGCATGGCTTTCATCCACTCAGTCTTATGCTGGTCAGTGATAGCTTCGGTATAGCTCTTCGGTTCTCCCCCGTCAGTGAGCATCACATAGTCGCTAGGAGAATATCTTTGACTTGGTTGTTGCTCTCTGGTGGATCTCCTTAGTTGTGCTTCTGGTTGGACTTGTTCAGAAACTTGTTCTGGTTCTGAACTTTGAGCTGGTGGAACATCATCATCAGTATCTGGTGCAGCTCCCTTGTCATCTGGATTTGGTGGTGGAAAGACTGGTTCCAGATTAACTGGTATTTCTTCTGATTGTGGCTTCTCAGGTTTCTGAAAATCCTCGATCGTCTGATATTCAAGAAACACCACGTCTCTGCTTCTGACAATCTTTTTGTTGACAGGATCCCAAAGTCTGTAGCCGAATTCTTCATGGGAATATCCCACAAAGATACACTACTTCGCTTTTCCATCCAGCTTGGACCTCTCGTCTCTAGGGATGTGAACAAATGCACTGCAGCCGAATACTTTCAAGTGTTTGTAAGAAACGTCTTTCCCCGTCCAAACCTTTTCTGGTGCGTCGTAGTTCAGTGGAATTGATGGAGAAAGGTTGATTAAATTGACTGCTATCCTCATTGCCTCCCCCCAATAGGAGTTTGGCAGTTTTGCATTTGAGAGCATACATCTGACTCTTTCACAAATGGTTTTGTTCATCCTCTCTGCGACACCGTTGTGTTGAGGTGTCTTTGGTACCGATTTTTCCAGCCTGATGCCGAAACTTCTGCAGTACTCCTCGAATGATCCGCGATACTCACCGCCATTGTCTGATCGTACACATTTCAAAAGTCTGCCAGTTTCTCTCTCAACTTTTACATGAAATTGCTTGAAAACTTCCTGCACTTGATCTTTAGTTTTCAAAGCTAAGGCCCACACTTTTCTAGAGTGATCATCAATAAAAGTCACAAAATATTGAGCACCTCCTAGCGACTTACAACTCATTGTACAGACATCTGTGTGTATTAAATCTAGAATATTTGTCTTTCTAGATGGTGGGGAACTACGAAATGCAACTCTATGTTGTTTACCCATAATACAATCAACACAAGTACGTAAAGATGTACCTGTCATTCCTGGCAAGAACTCATTCTTGGAAAGAATTCTGAGACCCTTTTCACTCATGTGACCGAGCCGCTTATGCCATAACTCGGTAGGAACTTCTTTCCTCATGGTATTTACTTCTCCTCTACACAGCTTGGCTTCTGTGATGTAGAGTGATGTATCTTTCTTGCCTTTGGCTACTACCAAGTTTCCTTTGGTGAGCTTCCATTTTCCTTCACCAAAGTTATTATTGTAGCCATCATCATCAAGCATTCCGGTGGAGATCAAATTGAGGCGGATATCAGGAACATGCCTCACATCTTTCAAGAGTAACCTGCATCTAAGGTTAGTTTCTAGATAAATATTACCGATGCCGATAATTTTGGATGCATTATCATTTCCCATCCTCATTCGTTCGAAATCACCTTGAGTGTAGGCTGAGAATAAATCTCGTCGTGAGGTGATATGGTAGGAAGCACCTGAGTCAACTACCCATGTAGAGTCTTGCCATGCAAGGTTGACATAATCAGCATCTCGAATAATGACAACTTCTTCAGTGAGAGTTGCAGTGTCTTTTGTTCGGGTTTCTGCTTTTTGATTTCTGGACCGTTCCGCCTTTAACTTTCGACATTCTCGAATGAAGTGTTCGGGCTTGTCGCAGTGATGACAGTTCTTGTCATGCCTCGATCTGGACATCGAGCATCCTCTTTGCTGACTTTGGTTACGAGGATTTCTGTTTTTACTTCTTCCATGCCATTCTTGCTTGCTTGTGCACTCCTTCATTTGAGTCGTCAGTCAACAGGTTTCGCGGAGCTTGACACTTTTTCGGCGATGAATTTCCGGCGATGAATATTACTCTGTAAATAGTATTCAATGAATAGTACCATATAAATAGTATCCAGTGAATATTATCTGTGAATAGTATTCAATAAATAGTGCCTCTTGTGAATAGTATCCGTAAATAGTATTACAATTCCAAATAGTACCTGCAGACAAAACAGTAAATAGTACTGTATGTGTGAACAGTACCTTCGCTGAAAATGACCTAAGCTCTGATACCACTTTGTTGGGAAAATCGATGGTTGTAAAGAAATAAATTCTACAATCACAAGATAATTTCCTAAACTAAAAATACAACAAAAATAACACCAAAGATTTTAGCGTGGAAAACCCTCCAAAGATGAGGTAAAAATTACGGGACCCGTAGGCCGCTTAAAGACTTCCACTATAATATAATGAGATTACAAACTTCACCTTTCGGTGGATCTCTCACAAATATACAATATCTATGTATCTTCAATTTGTGGATAAAACTTTACAAATTGGCTCACACTTTTCCTTCTCAAAGAAAACTCTCTTTAAGGCTCTCTGGATTTATCAGATTAGATCTCTAGAATCGAATATCTTCGAATGTGAATCTCTCGGATTTTTGATCTCTCTCAGATGATTTTCAAGAATGAAATTAAGGCTCTATTTATAGGGCTTAAAAAAGGGTAATTTCGTAATTAATTTGATCAGCCCACATTTGTTGCCTATTCATTTGGCCCTCCAATTCTGACTTTGATCAGCCGACTTGTTTCTTGTTGAGCGGCCTTGGCCGCCCCTGCTTCTTCAGCCGCCTTGGCCGTCTTTGTTTGTTTGGTCATTCAATAAAGTTGGCCGCCTACCATGTTTGAATGAGGTGGACCAACACAACAAAAGACCAGGGAAGTACGATCATTTACACTGATATTATTGTCACTAACGGCTCAATGTTAGCGGAAACCAACGGCGAGCGATCATATCTTCTTAGCTCTTTCTCTCTAGATGAACAAACATCTCAAACACATTTAGACTCTCCCTTCCCTTAAAATCTCCTCTTCCTCGCATTTAGCTCTCAAACCCTAGATCTCTCTGGACTTCAATCTCTATAAAATATTCAGCTAGGTAATTTCATTCTCACTCACACATTTGCTGGATTCGGTTATTTTTCTGTTTTCTTTGATCGAATGATTAATCTGAGCATCTTAATTTTGGAATTTTGTGTGATGCAAGAGCCAGTCTTTCCACGTAATTTTTTTTGAACTCTTATTATTTCGATTGTTTCATGTTTATAGGAGGATGATGTTGGTAACTAGATGATGAATTTACTACCAATTGAGGTTTTCAGTCCAAGAGTTGAAAGATACGATGCATCAGCTTTTCTAAATTTGTGTACTTGATCCGAGCTGCTAATAAATTGTTATTAAAGAAGCTATATAGCCAGTTTGAAAATGGTGCAGGGAATGTCTGTGAGCACTTTGGTAACTACTTGCAGAAGTAGTGGAATTTATGGATCTGAAAACCTATTCAGAAGCCAGTCCAGGTTTATGAGCAAAGCCCTGGTGAACTGTGGGCATGAAAGAGAATGCCTTTGGCGGGAGAGTGTGTCGACGTTTTTCCTGATAAGTTTCCCTAACAGACTGAGGCAAAAGAGGTCTTTGAGGGTTGGAGCTGCTTGGTTGTTCAGAGGAGGTGGTGACCAAGGGATGGATGCGAGTGTGGAAAGAAGTGAGAGTGCTAATGAGGACATCTTGATATTTTTCTTCCAGCTAGACTTGGCAACCAGAGTACAGGTAGGCAAATCTTTAATTTAGGAAAATTTTTACCTTATAACACAAGATGTTTCACTTCTCATCAGAAAAATATCATGTCACAGCAATGTATCATCTTCAATGTTTGTATTGTTACAGGCTAATGTGGAATCATAGTCTACGATATAACATAAACATGCCCATTTTGATGGTTGGCCTATGTCAACCATTGAAGCCTTTGGATTTGTTAGTTATTTGAAATCAGGAAAACAGAAAAACAAGAATTGCTTTTGAGAGAATAAAGAAGAACAATCTAGATTTGAGTAAGAAAATGAAACTCAGAAAAATTCTGCAACTGCTTTGTTTTTTATTTTTAAACTCAAAGACTTACAGTTATAGACTTAAAGAATTAACTGAAAATAAACACATGGTCCTAAAATTAAGCTATGACTGAGTACATCAAATAGGAAACTAACTCCTAAAGACTAGGAACAACTCAACTTAATAACTGCAAAGCAGTTTTACATGAAATACATGTGAACTTAATGCAGTCTTAAAGCAAATAACTGACAGGATTGTAAACGAAATAAAAAGCATAGCTTCTGAATATGGATATGAAATGGGTATTTTTTATTTATTGAAAAACCAGTTTCTATTTTAATTGAGAGGTATGTTAATTGAAACAATAGTTGGGACATTCCAAATGTATCTTCTTGGTCAGCTGATCTACATACGGAAAGATGAGTTTTAGAATAGAGCCTTTAGAAAGGGTGACAAACATCTGACGTAGAGTGTTCTTTGACTCATATTGTAGCTTATTGACCAGTAGCATTGATATTGAGTGAAGAGTTTTCCCTATGTTGGCATTATAAATATATAACTTCTAATCAATGAGGTTTGGTGACGTAGCGGAAGCATATACGAGTCCATGGATTCAAAGGAGTTTAAAAAGAAAAACAAAGAACTAAGAAGCTGATTTAGACGGTTCTAGATACTTTCTAACACACCTTAAATGAAAAATAGAAACTTCTTCTGAATAGTAACTTAACTTAAAAATAGAAAGATTAAGACTTTTGTAATCTAGCCTCCCCCCACCCCCGGTTTTTTTTTTTTTTTTGCATGAAGGACCACACGTACCTATCAAATTGTCTTTAGATTAAGTTTTTGTAATATGCTCAAGTTTCCTTGATTCTCTTGGTGAGATTAGTTGGTAAATAACTTCTTTTGAAAACTTATCTTTAGTGGTCTATCTTGTGTTCTGGTTCTCAATTCCTTAAAAGGCTGTTGGATCCTAAGACATGGTAGCTTTAAACTTTGTATTAAACATTCTTTTCTAGATCTTCTTGGGGTGGTATTCTTATATTTTTTATATTTTTGTTTATTTGTAATTTTTTAAATGGCAGTATGCTCTGAATATGGATCAGTATGATATTGCAAAGCAATTGAGGGACAAGCTCACTGAGGTAACTCTTGGAACTCAATCCTAGTTTAGTTCAATTTGCTGTTGTGGCCAAAAAGCAATACCATTAAAAACCATTATCATTTATATTCTTTTAATTAATCATAATCTACTGTCCCACTGTTTCCATATTTGTTTCACCTAGACTAATGCTATCTTTAATATACAGGCTATGATGTAAGTGGTTTAGATGTAATTCACAACACCTGTGAAGGTGGTTTTTCTTCAGACAGTTCTTTTCCAATCACTTTGTTTAAGCAACCTGTTTTTTATGTATTGTATATTTGATAACTGATAAGTGTCTAAAAACATTATTCTTTGTAGATACAAAGATTTTGTTACTCTTACTGGTTTAGACTATAGAGGGAGTTTGGATTGTTCTAACCCTTTAAAAAACTGCTTTAATGTAACAGAAATATGCGGGGATGTATTTAAAATAAGCATATATAATATTTTTGTTGGAACTAGCAATTACTAGATCTCTGTGGTTCATCTATTGTGAGAATTTTGCTATTGTTTATAAGATCAACATTTGTCCATGTATCTTGCTTTTCTAAAGTGAAGCATAAAATGAGTTGGCTTTATTCTTTATTTACTCTTATTGGAAGGTTGAAGCAGAGGCCATTAGGCAGCAGGAAGCTAAAAGGGGATCGAACTCAAAGTGTGAAGCTCAGGATAAGGCCATAAGTATCTTACGACTACGGTGAGTTGTCCTTATTTTTCCATTTATCTGCTTATTCCCATGACATGCTTTGTACGTTTGTAGTGTAAGATTTTTTATATCAATCCTAGCAGAGAGCTTTTAGATCTTGTAATAAGTAGTTCCTATATCACATGTGCTTCATGTCCATTCAGTGCAGACATGCAGCAAGCAATTGAGAATGAGAATTATGCAGCAGCAGCTGAATTGCGTGATGAAATTTCTAAACTGGAGATTGAGTCTTTGGCTGCATCAGCAAAAGCTCTGGCATATGAAAATGTTCAATATGCATTTCGACTTGGCCAGAAAGTGAGGCATAAGATGTTTGGTATGTATTGATCTTTCTTCATTGCATTTTTTTGAATCTGCGCATGAGACGGAGTAAGAGATTTGGGTGCACGTAGATGTGGGTTGGTTTATAAAAGCAAATAGTAAGATTTTTGCCTGTATCCTCCAGTTTCTGTTTTGACCCTTTTGTTCATTTTGGGATGTAAATAGAAGTAAAATATAAAAATAATATTTGGTTTCACTGTCATGCACTGGAAGGCCCTTGTTGATTGCCAGTGTGTTGCTTTTAGAGAAAAAAAAAAGAAGATCATTTCTGCTTTGGTTATAAAGTCAAATGAAGTTGACAATATAGACATGGCTTGAGTTTTGTTTTCATATTTCAATTCTCAGGTTTGGATATTGCTTTGTGCCTTATATGAGTGTCGAGCAAGGCTTCATATTTGATATGTATTCACTTGTTTTCGTTTGTGCATGATAGCATTCCCCATATGAGCTTTCTATTCCTCACGATTAATTGTTGATTCCTTGTTAGGCACTGCTTATATTCATAAAAATAAACAAATAAATAAAATAAAATAAAAAACTATGCTTGTTAAGACTCAGAAAAGTTAGAGTTGCATGTTTTAGGATTTCTTTTTTTCTTTTTTTTCTTTTTTTTTTTGAGAAGAAACAACAATTTGTATTAAAAATAAAATGAGGACAGAAGTACATTAGAGCATCAGCGATACTCAAGCAACACTAATATTTTGCAGAGCACCAGCAGTACTCAAGCAAATTTTCTTAGGATTAGGGCCTTCTACAATTTTTTTCATTGCATAAATGGTTCTTCCTCTTCTAGGAATGAGTAATACTTTGCAGAGGACACCTAGGTGTAGATTGTAGACTAATGGGATTTAAGGCAATGGATTTTTATGTTGGTGGTGGGGGGGTGGGGATGGAAAGCAGAATAGTTTTGAACACTTGTAAAATGTTTTTGCATTTGAAAGAACTGTAGAGATCCCAATAATTTCGCTCTCATGTACGATGTGCCATGGTGGATTGTCTCACACTGACTTAAAATGGTAGATGTGTGGATGAACACCGCAACTGTATGATGTGTTTGCAAGATAGGGACCCACTAAAGAGTGCTAGCTCCCTTGAAGAATTAAGAGAGGACCTAATTGGTTTCTGGTATCATCTTGTTCAGCAACTGTTTACTGTTTGGAGGTCCTTGAGTAAATAATATAGAAGTGCATGTCCACTGCTCAAGGCTCCCGCCATTGCAGAGTCCAGTAGGGAGGTGATGTACGTAGCCTTACTTCTCTACATGGAGAGACTGTCTGAATTCAAAATCATGATCTCAAAGTCACAATAGAGCAACCTCAACTATTTCATGAGGGCCTACAAATAATATGATATGTTGAAATATTATCAATAGTATTCAAGTTATCATTGAGAATTATACGATTGCCAACACTTCTACTAGGATTCCCCTTGTACCATTATAGCCCCCATAGTTGTAAAAACTTGACTAAGCATCGGCTGATTGCATGAGAGGGAGGAGTTCTTTTTGGAATCATGGATCATTATGCATGATCATGTTAAGATTCCTTTGAAAACTATTGCTAAGGACTTCAAGATTTTCAACCACTACTTTGTTATTTATGATTTCTTTTGTATAGAATCAGCATTAGTCACTAAAGGGAAGAAATGCAGAGAACAAAGTTTTTAAAGGACATGGTGAGTAGGTAATAGTCTTGATAAGCAAACATGGTGGCTTCATCAGGAGATTCTTGTTCTGAGAAAATAAATTCAATATCCTGATCATCTTGAAGAGAAGAGGAATGTTGAATCTGCTGGATCAGATGTTGCCTTTTTTTCTTGTCAGGGCATTGTTTTGCATAATGACCTGGCTTTTTGCAAATATAACATCTGGAGTCTTTAGGAGAAGAACCACGGCGTTTGAAATAGCGGAGACGTCGTTTCTTCTTCCATGGAAAACCTTTCTTAGATCTGGAGAAGAACTTAGGTTTCTTCCTTTTGTTCTTCCAAAAAGGTTTACCTTTCTGGCCTTTTTGGCCTGGACAAAAACATTTTGTCTTGCATCCAATCTCGAGATACTTCTTGTCACATGCTTGTTTATAATCAGTATGAGGATCAGACATATCCTTAACAAATTGTCGCATTTCACATAATTTGTCAATTGCTGTAAGGAGATTCTGGAAAATTTCAGCAAAAGTAATTTGATCCATAGGTCTGCTTGTAGCAATAAGAAGTCGATTGAGTTCTGGATGGCATTCTGGTGGTAAAGAAGCAATGAAAGTATGCTTCAAATCTGGTTTGTCATTTCCACCAAGAAGATGATAACGTTGTATCATTCTGGTATAATGTCGGTGAAGATCTTTTTTGTTGAGAGAACAACATTTCATAGTGAAGAATTCTTGCTTGAACTTCTTTTCAATCATAGAGAGATGTCCGACGAATTCTTGGAACATAATGTGATAAACATCAACTATAGATAGTTGAGTAAGCTGGAGGATACAATATTCACCAAGATTAATTAACCAATCACGGACAAAACTGGTACAACGAGAGAAAAAATCTATAAGAACAGCTTGAGAGGTTTTTCCCGATACAAGTTGATTGGTCACCCATGCACTCCATGAGGTTAACTTATGTCTCCATTGTTCAGGAGGAACATCGTCAAGAGAAAACCAAGGACCATTACCTGGTTTATGTTGGTTAGTCTGACGAGGAGCAGGTTGTGCAGGAGTTTCAGCAGTAGCTTCAGTGAATTCAACATCTTCAGGATTAAGTTCCTGAATACCAGGCTCATTTGAAGAAGAAGCACCTTGAGCCATGTGAATCTGAGCAAGGGCTGATATATCCATAATCTGTGAATCATCAGAAGAAGCTGAAGTGTATTCATAAGAATCTGTAAGAGTGGTGGAGGAATCAGAAACCGCTTCAGAAGATGAGGAAAGATTGATGGATTCAAAAGAATCAGGAGACGAATCAGAAGGTGTGACTGGAGATTCATCTGTAGCATCATCATTGTCATCATCAGTAGTATGATCTGCAAGATCTTGGTAATAGGGCTGAACTGGATTACTTGGAGGAGGTTCAGGTTCAGGTTCAGTAGGAGGTTGTTTAGGAAGGGAAGGAATACCAAGAGTAGTAGGACCTGGAGGATCATAATACTCTGGTTGGTGTTCCATGGGAGGAACCATAGGAAGTTTTCCTTTTTCTCTAAACATCGGACGGGGACCACGTACAAGTGGAGGTCTTGGAAATGGAGAAAATCTCTGAGGTGGAGGTGTAGCTGCATCTGCTCGAGATTTAGAAAGTAACAGACTAGACAGAAAAGTCTGGGATGCATTCTGAGAAGGCGGTGGATTGGTTATAGGTGAGGTTGAATGTAACCTGAAAGTATTGAGAGACATAGGATATGTTTCTGGGTACTCAGGTTGTTGATTCTTTTTCAGATCTGCAGTAACAGAAGATAATTGTTCTTTGAGATGACGTAATTCTTTTTCAGCTGCATCAAAATGAGGACCAGTATATCTCTGCTGAAGATAATATCGTAGCTGAGCATCCAAATTATGGATTTTAGCAGTGAGTTCAGTATAATATTTCTGATTGATAGTAGCTTGAATGTCTGTTTTCTGAACAAGACTGGTCGTTGTTGAAGAAAGGCTGATAAGTTGATCATCAATTTTCTTCAAGAATTGATTCTGAACAAGAGCATTCTTTGTCTGCCAATTTAACACCTCTTCAGGCTAAGACAAAGGCTTTGAAGAACCATTAGTAGGAACTGAAAAAGGTTTAGCCGTCGTCTGATGAGTCGGATCTGCAACTCTTGTCAAAGGAGGAAAATGTTGGTCATATGGACCAATTGGAAAGCAAGGTTGAACCATTGGGGCTGCAGGAGGTTCATAATATGATCTTCGGACAGCAGATCTACACGAAGACCTCTTGGACTTGCGTTTCTATCGATAAGCATCAGCATCATATCGACACGAAGGGTCGATCCAATCTTCATATTCTTGATCATCCTGGCAAGAACAACCAGGAACACATAATTCTGGGGCACAATCCCAAATAAAGTGACCATCAACATGAGAATGATAAATGGGTTTGCCAGTATCTTGGAAAGAATGGATTGGAGGATCGTCAGTATGATCTTTAAAGACAGGTTGAATCATCATAGAATGATGAACTGGAAGAAGTTCTTGGGATGTGGACGGAGATTCAAAATTGATTTTGACTGAGCCGTCAACCTGTTTTTTCATGAGAGGACATGTAGTCCTAGTGACTGGTTCTGAACGTGTTAAGAACTGTTCATAATTGGTGAACCATGTCAAAGGCAATATCTGGTGGAGATCCTTTTGAGGAATTTGCTTAGGGATCTGCACAATAGTTGGAATCTCATTGTCATGAACAAAGGCCATGACTGTGCCATGTGGCTTCTGAGTTCTTAGATGAATGGCATGGTCTTGAAGACGAAATGTCATTTGATGATGTAAGGTGGCCATGACACTATCCATGCGATGTTGAACACCAGAAAATTGGACTTGTACCTTAAACCTTGTAGGTAGGGTTGGATCAAACAAACAAATATTAAAATCAAGAGCAATGGTGAAAACCATAGAACCATGACTTAAAGTTGTGATAACAGTGCTTATGTAGGCATGTTCATAATCCAACAGATTTGTATCCAGTAAAGCAACACGGGCAAAGAGAGGTACATCACCTCTGCCATGATAGGACAAAACAAGTAGAATTGCACCTAAATGAATATGGGTATAGCCATGAACTAACCAATGACGGATGAATTCAGGTTCAAATTCAAGAGTAATATACTGCTCTTGATGGGTCGATTCAAGCTGGCAGTTTGTGAGGGCCGTACTTGGGACATACTCCTTAATTGGAGGGACCTTACGAGAAATTAACGTTCTAACGGAAGTAGTAAAAGATTGACGCTTTTTAGTAAAAAGACTATAAGGATTTAACAAAGGGGGAACAGTTTCATTAACTTTACTGTCATCAGGTATGTGGGTAACTTCTATCAATCTATCTATCTTTGATGCTTTTGTTTTCAAACATGATTCCGGGAGACTAGAGAAATTAAAAGATGATGACTTAAGTACTGGAGTGGAAGACGACACAGAAGAAGAAGGTTGACTGTCACCAAGGGGATCCATGGATATAAGCAGACTTCTGTCTCTTACGCGTATGACACACCTTGCTTGGTTGGACTGTCTCTTTATCCACTGGATGGAAAAGGGTGAAAAACAGAAACCTGAAAACTCTGTGACAAAAGTCCACAACCCAAAACTTAAAGGTTATCTCAATTGGAATCAGTCTCAACTGAATCACAAATAATTAAAACAAAGCATAAACGGAAGATACCAATTAAAAGGATAGCAAGTACTATTAACACCACAAGTAACCAAACTGGGAGATGACTCAACAGTGACATCATGCACTAGCCAAGAACGTACGGAGTCGTTCAATGATCTTTATGTAAACATGTAAACATACACATGTAAACACAACCAAGGCTATTATTGCACATAATCCAAAGAAGGATATATGGCTATTCATTACAAAATACATACTGAGCATACGTAGATGTATGGCTCTGATACATCAAGGAACACATAATTCTGGGGCACAATCCCAAATAAAGTGACCATCAACATGAGAATGATAAATGGGTTTGCCAGTGTCTTGGAAAGAATGGTATCAGAGCCATCAAGAGCAGTATGTTACTCTTGAATTTGAACCTGAATTCATCCGTCATTGGTTAGCTCATGGCTATACCCATATTCATTTAGGTGCAATTCCATTTGTTTTGTTCTATCATGGCAGAGGTGATGTACCTCTCTTTGCCCGTGTTGCTTTACTGGATACAAATCTGTTGGATTATGAACATGCCTACATAGGCACTGTTATCACAACTTTAAGTCATGGTTCTATGGTTTTCACCATTGCTCCTGCCTTTAATATTTGTTTGTCTGATCCAACCCTACCTACAAGGTTTAAGGTACAAGTCCAGTTTTCTGGTGTTCAACATCGCATGGATAGTGTCATGGCCACCTTACATCATCAAATGACATTTCGTCTTCAAGAAAATTTATGTTGTCAAGAAAAGTTAGTATTTCTAGCGGTGTTTCTAGCGGTGGGTCAGTGTATAGCTAAGAAAAGAGGGGAAAAAAAGGGTTCATTCTTCTTCTCATACCCATTTAAACTATTTCTCATACACTATGGGAGAGCAGTAAAATTTTTTAAAAATGGAATAACTATCTATTTGTTGGGAAAAGGCTTTGTTCAGTTGAATAATGGAGAGAGGCACCTAGTTCCTGCTAATAACTCAATTAAGCAATGTCGTAGTCAATGTCTCAGCAACCTTTGAAACCCTGATGTATATCCAAATGGGATTAATTATTGTTTGGCACCTATCTACTATATACTCCTAGGGTAGGATTGATAAAGGTCTTCTTCTTCTTCTTTTTTTTTGTTTTTTCTATATTACATTTTTAATTGTGCTGTTGTTTCAGGATATCGAGCTGTAGTTTGTGGAATGGATCCCATTTGTTGTGAATCGAGTTCATGGATGGAAACTGCTCAAGTTGAAAAGCTGTCTCGTGGGTGTAATCAGCCATTTTATCAGGTTCACCCAATCCTTTCTTAGGTGTTCTTTTCTATGTGTATTACAGAATTAACTTTCAATTCTTATTTGTATAGTTTCTTTATTATTTTATGAGATTATTATGCTTTGATTTGAGGTATTTTATCATGCTTCTATCATCAAAATGTTTTGACTGCAATATGAAATCTGGAATTCTTATGCTCTTTTAGTTGTAAACTGTTGAGTGATGAAAAGTTCAAGTTTCATTGCTGCTTGAAAATTTATTTTTGTCGAATACTAGCTGGCCATTCTGCATTGCTGCTTAGATTTTAGAGTGATGGAAAAAGTTCATGTTGCATTGCACTTGAAAATCTACATCTTTTTATCAAATACTGGCAGGCCAGTTTGAATTGCTGCTTAGATTTAGAGAGATGAAAAGTTCCAAGTTGCCAGTTGGATTAGATGAGTTGATCAAACAGATGAGGCTCATTCAATCATGTCGTAGTTGAGGTCATGTTCTTTGTTTTGCAGGTCTTGGTTGATATGCGTGCAGATCCAAACTTACTTGTGGCTTATGGTAAAGTGACGTAATGGCTACTTTAATCACCTTGTTCTTAATTAATAATTCCAGCTTCACCAGATTAGAACTAATTTCCATATCTAATTGGTCATTCTATAGAAATCATTCATTTTAAGAGCTTTTTCAGTATGTTTTCGTAACCTTTTCCTTGAGTGGTTCCTTATGGTGCAGTTCCCGAGGAGAATTTGTTAGCCCCTGAAAAACCAGACAAGGTTGGTATAAAGTGTAAGATGTACCAATTGTCAGCTTTGATTTTGACTTCATATGGGCTGTGTTTGTCATGTACAGGAAAGATTCGATCATCCATATATCTCCTTCTTGTTTTATGGCATGGACACAGCGGGAGATTTCATACCAATAAAGCAGCTGCGAGAGAAGTTCAATAAGCCCCGCCATGAAGTGCCTGAAAAGTCAACTGATGAGGACAGTGGATAAGATACCTAGTTAAGGTGTAATTTTGTGTTATTTTTCTTGCAAATGAAAATGGATAGACTCTTGGTAAAAGCAATCAAACTAGCTTTCTTGTTCAAAATAGAAATTTACCGGCGTCTTCCATAGGTGGCCTGATGTGCGCGTTCAAAGACAAAGACATTTAAAAAATGTGGAACGCAAGCTATATTTTTTGCGTGTTTGGAGTAGCAGTGCTTCGATTTTCTGAATGGCTTCACAGCCAATGTCTATTGTCAAAGAAGAAAAAAGATGAGATCAAAAGTGACCTAGAAAATCTCCTGTAATTCATATGAATTTCGAAACCTTTTCTGCGTTTGGAAACACTTAGATGGTGTACGGACTTTTCCTAATTGAGAGAATGTTCGGATGTCACTTTTAGTGCAGTCGTTCTTCTTGCCAGTAGGATCACCAGGTTCCTTAAATTGATCATGGGGAATGTAGATATGGTATGCACATAAGCTGTTTTTCTTAAAATTTAAAGAAAATCCTCTTAACAGAACAAAGAAAGCAATTTGACCTGTCCATTCAAAGAATCAAATGAATTCTATGTATGTTTTTGGTACTTTTTAATTTTTTTTCTTGGATAAATGAATGCTTCAAGTTGTTTGTGACAAAGTTTCATGCTCTTTCTTCTTCTTTTTTCCTATTTTCTTTTGTTATTTAAAGTGAACGGTGGAGTTTGCTTTTTGTCATGTTGTTTGTACATTTATTCTTATGTTTAACCATATACTAGATGGTGAAAATATTCTCCTTTATTGCTTAAGAATGCATGTGCACCTGTGCTTAAGTTGTATGTTTTCATATTTGATTAATAAACCAGAAAGGAGATCGGGAATTTTGAGTGCAATGTGTCAAGCACTTCAGTCAGAAATCTAGTGTGTTGTCTTCTGAGCTTGTTACTTTTGGGGTGTTTTTTAAGCATGGTCCAAATAATTTAATTATTCCTTCTTTTTTTTTTTAAGAATAAACAAGCATATATATATATATGTTGATATTAAAAGCAACGAAAAGTGGGACAACATCAATAGAATACCAGCAGTACTCAAACCAACAGAAACAAAATCAACAAAATTAAACACAACACTCAAGAAAGAGAAATAAACACAACAATTAAACAAGACAAGTCTTCCAGTTCTAAAATCACTCGTTCATGAAAAAGAAAAAGCTGCCCTATTAAGATTAAAAGCCACCATCCACGAAGAAGCTAACAATATAAATAATAATTAAATTATTCTAATTCTTTTGAAATGAATAAATTTAGCCATGTCAACCAAATAAGATGGCTTCCTAGTCTAGTTATTCTCTTGAAAGGATCAAATGTAGTCAAAGTATGTATCTATTCAAATTGGTGGGCCTCAAGGAAGAGAAGTGCCTCTACAAGTGATGAGAAAACCCTTTTTATCTTTTATCTTTATCCCTTGACATGCATCCCAAGAGATTGTTCATTTGGAACTCTAGAGTATTGCAATCAAGCGTTAGCTCAAATGGTTGAAACCACCATAGGGTCATGAGTTCAAGTCTCCCTTAAGGTATACTAGGGTGGAGTTGAACCACGTGTGGTCTTTCATAGTTCTCTGAGTTCTTATTTTGAACCATCTTTAAATTCTCTGGGTCCCACGTCCCTCCCGCTGCAGTGCTCTTCTACTGGGGTTGTGGCGACCCCGCGCCCCGGACCACCAACCCCACAGGGAATGGCATGCGGAATGCCGGGGCGGGACGCCCGGCGTAGGCATCTCCGACCACTCCTCAACTCCCGTGAGGTGGTTGAGACCCTACGAGCCTTATCTCAAACAACGACATAATATCAAAAGGTACTAAACAAAACTACCCACTGTATTAATCATCAAAGACGAGATAATCCATAAAAATGAACCATAAATAAAATCATAATTCCTACAGTCCATTAAAAATTGACATACACATAAAGTCCAAAATTGTGGGTACAAATAAAAAAAACCGTCATGTGCCCACATGGTCTATCTAGCAAGTCCCAACTCACCCATACTAAAATGTGGTAAGTATTATAATTACATAATCCAAAATATAATACTTCATAATATAAAACACAATTCAATCAAAATGCCTCTCAACTCACATAGAGGACTTGGATTCTCTCGCAGGCAAGGCCCTCAAGATATGACTACTCCCTTGCCCTTATTCGGGACAGAAGGACCTGAAAGAGGAAAATGAGGGTGAGCCAACGATGCCCAGTGAATAGAATTCAAATATGCTATCAATACTCATCAATAAAAACCATGTATGCATGTCAATGTGTAGCATGATTAAAAGCTCATAACATATAGATATCAAGCATTTATAATAAGTTCGATGCAAGTAAAAGTTTATCAATTTGGATCCACATTCCACATGCCTTGGGTTACTAGTCCACGTCTATTTCGCCGTGCCGTTGATCCCAATCATGTTTACTTGGGTTACTAGTCCACGTCTATTTCACCGTGCCGTTGATCCCAATCATTTCCTTCTTAAAACCCTCCTATGACAAGGTCAAGTCCCCCTATTAGCCAGATAAATGGGCCCAACCAAAGTCATAAGGTTTTCTCAAATCAATGCATCATTCAAAACATTAGAACACATTCATGCTTTCAACATACAATATATATAAGTGATATGATGACATAAATGATATAATCATAAGTGAAGCCTACTCACAACCAAGCCTCGCGAGAGTATTTAATCACACACGACCACCAAACCGAATCAACCCAATCAAGATCCTGAAACATACATCAATATCCTACCATACATCAATTTCTATGCTCAATTACATAGACATTACAAATCAACCCTAAATCAGCCCACATATAATTAATAGGCCTAAATCCCATTTAATCCCATCATTCAACTCAAATCACATGACTTAGGCCTCTAATGCATAGTTCTCATTCATAAACCATTCTATTAATCAAAAATACTGATTTTCAATTCCTTAGGCATAAACATGTCCAAATTTGGGTCACTTGATCACAAGTAGGCCTAACCCATGATATGGTCACAACCACCAAATCAGTAGCATAATCAACTCTAATCATGCTTAATTAAACATAAGTTGCATCAATTCAATGATTCTAAGCCAAAAGCATCAAAAACCCTAAAATATGAAATTTTCCATACTTAGGCCATATTGTCGATTTACACTAGGTCGCCATGTTCAGCCATGTATATCACTGATTTTGCATCATGGGTTCATCCACAATGGCAACTAGGTCAACATAGTTGACATGCAAGCTATTTGGAAAGGTCTAAGTTCATATTCTAAATGTAGGTCTAATACAAACAACCCTACCAATTCTTCACATGTATTATTCTGTTCAGATGTATCAATCTACCAACAGAAATATGAAATCACAAAATCAACCGTACAGATTGAAGTATGTGAAGAAACAAACCTTCTGTCCAAATATCAGCCCAATCCAACGGTGGACCGAAAAGATATGTATCTTTGATGAGCAAGTGTCTAATCAGACAGTTTCTCCTTTCCTGCTGCAAATACCCAAACTCAGATGGCTATATCACACAAAATAATTAACGTATAAATATTTCCACCGTTCAGAATACAGAAATATCTGTTTTAAACTACATACTCAAATTTGATATCCATCCAACGGTACGTTGAGGAGATCTACAAGTTTTACCGAAACGGAACGAGAAACCCAGAAATTCCGACCAGCTTTGTTTCAGAGGTTATATCTCTTAGCACAAGCTTCTAATTACGATCTCCACCGTTCAGAATGTATAAATATCAGTTATAAACTACATACCCAAATTTGATAACCATCTAACGGTAGATTTAGGAGATCTATAAGTTTGAGCGAAACAGTGCGAGAAATCCAGACTTTCCGGCCAGCTTTGTTTGAGAGGTTAGATCTCTCAGAAGAAACCTCTGATCAAGATCTCCACCGACCAGAATGAAGAACCATAAGCTACGAACGTGCTGACAAAATTTGAGCTCAATCTGACCGTAAATTCCAAAGATCCACTTCTTTGATGAAAATCTCGCAGGGTTCTTACTCCTGCAACTCTCTCCTTCTTTCTCTTCTTCTTTCCTTTCTCTTCTTTTCTTTCTCTTCTTCTTTCTTTTCTCTCCACTCACCTCTTTCTAGCACTTCCTTGATTCCCTCCTTGATTCTCTCCTTGATTCTCTCCTTGTTTTCCTCTCCTTGGTTCCCTCCACTCATTCTAGCACTTCCTTGAAGAAGACAAGTGGGCATTGGACACTTGTCCACTTTCATGCACCAACCTTCACATGTGTTGGTCTCATACTACCCATACCAACCACATGTATTTTAAATGTCCAATCCATTTAATACACCAAATCTTCAATTTCATTTATCCTTTTATTCCATCAATCCTAACCCATATCAATTCATGGTTTAATGAGCCCATGCATAAATAATAACATATGCATTAAACTTTAATTTAACATGACTCATATACAATTTATGATACATATATTTATATACATTATCAAGCATTAACTATACAAACATTAAACAATCATCAAACAAACACCAAACATATCAAGGCAACACATAGAGTTTGGGCAAAATACAATTGGGTTATGGGCTAGATGAAATAATTTTCGGGGCGTCACATCACACCCACCTTAGAATGAACTTCGTCCTCGAAGTTTTAAGGTTAAGAATTACCTAAGCCCATGAACTCGGCAAAGTGCTCCATCATGTAGTCCTCACGCTCCCAAGTAACCTGTTCCTCGCCATGGAACTGCCATCTCACCTTAACCATCGGAATCTCACGGTTACGTAACCTCTGGACCTTCCGGTCAAGTATCTGAATAGGTTCCTCATCATAAGTCCCATCCTGCCTCAGTTCAATGTTCCTCCAGTCCAAGACGTGATCAAAATCACTCTTGTATACTCTCAGCATTGACACGTGAAAGACATTGTGGACTGCTGCTAACTGAGGTGGCAAGGCTAATCGGTAAACGACGGGGCCAATTCGTTCTAAAACCTCGAACGGCCCAATAAATCTCGGAGCGAGCTTGCCTTTTATCCCAAATCTAGTTTGGCCCTTCTGAGGTGAAACCTTCAATAAAACTTGGTCACCCACCTCGAACTCTACGGTCTTCCGCTTGGCATCAGTGTAACTCTTCTGCCTGTCTTGGGCTACTTTCATATTATGCTTGATCCTCTTAATATTTTCTGTGTGTTCTTGTACAAACTCTGGTCCCATCATCGCAACATCCCCTACCTCCGTCCAACAGATCGGAGATCTACAGGGTCGACCATACAATGCCTCAAAAGGAGCCATGCCAATACTGGACTGATAGCTATTGTTGTACGCGAACTCACACAAATGTATGTACTCCTCCCAGTTACCACTGGACTCAAGGACACAAGCTCGAAGCATATCCTCTAAAATCGATATCAACCTCTCAGACTGGCCATCCGTCTGGGGGTGAAAAGCGGTACTGAGATCTAGTCTAGTGCCTAGCTGCCTCTGCAACCCCTGCCAGAATACCGATGTAAACCTCGGATCCCTATCTGACACAATCGAAACAGGCACTCCATGTAATCTGACTATCTCCCGCATATAGAGTCTGCTCAGCTTGTCCATAGAATCCCTAGTGTTCACCGGTAGAAAGTGAGCAGACTTGGTCAAGCGATCAATAATAACCCAAACAGCATTATGTCTCCTCGGGGTGTTGGGTAATCCCACAACAAAATCCATAGTGACATGCTCCCATTTCCACTCAGGAATGGCAAGCGGTTGGATCTGCCCTCCAGGCCTCTGATGCTCAGCTTTGACTCTTTGACAGATCTCACACCTCTGAATGAACTGAGCTATTTCTCTCTTCATGTCGGGCCACCAATACATTCTTTTCATATCATGATACATCTTGGTTCCGCCAGGATGAATAGCATAATGAGATCTGTGAGCCTCTTGGAGAACACTCTGTCTAAGTCGTGGATCTGTGGGAACCCATAAACGTCCCCTAAATCTCAAGGCACCATCAGATGACAAGTGCCAATCAGTAAAATCACTGCTCTCAGCCCAAGACTTGTATATCCCATAATCAACGTCAAGTCTCTGTTGGTCAATTACCTCCTGGACTTGTGTAGGCTGAGCTCTCATTTGAGCACATATCACAATCTGATCTGAAGGGGTAGCACATATACTCATAACCGTAGCCGCCTCAAGTAGTCTCCACTCATGAGACATCTGGTGTGCTACCATAACTGTCTCTACCCGCTTCCTGCTCAATGCATCAGCCACTACATTGGCTTTACCTGGGTGGTATTCCAATGTAAAATCATAGTCTTTGAGGAGCTCTAACCACCTTCTCTGCCTCATGTTCAATTCCTTCTGAGAGAACAAATACTTGAGGCTCTTATGGTCAGAATACAAAGTGAATATCTCACCATAGAGATAATGCCTCCAAATCTTCAAAGCAAAAACCATTGCGGCCAGTTCTAAGTCATGAACAGGGTAGTTTTTTTTCATGCACCTTCAACTGCCTCGATGCATAAGCAATGACCCTATCCTTCTGCATCAACACGCAACCCAAGCCGATACGAGAGGCATCAGTATAGATAACTAACTCCTGATCAGGCTCTGGCAAAATCAACACTGGCGTAGATGTCAATCTTTTCTTCAACTCTAAAAAGGCATTCTCACACTCCTCGGTCCATACAAAGGACACATCTTTCTGGGTGAGCCTAGTCATAGGCGTAGCTATCTTGGAGAATCCCTGAACGAATCTCCTATAGTAACCAGCTAACCCAAGAAAGCTTCTGATCTCGGTCACTGTGGTAGGCCTAGGCCAACTGATAATGGCTTCAACCTTAGACGGATCAACTGAAATCCCCTCAGAACTCACCACATGACCTAAGAACTTCACTTCGGTGATCCAAAACTCGCACTTGCTCAGCTTTGCATATAGCCTATGCTCTCTCAGAGTTTGCAAGGTCACTCTAAGGTGTTCTTCATGCTCAGCTTGAGTCTTGGAATACACCAATATGTCATCAATGAAGACGATGACAAACTTATCCAGATACTGCCTAAAGACCCTCTGCATCAGGTCCATGAACATCGCCGGTGCATTAGTCACACCAAATGGCATCACAAGGAACTCATAATGTCCATAGCGGGTTCTGAATGCTGTCTTAGGCACATCTTCCTTCCTGATCCTCAGCTGATGATACCCGGAGCGCAAATCAATCTTCGAAAAATACTTCGCTCCCCTCAACTGATCAAACAAGTCATCAATCCTTGGGAGAGGATATTTGTTCTTGATGGTCACCCTGTTCAATTGGCGATAGTCGATGCATAACCGCAAGCTCCCATCTTTCTTTTTCACAAAAAGAACTGGAGCTCCCCAGGGTGACACGCTCGGGAAAATAAAGCCCTTAGCCAATAACTCCTCGAGCTGTTTTTGTAACTCTTTCAACTCGGCTGGCGCCATTCTATATGGTGCCATGGAGATAGGCTTCGTGCCAGGGACTAGTTCAATAATGAAATCGATCTCTCGCTTCGGTGGTAATCCTGGAAGATCTGCAGGGAACACATCTGGAAAGTCCCTAACAATGGCAATATCCTCAAGTATCACCTCACTAGTCTCTTCCTCTTCAGGCACTAACCCAACCAAAATCTCCCTATCTCCATCAGTCACAAATCTACCCCTCGTGACTGTCTGGTCTGAAGCTTTACCCTGTAGTGTAAACACTGGGTGTCCGGGGATTTGAAAAATGATTCTCTTTGCGAAACAGTCGACAACTGCATGATATGCCGTGAGCCAATCCATTCCTAGAATTGCATCAAACTCTAAAAACTCTAGGACTCGAAAGTCAATAGGCATCTCAACATCACCAATCTGAACCACACACTGGCTACAGATCATGTTCGGGTAGATCCTCTCCCCAGCTAAGTGTAACACAGGGGTCCTAGCTCTCTTTGGTCAACGTGTTAGGAGAAAAAAAAAACCTCTAGGGTATTATTTCGACTCTACAGTTTTCACTACCACTTGAACCATGCCATCAACATTCCCATGACCATGTACACCACCACCATCATCATGCCATTTCCAACACCCCTGTTACCACAACCAACGCCAATACCAACTGTCATGTAGCCATCACCATCACCATTAGAAAGCACTATTTAAGTGGTTGGTCATTATATGTTATCACCAAGGATTGTTGTCTATTGACTTCACCACATAATTACATGATCATGACCTTAAATGTTAGTAGACGTACAACTTAATTCAATTAAGCCTTTTTTCAACTACGTGGGGCCGACTATATAAATTTGCAATCTCTACTCTGCTCTATTGAGGGTAAGTCAGCATTCAAATTACATAAAGTTAGATCTTTTTTAATTATCTCGTACAGATGATTTAAGGTCCACCCTTACCTCTATTGGTATCATTTAGTGTTAATAGGTCACTCTTCTTACCTGGTGCATTTAAAGACCTATGTTGTATGTGTTCAAACTGCCTTAATTGATTCTCTCTTATTATCTCTAATTGGCGCTACTCCTACCATTTCTTGAATATGCTCATTTCTAATTTTGTCTTTGAAAGTTTGATCACATATCCATCTTAACATTTACATTTTTGTTACACTTAGTTTAGTAACATGTTTTTTAATTGCCCACCATTTTGTACCATATAACATGACCGACCTAGTAGCAACTTTATAAAAAAAAAAAATTAACTTCAATGGGACATGCTTATCATACAATGCTCTACAAGCACTTCTCCACTTAATCCCATCTTGTTTTAACTCTATGGTTTACATTCTCACCTATTTTTCCTTCATTATGTATAATGAATCCTAAATATTTTTTAAAAAAATTGCTTCTTAATATCTCTTCTCTTAACTCTCAATCTGCACCATCTCATCATTTGAATTTGTACTTCCACCAAAATTACATTTAACGTATGTAGTTTTAATCCTACTAATCTTGAACCCTTTAGATTCTAGAGCTCTCTCCTAACTTCTAGCTTAACATTTACTCTAAATGCAGTTTCATCAATTTTTTTTGAGAATAAACAAACATATATATTGATATTAAAAGCAACGAAAAGTGGGACAACATCAATAGAGTACCAGCAGTACTCAAACCAACATAAACAAATCCAACAAAACTACACACAACATTCAAGAAAGAGAAATAAACACAACAATCAAACAAGACAAGCCTTCCAGTTCCGAAACCACTCGTTCATGGAAAAAACCCCATTAAGATTAAAAGCCACTGCCCACGAAGAAGCTAACATCATGACATTAGTCCACACATCCTTAGTTCTTTTATAAACATTATCAAATATGCGATAATTACTTTCCATCCAAATGAGCCACAAGGTTGCAAAATTTGCCGCCCGCATAATCTTAACTTGTCTACAGTTTAATCCTCTAATGTGAGTGACCACCAACGCATCGTCAATCAACGTCGGGGTCGAGAAAACACTACCAAGGTGTGATCTCCATTCTTCCCATAAGCTTATAAAGAAAGAGCATCCAAAGAAAAGATGACCTGCGTCATCTGCATGATTGACACATAATGTGTCACGACGTCCCTGACGTAGGCTGACGTCATGACCGGCACAATATACTATACACTGTACATACCTGTATACAGTATACAATACACTGTCAGCCTTCACGTACTCTCACAATCCATCCCAAACTTACAGAATTTTTTTATTTTTATTTATTTTTTTTTTTTCATCAAATCCAATATAGATCTCCATAATCATTCCATTCATTCCACAAATGAAATTCGTACATGACATCATTCCAAGCATTATATAAGATTACCACACAACCCATCTAGGTGATAGTATATGTATAATATGTGATAATTATACATATCAAAATAACAAGAATATAATCTCTTGCCTCCAAACATACGTACACGTACTAGACGAAGGTTCACGTGTCACGGAGTTTCCCTTTTCCCTTTGAATTAATACCTGAAATGTTGGAGGAAATGGGGTGAGCAATCAACAGCTCAGTGAATATAGTTCTTGAGATGACAATTATATACATTTATAGAAATATGACATTTAAAATCATTTCAAACACTTATGCAACACATGCATCATTCAGCGAATATCATACATGTCAACAACATAAATTTCATGCTTTTCAATAATACAATGCACAATTTCCCACCTCCGCAAGGCAAGAGAGCGGGTCTAACCCTTGTATGGTCGTACAAGGTAGACACAACTTCTCATGACCCAATTCAATAACACCATGCACAATCTCCCTCCTCCGCAAGGCACGAGAGCGGGTCTAACCCTTGTATGGCCGTTACAAGGTAGCCACAACATCTCATTACCCAATTAACAGTCATTTCAAGGATCACAACCCTTGTTAGGACAGACCTAACGAAATGACAATGAGGAATCGCAAAGCCTCATCATTACAAACTCCAATGCTAAAATCAGTTTGCGTGATCCATAAAACTCAATGCCTTATATATAATATCACATGCGTACAATCAAACAGTTTATATGCGTACAATGACATACAAGAACCAAATCAAGAAAACTATACTCACAGTGGTTACACGGGTTTTCTAAGTCAACCTCTAAAATCGAGCAACAATAGGACTTCCTCAAGAGCGTTTATCCATGCCCTTAAGCTCTCATTTTAAACACTGAAATTAATCATAGATTATCATGAGAATCATCATTTATCATATCGGTAGCTACTAAAAATATCAAATTATCCAAAAATCACGATTGTAGTATCGAAACGTCCGAAATTCTGTTCTCTACGAATCTATGATTTCAAAATACTGTTCACATCACTGTTCATAATTTACTATTCACTATTCACTATTCATTAATTATTCACTATTCACTATTCACTATTCACTTCACTATTCACTATTCATTTCACTATTCACCCGAATGTTGTAATTTGTATTAAAATTGTCCAACGGTCTCCAAAAATCATAAAATTGAATCTAACCACATATTCGGGGTTCTAACAGTCTAGGGAGCATTTTCTACCATTCTAGCAGAGTTTCATTAACGTTGGGTCAAAACCCCAATTCTTGAAGACGCAGTAAAACGGCTCCTATAACAAAAATTACTTCGCTAGAAAGGTTACAGCTACCTTAGATAGTAATTTTATGACGAAAAATAGCAAAAATGGCTTACCACTGGTTCGGATCTCCCTCATTTTCCCCTTCTTTCTTCCTTCCTTCCTTCCGTTTCTTTCTCTCGGCTCTTCTTCTTCTCCTTCTCTGCAAGTTTTTCTTTTATTTTCTTTTCTTTTGTTTTTTTTTTTTTTGTTCTCTCTTGTCGGCACACATTTAAGATAAGCATCTTCTTTTTCTTTTTATATTCTTTCTTCTTGTTTTTTATTGTTGGGTGGAGATGAGCATATTTGTTATTTATTTATTTTTTTTATACACGTTGGATAGTCACATGTTGGAGAGTGAGAGATTGCAATTTAAAATGAATTACATGTTGGAGAGTGAGAGGTTGCAATTTAAAATGAAAGTTGATATTTAAATGATCCAATGCACCTCGTCCTCAAGAATTAACCAACTCCCCATCTTAAATCATACTATTCATTTATTCAATCATACTATTCATTTATTCATTAAATCATACTTCAATCCACATTTTTTAATTAAATCATACACGCGTATATTTAGCGCATATGTATCAAATACGTATACTATCACACGTATATGTATCTCATACATATAAAATACGTGTATTATACATCTCGATATATGCGTACTTCAACGTATATATGTAATTAAATTTACGGGGTGTTACAATCTCCCCAACTTAAGGAATTTCGTCCTCGAAATTTAACAGATAAGGAGAAATGTACCTCAAGTGGTAAAGAGATCAGGAAATGTCTCCCTCATCCAGTCCTCGCGTTCCCAAGTCTGCTCCTCATTATCATGAAATTGCCATTTGACTCTGACCAAAGGAATTGCTTTATTTCGCAATTGTTGAACCTTCCTATCAAGAATCTGAATGGGCTTCTCTTCATATGTAGCATCTTCCCCAACTTGTAACTGTGTTACATCTAAAAGATGTGTCGAGGGTGGATACTTCGTCGGGTCTGAATGATATTTTCTCAACATAGAAATATGAAACACATCATGAACACCGACTAATTGAGGAGGTAAAGCAATCTGGTATGCTAATGGACCAATCCTCTCTGTGATTTTAAACGGTCCAATAAAGCGAGGAGACAATTTTCCTTTCACCCCAAACCGCATCTGACCTTTCCGTGGCGAGACTTTAAGCAACACGAGGTCATCTACTGCAAACTCTAAAGGTCTGTGGCGGTTATCAAAATAACTCTTCTGTCGGTCTTGGGCTGCTTTCAATCTCTGTCTAATCTGTTTAACCTGCTCAGTGTGATCAATAACAACTTTCGGTCCCAACAACTGTGATTCTCCAACCTCATACCAACAAGTCGGAGATCTGCACGGCCTACCATACAAAGCTTCATAAGGTGCCATGCCAATACTGGCCTGATAGCTGTTATTATAAGCAAACTCACACAATGGTAAACTTTCACTCCAAGTCCCACCAAACTCTAAAATACACGATCTGAGCATGTCTTCCAGCATCTGAATCACTCTCTCAGTCTGGCCATCAGTCTGAGGATGAAATGCTGTACTAAAACGGAGATGAGTACCAAATCGGGCCTGCATAGCCTGCCAAAAGCTCGATGTGAACCGCGGATCTCTATCCGACACAATAGAAACAGGTATACCATGCAACCTGACAATCTCCCGCACATACAATCTGCTTAGTCTATCAATCGAGTCTTTCGTGGTCATTGGAAGAAAGTGTGTAGATTTAGTCAATCTGTCAACTATTACCCAGATGGCGTCAAATCTACCCTGAGATCTGGGCAATCCTGTGATAAAGTCCATCGTGATATGCTCCCATTTCCATTCGGGAATAGATAATGGTTGCATCTGACCTCCTGGTCTCTGATGTTCAGCTTTCACTTGCTGACACACCTCACAATTTCGCACATACTCAACTATATCTTTCTTCATCCCATGCCACCATACTGTTCTCTTCATATCATGATACATTTTTGTAGACCCTGGGTGAATAGTATACTGAGATCTGTGTGCTTTTTCTAATAACTCAGCCCTCAATGCCCTATTCACGGGTACCCATAATCTCCCCTGATAACGCAGGACACCATCTGGACCTCTATGCCAATCTGCCCTGTCTGCACTATCTGCCCACGACTCATACATACCAAGATCAGGATCATGCTGCTGCATATCCTTAATCTGTTGAATAGACGAATCTGTCACCTGTATATGCATCTGAGCACAAATGTCAACGTGTGGAGCCATGGAGAGAACGCTCATCATAGTCGCTCTCTCTAAAAGTCGCCACTCCTGGGCCATCTGACAAGCTACCACTTGGGTCTCAACCCGTTTTCGGCTCAATGCATCAGCTACGACGTTGGCCTTTCCAGGATGATATTCTAATGTGAAATCATAATCTTTTAGGAATTCCAACCATCTACGCTGTCTCATATTCAACTCTTTCTGGTCAAACAAATATTTCAGACTTTTGTGATCTGAGTACAGTGTGAACTTTTCCCCATAGAGGTAATGTCTCCACAATTTCAATGCAAATACCACAGCTGCTAGTTCTAAATCATGCACAGGGTAATTCTTCTCATGTATCTTCAGCTGTCTGGATGCATAAGCAATCACTCTACCCTCTTGCATCAATACACATCCCAAACCTAAATGTGATGCATCTGTGTAAATCACCAACTCCTTTTCAGGTTCTGGGAGTACTCAAACTGGGGTAGTAGTTAGTTTCCTCTTCAACTCAGTGAAAGCATCCTCACATGCAGAAGTCCACACAAATGGCACATTTTTCTGAGTCAGCCTTGTGAGTGGGGAAGCCAATCGGGAAAGCCTTCCACAAATCTTCGGTAATAACCAGCGAGACCCAGAAAACTACGGATTTCAGTCACTGTGGTTGGTCTTGGCCAATTTATGATTGCCTCAACCTTAGCAGAATCAACAGAAATACCTTCTGCACTAACCACATGACCTAAAAATCTCACCTCATGTATCCAAAACTCGCATTTACTGAATTTAGCATACAATCGATGCTCTCTCAGTGTTTACAAAGTGATGCGGAGGTGCTGCTCATGATCCTCCTGAGTCTTGGAATAAATGAGAATATCATCAATAAACACAATAATGAACTGATCCAGATATGGTCTGAATACCCTTTGCATCAAATCCATAAACATGGCTGGGGCATTGGTTAGACCAAAGGGCATAACAAGAAACTCATAGTGACCATACCGTGTTCTAAACGCAGTCTTTGGTACATCCTCTTCCCGTATTCTTAGCTGATGGTATCCAGATCTTAAATCAATTTTAGAGAAAAATTTAGCACCATTCAACTGATCGAATAAATCATCGATACGGGGTAAAGGATACTTATTTTTCACTGTCACCCTGTTCAGCTGTCTATAATCAATGCATAACCTTAAGCTGCCATCCTTCTTTTTCACAAACAGGACAGGCGCGCCCCATGGTGACATACTCGGGGTGATAAACCCTTTTGTCATCAACTCCTCTAATTGCACCTTGAGTTCCTGTAACTCCTTTGGCGCCATTCGATAGGGTGGAATTGAAATAGGCTTTGTAGCAGGTATTAGTTCAATAATAAAATCAATTTCCAGTACTGGTGGTAAGCCTGGTAAATCCTCTGGAAAAACATCTGGGTACTCACATACTATAGGAATATCTGCTATCTGAACGCCTAAGTCCTTTACATTTACTGGCTTTATACTAGCCAACATCCCTATCTCTGCATTAGTGGCCATCCTGCCTCGAGTGGGAGAATTTAAAGAAGTCTTGCCACTATAAATAAATGCGGGTTGTCCTGGTATTTGAAAGACTACTTTCTTATCAAAGCAGTCCACATGGGCATGATAGGCAGCCAACCAATCCATACCCAGTATAGCATCGAATTCCAGAAATTCTAAAACCCTAAGATTCACAATCATTTCATGATCTGCATATTTGACCACACACTTTTCACACAACATATTGGGGTAGATTCGGTCTCCTGCTGCAGTACTCAGAACCAACGGTGTACTAATCCTAACAGGAGTTAAATGCAACCTATCTACCATGTGGCCAGCAATAAATGACAAGGTGGATCCAGCATCAATTAACACATACATCATAGTGTCGCAAATAGAAATCATACCTTCCACCAAGTTCTTGTTCGCCTCTGGATCTGGCTCGGTAACAGCCCTGGCTTGCTCTCTGACAAGCGTGGGAATGGGAACAGTAGCAGATGGATTTGTTGGAGTCTGCGGGGCTGACTGCAAAGGACACCGGTACGCTTTATGTCCTTTGTTCCCACATCGAAAGCATGTGAAAAGAGGACGATATGCAGATGAAGCTGTCTGCGACGCAGTGCCTGGCATGGAACGCCAACCACTCTGACTGCCTGGTCCCCTATGCGGCCTGGTGCCCGAACCGACGATCCCTGTGTCGGTGGCCTCGTAACAGACTGTGATATTCTGCCTGCCGGTGGTGGTAGCGTTGCTGCTGGAGGAGTAACTGGAGTAGGCCTCTCAACTATCTTTGCCTTTTTCTGTTCACCCCACCAGTTTCTGTCCCATCTCTGCTTTCTCGGACTCTGATAAGATACTTGCTGCTCTATACCTGCCTGTGATGTGCGCATTGCTCGTGGTGGCTTATTTTTCATCTCGACTGTCTCATAATCCAGTGCCTGTCGCACTGCCTGATCATAAGTCTGAACACCAGCAAGAGCTAAACCTTTCTGGATTGGATCATTAAATCCTTCCCTGAGCCTTTTCATTCGCATCAGATCTGTTTGTACCATCTCAGGGGCAAACAAGGCTAGCCTATTGAACTCAAATTCATATTCTCTCACAGACATGTTCCCTTGCTGTAATTCTATAAATTGCTTATGTCGTTTATCTACCTCAGACGGGGGATAGTACGTCTTATAGAATACTTCTTTGAATTTATCCCAAGTATCTATGGGTCCTTGAGCTCGGCTTATTGTCTGCCACCATCTCTCAACCTTACTCGAGAATTTAAATCGAGCAAGTCTAATCTTGTCTTTATCCTGTACATGCATATCCTCAAATATAGCTTCTATCCGTATAAGCCAATCCTCAGCAACTTCCAACTCTAGACTGCCATCAAATAGAGGCGGTTCTCGTCTCTTAAATGCTTTCATCACCTCTTCATATCTGCGAGTCTCTTCTATATCAGCATGTGGCTCTACTGTTTCCTGCACTGGCACAGGTCGCTGGGCAGACGCACCCGCACTACTGGCGCCAACCTCGGGTACTACAGGTGCTGGCGGCCCCTGTAAATTATCCTGCAGACGTGTTATCATACGCATCATCTCAGCATTTTGTCTCTGCTGAGCTATCATCATTTCTTCCAGTTTCTTTAACCTTTCTTCTTGTGGGTCCATGATTGTCTGATCCTTCCCTTTCAATCTGCCATTCACAGAGATAAAGGAGCATATCAGTCAGACAATCCGATTACTCAATCTTTATAGATACGTAATTTACTCGTACATAAACCCATAAAACAAACATAATATCATAAAACTTTTAATCTTTTAGGCTTTTAATCCTAAACCTGGCTCTGATACCAATATTGTCACGACGTCCCTGACGTAGGCTGACGTCATGACCGGCACAATATACTATACACTGTACATACCTGTATACAGTATACAATACACTGTCAGCCTTCACGTACTCTCACAATCCATTCCAAACTTACAGAATTTTTTTATTTTTATTTTTATTTTTTTTTTCATCAAATCCAATATAGATCTCCATAATCATTCCATTCATTCCACAAATGAAATTCGTACATGACATCATTCCAAGCATTATATAAGATTACCACACAACCCATCTAGGTGATAGTATATGTATAGTATGTGATAATTATACATATCAAAATAACAAGAATATAATCTCTTGCCTCCAAACATACGTACACGTACTAGACGAAGGTTCACCTGTCACGGAGTTTCCCTTTTCCCTTTGAATTAATACCTGAAATGTTGGAGGAAATGGGGTGAGCAATCAACAGCTCAGTGAATATAGTTCTTGAGATGACAATTATATACATTTATAGAAATATGACATTTAAAATCATTTCAAACACTTATGCAACACATGCATCATTCAGCGAATATCATACATGTCAACAACATAAATTTCATGCTTTTCAATAATACAATGCACAATTTCCCACCTCCGCAAGGCAAGAGAGCGGGTCTAACCCTTGTATGGTCGTACAAGGTAGACACAACTTCTCATGACCCAATTCAATAACACCATGCACAATCTCCCTCCTCCGCAAGGCACGAGAGCGGGTCTAACCCTTGTATGGCCGTTACAAGGTAGCCACAACATCTCATTACCCAATTAACAGTCATTTCAAGGATCACAACCCTTGTTAGGACAGACCTAACGAAATGACAATGAGGAATCGCAAAGCCTCATCATTACAAACTCCAATGCTAAAATCAGTTTGCGTGATCCATAAAACTCAATGCCTTATATATAATATCACATGCGTACAATCAAACAGTTTATATGCGTACAATGACATACAAGAACCAAATCAAGAAAACTATACTCACAGTGGTTACACGGGTTTTCTAAGTCAACCTCTAAAATCGAGCAACAATAGGACTTCCTCAAGAGCGTTTATCCATGCCCTTAAGCTCTCATTTTAAACACTGAAATTAATCATAGATTATCATGAGAATCATCATTTATCATATCGGTAGCTACTAAAAATATCAAATTATCCAAAAATCACGATTGTATTATCGAAACGTCCGAAATTCTGTTCTCTACGAATATATGATTTCAAAATACTGTTCACATCACTGTTCATAATTTACTATTCACTATTTATTTAACTATTCACTATTCACTATTCATTTCACTATTCACTATTCACTATTCACTATTCACTATTTATTATTCACTATTCACTATTCACTATTTACTATTCATTTCACTATTCATCCGAATGTTGTAATTTGTATTAAAATTGTCCAACGGTCTCCAAAAATCATAAAATTGAATCTAACCACATATTCGGGGTTCTAACAGTCTAGGGAGCATTTTCTACCATTCTAGCAGAGTTTCATTAACGTTGGGTCAAAACCCCAATTCTTGAAGACGCAGTAAAACGGCTCCTATAACAAAAATTACTTCGCTAGAAAGGTTACAGCTACCTTAGATAGTAATTTTACGACGAAAAATAGCAAAAATGGCTTACCACTGGTTCGGATCTCCCTCCTTTTCCCCTTCTTTCTTCCTTCCTTCCGTTTCTTTCTCTCGGCTCTTCTTCTTCTCCTTCTCTGCAAGTTTTTTTTTTGTTTTCTTTTCTTTTGTTTTTTTTTTTTTGTTCTCTCTTGTCGGCACACATTTAAGATAAGCATCTTCTTTTTCTTTTTATATTCTTTCTTCTTGTTTTTTATTGTTGGATGGAGATGAGCATATTTGTTTTTTATTTATTTTTTTTATACACGTTGGATAGTCACATGTTGGAGAGTGAGAGATTGCAATTTAAAATGAATTACATGTTGGAGAGTGAGAGGTTGCAATTTAAAATGAAAGTTGATATTTAAATGATCCAATGCACCTCGTCCTCAAGAATTAACCAACTCCCCATCTTAAATCATACTATTCATTTATTCAATCATACTATTTATTTATTCATTAAATCATACTTCAATCCACATTTTTTAATTAAATCATACACGCGTATATTTAGCGCATACGTATCAAATACGTATACTATCACACGTATATGTATCTCATATGTATAAAATACGTGTATTATACATCTCGATATACTCGTACTTCAACGTATATATGTAATTAAATTTACGGGGTGTTACATAATGCACAACAATGAGGGAGTAAGTAAAGAAAAAGGAAGATGCCTTTAGAGAACATCACCCATGTTAAGTTTATTGTGGGCCATAATTCACCCAAAGATTTTAATTTTAGATGGTACAAAAGCTTCCCAAATCAAATTAGCCATAGGGAAAGGAATGTAGGAAGCTTCGTCAATTAAAAACTGAAAAAGAGATTGGCAATTGAAAGAACCAAATTTATTAAGAGACCGAGAAAAGTGATTAGGGTCGCCAGAAAGATTAATAGAATTCACCAATGCAATCAAGTCAACAAGTTCAGCATGTTGCCCTATAGTCAGCAAACTTTGAGAAAAGAGATTCCACTGAACCGAACCTACCTGGTCACCATCGAGAATAAAATGGGCAATAGAAAAATTAGGGAACGAAAAGGCACGATAAAGCCTAGGGAATAGATCCGTTAGAGGAATACCGTTAAGCCAACGATCCTCCCAAAATTTGAATGTGTGATCATCCCTTAAGACAGGATTCATGTGAGGGAACACAACAGGGAAAAGGGAAAGAATGAATTTCCAAGGGCTACAGTGAATAGAGCGAAAAGAAGGGACAATCCTCCTATTGAACTCAATTTTCCCAAACTTGCTAGTGATTACCTTTGCCCAAAAAGACCAGTCCTCCTTGTAAAACCTCCAGAGCCACTTTGCACATAGCGCCACATTCCTTAAAGCGATGTTACCAATTCCTAAACCACTTTTAGACTTTGGTTTTTGAACTGTCTGCCAATTAATAAGATGAGGGCGCCACTAGTCATATCTACCCCTTTCCAAAGAAAACCTCTGATCTTCCCCTCAACCACATGGGCAACAAAAGTAAGCATTTTGAAGAGAGAGAGATAATAAATTGGAGTTGCACTTAGCACCGAGTTAATTAAAGCTAATCTTCCTCCCTTCGATAAGAACCCCTTCTTCTATCCAGCAAGCCTGTGGGAAATCTTTGACACAACCGGATCCCAGAAGGATTTGCGTATTAGGTTTCCACCAAGAGGTATGCCAAGGTAGCTTAAAGGCCAACAAGCAATAGAACAACCATGTTTTGAAGCAATTCTCAGAATCACCTCTTGATCAATGTTGATACCAACTACATGGCTTTTGGCCATGTTAACATTCAACCCAGAAACCAGACAAAAACGCCGCAACACCTCCATTGCCTTATCAACATTATTTACATCACCTTCAAGAAAGAATAAGGTATCATTAGTGAACAAAAGGTGGGACACCATCACCCTTTCTTTACCAACTTGGAAACCCTTGATAGAGGAATTCAAACAAGCCTTGGACAACATTCTGCTTAAAACATCAGCCACTAGAGTGAAAAGAAACAGGGACAAAGAATCGCCTTGTCTCAGACCTCTATGAGCATTGAACTTCTTTGTCGCCTTGCCATTGATAATAATAGAAAACGTTACTGAATTCAAGCATCCCCCAATCCATTTTTGTCATCTGCACCCAAAGTTCTTTATCCTCATAACATAATCAAGGAAGGCCCAATCCACCGAATCATAGGTTTTTTTAAAAAATTAGCCTTGAAAATTACTCCTCGTCGTTTTCGAACTCTGTAATCTTCAACAGCTTCATTAGCTATCAAAATAGCGTCAAGAATTTGTCGATCTCTAACAAAAGCAAATTGAGTCTCCTTAGAGACTTATAACTAAACTTATAGGCCTGTAAGCGTTTGGATGCCAAGAGTATCTCTTTTTAGGAATAAGACATGCATGTTTCATTGGTCTTGATATTGATCACACCATTCCTATGGAACTCATTCATCACCTTCATCTCGTCATCTTTAAGAACCTCCCAAAAGAATTGGTAGAAAGTTAACGTGAAACCGTCCGGGCCCAGAGCCTTGTTACCATTGCAACTGAAGACAACTCATCAATTAATTAATAGTCTTTTTAGGAATAAGACAAATGCAGTTTCATCAATTAATACTATATCATCAACAAATAGCATACACTGTGGAGTATCTTCTTAAATATGTTAAGTTCATGTGTCACTAATAATGACATCAAGTTTACTGAACACAACGTGTATTCTAACACAAATTTTACTAGGTTCATTTGTCACTTGAGTATGTTTGACATGTATTTACCAACAAATACAATATTTCTACAGAAAACAGAAGTGGTCAACATTAACTATATTATGTGATTGGTTCATGTTAATTTGATATTTGACTGATGTACATTGTTGCTTTTTGAACATACTGCCCATTAACGACACTTGGATGTGTAACCACCACTACATCTGCAGCCATGACCATTCTGTCACCACCACCAATATTATGCTAAATGCAGTTGAGAAAGCACTTGTATATACATAATATTATCAGAAAGTTTTACATGTCTGTTGGAGAGAGACCTTGCAAGCATGTCGAAGTGAAGGCAATCAATACATTGGCTGCAGTTCTTTTCTTTTCTTTTCTTTTTTGTAAACACTGCAGTTCAATTGAGATAACAGTACCTGTGCCACAGAAGCTTCAACATTATCATTGTCATCAAGCCTTGCTCCCATGCACTTCTCATACAAATAATCCAAGTCTCAAATGAAATGAGAAATCAAGATCATCTTGGGAAAAATTATCAATCTACAAAAGCCACTAAAATGGCTCAGTTTTAGAGGTACCTCCATGTCCAAACAGGGAACAAATACAGCTCCAGCCTCATTGGAAACATTCAAAAATTTTACAAGCCCCCCTGTTAGTGATAGCTTGATATGCATAATTAGGCCTCCACCTCCACCAATCTGTTATAGCAAGCCCAACATTACATCTGGATTGTATCAACTCCAGTTTGAGGGCACAACGAATCAATTCACAGCCTCATGTCATACTCATCCAAGGATGTCATTGACCGAGGAGGGATTTATACTGATTTCATCATTTTTACAAAGAGAAGTTGATTTTGTGAGTCTCTGATAGAGCAGAGTAGAGGAAGCAGATTCCTGTAGCTGACCGCTTACATTACGTAGTTGGAGAAAAGCTATGTAAAGTTAAGTTATAAGTTGATCTTGTGCATATCACCGGTAAAAGGCTTGAGTAGAATGATTAATTTTTCTCCTGTGAACAGTTCAGTGCTTATTGACTGCTGGCATCAAGAGATCAAAATAATGGAAGCCATTGATGCCAAACCAATAATAATGAATGATCAAATTCGAGTTTCAATGTTTATTTGTACCCACTTATCTGCCTGCCTTTATCATATTATCAAACTATACCCAGGCTGCTTCTTCAAACCTTGACATTTGGCAATTGTTCTTAATCTGGCAACTTCACTCCATTTACCAGCTTCAGCATATATGTTTGACAAAGAAGCATAAGCACTTGAGCTCTCAGGTTTTAAATCCACAAGTTTCCTTCCGACAACCTCCCCCAACTCTAAATTTTTATATACTCTACAGGCAGCAAGCAAGGCAGTTAATCCAGAAATACTCTCCCTCTGTGGAAAGCAGTTGAGAAGATCATATGCTTCTTCAAGCCGACCTGCTCGCCCCAATAGATCAACCATGCAACTGTAGTGTTCTTCACAGGGAATTATAGAATGCTCAGGAATCATGGAACGTAATAGACGCTTGCCTTCTTCCACAAGGCCACCATGGCTGCAAGCAGAAAGTAAAGATGTGAAGGTTAATTCATCTGGTTTAACCCCTACCCTTTTCATCCTCTCGAATAATTCAAGTGCATCTAAACAGTTTCCATGCATTCCATATGCAGCAATCATGGTATTCCACGATGTCCAATCCTGTCTGCCTGTGTGCTCAAAAAGAACCATAGCCATGTCTAACCTCCCACACTTAGCATAAGTTGTAGCCAAAGCATTGATGACATGAATATCTTTATCCAGTTGGATCCTATAAGCATAAGCATGAATTTCTTTTGCTAATTTTAAATTCCCAAGCTGGGAAAAAGACTTAAGCAGGCTGATCAGAGTTACAGGATCAGGCTTCATTCTTTCGCTTTGCATCATCTGGAACAATGCTAAAGCTTCATCACCATTCCCATGATTCACACAACCTAACATCATTGATGTCCATGATACCAAGTCTCTATTGGTTATCCTGTTGAAAACTTTCCTTGCAACGTCAATTCGACCACATTTTGCATACATGTAAAGGATCTGATTGGATATTTCAGTGTTTGGCTCTAGTCTTTGTCTCACTATGTATCCATGGATCCCCATTCCAGCTCTTATGTCCCTGAGATCCACAGATGCAGAGAGAATACTGAACATGGTTGCTGAGTTTGGTTTAATACCTGCTTTGATCATTCTATAAAATGTCTCCATAGCCTTGTCAGCCAACCCACTTCCAAGATATCCAGAAATCATCACATTATACAATATTGAATCCCTCGATTCCACCTCATCAAACAACTTCCTAGCATGATTTATGCTATTGCATTTGGAGTACATATCAACTAAAGCAGTGATTGCAATTAGATCCATGAATACTCCTGATCTAATTATGTAAGCATGAATGCTCTTCCCTTGATGTAGAAGCTTCAAATCCGCACAACCCAGAAGCCCATTTGCCAGAGTAATCAAATCAGGCATATTATTTTCCTGCATGAAGCAACAAAAAAGATTTGAAGCTCTCCATGGCTGCCCAATTTGGATATACCCGGCAAGCATTGCATTCCAAGAAGCAACAGTTCTCGTGTTCATCCTTTTAAAAATGGATTCCGCCACATCCAGCACCCCACTTTTTATGTACATGTCCATGAGACTTGTCTCAAGAACTTCATCAAAACAATCAATTCCTCTTCTAATAGCATAGCCATGGATCGCTTGACCCTCTTCGAGAAGTTGCAACTGAGAAGCTACCTGAAGCAAGCTTACTAGAGTCACCCTATTTGGATCCAAACCTTCTTTTTGCATGAACCTAACAATTCTAAAAGCCTCATAGGCATGAGTATCAGCAATTTGTGCATAAGCAGTGATCATTGCTGTGTGAGTAACAACGTCCCTATCAGACATTTCTTCAAACACTTTCCGTGCATCTTCCATATCTCCACATTTGGAGTAGAATCCAATAAGGGAAGAGCCCACATACCCATCTGTGTTCAGCCTCAATTTAAAAGCATCTACATGAACTTCTCTTCCAAATTCTACGGTTCCAAGCTCTGTACAACTCTTTAAAATAACTGTGAGTGTTGAACTATCTGCATCAATATTAAGCTGCTTCAAATTTGAATATAACCTTAGAACTTCGTTATAATAAGCAGAACGGAAGTACCCGACAAGGATCGAGTTCCAGAGAGAAAGATTTCTGTTGATGATTCTGTGGAACACCCATCTTGATTCTGCTAAACAGCCGTGATGGGCGTAGCAATTCAGGAGCTTGGAGCCCAGGAAAATGTGATTTTGGAGCCCAAAAACGATTAAGCAAGCGTGAATTTGTCTCAGAGAATTGATATCAGGGCAGTTATTCAAATGCGAAACGAGTCTTTGAGTAACTGGAATTGGTGAAGAGAGTGACTCGGCTGTAATTGAGTTACAGAAAAATCGAGAAAGAATGCAATTGGGCAGAGCATAAAGAGTTTTCCGAGTTGAAGAACTCAACCACCCAGATGCCGAAACAATCATTTTTAACTGAATTTCATGTCAACAAGTGACTTTCTGATGGATATTAATCAGATTTGTAATTTCTCTCGAGAGAACTAAATCATTGAGGAAATGTAAGAATGATCTTCTTCTAGGAACTCAAAATGATAGCAAGACTTAATTTTTAGAGCAATGCAACACTTAATACATACTTATTAAATGCTAAAAAACGATAATTAAATGACGAGAAATAAATGACAACACAAAATAACATGTTTTTATATTAAATGTTTTTTTAAAATTTAAAATTATTTGGATATTCTTTGTTATTAGTCGTCTCTCCAATACGATTAATTTTTATTACTTTCTATCTTTATTACTTTTATAGTTTTTAATTTTTTCTTATATCTTTGTTAGTTGGTTACCTAAAAGGAAAAAAAAATTATAAGAAATATTATTAATAAATTTTTTAGAGGAAAATAAACTTTGTTTTAACACTTAAAATTTATAAGATATAATTACAAAAAAACCTATAAAACAAAATCAAAATAGCTTCTTTGGGAAAAAATATATGTATATAAATTAAATCAACCTAAACAAAAAATTTTAAACATCCAACAATTTTATATTATAACTTTTTGGTGTTAAAAATAATTTTTCATCTACATTATCAAAAAATTATCAATACTATCAATTTGTTTCTAAGAATAAAAATATTTTTTATTTTAGATGTGCCTAGAAAAAAAATTTAGAGGTGCAACAATCATATCTTATAAATTTTTAGGTGTTTAAAAATAAAAATGTCACCAACACTACTCTTGAATTTTTTTTTCCTTTTTTAGAATAAAAAATAAATAAATAAACTAATCGAATAAAAAGGAGAAAAGAAATAAAAACAAGCATGCACGTCTTTTTAGCCTTTTTTTTTTTTTTTTGTAAAATAAACTTTTATTTAACCATTTTGCTCTCTCATTCAATTTGCCTCTCTCCTTATTTAATTTGCTTATGTATATGCTTGCTACATGGACAAAGTACAAATTGAAAAACAATTTGATTGTAAGTTGAGGATTTCTCTAATTTTTATTCCCTCTTCTACGGCCTAAATAATTTTTATAATTTTTTTTTTTGAAGAGAAGTTTTTATTATTTTTAACTTAAAAAATGGTTTTTTAATAAAAACCCAATTCTAAATTATATAATGCCACATTGCATCTTCCAAATTCTTATGAGATAAAGCAGACACTGAGTATCAAGACTAGTATAACTTTATTTTTACAATTTAAACATCATTACAGTGTAACTCTGCTGTTCTTAAATAAAGAAAACAAAGAATTGTATCACCTTCTATAAAAAAAACAACTGCAAGGTCACATTTCTACACCCCCTAAGCTCCTGAAGTTTGAGCATTTTTACTTAGTAAAGGAAGTAAGCCTGTGATCATCAAATAAATAAACCCAGAATTTCAGTGCTGAAAAATCTTGATTCTCTTTCACACCAACATGAGAAAATTCCCGGGAGAAGACACCAAATCCTCCCCCATAATGCTTCAAAATAATTCAACAAGACTTCAAATCGAATCAATCACCGAAAGTTGGAGCAACACACTGAAATGGAGTAGTGGGCACCTTACGGCAGACGTGCAGCTTTAGCATAGCAAAAGAACTGCATAGCTTCAAAAGGGAATAAACAGCGGAGGCAATTCAATCTAATGGTAAGGTGCTCCGTGTGAGATCCAAAGAGAACCACCAAAGCAGAATATGATTGGGAAGAAAGAGCGATCAACATTGAGCTTTAAGAATCTTTCAAAGAAGGGGATCCCACCACAATTTTTTCGATCAATATCACCCATATGAAACGTCCTTGTTATTCTATGGGCCTTCGTCCTTGAATTCTTGGACACAGCAAATAAAATCATGGACCTGATATTCTCACATTCATATTTGTACGAAAGAATCCATCTAAGAGAAGACACAGAAAATATGCATACGAGCTAATTCCAGGAACAGGGACATTAGCTAGCAAGCATTTCCCATGGTACCATCAGGCTCACTTCCCACTGTACAGCAAATCATGCTCCTCTCAGACCATTTAGCTATAGGAACGATACCTCTCTTAAATCAGAAAGATCATCTCTTTCGTCCATCTCCACCAGGCTACATCCCGGGGACTTGTTTAAGCCTCTTTCCTTCATCAGTTCTCTCATCTCATTAACTTTGTCCCACCTATTATCTAAAGCGTACAAGTTCGAGATTAGGACATAATATCCCGCATTGTCAGGTTGCAACTCTAACATCCTCTTCATTGCCACCTCAGCTAGGTCCAATTCAGAATGGAGTCTACAACCATGGAGCAAAGCACCCCACACCCTAGCATCCGCTTCAAAGGGCATGTTCTCTATAAATTCCATGGCTTCTTTGAGCCTACCAGCCCGAGCCAGAAGATCGATCATACAAACGTAATGCTTCATGGAAGGCACTACATGATACTCCTTACACATGGAATCAAAATACTTCCATGCTTCACCAACCCTCCCGGTATGGCTACAAGTAGATAAAATACTTGTGAAGACCACTTCATTAGGTTCCAAATTCTCCTTCAACATATCGTTAAAAAGATTGAAGGACTTAGTGGCATCCCCGTGCATGCCATATCCAGTCATCATGGCACTCCATGTCACTGTGTTCTTCTCCCCCATCTCATTAAAGACTCTACGAGCAGAACCAGAGTCCCCGCACTTGGAATACAAGTTAAGAAGTGCAGTACCAACATAAACATTGGATGACAAAAAACCTTCTTTAAGTGCATAAGCATGAAGTGCACATCCAAAATAAAGTGCACCTAGGCAAGCACAAGCAGAGAGCGCACTAACAATGGTGATTGCATCAAGTGAGAAAGCATGTCTCGTCCTATGAAAGAGCACCAGCGCCTCATAGGCATACCCATTTTGAGAACAACCACTGATCATAGAGTTCCAGGCAACCACATCCTTGTCCGAAATCATGTCAAAAATATATCTAGCCTCTCCAATCATATGGCATTTTGCATACATATGTACAAGAGCATTTTTCACAGTTGAATCATCTAATCCTAGTTTAATTCCAAGACTATGAACCGATTTCCCAAAATTCAAATTGCCCAACTGCGCACAAGCAGAAAGAACACTCGCAATTGTCATGGAATTGGGCAACACACTTGCCCATTTATCATTGGTGAACAGAGCCAAAGCTTCATCCAAAAGGTTTCTTTGCGTGTAAACAACAATCATGGCCGTCCATGAGACAAGCTCAGCAGTATCAAGCTCCTCAAACACTGAACGAGCATCCAACACAGATCCACACTTACCATACATGTCCACTAACACCACAACAATAAACGAATTAAAATCAATACCTTCCTTAATCAAGTATCCATGAACCCATTTTCCCTGATGCAAAGCATCCAATTTCGAACAAGCCGTGAGCAAGCTCCCTACAGTAAATTGATTAGGCTCAACCAAACACTGCCTCATTCGATTAAATAGAACCAGCCCTTCTTCAAAGCAACCATTCTGCACATACCCGACAATCATAGAAGTCCAGGAAACCACATTTCTATCAGGACTTTCTTCAAACATGTGGCGGGCACTTTCAATCTCCCCACACTTCGCATACATATCAACAAGACCCGTAAACACAAACCCATCAGGATTGCCCACCTTAACAATTTGGCAATGTAGCTTCCTCCCTTCATCTAAATCATGAAGTTCAGAGCAAGCCTTCAAAAAAATTGAGAAAACAACATTATCTTGCACATTGAGGCATTGCTTCATACGGGTATAAAACGGGATAATTTGGTAATATAAATCGTTCAAGAAGAACCATCTCATCATCACTTTCCATGAATAGAGGTCGGGGTTTCGAATTTGATCGAACACCACTTGGGCCCATTCGACGTGCCCAAAGAAACCGTATAAGCTGACCAATTTGGTTTCGCAGAGGAGGTCGTGAGTTAGGCCGTGGACGATTAGGAGGGAATGGATTTTCTTGAGAGATGCGAAGTTGTTGCAGAGACCCAGTAGAGCGAATACTGGGTTTGTGTAGATGGAACGGATTGAAGTTACAGTTGTATCGATTTCTAGAGGTTGTAGAGGCTTATGATGAGAAATGGTAGTGTTGGTAAAAGTTCTTCGAAGAAAGTTAAATTTGGGAGTGGTTGCGAGATTTCTGTGTAAAATGGAAATAGCTTTCATCTTCTACTGGATTAGCTTCCTCGTTCTTCTTCTTCTTGTTGTTGAACTACTACCATTCGCGCCATTTTCTTGGGCTCCCTCCCAACTAGAGCAGTCCGTTTTAAATGTTCAAACATTCATAGCCTTGTCCAATGGTTGGAACTTGGAATTCTTTTTCTTTTCTTTTCTTTTCTTTTCTTTTCTTTTTCTTTTCTTTTTTTTTTAAAAGAAAGAAAAAAAGAAAAACTTTTTTTTTTTAGGGAACTGACTTCATATTACTTAAGAAAAAGATACAAGATCAGCTTGGACTAAAGGAATTAACCAAGCAGCAACATCTTCAATCCAAACAAGATAATCAGTAATATGTAAACCAAATCTAGCTAAAGCATGGGCAACTGTATTGGTTCCTCCTTTTGTGTAATTGATATCCCTGATGTTATGATCTTCCACCATCTGCCTGATATCTTGAGCCATAAGTCCAATCTTTTTCCTTGATAAAGTATGACCCTTAACCAGATTGACAGCATTCAGCGCATCGGATTCAGCCCAAACCGGGGTATAAAAAGATGTAACAGCCAGCTTTAAACCTTCTTGTAATGCCTTGCATTCTGCTATCTCCACCGGAATAGAGAGGTTAAAATTCCATGCCGCTACACGCTTTACATCTCCTATTGCATTACGAATAACTGCTCCCAAACCAACTTTCCACATATTAATATCAATTGCTGCATCAACATTTAGTTTGAAATCGCCTTCAGGAGGTGGAATCCAAATACTTCTATGATTTACAGAGGATGAACCTGGATATCTTTTATGGAAGAACAGTAAGTTTCTTTCTTCTTGGAATTTGAAATGAAATTCTTCAACCCAGCACGCAATATCCGCACCCGATCTCCTTACTTCATGCATTACATTATTCCGATGTGTCCACAATGCCCACATAAGTATTATCGCCTGAGCAAGACGGTCGATGGGCAGTTCCAATTCCATTGTCAGCAATTTCGCTGTGTTGTACTGTATCATCATTTTTCCCATTTTGGCTCTCTCCATTTGCACCATGCTTCTTTTGCAAACTTACACTTAAATAGTGTATGATACAAAGTGTCGTGGGCATTGTGACAAAGTTTGCATTTATCCAAGACTGCTATTCTTCGTCTAGCCAAATTATCTCCTGATGGCAAGCAATTGGAAACAGCTTTCCAGTAAAAAAGTTTTACCTTAGTTGGCAATTGGAGCCTCCACATTCTATCCCATCTCCGGCTGAGTGGTTCAGTATTTGAATCTGAACCTTCATCATTATTGGCCAATTCTAACAGATAACCACTTCGAACAGAGTATATTCTACTACTTTCATAGTGCCATAATAATGAAACCGCAACATTTCTTCTACTAAGAGGTAACGATAAGATCATTGCAGCATCACCTGGAATAAACGAGGTGTTGATCAGCTCCATATTCCATTCTCCCCTATCATCAATTAAGGCATGAACCGTAGTTCCCCTTGGAAACGTTGGTACTGATAACGGTTTGAATGTAGTTTCTCTAGGAAGCCATGGATCTATATAAATTTTCACATTCTTTCAGTCACCAATTCGCCATCTTAAGCCTTTCTTTAAGAGAGATCTGCCCCATAAAATACTTCTCCATAAGTATGACGGTCGCACTCCTAAATTTGCATCAATAAAAGTGGACGGAGGGCAATACTTAGCTTTAAAAACTTGTTTCCACTAACGAACCTTCCCTAGTTAAGAGTCTGCATCCTTGCTTGCCCAACATTGCCCCATAATGCTTCAAAATAATTCCATGGGAAGCTTAAAGCAACTCATGGAATATGTAGGAATGGCTTGTATTACTGCTTTTAAAAGAACTTCTCTACCACCCACAGAAAAAATACCACTTTTCCACCCTTGTAATTTCTTCCATATTCGGTCTAAGATTGGTGCAAAAGTATTCATTTTGTTCCTAGCTACCATGGAGGGGAGGCCTGGATATTTCGGGTGGCATTCCACTTCAATTACTTCAAAAAGTCTTCTAATCGGGTTCTTAAGATTTGCTGGCACATTTTTACCAAAAGATAGAGCTGATTTACTGAAATTGATTACTTGTCCTGATGCTGCAGTGTATGTCATTAGTAACTCCTTGAGTTTGGAACATTCTGGCATAGAAGCTTTCACGAAGATGAGACTATCATCTGCAAAAAATAGATGCGAGATATATAGTCCATTTCTACCGGAGGCAATACCTGTGAGGAGATTTTGTTTTTCTGCATCATAAAGTGAAGAAAGTCCTTCTGCGCAAATAAGGAATAAGTAAGGTGATAGAATCACCTTGCCACAATCCACGTTGAGGAATTATATACCCATATTGCTCTCCATTGACTGTGACTGAATAAGTAACTGTTGATATACACTTGTATATGTGTGTCGTCCATCGTCTAGTGAACCCCATTGCTTCCATCATACGTAACAAGAAGTGCCATTCCACTCGATCATATGCCTTGCTCATATCCAATTGAAGTGCTAAACACTGAGAATCGGTCCTTCTTGGGTCATTTAGAGAATGTATACATTCAAATCGCACCATAATATTGTCAGTTATTAATCTACCTGGAACAAAAACACTTTGATTTTCTGAAATCAACTGTGAGACAATATCTCTAAGTCTGTTGTAAGAGTCTTAGAGATAATTTTGTTAAGGACAGTGCAAAGAGAAATCGGCCAATATTTTGTGACACGTTCCGGATTGGACTTCTTGGGAATCAAGACTATACTTGTATAATTCAGTTCCGCCATAGATTTTCCATCATTGAGGACTTCAAGACATGCATATGTGATTTCATCACCAACAATGCTCCAGCAATTATGATAAAAAGATGCTGACATTCAGTCAATGCCCGGTGCTTTAGTGGGGTTCATTTGGAAGAGCACATGTCGTACTTCTTCTGCTGTAAATCTCCTCTTAAGAACTTCATTCATATCTGAGTTAATTCTTGCATATATAGTATTGATAATGTTATCAATAGCTACAAGATCCCTACTATTAGCAGAAAACAGCTTATGAAAGTAAGAAATAAAAGTAGACCCGATCTGATGTTTCTCTTTGTAACACCCTGATTTTCAAAACTAAACTTTTTTTTTTTTTTTTACAATGAATATTTTACTTTTATATAATATATCACTGAAAATCGAGACGTTACTCGTATCCGTCTATCTTAACCCATAACCATTTTATCAATAATAAAATTTGCAAAACTATGAGTTTATATTCTTCCAATCAACTTACTGATTAAGATAAACGAATACATTTAATTCTTCATACAGTCCTTATCTTCATACGAGAGTACTTGCCCTTGTCCATCCATTATGGACACAACATTAAAATACAATCATCAAATAGAATTAATGAATTCTATTCCAAGGCATTCACACATGAAATAAATCACAGAGTCTTTACTGACCGTAATAATATTCATTGAAGTTTAATTATCAACAATCACAGACTCTGCCTTGATTTTGATTTTGGATTTGGTTCTGATTATAACTTGGACGATTGGTTTGATTTCGTCCTTGTACATTGTTGTTGTTCTGCCAGTTGCCCGGACGAAAATTTTGTCGAACTCCTTGCGCAGTGCAGTTTCATGCCAAATGACCCGATCGGTTGCATTTGAAGCAAAGTCTTGTATCTACTACTTGATTTCTATTTTGTTGGGGTGCACGAATATTATTTTGCTGCATCTGTTGTCCACCATTATGCCTAGACCCTCCTGATCCGTTGTTGGGATTTTGTCCCCTGTTCCACTGGTTCCCATTGTTGAACGTGTTTCTGTTCCACATATTACCATTGCCACCGAAATTATTCAGATTCTGCCTCTTGTTGTGATTGCTCTGGTAATCAGAATTCTGTCCTTGCGGCCTTTTGTTCCTGTTCCGTATTGTTTCTTGTAGGTTCAGTTCTCTTTCTACTAACAGGGCTCGTTCAACTACCTCTTTGTAAGTCTCCAGATTCATTGGAACAACCATCTTTCTAATCTCCATTTTGAGACCTTCTGCAAATCTACTAGCTTTCATCTGTTCATTGGCAACCAGTTCACGAGCAAATCTGGAAAGTTCGATAAACTTCGCCTCATATTCTGCCACTGTTATGTTCCTCTGTATCAGTCTCACAAATTCAGATTGTAGTTCTTTTCTGTTTGCTTTGGGAAAGAATTTATCATAAAATATGTCTTCAAAAGTCGCCCAGGTCATAGTGTTCACATCCACTGTAGGACTTTCTTTAACCATTCTCCACCAATGTTTGGCCTCACCTATGAATTGATGAGCCGCAATTGCCACCATTCTTGGACCAGTTACTCCCAGAACTTCCAAGTGTTCCTGAACCTCCTGGAACCACTTGTCGGCTTCCATTGGATCCGGTTTTCCTTCAAATTTCGAAGGATGCATACGTTGGAAGTCTTTCAATTGATTTGCCCATTCCTTTTCTTCAGGTTTCCTGATGTTTTGAGCTCCTGGTTCATTCTGCACCACAATTGTTGGATTCAGTTGAGGTTGAGGCATCTATCTGGTCACTTGTTCCACGACTTGCCTCACAAATTCAGCCATCAGCTCTGGTCCCAAAACAATTCCAGGGGTTGGAACTGTTGTAGGTTGGACGTTCTCTGTTCCAGCAGAGTCCACATTCACTGTTTGATTTGCATGTTCCTGCTCCGTTGGCTGAGATTCGGATGTCGATTGTGTCTGCTCAGCAGGTTCAGTGTCCCTTATGAGATCACTCACAGACCTGGTGTTCATTCTTCGAGGTGGAGCCATCTATAAAATTTCAACTCATCTTTAGTACTACAGGAGATAATTATTTTCGTATAGGGTGACTCTAAATTCAGAATTCTAAGTTCTCGAAAATAAAATGATCCTATTGATTCAGTTTCTAAGTTTCATAAAATTTTGACACAGGGTACATGATTTGGTTTTGATACATATAAACAAGACAAGCAAACAAACAAACAACATACCACACAACAATGGTATAAAGAAAACTCCCAAACTTTCACTTATACCCTCCGTATTCAAGTGTCCCATACCACTCTAGCCCGGTGATATAAGCTTCCATAAAGAAACTTCAATACACCCAAACAATGCACAAATGTCCTACCAACTAAGGCTTCCCAGGTATCCACTATGTTCAAGTTGTCCCATACCAGTTGAACGTAGCGATACAAGCTCGTCCAGAGTTGTTAGTCACTCACCAAACATGGCCTGCTAGTCTCCAAGATCAAGACTCCTCAAATACCCTTAAATTCCTCCACGTCTCATACCGCTTTGGAACCAAGAATAAAAGATTCATCCTGATCTCATATTCTAACCAAACAGTTTTCAAACAAGTTCTCGTCTTTAACCGATGTCCTAAAAGTTTTGAGTTTGTTAGACCCACTGTACTTTCATTCTCGATCTTACGTTATAAAGTGACCTTTAGAAATACTAAACTTCTCAAAATTTGTTCTAACATTTCCCATGATCTGAAGCCTAAAGCTCTGATACCAAACTGTAATACCCCGATTTCCAAAACTAAACTTTTTTTTTTACAATGAATATTTTATTTTTATATAATATATCACTGAAAATCGAGACGTTACTCGTATCCATCTATCTTAACCCATAACCATTTTATAAATAATAAAATTTGCAAAACTATGAGTTTATATTCTTCCAATCAACTTACTGATTAAGATAAACGAATACATTTAATTCTTCATACAGTCCTTATCTTCATACGAGAGTACTTGCCCTTGTCCATCCATTATGGACACAACATTAAAATACAATCATCAAATAGAATTAATGAATTCTATTCCAAGGCATTCACACATGAAATAAATCACAGAGTCTTTACTGACCGTAATAATATTCATTGAAGTTCAATTATCAATACAATTCGTTTAAATAATAAACCTTTAAAAATCAAATAAAAATATTCAGTCTCATAATACTAATTAATTAACCCACCCCTACTACTCTGAACTATGTCACGAACTTGCGATCTTATTTTCTAAGTACCTGCATGTAAAAAAAATAGGGTGAGCTTGAAAGCCCAGTGGGTCATCTAAACAATTCACAATATTTTATTGTGATACATACACAAGAACATTACAAACAAGTTTCACACATTAATCGTTGCAACATTAGATTGTTTGAGTCGATAATTTCATCACGTTCCAAATCACGTACGGTTAGAAAATCAAACTCAGGGTGGCACAGCCCAAAAAAAATTGGAACATTGGCGATATTCCTTAGAATAACTGCCCCATATGTGTGATTCTTATCTTAATCGTGTTCTTTAGTGATGTCACGTCATACGTACGGTATAAGCACGATATTAAGTGCATTCATAAAACATATTCAACTCCACTACACATGGTATCATGTTACAAAGTCAATTATAATAGTGTTCACGCATTCACTATGCCAATATTCCAAATCATACATTTCATTATCAGGCATTATAATTTATAAATGAATTCCACTACCACATGAATTTCATGCATCCAATTATCATTTCATTAGAATAAAAATTATGTTAACACACATATCATCATGGTTAAACAATCACAACATTGCATACATATAATCATGTACAATAGGCGTGCATAAGCAATCTAATAATACTATGGACTTAATTAATTTAACATTCCTATCTATATATCAAATAAAATATTATGAAGGCCTAGAATCATCCCCACCTGAATCGCTAAATTCCAAATTACTTAAATTCCTCGTCGCGCGTGGTAATCAACCTGTACACGTATATTACGTTTGTTAATATAATTACTCGATTATGAGTGTAGAGATATATATATATATATATATATATAGTGGTTGGATGTTTAAACTAAGTATATATATATATATATATATATATATATAATAACACATTATAGTGCTTTGTGATATGATATAATGATGTGTATGGTATAACATGATATAATACAATATGTGATATATATATAAATATATTACATAACATTTTGGTTGCTAAAAAAAAATAATAACACTTGGTAAAAAAAAATGTATGATACATATAAATATATTATATAATATCTTGATTGCTAAAAATAAATAATTGAGTTGCAATGGTTAAAAATAATAATAATAACGTATTGTATGTATATATATATATATATATATATATATTATATATAACATTTTGATTGCTTTAAAAAAATAATAACACTTGGTTAAAAATGCATGATACACATAAATGTATTATACAACATTTTGGTTGCTTAAAAATAATAAAATAATAAAATACACTTGTATGTGTGATATTGTATGTATGATATATATATATATAAGGTCTAGTGGTTTTAAAAAGTGTGATATATAATATGTGTTAATATGATATAATATAATATAATGTAATATATAATATAATATATAATATTAAAATAAAGTGATATGTGATATTGGATGTTTTTATATATATATTAAAATAGAATAATGAAGTGAAGAACGATATAATATATACTATTAAAATGAAGTGATAAGAAGTGAAGAGGAATATAATATATAATGTTAAGTGATGTGCTATTGGACGTTTTTATAAAAAAAAATACATAAAAATGGAATAATGAGCGAAGAAGAAATGAGGCATGAGGCGTTATCAGTGTGGTGTTGGTGGCGTTGGAAAACAGAGGAAATAGAGAGAATGAATAGAAATGAGAAAGGAAAGATAGAGAAGAGAGATTCAGACCGAGAGCGAAAGATCGGCAGTTCGAGAGATCGGGAGCGAGAGATCGAGAGATCAGAGGAGAGAGATCGGAGGCGAGGCGAGGCGAGAGATCGGAGAAGAGAAGAGAGAGAGAGCGGCAAGATCAGTGGCGGAGGAGAGGGCGGCGGCCAGATCAGCAGCGAATGGCGAAGGTTGCAGCGGCGAGATGGGAAGAGAAGAGAAGAAAGCGAGCGGCGGTGGCGGTGTACGCTGGAAGAAAGGAAGAGAGAAGAGAAGAGGGTTTCGAGAGGAAGAGAGTCGCGCGTTTGGTTTTAGAGAGAGCGAGAGCGAAAGATTTCCGGCGAGATCTCGGCGAGGTTTCAGGCGACATGTCGGCAAGATCTCAGCGAGATTCCAGGTGACATGTCGGGAGATCTCGGCGAGATTCCAGGCGACATGTCGGCGAGATCTCGGCGAGATTTTCGGATCTTGTTTGAAATCCTTTTTTTTTCTCTGGGTATTACACTGTTTATCTGGAAATCGTTTTATTTGTGCAATATTTTGCTCTTGAATTATGTTATTTGTCTTCCTTTATTGATTTTGATGTTTTGCGTGTTTTGGTGTAATTTTATTTTTCAGTTGATGAATTTCGACTATTTTTTTATTTTTATTTTTATTTTTTTTTAATTTTGGTTCTTTCATGTGGAGATGTTAAGATATGGAAACTGAGATCTTTGCATATGTTATTACTTCTTTCTCTGGGAATTTTTGGATTAAGAAGGTGTGCATATTCAATTTTATCTGGGTATTACACTCTTCTACCCATTGACCACCTTGAGTGAATACACCTATAATATGGTTCTTTTTCTTCCTATGGGAAGCCTTGTTGTCGAAGAATCGTGTGTTCCAATCACCCGCCTGTAGCCAAAGCGCCTTCGATCGTTGCCTCCCATATGTTTCTTCATGCTCCATAAGATTATCCAATGTCGTTTCTGCTACATGTAGATCTTTCATAATTGTTGAATTTGAGGGAGCTTGATTCTGAATATGTGATAGAATCGTCTGTGCACATTTGACTTCTTCTTTGTTCCGTCAAAGTGACCATCTACTCTACAACTTCAATTCGTGAAGAAACATGTAATCTTCTCTAATATGGATGAGGTGCGCAAACACTGTTGTCCCCATAATTCTTTAACTTTCTCGATGAATTCTTCTGCTTTTAGCCAAACTTCTTCAAACCTTAGAGGTTTAGGGAGATTTTGTACCAAGGTATCATCTGTATCCACCCAGCGATCAAGTCTCTATGCTACATAATCTTGATTGTTCCTTTTGTTGTGCCAAGTGAATCGTGGACCTGTATATCCTAGATCTTGTAAACCACAGCAATCCAATGCTTCTCTGAATTTAAAAAGATTGGATGTAGGTTTTGTTGGACCTCCCACTTTTTCCTCCTGGTGTAGTATCTCATTAAAATCCCCGCCGCATAGCCATGGTAACTCAATGATGCTATTGAGTCGGCGGATTAGTTTCCAAGAATGAGATCATGACCCTGGGTCTGGATCACCATAGAATCTGATTAATCACAATTTCCTTATCTGATCATCTGTAATTACTGCATCAATATGGCCTTTAGAGAAAGATTGCAAAGATAATTCAATGTTATTTTGACATAAAATCATTAAACCTCCACTAAATCTATTGGAGTCACGTGGATCTTTTGACAACATTCTATTTTATCTGATATAGAGTTAGCCGCTAAAGTTTATCTTCTATTTTGATTTGTTTTACCGAGTCATTAGCCATTGGTTAGTGCCCCATTATTAGGAAGTGGGTTAGTGGACTCAGTAGTATGCTTTAGTGTGTTCCTATTTCTTTGCTAATAACCGTTGTACTCTAGTCTATATAAAGGCTATTCTTGATCAATGAAAACTGTCCAGTCCAGTGTCAGTTTGCTTTTCTTTCAAGTTTCCTTTCTATTAGTTAACAGAATCCAGTTCGGTCTGTTGAAATCAGATTATCAAAATGTAATTTGTATCTGCGTTGTTCTGCTTGATCTCTTGTCGTTTTTGTTTCTATAAGAAACAAAATGTCGGGTTTAATTTGTTGTACAAGAGTGTACAACGAACGGATACCCAGCGAGAAACACTTTTTTAGAATATTTTATACTTTCTAGAGGCCTTTTTACTTGAAAGGCAAAGTTCTTGTTTTCTCAATAAATATTTTTTTTGGAAATGACTCTCAATTCTTCTTCAAACAACGCCGCTTGTACAAATGTACGTTTCCTCCTTTGCAGGTTTCCACCGTTCTTCTTTCAGTCCGTGCATATCTCCACCGACATATGTACAAAAGCACTTTCTCCGTTCCCAGCATTCAATCTCCTCGTGCCATGTCTCCCCCAGCACAGCATGCATCCTCATCTTTAGCTGATATTCTCAGATGGCATTATCATTTTCGACGACAACTCACACGTCTTTTTCCTGACTTGCAATCACCATCTTCATTGTCAACATCTGCCATGCCACCTCTTCAATATCTTTCAAAGATTCGACATCATCTCAACAGCTCTTCCTGTCATTTCCTACCGACACAAGACGACAACACGTCAAGCATCTCACTTTTGCTAAAGTATGAACAGTAACCGACAAAGTATTGTTTGCTTTTTCAAAAGCAGCACTATTCACCAACACGCCTTGTCTCCATCTGCTTTACGTACATGCACCTGTCAGCTCACATTCCACTTAGCTCCGCCACTTACAGATTCCTTCTCATCCTCTAGCTGTCCAGATTTGAGGACGTCTGAAGTCCGCCAAAGCCTCCTCACCTCTATAAATACCAGCTCACTCTTCAGTTGCAGATCATCGAGTCTTCTGGCATAAACTATCGAGTTCCTCAAGTTTCCTCCTTAGTTAAGTCAAGTCCTATAATCATCTAGAGTTCCAGTTTACGCTTTTTTCAAGTCGTTTTGCTTAAGTGTGTAAGTGTGCTTATTAAGTGTGTTTATTACTTGTTTGCGATAGTAAGTTGTACTTGTTTATGATAGTACCCTACGAAATGTAATTCCTTCAGATTTATGTTGAGCACCAGATAACTGAATCTGTACTTTGAATCTGGTAGGTATAGTAGGATCATTTAAACAAATATTGAAGTCTGGGGGCTATGGTAAAGACCATGGAGCCATTACTGAGAGTTGTAATGACCGTACCGATGCAGGCATATTCATATTCTAACGTGATTGGCTACTCAGCTTAGGTGAATATCGAATTCTTCAGCTGGTTCAGACCTCTATTTTTAATGTTTATAATGTCAGCTCAAAGAATTCATTGGAGACATCTCTCTAATTGAAAAGTAGTACAAACAAGAGTTTTTCACAATGAAATGTTGCTCCCTTGATTGGAAGAAGCTCCAAAAACACTTCTCCTGTCACACCCCAGTACACAGCACACCCCAGTACACAGCACACCGCAGTGTCTAGTACCCCGGGATGTGATGGGTACGCATACCCCAACCATTACGATCCATAATATTGTTATACCTCAATACAATGGGTCAGTGGCTACTCAGAGTTAGGATTCAAACTATAGGTTGTGAGTTCGAATTTGGGGGAGACCCTACACTATTCATGAATAGTGAATAGTGTAGACAAAAAACCTCGGGGATACTAGACGTTGTGTGCGGGTTGTGTATTGAGGTATAACAATATTATGGATCGTAATGGCTGGGGTATGCGTACCCATCACATCCCGGGGTACTAGACACTGCGGTGTGCTGTGTACTGGGGTGTGACAAAAATACCTTATGTAGTATAGTTTATATTGTCACGACGCCCCTGACGTAGGCTGACGTTATGACCGGCATAATGTATTATACATTGTACATACTCATATACAGTATACAATATACTGTCAGCCTCAACGAACATTCACAAGAATTCCCAATATACCACAAATTAGATCAAATCAAATATAAATATAAATGATCAGTCCTCTCACATTCATTCCATTCATTCCACAAATAAAATTCTCACATGATAAATATCTATGATCATCTCATTACATCATCCCAAGCATTATATAATATTACCACACAACCCATCTAGGTGATATTACATATTTATATAATGTGATAATTATACATATCAAAATAACAAAAATATCATTTCCTCCAAGCATACATACACATACAAGACGAAAGCTCACGTGATTATTACTCACGGATTTTTCCTTTTCCCTTCGACTCAATACCTGAAATATTGGAGGAAATGGAGTTAGCAAACAACAGTTCAGTGAATATAGTTCTTGAGATGGCAATTATATACATTTAGAGAAATATGACATTTAAAATCATTTCAAACACTTATTCAACACATGTATCATTCAACAAATATAGTATACAATCAAACATTTTATATGCGTACAATGTCATACAAGAACTAAATCAAGAAAACTATACTCACAGTGGTTACACGGGGTTTCTAAGCCAAATCGATCAACAATAAACATCCCTCATAATTGCTTCCTCAAGAACATTTATCCATGCACAACTTTCAAGTTAAACACTGAAATGAACCATAGACTATCATGAGAATCACCATTTATCATATCTTTAGCTACTAAAAATATCAAATCATATCCAAAAATCACGATCTTAGTATCGAAACGTCCGGAATTCAGTTCCCTACGATTCTATGATCTCAAACCAGAGTTTCATTGGATGCACATCACTGTTTACAGACTATTCACAATCACTGTTCACTATTCACTATTTACATCATTGTTCACTATTCACATCACTGTTCATAGTACTATTTGTCACTCTTTATTCGAAACATGTAAATTGTATTAAAATTGTCAAACGGTCTCCAAAAATCATGAAATTGAATCTAACCACATATTTGGGGTCCCGACAGTTCAGGGAGTGTTTTTCTACCTTCATAGCGGATTTTCATTCACGTTGGGTCAAAACCCTAATTTGTCAAAACGTCGTAAAACGGCTCCCATACCTAAAATTAGTCCGCTAGAATCGTTACATCTAGCTTAGATAGTAATTTCACGAAGAAAGAGAGTGAAAATCACTTACCGCGAGGCCCAATTGGACACAAATCTCGCGTTCTTTCCTTTTTCCTCTCTTCCGTTCTCTCCGTCCGTTCCTCTTTCTTCCTTCTGCACCTTCCTTTGTTTTTTTCATTTTTTTTATTACTTACGAGTACTGTTCATGGTATTGTTCCGTGAACAGTACTCGCAAATGAACAGTACTTAATTGTTATTTTATTTTTTCTTCTTTTATTCCTCTTTTCTTCTATACACTCAATCTACCTGAGGAATACACGTGTTATTAATCGATTTCTATGTAAATCACGTTCCAACTCACTTTTGACATGTATACGTGTATTATACATTTTGATATACGCATACTTAAAACTACGGGGTGTTACATCTCCTGTATGATTCTTCGATTTCATTTACTTAGTGGGATCAACAAGCCTGATCTCAAGTATACATTTATTGCTTCTCTTCCAGAAGAAACACGTGTAGAGATCAACCATCTTATACTCGTCATAAGCAGACCAATGGAACAAATCTCTTTTGCTGAGATTTTTCAATTTCTTACTACAGCCATTGATAAATTATGTGAAATTCGAAAATTATGGAAAGAAATGAAAGACCCTTCTATAGATTTCTCCCAAGCTTGCCGAAAGAATTATCTCGAAATTGGTTGTAAACATGCAAAAAAATGTTTGTGTAAAGACAAGAAGCACAAGTCTTTCTCCAAACACTCCAAGAATAAGTATCGTCATAAACATCGTCCACCTTGGTACTCCAAAAGATTTTCTAAAAAGAAAAGGTGTATCCGATATTTCAAAAGACGACGATCTTTCTCACCAAAGCAAACTATATGTTACATCTGCAAGAAACCAGGCCATTTTGATAAACAATGTCCTGAATAGAAAAAGAGTCAGCATCTTATTCATCAGATTCAACAATCTTATTCATTATCCCCTGATTAGGATATTGAGTCTATTTTCTCTGAACAACATTCACCTGATGAAGAAACAATTTTTGCTTATCAAGTTGCAGAGCTATCCGACTCTGACATTGATTCTCCTCTGATTACTTCAGATGATGATGCAGATGATGCTTTTATGGGAATGATTTCCCACTCCTTTCCAACATCTAAGGTCACTCATTCCATGCTTTATGCTCTCATCTCCATCTTACAGTCCAAATATGACAATCCCATCTCGATGATTGCTTATTTTGATACTGAAGCTTTCAAAAGCATGATGAATTCCCGAATACTTCCTCCTGAATGTTGGACACCTCACAAAGAATTATTCAAAGTTACCAACAGTGAGATTTTCCAAACAAATCTCATTACTACTACCAAGATTTGTATCAAATTCTTTCCAGATTACATAATATGGACACATATTATTGGATGTGATCTTCCTAACAAAGATATCCTCATCGGAATGGACATTTATGCTTTGACCAAATTACGTATACTACCTATTGGTATAAAATTTCGTAAACAGTTCCTTCCATATACGTCAATCCCAAAGATGTATGTTATACAGAATCTGGATGATCTCCAGTCCAAACTACAAAGATCATTCACTAATTCTCACAAGGATTTCCAAAATCCTTATCCTCTGTGGAAGAACTCCACGTACTTTGTTCGACTTTCTTTCAAAAAGAATGAAAATCTCAACCCCACCAAGGCAATTCATCCAGGAATGCCTCCTGATGAACTCACTCTTGCCTGGAAAGAATGTGCAGAATTACTTGCCCGAGGATTGATCAAACCTACCACTTCTGATTGGGCGTGCCAAGCATTTTATGTCAACAAACGTTCTGGACAAAAAAGAAGAAAAAAGAGATTGGTAATCAATTACCGTCCTCTTAATACCTTCCTCACTGAAGATAAATTCCCTTTGCCAAAGATTTCCTCTCAGCTTGCTCTTCTTGCTGGATCAACTATCTACAGCAAATTTGATCTCAAAGCTGGTTTCTGGCAATTAGGAATTCATCCAGATGACCGTCCGAAAACAGCATTCTTCATACCTAATGCACATTACCAATGGACAGTCATGTCTTTTGGCCTTAAGGTTACACCTTCTTTATTTCAGAAAGCTATGACAAGAATATATGTTCCTCTGTTGTCTACAGCATTGATCTATATTGATGATATTCTCCATTGTCAACATCTGCCATGCCACCTCTTCAATATCTTTTAAAGATTCGACATCATCTCAACAGCTCTTCCTGTCATTTCCTACCGACACAAGACGACAACACGTCAAGCATCTCACTTTTGCTAAAGTATGAACAGTAACTGACAAAGTACTGTTTGCTTTTTCAAAAGCAGCACTATTCACCAGCATGCCTAGTCTCCATCTGTTTTACGCACATGCACCTGTTAGCTCACATTCCACTTAGCTCCGCCACTTGCAGATTCCTTCTCATTCTCCATCTGTCCGGATTTGAAGACGTTTGAAGTCCGTCAAAGCCTCCTCACCTCTATAAATACCAGCTCACTCTTCAGTTGCAGATCATCGAGTCTTTTGGCATAAACTATCGAGTTCCTCAAGTTTCCTCCTTAGTTAAGTCAAATCATGTAATCTTCTAGAGTTCCAGTTTACACTTTCTTCAAGTAGTCTTGCTTAAGTGTGTAAGCGTGCTTATTAAGTGTGTTTATTACTTGTTTGCGATAGTACGTTGTACTTGTTTGTGATAGTACCCTACGAATGGTATCAGAGCCATTCCTTCTAAAGAAGGGTATATGTAAGTAACTTTGTAATCAAATGGTTTTAAGTCGATTGTCTTTTTATTTCCTATGTGCGATATTTACTATCGTTCTGTCAGCGTGTCTTTTATTACACTTTGTTATTTTCTTACTCAAACATCTACATAATATCATTTTCTCGCAATGATGTTGTCAAACCTTCCTGTCTGGTTCGTTATAGTCTGTATCATCATTTTCATCCTTCTTATCATCTTCTGTCGTCTATGTTTTGTGTGTGTAGTCTGTGACTCAGATACTATTCAAGATTCTTAGATTAAGACTGAAGTCTAGTTTAAGGTATTTACAAGCTACCAGGAATTAGTTTTTTCACCTGTTTGATCCAGTGGATATAAAAGGTCAGTCTTTGAGAGGCCAGGAAAGCCGTGTCGGATAGTCATACCTTATCCAAGGAAGTTTTTGGTGAAGCTACTACCTCTACGCCTGTATCTACCCCTCAACCTATTCTAAAGTCTTCCTCTTTTAATTTTTCCAGTCTACCTGAGTCATGCTTAAAAACCAAAACATCTAAGATTGATCAGTTGGTAGAAGTTACCCATATTCCAGATAATAGTAAAATAGATGAAACTATAGCTCCTTTATTAAACCCCTATTCTATGTTTAATAAGCGTCGTCCTTCTTTTACTAAGTCTGTCAAAACTTTGATTTCCAAAAAATCTCCTCCAATCAAAGAGTATGTTCAGAGTACTGCCTTAGCCAATTGCCAGTTAGAATCTACTCATCAAGAACAATATGTCACTCTTGAATTTGACCATGATTTTATTCTCCACTGGTTATCCAACGGATATACTCATCTTCATCTAGGTGCCATTTGTTTGGTTCTTTCTTACCATGGTCGAGGTAACATACCTTTGTTTGCTCGTGTTGCTCTTCTGGATACGAATCTGTTAGAATATGAATATGTCTGCATCGGTACGGTCATTACAACTCTCAGTCATGGCTCCATGGTCTTTACCACAGCCCCGGACTTCAATGTTTGTTTAAATGATCCTACTCTACCTACCAGATTCAAAGTACAGATTCAGTTCTCTGGTGCTCAACATAAATCTGAAGGAATTTTAGCAACTCTTCATCATCAAATGGCTTTCAAATTGCAAGATCATGCAATCCATCTCAAGACATACAAACCTCACGGTACGATAATGGCTTTGGTTCATGATAATGAGGTTCCAACTATTGTGCATATCCCTAGGCAATTACCAAGGCAAGATTTTTATCAACTTATGCCTACTGCTTGGTTTACCAATTATGAAAAGTTTATTAAGCACAATGAACCAGTTGTTTCCAATGAAAGTCCTCGTCTCACAAAGCAACGTGATGGTTCGGTAAAAATCAGTTTTGAGCTTCCAAGCCATACAATCCAGGATAATCTCCCAATACATCATTCTTTAATGATCCAGCCAGTTTACAAGTATCATAAGGACAGACCCTCGGTTCATTCTTTTCAACCTTCAGGGTTCCCTGTCTATCATTCACATGTAAATGGACATTTATCTGGGACTGTAATCCTGATATGTGTCACCCTGAATGTTCATGCCACAATGATCTCTCAGATGATGACGTTGAAGAATGGATTTTTGATGTGCCTCCTTCGCAATTTGAACCACCTCCTTTCATGAACAGATATTCATGCAAACAAGATATCATCTATCCACAAGATGATCCTCCTGCTCCACCTGCAACAGCTATGGTTCAACCGTGTTTTCCTGTCACTCAGTCTTATCAGGATTTTCCACCCTTGCAAAGAGTGTCAGATCCTCACCATCAGACTACTGCTAAGCCTTTTTCAGTTCCCACTGAAATCAAGCCAGACGGCTCAGCCAAGCCAATATCTCAACCTGAAGAAGTACTGAATCAATACCTACAACGGATTGATCATCAACTTACAAGCATATCTTCAGCTACTACCAGTCTTGCTCATAAAACAGATGCTCAAGCTGCCAAAGTTCAACAGTACTACCAGGAAATACGTGACAAAATTTAGAAGCTTGATGCTACCTTGCGATATTATTTGGAGAATAAATACTTTGGTCCTGAATTTATGCAGTATGAGGCTAAAATTAGACAGTTGAAACAACAACTTTCATATGTTGAGGTTGATTTTCAAAAGACTAAGAAACCTCCAATCGATCCTTACAGAACTTTGTTGGATTCTTATAACTATAAAAATAAAATTAAAAAACCAAAACATAAAAATATTTTTAAGCTTTTTTTATCATAATTAAATTTTATTTTATTTTATTTCTTGGTTCAAATAACTAAATTAAGAAAAAATATATAAATTCTGAAAATTATTGCACTTTGCTTTTTAAGAATTTTTAAACTCAACTAAGTCTCTTCCACTAGCTAGGAGTGTTATGGGTGGGTTGGAGCCAAATCTCAATCCAATCTAAACTAGTTCAAGTTAGGCATTTTTTAACTCAACCCAACCCTGCAACCCAACTCAATCCAACCCAAACTAGTTCAAGTTGTCTATAATAATTTCAGTATAAATTAATTCAAATAATATAAGAGTAAAATAATTAAAATCACTTCATTAATTATATATTTTATCATATAAATAAAGGTTATGATAAAATTCTTTAGTTAATTTTAAGTAATAAAGACATCGATATAAAGTAGTGATTGATATTAAAAAAGAAATATATGTTAGGTGCTTCCCATTAATTATAACACAATGGTATTATCTTATAAAAATAATTATTAAAATTTATGAATATCATTATGTAAACTCGGGATCGATCGGGTTGGTCGGGTCAGTCGGATTGACTTATACCCCTATTTTGCATAACTTATATGGGGTCGGCTACATGAATCTGCTTCTTCTACATCTATCGAAAGCTGAGGCAATATTCAAATTACAAAAAGTTAAATCTTTTTTAATAATCTTTGCACATATTATTTTAGGTCTACCTTTACCTCTATTTTTACCATCAAGTGCTAATAGGTAACTCTTCTGAACCAATTTATCTAAAGCCCTATATTATGTGTCTAAACTACCTTAGTCGTTTCTTTTTCATTTTATCTTCAATTGGTACTACTTACCATTACTCGAATATGCTCAATTATAATTTAATCTTGTAGGTCTCATGTGGCACACAGGATATAATGGGATTGGACTAAATATAGTCCAAATCCAATGTTTGAGTGTGAGGTGAGATGGGATAAAAATGAGATTATTTTATCCCACCATTCTTTTCTTTTCTTTTTTGTTGGCTGCATTTTGCCCCTCTTCTTCTTCTTCCTCATTCTTCCTTCTTTTTTTAAATAAATAAATAAAATTCATCAACGACCATGACTTTGCGATCGTAAAACCAAAAAACTCTGGTTTTGCGATTTGGCAAAATCTGTGTTTTTTATTTTTTTATGTGATTTATTCTTTTTAATTTAATTAAAAAAATTAATTACTTTTTGTTCTAATCTCAAACATACCATCAAACATAAGATTACTCTATTTTTAATCTTATCATATTTAATTCAATCTAACTCCATAAAAATAATCATATCTTATTCCGCACACCAAACGAGCCCTTAAAGTTTTAGCGGATATCCATCTTAGCATTCACATTTCTATTACACTAACATATTATTTTTAAATTGTCCAATATTTTGTACTATATAAAATAGTTGGCTTAATAGCAACTCTATAAAAATTTTAATGGGATGCATCTATCATATTGAAGAGAATTTTATAGAGATGCTATTAGGTAGTCAATAGCTAGCCTTAAACTTTGTTGGAAAAATTGGTACAAAAAATGATTTTTCATCATTTTGAGCCAAAAATTTATGTAGGATCTACATATAATTTTGAATGAGATCAAGTTAAATATTAATTTTTAATATCTAGATACTACGATTATATAATTATTTAGCTATACTCATTTTTTATATAAATGTTTAAAATAGCTTATTTGATAAGTGTAAAGTGATAAAAAATTAGTAAACATAGTTTAATTTTACATAAAAAAAAAGTTATAAGTGATAGCTAGTAGTATTTCCTTAAATTTTATTTTTATTATTCTTATTTTGATTTTTTACATGCAAAGTATGTATGTGCTAGTGTTCATAAAGTTCAAATAATTCTACTTTTAATTTAGTTTTGAGTAACTATTAAATGGTACATGAACCATGGTGTCCATTCTCTCAACACAGAATCACAGATGGGAATGTTTAATAGGTGTAAGCTGGCTAGTGGAACAGTATAAGGAAGAACATAAACCTTAGAATTTTCATATAAATAAAGATGGAGACAAGAAGCGCATAATCAGGTCAAAAGATCCTTTTCCACACCCACATTGGATATGGTCAAGAAAGTTGGACACAGAGAAAGTGACACATACAACATACATGATGAATGATGAATTGACATGCCTACCTAGTGATGGTGTCCTTTTTTAACGCTACGGTTTTGGAATCCCCACTCAACCCCACTTCTTCTTGTTAATAAAAAGTATCTGATGTTATGTTTTGTCAGTGTTATTGAACATCTATACTATTTATTTGTTGCAGAAAAGTAATGGTCGAGATGTTTTTGCTTGGTGGGTGCATTGCTGATGCTTCCCCAAAGCTGGTCTGTATATCTTTAATTATGATCTATATATATATTTCTGTTTCTTCTAAATTATTTATAAAAGTAAAACTGTTTAACCATGCATGGTGCACAATGTGCTAGCTATTTCTTTCATAAAATTTTAAATTATTTATTACTTTTTAATATAAGATTATTAAATAAATTTATATAAAATAATTAAGGTAATTTAAAAATAAAACGTTAAAAGATTTCTTTTGTGATGTTAATAAATATAAGACTTATTTTTTTAGCCATTTTTAGCTTTTTTTTATTTTTATTTTTATTTTTTTGGATAACTTTAAGCCTTCTTTTTTTTATTTTTTTTTTGGTAACTTTTAATCCTTTTTTATTCTATTTTTTTTTTTTTAAATAACTTCTGGCTTTCTTTTATCTTGTACAACACACATGCCTTTGGACTAATAGTTATAATGTAAAAAAAATGTAATATTTATCTTTATCCACTTCAATGATTTCATAACATGTTTTATGTTTTTATTTTGCTCGGTAAAAAATGTATAAGGATAGCCACTAGACTTGAGTGTATTGTGTTTGATAAATCTGATGATATAGATTTTGGACTTTATTTTATGATAGAATACTTTATAAGAGTACGGTTGATTGTAACATAAAATAGACATTTTATAGGATGATTTGACAGATAGTGATGTTAATAATTTTATGATGTTTCTCAGTAAATTGAAATAGAGTAGTAAGGACACAGCTAGAATGATCACATCATTTTAAATACACCAGTAATTGTAAAATATTAATCTTCTTCAATAATATTGCTCTACAACAAGAATGATCAATGATACATCCAAACTATATATTTTTAAGGTCATAAATGAAACAGTCTGCTTCGGAACCCAAAGAAGAACTAGCTAGTGATTGAAAAACTGCCTGTTTTTATCTCATATGGAATAATAATGCAACATTATTTATGAATTTTACAAGCTGTTGTTAACACCAGAACATAATCAAAGAAACCCAAGTTTTGGGCTATGAAGACATGTACAACCAAATCCCAATTCCCACCATTCCCACCATCCCCCCTCTCCATGCCTCAACAACTCACAACTACATGATCCCAAATCCATAAAAACAAACTCCTTTCTATGAAATTCTCAAATAACAAACCAAAAAATAAAAGATCTCTTCTATACTTGAGTCGAAGGGAGCGACGGCGGATTACCGGCCAAAAATCTCTGGCACCGTGGCCGTCTTGTCGTCTTTCCCCACCCTTTCAAGCTCCTTTCTTCTAGCCCTAATTCATTATTATTATTACTATTATTGTTGTTGTTGTCATCATTATCAAGTTGCTGCTGAGTAGGTAGGCATGTTGCCACTGCAGTGACCGGGGAAATGGAGCTGCTTCCTCCGCGAGATCTCCTTCTCCCTCGTGCCCATCCATTTCTAGAAGCGTTTCTCCGCTCTAATGCAGTTTGCCAAGGATGACCAGTAGCTCTCATTAGCCCTCCAATCGTTTGGAGATCTTCCGTTACCTCATGCCTTGACAAAGAAACAATACCAGGAAGAATATCCCTCTGAAAATCCTTTCGCTGCCTCCCCCGCCTTGCCTGGCCCCTGCGCCGCCTAGTAGTTGTAAATGATGGCCCAACAGTTTCTTCGTTCTTTAGAATCTCCGGCTCACCCGGCTTACACCAGTCTTCATCCACCTTGGTCTCTTCGAGATTTAACGTCATTCTCTCGAAATAATCACTCTCGTCTGACGAATATGTTTCAAACTCATGACTGCCCTTTCCCTTCAAAGTTGAATCAAGAGCACCTGCATGGGAAGAAACCGCCTCGGCCAACCAATGGAGGGAATCACTTAGAGATGGTGCTCCAGGAAGTTGACAACTATCGTCTTTTGAACAATTTTGAACACATGATGAAATGGTAACCAAAGCTTCTGCAGCAACTTTGACAAGTTCCATAGTTGAGTCTTGCATTACACCGCATTGTGATAACTGGGTTGGCATCTTGAGTTTGTTTTCTGCGAACTTATCAGGAAGCATAGCCTCAGCAGTGTCGGGACATGGAAGAACTTCCAAGTCTATTTCACGAGCAATCTTCACAGTATCCTTTGGAATGGAGCATTTTAATGGCTCTTCCTCATCACTAGCACATTCATTCAGATCAAGGTGACCTCTAGTAGAACTAGAAATTTGCTCACCTGGTTCGTTGACAACGACCAGATTCTCCATGGATGGATGTTGACCTGAGTCAGATAATGCAGGCTCCTGAGACAAGTCGATGTCAAGTACAACCTTTCCACTATTCTGAAAGGGCAATCTTTCAGATGAACTTTGTGGTGTTTTCAAGGAGTTTCGAGAAACTAAGTCCTTAGAATCATGAGGCTTGTTGCCAAGAATAGAAACTCCAAAAATCGTTTTAGTACCTAGACTGTCATATTTCTCAGTCCTAGAGACTTCAGCAGTGTCATGTGTGCATGAAGCTGAAGTAGAATCCTGAACAGGAGTAGGTTTTGTTCTAAACCAGGGCGGAAATGCTCCCATTGAATCTTCATTTTTCTCTTCTCCATCAACAATTAGAGGGTCTTGTCGGGCAATCATCCCTTCTTCAGATCCATTCGGAAGGGCCTCCAGGTTCAAGTTCATATCCTTTCGGGATTTCACATCCTTGCAGTCTGAACCCTTGAGATATTTTGTGCTCCGATGATTTTCAAAATGCTCGATCACTGAATTGTTTTCACCACTGCAATTCAGGTAATCAAAGCTGACTAAATGGTGGCGAGTCTGTGATGCATTGGACTCGGACAGGGACCCGTTTAAAAATCCATTTCGATACGATACTTCACTACCAAAACTTGAGTTCGATCTCAGATGATTATTAAGATGCCATTTGCCCTCATTAAATTTCGGGCTTTGGATTGATGCATTGGAACTCTTGCTTGATTGAACAGAAGGGTTAAAGCAATGCATTCCTTTAACAGCATCCAGGTTTTGGGTCAAACTACTTGTTGGCCTCCTCATGGATGAAGCAGATGGAGATGCTGAATTGGAAACGTCAGGAACAACCAGATATTGATTAGGCATAGGAGGAGCTGCAACTGGTCCCCAAAGGTTGTGATTGGCAATACTTTGACTTCTTTCAGAGGTACCCACACCAAAAGCTGCATTTCCACTCCATGTTTCACTTCTATTGCCATCAGGCAAAAGAAATGGTGGAGGAGATGCATGAGCTTCTTTGGCCTCAGTTTTTACAATTTTTGAAGTAGAGGGGAACCTCTCAGGGCCAAAATCTTGAGAAAAGGCATTCATCTTGATTCCACTTTGACCTGTAAGCAGAGGGGAAATTCACTACGTCTCAGGTTCAAGCAAGAAGAAAAGCAACAAGAGTTGGAAGAGAAGTTTTTTAACACTGTGCATAATGATAATTAATTAAGATCTGCTATTGGATACGGTGGTAAGTTGCCAGAACAGAGCTATTTTGGTCCACCACTGAGCTAGCATACAAGTAATGTGCAATGAGAATTCAATTTGTGTACCTCAGTTGTATCCACACCAAGCACACACAATTTAATTCATATTCTGGAACTAATCATAATGAAGTATCTGCCGTAAACCCTTTCTTTTTTTTATTAGTAACGCATTATCAACTCTTTCACTTGTAAAAACCCGAGGAGTTGCTTACTGCCCACTGCCAAAGCTGAGTTCAGATAAACACCTCAGGAAGCATTGGTGTAGAAACCAACTCTTACGAACATCACAAAAATATATATCCTTTGGGAGCAACCTCAGGGTCCAATGAGTCATAGTAATCCATAATTCAGTGTGTGTGGATGCGATTAGGCTGGAAAGTCTAATGCCACTACGATATCAAAGAATTAAAAATAAAAAACTTTCACATCAAGTTAGAGCACCCCTTCTAAAGAAGAGATTAGAATTTCTACATTCTTCTCATGTTCCTCCTCTTTTTTTCTCACATTTTGAAGATTTCATAAGCCAAGACAAAAGAAATCAGTTATCCATGATAACAAATAAAACTAATATGCTGTTAGACTGTAAACATGCTCTTAAAGCCAGTCACATGCATAACAACCAGAAGGCATTAAAGTGAATTGCACATTTACAAAATAACAGAACACCCAAATCCAAAACAAAGACCTCTGAATACCACAAAGGAAGTGGTTGAAAGAACAAGGAAAGAAAGAACGAAAAAAGTTAACAAATATGTGTGTGTGTCGTGTGTGATGTGTGATAATACATAATAAGTGGGGAAACAGGAACAACAAAAGCAGGTAGCTTCATTGCCCCATAACACTGGGAAAATTGTTGCTAGTGCAGCTCTTTTCTGGGAAAATCTTGTTGGCCTAGCATTCATCAATAGGACAGAGAGAAAGAGGGATAGCAGATAAAGATGGAAAGAAAAGAAAAGCAGGCCGAACACATATGAATCTTGTCACGAGTTCAAATTCAGGATTCTTACCAGATTGAAGTTTGTACTTATAAGGTGACCATTCTTGTCTGCCTTCCTCGCCCTTGTCTGCTGCTCTCTGGGTGTTCTGGAAAATTTCCCCAGGAAAACTTAAGAATGCTGAATTTTGTTTCAGAGACGCGTCCATTCCTTGAATTCCTCCTCCTTGGTAAATCGCGGGACCAAGAAAATTATTAACAGAAGCTGAAGATGTTGCCTCCTCAACTTGGATGGGTTGGTTTAAGTCAGCCAAACTCTTTTTATTCGCCAAGCGTGATGCGAAGTTTGAAACACCACCTTGGCAATTATGGTTTGCATCAGCACCTAGAAATAATTTTACATCATTCTCAGGTTGAATCCCCCAGTTTTTCTTGAAAGCGTGATTTGTTAAAACTGATGCTTGAGAAGCATTCACTTCTTCAATTTGATCTGCTTCCTCACTATCAATGTACTCATCTGCTGGAAGTTCAAGATCAAATGTTCTTCTTGAAAGTTTCCTGTTCTTTGACTCCTCCATGAAGTTGCAATCTCCAAGAATTCCACCATTTTGAGTTGGAAAATTATCAGCCTTCACGCCACTCCGTTTTGTAAAGTTCAAATGAGATTGAGACTGCAAATTTTCAGTCCCTGAAACTGATGCTCTACTGCATGCTGATTTTACTGAAGAAACACTGGGGATAAGGCACATTTTTATGGCATCTTCAGATGGCCTTTGAGATAAAAGTGCATTTGAGTGCGAAGCCTCCAGTGCAATTGGGTATTTGTGAATTTCTTGTCTTTTTAGTTCCTCCATTAAAACCCTTTGCATCCTATAAAGACGGTGGAGTTCAGAGACCTGGATGAAAAAAAAATCAAATGGTAAGTCACTGTTTCAACAGCAGAGCAATTTACCTTTTCTCTAACCACGGATCTCTAACCACGGAAGGAAAATAGATTAAAAAAATAGATGAATCAAAATAATGTCCGCTTGACTTGACCAGGTTATGGACAACATAAAATTTAATTCAGAAAACTTGACATTGAACTAGACAACTTTATTAATGAAAAGTGAAGTATACTATCTGTAGCTGAAGGCATGAACAACCAGATTATGTGTTAAAAGCTTCTAAAACCTAAAGAATCATGAGATCAGAGAACTTAGACATCATAGCAATACCGAGAAAACTGAGATTTGAAATGATGTTTACCTGATTCCTGAATATAGCTTCATGCTTAAGCATTGTCTGCTTTACCACTTCTTTATCATTCTCCGAATATACATCTCTAGCTAGCTGTGGCGAAAAAGTATCATAGTATTGCCTGCTCTTGAAGATTTTATCCTCGTAATATAGGGGCCAGCTACCACTGTCAGTATCCTCATTAAGATTCATCATGGAGTAAAGTCCTGGAAAAAAGCTTTTACAATGCACTTTTGTTCCCATTCCTGCCAATTATTTACAAGTACAAATGCGCATTCAGAAACACAAAATGGAGAAAAGCTAGTTTTTCACAGACAAATCAATAAACTTCTCAAATTACTCAACTCAAGTAGGACAAAAAAAACTTTTTCTATTTGGTATAGTGAGAGAGAAGGAGATTCAAGAATTCAAGCATTGTCATCTTTCATCAAAACAAACTTTGGAAGATTCTCTGGAAGGTAAAATTTTTTTTTTTTTTTTTTTTAAGCAGAAACAAAGATATTCATTTACTATATAATTTGTTTTTAATTCTTATACATAGTGACAGTATGCACCAGAGGTAAAAATTAAACATAACGAAGCAAAACTGACAATGAATAACACAGGACAGACCAAATATTACTCCTCAACAATCTAAACATTGAATTCATCTTTTTTCCAATTTAAAAAGAATCTGCTACTTTGCTATATGTTTGCACATTAGCCAATTTCTGAGAAATTAGGGACGCATCTTGAACCTAATGAGGTTCTGAACCATGTTTCAGATGAGAGCACATCACAGCACCTCCTTGAATACAGTCAAACCAAAACTAAGGAATGATAACCAAATCCATATCATAAATAAATGCAAAAAAAGGAAAACTAGCCAACTGGGAAATCCAATAGATCTGTTCAGACACATTAAACAACACACCCATTGATTTTTGGCTTCTTTCACACACAAAATGATGCCTTCAACTAACTCAACTCAACTGAGCCTCTTCTCAACTACAAAATGATGTACATCACATTTTGTTACTAGTGTCCCTTATAAGAAGCAATAACATTTGAAAGGCAAACAAATACAAAATATATTGTTTATACACGACCTTCAAGGTAAAAAAAAATAAGAAAAAGAAAAAACAAGGAGACCTGAGTCAAAAAAGTTGAAAAGATGAAAAATAGACAGTTATATGCCCTGATCCATGTATAATGCCAGTTCAAATACTATAATGATGCAATGATGCAACAAAAAGGTATGCTTCAAAGCATACTCCCCAGTTAATTTTTCCCGTTTGTAATAATTCAACCTAAAATATTTTCTTACATCAAACATTCTAGTTGCTAGTAGTGTAACCATGTTCATGCCCTTTAACAATCTGAAATAAGAAGCATAAACATATTAGAATGAACATGAAACAAAGCCATCCAACCACCAAAAAAAGTTCCTTCTCATTGCCAACTCAAATGTAGTCTGGTAAAATGACAAAACTCCTCCAGCCAAATCAGTAGAAAATTTAGCAACTGTGAAATGGGTATAGCTTAAAAAGATGAAATTGCTATCAAAATTAGAACCAAACTACCACGAATAGATCTCATACATGGCTTCAAGATAAACCATCACTTAAACTCAGTAGAACTTAGAGGCAACCATAGAGTACTTCTAGCCCCATACTCCATCTTCCATTTAAACAATGCCCAGATACAATCAATTTCAAAGTTCTCAACTCAACTCAACAGCATTTAGTTGTGCAGGTGAGGATTTTGAATAATTATTCTCATGCAAAGCGATTTAGAAAAGTACTATATATAGAGAATTAATCAATATGGAAACCCCTTAAACCATCACAATTAGTGATTAAAAGTCAATGTAGCTTAAAGCATTATTTAAGATGATTCAAGGACTAAAATGTAACCAGATAAGCGCTTAGCATGCAATTTACATCAGCAGTAACCGAGAAACCAGGAACATATGTCATAAACTCAACAGTGAAATAAATGGCCAACAAGAAATAGAAGTCATGTATCTTGTCCAACTTCTCTGTGGCATTTAAAGAAACTAAATTAATTCATAAGAATAAATTCAAGATATGCAAAAGGCACAGAGAGAGACTCAATGCACTAAACACAATACCTCAGCAGACAAACTGAACAAATAAATTAAAAAAGAAGCAGAAATAAAAGCTCACAATTGAGCCGATATTACCCGATTAGCTAAGAAATACAAGTTCCACAAGCTCCCTCAATATATTGCCCATGAACTAGAGGCAATAGTTTAAACCTAGAATGTATAGAAGGAACTAATTACAGAGGGATATAAATTTTGCAATGGCACTAGAAAACGACGCCAGATAATAGCATCCAAAAACAGTTAAATAGACCAATGAGTCTGGCATAAGTTAGGGCCTTAAGCACTATTAACAATCCAACATGAAGCACTTCTCAAAAAATCAGAACATAGTCATTTCTGTTGCATTGGGCCATTGGCTAAGAAAATATCCCAGAATCTGTTGTAACAGAATGCTAGAGCAGAGAAAAAGTAAATTAATCTAGCATCTTTAAACATCAAACAAAACCCAATTTTAAGAACATCTTCAGATTTCTCAAATCTCAACAAAGCTTTTATTTTGAGTAACACAGATGAGAAAGAGCCGAATCTATCTAATTGGAAAGACTTACAGGATCACAAGATAACGCACTTCCAAACCTATCATGTATAAACAGAAGAATTGTGTTTTGCCCATTTGCCTCAAATTATCAATAGATCAAAACCAGTAGGAAAACAATAAAAATACAAACCAGAAACACAAATCCAGAGACAATCCATGAAATGGAGCAGAAGAAATGAAAACCCAGAAAAAAAAAAAAAAAACACTTCAGCACCAAGTCAGATAAATCATACTAAAACCAGAACTCCCAAACATCAATCATACTCATGAACTGATACCAATAAATCCAGCAGACCCCAAAATCAAACTACCCAGATAGACAAAATCATAGAAAAACAAATTAGGGGGAAAATTTCATCGATCCCAGAAACCAAAACAGAAGAATCTAACAAAAAAAATAAAAAATAGGAGTACCCAAAAACAAAGAAAGTAGAGATTTGAGAAAGTAAGGAAGCAAAAGGGCAAATTACCTCAGACCCACATCCTCTCTATCTCCCTTCTCCACCATGGATTCAGCAAAATTTGGTAGCAAATCCAATAACATCCCAAAAACCCAACTCCCACCATCAAAATTCAACGCCTTACGACAACAACAAGACGAAGAAGCAGCAGCTGATGTTCCCAAAATCAAACCCACAAGAAAAAGAAGAAGAAGACTAAGAAGAAGAAAAAAAAAAAAAAGACTAATAAACAAATAAATTAAAGAGCATCTTTCTATCTATCTATGTATCAGCAATTTACATATTGAAAGCTTAGATCGTCGTCTCAGGTAGAAGGAAAAATGATGGAGAAACTTTGATCTGCTGGGCCCGTGTCTTTTGTGTTCTTGAGTGAGTGAGAGAGAGAGAGAGAGAGAGAGAGAGAGAGATCCCAGATAAGAAATCTCTACACAAACAAACGACCTTCTACGAACAGTGACTGGAAATTTGTCAACATCGAGTCTCCTTTTATTCCCTGCTTTTTCTTTCTCTTCTCTCTCTCTCACTTCAATCTTCCTTTATTTTATTTTTTATAATAATATTACTTATATTCATGGATATGAAGTGAGAGAAATCGGTACTTCTAGATTCTCTTCTCTTCCCTTCCTTTTGGGTTCAGAAACAAATTAAAAACCCCACCTGCAAAAACCCAATTAAAAAAAATTACTCTTACCAAAAAAAAATTAAAATTAAAATTAAATAAATCATAAAAAACGCACTTGCTTTACTCCAACAACAACCTCAACATTCCTACCAAAAACAAAAAACCATAAACCTCAAAAAAACAATCTCCAACCACACCAGCAGCACCCCTCTCCTCTCTCTCTCTCCTATTATTTAATTGATATTATTCTCCTCTTAATTTTTTTTCTTTTTTCTTTTTTTGTTGGAGATGGTAAGACAATGGCCCCATCATTACTGTGTCCAAAGATGTTGTTTGGGGGGTTTGTTGGTAATTTCACACCTACCCTTTGGTATTTTGCATAATTACTGGATCAGGGGTTGTTGCTTTCTTTTTCCCTAGTTTTGGATCTGCTTTTAGCCGATCCTTGTAATTCTCTCAAGTTACTCAAAACCATCTTTTTATGCAAAAGTTGGTTCCTTTAATTAATTCTCATGTTTTTGTTCAAATTAATTATCAATACAAAATATTTTTTCAAAAATTTAGATTTTTTTTTCTTTTTTTTACTATTAGTACAAGATCAGACTGAACTGAAACCTTAGTTGAAATAAGCACTTGAGAGGAAACACTTAAAACTCAAACAGCAGAAGTTATTAAAAGTATAGTAAAGGGTTAGCTCATCCTCTCTTAATGAGTTCGATCTTTAGAATTACTTATTTGAAACGATGAAGTCAATGTGGTCCGTGTGCCCCTCTCCGTAGTCACTTTCATGAAACTTATGAGAATATTTATTTTAGTAGAAGATTTCAATGGACCAGATCTGAGATCCCTATGTATTAAGAGTAATGGCAAAGGAATATGAAAGATATTTTTGTTAAGTATCACTTAGTTTTCCATCAATCCATAATAGCATTCGGTTTAAACATAAGCAATTTAATTTATATAATCAGTTTCCTTGAATATCATTAAAGAAATAGCGTCTTTCTATAATTATGGAAGTTCCTACATTATATTAAAAAATTAATTGTTTAAGATTTTCCATCTGGTTGATGATGATTATAATTAAAGTGTGGGCCTAATAGTAATTAGTTAACTAAAATTGAAAGTGATTTACAATTTCAGGGTATGGGGTCATTGAAAATGTCGGCTTGTCTTTGGTCAATTGTCATGAAAATTCTATCGTCTAATTTTAAAAAGCTAATATGATTGATTATATGATCTATTGTTGATGTTGAAGAATATCTAGTTAACTTCTACCTTGAAACTTAATCTTGTGTATTATTTATCATAGTTACTTCACTTGTCAAATTATTTGTCCTGTATTTCAACCTTTTGTTGAATAAATTACAAATATTTAATGTATATATATATTTGCTTCTAATTAGGTAATAAGCCACATACCTTACTACTTAAATTATTAAATAGAGTTTTAGGTTATCAATTCTGAGCAATTATTATAAAGACAACCTTTTCTACATTAGCTTGTATCTGAATATGACATTAATGATTTGTAACAAGTTTCAATATATATATATGTGTGTGTGTGCACATGCGTGTGTATGCATATATAATATATATACAGAAAAATACAAATTTAACTTAAAGAATACAATTATAAGTGTAACTACCCATTTACATTTATGAAATCATTTATTATACACATTAAAATGTGTATAACACACACATATTCAATGAATATGAGTACGTAATTATACTTGTAGATACATTTTTTTTGTAATTAGATTAACATTTTTATATATATAAATATATAGTTTTTTTTACATATATATAAATACATAAATACATAGTTTTATTCACTAGCTTAAGTGCAAGTAGCTTACCCGATTAGGCATCTACGCTCCTTCATTTGAAATGCGCTCATTTGAGGTCACGAGGAGTTGTTGTACCCTATTGAGGGGCTTGTTTGTTGCCTTATTGAGCCTTAATGTGGATGTTTGTTCATGTATTAATAGTTGGGACTACTCTTGCCTCTAATCCACTTGTATGCATGTGAATATAATAAATATCATTCATTGACATATATATATAAAAAAAAATGGGTCAAGCCTCCATGTTAAAAGCAAGATCGGACTATTTGGAGCCCGGAGTGAGGGACATAAAACAGGGCCCTTTTTATTAATAAATAATTTTTTTTTATAAATATGTGAATACATTAAAAGTCATAAAATCAATATAATAAAATTACAAAATTAACGCAAATAGAAAATTTAGAATATTAAATAGTAACAAGTTTAATAAAATACCGGTCTACTATTTTGACAACTTCAACATTATGTTTGTTGATAAAATTATTGTCACTGGATTATCGTTGTCAGATTTTGTATTCGAAATCACAATTGTCTCGACACTTTAAAATTTTTGATTATGATAAGATTTCAGTAAGTAACAAAATAATTTAATTTACAAAGTTTAAAATGATATAAAAAAAGCAAATATAAAATTAACCTATATAGGCACGCCGCATGTGACTTTTAAAAATTAAAATTTTAATTGTATAATTAAACTATAATCTTATTTTAAAATAAATAAGAATAAAAAATTAAATTTGAAAAGTATAAAATAGAAAATTTATGTGTAGGCACAAAAATAGAAAATGTGAAAAAAAGTTGAGTGGAAGTTATTTAACTCTTAAAACTAGAATCTTTCTTTTAATATCTAGTTACTATAATACCCTCTTTAATTAAATGTCAATTTTTTTTATTTATAAAAGAACAAAAAGAGGACAAATGTGAAATAAATGTAAAAATGGTCATAAGGGTGAAAAGTTCTAAGAATTTTATTGCAAAATGTGGGCCCTAAAAATTTAATTAAAAAATGTTTAAAAATGGGTTAAAAATTATATTAAAAAATAAATATAAAATAATTATATATATATATTAATTTTATTACAAAATTTGGGGGGCCGACCCTGGTTAAAGAAGCAAGAATCTCAAAAACTTATTTTTGAACTTAGCCGACTAAACACATTTTTCGAGTTTTTGAATTTTTGAAAAAACAATTTTTGAATAAAAAATCAAGCGAAGCCTAATTGTTAGCAAATGTACATGAGCTCCAATCTTAATTGTTAATAGCAGAATGATAAAAAAAAAAAAAAAGTTATAATTGTATGCTCTTAATTTAAGTATCTTCAACTCCGTCACTCACACAACTTAATGTTGGGTCCAATGCATGTGCATTGAATACATCTTTTTTATATAGGGGAGTAATATAAAATATATCATGATTTGTATAATTTGAGATATTTTAAAATAGCAAAATGTTTTTCAAAATTAGGTGGGTAATTTTTAGTATTAGATTGTGCAGTATTACTATTTTCATTCTTTTTTATTAGGGGATAAGCATGCATATTAATATCTCATGTCATATCAAACATGTTGGTAGTGTTGTGATATTTCTTCTTCCACTTAAAAAAAAGAAATTGGGTTCCCTAGATTTAAGTATGTTTAGATGGCCTTTTTCTTTTCTTTTCTTCTTTATAAGCAAAAAGTGATTATCTTCATGAAAAAAAAAATTATGGTCCCCATGAGAGAACTGGGGATCTGTAAAGCTGCCAACTCAGCCACCACGATCCTATATTAAAATAGAAGCTTCTGTTAATTATGTATATCTATATCTACGTACATACTATTATAAAGAGAATATTTAGACAATTGATTGTGTGAAAACTTTTAAAACTAGTCTATATCTTCATCTATACTATATTTAATGTGAATATATTTGAAGAGATTATACTATTTGATTACTTTGTTAACAGTTTCAAAATTTACCCTTTAAATTTTACTGTTATGTCTTTGATTTTAAAACTTAGTCATAAGCTTAATATTGTAATTCAAGTAGTATATAACTACTCCCATCATATCTCCTATTTTTAAATTTATTTTATGAGCAATTTTTTCTCCATTTTATCCTTTTCAATACTAATATTTAACACTGCTCTATCTTTATTTCATTTTCAAATAGAAAGAAATAATAATATTTTCTAGTCATAATCAATAATCATATAATTTATCAAAAAGTAATATTTGTATAGATATGTATAAAAATAAATAAAAGATAATTTTCATTTTTCATACAAATATAGTGAAAGGTTTCAAGATCAGAGGAGAAATGGTTTCTCAATGCATGCTGAGCTTGAGCTCTTAGATTTCGTATTTCCATTATATGTTGTTACATTGAGAGTGCTGAAAACAGAGCACATGCAAAGCGTGTGTACACGACAGTAGTGTAACTAAATACATTTTTAGAGCCTTATACAAGATAATTAATTACATTAAATATCTCATACTCTATCATATAGTATGTTGTGCAAGATTTGACTAACACCAATAGATAATGAAACGGAGAGTAGACGATGATCTAAAACCTACTGAGATGCTGGAAAGATCGTCGGAAGTCAATGCTCTGAAAGAGGAATAAAAAAGAATAAGCTATCATAAAAAATACCAGTGTGGTGCCGGTCAAACCCTCTAATTCCTAAGTCGGTTCAGAATCTCGCAGAGTAAATAACATTGAACTGGATAAAAAATCACGTAACTTAGGAGTGATGAGTTTTTATAGAGAATAGGGTCATAGCCCGTAGTAATTGTGTTATAGTCAAATTAAGAGAGTTTGGAGGCTTCCTAGTCGGATCAGGATGACTTAATAGCCTTATGATCGAATTAGGAGAGCTAAGTAGCCTCCTAGTTAGACTGAGAGAACTTTATAGCCTTATTATAGTTAAATAAAAAATAAATTCTCAACTTTTGGTAATTGATCTTACTTTATCCTTATCCAACTCGTGATGCAGTCATTATCTGTTAAATAGTCGGATACCCTCGTCAGCTCGCCGAGTTGGTCACTGCTTGTCGTTCGTTGTCCCGTCCCGTCCCGTCCCGTCCCGTACAACGTGTTGCGCGACACGGGTCCAAGAAGGCTGGTGTTTCGTAGAACTAGTAGAAACAGCATTGCTATTGGGACACGTGGAGGAATACCATCGGAGCCCTGGTTCCTTTTCAGATACGTGGTTTCGTTAGAGCTTACGCTGTATCTCGAAACCAATCGTATGATGGCAACTGTCGCAAGAATTATCTCTCTTGTTGATAACAAAAATGTTTGATTGAAACGTCCACGTCGACCCACTCACCTCTCTCTCTTTCTTAAATTTGTCAAGTTCTCACCTCTGATGCGCGTGACTTTCACGTGTTCTACAACCATTGAATCAACATATGATTAAATTAATTTATCATTAGCCTTTGGTGTTCTCAAAGATAATTCTCCAACAGGCATTGTTCAAAAAAATGTACTCTTATATAAGAATTGTACAGGTTGGTGAGACTATGTAGGGGCCTATGCGAAATATATAAAATGATGCATTTTTATATATTAATAAACAATTTTTTTATAAATATTGTCAATATGTTACAAATGCATAGTTTTATAAATAAATAAATATTTTTATAAATAATATATTATAAACATTTTTAAAATATCAAAATATCCTATTAAAAAAATTAAATACAAAACTTATCTAGTGCTCTTTTATGAAATAAACTCAATTGTTCTATTTTTTTTTTTTTCACATTTAAAATCACATTTTCTAGGAATCATGTTTGTGTAATTATTGTAAGATCAACACAATGAAAGCCAGGAAATCAATACAATAAAAATATAAAATTAAACACAAAAAATTATCACAAATATTTAATACAATTTAAAACTAGAAAATTAACACAATAAAATTTACAAAATCAATAATATTAAGCTACAAAATTAACACAAATAAAAAATATTTTAAATTTACACAAATATCAAATAGTTAATAAGTACAAAAATATACTAATCATTAACTATTTCAATAATTTCGAATTTGTACTCGTTGATAAAATTATTATACTTGATTTAAATATAAAATTATTCAAATGTAAGCATAATAAACAAACAAAAATTATGATTAAATTTTAGTAGTAAAAAAGAGGTGCTACTAATTATATTAGTTAAAGTGTTCACGCTTACTGATTACACTGCAGCGACGTCAAGGTTGGACGAATTTACAGTGACATCCAAAAAAAAAAAAAAAAAGTAAAAGAAGAAGATGAAGGGGTTGGCGGTAAAAAACTAATAAAAAAGACTGAAGAAAGAAAGGGCGCTGGCTGGCGGTTGGCAGAACAAAAATAAATGTTAAAAATAAATAAAAAATAGAAGAACAAGAAGAAAAAGAAGAAGGACGGACGACGGTCGTTGCATTTGCCGGGAAGACACCAAGAATGCCGGAAGGATGCAGGCGTTAATCTTTCCAATAATATTAGAATTAAACAGGGAATCGATGGAGATAAATAGTGAATAAAAATAGAAAATGAAGGTGCACTAGTTTTTTTTTTCTTGGCAAATGCACAGTCAATCAAAAATATTTTAATTAAAAAAAGCTAAAAAATAATTAAAAAATAACATTAAAGAATTATATATAAAAAAAGTTATGGGTCTGGGTAGTCGTACTGTGGGCCCGCCTTAAAATTATAATTAATAATTAGTTAGCACTTAATAATTAAGATATCAATGAATTAAGTGTCCGACAATAATTTTAAGTTTAGGTAGATTAGTCTCGTTGTAAAATAAAAAGAGAACATCACCTGAGTACTAGAATCTCGATAAAAAAAAGATAAAAGAAGATAAAATCAAAAAATCAAAATAAATATAATAATAATAATTAGTATTAATTCATTATAATGTGATTAACAAAGGAAGATCGACAACTGCATATGTATATATAAATATGCTGCCAAGTAAATTTATGACTTTGATGAATTTGAGAACTAACTAATTTTTCTTTAATATGCTTCAGAGTAAAAAATTCTTAAAACATGTTAAATAGGGTTATTGATTTCATTCCTAGATGTTATTAAAATAGTATTTATTTATTTCTAAAGTTTTTTTGTTTTTTTGAGTTGGTGGGGGCCGCAACTGGTCTAGTAATTAGATAGTTGTAGTCACAACAACTAAACGAGGGATCGTTGTGAAAATAGTATTAACAATTTGTGAGATAATGTTTGATGGTGATGGTGTTGGTGTTGACAATCATAACAATAGGAGCCAATAGGAGGAATAATGAAGTAGGAGACTAATGCCACTTTTTAATTGGTGTTTTTTTTATTTATTATTTATTTTTTTATTTCTTCAATGTCTCTATGTAATTGAAATGGTTCATATAAGCTTCTAATAAGGAGTTTATTTCTTGGATTCAAAGTAAAATGCAGTATTAATTCTTTTATTATTCATGAATTAAGATTTTTAGTAGAATGTAAAATATCAAATTAGGAGAACAACTATTATTATTATGAAATATATTAATATTATTTATAAGTATAATAGTCAAAAAAAAATTATGTATTTAAAAATAGAAAAAGGGTAACAATTAGTAGAATGTTAAGATTAAAAAGAGTAAAATAAAAATAAAAATGATATGTATATTAGCAAGCATAAAGGTAGAGGATTGAATAAATTAGTATATTCTTACAAAAAAAAAAAAAAGCCTATTAACCTTATCATTATTTTTTAAAATCATTGGAAATGCTCGTGCATTGCACATGATTTTTTTTATCAGAAATTAACTACAATAAAATAATAATTATATATATGTGTGTTTGTCCTTTATTATATTTATAATAAGTAAAGTTATGAAAATAAGGATATACCAAATTGGTGTTAGAGTAAAAAGAGGGAAGTTAGAAGGGTAAAATAGGACAAATTCAAATTTTAAAAAGTCTAAATTGTAGGGGTCATTGGTGGAAACTCGAAGGCGGTTAAATACCAAATTGCTTTTGTAACCCTATCAATAATAAAAGTAAACATTTTTAATAAAAATATAAGATATATTTTTCAAGGGTATTTTAGGAAGAAAAAAGCTTTACTATGAAGAGTTCCAAATATTCTTATTATAATATTATATATAGATAAAAGATAGTTATAAAGGTTAAAGGGTAGATTGATTTTATAACTATGGTAAGAATGGATTCATTCTGAGCAACTTAAGTATTCTTGTTAAGTATAATACAAAAGTTTAAACGTTTGAGGGTGCTCTAATATAAGAAATATTGTTTCTCAAAAAAAAAAAAAAAGTATAAAAAAGATTGATAATTATGTCAGTTTTTACAAAATGGATATATATTAAAGAATACTATTTCTTAGAAAAATAAAATAAAAATGAGTGGCACTCTTTTAGAAAATTAAATAATTGAGCATTTTTCAAATTAATTAATATTTGTGGAAAATTTGCTTCTAAATATTTATAATGTGGATGTTTCCAAAGAGATTTCCCATTCAAAAGATTAAATAAGAGACAAAAATGGTGACAATCATTTTAAGAAAAAAATATTTTATTAATATTATAACTTTTTTTTTAATAGTACTGACCCAAAGTCAGAGAATGCTAGCACTGAGACCAGATGAAGTCGAGACCCCTCAGTAGGGCCAAGAAGATGAGCACAACAACAAGGTGCATAAAAGATCTGAATGAAGATTATGTTAACCAACTACTATAGTCTCGTTTTCACTTTTACTATTTGTGAAGGGTAACCTCAATTTCTCTTTCTGATACGTGCATTTTCTTCTAAGAAAAAATTGAAAAACTAAATATCATATAAGATAACATTGAGAGTTATTAAAAAAAAAAGTATTAAATGGCTACGTATTTGGTATAAATGATGTGATATTTCCCAAGAAAGACAAATATTTATGTATACAAGATTATAATATACATTAAAAACAGCCCTAACAAAAAGACAAAAAATCATTCTAAGAGTCAGCAAAGGTGGAAAGAACAATAAATTTGTAGTGACCTTGGCCAACGGGAATAAACCCTTTCGAATTCCCTTAAAGCTTTTTATAAAATTCTCGGTGAAGTCTTGTCGTAGATGAGAACTGATTGAATTGGCATTAGTTGGAAAAAGGCATGCCAAAGTAGCTCAAGATTGACTGCTAGAACAATGAATTTGTAGCAAGAAATGGGGATCATTCCAGTTATTAGTGTCATAATGTATCGCTCATTACCCAACAACCCAAGTTGCATGACCAAACCCCCTTTCCATTCCCATGCCTTCCCTCCCCTTCCCCGGGCCCCTATAAACATAAAAAAGAAGGGTTAGAATTGCATAGATATAAATACAAACCATAGAAATAAATATAGATAGAAATTAATATCATTCCTTATTTAACATGTTAATATGTATGTTTGATGTAGTCACTATAAGAAAGAGGAAAATTAGTCGCAAAATCTTAGCTACAAGTGAATATATCACTACAAAATTTTAACTACAAATAAACATATTTGTGTGTGTCATTAAAAGGTTTGTAGCTATTCCCCTATTTCTTGTAGTGAGTCTAAAAAGGTAAAAATAAATATATTTTTATAAATATTTACTAGTTGACGAGCATGTGTGTTGTACTGAATAACATGAATTGAAAGTTACCAAAAATAAATAAATAAAAGGAGTCCCTAGTGTCACAATCATGTTACCACATGTATCATCATTTGTTCATATTTTGGGGGTTCTTGTGTACTTTCATAGGACAAGTATGATTTGCCTTCAATTTTCATGTTTTCTTTTAAAATTAACTCAAATGCTTAACATCTACCTTATATGGGAGAAGGTTGTTATTTCAATTACTTCTATAGTTGAATATTTTGATGATTACAAACTACATTTTGCATCAAATTAACATTTGATGTGAGTTCATAAGCTTAAATGTAAAGAATCATATTCAATCAAGCTAGAGCTCAAGTCAAGTCAAGTGAAGAATCTTCAATCAAGCAATTGGACAATCTTCAAGGTAGTGAATGTCAAGTCTTTTATCTTTTTATGTCTGCTTAGATTGTCTTTAGGCTTGTATAACTTCACTCTAGGTCTGTTCAGCAAATTCCAATCCAATTTTTAAATCTTCTTAAAATGTTTTTTTTTACAAAAAGTTCTAAATATTTTTAAAATTCTCGTAAAATTGAGTTTAGTCAGTCCAATTGATTATTTCCAAATGATATTCAATTGTGTTGAATGTTTTCGAAGTGTTTGATTTGATCTAAAATGGTCTTAAATTGATTTGATTTGACAGATTTCACAAAAGAAATTTTTTTGAAAAGTTTTCAGATTGAGCATGACGGTCGTAGTCCTGAAGGATGCTCGAGCAAGTGGCCAATTTACTTAACTATCAGGTTAGTGCTGCAGGATGCTCATATGTCAATAGAACGCTCATGAAATTGTTGAAAATTTTTGGGCAAGTCCACAGGATGCTCATGTCACAATAGCGCGCTCCTGAATGTGTCTGAGATCATTTTAGCTTTTGATTAGACGTACTACAAGATGCTCACCAAAATGCAGGACACTCACATGCAAATTGAACCTTTTGAGTTTCAACGCAATAGCGCCCTCCCTGAGCTGTAGGACGCTCACTCAGTTGTGTTAGAAGAAACTTTCTTCTGAAGCAGGTAACGACTGTTCTGAACCATTGCTATTTTCGTGTAGACTCTTTTTGACAGAAAGTTTTCAACAGTTGTGTTCGTTTCATTTCTGTGAAAGATTTTATCCGTTGCATTTGAATTCAAACAAAAGTCTTAAGGTTTTTGGGAGATTTAAACCCTAATGCTTATCTATATAAGCAACACTTTGTCGTTAGTTGAAGGATATAGAAAAATTTTGATACATTTTACACTCTTTGAAAGTTAGTTGATTATTTGTAAAATCAAATTTAAAAATTGATTTTTTCTGAAACTTCGAGTTTCAAAATCTCTTCTCGGATTAAAGTGGTCTTCATTTTCACATTTCAAGGAAATCCAAAAGGAAGTAAAAGAGTAACTTCACTTTTTCAGCTACACTTAACATTAATCATTCTTGCTGAACACATCTTTGTGAAGTTCATATTGCGCTATAAGTATTATTGTTTGATTCTTGGTATGAGCATCAATCTTATTGAATTGTAATTTAAATTGTAAGTGGCGGGGAGTCACTGATTGTGAGCTTGTAAAGCTCAAGTGTAACGGTTCTTCTTACACTCGTGAAGTTAAGAAGTGTAAAGGTTTTCTCACACCTGTGAAGTTGAGAAGCTGTAACTGTTTGATCCTCACCCGTGAAAAGGATTCGATAGTGGAGTTTGAAAAATCCTAATAAGGGAGATTAGGTAGGGGACGTAGGCGAGGTCGAACCACTATAAATAGTTGTATTCTCTACATTTAATTTCTATTGTTATTATTTTTGAAAGGTATAATTTGCGAATTTGTCCAATTTAGCCCCCCTCTTGAACACTTATCGGGGCCAACAAAGGTAGTTGCCACTGAGCATCAAGGTCAAGTTATATTGTTAATTAAGCAAGTACAGGGTATCTAGGTGATATTCCATTGCAATGTCAAGTGTCCATATGCAATTACATGCTATTGATAGTAATGCAAATATTACTCTGGCTTCATTTGTTCCTTAGGGTGTGTGATCTTTCATGTGTATAATTACTTAATCTCGTGCCTAATGTATCAATAATTGCTTCCAATTACTCAGTTGTTTGTTATTGCTCTCTTGATTGCAATTTGGTTGACTCGACTAATTGTCCATGACACCAAGTCTTACCAATGCATGGGCCCCATGGGAACGTTCGCGTGTAACACACATGGATTTGTTGAAGTCCATGTAAGTTGGCCTAGATACCTTATGGTAAGAAAAAAGAAGAAGAAGTTGAAATAAGATCATTCAACAGATATTAATGTGATAAAAAAGTGAGATCACCTGCATATTTATCATATTTACTATTGCATCAATCAACACGACCTATGTATATTGTTAGACTGTCAGCTCGGCATGAAAAGAGTCATTGTCAAGAACTCCCATCCAAATTCGTATCTACTGATAACTTGGTACTTTAGATAATATTGAACTAACTCGGTACTTTAGATAATATCGAACTAAACCAAAGCATTTATGGGGGAAGGATGCGTAAAAGGGCAAAAGCTTGATACGTGGTTCCTTTATAGAGCACAATGTCGGGCTCATGGTGTTGGTTAAAACACAACTTTTTGGTTATCAATTTTTTTTTTTGTCACGACCCACAATCAGTGACGTCATGATCGATACAGAACCTCGGGTATATCCTCCCTCGATATCCCCGACATCCCTTCAACCTCATCTAACAACACACCATAATCCCAATACAACAACAAAACATATGGACATAAACAAATCATCAATATAATTACATTCCCAAAATGACAACCATAAAATTCCATAAGTCCATAATGTTCAATTATACAAATCATACCTAACCATAATTACAACCATCTATGTGTTAAGTATATACAATAGGTATTATTTAGTACAAATTACCAAAATACAGTAAAGTACTAAAACACCTACATCACCAAAATACGGAAAAATGCTCTGCAGCTAAGCTTTTCTCTTCCCCTTCCCCTTCCTATCCGAACATGAAATGATAAGAATGAGGAGTGAGTTGCAACAAGCTCAGTGAATGTTTTTGGTCAGGTTCAGTCAGAACTCGAAACCCTACCCAACTTGATTGGATCACCTAATATGTGGCCCGATCAACCCAATTAAAAAGCTAACCCTACCCCAATCCCACTCGGTATGGTTGCGTTTGATCGGGTCGAGTCGGGTTGCCTACATCCCTAGTTGAGGGACATTTGTAAGTGTCTTATTTGCCTGTGAATCTAACTATGAAGGGATTTCCCTTTTTTTTGTGGTTGAACGAACTGATCTTGTGTAAAGCTTGAGGTTGGTCCTCTAGTTGGGATAGAAAGCATCCTAATTCAAAGAATTTCCATTTACTTGGTCAAATTATGTAGATAAATGCCGTCCTCTTTAGGCTTCCATTTTTTTTTTGTCAATCTATAGTATTTGTTATATAGGATCATCACATACATACAAGTCATTCCAAATCAATAGATCAAAGACAATGGTTGTTGTAACTATTAGTATGATGAATTAATACCCACACCACGGCCCAATAGGGCTACAAGAAGTCCCCAGTAGGGGCACAACAACTTCTCACCTCTTATAAGGCTAAGGAAATTTGAACCCCCACCTCATATGAAGAGGCTCTAACCGAATGAGCTACCGATCATTGACAAGAACCTATTGTCTTCCTTAAAAGAGATTTATGATTGTTAGAAGCTGTTGTTTGAATGTTATAATTCCAGATCTCCTATTAATTGTTAGAGAGGAAGTAACAACCTAGCCAATTGCTTGCGAATCAATATGGGCCTCTGAAAGTCATGTTCACTCATAGAATTCTCGCTAGTCTACTTAGTTGAAAAGGAAGCTTTAAGGTTTGTGTACTACCATCTTTTAAAACTGTACAATTTTTTAATATTTCCTCTCTCAGTTGAATTATTTATTCCACCTTGCAAAAAAAATATATTTTTTCTATCATTTTGTTTGGAAGAAATGTGTAGCTTTTAATGAAAACAAGTCATGATTGGTTTTTATATGAAATGTGGAATAAGGATATGACGAGGTAAAAAATAATAATTGAAAAGCACAAATTTGAAAAAATATATTGTTAGACCACTTTCTCGGCACACCAACCTGAACAACATATCACCTGTTACGAAAAGATTAACTAATACATGAGGACTCTAGATCGACAGATTGTAGTGTCAGCTTGACGAGGTCTAAATATCAACCTAGATGACAGGTCACCGACCACGCCAGTTAGATGGATCGAAGAGCAAAACCTACCAAGGCAATACAATATACTGACCTCCCGTGGGAAGCCATCTACTCGCCTACAGGTAATAGTGAAATAACTGTATACCAGCTCAGCCTATCGAGTTGGTGGGTTCTCCAACTACTTAACAAATAAGGACTGAGTACCGATTTGGAGAAGGATAAGGCGGAATCTACTATGATAGATTCAGGAAAGACTTCTAGTCCGATTACAATAATACTACTTAGCTCTCCCAGTCCAAACAAGAGGCTACTAAGCTCCCCTAATTCGACCAAGAGGCTCTTAAGCTCTTCTAATTCGACCAGGAGGCTACCAACCTCTCCTAGTTCGACCAGGAAGCTACTAAACTCTCCCAGTTCGACTATGATACGAATATTAAGGTAAGGACCCAATTCTCTATAAATATCCCACGATCCCTAAGGGGGAAGGTACATTATTATTCACTCAGTTCAATATTATTTACTCTATGGGGCTTTGAACTGACTTAGGCATCGGAGGGTTTTTGGCCGACACCACATCTGTGTTTCTTACGATAGTCTATTCTTTCCCTTGCTTTCCCTCTCAAGTCAGGAGTCTCAGGCAATCTAATCATCATCTACGTAGGTTCCAACTTAGGGTGTCCCCTTGGTTAAACTTGTCGTTTTATATCATTAAAGTTATATCTTAGAATCCAAATAATAATAAAGTTTTTAAGATATTTTTTTTAAGAGTAGAAACAATGTATAACCTACTTTACACCAGTGACATTTTATCTAACCCGTGGGGTATTGGGTCAGTTTTCGAATCCATTAATCCCCACATCAATTTGTGTGGGACACCGATGGTAATGCCCAAGCTAGAGGATAGTCACCAGCCCGTAACTCAAGAAATTTGACCACCTGATAGCGCGCACAAGCCCACACTCCTGTAGCATTTTTGATAATCTCCATCAGCCACGAATCGAACCCCGACCTTTATCTCGCTATAGCCTTGTCACTTGTTGCTTTACCCTCATTGTCTTTGAAGATAGATTTAAAAATAAAAATAAAAAAAATAATAAAATTGATCACACTCTAAGTCCTTTAATTTTTGACATAATAATAATTAGTACATATGCATATGCTTTCGGCGTGAAAATTAAAATAGAGATAAATAAAGTAAACTAATATAACTAAAAAGTGCAAATTTAAAAAATGACAATTGTGCCATAAAAAGTTGAAGAACATCGGGAATAAAAAGGGAAATTATTTTGTTAAATTTCTATAATATCCTTCACATGATTAAAATTATATTAAGAAGACCCCAGTTGAAAGACATACATATATAGTTGCTTGGCAAAGCAAGAAACCAATCAGAACGCAACCATTAAATTCGATAAAATTTCCAAAATCATCTGTCACATTATTCTTTCGTCCTCAGTTTTCTACTTTTAGTTTTTGGTTTTAATTTCGACGTGGCAGTAATGGGTCCCATCCTGGTTTTGATGGAAACTTCAGAAAACCAACCTTACAACTCCTCATATTTACAGAATAGGGTGGTTGCTTTCAGTTCTTTCCAGCCCCTTATTTGATGATTATCCTTCTCTCTTTTTTTTTTTTTAAGAAAAAACTATTTGTGTTGACTTGTAATTAAATTATAAAAACTAGTTCAATTTCATAATTCATTATAGAAAATGCTTTACAAATAGACTTCACAAACATACTTTTATGACATTATTTGTGAGAGTTATTAAACCGTCTAGAATTATGTATTATTAATATATGATTCAAGACAATTTAAAAAAATTTAAAGACAATATCAACAAACTGTGTTAGTCAAATATTAATCATTAATTATATATGAATCAAATAAATTAATTAATTGTTATATGAGAAATCTTATATTTTTTTTATTGAACTGAAAATCTTAAATTGTTGTATTGAATGGAATAAACAATATTATTCAAAGCAAGATTATTTATTTATTTATTAGTGTTGACATTAGGGCTAGAGAATGTTGTAATCCTTTAGTAAGGCCAAGAAGACAAGCACAATGGCGAAGAAAATAAAGGACCCGGATGAAGATTATGTAAACTAACTATTATGGTCCCGCTTCCACTTATTTGCAAGATGAGAGAATTAAATTCCCGACTTCAAGTGAAGGGATTTGAATGCACAACGTTAGAACTAGCCAAAATTTCATATTGTGTGTTAATAAATTATCAAGTTGTTTTCTTTTTTCTTTTCTTATATATATATATATATGATCATGAGATGTACCTAATTGAGGAAACTAACCAATTTCTATAACGAATACACGTCAAAATCATAAAATGATAAATAAAATTATTTTGAAAACGAGGCAACTAATCAAATTATTTAATGTTGATAGGGCTAAAATTGACAAAATAAGAAATAGGAAAAGTTATTTATCTCATCTTTCCCAAACTATATACTTCTACGGTTGAAGTTATTTTACAAGTTTTTACAGTACAAACAATCATTTATTGAGTGGTTCGACATATGCTTTTTCAACAATTTATATATAAGTATTGATTTTTTTTAATAAATATTTATACATAAGTTATAGGCTATGAGCTAAAGTTGTGCAAACAGACCCTTAATAAATAAAAAAGGAGCTTGTAATAATAATAATAATAATAAATAAGGAGCTTAGTGTATAAAATTGTTATCAATCGGCATGGAAGTGATCTGACTTATATATTGTCCATGGGATCTTTAATTTTGACAAGCTCTTTAAAAGAATTAGTAATTGATTTACATGCCAATTAATATGTAACATTTAAATTGTTAGTTGAACTCAGAACTTCAACAACCATAACAATAAAAATTTATAGACAATATAATGCAGGCCATGATTATTATCAATCTATCAGTAAATTTCATTCGACATAAATATAGTTAATTAATTATGAACTACTTATTTGAAACCAATGATTTCCTGCTCCTATGACTAACTATACGAACAAGGCAAATGTGGATCCCATTATTTTAAGAAATTATGATTTCCTGTTTCTTATATTTATGTCTATATATAATTTCTTTATTTTACCTTTTTTAAATTTGAATTTTTACTATTTTTCTATTACTACAATCAAAAAATTAAAATTTTATATTTTATAAGTTCTATAATTTGAAATTTGAACTTCTAATTAATATTATCCTCAAAAAGTTCATTTCATTCTTTATTAAAAAAAGTTATAGTTATCATAGTATTATAGACGGTGATACTTTAATTTAGTCATACAACTATTTGTCTAGATCCTTTTGTATTGTCTTAATGTATTTTCTACTCCTCTTATTTATATTTTGATTATTATACCTTTTTATCTTCTAACTAAACTTTTACACTCTCTACCATATTCTTATTTAATTTCAAATAAAAAATGTTCTTGTATTTTTTTTTTTGGTTACTAGTTTTTCAGCCCACTGGAGGTGTCTTCTTGCCCTTCAGATCAAGACTACTCCTCCCGGAGTTTGAGGTTTTATAAGGGTTTATAGACGTCTTCTCGTATTTTTCATTCTCATTAAAAATCATATATATATTTTATCAAAAGTATTTATACCTTTTTATTGCTGTAAAAAATATATATATATATACTAATATTGACATATATAAAAAACTATATCTAAATATTCTGAAAAAGATATACAAGTATTCCGCTAACACATATTCTACTTAACTATATATTGACAAACGTACTAAATATATTTGTCCTAATTTGGTACTTTCATTTATCTCGTCATCTAATCATATATAAACTTTTAAAATCATTCAAATAATGTAAACCTAACCAACCAGTTCTTCTCTTCTTGTTTGGATGATGAGAATAGCAAACTTAACATCTTTTTCTATGACATGTCAAATTGTATGGTGAGAAAGCTACCAACATCCACTTAATAAATAGAAATATCAAATAAATGATACAAAACAATGTTAGTTTGGTGAACATGAGCAATTATTGAGTTTGGTCATAGTGATAAATGATAAAAAAAAAACCCATTAAATTGAAAAAAATTAAAAGATAAAAATAAAAATAAAAATTGTCAATCAACTTAGATTATGGTTAGGTAATATCCTAATTTTTCTATTTAATTTCTTTCTGCTTCTCTCCACTTATATACAATTTATTTCATTATTGGTACTTTTCTATTTAGCACTTCCATTTTTAAAAATTCTTCACCCTTATTTTCATTTCAAATAAGCAAATATATTTCTTCATCACTAAATAAAGAAATTAATATCTTTTCATAAAGACAAAACAGCTAATAAATAGTTACTTATTTATGCATTTTACTAATGGGTTTGGCTGAGTGGATCTTGAGATACGCATCTTTAGATCATCGTTTTAATTAGAACGTTCGTACATACGGACGACAGCGTGGAGTAAAATTCCCCATAGTGAGATCGTCCGTACCACTCGTCGCACGTCGAAAGTCGGAGAATTGCGGCAGAAATTCCTCGGCGTTTTTTTATCTCTCTCTCTCTCTAAAAAAAATACTCTTCAATCCCCATGTGGATCTGCGCCCCACGAATCTGGGGTTTCTGAACGATTTCCTGTCTATTGAAAAAGCCTCGAAGTTCTTTGAAATAACGGAATTGCCACTGAGACAATAAAAATCGAAGACGACGACATTAGCATTTAGCATATTATCTATCGGTTTTGATCGCATTTCCCGAGAGCCACTCCCCCACACTTTTCGAGGAAGTCGCACGAAAACCGACTTTCTTGCAAAGTAGCTTTCCCGGGAGGAATTATTCAGTGTGTCACAGGTACTCCCAAAAATTCAATATGAACGAATCATCGTGTCGTCTTTTCTCCCACTTCATATCAAACGGACGGTCTGATTTAGCCGGTAAGTACTCGGTGGTGGGTCCCACAATGTCGGGTCATCCATGTTGTTGTTTTATATTTAATTGTTTTGCTGTATTATTATTATATTAAGAGCAAGGTCTACGGAATTTTTTTATTTTATTTTATTTTTAAATTACAAGTTTGGGCATTTTCTACAAATTTAAGTTAAAAATGCTTTATAAAAAAAGTAAGATTTGTCCGAGAGCCACATGTCACAATATATAAGGTTCATTAAAAAAAATATTATAATATAAGATAGATAAAATTAAAAGATTAATAAAATATTAGTGGGTGTGTCCGTGCATTACATATGAATGTTTAAAGTTAAAAGTGTTTGTAACTTAATATGTACATTTGGGGTGATGTGTTTTATTTTTTAATTAAGTCAAAATTTGTTTTGTGAATAAACTAATCTATTTCTTTATTATATAAGAATATCATATTATTTTCCATACCTTCTTTTTTTTTTTTTTTTTGAAGAAAAAAAGAATATATCATTAATATCTAATTTGAAGGACGAGACTTGTTGAAATAGTTTAGATGACATGCGTTTGAATTCAGAAACATCTTCGCTTTATATATAGATTATGTTGCAACTATCATCCCTTCTCCAAATTTATAATGGTGGGAGCCTTGTATTATGTACATTTAAAAAAAAAAATCACCTTTAATTAACCTCTATATATGTGATAGTCAATTAGGTTATTATTTTCTCAATTAATAAAAATATCAATACTACGAAAAATCTAGAACAAAAAAAAAGAAAAAAGAAAAAAAAGAAATTAAAGATGCTAATTATATTTTAGCCAAATTTATGATTTTGATCATTTAGATGTATTAGTATTTTAATACATGAATGTAATTTGAAATTTAAATATATAAACAAGTAGTGCATAAACTGATTTATCTTTAAACAAATTCTATAACATACATAATTAATTACCTCATGTGATATTATTCTAATTCAAGTTTGGGATTGATTGTTTACAAAGGTAGGTATATATATATAAAGAAAGTTTGACAGATGCAAAGTTATTTATAGATATAAATACACATAATATATTTTCTGACTTATTATTACATTAATTTCTTAAGAAAACATGAGTTTTTAATTTTACAATCTAACATTTTCTGACATATTTAGTTCTGAAATATAATAAATAGTCCAGCCAGCCACAAGGCATTGCTTGTGGAAGGGCCTATGGACACGCATGCCCATTTATTCCTCAAATCAACCCTACTTTTGCCTATATTTTAACCAAAAATTAATGAAGGGCAAAATTGTAAATTTAAGTCAAAATAGTTTTTTTGGAAAATTCTTTATCAAATTGTTTTATTCTCGGCTTTAAAAAATAGAAATAAAAATATAACTTCTCTACAAATAAATATGTTTAACTGATAATCTTGGCTAAAGGGCGAATATGACATAAAGGGTTTTAGGCACATGTCAAGATCTTGTAACGTTAGTAGAAGATTGTTTAGTCTTCGGGCTCAACCTTGTTTATTTCTCTTGAGAAATGTGTCCTTATCCCTATAAATTTTTGACTCATCCCAAAAGAGAGGAATACACATGTCTGATGCCGAAAAATTAGTACTAAAAAAAGAAGAAGAAGAAGAAGAAGAAGAAGATGTCTCTCTTTGGCTTATGCAAATTTGCCAAAGAAATATTATACCTCTTTCTTCGTTTTGATGGAATATCACTACTTTTCCTTAAAAAAAGAAGAAGTTATGGTTAATCTTAAGAAGAAATTATGAGAAATATCTGCTATTTAATTTGAGTTTATTAATGAAATATTGGATAATATTTATACAAATGGGGAGATTTCACATGAGTCAGAAAGTGCAGCAGCCAGTAACCTTAAAGCTTGTGCCATGCATGTGCAATTCATTAACATAGAACTACTTCTTACCTGAATCTTAATTGGTCACAATAAATACTTGTTTAATTGATTTACTCTAATCCTTAAATGAAGTAACATCAAATGATTAAATCAAAACAATCAATATCTTAAATTGTTATTACCTAGTTGCTCATAGCCATTTATATTACTTGATTCGAAAATTACTAATTTTTTTCTACTTATTATTAAACTCCAACATCAATGTATAGTTTAAATATCTTTGTCACATATTAAAATCGATTAAGAAAATAGTTGGCTTATTTATCCAAGAATTTAATTTGGGGCGTTTTATAATAGGTGATAATATTATTATTTTCTCGAAAAAATAAAGTATTAATTTGTGTGTTTGATTAATTACTAACTTATTTTCGAAAGAAATTAACTTTTCTTAACTCTTTATTTTCTCATCCAAATTTTCTTATCTTTATGCATGGGTAAAAAAATTTCTTAATATTATTAATTATATTCATATTTTATATTTAATAATATTTTTTATTTTATATTTATTATTTTTTTAAAAAAATTCTTTTAGTTATCAAACACATCCTAAAAGAACAAAGATCTTGCAGATTCTAAACCCTAATGTTGTTGCTATCAAAGCAAGTTGTAAGTTCTGATGATAATATGTAATCACATGGGTGTAAAAGTTGGCGAAACGAATATTATTACATATTTTGGGATATAAAAAGATGATTCTATTATTTGATTGATCGGATGATCTTTTGGAGAGGGCGAGGGCGAGGGCTTACGTAACTAAGTTCCAAACACAGCAACTAAAAGTGGTCTGCTGCTTTTAGAGAAGAGGAGAAGAAGAAGAAGAGATCCTATTCTCACCCTTTAAATGGCATGAGATTCACAAATTAAGCATGTCATGACACTCATGACCCAGCATCCATCATTAATGTTCTGCATCATTAATGTGCTATATATATATATATTCTGGGAAAACGTGTTTGGGAACAAGAATAAGCCAAGTTGAGTCATGCTACACCAAATTTTCTCAACAACAATATTAAAGTGATTGGGGCATATACTTTTAGTTTTAGAATATTGCATCAATTAACATGAAGTAATTTAGTTTTAGAATATTTAATATAAAACTAAAAGTAATGAGATATTGCAGTTTACAATCAACCCGTTTGGGAGAGCTTTTTGGAGCAAAAATATTTTTAAAGGTATTTGGCAACACCTATTTTTAACTAAATTGAGAGAGAAAAAAATAATTTTATGCTTTTAGAAGAAGTTGGGGAGACCAATTTTTTTAAAAAATGTTTTTTCGAAAAGCGATTCTAAAAAAGTTCTCCGTAACAGAGCCAATATTATATTACTTTGATCATTTTTATCAATAGTAAAGGTCGAAGATTAAATTATTGAGGAGGGTAAGGAATTATAAAAAATAAAAATAAAATAAGATTACTATATTACCTCAATAAAATTTAGCTAGAGAAAAAGTAGAAAATTAGATATTAATGAATGAAGTTGCACATATATATATATTTGAGAATTTTGCTAAGATTAAGATTATATTATTAATTACTTGATTATGAAGGCAAATGACATTTGGATTATTATTTTAGTTTAATGGCATTGAAGGCATTTTATTTGAGAATTGGTGAATGCATTCAAATAAACTTAATGAAATCTTTGTCCAAGTATACATATATATATATATATATATATATATATATATATATGGTATATAGCTACATGAATCTTCTTTCTCAACAGGAACAAAAAAAAAAAAAAAAACACAAGTAGTACATGTACTTGTTATCATCAATTTGAATTAAAAGTAGGAGTTAGGTAGTTTTGCAATTCCAACAACTAAAGACCTAACTAAAGGAGCAGCCTCAATTGCTCCAATAACTTTCAGGGCATCTAATTATCACTGTTTCCGAGCCTTTTGCCATCTACATGCGAACGGGAGAAGCCCTTTGGGCCGTACCATATACCTGAGCCTAAATGAGTGGACTATCCGAACCGAGCCCAGCCAGCCCTCTCCAAAAGTAGTCTAGGCCAGCAATCTTATCTTATTGAGATCATACCTCTTTTTTTTTTTTTTATTAGACATTTAGTCGAGAATCATGCAGGGTTTAAGCTTTAAGGTTTAAAGCCTTTATTACAGTAAAAAAAAAAAAAAAAGAAAAAAAAAGAAAAAAAGAAGAGAAGAAGACCATGGGTGAAAGGAATTTAACAAGACAACAAGACATTAATGGGCAGCTCCTGTAAGCGAGGTGACCAGGGCCTAAATCCCACCACTCCCTATCTCTTTCTAACACAAAGATGTCTCTTGCCATTCAAGCTACAGAGTGTTAGCTGTAGTGAGATTTTACTAGCTAGAATGTATATGTGTTCATCTAGTACTTTTAAACCAAAAGTGCTCAATGGCCTTGTTTGAAAATGCATCCGCATTTCTATTCAAAAGTGCTTTTCTCAAACACAATTGGCAGTCGCAAAAGAGGGGGGAGAGAGCTTCATAAAAATGATCAAAAATTGCGTTTGAAACGCAAATGCATACGTGCCAAACACCCAAAAATTACATTTGCCGAAACTATTTGCCGTAACGTGGCTTTCTCCTCGCTCCCAACCAGGGCAAATGTACAACATCCACTTACTTGGAACCATGAGTTCAATTTGCCCAACATCCACTTACTTGGAACCATGAGTTCAAGTTTTTGGGTGGGTTTTGATTGTCAAACTAACTCTTGTGTTGTGATGTATTTCGTTACTCTTTCTCATATTAAAATTGTTACATTTGTTTCTCTAAGAGTTTGGGGTGTCCTTCCTAGATGATGCATGGATGCATTTGCCATATCTAACTCGAGAACCCTTGGCCGTACGCAGGGGAATAATTAGAGCGGAGCGGATTTAGCACTCTACTGGTACAATATAGTTTTTGTTGATGTTTCTAGTGATAGAGGTGTCATCGGATCGGTTTAGATCGGTTTATACCCCAAACTGTAATCCGAACCGATGGGCCTCGGATTGAAAAACCGATCCGACCCTAACCACTAATCCGATCCGATCCGAACAAATCCGATTTGGTTCGGTTTGAATTGATCAGTTTCAGTATTTTAACCTATAAAATATATTTTTTATCAAATAATCTTTTTACATAGTATAATTACAACATCAAATAATAATTTAAAAGTTTAAAATTCACATTAAAGTATTTATGTTCTAACATAAATGCAACAATACCATCATTCTTTACCATAAAGATAAAAAATGATTAATTTACATTTTATCTCACAAAATTAAATAAAGTAAAATAAAAATCATCAAAGTTTAATTGCCAATATCCTTCCCAAAATCAATTTCAAACCGATCCGGTTCGGTTAGATTTAGGATCGGTTTTTTAGACCTTAATCCGTAGACCGAACTGAACCGATCTGATTTTAAAAAGTCAAAACTGAAACCGATCCGATCTAATCCGAACACACCGGTTCGATTCGATTTTACAGTTTGAACCAATCCACTGACACTCCTATCTAGTAGGCTTCAAAATTAAGGGATTTTGGGTTAAAACTAATATGGCCGGGCGACATTGTGGATTTTCATAGATAGTTTTCTAGGAGGTCTTTATATCTTTATTCCACATTTCCTTTTCATTCTATAATATTATTTAAAACCCATCATTGGCTCAATTAAATTAAATTAAATTGATCTAGAAATGCTTTTTAGCTAAAAACGAAACATAGCCATAATTGATTTAAGGAACTGTTTGGTGACCCTTATTCTATTTTTTTTTATTTAATTATCACATCCACATTTTTTATTTTTAAATTTCTTTTTATTGACAATTTTACTATACATAATTTTATTGATGAACAACATTGTGTTAACTAATTTTGGCTTGTTCCCAATTGTAAGAAATTGGTGTGGGCCTGCACGCAACGTGTGTACGGTGATGGGTCTCAAGTAGTTTTATTTTTCTAATTAGGTAAAGGCCTTTTGCTAGTGTAAGAAGACGAAACTTATATCACACTTAGTTCAAAAAAATAAGTAGTTGATGTGAGACTGAACATCTAGAATTGAATTTACAATAAAAAAATTAAACCCTTATTTGTCGTAAAAGTAATACTTTGACAAAAATAAGCCATCCAATTATGCTTATTTTTGTAGAGTGACCACAACTTAAAAATAAAGCAATACAAATTTGTTTATTTTTATAGAGATCATACCTCGATGTACAAATATTTAAAATAATCACAAAAAAAATAAAAATGATGCTAACGTATATATATATATATATATATATTATTTTTTAGTGGTTCAATTTGGTGTGAATTAACGATGCACATGATTTAGATAGGTTCAATTTGGTGTGAAATCCCAATCCAAGCAAATCCAACCAAACAAGTCAGTTGGATGTTTGGTAATCCAATCAAATGAGCTCCTTAATTAAACAAAAAAGAAATTCTTAAAAAAAAAAAAAAACATTTCTTTAAATATTAAAAAGCAATGTATAATTATTAGTCTCTTAAAACTTTTATGCAACTGATAGACGACCCCGGACTGAGCACATGAACGACACGTTAATTGGATGACTCATGAGAGAAAAATGGGATCGCGCAAATTTGTTGTTATTTTTGCATGCCCGAAGGCGTAGCCTTCATTTGACTATCTTCAATCAATTTTGCTTCCATTTCCTCCGCGCTTCTCTTTCCACAAAACCCTTTCAACTTCTTCGTCGTCGTTTCAACTCTCTCTTTCTCTCCTTCACTTCTCAAGATTAGTAGTCGAATCAGAAAAACCTAAAAAGAGATTCTGAGCTACCTAAGGTTCATAGATTTTGATCCGTCTTTTTTGTTTCTTTCTTTATTTTTTTTCTTCTGTTCCTGAGATATGTGTAGCTATCAAACCCTAGGAATCCATGTAAATCGCGAGTTATCTTTATTATTATTATTTATCGTTTTGATCAGTTTTCGTTTCTGTATGTTTCCAGACAATAATCATATCGGGATATGTTGAACTGCAGGTTTTTAGATCATCTGATCGAACTGTTGACTACTTTGCTGCTATTGATATTGCAGAGGATCGAAGAGGCGTATTATTCTCTGTACTCGAGAATAAAAATATAGGTTTTCTTTTCCAACACAGTTCTCCTGAAGATCTGAAGCATTTTCGCAAAATGAGGAGGAGAGCTTCGAAAACGGTTTCAACTGTGTTTTTCGCACTTCTCGTGTTGTTCCTGGTTCACGAGATCGCTCTCTCCTCGATCTTCCGATCTCCTTCATCTCGTTCCGCAAAGATTAAAGGTTCGTAACTCGCTGCTCACAATTTCTTAATATTTTCTCCATTATTCCTCTTAATCTAATTCATATCTTCAAGTATCTTTTAATTTCTACATCCTCATCGTCTTAGTTTTCCACATCATGATATATACTCTTTAATTCACTTCTGTTTTTCTTTTTTTTTCTTTTTTTGATATTACAACGACATTTCTCCTATTAACCGATACTTCGCGTTTCTTCTTGACTGATAGCTTTTTTTTTTTAAAAGAACATTGTAATTAATTACTTAATCTTGCATAAATTAGATGATCTTTTTGATAGTTACGAAACTTTTTCTTGATAAAATGGTGTTTCTTAAGAAAATTCTTCTTTAGAAAATTTTCTAATGATTCTTTGATTAGAAACAAGAAACTTTTCTGATTACTTTTTCACTTGAATAACTATAGCTTTTTCAAATTCAGATATAAAAAAATAAAAAATAAAAAATAAAAAATAAATTCTAGTGAAAAAAATAAGGGTTGAAAAAATCTTTTTTTGCACCTCTTTTAACAACTAAATAATGGAAAATATGATTTTCTTAAAAACAAAATCATCAATTTTCTCAGTAACGAATTCGTCCGCGCGTTGTGTAGGAAAACGCACGAACCTAACAACATCTCGTTGGCGCGTCCCACAGCAAACGACTCAGCTGCGGCCATCACACTACAGTACTGAACCAATCAGCTGCAACCGTTCCAACGACCGCTACGACATCTGCTTCCTTAACGGCCCAACAGTTCTGGACCCAACTACCTCTACAGCCTTCTTAGTGGACCCCTCCGTCCTAATCCCTCCCTTAACAGACCTAAAAATCCGCCCTTACCCTCGCAAATGGGAAAACACCACCATGTCCCGTATCAAAGAGCTAACCCTAGCCTCAGCCCCGTCTTACACCTCTTGCGACGTCCACCACCACGCCTCCGCCCTCATCTTCAGTGCTGGCGGCTACACCGGAAACCTCTTCCACGACTTCAACGACGGCTTCATCCCTCTCTTCCTCACCTCCCGCTCCGTCTTCACTGACTGGGACCCTGTTCTCGTTGTCGTCAACTGCCCCAATTGGTGGCTCGCCAAGTACGCCGAGTTGCTTCAACAATTCACCCGTTACCCTATCGTGAACCTCGACGCTGAATCGCGAACCCATTGCTTCCCATCGGTGACAATTGGGCTGATATCTCATGGTTACATGACGATAAACCCCGAGTTGCTGCCTCGGTCGGAGAATTTTCTCAGTTTCCGAGCGCTTCTTGGTGCGGCGTATGAACATACAGAACAGAACTTCTCTCGGATATCGATATCTCGGCCTCGTCTTGTACTTGTTGCGCGCACCGGTGATGTGGGTCGGGTGATATTGAATCAGGCTGATGTGGTGGAAGCGGCGGAGAAGTTGGGGTTTGAGGTGATTGTCTTTCAGCCTACTCGGTATACGTCTTTGATCGATGCGTATGGGATGATAAACAGAAGCCATGTGATGCTCGGAGTGCATGGAGCGGCGCTTACGCATTCGCTGTTCCTGCGGCCTGGTTCGGTGTTTGTGCAGGTGGTGCCCATTGGAATAGATTGGCTTGCGGAGACTTGTTTTGGGAAGTCGGCGAGGGACATGGGATTGGAGTATATGGAGTACAAGGTTAATGTGAAGGAGAGCACATTGGCAGAGAAGTATGGGGAAGATAGTTTGGTGTTAAGGGACCCAAGAGCTGTTACGAAGGAAGCGTTCTCCAACACCAAGAACATATATCTGAAGAATCAAGATGTTAAGTTGGATTTGGAGAAGGTTGGAAAGTACCTGAGCTTGGCTTATGAGAAGGCAAAGAGTTTTATGGACAGGGAGGGTTAGGGCATTTGGTATGGGTTGGGTACTCCCTTGCCATTTGAGTAAGTACAGAAGATTTCTTTTCTTTTCTTTTTTTCCTGAAATTCTGGTACAGGAGATCATACTGAGAATTGGATAAATGATGGGAAATATACTCATTTGAGAAACATGATAATTTGAGAAAATAATTCTTGGAGGTGAAATTTTTGTATGTTGTGACGGCCATTTGTTAGAACTTGTTTGTACAGGAAGGACTTTACAGCTAGTATATCATTTTGATTTGGGTAATTAGCATGTGCAGTGAAAATGTAACCCTATTGGTTTTTTTCTTAATAACACAAAAGAAATGGAAAAAGGAAAGCATAGATAGTACAATGCTGCCATAACATAAAAAGTTCTGTTATTATTTTTTCTTTAGCAACATACTTTCTAACGCAATCATTCAAATCACTGGAGGTATATATTGCATATATAAAATTAAGGACTCAGGAAGGAATGGTCTAAGCAGGGAAACGCGAGAGAGATGAGCCAGAACCGAGCCGTGGTTCGCTCGTAAGCGTCTCCGGGGAGCAACCGGGGCTTCTCCGGCCAAGCTTCGTCGACGTACTCGAGATTAACAAGTGATTTGCAGATGGGTTTTCCGGCGTGAACGAGAAGGGGTTTCTTCTTGTGAACTGGTGTTGTTCTTCAACAGCAACTCGCTCTGGTTTTCCAAGTGGAACCTTTGTCACATGAAGAACTACAAGCCAAGTTCTGTTCGGTTTCAGATGCAGATCTGAGACGAAGATCTAGGCGACAGCGGCGATTCCACCGATCTGAGGAAAGCAGATCTTGCGGTCGTTGTGGTTGACGGCTTTGCAGAGAGAGCTCGCATCGTTGCAGTTGGAGGAAGTAGAAGAAGCAGAGGGGCGTAGGTTGCGCGTGCTCCACCACCAGCGCGTCGGGTCTGTTTCCCGCCGATTCGCTCCCAGGCAACTCTACTCTCTCTACTCTCTTTCTCTTCTGCGATTCGCTTGATTTTGTTCAAATTTCCGATCTTAGACATTTTGAATTGAACAAATTTCTGCTATGGATTGAAGAACTCACTTAGATCTCTTCTTCCGCAAATTTCTGAGGTTTCGACCTAAAAATCCAAAAAAAAAAAAAAAAAAAAAAAAATCAATTGATTGGGCAGATTGATAACTCAGTTTTTTGCATTTGTCCGGTTGAGGCTACAAAAACTCCCTGAAGTTTTTTCGTTACTTGGGTGGTCAGTTAACATAGAAAAGAGGAAACAGGATGGTTTCTCCTCCAAGTCGCTCTCAATCGGAAACTGATTTGCTTGAATGAAGCAACAAAAAAGTTAAAGATGAATGTGGATGGAGTGGAAACGGATTTGTCGCCGATGGCGGACGTAAGTATGGTGGAGGAGAATCAGGCATGCCAGGAGAATGCTGAGGGGAATGGGATATTCGCCCCATTGCCAACATTTAGAGACAAACTTTTGGGCTATACGGGACGGATGGACGTTGGTGAGACGTCCGAGGAGGATTGGACCTCAGATGATGAAGGAGAGATGGAGGCTGAGGAGTCCGAGTCCGAGTGTCCAGTCATTCACATATCCAACGAGGAGAAGAGGCGCTTACGTTGCCCATGGAGACAGACACTTATCATTAAATTGTTGGGCAGAACAATTGGTTTTACATTCCTCTTACGTAAGATTAAGGCCTTATGGCGTCCGAAGGCTCCTATTGAATTAGTTGCTATTGATCAAGACTATTTTCTTGTCAAGTTTGCCTCCAAGGAGGATTATGAGTATGCAAAATTTGAGGGCCCATGGATGATCTTTGATCATTATCTGACAGTGCGGCAATGGCATCCTAATTTTGACCCGGGGCAGGAGAACATGGATAGATTGTTGGTGTGGGTGCGAATCCCTTGTCTCCCGATTGAATACTATGACTATGATTTCCTCATGAAAGTAGGGGCGCGTATTGGTCGTCCGGTGAAGATTGATGATGCAACAAGCACCGTCTCTAGGGGGAAGTTCGCGCGTATATGTGTGGAGGTAAATACAACCAAGCCACTTCTATCTAAATTCACTTTGCGACGTCGGGTTCGACGGATTGAATACGAGGGGATCCATTTAATTTGCTTTGATTGTGGATGTTATGGGCATCGGAAAGATGCGTGTCCAAAGAGAGAGGGCCAAGAGACGCCTCATCATAGTGGACCGGCGGAAGTGCTAGCCGGAGATGTTAGAGATTTGGTCGGAGTTCAATCTAGGCCGGTCGAGCCTCCGGTGAATCAGGAAATAACCGAAAGTTATGGGCCATGGATGTTGGCTTCTAGAAGATCTCGTAGAGGTATGACCAACACTGAAAATGGAAAGAGTGGGAGACCTGGACGTGATCCTCGGGATATGCCACTGTTTGGTGCTAAACAAAATGCTAGTTCTAAGCAACATATTTCTCGGTATGCGGCATTAGCGGTTGAGGATATTACTGAGGAAAATATTGATAGTAATCAACGAGAGGGGACGCATCTTGATAAGGATATTGGCGTGCACATGGGCTCAGGGGTATCACTTAATGAATATGTCAAGAGTAAAGGGAGAAGACCCAATGTGCCAATAAATACTAAGGAAGTGGATAATAGCCCAAGTACTCAAGTGGCTATAGAGACCAGCAATGCGGTTCGAATAAAGAAGAATCTACTGACTCGTGACATCACTTCTATCTCGTCTCAGTCCAAGCAAGCTGCCGCTGCGGAGGAACATATTGTGGTGCGTGGGTCCAATAGAGGTCAGCTGATTTCTCGATCGGTGGTCTCTCATCCCCAGCATCAGGTTGAGAACATGGAGGGTATTCATCCTACAATTAATTTGTTACCAGAACATCATCAAGATCCTCCTATTGTGGTGGAATCTGGACATGTTCCTGCTATTGGTAGGCGGGAAATTGGTGGAACAAAAGCTACTCTGGTGGGGGTGCATAACGAAGCTCCTAGTAACAAGGATGAATCGCTTGGGAGGATGGATATTGTTGATGGAGGGTTCTCCTCTTAAAGCCGTGTTTGTCCTTTGTTTGGTCTTCGGTAGGGGTGGGTAGCCTTTTTCTTCTTGTTTTTATGGATTTTATGATCTGGAATTGTCAAGGGGCGGCTTCGAAAGAGTTTCACCGTTCCCTGAAAGACCTGCTTAAGATGCATAAACCAGGTATATTGGGGTTGTTAGAGCCCAAAGTGAGTGGTTCTCAGGCAGATTTTCTCTGTAAAAAGCTGGGTTTTGATGAATGGGTCAGGGTAGAATCATTGGGTTTCAGTGGTGGCATTTGGGTGTTCTGGCATAGTTCTTGTCAAATAAATATTATTGCTACTCATCCACAGTTTATCCATATGAGGGTTCGGGATAGTAGTATGCATCAGTGGTTGTTATCTGTTGTTTATGGTAGTCCTACAGCCAGCTTGAAGAAGCTGTTATGGAGGGATCTTAATAAGAAAGTTTTTGATATGGGTGAGCCTTGGATTATTGCGGGTGATTTTAATGCGGTGGTATGTTCCGAAGAAGTTAGTAGTGGGAATGCTGTAGCTCATCATGGCAGCTCTGGTTTTAGGGATTGGATTTTTGATCATGATTTGCTGGACATGGGATTTTCCGGACAAGCCTATACTTGGAGTAGGGGTATAGGGAGTCAGTTTAAGGGAGCTCGCCTGGATAGAGTTTTATGTAATTTAGCTTGGAGGCATATGTTTGAGGACGCTAGAGTGATTCATCTTCCTAAACATCACTCCGACCATGTTCCTATCTTGGTTCGTTTAAAGGGTTCAAGAGCCACTGTGAGGCCAACGCAGTTTAAATTTCAGGCAGCTTGACTGACTCATCCGGGATTTTACAATGTCATTAAGGAGAATTGGAGTCGTGACCGATCTTTGGATACAAATAATCGGCATATAGCCTCGGTTCTTTCTTCATGGAATAGTACCGAGTTTGGGAGTTTTTCTAGGAGGAAAAAGAGGCTCTGGGCGAGACTTGCAGGCATTCAACGTGTCTTATCTAAACACCCTACACACCGTATTCATCTTTTGGAGTCTAAGCTTAAGAAGGAGCTGGACCTTGTTCTGTACCAAGAAGAACTTTCGTGGTTTCAGAAATCTAGAGCCGACTGGATCCTTTCGGGTGACCGCAATACCAAGTTCTATCACGCTACTACAGTCGTTCGTCGGAGTAGGAATGTCATTGAGAGGTTAAAAGGTGCAGATGGAAATTGGGTTTCAGATTCCGCTCAGTTGAAGCATCTAATTCAAGTTTTTTTTACCAGGCTATTTTCAAAAGAACCTTGCGGGGATATGTCTGATTTTCCAAAAGGGGGTTTTCCAATTCTAGATGGTGCTGTCATGGCAAGGATTAATCAGCCCTTTGAGATTGAAGAGATTCGTCAGGCTTTATTTGATATGGCTCCCTTCAAAGCGCCAGGCCCGGATGGTATTCATGCAGGTTTTTATCAACGCCTCTGGCATACAGTGGGGCCTTCTGTCTACAAGCTTGTTCAAGACTTTTGGGTGTCAGGAAAGCTTCCAGATGGGATCAATGATACTCTGTTAGTATTAGTACCGAAGGTTCCGCATCTTGAATTATTGTCCCAGCTTAGACCTATAAGTCTCTGCAACGTGGGCTATAAAGTGATTACAAAAGCCATGACAAATAGACTAAAGATGATCCTCCCTAGTCTTGTTTCTCCCAACCAAAGCAGCTTTGTTCCTGGTCGCCAAATTACAGATAATGTCATTGTGTATCAAGAAGTCCTTCATTCAATGAGAACTAAGAAGAGTGGTGTTTCTCATATGGCAATTAAAATTGATCTTGAAAAGGCCTATGATCGATTATCTTGGGATTTTATTGAAGACTCGTTGAAGGAGATTGGTCTGGGTGATGGGTGGATCCGAAATGTGATGCATTGTGTCTCTTCCTCTAGGATGTCGATTGTCTGGAATGGGGATCTTTTGGATTGTTTCTCTCCTGAGCGCGGAGTTCGACAAGGGGATGCGATTTCACCTTATCTTTTTGTTCTGTGTATTGAAAGATTGGGTCATTTGATTAATGGGGCAGTGGAGCGAAAGGATTGGAAACCCATACAGCTTTCTCGTAATGGTCCTTCTATCTCCCACCTTTTCTTTGCAGATGATATGGTTTTGTTTGCGGAAGCATCTACAGAGCAGATAAAGGTTATTATGAAGTGCCTGGATTTATTTTGTGCGTGCTCGGGCCAAAGAGTTAACTACCAGAAATCTCTTATATTCGTATCTCACAATGTGGAGCTTGCGGTGGCTCAAGACATATCTACTATTTCTGGTATTCCCCTTACGGACAATTTGGGTCGGTATCTTGGTGCTCCCTCCATTCATGGGAGGGTCCGACCTGCTGGCTTTCAGTACATCATTGAGAGAGTGACTACTCGTTTGGCGGGGTGGAAGACAAAATTCTTGTCCTTTGCGGGTAGATTGGTTCTAGTTAAATCGGTGCTTAATTCTATTCCCATGTACATCATGCAGACTATGGTGTTACCAATAGGGGTGTGTAATACCATTGATAAATTAGTTCGACGTTTTCTATGGAGAGGGTCTAATGAGAAGCAGGGCGTCAACCTCATTAAGTGGGAAATCATCACCAAACCTATGGAGGACGGTGGTCTTGGCATTAAGAGTATGGCTTATATGAACTTGGCTTTTTTGGCCAAATTGGGATGGAGACTAATTACAGAAAAGAATAGCTTTTGGGCTAGAGTTGTTTACATGAAGTATCTGCATCGGGAAGCTTCTTTTGATAGGCTGCAGCCTAAGAATGGGGCTTCCAATGCGTGGCGGGGCATTGTTAAAGCCTCGCCGATTTTACGTAGCGGAGTGCGGGCTTTAGTTCGTAATGGTAAGGACACTCTTTTTTGGCTTGATACATGGGTAGGTGAGGTGGCCTTTATCAATATGAAAATGCGGGATTTGAGTTTGGTGGAGATGTATAGGCCTGTCTCAAGCTATTGGGTGACGGGTTCAGGGTGGGACTGGAATGCTCTATCAGGTTTACTCCCTCTTGAGGTTGAAAATAAACTTGCTGCTGTGCTCTTATGGGATGAGGAGGAGGTTGCAGATGGCCTTTGTTGGGGAGCTTCTAAAAGTGGCATATTAACGGTGTCATCTGCCTATACTATTTCTACTGGCACTCTTATGGGAGTTCCTTCTTCCCTTTGGGGGATGATTTGGAAGCTTAAAGTTCCTCAAAGATGCAGGACTTTTTTGTGGATGGTTGCGCATCGAAAGATCATGTGCAATGCTGAGCGGATGAAAAGGGGTTTCACCATGGCTTCCGACTGTATTGAATGTGTGGGATGTATCGAGGATGTTGATCATATTTTTCGAAATTGCTCTAGAGCCGTGCAATTATGGAAGCGTCTATTGCAGCCAGTTGAGTATCAACTTCAGAGTAATTTGGATTTCCAAAGTTGGCTTGCTCATAATCTTGCTGGCGTTAATGATTGTAATGTTGACTATGACTGGGCTTCCTACTTTACAGTTGCCGTGTGGGCTCTTTGGAAATGGAGGAATGATTTAGCTTTTCGTAATCTTCGTTCTCAATTTGAGTATTGCATGGCTTGGCTTAAAGGGAAAGTGGCGGAAATCATTCATGCTTTTCGAGCCCAAGTGGCGGTCCATGGTGCTGGACTAATAGAGAGGGTGAAGATGGTAGGCTGGTGTGCTCCCAACCATGGTTGGACTAAGCTTAATACTGATGGATGTCTTAAGAATGCTTCATCGCGAGCAGGGGGTGGCGGTCTTCTCCGTGACTATCGAGGTATGTGGTTGAGGGGGTTTGTGGCTAATATTGGTTCTTGTACTGCAACTGAAGCTGAATTATGGGCTGCCGTTCATGGCTTACGTCTTGCTTGGGAGGAGGGCCATCGTTCTATAGTTTTCAAAACAGATTCGGCTATGGTGGCTGGTTGGCTAAAAGGCAACAGTATGCCGCAACTTAGCCTTTCCAACTTGGTAAATGAGTGTCGAAGACTCCTTCAGAGAGATTGGTTAGTTCAAGTTGAGCACATTTACAGAGAAGGTAATAGAGCAGCAGACTATTTAGCTACTGAGGCTTTGAAGTTCAATCGGGGAGTATGTATACTGTCTTCCCCTCCCCGTAGGTTATTCAATATTTTGAGGGAAGATGCAACTGGGGTTACTTGGCCTAGGAGAGTTCGAGATGTAGTGTGCTAGTTGTTCTTGCTGGGTGTCCCCCCTCTTTACCTTTCCAAAAAAAAAATATATATAAAATTAAGGAAATACACTTTAGAAATATATATTCTTTGATATTATATACAACTTTGTTTAATTTCCTTTCTATATAAAATCTAATGGTTTCAAAAATTGTTGTTCCATAATGTGGTACACAATTTTTCAATATATTTATCATTTATGAGCTTGAGTGCTATGTCCAAAAAAAAAAAAAACAATTTGGAGAATGCTACGAGAACTTAGGAGTGAGGTTGCAATCATGTTTATGCCTAAATGGGTGTCCAAATTGTTGTCCAGTTTTATCTAGCTCGATATAATGTGGGTTCAAACAAAATTATTAAATAACTAAAATAAGTCTGGATAAAGACCTTACATCTGAATTTAATTTAAGTAAAGCTGTAACACCCCGATTTTCAAAACTTAATTTTTTGTAAAATAATAAATATTTTAATTTTATATAAAAATATCACTGAAAATCGAGACGTTACTCGTATCCGTCTATCTTAACCCATAACCATTTTATAGATAATAAAATTTGCAAAACTATGAATTTATATTCTTCAAACCAATTTACTGGTTAAGATAAACGAATACCTTTAATTCTTCATACGATCTTTATCTTCATACGAGGGTACTTGCCCTTGTCCATTCATTATGGACACAATATTTAAATACATTCATCAAATAGAATTAATGAATTCTATTCCAAGGCATTCACACGTGAAATAAATCACAGGGTCTTTACTAACCGTAATAATATTCATTGAATTTCGATTATCAATACAATTCGTTCAAATAATAAACCTTTAAAAATCAAATAAAAATATTCGGTCCTATCACCATAATACTAATTAATTAACCCACCCCTTCTACTCTGAACTATGTCACGAACTCGCGATTTTATTCTCCTAAGCACCTGCATATGAAAAATAGGGGTGAGCTTGAAAGCCCAGTGGGTCATTTAAACAATTCACAATATTTTATTATGATACATACACAAAAACATTACAAACAAGTTTCACCCATTAATCGTTGCAACATTAGATTGTTTGAGTCGAGAATTTCATCACGTTCTAAATCACGTACCTTTAGGAAATCAAACTCAGGGTGGCACAACCCCAAAATTAGAACTCGTTGGCGATATTCATCATGAATAACTGCCCCATAATTAACATTGGCGATATTCCTTAGAATAACTGCCCCATATGTGTGATTCTTATCTTAATCGTGTTCTTTAGTGATGTCACGCCATACGTACGGTATAAGTATGATATTAAGTGCATTCATAAAACATATTCAAACTCCAATACACATGGTATTATGTCACAAAGTCAATTATAATAGTATTCACGCATGAACTTTACTATGCCAATATTCCAAGTCATACATCTCATTATCAAGCATTATAATTTCTAAATGAATTCAACTACCACATGAATTTCATGCATCCAATTATCATTTGATCAGAATAAAAATCATATTGACACACATATTATCATGGCTAAACAATCACAACATTGTATATATAAAATCATGTACAGTAGGCATGCATAAGCAATCTAATAATACTATAGACCTAATTAATTTAACATTCCTATCTATATATCAAAATAAAATATTATGAAGGCCTAGAATTATTCCCACCTGAATTGCTAAATTCCAAATTACTTAAATTCCTCGTCACGCGTAGTACTCAACCTGTACACGTATATCACGTTTGTTAATATAATTACTCATAAGAACGATTATGAGTGTATAGATATATATATATAGTGGTGGGATGTTTAAACTAAGTATATATATATATATATATATATATATATATATATATATATATATATATATAATAACATATTATAGTGCCTTGTGATATGATATAATGATGTGTATGGTATAACATTATATAATACAATATAAGGTGTGGTGGTTTTGAAAAGGTGTGATATATATAATGTAATATATAATAGGTGATAACATGATATAATACAATATAAGGTGTGGTGGTTTTGAAATGTGTGATATATAATATAATATATAATAGGTGTTAATATGATATAATATAATATGTGGTATATATATAAGGTGTGGTGATGTGTGGGGCTTTTGAAAAAGTGTGATATACATATATAATATATAATATGTGTGTGCTGTTGGAGGTTTTAAAAAAAATTAAATTGGAATAGTGAAATAAAGAAGAAGGGAGGCATGTGGAATGTTTTTTTAAAAATTTAAAATTGAATAGTAAAATAAAGAAGAAGGGAGGCACGTGAGATGTTTTAAAAAATTAAAATTGAATACTGAAATAAAGAAGAAGGGAGGCATGTGGGATGTTTTAAAAAATTAAAATTGAATAGTGAAATAAAGAAGAAGGAGACACGTGAGATGTTTTAAAAAATTAAAATTGAATAGTGAAATGAAGAAGAAGGGAGGCGTGTGGTGCGAGTTGCAGAGCAAACAGAGAGAACGGATGGAAAGGTGAGAAAAGAAAGACAGAGAAGAGAGAGGGTGCGACTGGTTTTAGAGAGAGAGAGAGAGATATTCAGGGCGAGAACGAGAGATCGAAATGTGGCGAGGGCAGTAGAAAGGCGGAATGGCAGAGAAGAGAAGAAAGAGAGAGCGACGACGAGGGCAGGTGAATGGCGGGGGTTGCAGCGGCGAGATGAGAAGAGAAGAGAAGAAAGAGAGCGGCAACGGCGAGATCAGTGGCAGGGAAGAGAAGAGAGGGCGGCGGCGAGATCAGTGGCGAGATGGGGTTTCAGGTTTTGAGCAGAGGGTTGAGAGAGAAACCTGGCGAGAACGAGAGAGCAGAGGCGGTGATGAGTTGCAGTGGCGATGAGTCGCGGTGTGCGCTGGCGGAAAAAGGAAGAAAGAAGAGAGAGGGTTTCGAGAGGAAGAGGAGGCTTGTGCGTTGTTTCGAAAGAGCGAGGCTTGTGCGATTGGGTTTAGAGAGAGCGAGACGTGATTTCAGCCAAGATGTCAGCGAGATTTCCGGCGAGATTCTATGCGAGATGTCGGCGAGATTTCCGGCGTGATTTCAGGATTATGTTTGAAATCTTTTTTTTCTTTTTTTTTTCAGGGGGTTACAAAAGCCCTGACAAGGCAATTTAGATAATCAAATTTTTACTTTTTGGTTTTTATCTTAGAGGCTAATTGTTTCACCTTTAGCCATTTATAATTAAGGATGTCACTTGCCAATAGTTGAGTCGATCCTGACTATTTGGGGCCGGGGCGAGGTACATAAAATGAAGCTTTTTTATATACTAATAAATAAATATTTTTTATAAATATCTAGAACATATCAAAAGTCACAAAATCAATACAAATAAAAAATTATTTCAAATCTTATACAAATATCAAATAGTAACAAGTTTAAGAAAATATTAGCCTACTATTCTAACAAATTTAACCTGTGCTTGTTGATAAAATTATTGTATGTGATTCAAATACAAAATTTTACAAAATTAACAAACAAAAAAATACGATTGAATTGTAAAAGTACGTAGTTTTTTAAAAAAATAAAAATAAACAGGGATTACCGGATAGAGATAATGGTTGGCGAACATAGCAAAAAAAACTATGTTAAATTATAGTATGTGTAAAAGCAGTTAAAAGAATAAAAATAAAATAAAAAACAAGTGGTTGACAGACATGGTGGAACAAGAACCAGAAGAAGAAAATTAAAAAAAGAAGAAGAAGAAGAAGAAGAGAGAGTCGCCGGTCACGGGATCGCCATTGTTAGATTTTTTATTTGAAATCACAGTTCTCTCAACAATTTTAAGTTTTGGATTGCGATAAGATTTACGGGATCGTCGTCGCCGATCATGCTATTGTCATTGCCAGATGTCTTACTTGAAATCGCATTTGTCTCGACATTTTAGTATTTTGGATTGATATATAAGATTTTGGGTATGAACAGTAAGTAAAAAAACAATTTAATTAAAAAATGTTAAAAAATGAGTTAAAAATGATATTAAATTTTTTTTAATAAAATTAACCTCTATATATATATATATATATATATATATATATATATATATATATATATATGTATTTGGAAGCCTGGGCAGTCGGCTAGTGGGCCTTGCCCCATGGTCAGCCCTAGTCAATAGCATGTAAACATAAAAACTTGCTAAAAGTTTAAACAAATTTTTAATTTTGAGAATTATGTTTTATATAATCAGTGCATTCCATTAAAGCTAAAAGAAAAAAATAAATATAGAATTGCAATTAGGCTAGCCATGCTATACGGAACAAAATATTGTGTTGTTAAAAAATAATATGTTAATAAACTAAGTGTAACAAAAATACAAATATTAAGATGAATATGTTGTAAAACTTTAAAAGATAAAATAAAAAATGAGCATGTTTAGGAAATAGTAGGATTAGACCTAATAAGGAGATAAAATAAGAGAAAATTGAGTAAGGTGATTTAGACGCATACAATGTAAGCCTTTGGATGCGTCAATTATGAAAAGCGATCGCTTATTAACACTACATGGTAATAATAGAAGAAGAGGAAGATTTAAAATGGCATGATGGGTAGAGATAGTTAAAAATGTTTTAACCTTTGAAATTTATTGGTTCAAAATAATAATAGAAAAATTGCACAACTTAACTTTTATTAGAGTGAAGTAGCGGAAGCGGATTCATATAGCCGACCCCATATGTATAGTTGGAAAAAGACTTAGTCGAGTTATATGGAGTTGAGTATATTTTGCACATGTAGAAGAAAATTAAGAGAGAAAAACATATCTTTATTAGTTTAGAATAATAATCAAAAATAGAAAAATTGTCATAATATTAGAGGTGACAATTTGACCCGAGGCCCAAGGGCCTGACACAACCTAATTTAGATGACTCGATTTAAACCCGAGCCCTACTTTTAAATGGGCTGGCCCTGGCCAACCCAAAAATATATTGGGCAGGTTTGGGTTTATATAACTAGATTTGACTTGGTCCAATATCCAAAGGCTTGACCAAAAGGCCCTCTAAAGGCCCAATACTTAGTTTCATATACACACATATATGTATGTATAAAAAATAAAAAAAACGTTATTGGGTAACTTGAGTTGAATTAGTTTAAATAATATATATAACCATGATATTCGTATTATATACTGTATCCCTTTTACTATTCCATTATCCAAGCCTAGGACCAAAGACAAGATATGTTAATTATTCTACAATTCAATTTTTCCAAGTATGTTCTTTAAACAAACAATAAATTCCTAAGTATATAGTGTCAGATAAAATGGATATATATATATATATATATATATATATATATATATATATATATATATATATATATATATATAATTTATGATTTGTATGTTTTATTTTATTTATCAAATTAAAAATATTTTAATATTTAAAATCTTAATTTAATTTAAAAATATATTTCATAAAATTGACTACATTGTTAATTCAAAGGCCAGGTTCAAAAGTTCGACCCGTATATTCTTTTATCTGGCTAGGATCATGGTTTTTAATGTTGGCCCAACTTGAATATTTATAGACCCGATTGGGATGAGCCAGCGTAAATGGGTCAAATTGCCACCTCTACATAATATGCATATTCATTTCTCCCATCATGAAGTTGTTGATATTTGTATATGCATTTAATTATATTAATTCCAAATATTTGATATAAATATTTTATAAACTCCAAGTGTAAAAAAAGGAGATAAATTTATTAATTCTTGTAAATAAAATCAATTTAATGGCTAAATTATGTTACAATTACAAAATAAAATAAGCAGCCTGATTTTAAAAGTAAACCAAGTTTGAACATGAATAATGTGTCCGAATTTTGAACTAGTTAAAATTGTCATTTTATCCTTTTGCCTTTATTAATAATAAAAGTAACTTTTTAAAACAAAAAAAAATTGCTGAGCAATTTCGAAAACTTTGGCAAAACGGGCCTCGCCATGAATATTTGAAGTATTCTAGTCATATATAACGGAGATATATATGTATATTCTTTGGTACATCTGACCAGAAATTTCCAAGGATGTTTTATTATCTTTGAATGGTAGAAGTGGTTACATATCTTGAATTCAAAAGTGCTTAAGGGGACTCAGGATTCAATGTACTTGGGATGAAAACACCAGTTACATTAGCAGCCGTCCAACTTCCAAGTCCCTGTAACAGGTTCGATTGTGATTTTTTTTTTGTCTTATTGTTCTAGACAATAGTAGCAAAAGAATTGATATTTGGGAAATTCTAGATATACCCCACTAACTTATTATCTTTAACCACTTGCTAAATTTACCCCACCTCACTATCCTTACATCCCCCCCCCCCCCCGCCCCCCCTCTCCCACCCAAGGTCTTTCTTCCCAAAACCCTAACCTCCGCTCCAAAATTACCTTTCTTTACGTCCTCTTCTTCTCTCCAAAATCCAAACCTCCAACGTCATGTCTTCTAAAGATTTGAACATCTATTGATTTGATAAGAAATACATATTTTTACATTTTTTTCAATTTTGACACCCTTTATTTATGTTTTAATTGTGAGCTTTTCAATGATAGGTTTGGCCAAACAGGACCGAACCAAGTAAATCGATTTGGCCAGAGCGGACCGAACCACTTTTTTTTGCTTTTTTTTTTGTTTTAGATTTTTCCCATTCTATTTTTAATTTCAAAACATTTTTAAATATTTTTATGCTTGTTTTGAACTTTCTAACCTAATTTGAGTGATGGGCTATTGTTCTTCACTCGTTTCTATCATTAGGTGTACTTCTAAGTTAGCCAAATGATAAGAACGATGAAAAAATAGTACCCTACCAACCAAATTAGGTTGGAATGTCTATAGACATCACCAAAATAATTAAAAAGATTTTCAAGTTAATTGTAGAGCAAGAAAACTCTGAAAAAAAAAAAAAAAGTTCGGCCAAGTCTTATAGGTTCAACCGAACCCATTCGAACCAAATGCATAAGTTCGACTACACAGGACCAAACCAAAGCTTTTTGTACCAGTGCCTGAATTAAAAAAAAAATAGTAAAATAAATATAAAAAACTTACCGATGTACGTTGTCACCCAAAAATGATTCTTGTGCCATAATGCTACAAAAATATCATAAGTTTAGTAGATAGGTGGTAGAGAAAATATAAAACATTTAAGAGTAAAGTCATTTTGGCTTAAATTCATTTTGGTCAAATGGCACGAAGGTTATTTAGATAAAAAATTTTAGTTTTGTAGGGGTAAGGATAGTGGTTAGTGGACTTCAAATAACAGCCCTCTGTGAAAGGGAATTCTGAACATTAACATTGGTGGAAAAGCCAACACAAATAGGGGTATGGGAACAAGAAGACTTGTCGCCCTTCTTTTGTTGATAATTTTAGCTACACTTTTCACACTCCAAAATGTCATTAACTGCCACTGAAGAGCGGTAAAATAAAGTTTGCTATGTGCCCATAAAGGGAATGCAGTTTAGTAGTTCAACTTGTAAAGAAAACCAAAATGTAACAGTACCTCCCATGAAAATTAATTTGATTTGCACCAACCTAACGGCACTCGAGCCTTTTCAATGATTCACAAGCCAAGGAAGAATCTGTTCAACATACTGTACAATTAGTTTATCCACAATCTTCAGAATAATAAGCTCTCTTTCTTCTTCAACCTTTTTACATTGAAATGGCTGTCTTGAATCTTTAATCTATTCAAGACATTTGTCTGAGTCTCTCAGTCTCTGAGAGCGTAAGGGTGATAATGAGCCACGACAGCGAATGGCCTAAAGGTCAGCTCAAGCACAATCCATCATACCTTGCCATGGAAGCAATTCGAAGGAGCTTTGATCAATGGCTTGAAATGAGCACATGAACTTCAGGGGATCCTCTAATGAACCGTAATTGCTTTCCACTGGCACCTGAATGCTGCAGGTTAACGGTTAGTGAAAACAGAGGGATGATAATAACATGTTTCAATAAGCTCAGGGTCTAATAAGGAGGAACTGGAATCTCCAACATCCATTTGATGATCCTTCCGAGGAAACGAAACACCTTTGCCTTTTGCATCTTCAGATTTAATAGTAGGCTGTCTCTGTTTGATAAAACAAAGTAATATTAGTTTACATATTTGTAAAATTTCAACCAATCTTTCTAGAAAATGAACCAAACGAAACCAAATTGATGAGGCTCAATCTTGTGATCATCTATTTAATATGTCAACATTTGGTTTAGTTGCAAAATGAAAGAAATTTAATTTCAGAATGTGACCAACATGACCATGGCCACCCATACAAAAATGGGTGCATAAGATTTGTTTTACAACCTGATAATTATTTTCCAATGCAGCAAAGAGTTCATAAATGGAAATGATACATGAGTCAAAGAGTATTATGATTAATTTGGGCTACATCTACTTGCTCATCACTTTCATAGAAAAAATTAAATAAAGTATGAGATAAATGGAACTTCATATAATGGAAAATTAGGGAGAGAATGTAGAAAAACTTAGAAGTTAGAACTTATGCTGAGTTCATGTGGAGAAAATATTAAACAAGAAAAACAGAGATATAAAGCATGATAGAAGCCACTGGTGAACTGTTAAATCAATTTAAAAAAATGGAAGAATAAAAGCAACGGCCAAGCAAAAATAAATGAGGGGTAACAAGGGTAAACATAGTGAATGGACATTTGATAAAAGTTTTGATCAATTGTTTCTCCATTGCATATGCATATAATGCACCAAATACCTAAATTTCACTCGGTACCTCAACTTTCAATCTTCACTATCTCTCCCTCTAAATCTCCTCCCACTAAAACTACAATCAATGCATTCAAAGAACATGAATTCCAACAGGTGCACAGTATACAAATAATATACTGTACAAAGATATAAGGCAAAGAGCTATGCACAAACTTTGAAAGATCGTGCAAAGGCTTCCAAATGCACCCTGCGCAAAGATTGAGAAAAAAGTAGCAAAATCAAAGTGCAGAAAACCATACCTAAACGAATTGAAGTTCTCTAGCCATTTGACTGAACATATAATCAGTGTGGAACTTGTAATAATGCAAAAAGAGAACAGAAGAGTGCTAGAATGCTAGGGTTTCTATTGATAACTCCGAAAAGAATGAGAATTTAGAGAAAAGAAATACATATATAGCTATATTAACAAATAAATTACTATACTACCTCTAATAATATATAATTACTCTAATAGAAATAAAAAATCCATGGATCCAGAAAGCAAATTGCAAGCATATACAGGATCCAAATGCAATGAAAAAAGTATAGAATTTATTTCTGAACAAAGAGTGGAGAGAAAATTACAGAAATCAGATTGCAGCAAACAGAGGTCTGGTTGCAATGCAAATATGTAGAAAATCAAATCCAGATTAAATCTGAATTGATTTCTGTGTGCGGGGCTTTCAAAACCAGATTGCAAAATATATACATAGGACTAAGGTTTAAAAAAGCGTGAGGCATAATTGAGGCAGTTTGCATTCATGAGGGAGTCGTAAGCCTCAAGCGCTGAGGCATAAGCCTCACATTTTTTAAGAAAATACATGAAACAAATTAATAAAAACTTTTAAAAAATCTAAAAAATTACAACTGTCAATAATAAAAGAAAAAACAACTAAAATAAACAAAAATGTAAGCTAGATTTATTTATGTGTAAAATACTTGAGTGATTTCTCTTAATATATTAATTATCTTAATTGTCATTAACACCTTTAAGAACTACATGAGCCCATATGCTAAGTTTTCCAGATTTTAAGTTTTAAGTTATTAAAATCATGAACAAGTAGAAAGTTAGCAAATATATTGTAAAAATATTAGGTCTTTGTCATTTCTCCAAATTTATTAGTTAATACAAATTGCAATTAGAATACTTTCTTTATATTGTTAGGTTAGTATTTGTACTATTGTTAACAAACACAAAGATATATCATTAGAAGGAGGCCTTTTCAAAGATGGCCTTGGCCCATTTAGAGTACATGCTTTAGTTTATTTCAAATGAAAGAGAATTAATTCTTAACAACTAAAATTATTGGTAATAATAATATAAAAGCCATAAATATAAATTTATTTTGAATTTTTTTCAAAAAGAAATTAAGTTTTTACATGAAAAATTTGAGGCTTAAGCCTCAGTGCACCTCGAGGCTTAAGCCTTGAGGCATGCGCCTCCAACACTGTGAGGCGTAAACCTCACAATATGACATTGAGGCTTAAGCCTCTAGGATTTTTTAGAGTGCCTCGCCTTGAGGCGTATGCCTCATATGCTTTTAAAACAATGCATAGGACTGATTGCAAAAGATGCAGAAAAAAAAAATCGGAAACAAATACCTAGATGCATATATTCAGCTCGAGCCTTTTTGCAACTATATGGGGAAATGCCTAGATGCATATACGGGCCAAAAGAAACCCTTTTTAATGCTCCAAGGCTCTTATACAATTAAGTCTAATGCTAGAAGAAGGAAACCTCTTCATTAGGATCAATAGAAAAGCTTGCTATGATTACATAAAAAATGAAAAGCTTTTTAAACATAAAAAATGAAAATGCCTTAAATACACCTATAAGGCAAACCAAGCCCAATGATGGGCAAAATCAAACCCAATAAAATAAAATAACATGTCCAGCAATCCAAACTTGGGAACTCACACAAATTATATCCACTATGATGAGCCTTGAGTTGAGTAAGGAGTTGGCCATAGCTCAACAAAATAGTATTTTCTAGAGGCTGGACAAACCTGTCCTTATCTTCTAGGAGAAAAGCTTTTAATGAACATGGTATGCAACAAGCTGTCAACGTTGTTCACAGGCACTAAACAAGCATGCATTCATTTCAACAAGGACACACATTCCAGCAATTTTACATGGCAAGGAAAGCCAACTCATGCAACCCCACTCAACTATGTAGCCATTTTCATCCATGCCACTAGTAGCCAAGCACATATTCTTACACATGATGCTTTAAATCTGTCCATAGTGCAGGTAACAATGGTATAAAAATGTTTTTAGAAATTCCTACCATCCATTACCAAATAACTCACCCATTTTGCATTTCTTTTAGTTGTATGGAATACTAAATATACATTTAAGTAGGGTGAAGGAAACTATAACCTGTCTATTATATGTCTGTTCAGCTTGAAGCTCAATACTGAATTTTGGAGCAGGAATTGCCCTTCGATCTCGATCACGTGTCCTGTTTTTCTTCACACCATCATTCCCAATGTGAGAAGCAGTTTGAAGCCTACATAATGATGAAGATTTGGGTTACAGGACAAAAAAGAAAATGCGACAAATGGGTTACAGAACCTATAGAAAAAACTCAAAGTGCAGCGGGAAAGACCATTGTATCAGATAATGTGCATGAATGAGAAGACACACCACCTTAAGTCAAAGCATCACTAGTCCTCCAAAAATTCTGGTTTTGGATTAGCAATCAGTTTTTATGTTTTGGAAGATGAGCAAAGAAGTAAATTTAAGCTCACTGCATTAAAAACAGACATGGGATTTGGGTGTGAGAACTACCTTATTAAGGCGATTGTATTTGCTTCAGTTAGTATGCTCTTCAGGCACTTGAACCAGCTTGGATCACATCTAGACAAAATAAGCGAGGCAACAAGCAATGACACAATATGTGTGTCATGGTGGAAATCTGCTGGTACAAATATTTCTAGATATGTTAATAGGACTTCTAGGAGAAAAGTCCTAGTTTTTTTTTTTTTTCCCAAGGGCAAGACCAAAACAGTCGGCTTAAGTTCCAATTTGTCAAACACTTTTAGATTGCTTCAGTTTTTATCAAGTTCATATGAACTAAAACAGATCAAATATCTTAAATTTAGATTCCCTATTAGCAGAAAAAAAGAAGAAGAAGTGAGTTGACCCTTATGTTTGAAGTTTGAGCTCTCACTAAACTAGACAACATGAAATTATATATATAGATAGATAGATAGATAGGTCATATAAATAGATAAGAGTGTAATACCCCTATTTTAATAGATGTGCGTGGAGAGGAAAAGAGTGTGACACCCATATTTTTAAGAAGTTTTGTAATCTCCCTATTAAGGGTATATTCATCATTTTACATCTGAAAACTGATTAAGGTAATCTAGACGCATACATTGAAGACCTTTGGATGCACCAATTAAGAAGAGTGACCGATTAACAATCCATGGTAAAAATAGAGGTAGAGAAAGACCTAGGATAATTATGAAAGATATAACTACTTGTAGTATAGATGTGAACTTAGCCTTTGATAAGGCGGAGTGGAGGAAATGGATTCATGTAATCAATCTCATGTAGTTGGAAAAAGGCTTTGTCAAGTTGACTACCTAAGACAGACAAACCTAAGCATAATTAAGGTCAATTTGAGTGAGGAAGGACATTCAAAGCATTGAACAAAAGTTATGGAACAATCTAGAAACATTTAAGACAAATATGAGATACCAACACATAAAAATAGGAAATTAGAACCTGAAACTGAAAATGGGGACCAGATTTGGATTCATCTAGTCAATTTAGCCTAAGGACTAAACTTTATAAAATTATAGAAAATCACAAATAATTATTGAAGAAACTTAACAATAAACCCAAAGTTTGGTAAAACCTCTGGTACGTAAACTTTAGAATTGGGTTTAGACAATTTAGCTTAATTTGAAGACTTACTTGCACATTATCAAAGGTTGCAACATTATATAAAAAGAAAATGAAGCCTAAGAACTAATTGTGCATAAAATAGAAACTTACAATTTGAAGAGGATTAGAAAGTTTCTATATAATGAAGTTTAAATTGAATTAGGAGTTTGAGTAGAAATGTCATTTGAATTGAATTAGAAAATTACAACCAAACTATTTCAAATTTCAAGTGTATTAAACCAAATTGAATTTTTAACCTAAGTTTAGTTGGGGACTAAGTGGCTGTGAAGGTTCACTAATGAGCAAGACGCTCTTGGGGCTCACATTATTAAAAGTTGGTACGGCATTTCAAATTCATGCAGGACTATTGGGGATGCTTCTAGGGTCACTTTTCGTTGTCCGTGGAAGTTCATTTCTTCCATCCATTTTGAGTTTGCATATTTTATTTCTTCCAAAGTAGGTAATGGCCACCTTATCTGGTTCTGGGAAGATAATTGGTGTGGAGAACCAACCCTCACCCTTTCCTTACCTTCCTTATATCGCTTGTCTTCTCTCCATAATTCTCCCATCAACTTGTTCCTTTTTTTGAGAGATAACGATGATTCCTCTGAACCTAATTGGAATTTTCATTTCTCTCGCAATCTAACCAATAGGGAGTTTGCCGAAATTGGTGCATTGCTTTCTAGGATCTCTTATCTTAGGTTTTCTAGTACTCGCGATGATCGCTTTGTTTGGACTCTCGATCTGAGTGGTACTTCCTTTTGTAAGTCTTTCTTTGACTGTTTAATTAATATCCCTCCCCTATCGGACTTTCCCTTTCACTCCCTTTGTTTGGAAAGCTCAGGTTCCGTCCAAGGTTAAGGTGTTTGGTTGGTTACTTGCACATAGGCGTACTTGTAACATTGATTTGTTACAGGCAAGGATGTCTCAACACATGATTTCCCTTCATTGTTGTTCCTTATGTTATCAAGATGGAGAATCAATTGATCACTTGTTCTTTGGTTGCATCTTTGCTAAAGAGGTTTGGAGGTTTTGGGAGAACTTGATGTTAGGTTCATTCACTTCTCCCCAGGTTTTTTAAGATTTCTTTCATTTCCAAGATGGGGTTTGGCTTTCTTGGGGGCTCAAGGATATATGTAAAGTTGTTTCTCTAGAGGTTGCCTAGTCCATATGGAATGAGAGGAACGCTAGAGTTTTCAACAATACCTCCAAGGAGTCTTTTGTTGTTTGGGAATCGTCTAAGCTTGTAGCTACCTCTGGGATTGGTTGTTCTAGTTTGAGGGGAGGGTATAGCGTTTATGATGGTTTAGGAATTGGCAAAGTTTATTGTGAGTGGCAGTGTGGTTTTTGGTGTTGAGTTCCTTCGGTACTCTTCCACCATAAATTCTTCTTCTTATTTATTTAATATATGTTTATTTTGTTTCTTCTCAAAAAAAAGTTCTATATGGTAGTATGGATATGCTACGTTTGGTTAATATAATTTAAAACCTGACTTCCTTATGTTTGGTTTACATTCTTTGACAAACAAAAATTAGATTCAACAAATCCAACTCTCAAGCATAACACCATATTCAAGGTTACATAATGTAAATTACTAAATCTAGCCATCCACAACCTTCTAGTTCTTTCCTCACATAATTTGGCATCCATCTCCTTGCTTGGAGAATATTGAGGAACATCAGAAGGCTCACATGCATAAGGTTTGGTGGTGAAGAACTGCAAAATAGAAAACAAGTTGATTAGGACACCTTTCAAAAGAAGACATTGAGTGATATATAAAATCACCATCCACTACAGATAATTAAGCACAATTCCAATGCTATTGTAGAAAATATTACATCTCCAAAAGCAGGCCTCGGAATAGCAGTTGAGGTTGTTTCATTGTGACCCAAAGGTCACTGGTTTAAATTTGGAAACCACCTCTCCAGTGCGGAGGAAAGGCTACATACATCGTCCCTTCCCCAGACCCCACCATGATTGAAACTTGTGCGCCAGATACACCTTTAATATTAAAATTATTAATTTTTCAATATTAAAATTTATTTGTTTAATTTCTTGCAATAAATTTATGATAATCGTTTTTAGATGATTATAATCAATTCTTTTAATCTCTTAAAGTGCCAACTTGCGAAGATCAATATCACTGAAGAGGAGAATGTTTGTCTGGCTAGTCAGGTTGGTGTTTTTGTGGGTAATTGGCCTCTTGGGGGAAATCCCTTAAACTGTCATTTTGGGATCCGGTGATTCATACCATTAGGAGAAGGGTTGAGGGCTGGAAAAGGAGCTTTCTCTCGCAGGGAGGTAGAGTGGCTTTGCTGAAATCTGTGCTGGAAGCAATCCCTACATATTTCATGTCCACTTTTAAGATGCCAAGATCTGTTGCTTTTATGATTGAGAGAATGATGAGGAACTTCCTATGGAAGAAGAATGAAGATAAGGTTAAGGGTTCACACCTGGTTAATTGGGGGACTGTGGAAACAAAGCTTTGGGCATGGGGGTTTGGGCATCGGTGACCTTCTAAGCAGAAACAAAGCTTTGGCGGGGAAGTGGCTTTGACACATTTTATGTGACAAAGATGCATTGAGGGCTAAGGCGATTAGAAGCAAGCATGGTCTGCATGAGAGTGCTAGGGATGCTGGTTTATGCCCTAGAGCAACTTACAAATGTCCTTGGAAGTTCATTCACTCCATCTACCCTCTCTTCACCCCCCTCACTAGGCTTAAAGTTGGAAATGGGAACCAGATTTTGGGAGGACATTTGGTATGGAATGAAGTCTTTTAAGTACAGGTTCCCTAATCTTTATGCCATTTCTAGTCTTCATAATGCCCCAATTTCCTTCTTTTTTGATACTTCTACCAGTCATGAAGTTGCTACAAACTGGAACCTCCATTTCATGAGGAATCTGCCTGAAAGTTCTATGGAGGAAGTTCCAATTCTCATTCAATGTCTTCAATCCTGTCAGTTACAGAACTGTAATGACAGAATATGTTGGTTAGGAGAGTCTTCAGGATCTTTCTCTTCTAAATCCATTTATCTCTTTCCTCTGTGAATAGTCTACCTCCTTTCACCCAAGCCAACTTCATCTGGAATGCAAATGTCCCTTCCAAAGTGAATATCTTGGTTGCCCATAAGAAGCTAAATTGTGCAGATGTTATGCAAAAGAGGTTCCCTAATTCTATGCTTTCCCCATCATGGTGTTGTCTTTGCAGGAAGGATAATGAATCAGTGGAACATGTTTTTGTGGATTGCAAGATGATGATCTGTGGGGATTTTGGTGCAACAAATGCTGGATGCTGTCATCACCGGACCCCACCTCTTCTTTTTCTTTTCCTAGTGTGATGTCTATATGCAAGATTAAACCGTACTGGAAGTGTATGTACTTTGATAATTTGTGGCGTATTTGGGTTGAAAGAAACACTAGGATCTTCAAGGACTGTTTCTCCTGTTGTAGTAAGTTGTGGGATCAAGCCCTCTTTATGTTTGCATCTTGGATTAGCTCTAGTAAGCTATCTTTAGGCTATGGTTTTGGGGATTGGCTGCTTAGAAGGAACAACATACTTGAAGCTTTGTAATTCTCCATTGGGACACCTCGTCCCATTGGCTTTCTATCTATCTATTAACATATTATGTTTCTCGTCAAAAATAAAAAATAAAAAAAAATCAATTCTTTTACTTTTTAAGGATTAATTCTCTTTGATTTAGAATAAATTAATATGTGCACTCTTAAAAGATAAAAAAAAACAAAATAAAATAAAATTGCCTCTTGGCACTCTCCTTCAACCGCCAAGTCTATAGGGTAGCTTTTGCAGCATTAGGCGAAGGCCTTCTGAAAAGCCCCATACTAGTAGTAATTTATCATTAAGTTCATTAACCACAATATGAATGTTAACATAATAATTTACAAGTTTTTGACAATTTATTCTAATTATAATTGGCATTATAAAAAATGATGAAAAGTGGGAAGGACATAATATTTTTTAGCATGCATATTATAGTTTTTTTGGAGGTGTTTATGCTTATAATACTTTCAATCCAAAATTTGGAAAAAATAGTGCCTATTTAGTTTTGAATGACGTTAATGATAATTAAGATTTAAGACAACTAACATGTTTAAGACAAATCACCTGAGTTCTCAAAACATAAAAACTAGTTCATAGTTTGCTTATTTATATGTTCTCGTCATTTATTATTGATACCCATACTGGCTAATGTTTAGGCCTCACCTCACAAAGGCAATGACCTCAATTACGCCTCAATGCCTCCCACTTTTTAAAACATAGATTCTTCCTAACAATGAACAAAAGGTAAAAATCTTTGACACAAACCAATCAAAATTCTTCTACGAACTATGTTACTAAGCCATAGCTCTTAGGCCAACACTTACATCTGCAAAATAAAATAAGGCAAGAATAAGCTTCAAGCCCAGTTTGAAGTATAATGATAATCTTAACATTCCTATTAGGAGAACTAGAATTGGGTCACGTAAATAAACACATGCAAACAAGTTAGAAACGTTGATGAATAACATAACCATTTAATCGGATTAAAATAGCTGAAACCACTTCCACATAGAGCAGAATGATTCCATTCCACCCAAATTCATCCGCCCAACACAAGAAGAATGATTACTAGGATCATATTCATTCCTTGAAACCAACAAGGAACATGCTTGTTTAGTTCATGAACGCATATGCTTAGTTCATGAACCGATTTCATATATTTCACCCAATCCAATTATTACTAACTACATTTTTAGGATTCTTAGATTTATTAATTCAATTCCTTGTGATATCAATTTCTTATCAAAATAATATTCCCCCTAAAATTTCTTATCAAAATAATATTCCCCCTAAAATTTCTACCAAAAAAATCCCCCTAAGATACATGATGTAGCATAGAAAATAAAGAAGAATAATGATCAAGAAAATAATAATCCCCCTAAAATTTCTACCAAACTCATGCATCATCGAGAAGATAATGAAGAAATAATAGAAAGAAATAAGAAGAGAAGAATAAGAAGAAGAAAGAAAAGGAGGTGAAAACAGAAATTTCTTGATTCTATTCATATCCAATCAATCATTCCTTAAAACCCTATTAGAAACCATTTATAGACACTCAAATAAAGAATTAGACTCCCTATGGAAACAACCAAAATCCTAATCCTCTCAAAATAAAATAATTAGACTCCTCATAACAATAAACAACCAAAGTCCTATTGTATTTAAATAAGTAAAAAATTAGATAAAATCAACAATTGATCCTCATCAATACCCTCATTAAAACACATATCTCGTGAACATTTTTTTGTTTCTTATCAAATCAACTCAACAAAGCCTTTCTCCAACAACGTAAGGACTATGTCAACAATTATATTGTTCTTGATTATTTTTACTCATGTTATTTTAGGCCTTCCTTTGCCCTACATCATTACAACTAATTATTAGGACACATTTCTTAACTGGAATGGTTTTTGTTGTATTTATCTTGAAGAGGAGCCTTGGCGCAATAGTAAGAGTTGTTGTTGTGTGACTAAGTGGTCATGGGTCCGAATCGTGAAAACAACTCTTACTATACAAGGTAAGGCTACGTACAATAGACCCATTGTGGTCTGACCCCCAAGACCCCGCATAGGCAGGAGCTTCATGCACTAAGCTGCACCTTTTTTATCCAAATTATCCAATGTAGCTACTCTTACTATTTTCCAAATATGTTCATTTCTAATCTTATTGTACAATGTTTTGCCACATATCCATCTTTTCATATTTCCATTACACCAAGTTGGTTAATGATATGGTCTATGTTAGAAGCCACTTGACCTACTAAAGTTGTAGTTAAAAGGTGGAGGCCCAACGATGCATATCAAGTTATCATTAGCATTCCCCTCACATGTAGCACCATCCTGCACATAGAGAGATAGAAGAAGAAACAAACACCAACCAAGCTAATGGGGAATAGGCAAATGCTAACAACAAGACTTAAACCCATGACCTCTTACAAAACTAATGTTTTGATACAATGTTAGAAATTGTTGGAAAATAAACAAAATAAAAACACCAAAATATAGCGTGGTTCCGCTCTATGGCCTACGTCCACGGGAGAAGAGAGAAGAGTATTTTTTATTCTTGATGATGTCTTAATGGAGGGACACCATATATATAGACATACAGGGCTATGCACACATATAGCAATAATTACAATTTTTGTAACTGCTAAATAAAACAACTACTAAAATTATCATTTTTCCTTAAAAGAAATAAATCTCATAGATTCTGTTCTTCTCCACAACACTCCCCCACAAGCTGGTGAATAAAGGTTTACCATTCCCAGCTTGGACACACTTGCTTGAAATGCAGTATTGTTTAACCCTTTAGTGAACACATCGGCGAGCTGATTATTGGTAGACACATATGGAGTACAGATCAACCCACTATCAAGCTTCTCTTTAATGAAGTGTCTATCAATCTCTATATGCTTGGTTCGGTCATGTTGAACTGGGTTACGGGAGATGCTAATTGCAGATTTATTGTCACAATAAAGTCTCATAGAGCCATCCCTTTGTATCTTCAAATCTGTCAAAATTATCTGCAACCATAATAGCTCACAAACCCCTTGTGTCATTGCTCGGAATTCTGCTTCAGCACTAGATCTGGCCACTACATTCTGCTTTTTACTTCGCCATGTCACCAAATTCCGATCAAGAAACGTACAATATCCAGTAGTTGATCTTCTGTCAACTACTGAAGCAACATAGTATGAATCAGTATATGCTTCAAGAACCACTCCTGTGTGTCGTTTAAATAAGATGCCCTGTCCTGGGGTCCCTTTAAGATACTGTAAAACGCGATTAGCTGCTTGCAAATGAATATCTTTAGGGTTGTGCATGAACTGACTTATTACACTTACTGCATATGCAATATCAGGTCTTGTGTGAGACAGATAGATGAGTCTTCCTACTAGCCTTTGATACATCTCCTTATTAATACTCGACACTTCTTCAGCTTCTCCAAGCTTGTGATTAAGATCAATAGGAGTATTCATTGGTTTGCATGCTAGCATTCCTGTTTCTTTAAGAAGGTCTATAATGTACTTCTGTTGAGAAACAAAGATTCCCTGTTTAGAGTGTGCCACTTCAATTCCTAGGAAGTATTTCAATCTCCCTAGTTCCTTGATCTCAAATTCCTCGGTCAAACACTGCTTCAAATTTTGTCTTTCGTCCTCATTGTTTCCTGTCATGATGATGTCATCGACATACACTAATAGAGTTGTAACTCCCCCTGAAGTTGAGTGTTTAATAAACAAAGTGTGATCTCCTTGGCTTTGTCTATATCTCATATTTGTCATTACTTTGGCAAACCGACCAAACCATACCCTCGGAGATTGTTTAAGTCTATACAGGGCCTTTTTCAATTTACACACTTTATCAGTGGTGTCAAATCCTGGAGGCACTTCCATATAGATTTCTTCTTCTAAATCCCCATGTAAAAATGCATTCTTTACATCAAATTGTTGTAGATCCCAGTCATAATTAGCTGCCAATGAAAAAAGAAGTCTCACAGTATTCATTTTTGCAACCGGAGCAAATGTCTCTTGATAGTCCACACCATATGTTTGAGTATATCCTTTGGCTACTAATCTTGCCTTGTAGCGCTCTAGGGTCCCATTTGCTTTGTATTTTACTGTATAAACCCATTTGCATCCCACAGGTTTCTTTCCTGCAGGCAAGTCTACCAACTCCCACATTGTATTTTTCTCCAGGGCTTCCATTTCCACATTCATATCTTGTTTCCAATTTGTATTAGATAAAGCCTCGGATAATGATGTAGGAGTCTGGATGTTGTTCAGGTTGGTAAGGAAACTCTTATGGGTTGGTGAGAACTTCTCGAAGGATACAACATGAGATAGTTGATACAAGGGATGTTTAGTGCATTCCCTTATTCCCTTTCTATTGGCAATGGGAAGATCATTGTCAGGTTCAGAGGCTAAAAGGTCATTGTTAGTTTCAGGAACTAATGAAATTTGTAAGGGGGTTCAGGATTTGTTACCTCATTTTTAGGGATTGGTTCAGATTCTTGAACTTGCATCGATTCAGGAGCTGCAGCTTTCTTCCTTGAGTACATTTGTCCAGTCATCCGATCCTTAGGTTCATCATTGGGTACAGAAGGTGTAAGAGATTCGGGTGTGGTTTGTTGGAGGTAAAAAGGGCCAAAAGGATCAAAAAGGTTATCAAGGGAGTTCCGATCCTTGTCTTCCATGATGAAACTCTCCCCCGGAAGAGGAGGAGCCGAATAATAGGGCTTAGGTTCACAGAAAGTGACATCGGCAGAGACAAAGAATTTTTTTGATGGCGGATGATAGCATTTATATCCCTTTTGAGTGGAAGAGTATCCGACAAAAACACACTTGAGAGCTCTAGGGTCCAACTTCCCCCTGTTGGGTTGGTGAACATGGACAAATGATACACACCCAAATATCTTAGGTATAAGATTATTGGAGATTTTGAGCTTAGGGTAAAATTGACATAACTTTTCCATAGGACTTTTGAAACCAAGGGTCCGGGATGGTATGCAGTTAATAAGGTGTGTTGCAATAAGGACAACTTCCCCTCAATAGGACTTAGGCATATTATTCAGAAATAAAAAGGCTCGGGTTGTATCAAGCAGGTGGCCGTTTTTTCTTTCAGCAACTCCATTTTGTTGTGGGGTGTGAACACAGGATGATTCATGAAGGATCCCCTCGTTTTGAAAGTAATTGGTCAATGTTTGATTAAAATAGTCTCTAGCATTGCCAGATCAAAATCTCTTGATTTTAGCACCAAACTGGGTGTGTATCATGTTATGAAAGGTAGGAAGAACAAAGCTCACATCGAATTTTTGTTTCAGTAAGAATATCCACGAGACTCTAGTACAATCATCAATGAAGGACACAAACCATCGCTCTCCAGAAACATTAGGTATTGAAGAGGGACCCCAAATATCACTATGAATGAGATCAAAAGGATCTGAACTTCTTTCATTACTAAGTGGGAAAAATATACGCTTGTGTTTTGCAAGTTCACACACTTCGCAATGAAAATCTTCAACATTGAGAGACTTAAACAAAAAAGGAAACATGGTTTTAAGGGTTTGTAAAGAAGAATGGCCAAGGCGGCGATGATGAAGTCATAGCTTTTCTTTATTGGAAAATTTGTGTTCGGAGAAAAATGAAGTGTTACTCTTGATAGGATGTACTGGTGTCTCAAGGTAATACAACCCTTCCTGTTCCTTAGCACGTCCAATCATCATCCTCAAGTCCTGGTCCTGAAATGCACAGTAAGTAGGGAAGAAAGTTACATTAGAACTCAGATCATGGGTCAGTTTTTTAATAGAGATAAGATTAGTAGATAGTGTAAGAACATGAAGAACATTTCTGAGTGTAAGGGTGGGGCTGATGTGAACATTACCTATACCAGCAACTGTGGTTAAGGATCCATCAGCTGTGGCTATTTTCCAACTACTAGGACAAGGGTTGTAGGTATGAAATATATTGGGGGAATTGGTCATGTGATCAGTAGCACCAAAATCTATAACCCAAGAGTTAGCAAAAGACTTATCCGAGACGTTAAATCCAATAGAGATAAGAAAGTTACCTGAATAAGCCAATGAACAGGTACCTGAGGGTTTGTCCAGTGTGCCAAGCCAAGATTTCAATCTTTCAATGTCGTCTTGGCTGAATCCTTCTGCAACTGTTTGTTCAGTAGACATATGTGCTTGTCCACTGGTCTTCTGTTGTCCTCCCTTGTAGCCCCATTCTTTACTGGAAGTTGAAGGTTTGCCATGAAGTTTCCAACACTTCTCCCTGGTATGTCTAGTCTTCTGACAATAAGTACACCATAGATTGTCCCTATTGTCTCGAATTGGGACCTTTGATGATTCAGCGCGCGGAGTGTGTGTCTTCTGATCATTTCCCTGATTGACAACCATAGCTGAGTCTTCCATCTTCTGAGGTGTGAGCATAACATTTCTTCTGCTTTCTTCAGTCCGGATAGCCGAGATAGTCTCATTTAGAGTTGGCAACTCTTTGCTGAGAGTCTGAACTCTCACTTGATCAAACTCTGCATTGAGGCCAGCCAAGAAGTCATAGACCCGATCCTTCTCAATATAGTTCTTTAAAACTACAGCATCTGCAGGGCATTTAGTCTCAATACACCTATAATGGTCAAGTTCCTGCCAAAGATTCTTCAATACATTGGCATATTCGGCGACCGTCATGTTGCCTTGTTTTGTTGTTCCAACTTTCACTTTGATCTCATACACTTGGGTTCTATCATGGGCCTTAGAGTATGTCTAATGAACGGCATCCCAAATGTCTTTGGCGGTAGCCAAAAACATGCATGTATCACTAATGTTTGGCTTCATTGAATTCCATAGCCATGCCATTATAGAAGCATCTTCGCTATCCCACATTTTAAACTTAGGATCTCCGGGTGTAGGTCCAGTGCCCAAAAGATGACTCAATTTCCCTTTGCCCTTCAAAAAAGTTCGCACCAGCTGGCCTTGTTTTGTTGTTCCAACTTTCACTTTGATCTCATACACTTGGGTTGTATCATGGGCCTTAGAGTATGTCTGATGAACGACATCCCAAATGTCTTTAGCGGTAGCCAGAAACATGCATGTATCACTAATGTTTGGCTTCATTGAATTCCATAGCCACGCCATTATAGAATCATCTTCGTTATCCCACATTATAAACTTAGGATCTTGGGGTGTAGGTCCAGTGCCCAAAAGATGACTCAATTTCCCTTTGCCCTTCAAAAAAGTTCGCACCAACTGAGACCACTTTAAATAATTCTTTCCATCAAGTCTGTATGCTGCCTAAATGTTTGGTAGTTCTCCTTTCTCCGTTTTGTCAACTGTTTCTTCAGTCTGCACCGTTTCGGAAGTAACCGACATTTTTTTTTTTTTGGTTACAAACTCAAAAGGAAGAAAAATAAATAAATAAAAAATAAACAACCAGTTGCAAAAGAAGACGACGATGACGAAGAAAAGGAAGAAGACGACGGTGATGAAGAAAAAGAAGAAGACAACGGTGATGTGCAATCCAGCGGTGGCAGCAGCAGCAGAGACGACGACGGCTTGTTAGATTTGGTCTCAGATCTGTGACGATGAACTTGCGACAGTGACGATGAACCTGCGACGGTGGCGATGAAGATGAACCAGTGGCAGTGCTCAGAGAGAGACGATGATCCAGGGAGACGATGACGATGACGATGATCCAGTGGCAATGCTCACAGAACCAGCGATGGTGGAGATGTGCGACAGTGTTGTTGGCGATGATGATGAACCCATGGCAGCGGCAGCGACAACGACGATCGGGGTTTCTTCAAGCAGCACGAACCAGTCGCACGAACCAATCGATGGTGTGCAACAGTGTCGTCGGAAACAGAGGGTTCCGACAAGATGTTGTAAGTCGAACACAGCGACGGCGATGAAGGCTTACCGGCAGCGACGACGATGAAGGCCACCCAAGAGGATTCCGGCGATGAAGGCCGACAATGATGATTCTAACGATGAAGGCTGAGAAAGGTATTTCCCGTTGTACGAGCCTAAAACTCTGATACCATGTTGGAAAATAAATAAAAACACCAAAATATAACGTGGTTCGGCTCTATGGCCTACGTCCACGGGAGAAGAGAGAAGAGTATTTCTTATTCTTGATGATGTCTTAATCGAAGGACACCATATATATAGACATACAGGGCTATGCACACATAGCAATAATTACAATTTTAGTAACTGTTAAATAAAGCAACTACTAAAATTATCATTTTATCTTAAAGGAAATAAATCCCACAGATTCTGCTCTTCTCCACAACAAAAATCACTAAACCCAAAAGCTATAGCTTATATGCGGAGGGCCAAAGCATCTCAAGCTAGAATTAACAATGTAATCATCACAACAATGTAGTGTAACATCAGAAGTCTCATCATAATGTGCTGATATCCTTCTCTTTAGATATATTGTGCATTTCCCACATTAATAGTCAAGAAACATTGAGATCCCAAAAGACCACATATTGGTAATTAAACATTCCAAAATAAAACATAAATCATGTAAGAATTGCAAGTAGCTCAAATAACGAAAGATAGGCATGGCAATAAGCAAAACCGCATAATACAACATCTTACTTCACCCCTCAATGCAGCAGTGGCAGTTTGGCGTTCAGCTGGGTCAATTGCTAGAAGAGTTTCAAGTAGAGGCAGTGAAGATGGCGGAAAATCTTTGAATGTCTCAGCTATACACCGTTTATATGGTTGTTGGGGCTTAAATATATGTGCCAACTTTGATGTTTTCCAATATTTATCAGTAGGTGAGCCACATAGGAAAATTTTGTAAATTTGCTCCACCTAGATGAGTGGAAGTAATGGTTAATACAGGTATTTAGAAAAAACAAATGATAAGGTCCAAAGATTTTAATCTACTTCTTTAATATACTATAAATACAAAAAAAAAAAAAAAAGTGGTCAGTGAGAATGAACACCTAATGAAAATTGGTTGCTCCTAATCTAATTAAGGGTATTTGTAGCCCAAGAACATTTATAACCAACGAAAGTCATTAAATCCAACATAAAAGATACTCTAGATTTACAGTTAGTAGACTTACAAGTTAAAAATCAACCAAACATAATCCCAGATCCTTACATATGAGTTGAAGACATGATTTGAATCAACTTTTGACAATCTATTAATTTGTGATAGACCACTCTTTCATCTACAGGTATGATACCATTACAAGCATACAAATAGTTTATGGTTTGAAGCTGCAAAGTTAATGCAAAATCCATGTTTCAAGAACCTTGTGATGCTTGTATAATATGATTTCTGTAATTATAAGGTTTATTCGAACTTCAAAAGATTTGAAGACTGTTTGTACAGTGGATGAAACCCAAATAGAAAAAAGTTAAGGGAAAAGAAACCAATGAAATGATTTCACAAAAGGCTAAAAAGTGGAACACGGGCCCAACTGAAAAGTCTTAAAACAATCTCTTTGGGCTCTTTGGCCAGCTTGAGTTCAGTTTGAAGGCTCATATAAAAGGGTTTGAAACCCAAATTTCTCTCATTTCTACCTTCTCTTCAAGACCTCTTTCAAATTCTGAAAATTCATTAGAAAATCGGTTAAAATTTAGTAAGAGAGTAAAGAAAACAAAAGGAATTTGAAATTAGAACAGAATTTAGAGAATTAGAGAATTCACTTGTGTTGAGTATATTTGAATATCTTTACACCTATGTTACCCGGACTCTTCATTTTAGCTTGACGTACCCGTGTCCGACACTTCATGATGCGACATGGGTATGGGATATGTGTCCGACACTTTAGATTTTAGAATATTACTATGTAGATTCTCCAATAGAAAAAAGAGAAAGGACGAAAGAAAATAATGACTAATAGGTGAAATTTACTTAAATGGGAGAACAAAACGAACAATAAATGAGCAAAAAGATGAAAAAAAGGAAAGAACGACATCTATATAGCCGAGTCCCCGTATCCCAAAATTTGAAAAGGAACAAGTCAGACCTCTAGATATGTACCCGTATCCGACACTCATACCCGAGTCCGGATAAGATAGCTTTACACACAGTCGGTCTCAAGCTTGGATAAAGATAGTTGGTTGCTCTAGATTGTTGACAGCCAACATAAAACTAAGTCAGACCAACTCTCAAATTAATCTACTTAATCAAACCATGAAAAAGAGCAAGGAATATCAACTTACCCTTGACAGAGTAAAGTGGAGAAAGCAAATTCACATAGCCAATCCAATGTAATTGGGAAAAGGCTTTGTTGTGTTGTGTTTTGTTCAAAGAGTTAATGTAAGAAACTCTAGTTTTAGCAATTCTTCTTGTACTTAGGGTTTGATTTCCTTAAGCTTTGAGTTTAATTGGGATGTTTCTTACTAAAAAGGTTTGTATAGAAGTTTCTAAATAGAAATTTATGAAACTTGTTAAATTAGTCTATGTTCTAAGGTAGCTCCACATTGAGTTACAATTTAGATCAAAAGAAAAAGGATTTTGATGCTCGAACTTGTTGTGAGTAAAGTTCTCCTTTCACCTACATAATTGGCACCATGAAACATATGCTCGGTATAAAAATTTAATTTGAATGTGTCAGCAAAGTTGATCAATATGGAAGATAGGACTCTTCTACATATGATTGGATGGACATTTATTAAGTTGAAAACAATTTTTTTTAATGTTGTTACATTCCGATATAGGATTTTTTATGCGACTTAAATTATTGTAGTGAGTATTATGGATTGTTGGCACTAATGTTAGAAAGATAGTTCCAATGGGAGCTCGCTAAAAATAATTTTTATGATGTATTGACTTGAATACCTGAATTTAAACTTTTATAAGAAGTTGGAAAAATAATATTATGAATTGAAGGCCAGTTTGATAGGTGAGAAAATTGCCATTTTCTCATGAAAATAACAAATTCTCGAAATAAACTAAGAAATTTTGATGTTTGGTTATCAAGATTTGCTTGAAAAATATTCTTGCCCCCTCCTTTTTCTCCACCCAAATTTTCTCACGTATAGAGGTGAGAAACAAAAATTGAAGAGAAAATCTTCAATATCCTTGTTTGCACTCATGCTTGACTTTAACTTTATGAAACTCCATCTTTTCGCTACTTTTCAAATGAAATGGATGGAAAAAAAAAATCTTGTGCCTAATCAAACAATAATGATAAAATCCACCCTAGAAAATTTTATTGAGAAAGCTAGTTTCTTAGAAAAAATTTACTTCGCTATCAAAAACAAGGGTCGGAGGTTGATGGGAGAGATGAAGATGTTTCAATATATGCTTGGCATGTCATTGGCCTTATTATAAGACTCGCTAGCCATATATAATGTTGTTATATTATTCAAAGATATAAGGAAGGAACACCACAAAATAAGGAAACGTCGAATGTTAAAATGCACCAATGCGGGATGATAATTTTGAGTCTCGTGATAATAGTTCTTTGCATTTTCTTGCATTCCTTAAATAGAACTTTAGTGTTATATTGAACTGAGAAATGGGACATTTTGTATTTTGTTATCTATATCAGTTATAATCCACTAGTAGCAATTGGATTAGCCTTCGCCATGTAAGGTGAAAAATGTTCGAACTACACTCATCAACTATACACCATTTACATGTTCTTCTATGTTCTTCATGTGGTCATTGCCTATTTCTGCATGATCCTCCCTGGCGTCTTCTTCTTCCTAATTGATCAATACTTGAGATTCTTGCAGTCATGGGAAAACATAAGATTGGTTTCTGTGCGTATACTACCTTGCAAAACGTTTGAGCTGAACTTCTCAAAGAGCCTAGGTGAGAGCTCACGATTATTAGCTATGAAATTACCACTAAAAATAGTAGTACTGATAATTAAGTTAAAATGTGGTTAATCTAATAAATCTATAAATCTTAATAGTTTTACTAATAAAAGGCTTCAAATTTTTTTAGGAAAGTATAACTTTTATAGTAAAATAAATGTTATAAACCAGAAATAAAGATTTTATAATACCTTATCTTTAATAAGAAATTCTGATAGTTTGAATACCTTAGTTTAAATCTAAGTTTTGTGATTACTGATTACATAATTTCAAGTATTAAAAAAAAAAAAAAAAAACAAATTTTACACATCCTTGTAATGTTTGGTTAGCACTTGGGAGTGATGTCATTAATGGTGATTTCTCAATCAGCTTATTGTATGGGTTGCATGTCAGATGAAAACCTACAAGAGATGTTTGAGATTTTTGGATATTATTCTAAATTTTAATTGGTCGAAGTTGTTTGCAGTCACAAACTTTACTAGTATGTGTTAATTGGTGACTTCTTATGGTAATGCTTATTATTTCAATATAACCTATTTTAAGCCTTCATGTATATTTTGGAAACCAATGAACTATTTAATGTTAAATTATAATATTGATAATGTTTTATTCAACTGCTTAGATGATTATCATGATGCTAAACGTGAGAATTCTGGTATGGGACATGGTAAATTATTATTGTCTTTTACCACATTTTTTCATATAAAATTAAAGGCAAGCGAGTTGCAGAAGAAGCTTAGCCAGAGAAAGGGAGAAGTGTTGAAGACTCATAGTTTTGTTACACAAAAGTAGTGGTTCAGGGATATAAGATAGGTACTTGTTAATGAGTTTATTTTGGATATGCATGTAGCATCAATTGAACCATATATATATGACCTTGTAAATAATACTTCTGATATGAATATACTTTTTAGCACAAAAACTAGTGGTTGTGAATTCATTAGTGATGTTGACTAGATTTTAATAAACATGCTGATATTATTAAGAATGTTATAGTTACTTATAGGTGTAGGACATATGCAAATGGTTAAAAAACAAAGGGAAGCTCTATCGAGATCTTTGGCAATAGTAGTCAAGTGATTTCTCTCCAGAATAACTATCAGATCTTCAAACCCTAGTCAAGATAACTACAACTATCATCTGCATAATGATCAACAAGGAATGTACCTAGGGAGATTGTAGCAGTGAGTTGACAAAACTCAAGTAAAAGAAACTTTCGGCAAAATATTAAAATGCAAGATTTACCTCTGTGCGACCAGTCATGATAGGTTTCCCAGCCAATAGCTCAGCAAGAACACAACCTGTGCTCCATAGGTTACACCAATACCATAACAAGTTTCCCCAAAAAGTAGCTCTGGTGGTCGATACCACAAGGTGGTTACACGAGAAGTCATTGGATGCTTGTGGTCATTATCAAAGAAGGAAGCAGAACCAAAGTCGGCAATCTTAAGCACTCCCCCATTGTTAACAAGGAGATTTGACACTTTTATGTCACGATGTAACAACTGACGGTTGTGACAGTGTTCAAGCCCTGACAACAGTTGATGCATGTAACATTTTACCTATCATATACAAGGTAAGTGAATGAATGCATGTTTGAACACATATAAATACAAAGATATGCAAACAAAACCTTTATTAACCTGAGGCTCTGTAAACTTAATTTCAGGATTTGCAAGTAGACCCGCAAAATCATGCTCCATGTATTCAAATATAAGATATAAACTACATGACATCCTTGTTGTTACCACACCCTCCAACTTGACAACATTTGGATGATCCAAACTTCGGAGGACGAGAATTTCTCTAGCCATGAACTTCACGCTCTCAGGATCCAAATTGTCAAATCTAACCTTCTTCAACGCCACAATTTTCCCAGTCAAAGTATCTCTAACCTTATAAACATTACTATATATTCCTTGCCCAATCTGAAATAAGAAGATAAACAATGTCAAATTCATTCAAGTACAGGTGTCATTGCCACAAACTAAGTAGTGCTCAGATAAGGCGAAACTTTAAAAACAGAGTTTTGGGCTTGTTATGTCAGTATACAGAAACAATTTGAAAGGAATAACAGTATAAAACATAATTTAATAAAAATTTTAATGAATGAAATAAATTTCTAGAACTCTCCTTGAAGACTAAGACTAACTTAACCTGGAGTCTCGAAAGTCAGAACACATTAGAGACAACGGTGATTGTCAGAGAATATTTTTCATCTTTTTATACAAATGGGTTGGTTGGTATTTCTAAAGGCAACTCAACAGCTTGGATTTGCGAAGGTGGTTGACGATTCGAAAGACCTTTATCACTTTATGAAAGTAAGTTTTCACATTTGAAGAATCCCATGCCTTCTTGTTGAAAAGTGTAACTCTTCATTGCTTTTATCTTTGTTCATTCATTCTTAGTTCATTCAGTCGACATGTAATTCATGAAGATGAAAGAAACCCAACACCAATTGGGATAAAAGAGGAAGCCACCACAGATTCACCAATCACAATAGAGACAACAAAAGCAACAAAAGTAGCAAGCACCAAAACAACAAAGATGATCTATAGCCAGAGCAGGAGAATCTATGACTTGAGCAGGTACTATTACCAATGCTAAATGAGATATATCCTCCAAATTCATGCAACTAGCAGCAATTTTATGATAAGTGTGTGAGACCAAACCACCTCTTTTAGTTCCACCAATTTCTAACATCATCCAATCACTATGGATTTTGTAGTTGACAGGAGGAGAAAGTTCATTTTTAATTCCATTCCAAGTAAAGGTGGCAACGTTGGCAATCACTGATCCATAACAAAGTATCAGCAACTAAAAAGGGATATCATAATCCTATGAGCCTCAAGTAGCAAATAAAATAGAACCAAAAATCAAATGCAAAGGCCAACCTCCAGTGTGCTCTACTACACTTTCAAGCACTGGCTACACGAAATGCCAAGAAAAAATGGTAACAAAACCAATAATAAGGAAGAGAAAATTCAATGCACAGTGCTATCCTTGCCATGGTAAAGTCTAGAGAAGGGTCAATGCAAGTAGCCTTATTGGCTAGTGCCACTTTGTGGAGAGATTATTTCCAAATCCAAACTCGTATTCTACATATCACAATAGAGCAACTTTACCATTATGTAAAAGGGCCCAAAGACCATTCAAGAATACAGCTTGAAAGAGCAAATTGATGGTGCAGTTTAGACATGTGTTCCTTCCAATTGTTATCAATCAGCAACACATGTCTATAGGGTATTCATCCCTTGCTTAGATTGTGTATTTAGAATGTCCCAAAACTCTCATGTAAGGGAGTAAGGAAGACTGGAAGAGGAAAATGGTATCTTTTAACAGATGGTATCATTATTATAGGTACTCAAGGGCGTATTTTGTATGGAGACGTAGATAAAAGGGACTGCTAGTTGCTCAATCAAGGTCCAACACTTTATTATGAAACAAAAACCAAAATTGATTCCGCTTCCCTTTCTAAGTATGTTGGAATATGACCATTCAAATGGAGTCAATAAATTGCCCATCTTGTTGCCACCCCCTCCAGAAACAAATATAGGTCTTAGCCAGACAAATGGATGAAAGAAGACACAAGAATCATTGACTCATTGTGATTGAACAAAAAACTGACAAGATGTGAAGAAAAAGAAAAAACAAGTAAATGAGAAAAGAAGAAGAGGTTACAACCAACCTTTGGAATAGAATCATTCAATTCAGGATTGCCATTTTACCAAGGATCAAATACCAAATAAATTGTCCAAAAACCAATTTTATCATATTGACAATATGTATTATAGTCCATACCTATGTAAGAAGGCAAGTAGAAGATATCCAAGTTGGAGTCTCTTTTCCTTACACCTTCACTAAACAATCTCAGTGATGTTGGAGCCATAGAAATGGTTTATCTCATGTAATCAATAGAGGATGCCCTTGGTCAATTGAACTAGAGAAGCCAGAGCTAGAGGTGGAGGTGCAACTTTTTTGCCAATTGTGGCAGAAGAAATACCATATTGCCTTAATTTAATCAAGGAAGTCGTCCAAGCATTTTTCATATTCATCTTCAATGTCCTCAAGTTTGATGAAGTCCAAAATCATGTAACTCTTATGCATCTCATTGATAGTTAGGTCAAGACACCTTAGAAATTAGAATAATCATCTTCTTAGTGGAAGAAGTCATGGTTAATAGACTCAAAGGGCGCATGAGTAACAAGGAGAAGAGAGATGGGAAACAGAAAATGTAATAATATAGTTCAGGGGATTTATAGACTTCAAAAAGATAAATAACATTTTAGCACCTAAAAGAACTAGTAATCAAGGTAGCTACACGGGGAATCAAAAGTTTGTAACAATGATGTGGCATGGAATTCAAAAAAAAGAAAGAAAAGTGGACAATAGCATCATGAGATGATGCATCACGGTTAGCAAAGGCAAGCGAAAGGCGCCCACAAAGAGCATTGCATTACAGAAAAAGTGGAACATGATATGAAAGAAAAAAATAGAAGGCCTAGGTCTCAAAACTCAATGCTCTCTAAAGATTAAATTCAAAGTTCACATTTCACGGACTTTGCAACGTTCTTTGACCTATAGCAGTACAGGCAAGCAGTTGCTTGTGATAGTCATTGACAGAAAATTCCAAGGCTAACAGAACGACAACCCTACTAAAGAGCAAAGCCCCAACAAAGACTGGACCTCCAGTTGGAATGTAGGCAAGACCCTGAATGCTAAAGTCCAGTAACTAGCTACAGAAATTGCTGCTCTTTGGCCAAGCCAGGAAGATTAAACATAAAATAGATATCCTTTCCATGATCCACATCAAGACAAGGCCAACATGATTTAGGTACTGCTCACATATTATCTCAGATAAGGGGCATCATCTCTAGCAATTGTAGACCATTTCATGCCCTGCACATAAATGCATTAAGCTGGCAAGCCTGACATGGCTGGCAGATACCAAATAATTTGACTTCTTGAACAAGCAAGATGAATTAGCTCTCTAAACACAAGAAGGTGTGATCTTTTACTTATATCTAAGACCTACACATGCACAGCGAGAAACAATCACTAATCAGGATATGTGTCACAAATACCAAGTATGACAGGGATGAACACAGAGAATAATACATATTATAAATGAAGAACAGAATCTTCTTTATTGAAAATCATGCCAATTATAAATTAGTACTTCTCTCAAACAGTGCTTCTCAATCCTTGGATCCAATTGTGAACAAAGAACAATTCTATGGTTGTGGTAGGTTGGTATCTATTCTCTCTTTCTTTTCCTAGCAAAAGTAGAGTCACACAAGAGAAAACTCGATATGAAGCTAGCTGCGTTTGGAATCCAATTTAAAAATAGTTTTTAAAAATATAAAATATGATCTCATTTTTAGTTGATTTATAGTTTTTAAATTTATGTTTGGCATCATATTCAAGATTTCATACAAATTAAGTGGAAAAAAGCTTAAGTGGGTCCCATTAAGTACAAGAAAAAACTCAAAAAACAACATTTGTATGTTTTCTAAAAACAAGTCATTTTCTTAGCTTTTTTCTAAAAACGGTTTTTAAATCCTATCAAACTAAAAAACTTTTTTCAATTTTTTGTTTTTAAATACAGAAAACTGGATTTAAATTGGATACCAAACACAGGCAACTAAAATGAAGCCACCTGAAGTCCGTACAACGCCTAAAAATAGAGTCCACCACCCTACTAGCAAAGAGCCAGATACTTAACAAATAACAAGTAGCACTTCTTTAGTCTAACCTTTACATCGGGCTAAGAAAATTGTTTTCATAATTGGTTTGTTGATTATCAACATCTTTCAAATATAAGCTGTGAATGCTCTCCTTGAAGCTTGTTGCTCATAGGACCTACTAAGAAGAACAGTTCCAAATTCAGCAAAGACTATAGGCTGCTAAAGAAAATCTCCAGCCCCATATAAAACCATTCACACAACCAACCAAAGGACTGGAAATATTAAAATAAGATTATTACAAGTGCTCCCTCCAAGTTGCATCTCATTGTTTAAGTGTACTCTAAGTTGTGAATCGAAAACGATAAGACCAACAAAATATAAATGGTAGCCTAGTGCACGAAGCTCCCATCTACACGGAGTCCCGGAGAAGGGTCAGACGACTTTGGTCTATTGTACACACTCTTACCCAGCATCACAAGAGGCTATTTTCACGACTCAAACCAGTGACCATCTGATCACACAACAACAACTCTTAACATTGCCCTAGGGCCCCAAATAAAATATTATTTTGAATTATCTGCTACTTCCAACTTTTAGGAAAATTGGAAATAATCTTTTTTGAGCATTGGCTTGTCTTTGGTGCCTAATGAAGCATTTCTAGAGCTTGTTTGGATATATGAAATTTTAATAATAATGCGTAAGAAAGGAACAAAAGACTTAGTTCTCTCTAAAGGATTTGAGAAAATAACTGTGTGAAAGAAATAACTCTTTTGCAGATAAGCCAAATAAAATCCTCATACATTTTGGCATCACTTTCCATAATAAATTTCCTTGACCATCACACAGTTGTGCTACAATTAAATCCATTAATTTCCTAAAAAGAGATTGAAAGCACAAAAAAAATATTTATATTTATCACTACAATATTTGGTGATGGAGAATTGCAAGATATGGAAACCTAAGGAAGAAGATCATGACAAGCAAAAAGTATCTTTAATAACTGGTTTTTTTTAAAATTCGTATAGCAAATTGTTGCAAAATGATTAGATGAAATATAAATGTATATCTTATCAAAAAAATATATATAAATTTGTATAACCTAAGGAACACATGATGAAGTGAAACAACAAGAAGAAAATCCATTAACCCAATATCTACTCGCCTTGTCAAGTTTCTCAAAAGTATCCGCACGGCGAGGAACCCAACCCATAATGGCCTCACCAGCAACTAGTGAAAGCCAAGAAGGCCATCCAGCTCCAATCAGCTCAGCATGTACATGATTAGGCATAATATTTGGCCTCTGATTCTTAACCGTCTTAAACCACCTTCTCTCCTCTTCCTCTCCCTCCTGAACCTTGGTGTTGTCATTACTGGTGCCACTATTCTCACCCTTCAAATCAGAAGAACCAGACAAGGTCACTGATCTACCAAAATTAAAACAACCCTTGCCAAAAACCGAAAACCAGGTCGGCTTAAGCCCCGATCTCAATCCATTTTCCTGCCCTAAATTACTCTCCAATTCTGCCTGATCCACCGAGACCTGTGATCCAGAACTACTCTCATCAACTGAGCTGCAATCATCTCGAACAACCGTATAAAAATACGTTATATTGGTCATATTATCAGCTTTACAAGCTCAATCACACCGGAATTTGAGCTCCCCAGATGCCAAGATTCCGCCGTTTCGCGTTAATTTTAGCTCGCACATCGAAAAGATGACTTGAAAGAGAGAACCAAGCAGCGTTTGCGCGATTATCTTATGAGTCAACTAACGCGTAAATATTTAAAAAATTTGGGGAAAGAAACAAAGAAACCCCTAATTGCCCAAAAGTTCACACGGATGATAGAGAACTGCGTTGACTGGTGCACTCGCCTTCTTGATGACGCATTGCGAGATTGGATAAAAGATGTGTTTCCAGAAACACAGTGAAATATTTTGACGAGGAAAAGAGAGATAATTAGGGTTTCAAACGAAAATCCATAAATGGAGGAGATTGGAGAGAGAGCTTCTTCATCTGCAAATAAAGCCATTGGAGAGCTAGCGAGCGAGCGCCAATAGAGCAGAGGAGAAATGGCGGGAGCTAGGGTCCGAATATTAGTTGAAATAATATAATTTTTTTAGAACAACACTAAATTTATTGTGGTGGCACGCTGCGTTATCCATCACCATTGGATTGTATTGAGATTGTATAAAAGTCATGCATTCCCATCATCTTTTTTGAATTGTATTAGGATGGCATTGAGTTACGTAACGATGCATGATTTTTATATTTATTTATTTATTATTTGTTGTTTTATATTTCCATATACACATAAATATGCATACATAATCACTAGATATATATACTAGCAGAAGAAATAGGAAAAAAAAAACAGTGAAATATTAGACCTTGTTGTTCCAGAGATTGACTAGCAAATATTTATTCAATTACAAATACGCATCACTTTTTTGTTTTTTTTTTTTTTTTTTTGAACAGAAACAAAATATGCTTATGTTATAGCGTATGAGGATAATGTTTACATAGAAGTGGCAAGCACCAGTGGTGCTGGTGCTCTCTACTAGCTGCCAAAAAAGAAAAGAAATCCCATACATTTGGAGTCAGAATTTAAAACCTTAATACAAGCAATTACTTCAATTCAACATCCAACTAGAGATAGATTGGCCACCAAAAAGATTATGTCCTCCCACACGTGGTGTACTTCCTTAGACCTGTTGTTAAAAATCCTCCTGTTTTTTTCTAACCAAAGAGACCAGAGTGTAGCATATGAGGCTATCAAACCAACCCCCTTCTCCATCTTTGACAGGCTAGTGAGATGAGATAAGGATAGACCTTCCTCAACATTATGAGGAATCGCGAGCCTGTTGCCCAAGAAGATCAACCATTTACTCCATATCTCCTTAGCAAAGCTGCAAGAGAAAAAAAGATGTGTTCCACAAATTCTCCATCCTGGGGGCAAAAATTCTCCACAAACACGCATCACATCATTTAGCCACAAAAAAAGAATGGGCAATCTTGCCCATACCATAATACATTCCATGAGATCAGGCAGTCCCCATACCAAGTATGGTTAAGGAGTCCAAAGTCCAAACCATTGGATGTTGCTGCACAATTACTGCTTCACTAGTAGTAATCTCTGTGGTATCTTCCTTTTTATCGTTTGATGATACTAAGTAACTCCGCGAAACCAACTTTCCTCCTCAACAACTTTATGAGATCAATAAAATCGATCCTCTCACCACGAATTAGTATTTGGTTACTATCCTCACCTTTCAATGCAACTGATACAACCCCTGCATATTATTATTACATTTAATTTAATTACAAGCAATAATATCAGAAACTCTGCATTCCATCAACTACTTAACAGCAGATTATATATATATTGAGTGTAAATAAGGAGGAAAGTATGTAGGAGGAGATTGATGAAATTAAATAGCGTACCAGGAGCAGCAACTGCAATTTTGAAAGCTTTGGTCCGGGACTTTGAGCTATTCAAACACACTCGGATCAACACCTCTCGCTGCAACTCCCCCCAATTAATATGTCCATTAAGTAGTCATCATCATATGTATTAATTAATTAATTATTAGTTTCATATAATATATATATATATATATATATATATATAACACAGGAAAAAATTAAACAAGAAGAATTTTAAAATATGTACAAAAACTATAGTGAAGCAACAATTTTCTGGTTGTACTTTTGAACACTATGGACTTGGAGAAAAATTTTCTGGTTGTCATTTTAGATATGTTTTATATGATGATCTTATATTATGTCCATGTGTTTATTGTTGCGTATTTGAGATTATGGTTTGTGTTAGAAGGCTTATCGGGGCGCCGTGTATGTCGAGGGAGGATATACACGGGGTTCCGTGCCGATCATGACGTCACAGATAGTGGGTCGTGACATTAATTCCTTTAAAGTACTTGTTAATTGATAGTATTTTTTTTTGCACGTGGTTTTTTCCCTTATTTTGGGGTTTTCCACGTATATCTTTGAGTTGTGAGTGTTGATCTCTATTGTTTTTTTCTTTATTGAATCTATAAGATTGAAGGGTTTGAGTGTTTTTCCCAACAAATCGGTATCAGAGCTACAGTTCGAGTTGCACTTCAATTGATTCATTAAGGTGTGAAGAGATTTAGAGATGTCAAATTATTCATCCAACTTGAAGTTTGATGTGGAAAAGTTTGATGGAAAAATTAAATTTGGCTTGGGGCAATTGCAAGTCAAAGATTTATTAATGTAGTCTGGGTTGCAGAAGGCTTTGATAGGTAAAGGTAAAGAAAGTGATGAGGATTGGCAAGAGCTGGATCTGAGAGCTGCTAGTATGATACGACTTTGTCTTGCAAAGAATGTCTTTGGGAATATAAAAGGCAATTTTATAGCAAAAGATCTTTGGAAGAAGTTAAAAAGCTTGTATATGGGAACAACTTAGGAAATATTGCAAGAGTTGGAAAGGAAAAGGAGCAAGTTCGGCAAATGGCTCCTAGTCGACAAACAAGAATGTTGATGATGATGGTACTAATCTGAATGTTGTCGAGTTCAGTGATGATTTTGTTCTTATGACATCTATTAATGGTGAAAATTTACCGCATAAGGGAAATTTGGTGATTGATACTGGGGCCGCACATAATATATGTGTACATAACGCATGGTTTGACAAGTATGCAAGGTGTATTGATGACGAGTTTGTATCGATGGTTGATGGCTCCTAAAGGCCAATAATGGGAGTGGGTGAAGTTCAAGTGAAGTTGTTTGACGGAAGCGTTATTACACTTCATGATATTTGACATGTGTTGAGTTTTACTCAGAATCTGATTTCTCTTTCCAAGTTTGATTCTGAAGGTTATGGGTACTCGGGTAAAGATGGAGTACTGAAAGTTTTTTAGAAGTCCACTATGATCATGAAAGGTGTTTAAGACAAAAACTTGTACGTGTTGATGGACAAACCAAGATTAATACGAGCAAGATCTGGGTCCAAAAGGTTGATTCGAAAGTGAGTTCCAGTCGACAAGTTCAAGGGCGACTTAGACTTGGGTGATTGTCAACATTGAGTGTCATGGCCCATGAGGGCAAAGGGGCAAAAACGTGAAATTGAAACAGATGAAGCATTGGTGTTTTCGCCAAGGTGAAAATTGTTGAATTTTTACTCAAACATGAATTCGTTGTTGTATTAGAACATGGAACATGTATTTTAAAAGTAATTAGGACTTTCTAAATATAGATAAATGTTTTATGATCTAGTTGTATTTAAATAAAGAAATCATATTAGTGTAAAATTAGGAATCCTTGATGGTCACCGTTTCTAAATATAGGAGATCTCTCATTGTTTATTGATCATCTCAACTAGTGAGTGAAATCTAGAAGAAGGTAAAACTTGATCATTGGAAGCTTTGTGAAAAAGTATAGATTTTAGAATTTGTGCGGGTAACGCTATTGAAGTTCTAATTTTTTATTGAGTATTATCTTTTTGTTATTCTTCTTTATCAAAGTCTCATATCTGTGTATTATATAGGTGTAGAAGTACTTGAAGTATTTAATTCTTCTTAGGTACTTATTAATTAATAGTGGATTATTTTACCCGTGGCTTTTTCTCTGATTTTGAGGTTTTTTTACGTATATCTTTGAGTTATAGGTATTGATCTTTATTGTTATTTTTTTTTATTGAATCTATGAGATTAAAGAGTTTGAGTGTTTTTTTCAGCAGTATAGATATAGATTATTATTATTTATTATTTTTTTCAAAAGATTGTTATTATTGACTTTATGAGAAATGCTCTTTAAATTAGAACAAGATAAGAGAAAAAGTAATTACCCAAGCAACCAGATTATGCTCTCCATGAGATCGGGTATTGTCAATTGCTTTACAACAGTCGTAAGTTCCCATCACTCTGGTAGAGAAACGAGTCTTATCACCGATGGGTCCTAGTTTTGCAAGTCCAAAATCAGACATTTTTGGATGATATCCTTCATCAATAGGGATGTTGGATGATTTGAAGTTCTTGTAAATCACAGGAGGGCTTGCTTTATCGCACAAATACTCCAAGCCCCTGGCTGTACTAGCTGCAATCTTCATTCTCGTAGTCCAGTCAAGAGGTAGCTTATTTGGTGGAAGATCTGAAAACAAAATTATTTGATTTATGTCATTTTCACAAAAGACATTTTAAGTGTAATTGGAATATAAAGTATATCAGCACTAATGGCAAAATAGATGTAGAAAAGAAAAGAAAAAAACTACTCTTAACTTGGATAAACATATATTGAAAAGTAATTTATTGTTCTTTCCTCACACTAAAACTAAATAGATACATCTTCAATACATTAGACACTAAAATTAAATATGCTCATATTATTTCTGCAAGTGGTTTCATTCAATTATAATTCAGAGGCTACCATAGGCGAAATATGAATTTCATATGTTCGATGTAAATGATGTTCTGTGGCCTCTGGGAGGAGATTGTTTACATGTGCGAGTAGATGTCCTTTTTTTGTCACCTTTTTGGTCATATTCACGAGGTTGAAATGAAGGTACTGATTGAGTTTGGTTTAATTTAATTTAAATTGATCAATTGATTTATTTACCAGAAAATATGATAACTTTTAAAATCAGATTTTATATTGTATTTTTTATAAAATGAAATAATATTTAAATAAATAAACTCCTAAAACCAGAGTTTCGATCCAACTCTGACCAGCGAGATACAAAACCAGAGTTTCGATATGAAATAAGTTATTTTAACTATCCCACATTTTCTTTTAACAAACGAAAGTTCATCTTTTCCGTCCCCAAATCTTTTTTCTTCTTTTTTTTTGTTTTATCTTATTCACTATCGAAGCTTATGATTTTCAGATTGTCTACATGGAGAAAGTCATTCAATCTATCAAGAACACAATTGAAGAAATAATTTTTCTGTTATTTCATTCACAGTACGTTGTTACAATATATAAGATACACAAAGAGCTTTACAAGGAAAGTCAATAATATCTCTCCAGATTAATAGGAGACATTATAGGTGATATACTATAATTATGGATATCAATCCCATAATTATAGTAATCATATCAATTATGGATATCTCTCCAGATTTAGGAGATATTATAGGTGATATACTATAATTATGGATATCAATCCCATAATTATAGTAATCATATCAATTACCACTTAATTCTATCACCCATTCTCAAGTTGGTGCATGGATATCTCACATGCCTAACTTGCATAGAGAATTATCAAACATATGGCTGGCCACGGCTTTGGTAAGAACATCGGCCAGTTGTTCTTCAGACTTCACAAATGGGAATGTAATGATCCCTGCATCAATTTTCTCCTTAATGAAATGTCTATCAATCTCAATGTGTTTTGTCCGATCATGTTGGACTGGATTGTGAGCAATCGCAATAGCTGAAGTGTTATCACAATACAATTTCATTACTTCCTTTGAACCTGCCCTCAAATCCTTTAGCACGTTTCTCAACCAGAGTAACTCACACACTCCATATGCCATGCCTCTATACTCTGCTTCTGCACTTGACCTTGCTACAACAGGTTGTTTTTTTTTACTCCTCCACGTCACTAGGTTTCCTCCCACAAAAGTAAAATATCCTGATGTAGATCTTCTGTCATTAGCTGAACCAGCCCAATCTGCATCAGTGTAACCTTCTACTCTCATATGATTATTTTTGGTGAAAAGCAAACCTTTACCTGGGGCAGATTTCAAATATCTTAATATGCGATCTACAACATCCATGTGAGGTTTACGAGGATCATGCATAAATTGGCTCACAACCGACACTGCATAAGCAATATCTGGCCTGGTGTGAGACAAATAAATTAATTTTTCCACAAGTCTCTGGTATCTTCCCTTATCAATAGGAGGTGCATTCGAATAGTAGAACAATTTATGATTTTGTTCCATAGGGGTACTTGTAGGCTTACATCCGAGAGTACCTGTCTCAATTAACAGGTCAAGAATGTATTTACGCTGGGATAAGAAGATACCATTATTTGATCTGTCTACCTCAATACCAAGAAAATACTTCAAGTCACCAAGTTGTTTCATTTCAAACTCTGAAGCTAAGCGTCGTTGCAAACTCTCAATTTCATCTTGATCATCACCCGTTACTACCATATCATCTACATAGATAATCAAAGCAGTAATTTTTCCCTTTCTGTGCTTTAGGAATAATGTATGATCGGAGTTGCTTTGTCTATAACCAAAGCTCTTCATGGACTTGGTGAATCTCCCAAACCATGCTCTTGGATATTGCTTTAACCCATATAACGCCTTCTTTAGCTTGCACACCATAGTAGTATTTGAGTATTCCTCTACACCTGTGGGAGGATCCATATATACTTCTTCTACAAGGTCTCCATGTAAAAATGCATTTTTTACATCGAATTGAAGAAGCGGCCAATCTCGGTTAGCTGCCAAAGATAAGAGCACTCTTACTGTATTAAGCTTGGCAACAGGTGCAAAAGTGTCTTGATAGTCAACCCCATATGATTGTGTATACCCTTTTGCGACCAACCGAGCTTTGTACCTTTCAATGGTACCATCTGCCTTATGTTTAATTGCGAACACCCATCGACATCCCACAGTTCTTTTCCCTTTAGGTAGAGGTACGAGTTCCCAAGTGAGATTCTTTTTAAGCGCTGCCATTTCTTCCGCCATGGCTTGAGTCCATCTAGGATCTGCTAAAGCTTCCTGCATTTTACTAGGAATAGAGACAGATGATAACTGCAGCACATAAGAGGCATATGACTCAGACAATCTTTTGGAAGACACATGATTACTTATGGGATATTTAGCTTTGGATTTAGGATCGGGTTCATACAAAAGTGGTGGTATACCACGGTTAGATCGGACTGGAAAGCGGGATTGAGGTAGTTGAGGTTCATGATTAGCTTGGAATTCAACAACAGCATTATCAAGAACAGTAGTATTTATATGAGGATTTATGGGTACCTTTGAGATTGTCTCTGTAGAAGAAGATTGAGGCAGTGATTGTGCTTCATGTTGAGGCAAGATTGTACTATCCTGAATAGAGTTCGAATCATGCTTATCTGGGTCTATAGCACTGGTTTCATTGTCCTCGGGTATAGCATTGGTTTCATCATCCAGTAGTTCCAGTGATTCATTTTCCTCGGGTATAGCATTGACTTCATTGTCATCCTGTGCCCGATACAAAAATTGGATTTCCTCATGATTCAGCACTTCGTGTTGATGCACCCCCGGAAGTGAGGAATCAATATTCGGTAATTGATAAAAGAGTTCATGTTCATGGAAAACAACATCCATTGAAACATAAAACCTCTGTGAAGATGGATCAAAACATTTGTAGCCCTTCTGATTGATTCCATAACCCACGAAAACACACCTGGACGCACGAGACTCAAGCTTAGTTCTTTGATGTGGATGTAGGTGGACATACACCACACTCCCAAAAATTTTTGGAGCTAAATGTACTATGGGTGGCAGGGTGCAATGATCAGATAAAGCATCCACATCCAATGGTCGTCTGAAAGTAAGGACACTGGATGGTGTTCGATTAATCAAGTACACTGCCGAATACAACGCCTCACCCCACAAGTAAGAGGGAACATGGCCCCCAATCAAGAGTGACCGAGTGACCTCCAATAACTGTCTATTTTTGCGCTCTGCAACACCATTCTGTTGAGGAGAATAAGGACATGTCGTTTGATGAATAATCCCTACCGATTGCATGAATGTGGACAACTTTTGCTTGAAATATTCCCCCCCATTATCTGAACGCAGAACTTTGATTGGAATGCCAAACTGTGTAGTCACCATTTGATGGAATAATTGAAAAATGGAGCAAACATCACTCTTGTGTTTCAACTGATAAACCCAAGTCATTCGAGTGCAATCATCAACGAATGTAACAAACCACCGCATTCCATTAGGAGTTGGAATTGGTGCCGGTCCCCAAACATCGGAATGAACTAATGCAAAAGGGAAAGTTGCTTTATTATCACTCAAATGAAAAGTAGTGCGATGACTTTTCGCCATTGTGCAAGTTTCACAAATAAAATCCTCAGGAGTACTATTACTAAACAAAGATGGAAATAATCTCTTAAGGTAGCTAAACGATGGATGTCCCAATCTCTTATGCCATAACCAGATTTCCTCTTTGCGCTTATTCACCAAATCGGCCTGCACTATGTTGACTTGTCCTTCTCTGTTGGAAGACGGGAACCCTTCCTCCAAATAGTACAATCCGCCAATTTGTTTACCACTGCCAATCTTCTCCTTGGTATGGATGTGCTGAAAAACACAGTGAGTAGGAAAAAATATGGCGACACAATTATGAGCTTTGGTAAATTGATAAATAGAAAGAAGGCTGCAATTCAAGAATGGCACAAATAACACATCTTTGGTGGTTAAGGTAGGAGATAAAGGGACTGTACCAACTCTTAGAACAGGAGATGATATACCATTAGCATTGGTGATGATAGTTTTGGAACACTGTTGAGATAAGTGAGACAATTTTTTCTGGTCACAAGTCATATGCTCCGTTGCACCGGAGTCAATAATCCAATCACTATTTCTAGTAAAAGACATACCTGACTTAGCAGTGAATCCGACAGCGGCAACTAGGTTCCCTCTGGAATTGGTGTCATCTTCTTTTGCATGAACGGACGTTTGTGAATTTTTCTTTCCCTTGGGATGCCAATCCGGATAGCCATGGAGACGAAAACATGTCTCAGCAATATGACCAGTACCACTGCAATGAGTACACTTTCTATCCTTCTTTGAGGTAGATGATTTTCGAGAGATCATTGCTGCCCCTTCTCCAATCTTCTCACCCATCATAACATCTTGACGATTTGCCTCTCCACACACCATGGCATAAACTGTTTGTATATTGGGAAGAGGTGTAATTGCAAGTACTCGACCACGAACCCCATCAAGCTGAGAATCAAGACCAGCCAAAAAAGTATACACACGTTGACAGTTGACCTTGGTAGTATATTTGGCAATATCAACAGTACACTCCATAACACAGGGATCAATATCATCAAGTTCCTGCCAAATTTTCTTTAGTTGACCAAAATAAGAAATGAGAGAACCTCCATTTTGACGGACAGAAATTTCCTCACAGTGTAGTTGATAAACTCTTGATGCATCTTGATCAACAGAATATGTTTGTTTTGCTGCCTCCCATACCTCTTTTGCTGTAGGCAATCGAAGAAAAAGAGAGCGAATGTCCTTTGTCATCGCATCAAGCAACCAGGATTTGACTAAGCAATTGTCATCCTCCCACGCTTCAAATTCTTCGGAGTTCACATCTTTGGGTGCAGTTTTTGTGCCCGAGATAAAACCCCAACGCTTACGACCCCGTATCTTGTTTTGAGCATTTAGAGACCATTCTATGTAATTGGTCCCATCAAGTCGTTCTGGGGTGATCAAGGAGGATGTTTCCTGCATCTGGAAACCAACCGCAACCATGGGTGTAGGAGAAGAATCAATCTTCTTGGATGAAGTTTCACCTTCTTGATGGACAGACATACTGATACGGATACGAATGAATCGTAGCAGAATAAGATGAACATAAATTTAACAATTGTGAACAAAGGACCTGCTTCAATTCCTAATGTAAAGAATAGGAGATTGAAGGTGTCTCTGATACCATGTCAAGAACACAATTGAAGAAATAATTTTTCTGTTATTTCATTCACAGTACGTTGTTACAATATATAAGATACACAAAGAGCTTTACAAGGAAAGTCAATAATATCTCTCCAGATTAATAGGAGACATTATAGGTGATATACTATAATTATGGATATCAATCCCATAATTATAGTAATCATATCAATTATGGATATCTCTCCAGATTTAGGAGATATTATAGGTGATATACTATAATTATGGATATCAATCCCATAATTATAGTAATCATATCAATTACCACTTAATTCTATCACAATCTTTACAAGAAGTAAGATTTTGTACAAACTTCTTCTTTCCTTTAAAATCAAGAAATTTTCTTTAAACCTAACACCAAATTCACTATGTTTTTCTACTCTTTAATTACCATCCAATTATTTTTGTAACGACGGTTTTTTGGTTGCAGTTTCACCAGTATCAAATGGTTAGAGATCCAAAGGACAAAGATTTTAATTTCTCAAAATTAAGAATTAGGCTCACGGGGCAGGCCTTTGATTTTACTATTATTTTTGGTAATTGTTCTCCTGCAAAATCCCTCTTTATATCTTTGAATTTTTCCACTTTAGGGTTTCTTTTTTAAAATTTTTATGATTTATTTCTAATTATTCAGAGAACACAATGGCGGTGGTCGTAGTAGTGGTAGGAGCCTGGGAGGAGTGGTTACACACGTAGAACCATATATATATATTTTGATGAAAAAGTGGTTTTTGAGACTATGGACACCATTGCTAGCACCAAGAGAGCAAGCAAGATCACAAACTTTCATAGATGGGAAGAAAAGAGAGGAAAAAAAAAAATCCTCTCCCATATGTTCTTATTTTTTTTCTTTTTTCTCTCGTGGGATGTTGGATTATTATTGGAACAAGGGATTACTAATCAAGGCATTACTTTGAGATGTATTGTTATTTCTTTCTTTAATTATTTTTGTAAAATTTTAATTGTGAAATATGCCTCTCTCACATGATCTTTCCATTCTCTTTCTTTATCATTTCTTCGTATGTTGGATTAGGGTTGGTAAGAGAGATTATTTATCAAGACATTACTTTTAGATACAATGTTATCTATTTCTTTAATTATATTGTAAAGTTTTTTATTTTTGATTGTTTACTACTTTAATTTTATTGTTTAAATTTTAATTGCGCAATTAGGCCTCTTCCTTACGTTCTTCCCAATTTTTTACTTTATTGTTTACTACTTTATTATTTATTAAAATTTCCAATAATTATTCTAAACTTTTAATTTTTTATTTAAACAGTGAAGCCAATTATGGGCTTTTAACTTGATTGCCATAAAAAAATAAAAAAATTACAAATGCTATTAAAATCTAAATAATGACTCATTTGCTATAATTTAACTATTCACAGCCCAGTCAGCAGATAAGGTGGCGCCTCGTGGACTCGGATTTGTTGATTGTACACCAATAAAGAAAGCGTCTTTTGAAAAGACGTCTTCTCTACAATACTTAGAGAATTTTTTTTTTGTTAGTGAAGGCGTCTCTTATTTTAAAGAGACGTCTTCACTAAAAAAAACCTAAAAAAAAATACACACATAAAAAGGGGCGTGACCCCACGCTCCCTAACCCCACCCCACACCCACACCCACACCCACACCCAAATCTCTCTCTGCACCTCCTCCCCCCATCACCGTGGTTTTGCCGTCACCTGCGTGTCGTCGTCGCCGGAAGCCTCTTTCTCATTCTCCCTCCTCATTGTGTCTGCCCTCTCGCTTTCTTCTTGGTCCCTCACCATTCCCTCACCCTCTTTGCTCGGGCTCTCTCTCCCTCTCTCACTGTCGCCCTCTCTCACTCTCTCTTGCCCCCTCTCACTGTCTCTACTTATCCTCTCTCTTCGTCTCTCACTCTTCACTCGCTCTCTCACCCTGTCCCTCTTCCTCTCCCTCTCGCTCTCGATCTCTACTCATCCTCTCTCCCTCTCTCTATAGCTCGCCTCTCTTCATCTCTCTCGAATCTTCTTACTCTCTTTTTCCCATTCCACTTCTTGCTTGTTACAACACCTCCATCACATTATTTTATTTGATTAGGTAGGGTTTTTTTTAATATTTTTTATGGTTTTTGTAAGTTGTGTAAAATATTTTTGTTTTGATGAGTTGTATAAATCATTTAGATCAAATGACTAATTTGATTCTATTTCTCACGTATGTTGTAGACGCTTGGTGTCGATGTCAAAGTGTGCAGCATTGCGAATACCTCTCCGATGAGAATCAGGTATATAATAATTTGATTTGTTATTTAGATTATTTTATTAGCAATTGGTCACATTAAAAACAAGTTTTAATGTAATTATACCAAAACATAAAAATAAATTTTAAATCATGAAGTTAAATTGTTCAAATTGAATATTAATTTTTATAATAGTTTTTCTTGGTTTTTCTTTAAATTTTCATTTGTGTAAAGCATAAATATTATAGTATAGAGTTTAGGGTTTAGTATTATAGTATAATTTCTTGAGTAAAATTATAGTATAATGATTTTTTAAGTATTAATATTATAGTTTAGACATAAATTTTATATGTTACTAGTGGAAGGCATGCGCTTCGCATGTGAAGATGTTAGAAATATATTGCATTTGAATATATACCCCAAATGGATTTAATTAAAAAAAAATTTGATGAGTTCAATTAAAAAAATTGTACATCATAATGAACAAATAAAAATTTGTGCATCATATATATATATATATATGAAACTAATTACCCATCAAATTATCGAATATATTTAAATAATTGTTTAATCATTGAAAATAAAAAAAATAGAAAAATAGCTCACATATGAAATTAATTATCCATCACTTATGTATGGTCATGCGCTTTTGTCTGTATATAATTAGTTTTGTTTCAAGTTACTAGAAAATACTTTATATGTTAACAATTAGTTCAATTACCTGCTTTTACTATCATATAATTAATTCTATTTGAGGCACTTATTTTTGTTCCAGAAAAGATTTTGCCTCCTTAACTAATTCGCTTAAAGTGGTATGTGCTTATACTATTCAATCTTCAAGAAGGTCAAATGTTAATTACATTTCTTTGTAATTGTTACTTTGTTGAAATCTTAAGCTTTTATTTCATGCTTAGTTTGAGAAATTACGATTGTATTTTGCTTGTTATGTCTAGATGACAGATATGTTTGTTTCTATAATATGCTACAGTTTTGGTTCTGTAGTACATGGCCCACGAGGTGCATCATATGATAGACCGCCAGTTGGGGTTCTGAGAGTCCGATTAGGCATTGGTTTTGAAGAATTTGAAGGAATTATTCGAGGTACACTAGCGATTTCAATTTGTGCAACGATCAATATCACCTATAGATATCCTTTGTTTTTTGGCAATAAGGATTTCAATTATGCGGTTGTTCCGATTAGAACTGAGCAAGCGCTAAGAGATATTTTTTTTATGTTGCAAGAGCTCCCACCTCCTAATAATATGGAGGTGTATGTAGAAGTTGTTGGTAGAAATCCAATCCAAAGTCGTCAAATGGGGAGTCACCGAAGCCATGTGAATTTTGGCGGTCATAGTGCACGAAGATCAATGGGGAACATTGGTGTGAGTACAACTTCATCTATTGATGCTGTAATCGAATACATGACCAATGATTCCGAAGATGCTAGTCCTTCCAATGTACATTTGTCTAATGATGATTTTAATTATGAAGACGATAATGCCACCTCGACGTAGACAGTGATGACGATGATGGACATGAGATGTCTAATTTTGTTGATATGCGTGATACTTTGTTGAGGGTATTTGAACATGATGGGTCTATGCATGCATCGCCACTACAAGAAGATGGCAATGGGGTAAGCATTGAGGAATCCGAGTTACAAGACACTGAGTTGCATAGTACAGGGGATACACCACAACCTACCATGGCAAGTTTTGAGGCTCCATCACCGAATTTCATGGAACTTAATCATCAAGCTATGACACCATTATTAGACAACCATGATAACATATCTATGGGTTGGAACGAGTCACAAGATCTTTGCAAAAGACTCACATTTCCTAGTAAGGAAGACTTGCAACATAGAGTAAAACGATGTTGCATAGCCAAGCGGCAAGAATATGCGGTGGTCGATTCAAAACCCAACTTCTGGTCAATTAGGTGTAAGAAATGGAAAGACGGTTGCTAGTGAAGGCTAAAGGCTTCTAAACACAAGAAATCGGGGTTGTTTGAGATCACAAAATGTCCATTCCTAACCACGTGTTTTCGCCCAAATGTCGCAAGATCATAAACAATTGGATTTAAAGCTAATATATTGCGAGATATTTGATATTGTAAGGCGAGATCCTTCTACTTCTGTGTTGGCGTTACGTCACGTAATTAAAAATAATTACAAATATTATGTGCATTACAGAAAAGTATGGCGTGCAAAAAAAAAAAAAGGTATTGGAGAAGATATTTGGTGATTGGGAGGGATCGTATAACCTGCTCCCAAAGTGGATAAATGCGTTGAATGCTAGTAATCCAGGTTCGCACGCATTTGTAGATCACTACAAACCTGGCAACAATGGTACTGCCATGTTTCATCCTTCTTTTTGGGTTTTTGGTCCCTCAATTGAGTGTTTTAAGCATTGTGGGCCTATCATACAAATAGATGGTACACACTTATATGGAAAATACCGTGGTAATTTGCTCATCGCCACGGGAATCGATGCAGCCAGTCACATATTCCCTCTCGCATTTGCTATTGCTCATCAAGAAAATACTGACAACTGGGCATGGTTTCTCAAGAAGCTTCATTATTGCGTGACAAACAGAAAAGACATTTGCCTTGTCAGTGATCCTCCCCCTGGCATATTGAGTGTTGTTATAAAAATAGAGAATGGTTGGACCGAGCCTAAGGCATATCACAAGTTTTGTTTGAGGCATGTGGGTAGTAATTTCAATGATAAGTTCCGTAACGAGAAGTTGAGAGATTTGGCCAAGCCAGCAGGGTCACAACACGAACCACGTAAGTTTGAGGCACTAATGAAAAAACTAGAGCACCAGAAAGAAGGTTGCACAAGATGGTTTAATCTCATTACCCTTCCTAGAAAGAGGTGGACAATGGCTTACGATGGTGGGGTGTGGTATGGTTGGACGACTACCAATGTGGCTGGTTAGTTTATGCATTTACTTTTTTGAGTTGTCTGAGTTATTTATTTTTATTGTCTACTCTACTAAAGTTTTGTGCAATTACGGATTGATTTTTTTCCTATTTTTTTCTTTAGAGTGTTTTAATGGAGTATTGAAGGGGACTCAATTTTATCCAGTCATAGCATTGGTGTCGTTGACGTTTTAGAAATGCGTTGCGTGGTTCATCGTTAAACGACAAGAAATAGACGAAGTAAAGGAGAAGTTTTCACAAAGTATGTCGTAGAGAAAATGAGAAATTGGGGCCTTAAGGCAGGGAACCACACAGTTACGTTGATCAATCAACAGCTTGAGACATTTGAGGTTGTTACTGGAATACAGGATGCCCGCATGAACAAAGGGGGAAACAAGCAGGTTGTTCGACTAAAAGATCGTCATTGCAGCTGCGGCAAATGACAATGTTATGGGATCCCTTGTTCACATGTACAAGAAGCGTGTCGTTATGTTTCCATCGATTGTGACCAATATATTGATTATTGGTACCGCCTCTATCAGTACTCCAAGTGTTATGAACCTCAGTTTCATCCCATTCCGCACGAATCTTATTGGCCATAGTATACTATCCTATATACGGTGATACATGATTCTGATCTTGCTCATAAATTTGGTCGACTGAAGTCGTCGCGCATAAGAATGAGATGGATATAAGGGAACCCTCTCCCAAGATTAGATATGGACAAGAAGGAAACAACAAGCAGAGTTATCCAACCCTCCATGGAGGGGCTGCATAAGCTATTGTTTGCCCACATATATTTCATGTTTTCTAATTTTTCAGTCTCATATATCTTTCGCAATGTAATATGACACTTTTGGATAGACTTTGTCATGTACGAGCTATTATTTTAATGATTATCACATGCAGTTGTAGTGTTTTCTACTATTTTTTATAGTGTTTTATTGTCTCATTTTTATCTTTTTGTAATATTTTACCATCTTTGATGCTAATATGTGCTAATTAAATGTAATGTTATTTCATCTAGGTTAGATGGATCCAGGCCCTTTAGATTCATCTGTGCTGTCTTTGCAGGCCCATCATTGATCTGGTCCCATATGGGATGGAGAGGTACTTGACTTTTATTTTAATTTTTAATTCCTTTTTTTACAAAGTTTGTCATTGATAATATAAATTTTATTTTTTTCTTCCAGCCAGTGCAAGAGTTTCATTGCCGACGTAGGAAGGCCGTGGTTCATCGCACACTTCCACTTGACCCGCGTATTATTCCATACTTGCAGCGACCTGGTTTTTATGGGGTGGCACGTGTTGGATTTCATTCAGTTGGACTGACACTTAATTACTGCCTTCATTGAGAGTTGGTGTCAAGAGACCCATACCTTCCACCTTACAGTCGGAGAGGCAACTATTACACTCCAATATGTCGAGGTGCAACTGGGGTTGTAGGTCAATGGTTTACCAGTGACGGGATCGACCAACCTTGAATATGGGGATTTATGCGCTGAGTTACTCGGGTTCATGCCAATGGGGAAAGAAAGACGCAGGGGGTGACTGAGTCTAGTCATCCTTGGAGAAAGAGTTTCAAATTTACCTAAAAAAGCGACGAAAATTCAAATACAACAGTATGCACGAGCCTATATTTTGTAGCTGATTGGAGGTGGGTTGTTGTTAGACCAATCAAACAATCTTGTACACCTATGTATTCTACCTCTTCTTGTGGGCTTCTATGTGGTTGGTACTTATGCGTGGGGCAGTACCGTGTTTGCATGGCTATATCGTCATATGTGTCATGTCGTTGATTATGACAAACGAAGTGTTTCAGGAGCACTGGTTCTGGTACAATTATGGGCATGTGATAGATTTCCATTTTTGGCTCCATGGAGATGCAACATTCGTTGCGAGGATCATGCCGGTCCAAATGCACATTTGTTGCCACCACCACCGTTAACATATATGTAAATGAGTCATTTTCTACTTAAGTCACATTGTCTCTTCCTTTTTAACATTCACTATTAACATTTATTAATTTGTTGTTAATATTTGCAAGTGGAGACACGCATTGATAAAGAAAGAGGCCCCACCGCATGTGTTGAATAAATATAGAGAGGCCTTGGACACTAAAGGTTTTGAAGAGGTACAATATTCCAAACAATTTACATACATGTATTGCTTAATTTTGGTTTTGCTTGGTTTCTCAGTTTTGACATTAGGGACGGTGCATGTACAAGTCAGGTGGACTCCATATACTGATGATTGGATTGATGCCTTGCCAGATTATTGCAAGCATGGGCAACACATTTGGCACACTGTTTCTCCACTAATTTGTTTCGTCATAGTTGAGTTACATCGGCCAGATCGAGTGTTGTGTCAATTTGGCATGAGACAAATGACTCTGGAGCCATGCGACACAAGTGTTAACCATCAAAAGTGTGATATGAGGAGCCAATGTGACAGTGATTGGATTTAAAAACACATATATTATGTTGATGAATGGGAGGGTCGTGTTGAAAACTTGGCAGTTGGTGATATCCATGAAAATAATGCTTCGTCACATATAGAATACAATGACCCATACATGATTTGGTACCGATCAATAACCCGGAGGCATATGACTGAAAGTTGTGCAACTATCGATTTCTTGGTAAGATAGTACATTTTGCAATTCACGTTTTCACATATTACTAAGTTGTAGTTATTTTGGCTAACGTATGACATTTTTTTTATTTAGGTTCGCAACATGGCTCAAATTAATTTGCGCAATGAGGTTAATGATATGGCTGCACTGATAGACATTCACAGGATTTCAATGACTACGCTACAAACAGTGCCCGCAGATAACTTGGTTAGGAGGGACACAACAAAAAGACTATCGTCAGCATACCATCAGAGTCCTACCACTCCTTCCAGTCGAGTGGATCCCTTCACGAATGTCCACAAGTCACCATTGCAGCGGGATCCTTCCACCTTTGGCGATGCAATACCAGATATTGACATTGACCCGACAGTTACTTCATTCGAAGACAATCCAATGTTAGGTGAAGAGGGTTACCGAAATGTTGGCCTTTACCTTTGGAGAAATTGGAATCCAGAGGGGAATTGGATGGGTAGAGGAAAAAGAATGCCAAGGTGAAGGCGAGGGCAAGGCTTGGGAGGTGTATTTATAGCAGATAGGGTAATTGAGGAGCATGATGAACGTGACGACCACGATCGTGAGGATGAGCACATATCAGCTATACCCGTTGACGATAATCCAACACCACATATTCCAGGACCTTCAAATAATGTTGTGCGAGCTGTTCAAGTGCCTTTGCAACACTATACAAGAGATTACTTACGGTGCAACAAACGATGTAAATGGCCAATATATGGCACTGAGTGACAACTTGTTATATCATTTTTGTATATATTTTGATAATGTTGTAGTCAACATGCATTTATACTTGCTATTTAAATTCAATAATTTTTTTTTCAACAGAATTACCTTCTATATGTTTTGATAATGTTGTGTTGTAGTTTTCATGCATTTATACTTGAATTTCGAAGGGCAGTTAAAAAATTCAACCGAGAATCAGAACGGGGTTTCCTCTCTTCTGGGGGCTCGTGGAAGGGTATTGGGACGCGCTGAAAGTGGTTCGGTAAAATAAAACCCTGTGGTTTGGCCTTGGTGAGGTCGAACAATTTACTAAAAATCTTCTATTTTTCTTAGTAACTTGAATTCTGGAGGGGAGTCCAAAAATTCAACCGGACATTGGAACGGGGTTCCCTCGCCTCTTGGGGTTCGTGGGAGGGTATTGGGACGCACTGAAAGTGGTCCGGTAAAAAAAACCTCGTGGTTTGGCCTCGGTGAGGCCGAACAATTTACTAAAATCTTTGAGTTTTCTTAATAATTTGAATTCCGGAGGGGGTCCAAAAATTCAACGGGGCATCAGAACGGGGTTTCGTCGCCTCTAGGGGTTCATGGGAGGGTATTGGGACGTGTTTAAAGTAGTCCGGTAAAAAAAAACCTCGTGGTTTGGCCCCGGTGAGGCCGAACAGTTTACTAAAATCTTAGGTTTTTCTTAATAATTTGAATATCGGAGGGGGGTCTAAAAATTCAACCGGGCATGGGAATGGGGTTTCCTCACCTACAGGGGCTCGTGGGGGAGGGTATTGGGACGCATTCTAAGTAGTTCGGTAAAAAAAAATCTCGTGGTTTGGCCTCGATGACGCCGAACTGTGACGCCCCGAAAATTATTTCATCTAGCCCATAACCCAATTGCATTTTTGCCCAAACTCTATGTGTTGTCTTGATATGTTTGGTGTTTGTTTGATGGTTGTTTAATGTTTGTATAGTTGATGCTTGATAATGTATATAAATATGTGTATCATAAATTGTATATGGGTCATGTTAAATTAAATTATAATGCATATGTTATTATTTATGCATGGGCTCATTAAACCATGAATTGATATGGGTTAGGATTGATTGAATAAAAGGATAAATGAGAATGAAAATTTGGTGTATTAAATGGATTGAACATTTAAAATACATGGAAGCATGAAATTGGTTAAAATACATGTGGTTGGTATGGGTAGTATGAGACCAACACATGTGAAGGTTGGTGCATGAAAGTGGACAAGTGTCCCATGCCCACTTCTAGAATCCAAGAATGTGCTAGAAAATGAGGTGAGTGGAGGAGAGAATCCAAGAATGTGCTAGAAAGTGAGGTGAGTGGAGGAGGGAATCAAGGAAGTGCTAGAAAGAGGAGAGTGGAGAGAAAGGAAAGAAGAAGAGAAAGAAAAGAAGAGAAAGGAAAGAAGAAGAGAAAGAAGGAGAGAGTTGCAGGAGGAAGATCCCTGCGACATTTTCATCAAAGAGGTAGATCTGTGGAATCTACGGCCAGATTGAGCTCAAATTTTGTCAGCACGTTCGTAGCTTATGGTTCTTCATTATGGTCGGTGGAGATCTTGATCAGAGGTTTCGTCTAAGAGATCTAACCTCTCAAACAAAGCTGGTCGGAAAGTCTAGATTTCTTGCACCGTTTCGCTCAAACTCATAGATCTCCTAAATCGACCGTTAGATGGTTATAAAATTTGGGTATGTATCTTACAACTGATATTTATATATTCTGAACGGTGGAGATCTTAATTAGCAGCTTTGTCTAAGAGATATAACCTCTCAAACAAAACTGGTGGGAATTTCTGGGTTTCTCGTGCCGTTTCGGTCAAACTTGTAGATCTCCTCAATATACCGTTGGATGGATATCAAATTTGGGTATGTAGTGTATAACAGATATATCTGTATTCTGAACGGTGGAGATGTTTATATATTTAGCATTTTGTGTGATATAGCCATCTGAGTTTGGATATTTGCAGCAGGAAAGGAGAAACTGTCTGATTAGATACTTGTTCATCAAAGATACATATCTTTTCGGTCCACCGTTGGATTGGGCTGATATTTGGACAGAAGGTTTGTTTCTTCACATACTTCAATCTGTGCGGTTGATTTTGTGATTACGTATTTATGTTGGTAGATTGATACATCTGAACAGAATAATACATGTGAAGAATTGGTAGGGTTGCTTGTATTAGATCTAAATTTAGAATATGAACTTAGACCTTTCCAAATAGCTTGCATGTCAACTATGTTGACCTAGTTGCCATTGTTGATGAACCCATGATGCAAAATCAGTGATATACATGGCTGAACATGGTGACCTAGTGTAAATCGACAATATGGCCTAAGTATGGAAAATTTCATATTTTAGGGCTTTTGATGCTTTTGGCCTAGAATCATTGAATTGATGCAACTTATGTTTAATTAAGCATGATTAGGGTTGATTATGCTACTGATTTGGTAGTTGTGACCATACCATGGGTTAGCCCTACTTGTGATCAAGTGACCCAATTTGGGCATATTTATGCCTAAAGGAATTGAAAATCAGTATTTTTGATTCATAGAATGGTTTATGAATGAGAACTATGCATTAGAGGCCTAAGTCATGTGATTTGAGTTGAATGATGGGATTTAGGCCTATTGTTTATATGTGGGTTGATTTAGGGTTGATGTGTAATGTCTACGTGATTGAGCATAGAAATTGATGTATGGTAGGATATTGATGAATGTTTCAGGATCTTGATTGGGTTGATTCGGTTTGGTGATCGTGTGTGGTTAAGTACACTCGCGAGGCTTGGTTGTGAGTAGACTTCACTTATGATTATATCATTTATGTCATCATATCACTTATATATATTGTATGTTGAAAGCATGAATGTGTTCTAATGTTTTGAATGATGCATTGATTTGAGAAAACCTTATGACTTTGGTTGGGCCCATCTATCTGGCTAATAGGGGGACTTGACCTTGTCATAGGAGGGTTTTAAGAAGGAAATGGTTGGGGTCAACGGCACGGTGAAATAGACGTGTACTAGTAACCCAAATAAACATGATTGGGATCAACGGTACGGTGAAATAGACGTGCACTAGTAACCCAATGCATGTGGAATGTGGATCCAAATTGATAAACTTTTACTTGCATCGAACTTATTATAAATGCTTGGTATCTATATGTTATGAGCTTTTAATCATGCTACACAATTGACATGCATATATGATATTTATTGATGAGTATTGATAACATATTTGAATTCTATTCACTGGGCACCGTTGGCTCACCCTCATTTTCCTCTTTCAGGTCCTTCTGTCCCGAATAAGGGCAAAGGAGTAGTTATATCTTGAGGGCCTTGCCTGCGAGAGAATCCAAAGCCTCGATGTGAGTTGTGAGGCATTTTGATTGAACTATGTTTTAAATTATGAAGTATTATATTTTGGATTATGTAATTATAACACTTACCACATTGTAGTATGGGTGAGTTGGGATTTGTTAGATAGACCATGTGGGCATATGACGGTTTTTATTTGTACCCACAATTTTGGACTTTATGTGTATGTCAGTTTTAATGGACTGTAAGGATTATGATTTTATTTATGGTTCATTTTTATGGATTATCTCTTGTCTTTGATGATTAATACGGCGGGTAGTTTTGTTTAGTACCTTTTGATATTATGTCGTTGTTTGAGATAAGGCTCGTAGGGTCTCAACCACCTCACGGGAGTTGAGGAGTGGTCGGAGATGCCTACGCCGGGCGTCCCGCCCCGGCATTCCGCACGCCATTCCCTGCGGGGTTGGTGGTACGGGGCGCGGGGTCGTCACACGAACAGTTTACTAAAATCTTCGATTTTTCTTAATAACTTGAATTTCGAATGAGGGTCCAAAAATTCAACCGGGCATGCGAACGGGGTTCCCTCACCTCTGGGGGTTCGTGGGAGGGTATTGGGACGCGCTCAAAGTGATCTGGTAAAAACGAAACTGTGGTTTGGCCTCGGTGAGGCCGAACAGATTACTAAAATCTTCAATTTTTCTTAATAACTTGAATTTCGGAGGGGGGTCCAAAAATTCAACTGGGCATTGGAACAGGGTTCTGTAGCCTCCGAGGGTTCGTGGGAGGGTATTGAGACGTGCTCAAAGTGGTCTGGTAAAAAATGACCCGTGGTTTGGCCTCACCATCTTCGATTTTTCTTAATAACTTGAATTTCAGAGGGGGCTTCAAAAATTCAACCGGGTATGGGAACAGGCTTCCCTCACCTCCGGGGGTTCGTGGGAGGGTATTGGGAAGCGCTCAAAGTGGTCTGGTAAAATAAAAACGTCGTTTGGCCTCGGTGAGGCCGAACAATTTACTAAAATCCTCGATTTTTCTTAATAACCTGAATTCCAAAGTGGGTCCAAAAATTCAACCAGGCATCGGAACTGGGTTCGGTCGCCTTCTGGGGTTAGTGGGAGGGTATTGGGACGTGCTTAAAGTTGTCGGGTAAAAAAAAACCCCGTGATTTAGCCTTGGTGAGGTTGAATAGTTTACTAAAATCTTCAGTTTTTCTTAATAACTTGAATTCCGGATGGGGGTCCAAAAATTCAATCGAGCATCAGAACAGGGTTTCGTCGCCTCCAGTAGGGGTGAAATCGGGTCGGGTTGGGTTTTTGCCCCCTAACCCACCCGACCCGATAAGGTTGGGTCGGGTCGGGTTAGCCAGGTTGGTCGGGTTGGGCCCACATTAAATAGTCCAATTTTTTTTAAAGCTTAATAACTACTATTTAAGCTTAAATTGGTAATAAAATATGTTGGATTATCATGTATCAAGCTTATTAAACGACTATTTAAGCTTTAAAAGATGAGATTTCTCTTTTTTAAGGAGAACTCATATATGTACAAGTCAAGCTACTCTTAAACTTGATTTATGAGAATGAGGATGAAAAGGGAGTTGATGGGCTTTTATAGACAAGCAATGTAGGACTAAAATAAGAAGTTTTCTTTTTTAGTCTCAATCACCTATCTTATTCTATTTTTCTTACCATCTAACCCAACAACTCAAGAAAAGTACTTGAGGTCTGGGCTTTCTTAATTAGAGGCCTTATATGCAATAATTTTTTCGTATTTTTATTATATACACACACGCGCGCACACGCACACACACACACACACACACACACACACACACACACACACACACACACACACACACACACACACACACACACACACACACACACACACACACACACACACACACACACACACACACACACACACACACACACACACACACACACACACACATATATATATAAATTTTAAGAGGTCGGGTTGCTCAAAAATTAACCCGACCAACCCGACTCAACCTGAAATGGTCGGTTCTGTCGGGTTGGGTCAGGTCGGTCGGGTTGCTTACACCCCTAGCCTCTAGGGGTTTGTGAGAGGGTATTGGGACGTGCTCAAAGTGGTCCGGTAAAAAAAACCCCGTGGTTTGGCCTCGGTGAGGCAGAATAGTTTACTAAAATCTTCAGTTTTTCTTAATAACTTGAATTCCGAAGAGGGGTTCAAAAATTCAACTAGGCGCCAGAACGGGGTTCCTTCGCCTCCGGGGGTTCGTGGGAGGGTATTGGGACGCTCTCAAAGTGGTTCGATAGAAAAAAACAACGTGGTTTGGCCTCGGTGAGGCCGAACAGTTTACTAACATCTTCGATTTTTCCTAATAACTTGAATTTCGGAAAGGGGTTCGAAAATTCAACAGGGCATCAGAATGGGGTTTCCTCACCTCCCAGGATTTGTGGGAGGGTATTGGGACGCTCTTAAAGTGGTTCGGTAAAAAAAAACCTCGTGGTTGGGCCTCAGTGAGACCGAACAGTTTACTAAAATCTTCAATTTTTCTAAATAACTTGAATTCCGAAAGGGGGTTCGAAAATTCAGCAGGGCATGGGAACGAGGTTTCCTCGCCTCCAGGAGATCGTGGGAGGGTATTGGGACATGTTCAAAGTGGTCTGGTAAAAACAAACTTCGTGGTTTGGCCTAGGTTAGGCCGAATAATTTACTAAAACTTTTGATTTTTCTTAATAACTTGAATTTCAGAGAGGGGTCCAAAAATTCAACCGGGCATGGGAACGAGGTTCCCTCGCCTCTAGGGGTGTTGGAGGGTATTGGGACGCACTCAAAGTGGTCCGGTAAAAAAAAAAACTTGTGGCTTGGCCTCGGTGAAGCCGAACAATTTACTAAAATCTTCGATTTTTCTTAATAACTTGAATTTTGGAGGGGGTCCAAAAATTCAACCGGGCATCGGAACGAGGTTCTGTAGCCGGGGGTTCATGGGAGGGTATTGAGACGTGCTCAAAGTGGTTTGGTAAAAAAAAGCCCATGGTTTGGCCTCAGTGAGGCCGAACAGTCTACTAAAATCTTCGGTTTTTCTTAATAACTTGAATTCCAGAGGGGGGTCTAAAAATTCAACCGGGCATCGGAACGGGTTTTGTCGCCTCTCGGGGTTCGTGGGAGGGTGTTGGGATGGGCTCAAAGTGGTATGGTAAAAAAAAGCCTCGTGGTTTGGCCTTGGTGAGGCCGAATAGTTTACTAAAATCTTCAGTTTTTCTTAATAACTTGAATTCCGAATTGGGGTCCAAAAATTCAACCGGGCATGGAATGGGGTTCTGTCACCTCTGGGGGCTTGTGGGAGGGTATTGGGATGAGCTCAAAGTGCTCCGGTAAAAAAAAAACCCAATGGTTTGGCCTCGGTGAGACTAAACAGTTTACTAAAATCTTTGATTTTTCTTAATAACTTGAATTCCGGAGGGGGGTCCAAAAATTCAACCGAGCATGGAAATAGGGTTCCCTCGCCTTTGGGGGCTTGTGATAGGGTATTGGGATGCGCTGGAAGTCGTTCGGTAAAAAAAAATTATGTGGTACAGTTTACTAAAATCTTATGTTTTTCTTAATAACTGGAATTCTGGAGGAGGGTCTAAAAATTCAACTAGGCATGGGGACGGGGTTCCCTCACCTCCGTTGGTTCGTTGGAGGGTATTGGGACGTGCTCAAAGTGGTCCGATAAAAAAAACCCCGTGGTTTGCCTCGGTGAGGCCGAACAATTTACTAAAATTTTTTATTTTTCTTAATAACTTGAATTTCGGAGGGGGGTCCAAAAATTCAACTGGGCATCGGAACAGGGTTCCCTCACCTCCGGGGGTTCTTGGGAGGGTATTGGAACGCACTCAAAGTGGTCCGGTAAAAAAAATATCCGTGGTTGGGCCTCAGTGAGGCCGAACAGTTTACTAAAATCTTCGGTTTTTCTTAATAATTTCAATTTCGGAGGGGGGTCCAAAAATTCAATCAGGCATCGGAACGGGGTTTCGTTGCCTCCAGGGGTTCGTGGGAGGGTAATGGGATGCTCTCAAAGTTGTTCGGTAAAAAAAAACCCTGTGGTTTGGCCTCGGAGAGGCCAAATTGTTTACTAAAATTTTCAGTTTTTCTTAATAATTTGAATTCCGGATGAAGGTCCAAAAATTAAACCGGGCATGAAAACTTGGTTCTGTCGCCTCCTAAGGCTCAAGGGAGGGTATTGGGACACGCTCAAAGTGGTCAAGTAAGAAAAAAGCCCATGGTCCCGCTCAAATGATTGAAAGAAGTACAAAAAAAAAATGTTGTATGGAAAATATCTTTTGAAAAGATGCCTTCTATACAATATATATATATATATATATATTTTGTATAGAATGCGACTTTTGAAAAGACTCCTTCTATACAAAAAAAAAAATTTGTGGAAGGCTTCTTTCTGAAAGACGCCTTCTCTATAATGAGCCTTCTCTATAATGACCAATTAGCATCTCCGAATCCACGTGACGCCACCGTTTTTGCACCATGATTTTTAAACAATTGGAAAAGATAGACAATCAACAGTTTCAACCATCTATAAAAACTCAACCCCTTCCACTACTCAATATCAATTTTTTCTCTTATCTATCACAAGCACACAACATTCACAATTTCTCATTCACAATTTCTCATTCTCTATATTGAAAAAGGTTGAAGAAAAGTGTTGTCCACGTGCAATAACGCACGTGCCGTTTACTGGTATTTACATAAATAAATTCGTAGAACCAAAGCTTCGAATCAGCTCTGACACTCAAGCACCTCAGATATGAAATAAGAATATTCTCAAATTGTGAATTGAAGCAAAATTTCTACTTTGCGTGGAAATTTGTGTTTTTTGTCATCGATTTAGCCTAAAAAATGTTATTTTAATACTTAATTTGTGTTTTTTACGTTTTTAGAGAAATCGCATGAAATTGTCGATGCAGGCCTGTGCAGTGCCGAAGGTGGTTTGGGTTAGTGGATTTGTCAAAATAAAAATGTTATTTTAATGCTTAATTTTTTTTTTTAACGTTTTTAGAGAGATTGCACGAAATTGTTGAAGCAGGCCTTGTGTAATGCGGAAGGCGGTTTGGGTTGGTGTAAAAACATTATTTTTATAAATTTGTATTGCAATTTAACCCAAGGGGCCAAAATCAAATTTTTTGTGCAATGTTAGTCCTCTTTAGCATTTTATATTTTTGTCTAATTTAAAATTGTTTCATTTCAAGTTCGTATCAACTGGACCAAAAAATTTTGGTCGTTGTGCTCTATGTCCATATCGCATTCGACATAGCAATATTGTTGCGAAAATTGGGTTATCAAGTTAACTATAAATTGGAGTATTGGTTATGCCTATCTGCTGCTCTAGTTACCTTCAACATACTGTTATGAAGGGGATTATAAGGTCGGTGTTCCAATATTTTTCATTTTATTCTTTTTTGTTGACTATTTTTTCTTTTTTATAAAAATTATTTTCTTTTTCTACAGTAGTTGTCTTGATCCTAGGAGGACCAAGTTACGCCTTGGAGGGATTCTAAGGCTCTTTTTGCAGACTGATTGCCCAATTAATAAGGTATTGGATGTTGTGTTATTTTCATTGACAATATTTGTTTCTTTAATAATCATTTTTTTAGGCTGAAATTTAACTGTTTAACTTTTAAGGAAACTCAGGGGACCACTATTTAACTTAGATGACCAACTAGATGGGATCATCTCAAGTAAGATCGAGGGTGCTGACGGGTTGAGTTTTGCCATACCGGTTGACTTGACCCTAAAAAATTTTAGAGAAATTTTAGAGAAATGGTGTCTTTGACTTTAACAACTTATTTTGTATTTTTTATGCTTTAGAGATTTCGCATGAATTTCTTTAGGCAGACAATGTGTTGTACCGAAAACGGTTTGGGTCGGTGATTTTACCTGAAAAATGTTATTTTAATGCTTAATTTGTGTTGTTTACTTTTTTTAAGGAGATTTTGCACAAAATTGTCGAAACAGGCCTTGTACAGTGCCAAAGGTGTTTTAGACATATATATATATATATATATATATATATATATATATATATACTAGTGAACAACACATGCGTTCCACGCGGACAACACTTTTATTAAGTCTTTTTCAATATAGAGAATGAGAAATTGTGAATGAGAAATTGTGAATGCTGTGTGCTATGGATAAGAGAAAAAAATGATATTGAGTAGTGGAAGGGGTTGAATTTTTATAGAACCGTTGATTGTCTATCTTTTTCAATTGTTTAAAAAGCATGGTTTTAATTTCAATTTAGCGAAGATATTGAGCCAAATTAGGTGAGTTGTTGAGATTTTGGTACATGGGATAATGTTATTGAGTTGTTAGGTAACGTTTTAGATTTGTATTAATGGTAGAGTTTTTTTTTTTTCAAAGAAAAAGGGATTAATAGTAGAGATTGAAGGTCTGGGTTTTAGCCATAATTGGCTTCACTGTTTAAATAAAAAATTTAAAAGTTTAGAATAATTATTGGAAATTTTAATAAATAATAAAGAAGTAGTAAACATTAAGGTAAAAAATTGGGAATAACATATGGCATAGGCCTATTTCGCAATTAAAATTTAAACAATAAAATTAAAGAAGTAGTAAACAATAAAAATTAAAAAAATTTACAATATAATTAAAGAAATAGATAACATTGCATCGAAAAGTAATGTCTTGATAAATAATCTCTCTTACCAACCCTAATCCAACATACGAAGAGATGATAAAGAAAAAGAATGGAAATAACATATGGGAGAGGCATATTTCACAATTAAAATTTTACAAAAATAATTAAAGAAAGAAATAACAATACATCTCAAAGTAATGCCTTATCCAACATCTCACGAGAGACAAAAGAAAAAAATAAGAACATATGGGAGAGAATTTTTTTTTTTCCTCCCTTTTCTTCCCATCCATGAAAATTTGTGATCTTGCTTGCTCTCTTGGTGCTAGCCATGGTGTCCATAGTCTCAAAAACCACTTTTTCATCAAAATATATATATATATATATGATTCTAGGCTCCTACCACTACTACAACCACCGCCACTGTGTTCTCTGATTAATTAGAAATAAATCAGAAAAATTTTAAAAAAGAAACCCTAAAGTGGAAAAATTCAAAGATATAAAGAGGGATTTTGCAGGAGAAAAATTACCAAAAATAACAGTAAAAATCAAAGGCCTGCCTCGTGAGCCTAATTCTTAATTTTGAGAAATTAAAATCTTCATCCTTTGGATCTCCAGTGCTCAACAATTGTAGACGGTAAAGCTTTCCTAACCATTTGATACTGGTGAAACTGTAACCAAAAAATCTCTGTTACAAAAATGATTGGATGGTAGTTAAAGAGTAGAAAAATAGAGTGAATTTGGTGTTGGGTTTAAAGGAAATTTCTTGATTTTAAAGGAAAGAAACAGTTTGTACAAAATCTTACTTCTTGTAAAGCCATGTGGACAATATGGAAATCGTAAGCCTCGATAGTGAATAAGATAAAGAAGAAGAAGAAAGATTTGGGGATGGAAAAGATGAACTTTCGTTTGTTAAAAAAAAAAAAAAAAGTCCCCCTTAGTTTATTGTTATAACAGAATGAAAAACAAAATTTTAAATATGTTGAGAAGGGACAATTTCAGTATTAGCCATAAAATGGGTATTTTTATTATATATAGTATAGATATATGTGTTGTATAAGCATTGAATTGTTGTGGTTCTGGTTCAGGAGGTTTTAGATATATATATATATATATATATATATATATATATTTTCATAAATGAGAAGTATAAACCATTGTTTTGTTTTATAATTTGTAGGAATTGATGAATGTGTTGGCCCTAAGAAAAGATAGTTGTAAAAATGTTAGAAAAGATTTATGTTGCTTTTATGCGTTGTTCTTTCCACTAAAAAGGGATTAGATAAGATTAAAACACTAGATTTTAAATTACTCCCTCAGGCGCCTTTGTCAATCCCCTTAATTCCCCTTCTTTCAAAATGAATGAATATTATTTAATTGTTTATATTAAACTAGTTCTCAACTATCATTTATGTGCCTATTAGAAAGGGGGCGCAATTTTGGTGCAATCGTGCAACTGTCACGATCGCCAATTCATGCTACACCACGTCCCCTTCTAATAAATGAAAGAAAGTAATAGAGTTTATGGCCGGGATGCGGTTTTGGTGCAACCACCAATGGTGCAATTGTTACTATGCCAGATTATGCAAAATCCAAGGCAAGACAAAAAACTAATCAGATTAGATGGCTGAAGAATGTTGCAGGGGTGTGGGAAAGCGATAAAGAGAAGATGGGCTAGATTATGATCGATTACTTTAATGACATGTTCTCTTCTATGGATCCGACAATGGTTAAGACCGAGAATGCTTTGGCGGGGATGGAACGAGTGGTATCAGAGGATATGAACAATTAGCTAAGTGTTCCTTTCACTGCTAGGGAGGTAAAATAAGCTTTATTTTCAATGGCCCCCCTCAAAAGCCCTAGACCTGATGGTCTAACTGCACAATTTTATCAAAAATATTGGGACATATTGGGGGGATCTATATGTAATGCTTGTCTGTACTGTTTAAATGAAAATAGAAACATTAGCAAATTTAATCAGACCTATATTACATTACATTGATACCAAAGGTCAAAAAACCTACCAGCCCTAGTGACTACAGACCAATTAGCCTGTGCAACGTCTCATATAAAACTATGGCTAAAGATGGCTAATCATCTAAAATCAATCCTTCCCCTAGTGATTTCTAAAAATTAATGTGCTTTTTTGAAAGGTAGGTTGATTACAGATAACATAATATTGGCCTTCGAACATTTGCACTATCTAAAGAACCTTAGGTCAGGATCAAATGATTTCGTAGCTATCAAATTGGACATGAGTAAAGTCTATGACCGGGAAGAATGACCCTACCTTAGAGAAATCATGTTAAAAATGGCTTCTCACTGCATTGGACCGCATTAGTAATGAGGTGTGTGAGTATTGTCTCCTCATCTGTTATTATTAATGGTCAAGCCCACGACCACATTAGACCCTCAAAGGGCCTGAGGGCAAGGAGACCCACTTTCACCATGCCTATTTTTGATTTGTGCCGAAGGCCTATCGGCTATTTTTAGACAAGCGGAAAGAACAGGAATTTTAGAAGGACCTAGATTAGCACGAGGCAGCCCTAGGCTGACTCATTTGTTATTTGTTGATGATGTTTTGATTATGTGCAGAGCAAATTCTCCAAACAGCTATGCAGTTCAATCAGCATTGAGGACATATGAAGATGCATCGGAGCAAAAAGTGAATTTAAACAAATCTTCTTTTTTCTTTAGCTCTAATGTGAATGAGGAAGTAAGAAGCTGGTTTTCTAGAAGATTGGGAATTCAGAATAGGGCACATCAACCAATGTACTTAGGTCTTCCCTCCCTTGGCTACCGAAGCACGAAAAGAATGTTCCAATTTGTGAAGGAAAAGTTGTGGAAGACTACACAACAATGGAAATCAAAATTGTTCTCATGGGGGGGGAAGAAGTTTTCATAAAGGTTGTTGCTCAGGCCCAGTCTATTTTTCCAATGAGTTATTTTAGAATCCCAAGAACTCTGTGCAAGCAAATGAATTCAATCCTAGCTCGGTTCTGGTGGGGGTTAAGCTAATGGGCAGAAGTGAATCTATTGGAAAAGATGGGGCATGCTCTGTAAAGCTAAAGAAGTTGGGGGTCTGGGCTTTAGAGAGTTGGAATTATTCAACCAAGCCCTTCTGGCAAAACAAGGGTGGAGAATTCAAAGCAATCAGAACAATTTACTAGCACAGAGTTTGAAAGGAAAATACTTCCCAAACACGACCTTCTGGAAAGCAAATCTCAAGTGTGGAGCTTCGTAGATATGGGAAAATATTTTGCGGGGCAGAGAACTCCTTGAGAAAGGAAGTAGGTGGAGAATTGGGGATGGGCGAGAGTTTCATATGTTTAGAGACCCCTGGTTACTTCGGCCTTCTTCTTTTCGATTGATATTTCCTTCTTCTATGGTTCTTAATTGCCCAGTATCATCTTTCATTTCGGTTGGGCAGTGTTGGAATGTGAAAAAACTACGTGAACATCATTTTCCTATTGATGTTGAAGAGATTGAGAAGATACCATTAAGTAGAAGAGGCCCTTCAGATACAGTGGTGTGGCACTATACCAAAAATGGACAATACTCAATTAAAAGTGGGTATAGGGTGGCTCTTGAAAACACTAGAAATAGGGAAAGCTCTAACTATGGGGGTGCAAAAAAATTCTGGTGCAAAGTATGGAACACATGCCTTCCCCAAAAGTTAAAGTTTTATTCTGGAAGTTAGTCCACAACATCATCCCTACAAAGGATAACTTGAGGATAAGGAGGATCATTGATGATGACTTATGTAGTTTATGCCAAAAAAAAGTTGAATCATTTGTTCATGCTATTGCAAGATGTAAGAGAGCTAAGGAATTGTGGACTCGTGTTGCTCTTATGCTCAAAGATAGAAGGTTGGTATCGTGGCTTGTAGATGGGAACTTATCAGATGTTGTATTGGAAGCAAACAAGAAAGATTTGGAAATTCTCATGATCATCACATGGGCGTCATGGAATGATAGAAACAAGGTTGTTATAAAAGGGAAAGTGGATGATATTGGAGGGGTGGCTACACGAGCTTTATCTTATCTAGTGGAATTTCAACAATACTCCGAATCTCAGGAAATTGCAAGAGCATCTAGAAATCTCAATTGGCAACCTCCTTCCCAAAACAAGTTGAAAATGAATGTTGACACATGTTTGGATGAGAAGGGTGCAGTTGGTACGGGCACGGTTGTTAGAGACTACCTTGGTAATATAGTGGTGGCAAAGGTGTCATATGAGATGGGGGGTCTCCATGCATTAGCCGCTGAGTTATGTGCATTGAGAATGAGGCTGGAGTTTGCTATTGAGACTGGAGTACCCGTTGATATAGTAGAGAGTAATTCCACAAGCATGATTGACGAGCTCAACAGAAGTACTCACATCAATACTGAGGTTGGTGAACTGGTGGAGGATTGCAAAAGTTTATTGAACCATTGGCAGGAGGTATCTTTATTAGCAATGCCGCGAGAATGCAATAGAGTTGTTGATTGTCTTAGCAGATTTGGGTTATGTTCCCCTTTTTCTCATGTATGGATAGAGGAAGTTCCCCCCATAATTGTTGTTATTGTTTTTGAGGAGTCTTCTCCTTCCTCTTCTATTTATTATTGAGATGTAGGGATATCACAAAAAAAAAAAAAAATTGTTACTATGCCAACTCTCCTCTTACTAAAGGAAATACAGTTATAGAGTCTAATGGCAGAGTTTGTAATATAAACTCTAGAAATGGGGTACTTTGTACTAAGACTATAAAGAACTTTTATCCTTCTCCCGACAAAGAAGAATTACATTTTTTTATTATTATTAATTTATTGTTACTCATTTTTTATTGTTTCTAATATAACTATACATTATAAATTTTCTATTATTTTACTGTGTCCAATTTTTTATTATTAATATTAATGCAACTATACATTATAAATATCTCAGAGAAAAAAGAAAAAAACTTTGATAGAGAATTGAACCAACGAGTGTATTTAAGGTATTAAACATTTTTATGCAATTTGAGTTAAATAATAAAAATAATTTTAAATTGATTCCATTAATTTGATTGTATTACTTTAAGACACTCATTAAATCATTATTTTAGATAAAAATGTGGGGACCGATAGTTTTGAGTTTGATTTCCCCCTCAATCATGGTCTCGTTGGTGTGAGATTATTTGTCCCAAAGGGGTGGATACCCACGTACTGGGTGGGAAGGGTATTGGGTATATAATATTGTTTTTATATCAAAAAAAAAATTAGAGAAAATCAATGATTATATAGTTGTTGTACTCACAACATAGAGGCTCATGTCTAAAGCCTGGGATAGGGTTGAACGACCATTTATAGACTTCATTTTATTCAAAAAGGGCTTCTCACAAAAATGGAGAACTTGGATTCATCTATACATTTCTATTGTGTCTTACCAAGTTAAGATCAATGGAGGTTTGCTAGAATGATTTTCCCGGCACGGGGGCTTCACCAAGGAGACCCAATCTCTCCTTACTTATTTATAAGCTGAAGCTTTCCCATTCTTATTATCCAAAGCTATGGGGCTTTTGACCTGATTGCCCTTAAAAAATAAAAAAATTTCACAAATATCATTCAAACCTAAATAATGACTGTTTTGCCCTAGTTTTACTATTTAACACCCAGTCAGCTGACACATAGGTGCCACATGGGCGGTGGAGTTGGAGTTGTTATAAAAGACGCCTTCCTTAGTCATTTTTTTTTGTAGGAAAAGCGTTTTTTCAAAACACGCCTTCCCTAACAAAAATAAAAATATTTAAGGGATTAAGGGAAGGCATCTTCCTAAAAGACGCCTTCCCTTTAATTTTTTTTTCTCGACCAATCAAGCGTTTCGAAGTTAAAATCACCGGAAAGGGTTTATACTTTCTAATTTTCCATTCTATTGGTATTATCTATTTGGTTTAATTTCTCTTAATTTAAAATTTTTTTTTGGAATACTATTCGTTGATTCGGAAGATTCTATCTCGTTTCTATTTTTGTGTTTCCACCAATTTTATATTTTTTAGAAAGGATCTGAACTGCGATTCGATTCCCAATTCTATTTCCCTTTTTTGGAGATTCATTACTTTTACCTTTTTTTTTTCTTTTTTTAATTTTAAAAAGGAAGTTTCTAAACCCTAAAATGGAGTGCAAGAGATAAGACCGTTTCATCTTTCTTTGTTTCGTTTACGGTCTCTTATTTTAGCGTGCGTTCAAGTTCATCCATGGCGGCATTGATTCTATATTTGCTTCACGTTTGATTCTTTGGAACTGTTACGCGCTTTTGGTTAAATTACATTACGGTTGTATGATTGCAGGTGTGGAGAAAGTAACGAGAGATATCACAACAAACAAAATAACAGTGGTGGGAAAAGTCAATCTGATGAAGCTTAAAGAGTGGTTGGAATCGAAGATCAAGAAGAAGGTCGAACTCATTTCACCACAACCCAAGAAGAACAATAAAGAAGGATCAGGTGGTGGTGAGAAGAAACCGGAAGACAATCCGATCGAGAAGAAAAACAAAGAGGTAACATTAAACTCGAGACCTTAGACTTTTAAGTTCATCATGCTTTTATATTAGTGACTGACTGATCGACTTGAGCACAATTGAATTTAATTTATTAGGAGTACAAGGGGTGAGTACAGACGCACAGAAGGAAACAGTAACAGTGAAGAAATCGAGCGCGGAAGAAATCGAGATGTTCATTGTTTTTAGATGTGATTTTGATCTGAGTTGGAGTTCATCTTCTTCATTTTTTGGTTGGATCTGAAGCACGGAGGTTCTTGCTAAGCTCATGAGAGATTTCGAGAGAGTTTTGATATTTCGAAAGACGCCTTCTTAACATCTTCAGCCCCCCGCCCCGTGGCGTTTGTGTGTCGGTTGACTGGGCGTTGAATAGTCAAAGTAGGGCAAAGAAGTTATTATTTACGTTTTGATGGCATTTGTAAATTTTTTTTATTTTTTTAGGGCAATCAGGTCAAAAGCCCAAAGCGACCAATCTTTTAAAGGGTTCTCATTTTCTTGTAATGGGCCACATTTATCTCACTTATTTTTTGCAGATGATGCACTTTTGTTCTGTCGGGCTACACTTCATGATTTTTAAGGATTGGCCAAGGCCATTAATCAATACCTCCAAGCTTCTAGGCAGCTTTTGAACCCAAAGAACTGCAATATAATGTTCAATAAGAAGGTCGGAGAGGACCAAAAAAGAAAGTTGGCTGCAATTCTTGGCATGCCTTATTCGGACTCAGTAGTGCATCTATTGACATTGGAAGATCCAAAAAAGAAATATTTCAAGACTTGGGAAGCAAGATCAATGCAAGGAGTATGAGATAGGAGGAGTGTTAGCAATAATGTAAGGACAAATAAATAAATAACTAAAATAATATTAACATAAACAATAAAACTCAAACAATAATATGCTTATAACCAATAACAAAACAAGTGTAGAAATAAACCAAATTCAGCAAAGCAAAGGTTGAGCAAGATGGAACTGAGGTCTGTGTAACACATAGTAACCTTAAAACAAATTCGCCCCTCATGTTGGTGCAAGATGTAGATCGGTGTCTATCTCCCAAGATACAACGATAGATGAGTAGTTGACTAGCACCTCGTCACTACTCGAGCGAACTGAGTTTTGCAGAAAATTATCATCACAGACCAACACACCATTAGATTTGTAACGGTTTAAATTTAATTGAGTTTTAAATTCAAATTAAATTAGAAAAACTATCATATGTTTTAAATTGAATTAAAGTTAGTAACAGTTAAATAATTTAATTGAGTTTTAAATTCGAATTAAATTGGAAAAACCGTTATATGGTTTTAATTCAATTTAATTCGTAACATTTGAGGTTATTTAGTACTCTTAATAAGGACATTAAGAGCACCACCCCCTTCTACTAGTATAAAAGGGGGTGCCTTCCCTCATTTTGAACACACAAATTCTCAGAGTTTTCTATTACTTCTGGAATTCTCTTCTTCCACTCTAGTTCTTCTTTTCGGTTATGAGGTGTGTTAGTCTATGGTGATAGTCTTCTGCAAAGCTCAATTTGCCCAAGTAGTGGTGAGGTGCTAGTCAGCTGCTTATCTACCGTTGTATCTTGGGAGACAGACGCTAATCTACCTCTTGCACCAACGTGAGGGGCGAACCTGTTTTAAGGACACTGTGTGTTACACAGGCCTCAGTTCCATCTTACTCAACCTATGCTCTGTTGAATTTGAAATGGCAAGTGACTCTGTCGTGAACAGAATGAATACTGTTGTGACCCAAGTGTCAAACCCTTCCTTGGTTCAAGTGCCAACTCCTACGACTGTACCGACAACACATACTATTAATCATAGCAAAAAGTCAGAGAAATTCAGTGGACTGAATTTCAAGAGGTGTCAACAAAAGATGTTATTCTATTTGACCACCTTGAATCTTGTGAGATTCTTGACTGAAGATGCACCAAAGCACAAAGAAGATTATGAGCATGATATCCAAGTCATCAGTGCCATTGATGCTTGGAAGCATTCTGATTTCCTGTGTCAAAATTGTGTGATGAATGGTCTCATCGATTCCCTATACAGCGTGTATAGTAAAAAGAAGACAACAAAGGAACCGTGGGTGTAACGCCCCGTATGTACGAGTTAAACTTGTACGTTGACTAACATTTATTGTCAGGCATATTTGTACGCGTATACATATGTACATGACCTTAAAATAGAGAAAATACAAGTATTGTAGGGCTATTGGTACCGTAAGAGGCTAGTTGTATCATAAATCGCCCAACACTTAGTAAAATTTCGAATTTGGGTGCAAGGAGCGCGCTCCCTAAAGGGAGAAGCACGCTCCTCAGGCAAAAAGCGCACTTTTGGTAAAAGAGAAGCGTGCTCCTCACGGGATTTCTAGAAATATGTTTTATGTGCAGGCGAGAAGAGCGCTCCTCGGTGGGCCTGGCATTTTTTTAAAATGTCGGTGTGGCAGCTTGTGCATGTTAAAGCCAAGTGTCTCGGCCATTTGAGCTCATTTTGAGCTAGCTAAGGTTAGAGAAGTCTAGAGCAACAAGGAGGAAGAAGGGGTTTAAGCTTGGAGATCAAATTCTAAGGTGAGAATCTTAGTTTTTAGGTTTAAAACTTACAGATTCTTGTTCCTCTCTTCAACTTGTATAACATATATGACATGCATGTGATTTCCATGGCTAGATTGCAAGCTGGAAAAAAAGGGTTTCAGCTAGAAATTGAATGAATTGCTGGAAGAAATCTTGGGTAAATAATTCATAGTTGTTTGTGGTTCATTTGGTGATAAATGGACTGATTTTCCATGGTTGGAACATGTTTTTCCAGATGTTGTTAGATGTGGGTTTTGAGCTGAAATTGTAGATTTTGCTGGGTAAACTCATAGGTAATCAATCCCTTACTCATTTTTAAGTTAATTGAAGATGAATTTACTATGTTCCATAGTTGAAATGATAAATTCCCCAACCCAGTTGTGATGAAATAGCTGAGGGTTTGGAGGTGCATTTCAATGGTATATGATCTGTTTTTTATATGTTTTTATGATTGGGAATTGATGATGGATGAATTGCAATATTGAATTGCAGAGTTTTGTGGAAGAATGATGATGAATTGAGAATTGGACGGCAAGTAAGAAGGGTGTTTATGCTGTACAATTGGCTAGGAGTTGTGAATTTTGTTGGTGTTGCACACAATTGTCTTGTTGTGCTGTAAAAGTTGATGATTTTAGCTAAGTGTAGAGACTTTGGAACTTAGTCAAATCCTGAAATTTGTGAGTATTACTTATCTTTGGTCTTTATGTGTGGCATTGTATTATATAAACTATGTTTTATGAAATTGAAGCATGTTTGATTGCTACATGTTGCATTGGTAAGAAAATGCATTAAACTCTTTGTTTTAAATCCGAATGTGCCTAGGCTTCTTTATGTAAGAAAGGCATGAGATCATTTCTAATATAAGGGAGAATCTGTAAGAAGATAACTTATAGATCAAGCCCTTAGGAATGATCGGAGTGATTGGTCAGGTGAGGCATCTATCCTTTGATGTGCATAAAAAAGATGATGATGAGCTCATGTACCATATGTGAGGTTTTGTTATTTATGCATTGTATGATATGTATAGAGTGGCGAAAAACATATTTGAATCATGTATAAAAAGTTACATGTTAATTGCATATGAGATTTATAACATGATACATGCCATGATTTTGTATAAATACATATGTAATGCCATAGATAGTTTACTCATTGGGCTTGTTGTAGCTCACCCTCTCCTTTTTTATTACAGGTATAGATTACAAAGGCAAGGGCAAGGCTCCAGAGAAGTGATCTGAGCCTGTTATTTGCTAATGTAAGTATGTGTGCAGGGAGATAGGTCTAGACTTTTGATTTTGGTATTCGTTTATGTATATAACGTTACTATGATATGTTAAGACGGTAGTTAGTTGTATAAATGTCTAAAGTTTTGGAGACTCAATATGTATATAAGTCTCGTGGTTTTATGGATATGAGATCAATGTGACTCATATGTAGTTTATGTAATAACAATGATACATGTTCATGTATATAGTGATGGATGTGTTTTGAGATTTGGTTTATATGAATGATGTTGACTCTTATGTTGAATGTTTGTGGATTTTATTTTGTGGATTCGATGAGATTATCAAATGTGTAGAACCTCAGATTTATAGGAAGGTTCTGCCAAAATTTTTAGTGATTTTGACATATTGTCTTAAAGGACGAGGCTGACAGGGTATCGTATACGTTTATGATTGGTGTATATAGTATTTTATGACGGTCATGACATCACCCTACGGAGAGGGTCGTGAGTGTGGGAGTTTGTGACGCCCCAAAAATTATTTCATCTAGCCCATAACCCAATTGCACTTTGGCCAAACTCTATGTGTTGCCTTGATATGGTTGGTGTTTGTTTGATGGTTGTTTAATGTTTGTATAGTTGATGCTTGATAATGTATATAAATATGTGTATTATAAATTGTATATGGGTCATGTTAAATTAAAGTATAATGCATATGTTATTATTTATGCATGGGTCCATTAAACCATGAATTGATATGGGTTAGGATTGATTGAATAAAAGGATAAATGAGAATGAAAATTTGGTGTATTAAATGGATTGGACATTTAAAATACATGGAAGCATGAGATTGGTTAAAGTACATGTGGTTGGTATGGGTAGTATGAGACCAACACATGTGAAGGTTGGTGCATGAAAGTGGACAAGTGTCCCATGCCCACTTCTCTTCTCCAAGAATGTGCTAGAAAGTGAGGTGAGTGGAGGAAATCAAGGAAGTGCTAGAAAGAGAGGTGAGTGGAGAGAAAGGAAAAAAAATAAAAGAAAATAAGAGAAAGGAAAGAAGAAGAGAAAGAAAGAGGGAGTTGCAGAAGGAAGATCTCTGCGACGTTTTCATCTGGATCTTCGGGATATATGGTCAGATTAAGCTCAAATTTTGTCAGAAAGTTCGTAGCTTATGGTTCTGCGTTCTGAACGGTGGAGATCTTGATTTGAGGTTTCTTCTAAGAGATCTAACCTCTCAAATTAAGCTGGTCGGAAAGTCTGGATTTCTCGCGCCGTTTTGTTCAAACTTATAGATCTCCTCAATATAACGTTGGATGGATATCAAATTTGGGTATGTAGTTTAAAACCGATATTTCTGCATTCTAAACGGTGGAGATCTTGATTAGAGGTTTAGTCTAAGAGATCTAACCTCTCAAACAAAGCTGGTCGGAAAGTCTGGATTTCTCGCCATTTCGCTCAAACTTATAGATCTCCTCAATCTACCGTTGGATGGATATCAAATTTGGGTATGTAGTTTAAAACTGATATTTCTGCATTCTAAACGGTGAAGATGTTTATGAGTTAGGTATGTTGTGTGATATAATCATCTGAGTTTGAGTATTTGCAGCAGGAAAGGAGAAATTGTCTGATTAGAGACTTGTTCATCAAAGATTCTTATCTTTTCGGTCCACCGTTTGATTGGGCTGATATTTGGACAGAAGGTTTGTTTCTTCACATACTTCAATGCAACTTATGTTTAATTAAGCATGACTAGGGTTGATTATGCTACTGATTTGGTGGTTGTGACCATATCTTGGGTTAGGCCTACTTGTGATCAAGTGACCCAATTTGGGCATGTTTATGCCTAAGGAATTGAAAATCAGTATTTTTGATTAATAGAATGGTTTATGTATGAGAACTATGCATTAGAGGCCTAAGTCATGTGATTTGAGTTGAATGATGGGATTAGATGGGATTTAGGCCTATTGTCTATATGTGGGCTGATTTATGGTTGATGTGTAATGTCTATGTGATTGAGCATAGAAATTGATGTATGGTAGGATATTGATAAATGTTTCAGGATCTTGATTGGGTTGATTCGGTTTGGTGGTCGTATGTGGTTAAATACTCTCGCGAGGCTTGGTTGTGAGTAGACTTCATTTATGATTATATCTTTTATGTCATCATATCACTTATATATATTGTATGTTGAAAGCATGAATGTGTTCTAATGTTTTGAATGATGCATTGATTTGAGAAAACCTTATGACTTTGGTTGGGCCCATCTATCTGGCTAATAGGGGGACTTAACCTTGTCATAGGAGGGTTTTAGGAAAGGAAATAATTGGGGTCAACGGTACGGTGAAATAGACGTGCACTAGTAACCCCAAATAAAACATGATTGGGATCAACGGTACGGTGAAATAGACGTGCACTAGTAACCCAATGCATGTGGAATGTGGATCCAAATTGATAAGCTTTTACTTGCATTGAACTTATTATAAATGCTTGATATCTATATGTTATGAGCTTTTAATCATGCTACACATTGACATGCATACATGATATTTATTGATGAGTATTGATAGCATATTTGAATTCTATTCACTGGGCACCTTTGGCTCACCCTCATTTTCCTCTTTCAGGTCCTTCTGTCCCGAATAAGGGCAAAGGAGCAGTCATATCTTGAGGGCCTTGCCTGCGAGAGAATCCAAGGCCTCGATGTGAGTTGAGAAGCATTTTGATTGAACTGTGTTTTAAATTATGAAGTATTATATTTTGGATTATGTAATTATAACACTTACCACATTGTAGTATGGGTGAGTTGGGACTTGTTAGATAGACCATGTGGGCATATGACAGTTTTTATTTGTACCCACAATTTTGGACTTTATGTGTATGTCAATTTTAATGGACTGTAGGGATTATGATTTTATTTATGGTTCATTTTTATGGATTATCTCTTATCTTTGATGATTAATACGGTGAGTAGTTTTTTTTAGTACCTTTTGACATTATGTCGTTGTTTGAGATAAGGCTCGTAGGGTCTCAACCACCTCATAGGAGTTGAGGAGTGGTCGAAGATGCCTACGCCAGGCGTCTCGCCTCGGCATTCCGCATGCCATTCCCTGCGGGGTTGGTGGTCCGGGGTGCGGGGTCGCCACAGAGTCTCTAGACCGAAAGTATAAAGCTGAGGATGCTGGGTCCAAAAATTTTGTGGTGGGCCGCTTCTTAAATTATAAAATGGTCGACTCCAAAACTGTGATCAATCAAGTCCAAGTGATCGTGCACGAGATTCATGCTGAGGGGATGATATTGAGTGAAACCTTCCAAGTAGCTGCTATTATTGAGAAGCTACCACCTGCATGGAAAGATTTCAAAAACTACCTTAAGCATAAGAGAAATGAGATGAACATTGAAGATCTGATTGTTAGACTTCGTATTGAAGAAGACAATAGAGGATCTGAGAAAAATGGGGTTACTGCAGTGGCCAAGGCAAATGTTGTAGAACATGCTAAGAGTTTCAAAGCCAAGAAGAACAAGTCCGGCCAAGGGTCCAAACTACGACCTAAATGAGGTATTTCCAAGAAACCAAAATTTCAAGGAAAATGCTTCAATTGTGACAAAACGGGTGTCAATGTAGGTTGTCAAAGTAAAATAAAAACAAAGAAGCTAATGTGGTGGGCGACATCATTCACGATGTTTCTTAGATAAACCTATCTGCTATCGTTTCCGAAGTGAACCTAGTTGGGTCGAACCCAAACAAATGGTGGATTGACACCGGTGCAACTCAACATGCATGCTCTGACAAAGGAATGTTCACTTCCTTCGACCCAAGTGAAAATGGGGAGATGTTTTTCATAGGAAACTTTGTTAGGTCTGAGATCAAGGGCCAAGGCAAAGTTATCTTGAAGATGACCTCTGGAAAAGAGTTGACTCTAAACAACGTCTTGTATGTGCTGGAAATCTGAAATAACTGAGTGTCTGGTTCACTACTGAATAAGCATGGATTCCGTCTGGCTTTTGAGTAATATAAAGTTGTACTATCTAGAAGCAGAATCTTTGTAGGAAAGGGATATGTGAGTAATGGGCTTTTTAAGCTTTATGTAATGACTATTAAGCCAAAAATGAATAAAGCTAGCGCTAGCTCTTTTATTTATTTGCTTGAGTCTTCCAATTTGTGGCATGGTAGACTATGACACGTTAATTATGATACTTTGTGTAGATTAATTAACTTAGCTTTCCAAATTGATTCAAAACATAAGTGTGAAACTTGTGTTGAAGCAAAATTAACAAGGTCATCATTTAAAAGTGTTGAAAGAAACACTAAACCCCTTGATTTAATTCACAGTGATATATGTGATTTAAAATTTGTACAAACAAGGGGAGGCAATAAGTATTTTATTACTTTTTTCGATGATAGCACCAAATACTGTTATGTGTATCTCCTAAAAAGCAAGGGCGAAGCTATAAAGAAATTCATTCTCTATAAAAATGAATTTGAGAATTAACTCAATAGCAAGATTACGACGATGAGAAGTAATCGATTTCTTATCGATTTCTTGTGCATGAGTCTAAAATATCATACATTCACAAAAAATATGATAATTGAATCTAGAAATGCATCGTTCTTTGAACATGTATTCCCTTGTAAATCCAAGGAAAAGACAAGTTCGTCAAAACGAACGCTCGAGACTATTACTGAGAATAGTCAAGACCAAGAGCACGATAATGAAATAACTGACGAACCACGACGTAGCAAAAAAGCAAAAATAGAAAAATCATTTGGTCCAGATTTTCTGACTTACTTGCTTGAAAGTGAACCTCGAACATTTAACGAGGCTATAAGCTCTTCGGAAGGACCTTTGTGGAAAAAAGCCATTAAGAGCAAAATAGATTTTATCATGCAAAATCATACCTGAGAATTGGTGGATCTTCCTCCTGGATGTAAAACCATAGGTTCCAAATGGATTTTCAAGATAAAAATGAAAGCAGATGGATTAATTGATAAATACAAGGCAAGACTTGTATTAAAAGGTTATAGACAACGAGAAGGTCTAGTGTCTGTTGTTATAGTCAATTTTCATTCATGTGGGAAATTGTTGGAAAATTTATTAAATGAAAATTTGATTTGTAACAGCCTTGTATTTATCAATTGATCCATTTGCTTTCATTTTCCTCTTGAAAATCAATTTGGAACCTAGGGTTTTACATCCAGAAAGAAGATCCACCAATTCCCAGGTATGATTTTGCATGATAGAATCAATTTTGCTCTTAATGACCTCTTTCCACAAAGGTCCTTTAGAAGAGCTTATAGCCTCGTTAAATGTTCGAGGTTCACTTTCAAGCCAGTAAGTCAGAAAATCTGGACCAAATGATTCTTCTATTCTTGCTATTTTGCTACGTCGTGGTTGGTTAGTTATTTCATTATCGTTCTCTTGGTCTTGACTATTCTCAGTAATAGTCTCGAGCATTTGTTTTGACGAACTTGTCTCTTCCTTGGATTTACAAGGAAATACATGTTAACGATGCATTTCTAGATTCCATTATCGTATTTTTGTGAATGTTTGATATTTTAGACTCATTCACAAGAAATCAATAAGCACTATTGTTTTGTGCATACCAGTGAAGATGCAATCAACAGTTTTCAGACCTATTTTAACCTTCTTAGGTGGAGGTACAACCACTTTTGCAAAATATCCCCACATTCTTAAGAATTTATAGGAAGGTTGCCTTCTTTTCCATAACTCATATGGAGTCTTATCTATTTTTTTTCGAGGTACCTTATTTAAAAGGTAATTAGCCGACAAAATGGTTTCTCCCCACATGTTCTGAGGCAACCCAGAACTTATCAACATTACATTCATCATTTCCTTCAAGGTACGATTTTTTCGTTCAGCAACACCATTTGACTTAGGCGAATAAGGTGTTGTAGTTTCATGTATGATTTTGTGTTGTGCACAGATTTCACCAAAAGGTAATTCATACTCACCACCTCGATCACTTCTCAGCACCTTAATATTGCTATTGAGTTGATTCTCAACTTCATTTTTATAGAGAATAAATTTCTCTATAGCTTCGTCCTTGCTTTCTAGGAGATACATATAACAATATTTGGTGCTATCATCGACAAAAGTAATAAAATACTTATTGCCTCCCCTTGTTTGTACAAATTTTAAATCACATATATCACTGTGAATTAAATCAAGGGGTTTAGTGTTTCTTTCAACACTTTTAAATGATGACCTTGTCAATTTTGCTTCAACACAAGTTTCACACTTATTGTAACACTCCGTGCTTTTAATCAATATATTTGGTTGACTTATACGTATACTAAAAAGTATAATACACGTATAGTGTACATGTGACAAATGAACTTGAACATGTCAAAAGTGAGTTCGGAATGTGATTTTAAATAGAAATCGATTTACAATACGTGTATGTCTCATGCAATGATGCATGTGTTGCATAAGTGTTTGAAATGATTTTAAATGTCATATTTCTCTAAATGTATATAATTGCCATCTCAAGAACTATATTCACTGAGCTGTTGTTTGCTCACCCCATTTCCTCAAATATTTCAGGTATTGAGTCGAAGGGAAAAGGAAACTCCGTGAGTGATAATCACGTGAGCCTTCGTCTGGTATGTGTATGTACGCTTGAAGGAAATAGCTTATATTGTTAGTTTGATATGTATACTTATCACACATTATATATATATATGTATTATCATCTAGATGGGATGTGTGGGCATATATATAGCTTAATATATTGGATGATGAAATGAAAATTTGATGTGTGAATGAATGAAATGATTATAGATATCTATATTGGATTTGATTTGTGGTATATTAGGAAAAAAATTTCTGTAAATGTTGGGAAGGATTGTGAGACTACGTGAAGGCTGACAGTGTATTATATATTGTATATGGGTATGTACAGTGTATAGTACACTGTGTCGGTCATGACGTCAGCCTACGTCAGGGGCGTCGTGACACTTATGTTTTGAATCAATTTGAAAAGCAGGTATGTGAGTTTAGTTAATTAATCTATGCAAAGTTTCATAATTAATGTGTCCTAGTCTACCATGCCACAAATTGGAAGACTCAAACAAATAAGCAAGAGAGCTAGCGCTAGTTTTATTCATTTTTGGCTTAATAGTCATTACATTGAGCTTTAAAAGCCCATTACTCACATATCCCTTTCCTACAAAGATTCCACTTTTGGATAGTACACTTTATCTTACTCAAAAACTAGACGAAATCCATGCTAAGTCAACAGTGATCCGGACACTAAGTTATTTCGGGTTTTCGACACATACGGGACGTTGTTTAGAGTCAACTCTTTTCCAAACATCATCTTTCAGATAACTTTTCCTTGGCCTTTGATCTCAGACGTAGCAGAGTTTCCCATGAAAAACATCTCCCCATTTTCACTTGGGTCGAAGGAAGTGAACATTCCTTTGTCAGAGCATACATGTTGAGTTGCACCGGTGTCAATCCACCATTTGTTTGGGTTTGACCCAATTAGGTTCACTTTGGAAATGACGACAGATAGGCTTATCTCAGAGATATCGTGAATGATGTCACCCACCACATTAGCTTCTTTATTTTTATTTTTCTTTGGCAACCTACATTCAGTAGCTTTGTGACCCATTTTGTCACAACTGAAGCATTTTCCTTGAAATTTTAGTTTCTTAAAAATACCTCATTTAGGTGCTAGTTTGGACCCTTGGCCAGACTTGTTCTTCTTGGCTTTGGAACTCTTAGCATGTTCCACAACATTTGTCTTGGCCGCAGCAGTAACCCCATTTTTCTCAAATCCTCTATTGTCTTCTTCAATACGAAGTCTAACAATCAGATCTTCAATGCTCATCTCCTTTCGCTTATGCTTAAGGTAGTTTTTGAAATATTTCCATGCAAGTGGTAACTTCTCAATAATAGCAGCTACTTGAAAGGTTTCACTCAATATCATTCCCTCAGCATGAATCTCATGCAGGATCACTTGGATCTCTTGGACTTGACTGATCAATGTTTTGGAGTCGACCATTTTATAATCTAGGAAGTGGCCCACCACAATTTTCTTGGACCCAGTATCCTCAGTTTTATACTTTCGGTCTAGAGACTCCCACAATTCCTTTGTCTTCCTTGGGCAGGCATCCTGATGGGGTTGGAGAAGTCTTTTAGAAGGTCGAAAGCTCCTATGTTATGGCATTAGGAAGCGCGTTGGTTCGGGGTATTCCATTAACATATGGGAGGATCCATGGATTCCCGACCACTCACATTCAAGATCCTCTCGCCAAGGAATTCTACTATATATATAGTAGCTGATATTATTGGTGCAAATCAGAGGAATTGGAACTTCGACCTCATCAACTCTCTATTCTCAAAGGAAGAAGCAGAATTAATTTTATCTATTCCTATTAGCCAACACCTCATGGAGGATCAATGGGTGTGACACTTTTCAAAATCTGGAGCCTACAATGTAAAATCTGGGTATGATTTGGCCCAACAACTATCTAATGAAGGTGCTCTTAATAATTCTTGTGGGGGATCCTCTAGCAAGCAGTATCATCAAAGAAACATCTGGAACAGGGTTTGGAGTTTAAAGATTCCCAATAAGCTTAAACATTTTTTATGGAAATGTGCTAATGAATTTCTGCCTTTAAAGACATCCCTTAACAGAAGGGGAATGAAGACAGATACCATATGCCCATTAAGCTATGAAAGCCAAGAGGATCTTATCCATCTTTTCTTTACATGCCAATTTTCCAGAGCTTTATGGCTTGGATCTATATTGAATCTTAATTTTTCTCAAATTCAGCGATCTTCATTCTTGGAAGTTTGGGATGTCCTATTGGAAGCCTTTGGATCAGAAAATGAAGTAAATTCTAATTTGTTGTGGCTGATCTTTGGCCCTTGGCACATATGGAAGGCTAGAAACAGAAAGGTGTTTGAAGATATCAATCCATCTCCTATAGCAGCAGTCCAAAACACTAACAGGCACTTTAATGAATTCCTAAAGAGCATATCTTCTGACAGGTTGCCCCAGCCCCCTATTTCTTCAACCTCTAGCATCACCTTCTTTGGTCCGGGCTGGACTCTTCTTACGGATGCAGCTTGGAGCCTGTTGTCTCGTCGTGCTGGTATAGGATGTGTCTTTCTTGATAAGAGGGGTTGTCTTAGATGGGTAGAGAGTAAGGTCATTGGCAGATCTTTATCAGTGGAGGTTGCTGAAGCTCAAGCCATACTACATGGTTTAACTGTGTATCCTGATATCTCATGTCACTCTGTTTTGGTTTGCTCTGATGCCTTATTGGGTAGTTAAAGAAATTATTTCAGCAGCAGGTTCCTTGGGTCATGCTGATCCAGTGATTCAAGCTATTCGTTTTATGGTCCAGCAGCAGCACTCTCCTATATCATTCCGCCATATTCCTAGAAAGGAGGATTTTATAGCTCATAAGTTGGGCAGTAAGGCTTTATCATTACGTTGGAATGAATTTTTGTATGAATTTACTCTTTCCTTAATACACAACATTTCCCTTTGGCATAAAGGCTGCTCCATATAAAGCAAGGTATCTTTTTTCATCTTAGTGGCATCTGGTGATGTCTTTGGTTATATACTCTCTTCGGTTGCTTTATCTTAATTTTGAGAATGATTTATAAAATATGTCCAGTATCCCATGTTCTTTTTTCTTCATTTAGCAGGGCCATGTGCTGTACAATTTTACCCCAACTTCCAAGCTATTTGGTTGAGGGTTTTTGGCATGCTTGCATGATATCCTATCTCTAATGTATTATTGCATGAATATTATTCACTTGCAAATGGGTTTTACATTAATCTTTGTGTTTCTTTTTCAGTTGCCAAAAGCTCACCCGAGACAGGTTCACAGTGACTTCCACCAAAACATTTTAGAGGTATAAAAGAAATTAATTAGCTCTGAGGATAATCTGCAAGGATATTGGTGACTATCACACACTCTGCACAGACCATAATGGTCTCAACTTTATTTTGATGTTTCCTTCAATTTTGATTGGGACTACTGTTTATAATACTTCAAAACATGCTTTCAGTAGTTGAATGATTGAAAAAAGTGTGTATTCAATGGTCACCGTACCCACCATAGTGATTTCCATAAATTACCGTATATATGGGTCAAGAACTAAAGTGGGGGAAATTCTTTTGCCATCTATATGAATTTGAGTTGTAAATTCTTATCAATGGAAGGAAATCTTTGCTCCTCATATTTTTCAAGCATTCCACAAGTCTGCCTTTGATGACTACATAGAGAATTGTAAATAAATGGGTGTCAAAACCCATAATCTTATCTATGGGTTTTTGGAAGTAAAAGGAAAAAAAAAATGAGAAAATTAAACAGATACAAAGAATTTTATGAATCAATAACATGACCAAATAAGAAGTTTCGGGAATCAGAGTAAAAGCACAAATCAAAGTTTCAGGAACATAATGAAAATAAACTCTCTTTTGTATTAAGCCAATAACATGACCAAGTCTGGAATTCATACAAATACCAGAGGAAATATATGGGAAAACCATTGTAACATCAAAACAAAGCCCACAGCACCTTATTTCTTGCTTCTGCCACTGCCGGCTCTCTGTCAAGATCACAGTTCAAATTCTTTGGAATCTCCAATTCATTCTAGCTCCATTTCTTCCCGGAACCACTGCCCATTTCGCCTCCATAAGCCAGAGAATCTTGGTGAAGGTGGGATGGTGAATCATGACTTCTTCCACTGTGCCCAACTTCTTGTCTATTTTGGTTCTCCTTCTCCATGAGGGTAGATGGCCCAACTCTGTTATTTTGAGTTGAAGATCCATCTGGGTCATAGTCTTGGGAAGCTAAGTATGTGAGAGCAGTCACAACATCTGCTATGGGTGGCCGAATTGCTGCTTGCTCTTGCAAACACATTGCAGCAGCCGCAAGAGCCTGGTAAAGGCCTCGCATAGGATAACGACCTTGCAGTAATGGGTCGGCCATCTTGGGAAAATTTCTGCGGTCTTTGAATAGTGGTCGAGCCTAATAATATAAGAAGATACTATCTTATGTTGATATTGAATTTACGAGAAATGTTCCTTACATTAGAATAAGATGAGAGAAGAAGTAATTACCCAAGCAACCAGATTATGCTCTCCATGAGATCGGGTATTGTCAATGGCTTTACGACCTGTGATCAACTCAAGCAAGACAACACCAAAGCTGTAGATGTCGGCCTTGGTACTAAGTTGACCAGTCATAGCATATTCGGGAGCACAATAGCCGTAAGTTCCCATCACTCTGGTGGAGATATGAGTCTTATCACCGACGGGTCCTAGTTTTGCAAGTCCAAAATCAGACAACTTTGGATGATATCCTTCATCAAGAAGGATGTTGGATGATTTGAAGTTCCTACAAATCACAGGAGGGTTTGCTCTGTCGTGCAAATACTCCAGGCCCCTGGCTGCACCAGCTGCAATCTTCATTCTTGTAGTCCAGTCAAGAGGTTCCTTATTGAGTGGAAGATCTGAAAACAAAATAGATGTAGAAAAAACTAAATACTCTTTTAACTTGGATAAACGTATATTGAAAAGTAATTTATTGTTTCTTGCCTCACAGTAAAACTAAATAGATAAATCTTTAATGCATTAGACACTAAAATTAAATATGCTCTTATCTCTACAATTGGTTTCATTCAATTATAATGGTCTTCCTGGGTGCACTTGAACAAGTAAAGACTGCAAATTCTCTAGTCACAATATTTGTAGTGTCAATTCATTTTTTCTCCATGTTCTATGGAAAGATTCAAAATTTAAGTGCATGGCCAGAAAGTAACATGCCTTCAAGGAGTCATAACTTTCTAACAACTTCTTGAGAGTCTTCAAGATCATAGGATGATTGCCAGTGATGCACATTCTTGTCCAGGTTTAGAACCTAGAAAAATAAAAAAAGAAGGAATGACGCTCAACTCAACTACACTGTTTCCCAACAGAAGGAATGACGCTCAACTCAACTACACTGTTTCCCAACTACATGTGGTTGGCTACATGAATCTGCTTCCTCCACTCCGCTGCATTGAGAGAAAAAGTTAGATCTTTCTTAATTATCTCTGTTTATTTTAGGTCTACCTCCACCTAGTGTTAATAAGTCACTCTTCCTGATTGGTGCATCTAAAGGCCTGCGTTGTATGTGTCCAAACCATCTTAGTCGGTTCTCTCTCATTTTATCTCCAATTGGAGCTACCCCTACCATTTCTTGAATATGCTCATTTCCAATTTTACCACATATCCACCTTAGCATTCGCATTTCTGTTACACTTAGTTTGTTAACATGTTTTTTAATTGCCCAACATTCTGTACAATATAGCACGGTTGGCCAAATAGCAACTTTATACAATTTTCCCTTTTAACTTCAATGGGATGCGCCTATCATATAATACTCGAGAAGCACTCTTCCACTTGATGTAACACCCCAATTTGTAATTTTTTCATTTTTCCTTTTCACACTTGTAATCTTGTGATCCAGATGTAGGCAATGACAATGTTAAAATTATGTCAACACTTACCCAAATTGGGGGCACAAATATACCAAATTCTCAAAAACTTCTCTTTATTAAATTTCTCATTTACATACATACTTATATATACATGGTTGTTAGTACATGGCTGATAGAGCCACTTATTTTATCCCTACTGCCTTTCATTTATATATATATATATATATATATATATATATATATATATATATATATATATATATATATATATATATAGATAGATAGATAGATAGATAGGTAAGCAGAGGCTTATTTATATTATTATCACTTAACTTTTATATATATATATATATATATATATATATATATATAACCATATTTATACATCTGACAACCCCCAACAACGCCAACGTGCTCATGCAACATCTTCTCGCATATTCTCTTTAGCTATCCTACCAGCAGCAATCCACGCACAGTGCACTAATTTCCTGAGAAATAGTAGTGGAGTGAGCTAAAAGCCCAGTGGGTCTTCGTGAAGTCCCCACGCTTTATACAAAACATTAGTACACGTATTAAACTATTCATCACAGTCTCACAAGCAAAACAATCAATTCAATCATATGGCCATAATGATAATAATGAATTTGTCAGCATAGGATATTTCCACATCAGGTATATCTTTTTTGGTTGCATTTTGCTCTCAGCGTGGGCCAACCAACACCCAGTTCTCAGGCTTACACAATACAACATAATACGAACAATACATAACTAAAGAAATGTATAAAGAACAAGAACTTAAAAAATCATTCCCATCTTAAATTTGCTATAATCTCCTTATTGTGATACCCGCAACAATTTCTTTAGAGTTTTACCTTACCGAAATTCCAGAGAGTTTAAACTAAAATATGTTTTTAACTAACCTGAGCCCCTATATATAGGGGTTCAAAATTTCATGTCCGCATTTTGCCCTTAACCTATTTGAATAATTACTATTTTGCCCTTTGTGTAAAATTACCGTTTTGCCCTTGGTGTAGATTTATCTTTTTGCCCTTGGTTGTTTCTAGTATTTACCGGTTAAATAAATTTACCAAATTGCCCTCGCACTTTAATGGTAATTACGAATTCTGTGAATATATTATTTTGCCCCTTAAATTTTCTTCTAGGATTTCTTAATCTAGTTGTTTTCTGGTAGGATTCTAGGGTTGTGGATTTTTATAATATTACAATCAACCCTCCTTATTGAAATTTTGTCCTCAAAATCTGCTAATATAATAAAAAGTTACCTCTATCCTCGTGATCAAAATTGAGGAGTCTTAATATGTCTTCATTATCTTCAACTTCCTCATAAAGTTGGCTCGGGATTTCCCATGGTGATGGAGGATTTTCGATTGCACTTTCCATGGTTGAAATCATCTATGGTAGAGGAGGAGGTTGATATACTAGATCACACCAACCATTCCATTCTTGCATCATACCCGGCTGAGGTTCCTCGCAGTCAGTATACAATGGTATGGTTGGTTCACACCAACTCATGGTCGGTGGTAGTGGAGGGAGTTCTGCCCAACCCATGACTGGTGGTGGTGGAAGGGGCTCTACCCAACCCATGGCTAGTGGTGGTGGAAGGGGTTCTATCCAACCCATAACTGGTGGTGGTGGCGGGGGTTCTACCCAACCCATAACTGGTGGTGGTGGGTGATTCGTTCCAAATCATGGTTTGTGGTGATGGTGACGGTTCAAACCATGCCATAGAGGGTGGTAATGGTGGGGATTCAACCCAAATTGCATTTGGTTCCTGAAATATTGGTGACGGTGTCCAATAGGTATTCTGAATTGGTAGGATTGGTTCCATTCGTGTGGGTGAATGAATTAATTTCTCCCAATACCACTCTTGACTTGGTGTGATAAATGGTGCATTTGGGCTTCGTATCGGAGTGAACATCATGGGGTCATCGGTGGCTCCAGGTGATAACGAGAGGTTTTTTCATTCCGGCGGGGTACTAGGTGAGATGGGTGAAGAGGGCATATTAAATGTGAAAGGTTCAGGGATGGGAAGTACTCGCATTCGTGGTTTTGTTTTTGTTTTCTTTCTTTTGCGCCTTGGCTTATTGGATTCAGCTTGATGGATGTTTGAGGCTTGTTCACTATTAGGCAGTGAATAGGCCTGATCGGGGTATGCGTCAGCTGGTAAAAACAGAAACTCGTTACTCCCATCTTCTGGCTCATTTGCCTCGTAATTGGTTATATGCTCTGGCTTCATCTGCAAAATGATAACTTTTATAACACATACACAAGTGATGAAAGATTTACATACCATGTTGAATTCGTTTATAAAATAGAGCATAGTATGAGATTTTTTTTATTTTTATTTTTTGCTGGCGAATACATCATTATCGAAATAGCTTAATTACTAAGCAAATGAGGGTATTTTTCTTGTAGTGAGCTTTCTAATTCCCATGTGGCTTCATTTGTTCCATGATTATTCCATAAGACCTTGACTAATGGTATAGTCTTTTTTCTTAATTGTTGCATTTTTCTATCTAGAATCTTAACTGGTTGTTCTACATAAACATTTCCAAGTTGTTTCCAATTTAGTACTGCTTCCACTTTGGCAGGATCTATTTCAACTCCTTTTTCCGACACTACATGCCTCAAGAAATTTATTTTATGGTTCCAAAATTCGCATTTATTAAATTTTGCATATAATTGGTGATCCTTGAGTGTTTCTAACATTATCCTCAGGTGTTCTCGGTGTTCAGCTTCAGTAGTCGAGTAGATTAATTTGTTTATATATATATATATATATAGTGAATCAGCCTCAAACATCCATCAAGCTGAATCCAATAAGCCAAGAAAGAGCAAAAGAAAGAAAATAAAAACAAAACCACGAGTGCGAGTACTTCCCATCCCTGAACCTTTCACATTTAGTATGCCCTCTTCACCCATCTCACCTAGTACCCCCGCCGGAATGGAAAAATCTCTCGTTATCACCTAGAGCCACCGATGACCCCATGATGTTCACTCCGATACGAAGCCCAAATGCACCATTTATCACACCAAGTCAAGAGTGGTATTGGGAGAAATTAATTCATTCACCCACACGAATGGAACCAATCCTACCAATTCAGGATACCTATTGGACACCGTCACCAATATTTCAGGAACCAAATGCAATTTGGGTTGAATCCCCACCACTACCACCCTCTATGGCATGGTTTGAACCGTCACCATCACCACAAACCATGATTTGGAACGAATCACCCCACCACAACCAGTTATGGGTTGGGTAGAACCCCCGCCACTACCACCAGTTATGGGTTGGATAGAACCCCTTCCACCACCACTAGCCATGGGTTGGGTAGAGCCCCCTCCACCACCACCAGTCATGGGTTGGGCAGAACTCCCTCCACTACCACTGACCATGAGTTGGTGTGAACCAACCATACCATTGTATACTGACTGCGAGGAACCTCAGCCGGGTATGATGCAAGAATGGAATGGTTGGTATGATCTAGTATATCAACCTCCTCCTCTACCACAGATGATTTCAACCATGGAAAGTGCAACCGAAAATCCTCCATCACCATGGGAAATCCCGAGCCAACTTTATGAGGAAGTTGAAGATAATGAAGACATATTAAGACTCCTCAATTTTGATCACGAGGATAGAGGTAACTTTTTATTTTATTAGCAAATTTCGAGGACGAAATTTCAATAAGGAGGGTAGATTGTAATACTATAAAAATCCACAACCCTAGAATCCTACCAAAAAACAACTAAATTAGAAAATACTAGAAGAAAATTTAAGGTGCAAAATAATAAATTCACAGAATTCATAATTACCATTAAATGCGAGGGCAATTTGGTAAATTTATCCAACCTATAAATACTAGAAACAACCAAGGGCAAAAAGATAAATCTACACCAAGGGCAAAACGGTAATTTTACACAGAGGGCAAAATAGTAATGTACACCGAGGGAAAAACTGTAATTTTGCCGACTTGTAATTATTCAAATAGGTTAAGGGCAAAATGGGGACATACAATATTGAACCCCTATAAATAGGGGCTCAGGTTAGTTAAAAACATATTTCAGTTTAAACTCTCTGAAATTTTAGTAAGGTGAAACTCTAAAGAAATTGTTGCGGGTATCACAATAAGGAGATTATAGCAAATTTAAGGTGGGAATGATTCTTTAAGTTCTTGTTCTTTATACATTTCTTTAGTTATGTATTGTTCATATTATGTTGTATTGTGTAAGCCTGAGAACTAGGTGTTGGTTGGCCCATGCTGAGAGCAAAATATAACCAAAAAAGGTATACCTGATGTGGAAATATCCTATGCTGACAAATTCATTATTATTATTATGGCCATACGATTGAATTGATTATTTTGCTTGTGAGACTGTGATGAATAGTTTAATACGTGTACTAACGTTTTGTATAAAGCGTGGGGACTTCAGGAAGACCCACTGGGCTTTTAGCTCACTCCCCTACTATCTCTCAGGAAATTAGTGCATTGTGCGTGGATTGCTACTGGTAGAATAGCTAAAGAGAAGATGTGAGAAGATGTTGCATGAGCACGTTGGCGTTGTTGGGGGTTGTCTAACTTGAAATTCCAACGGATGTTTTTATTTGTCTGCATAACTTTTCTGTCGACTTTGAGCAATTCTTAGTCGATTTTTTATGAACTGAATTTTTTCACTGGTTTCTTTAATCAATTCAGGGCCCACCTCTATTTTATCAGTTATATCAGTCCAACACACTGGTGACCTGCAAGGTCTTCCATACATGGCTTCAAACGGTGCCATTTTAATACTTGCTTGGTAGCTATTATTGTAAGCAAATTTTGCTAGATGTAAGTATTTAGTCCATCCGTCGTGAAAATCAAGTACACATGACCGAAGCATGTCTTCAAGAATTTGGACTGTTCGTTCTGACTGCCTGTCAGTTTGTGGATGATAAGCAGTGCTCATGGTGATTCTTGATCCCATAGAAAACTTTGCCAAACTTGTGATGTAAAACGTGGATCCCTATCACACACGATAGTTTTTGGGATACCATGAAGTTTTACAATTTCAGCTTCATATAATTCTGCCAGTTTTGTTGGATGATCTGCAGACTTAATTGGCAAAAATCTCGCCGTTTTTGTCAACATGTCTACTATAACCCAAATTCCATCTTGTCCTTTAGTGTTCCGGGGTAATGCAGTCACGAAATCCATGGTTACATCATCCAACTTCCATTCCCCAATAGGCAGGGGTTGCAGTAATCATGATGGTCGTCTATGTTCTGCTTTAACTTGTTGACAAGTTAAGCATTTGCTGACGAATTTTGCCACTTCCCGTTTCATTCCAGAGAATCAATACTGTCGTTTCAGATCTTGGTACATTTTGTCCCCTCCCGGGTGCATGGAGAACTTGGAATGATGGGCCACATGTAGAATTTGTCTTCTCAGTTCTGCATTGTCAGGTATATACATTTGTTTCTTGTACATAACTGTTTCATCTGGTGCCAGCAACCAGTAACCCAAGTTTTCTTGTCGGAGTAGTTGAGCTTTCTTTTTCCTTGAGTTTGGATCTTGCAATTGTACTTCCTTGATTTGTTGTATTAGATTTTATTGCAAATTTATCGCCATTAACTTTACTCGCGAAGGTTCTACTTCCATTCTTAAGTCAAAGTTTTCAACTTCCGTGCTCATGTACCATTTTGAAAGTTTTAATGCTCGGACGGATAATGGTGTTTTTTTGCTTAATGCATCTACCACAACATTGGCTTTGCCTGGGTGGTACTGGATGGAGAAATCATAATCCTTTAGGAATTCCACCCATGTGCATTGACAAAGATTTAGATCTCTTTGGGTGTAGATATAGCGCAAACTCTAGTGATCAGAGAATATTTCTATTCTTTCACCATAAAGATAATGTCGCCATATCTTGAGTGCAAATACCACCGCGGCTAGTTCTAGATCGTGCGTAGGATAATTGTGTTCATGAAGCTTTAATTGTTTGGATGCATAGGCCACCACATGTCTATCTTGCATTAGAACTGCTCCTAATCCGTTAAGTGCAGCATCTGTGTATAACATATAACCCAGTCCATTTTATGGAGTAAGTCACACTGGTGCTGACGTTAATCGCAGCTTCAATTGTCGAAAAGATCTTTCACAGTCGTCATTCCAGTGGAATGGAATATCCTTCCTCGTTAGTCGAGTCATTGGTGCGGCTAATTTGGCAAAATCTTGAATAAACCGTTTGTAGTATCCTGCCAAGCCCAGGAAACTCCGGATTTCTGTGACATTTTCAGGTTGTTTCCAATTTAGTACTGCTTCCACTTTGGCAGGATTTATTTCAACTCCTTTTTCCGACACTACATGCCCCAAGAAATTTATTTTATGGTTCCAAAATTCGCATTTATTAAATTTTGCATATAACTGGTGATCCTTGAGTGTTTCTAACACTATCCTCAGGTGTTCTCGGTGTTCAGCTTCAGTAGTCGAGTAGATTAATATGTCATCTACAAAAACTTCTACAAAACGATCCAAATATGGACGAAACACTCGATGCATTAAATCCATAAAGGCAGCTGGTGCATTTGTTAACCCAAACAGCATCACCGAAAATTTGTAGTGTCCATACCGAGTTCTAAAGGCGGTCTTGTGTATGTCGGACTCTTTGACACGTAGTTGATGGTATCTTGAGCGTGAATCAATCTTTGAAAAATATCTTGCTCCTCGCAATCGATCAAAAAGATCAACTATTATGGGGAGTGAATATTTATTCTTGATTGTAACACTGTTTAATTTTCGATAATCTACGCACATTCGTAAAGAACCATCCTTTTTCTTTACGAAGAGTACCGAAGCTCCCCAAGGTGAGGTGTTTTTTATGATAAATCCATTTCCTTCTAATTCTCTAAGTTGTTTGTCCAATTCCACCACCTCGGTGTGAGCCATTCGATAAGGTGGAATAGACACTGGATTGGTTTCTGGAAGAAGTTTGATTTCGAAATCAAATTCTCGTACTGGTGGTAGTCCCAGTAAATCTTCTAGGAATACAGTAGGAAATTCTTGTACCACACTAATTTCATTTAGTGTGAAAGGTTGCACAATTTCTTTTTCTTCCTCGTGTAGGAAATCTTCCAATTGTCCGCCCCCTGATCGTTGTTCGAATAGTGACGCGGTGATCGGCTTTGGTGGTCGTGACTTCGATCCTGAAATCTTTAATACGGTTTTATCTGGAAGAATTATGTATATTTTTTTGTTGAGGTAGTCCACAGTTGCATGATGCGGTGTTAGCCAATTCATGCCTAAGATTACATCAAAATCTTCTAGCGGTATGACTAACAAATCGGTGCAGAATAATTTGTCTACCATCTTTAATTCACAATTCGGGCATTTTTGAGAAATTTCTACTTTGGCACCTACTGGGGTAGATACCATTATCTTGGTGTCCATAGGTTCCACTTCTAGCCCTAGGTTTCGTACTACTAACATGACAACAAACAAATGAGTTGATCCAGTATCAAATAATACTCGTACTAGGGAGTTAAATAAAAGGAAAATACATTCCACTACTGCATTGTCCACACGTTCTTGTCCTGTGACTGCATATGTTCGGTCTTGTTGTCATTGGCCTTGCACTTGATTAACAGGTCTTTGAGGTAGTGGTATGTTTTGTTGATTTGTTGCGGCCCTGCGGGTTGGGTTTGTCCTTGGTGAAAGACTGGGTTTGGTTGAGGACAGTTTCGAGCAATATGACCCGCCTGTCCGCACCTATAACATTTTCTCGGATCAAAATTTTGGCCATGTTCCAGCTGTGGCCCTTCTCCTTGCTTGTGATTGTTGGTGCGTGTTGACCTTTGTCCTTGCTCCCTCCTATTGTTTCATTGGTTTGTTGAGTTGAATTGATTTGGATTTTTTGCTCTCCCTTGTCAGTTTGCTTCAAACCTCTGGCCTGTTGGTTTTTGTCTTGAGGTGGCCGATATTCCACCGCGTTGGAATTTTCTAACATTACCTTGTTCTTGAAAGTTATTTATTATTTTTCCTCTGTTCTTCCTTTGTTCTTGCTGCTGTCGTTCTTGCTCATATTACATGGCTCGATTGACCACCTCACGATAGTTGTCAACTTCTATGATAGATAATGCCTGCCTCAACTCGGGTCGCAAACCATTAAATAATTTCTCAGTTTTGTCTCTTTCATTGGCAACAGTCCACAAACTTGGAAGAATATTCTTGTACTGACATTTGTCCTTGATAAAACTTGGCAAATTCCTGGCACTTTTGCCTTTTCACAACTTTTGGAAAATATTCTTCCACAGAGTGCTTCAAATTCCAACCACGTCATTGCAGCAACATTTATGTTTGGATCTTCCTTTACTATTTTTCACCAGCTATTTGCCAGTCCTACCAACTGGTATGTTGCCAAAGGTACTTTTCTTCCTTCAGGATTCCTATTACTTCAAAGGCTTTCTTTGTTTCATCTAGCCATTTTTGTGTTGAATCCACGTCAAGTTTTCCTTCAAATGTTACTGCTTGTATTCTTTTGAATTTCGTGATTTGTCTTGTCTGGTAATCCTCGTCGCTTCTAATCTTTCATGATTTTATATATATATATATATATATATATATATAAAATGAGAGGCAGCAGGGATAAATAAGTGGCTCTATCAGCCATGTACTAACAACCATGTATATATAAGTATGTATGTAAATGAGAAATTTAATAAAGAGAAGTTTTTGAGAATTTGGTATATTTGTGCACCCAATTTGGGTACGTGTTGACATAATTTTGACATTTTCATTGCCTACATCTAGATCACAAGATTACAAGTGTAAAAAGGAAACATGAGAAGAATACAAATTGGGGTGTTACACTTGACCCATCCTGTTTCAACTCTATGGTTCACATCCTCACCTATTTCTCTTTCTTTATGTATAATGGATTCCAAATACATAAAATTTCCGCTCCTTGCTACCTCTTGACTACTAATCTTCACTATCTTTTCATTTATATTTCTACTTCCACTAAAATTACATTTAACGTATTCAATTTTAGTCCTACTAATCTTGAACCCTTTAGATTTTAGAGCCTATCTCTAAACTTCTAGTTTAGCATTTACTCTAGATGCAGTTTCATTAATCAATATTATATCATTAGGAAATAACATACATCATGGAATATCTTCAAATATGTCTAGTCAATTCATCCATAACTAGTGTAAAGAGATAGGGGCTTAAAACACAAAGACGGAATGAAGTTGAGAGAGAAAACAGTGTTAATTTATCAGACAGGACACTTGATGAAGGAGTTGCTTCTTTGCTTGCATCTCCACAACCAAAATACCATCAACTAGCCATGGTTTTTTAGTGGTAATGCTTGATCTCCAAGAACTTAACCCCTAAAAAGGGTTGCTAATATATAACGTCAGATGGAAGACTAGTAATAAATATATGTCAAATGATTTCCGTACTCACACTTACACTACTGGCCCCAGTAATCAGTGCTTTGTGCATACAACTAGTGAAGTTCAATGGATAGGAAAATTAGAAAGATCAAGAAACATATCTATATTCAAGATTTTTCTGAACTAATTAATTGTCAGAATGTGTTGGTTCAAAACTCAACTCATCATTGGCATGTCTCCATTACACATTGAACAATATGGCCCAAATATTCTCTACTTGGCACTCTTAGTAAAATAATTATTCTGCCCCAAAGGTTCAGCATTATATTCATGTTTTAGCATTCCATTGACTTTTAAATTACTGAAGAATGCTTGTCAACTCTATGTATTAAACTTTGATTTCAGTATTTCACGAACCAAAGGGGACAATTAATGAAAGAAACTCTTGATTCACAGATTTTCTCATCAGGAATAGGTTATTGTTCCATGAGATGTAAAACAGATGAAGAAAACTCTTTCAAGTAAATAAGATTGATCACTGGGCATAGATTTATTTGCATGAAACAAAGCAACCAGAAACCCACATTCAAATGCACACATATGCAGAGACATATCAACATGGATCCATATACTTGAACATATAAATGCACATACATGCATGACATGCAAACGCATACAAGCATAAACCCCACCTATAATAAAAATAACGATGGAACAAATTAACCACTGCGATATAGATGTCAGTTTAGCATCTAACCGTATAGGTGATTCTCCAATGATCCCAATGGCATGAACTCATAAACAATGAGGCGTTGGTCTCCATCAGCACAATAGCCAATTAAATTGACAATATTAGGATGGTGTAAGAGGCCAAGCATGAGAACTTCCACCAGAAACTCTCTGTTTCCTCGGAGGCGATCCTTGTCAAGATTTTTTATAGTGACTACCTGCCAATAAAAATTTTTCAGAGCACTTCAACAAAAGTATAATGAAAAAAGAGCAACCAGAATTTTTCCATGAATGGAAGAAGCGTAGAAAGAAAATAGGACTCCAATAAAAAAAAAAAAAGCTTTAGAAAGTTTCTGAACTTTGTAACATTCAACAATAGAGAATCTGCAAAGATCCACTGACCTGTCCAGTGCTCTCCAAGCGACCCTTGTAATAATGTCCAATTCCCCCTTCCCTTAAAAGGCATTCTGGCTGGAAATTCTTAGTGGCGGCAAGAAGCTCTTGAAATGTAAAAGTCTTTGCAAAAAGATGTGAAAAAAACAAGTCAGGAGATGAAAACAGAAGAAGAGATTCCAAGCAAGCAACCTTTAGAAATAGAATAATTCATTCAGGATTGCCATTTTACCAAGGACCAAACCAAATAAATGGTCCAAGAAAAACCAATTTTGGCACTCTGACAATATGTTTTATGGTCAATACCTATGTAAGGAGGTAAGTTGAACATATCCAAGTTGGAGTCTTTTTTGGTTAGACCTTCACTCAACAATCTCCATTGATGTTGGAGCCATAGAAATGGTTTATCTCATCAAACCTATAGCGGATGCCCTTGGTCAATTGATCTAGAGAGGCCCAGAGCCTGGAGGTGTAACTTTCCTTTTTTGGTCAATTGTAGCAGAAATACCATATTGCCTAAATTTAATCAAGGAAGTTAGAGAGGTGTTCATCCAAGCATTTTTCATCTTCATCTTCAATGTCCTCAAAAGTTTGATGAAGTCCAAAATCATGTAACTCGTATGCATCGAAATTGGAATAATCATCTTGCCCGTCACACGGTTGTGCTAGAATTAAATACATTGATTTCATAAAAGGATATTGAAAGTACTGAGTAAATATTCAAATTGGGAATGGTTATTTATCACTAAAATATTTGGTGAAAAAGAATTGCAATATATAGAACCCGAGGAAGAAGATCAAACCTACGCGAAAAGTATCTATAATAACTGGGTTTTGTATAACGAATTGTTGCAAACAAATCTTTTAGGGCATTTGGAACAAGAGATGCTGAAATTAAACAACAACAACAAAACCCACTAACACACTCACACACACACACACAAAAAAAAAACCTTGGATAGAAAGAGAACAAGATACACTCACCTTCTTTACATTTTCCGGCGCTAAAGAACTCTCCGATTCCGCCTGATCCACCGACACGCATGATTCCGAACTACTCTCATCAACTGAGCTGCAATCATCTCGAACAACCGAATAAAAAAACATTATATTTGTCATTTTTTTTCTCAGTTTTACAAGCTCAATCACACCTGAATGATTCGAGCTCTGCCTAGATGGCAAGACTCCGCCTTTTTCGCGTAAATTTTTATGGATAATCGCCCATCGTAAAGACTTGAAAGAGAGAAGATGGGTGGCAACATTGCTCAATTATTTTATAATCAATTGACGCGGAAATAATAAAGAAATTTGGGGAAAAAAAACAAAGAAACTCTAATTGCGCACAAGTCCACGCGGATTGCGAGTCGCCTTCTTGATGACGCATTGGTATATATATATATGTATATATATTCTTTGGTATATCCGTCTAGAAATTTCCAACGATGTAAGCAAAAGTCTATTCCATTTTATTATCTTTGAATGGTAGACGTGGTTACATATCTTGAAATCAAAGGGCTTAGGGGACTTAGGATTCAATGTACTTGGGATGATGAAACACAAATTACATGACTGGCCTTCCCACTTCCAAGTTCCTATGACAGGTCCGATTATGATTGTAAACGAACAACAGAAACAAAAATGTTTTATATAATTTTAGAATGGGTACATATTACGTAATATCCCTAAATATATACGTATTCTTAATTTATTTAATAAAAGCTAAGTGTTAATATCGAAAAACAACATTGACATTGAACGTATATACAATATTACTCTAATGAAAAATGTTTTTTTTTTGTGTGTGTGGAAGCTATAGTTTAATGTAGGAAAATTTTCAAGCATGAACCGATTTAATTTTGGTCCAATATCACATTTTGGGATTAAATGTAGTGGCATGGGCTCTCAAGGTCTTTAATTTGTCAGAAAGCTGCTCTCCATCTCTAAAATTATTTAATCCTTCTTCCTTATTGTCATTTGTGTTCCGTGGTGCTTAACTACTTCGGCATCTCTCCAAAAATTGACAATTTATGTCTTCCCTTATTCCACTATAATTTTTGGGGCAGTTAAAATCACTCATTTAATCCTCTCTATTCATCAACCTAAATTAAAAAAATAAAAAATAAAAAAATAAAAAGAAATTATGTGAAATTACTAAAATAGACATATAAAAACTATCTTATTCTCTCTCTCTTCACCCACCTACCTATTTTTCAACTCTAAAGCCCTAGCTTTAGTAATAAAAATGAGAAAATCTTTATTTTTATAAGTCATAAGTTAATTTTTTTTTGTTATTTGTTCATTTTTACCCAAATCTAGACTCAAAATTATAAAAAAAAAAGTTAAAATGGGGCAAAGAAAGGGTTTCGAAACCTTTTTTCCGTCGGACGAAACGACCTGTCCAGCCCTAGTCGACCGAACAGGTCGTTACAACTAGCAAAAAAAGGGTTTCGAAACTCTTTCTCTACTCTATTTTAACCTCTCTCTTTTTTTTTTTATGATTTTGGATCTAGTTCTAGGTAGAAATAAACAAATAATACAAAATAAGACAAAAAATCTAACATATAACTTATACAAATGAAGATTTCCTCATTTTTATAACTACAGTTAGGGCTTTAGGGTTAAAGAATAGGTGGGTAGGTGATGAGAGAGCGGGAGGGTAGGATAATTTTTATATGTCCGTTTTAGTAATTTTACATAAGGTTATCTTTTATTTTTTTAATTTTTAATTTAGGTGGGTGGGTGGACTTAGAGGATTGAGTGGGTAATTTTAGCAGCTTCCTTTTAAAATTAAGGAGCTATCCTCTTTTAGATTGCTTGGTAGGTCTGCAGGTTAGGTGTGTCAATGGTTTGGCCAACACTACGAACCGATGCATTCGGTTCAGGTTGCAGGTTAGAAATTTAAAAATCGTACCAACTCGAACCGATCCGAACAAGATTAATTTACATTAAATGTATTAATATGTTCTTATTACATAATTAAAAATATAGTTCTTGTTTGTAAAAATTATATTATTTTGTTATATTATCATCTTCAAATGTAAAATAAATATTGTTATAGGTTAAAAGATCTAAATCAATTAACCCAAACCGAACCAAACGGACTTTGTTCTGTTCGATTCGGTTTGGGCTGGTTCAAGTTGGTTCGAGTTGAACAAGTGTTATGTTTGATTTCGATTTGAGTACTAAACCGATGTAAACCGAACGGACGACAAATCATTGGTCAATCACGTGTGGATTGGATGGGCCAAGATTTAAGGTTTTGTGAAGGCCCAATAGGTGTGGATATCTTGCCCACCCTAAATAGTCCACTCAGGTGGAAGTTTGGCCCAAAATCCACCTCTCTTGGATTATAAATGAGGTGGGTTAGATGAGATAAAAGGCGACTGGAAGTAGAATTATGATGAAATAGAATGAGTTTCAACCAAATAACTCCCAAAAATAACTTCTGTATTAGTTGTTGGCTATAAAATCTTTAATTTGAAAACAGACTTCATTTCTATAAAAATGAGTGGATAAGGAAGGAAATTGTCATTTGGTTAATTGAAAGATTGTGGAATGTCTGTATGCAAAGGTAGTTTGGAGATTGGCAACCGGGAAAGATTATAGCCCTTGCCGCAAAGTGGATTTGGAGGTTCTATCAGGATTGATTATGATTATGGGCTCAGGTGATTTAGTAGTATTCATGGGAGATCTTTCTCGGGATGGGACATCGGGTGCTCCAATTCCATATCATGCGAAAGCCTTTAGAAATTTATTCGTGTGCCCCAATCTATCTCTTCATATTGACAACAGTCACTTCTTCCAGTTATCTTCCTTTCACTATCATCCAATTACCTCAAAGGAAGTGGTTTACCGACCAAGAGTTGGTTTGCTGGTGACGAGAGTGAGTTTTAGGGTGAGTTACGAGACTTATCAAGAATTCGAGTGTCACTCTGGATATATTCTGATTGGAAGAAGGAAACTGTTAAATGTTTGTCAAATCTCTCGAGTCTGAAAAGATTAATCTCGCCACGAAGCAAAAAAGGACACCAAAATCGGTCATCACAAAAAACAAGAAAAAAAAAGAAGAATACCAAATGATGACTTTTTTTTTAAGCTTTACTTCTCACTTTAAATTAATGCTTGATTACGTGAGTTGCAAATTGATTAATGTATTTGGATGCATGTACTGGAACACACACATATATATATACAGTGCATTTTCATTTGTTTAATGTATTGCAATACATAGAAAAGGCTAGCTAGTCGAATCAACTAATATTGGTGAAATGATAGTCAAGATTCCTTATTTGAACTTTGCACTTTTATATATGTGTAATAATGGATGCTTAAAAAAGATTAAAACATAAAAGACAAGTTAAAAAGATATGATCTTCACACCTCACCTCATAAAACAAGTCCCACATTAATCTTTTGAGAATGATTCCAAAATCTAATATTAAAAACCATGGTTATTATATATCTCACAGAGCTCTGCAGGATTATACAAATGTTGGGTTCAACTTTATCCACCATATTATGATGATGATCTCAATGGAATCAACACTTTTCTGTGGAATTGTGATTTTGAGGCACTAAGCTAAGCCAACTTAATTGAAGTTCTTAGATTCTGTCTACTTTTTCTAAATTGATTCATTTAAGATAAGGAGTGTAGAATATAGATAGATATAATGCCTTTCAACATCTCTTTTCTTTCTTCCCTTTTTTTTTTTTTTTCTTAAGCTGCCCCAAATGAGGAACCAATGGATCTAGAGGAAATTACCAGTTTCTTTTCAGATACTAAAGTAACATAAAAAGCAAAAGGCTTAATCTTGGCACCAACCTATAGACATCAGCATTTGAAATGAGAGGAATCTTCTTATGTAAGATGATAGCATTTGAATTAGGAAGCAAAAAAGGCTTAATCGTGGACGTCAGATAGCGCATGCAACCAACGAGTATATCAGAGAAAGGGGGGTCTGTCAAACTAAGGAGGAACTGTGTAGCTCATGAGTTTCTTATATAATGAAAGTCAAAACCCAAATTATACTTGAACTTTTGTAGTATAATGCATAGACTATAGTAGTAGTAGCTTGTGGTTGTTATGCCTACGTTGACGTGCATGGCTTTTGCAATATGGTTTAGTTTTGAAAACGATGAATTAGTATATGGTTCAGTGAAGGTAAAATGAACTTTATTAAACAAAAGATAAAGATAAGAGGAATTAAACTTGATTCTTTAAACCTCTTTTTCTATATGGGAGAGTCCCCAAGTTTGAAAGGAAAATAGACATTAATTCCTAAGCAACCAAGTCATATCTCTCCATGGAAGTATTCCCTTAACATCAATTACTTAACCTACTTAGCAATTATTGCATAAAAATTGTAACTCTGTTCTACATCAAGACTTGCACTATTTCGTAACGTTGCAAACAATATTCCAGTTGTTTTGAATGTTCATATAAGGCAACTGGGAGCAAAACTTTACTCTTGTCAAACAATGAAAATTGTGTTTTGTGTACAGAGAAGAATGCTAACTAACTGACAACAAAAGAATTGTATATGTGATTAGGGAAAAATGAAAGTAAAATGCATGAATTATGCACATTTCTATGGCTGGCATATATCAAAAAAAAAAAAAAAACTACACACTTTAGGTGGGAGAAGACTCAGAAGACGATTGATGAGCATTTTCTCCATTGCAATGAGAAATCTTGATCAGCCTTGCAAGCACTTCCTTCATATTTGGTCTAGCTTGTGGCGATTCTGCTGTGCACCACAAACCAACCTTCAATAAACAACACATCTTTTCTGCACCCTCAGCAAGGCTTAATCCTAGAACCAACACTGGATAAATTCGGCTCAAACCTTCCCGTCTATCTCCAATCACTCGTCTCGCCCACTCTAGAAGACACTCTTCTCCTCCATCCACGGCTCTTCTCCCAGTTGCCAACTCCATTGCCACTACACCAAAGCTGTACACATCGCCCTTTGTCGTGGCTTGCCACGTCGCTCCATACTCGGGGGCAACATACCCGATTGTCCCTGCAACTATTGTACTCACATGACTTTCTCCAATGCCCACAACTCGAGCCAACCCAAAATCTGTCACATGAGCTCTTCCTTCCCCATCTAACAACACATTGCTAGCTTTCACATCTCGGTGAACAATGGGTGGGTAGCACTCATGGTGTAGAAAAACAAGCGCTCGTGCCACGCCAATTGCCACTTCGAGACGCCTTTTCCAAGTCAATCTTATCCGATCCGACACGAAATCCTCCAAGCTTCCTCCTTTCATGTACTCGTATACTAATAGTTTCTCATTTCCATGAAGGCACCATCCATAAAGTGGGACTAAATTTGGGTGTGGCCAGCCACTACCACTGCTGCCGCCACTTAAAACCTCCATTTCAGCTCGAAACTCTCTCTCCCCTTCAATGCCTTCTCTTTGAAGCTTCTTCACCGCAATTTCTCTTCCATCGGGTAGTGTGCCTCGGTAAACTATTCCGAACCCACCTTTTCCAATGACCCTTTCTTCTGAAAAATTACTTGTAGCCTTCAAGATATCAGCATATGTAAAAGCCGTCTTGTCCAAGCGAATAACCTTGATAGAATCCGATGTGAAGGGCGATGACCCGGCGGAACTCAACAATTTCATGTCGTGCCGATACTTTGTGTCTTCTAATAGGAATCCTGAAGAATTCGGTGAAGGGCGTTTAGAGATGACGCATGCTGTAAATGACATAGTTGCACAGATGAAGAAAGCAAAGGTCAGGACCAAAAATATAATGAACACAGGCAGGTTAGTTGGCTTTTTCGCCTTCCGATTGGGTGCTAAGTTCGATGGTGAGCTTGTATTATTGCTGTTGTTTGTAGGAGCTGGAAAGTGTAGGAGTGAGTCACCAAGGAAAGAATCGCGCTCGAACGTTGCTAGCTGGCCAGTGATTGGAATTACACCAGTGATAAGTGGATTGAATGAAATATTGAACTTGTTTAGATTAGTCAATTCAGTGAAACTTGCCGGAAACATGCCAGAGAAATTGTTGTGGGACAAATCAAGATTCTGTAGGCACTTAACTTTGCTGAGTTCCCATGGGATTTCACCAGAAAATTTGTTGGAAGTTACGTTTAGAACGACCAGCGGCAATTGTCCAATCTCCCGAGGCAATTTACCTGAGAATTTATTGAGACCCAGATGGAGGAGACTAAGATTCTGCATCTGACCAATTTCCTGAGGGAGTTCACCTGATAACTGGTTTCCAGTGAGCTGAATGTAACCAGAAATTTGTAGTGTTTGAACAGTAGAACCACCAACGCATATCGGGAACAGCCCATGCCCTTTAATTAACCGATCCCAAATACTTCTGCAACTCTTCCTTGTAAGAAGGTCATATACAAAGCTGAAAGGAGGATAATCTGCAGGTAGCCATCTTTTCATTGTTAAACACTCCCCAGAACCAGCTGGGGTTTCTTTGTTCTTCCTATTCAACTCAAAAGTTGGACTGGCATTTCTTCCTGCATTTGTTAATTCAGAAGGCATTCTTCCGGATAATCTGTTATTAGCAAGATTCAGCCACAACAAGCTTCCACAATTTCCGATCTCCGGTGGAATTTCACCAGTCAGTGAATTATTCGCGAGCATCAACCACAGGAGAGAAGTTAGTTTTCCGATCGTTGGAGGTATTGATCCTGTTAGCATATTGTAGGAGAGATCAAGCGCTTGGAGCTTCGTGAAGTTTCCAAATTCCATTGGTATGTTTCCATTGAACTTATTGTTAGCAAGAATCAAGAACTCTACGTTCAGCATTTGAGAGAACTTGACAGGTAATGGACCCGAAAAGTTGTTGAAGCTGAGGTCTAAACGGCTAACATTTGCTAACTCAAGAATTCCTGAAGTATGTATCCCTCCTGTGTAAGAATTTCCATGCAACACAAGATACTGAACCTGCATGAATTTCCCAAAGATTACCTGTATATCTCCACCAAAATTGTTCTTGCTTACATCCAAAAATGTTAATTTACTGCAATTCAACAAGGTATCTGGAATCTCTCTTGAGAAGTTATTGCTTCCTAGTAACAGTACTTCAAGATTTGAAAGCAATCCAAGGTCTGCGGGAACTAGTCCAGTGAATTTGTTCCCCCACAGAACCAAAATTTTGAGACTTCCACATTTCGAAACTTCATTGGGAACATCTCCATAGAAATTATTCCCAGATAAATCCATAACCTCAAGACTGCAACTTTCATTAAAGATTGAAGAAGTGACCTGTCCAGTGAGATTATTCTCTGCAACTGAGAAAAGTCTAAGCCTTTGGAAGCCTGCCCATAACTGTCCAGTAAAATTATTAGAACTGAGATCAAGGTATTGCAATGCCCAGCAATCATCAAAGCAATTATCAATCCTTCCCACGAATCTATTTGCCGATATGTTAAGGGTGATTAATCTGTTACAGATTGCTGGAAAACTTGATTGAATTTCTCCTTCGAGTCTGTTAACAGTGAGATCAAGTACCTCTAGATTGTTCAATCCAGTCAAGTTTAGGCTTCCATCTAGTATATTATGTGATAAATTTAGGTACTTGAGCTTACTGCAACGGTTCAAATCGGCGGGGATTCCTCCTTGAATTGTGTTCTGGGAGAAATCTAATCTTTCTAGTTCTGTAAGAAGAGAGAAGTTCTGAAACCCAGTAATGTTACCAGATAAGTTGCAATTGGAGAGATAAATTCCAACAACTCTACCACCGGAACAAGTGATGTCAGGCCAACTGCAAGGAGATGTAGTTTCATTCCACTTCAAGTACCTTCCTGGGTTCACTTTATTTTGATCTATTAGATATGATTTGAGCTTCAGCAAAACTTGTTTATCTGTTTCAAGAGAGCTTCCTGCTGCAACAATCTGACCTGTCAAATTTCAAAGAGGAGACTCAGAATCAGCCAAAAATTGTGAGAATTCAGAGAAAGAAGATTTAGAAATTCTCAAGTTCAATAGGAATTCTGCAGACCCACATTGAAAAACACACAAAAAAAAAAAAAAAAAATATATATATATATATATATATATATATATATATATATATATATATAAAGTGATTTTTGAAAATATATGAAATCGCAGAATTTCGAAAAACCCGGAAAAGTTTTGAAACAATCACAAACTTTTAGGAGAACTAAACTCAATAAGTATTTAAATTAAATTAATATTTTGAATAAGAGATCAAAATAAAATAAAATTAAAGAAATAATATTAAAAGAATAGCTAAAATGGTATGTTGGACTAAGAATGTTTAGGAAAATAGGAAAGAGGAAGCTTAGAAAATTTAGGAGATCTTTTTTTTTTTTTTTGGAAATTAATGGAATGTTACTTAGAAAGATAGGAGAAGGGAGACAGAGTTAGAAATTGGGTAATTATGTATTAATACTTATATTATGTTTTATAATTGAAAATCAATTTTTAGAATAAGAGATAAAAACAGGTATTCCACAAGCTTCTGAACTGTTTGCATTGTTATATATAGACGAATAGGATTATTTTGACTATATTATTCATATATATATATACTCTAGAAATGTAGAGAAAAAACTGAAGATTTCCGACTTGACAGGAGTAATTTGTTCACTTACTCATAGATTCGAGCAAGTGATCTAGACTATCTTTAAGGAAAACCCAATTCAAAAAATTTAAAATGGGTATTTAATTTTGGAAAAGAATTAAAATTAAATGGGTGTACGTATACCTTTTGAAAAAGAATTTCTGATACTGTGCGAATTTTAAAATCAGAACTTTGACAATAATAAAAGTGCAATTGAAATTCTTAATTGGAAGATAATTTGTAATCATGATATTGTTTGTTAGACTTGGAACCCATGATTAATGCTGAGATTTCCAACTGATAAATAAAAACTTTACAACTTACTTGCAATACTGACATCTAAATTTAAAACTTCCAATATGAAACAAACAAAACCACCCATTAACTAATTTACAGAGCAAACCCACTTCTTCTTAAAGTCTTTTTTCGAAAAACAAATTTTAATTTAAAAGCTAACTGGATTAGTAAGGCATCCTATATAGATTTTGATACCCATATATTCCAAAATTCTCATGCCCACATCCCTAATTTACTCCGGCAGAGGCCTAATGTAATCAAAATGTTAATTTTCAGAAGTAAGAAGAAGAAGAGGAATACCTGAGAGCAAGATGAGAGAAATAAGAAGCAAGACAGAGAAGCAGGGGAGGTTATTAGCAGCAGCAGTGTCTTCTTCCGGCATGATCATCTGACCTCCTTTCTAAAATTCAATAATAAATGGTTTTGGTGGGATTAGATTAAGAAGTTGGTTGAAAAAGCTGTGTGCAGAGGAACAAAAACAATCTTCACTACAATAACAAGCCTCTTAGTATATTTTTGTTGTAACTCTCTTCTTTTCATCATTATGCTGAGAGCAAATATTTGGAAAAGAATGTCGTTGAATCACAAAAAAGAAGAAGAAGAAGAAGAAGAAGAAAGCCAGCAGAGAAGACCCTCAAACAAAACAAAACTTGGAAGAGACGTTTCAACTTTCTTCTTCTATCAATCTTTTTCTTTTTCTTTTTTTAATTCTTAAAAATAGTAGTTTTTAATTTTGGTATCTGTTTACCGTTTGTTGGTAGGCAATGCTGAAATGGTTAGTTGTAAATTGAGAGAAATAGAAGAAATAGAAGAAATAGAAATAAGGCGGCCGAGCCGCCCATGTTGACCGGTTCGCGTTTCGGCTCGTGTCAAGAACAGCTACCGGTTCTCTAATCACAACCTTCTTCCCTTCTTCTAGAACTATATGTATATATATATACTAACCACCCCTAGCCCCTTGATTTTTTTACCAACAAAAAATAAGACTCCAAATTAATATATATAATATAATAACGTCAGATTGGAATATGATACAAAAGGGTCATTTGGATTTTAATAGTTTTAATTTGTTAGTTAACGAAGGAATTAGTACAATTGGTAAAAAAATAATTTAAAAATTTAAAAATTTTAAATTCAATTCTTGTCATATTTTTATTTTAAGAGATAAAAAAAATTAATGGGTCAGAAACTAGTATGATACCTTTTTAAAAATATAGTTTAATGATGTTACTAGTTATATAATTAACTATTAACTATTAATGTTATCGTATATTTTTATTTAAATAATTATATCTGTCTAAGTTTTTAAACCAATTAGCGCTGTACACACAGACGAGTGGTTGCCAATGGCCACTTGAAGATACTTGTTTTCAACTGTCAACGTTCAAGCTGATGTAACTTATTGAAAAAACAAACATTAAATTCCTTTTCTTATTACATGATTCAGAATTTTTTATTTTTTTTCCTTCTTTCAATTATAATTTCTAATGTCTATTTTGATTTAAAATATTCTCTTATGGCTTCTTCAATTAGTCCTTTCCCATGCGGAACATTCAACACGCTGCCCAACGGCAGCAATCATCTTCGAAAAACACCCACAAAATAAAAAAAACATGAAAATAACGATAAAATAATTTGATATTCTATATTTTTTTAATAGGCTTATTGTGGTCTTTATGTATGACTTACGTAATAGAAAAATAATATGATGGAACTCAAGTCCATGGCTCCCTTCAATGGGTACGAAGACACGTGGCTTCATCTTACATCATCACCATTTTTATTTTGATTGTTTTTTTTTTATAATTTATTTGGTCAACGAGACAAATCTGATGGTACATACTCCAAGGATCAACCGACAAAGCTCTCTCAGCCGTTTGATACAAATTCTTTAGCCTTCATCATCATTGACCTTGCAAGTCAAACCCCCTGTTAGATTAATTAGAAAAGATTTTAGAACATTTTTCACCTAATCATCTACACTAATTTGGTGTAAAAGAATTGTCTTGAATACACAATTAAATTATATTAAATCAAAGATAAATGAGTAATTCAAAAAAAATCTAATAGTGCATTCTAAGACCATATTTCTATCAATATTCAAGAAGTTTTAGTCAGGTCCAAATCATGAGCCTAGATTTCGTTGATAATCCTTGATAATAGTTTAATATAGCATCTCAAGGATAATTCAAGGGACTTGGGAAAACAATAGTACCCAAGGTCCCTTCCTTAAGGGTACTGCATTAAATGCGGTCAAGTACAAATAAAAGTATCAATCAAAGTGTGAATATATAAATTATAAAAATAGTTGATTGACCAAATATTAAATAGAGCAAAAGAGGTCATTTAGGGTCTCATGGTGTGTATGTTATGTAATATTGGGTTAGTTGGTCAAAATGAAAGGGATATCCAGAGAGTGGTTGCCCCCTTTCTTTTTGGTCTTATTTAAATCTCCAAAATCCTTACAAGTCTTTGTCCCCATCTCTTCCTAGGTAGAGACAAGGGCCGTGTCACACGTGCACCAACATTAATTATTACAAGTTCAAGCAAATTCTATATATCTTAGGGTACATAAGAAAGTTAGACACATATCCATTTCTTCCAAATACAATGACATAATCTATGACAAACATGGGAATATATAACTTATCTGCTTCTAATTTTAAAATTTACAAAGCAAATAAAGAATTTAGTTTGATTTAGTTTAGTTAGGTTGACCCTAAATCCTACAAGTATTATACTTAAAACTATCATTAATAATTAAGATTTTGACTAAATAGTGAAATCTTTCTAAAAACAAAAAGGATTAATTAGTGAAATCAAGAATATATTTCTCAACATTTGTTCGTGTGAACCAAAAGAATTTTTATTTTTTATTTTTGATTACTAATTTTTCGGCACCCAAGAGATGTCTCTTTTTTTTTTTGGGTAAGACTAATCGTCTTAGACTTGAGTATTACCAGACGAGAAGGATTCAATGGGCCATAATTGAAGAAAAGTAATTCACATTTAAAGGAGGCCATGCATTAGATTCAAAAATAAAAACTCTCATTTGGCCCACACTTACCACATTTTCCAGGGTGGAGACAAGGGATCTCTTATTCTTCTTTTTTTCTTTTCCCTTTTTTTTTTTTTTTCTATTATTTATTGGGTGTGACCCATTGGATTGCATGACGGGTCTAACATCTTCCCTACGTTAATCAAATGACATTATGAAGGGTCTTTTGACCCAAAATATCTTGAGCCAAGTTTTCTTTTTGGGCGAGTTAGTAAGTAAAAATTATTTATTTCTTAAAAATGACATTTAATCTCCATTTTTTTCAAAAAAAAAAAAAAAAAAAACAAGTGCATGTTTTGTCCATACACATCTATAGATTGGATGGCCTAAGACATACTTAAGATGTATCTTTTAGTGCTAAAACCAAGGGCAGTGAAACCCTTTTATTTTGCCTATAACTTGGATTAAAAGAAGCTTAGCCAAAGTATTAAGTAATATAAATGGTAATGATATCTTATTAGAATACATCCTTTGATTAAAATTTAGTAATTTTTTTATTTTTTGCATTTTCAATTAAAGCAAATTGATTTGTAGAAAGAAATAATGCAAGGAAAGTGAAATGCATTTGAGGAAGGGACAAAAAAAAAAAAAAAAAAACTAATACACATTAAATGGGTTCAAAAAAGGGGGCGCTTACTATATAGTTATTAGAGGACAAACACAGTGAGCAAAGAAACATGAGTGGGAAGGCGAAGTTGCATTGCCGTTTAGAGAGATCGTCTTTGACGGGTAATTGGACCATAACATATCTTTGGAAAGAAATTTATATCTGAGATTTGATTTAATTTCAAGCTTTGCTGCTCAACAACTATTGCAACCCTCTTAGTCTCTTACCTCCAAAACATGGGTATTGCTTTTCAAACTTGGAAGCTGACCAATGAAAGAGGAAAGTGCAGGTATCTTATAATTACACCACCAATAGCAAAACATTGAACACAAATTTCTATATCACTTTTTCCATGAAATTTCCTAGAGTCCCATGTTACCCAACCAAGGCGCCTGGTCATATTTTTTTCTAGTTCTTACATCAAAAATAAAATAAAAGAAACAGCAGGTATGACTATGGTGGTTTTGTGGATATGACTTGCTATTTTTCTATTAAAAAGAAGCAACAGTTTAGTGATGTCTAAAGCTAACAACTACTGTGCATCATAAATTTTATTTTATTTTTTTTTGAAATCGACGGGTATCCGGGATTTCTGTCTTAGTAATCCTTCGGGGCACAACCATTAACACCCTTAGGCATCGTTACCCAACATATTAAGGGGGCATATCTTTTGAGTTTGATTTTGAACTCATAAACTCAGGGTTAGAGGCTAACTCCCGTTCATTGTGCATCATAAACTATTACTTGTGTTAAAACGCCTGAACCCATCTGGCCCAACCAACTTATACTTAGCCAATGGACCTTTATAAAAAATAAAATAAAATAAAAAAAAAACACCACTAAGCCATGAGTCTGATGTTTTGCGGTATTGGGGACCCCACTTCTTACTAATTCTATGAGGCTGGACACAACCTAATAGTACCAATAGCCAACAAATGGTAGAAAAAATAGACTTGAACTTGACCTCTCTTTAAAGTAAATTTTATGTGTCTTGCATCTAACCACTCTCCCAACCTTTTGTTGGTTGAGAGGACAAAATATTCAACCAAAGTTCTCTTAATTCAGTTAGGATTTTGGTTCAAAACTGATCTGAACTAACTCATAAGTACCATTATGCAGAACCGAATCATCTATAAACTTTCTAATTCAATTAAATACTTGATTACACTCCCAACCTTCCAATACCAAACAGTTTAGGCAGTAAACTCTGCTGTCACCAAGCCTACAGTTCCAGATCTTAATAACAATTCTATTCTAAAACTCTCCCTTTGTATATAATATTTAAGAACAAACCTCAAACATAGAATTAGAACTTCAAAAATACAGAAATGGTTGTTGCTTAAAACAATCTATTTGGGCATGAATTAAAACCTGTATATGAGCAAAAGTTCAGGCAGTGCAATGGACACAGACCCAATCTGATTAACACTGAAACAGGATTTTCCTTCCAAAGAATGAAGGCCGCCAGTAGCAATAATTTCATAACCATTTTGCATAGCAAGTCACAAAAACTCCTGCCAATCCTTAGAAAAAGGAAATATAGGAAACTAGACAAAAATGAGCTCACTGCTGATAATCATTTAAGCGAGAACATGATATGATATCATTAGTTGATTCAAGATGACACCTGGTAGACCGTTAAAAGGTTGCAAAAACCTTAATGTTGATACAAGGACTTGAATTCATAAAAAATCTAAGGTCCGTCAATTCATCCAGACCATCTCTTCTAATAAAATTGAAGCAAGAGCATCCTACTAATGTACAGCCAACTCATTCTTCAATTTCCAGATTGGTGGCTAAAAGTATTTCATTCAAAGGAGAAACTCAAATGTAAAATGAGGACCGAATGTTATATATTTCACAGAAGAAAACAGTCGTAATTTCTAACATGATCTTATAACACAAGTGCTTACCATAGAGGCACCTAGATATAGAGACCACTGCCTTTTCTCAGCCATTGTCATTTTCAATAGCATTATCGCTGCACATCATTCCATAGGCTGCATTTGTTTCGTGATTTTAAAACTGGAATACAATCCAGAAAGTGAAATATTTAAAACATAACTTGTTATCATTTTCTGAAAACAGCATGTTTCCAGAGTAAAATCTTGAAAAGTTGTTTTGGGGTTCAACTAACCAAATGTGTTTTCTATAATTTCAAATTTTCAGATACAGAAAACCTGCATCTAAATCACAAACCAAATGCAGCCTTGATGTTTTACCATTTCCCATTAGCAATGGATACTATGAGAGTCAGAAGTAAAACATCAATAGCACAAAAGCAACTGTGAGCAACAACATACGTCATAATGAACCATAACAACCTATAGAACAACCTATAAATGACATAAAAGAAAGTTGATGAACAATATTTGAAACTCATTAAAAAGTCTAATATAATTGGTCCCTTGTGGTTTTTTACTCCAAACCACATCATTGGCATTGCATGAGCATAGCCTATCTGAATCTAACATAAATGCTCGAATAACCAAAGTCACAGTAATCATGCTTTTTAATTAAGTTTTCTATGGTAACAGAAGCAATTAGCAGCACAACTCATGTCCTGAAGTAGTATGGAACCATCAACACTGAGGTTGGAAATTGTCCACTCAATAGCCTAAATCACTTTTCCACCATGCTCCTCATGGTTATGGTTCTCAGTGGAGCCAGGGAGGTACCTCTTCATCCCATACAATTTGATTCTCAGTAGTGACACCATGTTTAGCTAATGAATGAGTTGCTGCATTAGAATTCTTGGAACGTAATTTTAAAGCATTAAACTGGGACTCAGGTAGCAGCAACTGCAAGGATATCTCCTGCTATAAGCTCGGTTTCCCATCTTGAAAAATTCTGCCTCATGAGTATCTTAATCACTATATACGCATCTGATTCTGTCCATACTAGGAGAGATTTGCTTCCAATGCTCATCGAATCCCTTCCTTCATTGCCAATCACTTGGCTACTTCTACTGATACCCATAATCTTAATTTCTTCGCCACTGCTAGCATAATTTCACCTTGTTATTTCGGATTACTGCTCCTACCCTAATTACCTTTTGTTGAGTATCAATTGCTGCATCGACATTCCATTTATAGTCCCCTTGCAGTGGTGGTCGCTGTCATCTTACAATGGTGTAGAATTGCATGACTCTTTATAAATCAAAATGACATCAACCCCCCCTTCCTCTCTTTCAGAACAAAGAAGGAAATAAGAAAGGGAGGGCATAAGAATAATACATGTTCACATTACCACATCCCTCAAACAAGCCATCTATGAGTCACCAACCAACATTGCAACCAACATAAGAGACCAAATTTCTCTTTATCTCTTTCATTTAAGATAAAGATGCAGTGCCTGGTGACTTTTAAATTGTGCCAGTAGGCATTGGCTCACATGTGTCTTGAAGTTCCAACTCTTCCTCCTTCCAAAGTTGCAGGAAATTCATAACTAAATTTTTTACCATCAGTTCATATTTTGATGCCCGATTTACAAAACAAAGCAAAGGCAATTTCCATGCATTTGTTTGAGTGCGCTCTTATATGTACAAGCAATAAGCTTTCAGTTCCAACCACATTTCCTTGTCCAACAAATGAAAACAAACAAATCTAACTCATTTTGCCACTATATCTAATGTCAGTTCTAGCATATCTCAACTCAGTATTAGATAACATACACGCGAGCGCTATTCCATGAATGCACTGTGGCCAAGGTTCTCCTGCATGCAAGTATTCGCAGCGTGAGAGACCTTCAAGAAAAATGCCTTAAAATAATCCTTCTCTACCTGTCGAAAGCTACAAATGTGCCCTTGGGACATAACCAACTTGCTTGAGGTGATTCCCTAATCTATCCATCATGTTATATATCCTTGTCGATTGAGGATGCGATCTATCAGCAACTGTAAATTCATGAACTTCATTATCTAGCTCAATTGAACTTGCTCCAGCCTGCTTTTGAACACTGGTGTTCTTCATCCGCAATCGAACTCTAGCAAAATCATCCCAATGGCCTGCCGAAGCATATATATTGCACAAAATAGCATAATTGCCAGCATTCGAAGGTTCCAATCTGATAAGCCGCTCAATCACCTCCTCTGCAAGCTCTACATTATTGTGTATTCGGCAAGAGCCCAAGAGAGTGCCCCAAATAATAGCATTTGGCTCCACAGGCATGGTTTCAACAACCTCGAATGCTTCGTTCAAATGCCCACCTTTTCCAAGAAGATCAATCATGCATCCATAGTGCTCAATTTGGGGAACAATTCCATACTCGCTCTCCATCATAGAGAAGTAATGTTTACCATCATTGACAAGACCGGTGTGTGTACAAGCACACAACACGCCCACAAAAGTGACACCATCGGGCACAACCCCTTCATTTCTCATCCTTGAGAAGAGCTCTAGAGCTCTCTCACCGTGCCCATGCATGGCTAACCCTTGTAGCATTGAATTCCAAGAAACTACATCCTTCTTCATCATCCCATTAAAAATTTCCATTGCCTCATCAAGATTTCCACACTTCCCATACATATCAACAAAGGCATTGCACACTTGAGTACTATGTACCAACCTTCTTCTCCTCCTTTCATAAGAAGCATGAACCCTCTTACCCAAACCAAGCAAACCAGATTCAGCACAAGCTGACAATATACTAACAAAAGTTCCACCATCAGGCTCCAATCCAGCCTTCTCCATCTGATCAAACAAGCTAAATGCCTCCTTAGAAAGCCCTTTCTCAGCATACCCTGAAATAATTATAGTCCAAGGAACCAAATTCTTGACGGGCATCATATCAAAGAACATCCTCGCCATGTCAATGTCACCAGCCTTGCTATACCCCAATATCACTGTCGACCACGAAATCACATTTCTCTCAGGCATTTTCTCAAACAGTTGAAACGCATCATCCATTTTCCCCGCCTTCACATACCCATCTAATATCGTATTCCAACTAACAGTATCTCTCACGGGCATTTCTTCAAACAGCCTATAAGCTTCCTCTAACTCTCCCACTTTCACTAACCCAGAAATCATAGAATTCCAGGACACAACATCTCGTTCTGGCATTGAATCAAACACCTTCTTTGCAGCAGCAGCACCAAGACACCCACATTTGGAGTAAGTATCAATTAACGAATTGGGTACAAAAATATCGGACGAAAAACCGAATTTTTCGATGTGGGTATGAATCATTTGGACCCGTTTCAAAGCCAATTGGCCAGAACAGGCCTTGAGAAGAAAAGAGTAGGTGAAATTGTCTGGAAAAACGCCATTTTTTTGCATGTCGAAGAAGACGGAGAAGGCATGAGAGTGTTGGGAGTTCTGGACGTAAGCTCTGATAAGAGTGTTGTAGAGAAGAACATTGCGGTCTTGAATTAGATTGAAAGCGTTTATTGCTAAGTTCATTTGGCGACAGAGAGCGAACGCAGCGATTAGTTTGGGCGCTACGAAGGGGTCTTGGTGGAGATTGGCTCTGAAAATTTGAGCTTGGATTTGCTTTAGATGCTTGAGGTTTGAACATTTGTTGAGGTCTGATAACTGTTGTTCGAACAATCTCCGCTTGGAGACCCAAGTGGGCGTTCGAATCGCTGTGGACATCAGAAAACAGAGGAAGGTCTGTGGCAGAGTGTTGGATAAGAATTAAATAATAGATTTGGTGGAGAATTCAAATAGAGTTGTGCATGAAAAACGGATAAAGAAGATGAAAGTTACAGAGCTCAAGGCCCGCCACCCAAACGCCAGGATGGACTCGGTGCGAAATCATATTCTTGGGCGAAGGATTCGTTAACTTTTTTGAAAAATTTGTTGTTTTGATAGATTAATGTTAAAATTTGATGTGATAAAAATTTATAGTCCGCTCTTTCAATTTTACGACATTTTCTTCATTTTTGTTTTTATTTATCATAATTTCATATTTATCTTTTATATTTTTATGACAGTAATATTTTATTTTTAATATTTTAACTTGTCAATTAATCACTTCATTAATTTTTTTATTTTGAGAAATAAGTTGTAATATTTATAAAAGGGAAATTTTTACGATTAAGTTATATTAAGTTATGATTAATTTATCTACTTACCTTCGTTCATATTTTTTAATAATTTTGCTCAGATGATATCAGAAAAACATTAGGATAAAAGTAAAAGCAATATTAGAGGAATTGAAATTCACACACATTACCACATTTTACAAACGGATAAAGAAGATGAAAGTCAAATTAGCATTTTTCCATTTTATCCTCTTAATCATAGCATTTTATCCTTATTCACCTCTACTTTTTATTTCTACCTATACATATTATAAAAGAGACAGTTGATGGATTGTAGTAGGAGAATTGTTTCTCGGCTAAAAGAACAGAGAGAGTTGTATCTGTTTATTTATAGAGACTTCATTGTACAGGTGTTTAATTCTCATTGGAAGATACATGTTGACATGCATGACTACCTAACATACTTGTAACTAATTATAATGCTGGAACTCTCTACAGCTAACAGAATAACATATAGAGTTATCAAGGTAGTTAACTTGACATGATGCTCTGTCTCAGACAATTAACCTATCTGTTAATGAGTCTTCTTTACATCCTCCCCCTCAAGCGAGAGGGTGTCGGGACATATCTCGAGATTGGACCTGAGAAATTGGAATCGAGAAGCTGGGAGCGCCTTTGTAAGGCCATCAACAAGTTGATCACAAGAAGGGACATAGCACCCTAACAAAGTGTAGGTTGAGCTCTATGTGTTTAGTTCTTGCATGATAGATAGGATTTGTTGTCATTGCATTAGCGCTCATGTTATCACACCACAAAATCGGGCATGTTGGTAGAGAGACTTGAAGCTCAGACAAAAGAGATTGTGTCCAACATATTTCAGACGTTGCTTGAGCTAAAGATTTGTACTAGGATTCAATGCTCGACTGAGCTACAACAGACTGTTTCTTTAACTGCCACGATACCAAGCATGATCCAAGAAAAACGCAGTAGGCTCCAATCAATTTCCTGCCTTCAGGTGAACACGCCCAATCAACATCCGAGTATGTTGTCAAAACTAAACCATCACTTGGAGTAAAAGATAACCCATAATCAATAGTACTCGCCAAGTATATAAGAACCCTCTTCACCACTTGCCATTGAGTAACAGAAGGTTTATGCATGAATTGGCTCAACTTATTTGTGATAAAGATAAGTTTGGTCTGGTGTAAGACAAATATTGTAGCTCCCCTACTATAGTGAAAACATTGTCGGTTTAGCAAGTGGTTCATCATCATAGTTGACAAGTTGTTTTCCAACTGTCGCTGGAGTGTCACAAGGCTTAAGATTCTGCACATCAAGCTTTGCTAATAAATCTAAAATGTATTTCGACTGAGACAGATACATTCGCTACTTATCACGATGTACTTCGATTCCAAGGAAATAGTAAAGAGGCCCAAGATCCTTTAAGGAAAACTCCTAATTCAATTGTTGAATAAGAAAAGTAATTCTTGAAGAGCAACTCTCAGTGATTAATATATCATCAACATATATTAACACATATAGACAGTATCAGTCTTGAGGATAAAAGCTGAAGTGTAAGCCTTTGAATTTGTAAAATTCATCTTTATGCAAATAAGAGACACATTCTAATAAATAGAGATAGCAATGGCGTAAAGGACTTAAACATTTCAAGTACAGTTTTGACTCACAAAGCAATTTCAAACAACATACACATTCTTTCCCGAAATAGATTGATTCAGTTTTGTGCAATTACAACGACAACACCTAAATCTTCTAATCATTCATGAAAATAAAATGTTCTGATAAAGTATTGGAACATTCTGAAAAGATTCAAAAAGTTTCGAAAAAAGGTTTTGAACAGTTCTGAAAAGTGTATCAGAAAAAGTATAAATAGCAACTTTATGACAATGTTAGATTAGCGTCCTGATTTGACAATCAACATTCTGACGCGTAAAGCCAACTTTGTAGTTTTGTTCCATAAGGGTGCTTATAGATTGTAAGCATCCTACTGAACAGTGAAGTGAATGCACTACTGGAAAGTAAGCATCTTAACTTACTTAGTGTTAAAAATCGAATAAATCTGTGAGGGCGTTGTTTAAAGATAAGCGTCCTGACTTGTTTTTGAAACATTTAAAAACACAAGGGCGTTACTAAAGACGTAAATGTCCTAACATTCAAAGCATGAAAACATAAGGGTGCTACTGGACAGTCAATGTCCTGATGTTTAAAAATGATCAGCGAGCTGATGTTTAATCAACGTCCTGATAAGTTTCTTGGTTGAATCAATGAGGGCGCTACTGACAAAGTAATTAAGCGTCCTGATGGATATGAACTTTTCAACCTTGAACATTATCAAAGTCCTAATGAGTCATCAGCGTCCTGACTAACCAAGTCCAGGAAGGCGCTGCTGAGACATTAACGTCCTGATAAACACATCAACGTCCTGATGGACACTATAAAGTAGTTTTGATATTTTTCAACATTTAAAGTTCGATAAAACAAGATTAACATCGGTATGTTTGAATCAAGTCTATTATAGAAATTTCATTATAAGTGATCGAAAAATACTTTGAAATTAAATCGACTAAACCATGCAATCATGCATCATATGATAAAAAAAGGTTCTACAACCTAACACAATCTAATAGCACACAGATATGACTTTGAACGATCATGGTCTTTAAATTGTTCTTGATAATTCTTTCACCATGCGTTGTTGATTCTTCGGATGAGCTTTTATGTGAGATTACATGTGTAATGCATATAGTATTATCATAATTAGAATGTGGTTTGTAATCATCAAAATATATTTTTTCTAAGGGCATATTCTCGTAAGGGACATGAGGATAATTGGTTCAACAAAAATAATCTCAACCAAAATGGTGGGATTATTTTATCCCACCATTCTTCTTTTTTTTTTTATTTCTTCTTCTTCTTCACGTCTCCTCTTCTTCTTCTTCTTCTTCCTCATTCTTTCTTCTTTAAAAAAAAAAAAAACCATCAACGACCACGGTTTGGCGATTTCGAAAAATCTGTGTTTTTTTATTTTTTATGCCATTTTTTTTAATATAATTAAAAAAAATTAATTACTTTTCGTTCCAATCCGACCACCAAATACAGGATTACTCTAGTTTTAATCCTATCATATCCAATACAACCTAATCCCATAAAAATAATTTTATCCTATCTCGCGCACCAAACGAGCCCTTAGAGAATAGATAAGGAGAAGGAGATCTTCCATTATTGAAAAAAAGATTTAGTGGAGGCGAAAAGTTCTTTTTATTGAAGTTTCATTTTCAACTCTCTCGTTATTGACACAAGTTTGCAGCCCCGCCCTATGGGCGGGGTTTTTTCTATTTATTTGTAAGTATATCTAATAGCTAGACAAATGTATGGCCCACATATATGAGCTAGATATATGTGTTTGTTCTTGGAGTGTCTGATTATGCAATCTTCAAATCTGTAGTATTGTATAAAATCCATGTGTATATTATTTATCAGTTGGTTTTGGAAGCATTTATTGATATGTTTGGCGACGTTTAATTTTATTGGTACGTGACCATTATTTCTTTTTCATTAGTAATAATGGTAGCGCCCTGACACAATTTGTTAGAAAATATTATTTCAGTTAAGTGGAAGCTTCAATATGTTAATATTAATGAGCAGCAAGTAATTGACAATATTTGTTAGATAAGAAGTTTGTACAATTAATTTGATAAGGAGGAAAAGAAAGAAAAAGTAAAATGTAAAATTAGAAGCCCCTACGCATGAATCTCCAGGTCTTTCAAAGCCTCCCACTGGCGCATGTTTGCAGGTTAATGTTCATAGAAGTGGTTTGTAGCTCTTTTTGAAAGTTAATTGCTCCTGATGTGATGAAACACTTGGTTTTATGTCCATGGAGAATTTCACTTGGCCTCTAAGTGTGCTTACTTTCTTCATTAATCCATTCAATCTCCTTCGAAAACTTAATCTCAAATTGTTCTTTCAAACCTCGGCAATCTCAAGTTTATATTAAAAAAAACTCGACCTTTGATGCTCTAAATCCGACAAACAAAGTTTTCTGGGTGAAGAGCTATTAGGGTATTGCATTCTTGTTCTTCTAGAAAACATATTTTGTCAGGTTTAGAAAATTGGAGTTAGATTTTTATTTGTAGGCAATTGACAGTGCCAAGGCCTGAAGAACAATTATGATTAAATTTTCAAAGGAGATTGAATGGATTAACGAACAAAGTAAGCATACTTAGAGACCAAGTGAATTTTTTCATGGATAAAAAACTGAGTGTTTCATCACATCAGGAGCAGTTGAGTTCCAACAGAAAGCTACAAACCACTTCGATGAATATTGATCTGCGGTCGTTCGCTTGTTGGAGGCTTGGAAAGACCTGGAGATTCATGTATGGGGACCTTTTGTCGGGGATAGCTTGCAGAACTAAATAGATGGATCATAGTTCGCCAAGCAAGACGATAATGTTAATACATATATATAAATATTTTTTAAACATACATTATCAATTTATGAGTATTTTCATTCAAATTCATTCATATAATTTATTGAATGAATTTATTAAGTAATAACTTAAAAAATGTATATATGTGAAGATATATATAACCTATTCTACGTGTATTGCTATAATCTATTAATTTGGATCACTTAGGATAATATTTACATGCGTCAACCCTGTCATATAACACTTTATTATTTTATTTTATTTTTCATTTTTGGAAATTATGTTTTAAGTTGTTATGTTTTTATATATTGTTTTATATTGTTTAAATGTTAAACTAACATGAAGTAAAATACAATTAATTTGAAGTACCCTATGTTTCCCATTCTTTTCTTTATTTTTGAAGGGTACTCCATGCATCTTTGGTCTCCCCAATGGAAAAAGTCATGCATCATAAGTTTCAATAGTCTAGTTTCTTTGTTTTTATACCCACCCCCTATTCCTCCTACCCCCCAAAAAACAAAGCAATGGCTATTCATGGAGCCACATCTTCAACGGCTCACTCTAAAACCTCCTTTACTTCTTTCTTTTATAAGGTCACCTTATAGCAAAGAGGTAGGGCCATGCGAGGTTAGAGAGCGGAAGCGACAAAATCTTATAATTCAAAGTATGCAGTGTTCCTCAATAGTAAGTGATAAGCATAAACAAAGAAAATGGATAACAAAAAAATTATATATCTAGGTGGCACGTTTCATATTCCATTTTCAATAGTTAGCTATATCAATGTCTAGCTCTTTAAATAGATAACTATGTCTTAATGTAGGTATAGTAATGGAGTATAGCTAGCTATTGCTAATTATTTAATTACACGTCGTACTTGCTTATTTTTAATTTTTTTTTTTTTTGTAGTTGAAACAAAGATCTATATCAATATCTGATTGTCATTCTTATTAGAGAAAAGATTGTAAATTCGAAAATATAATTAATTATCACATGACGCTTGCTTATTTTTAATTATTTTATTTGTAGTTGAAACAAATATCTATATCAATATCTGCTTGTCATTATTATTCTAATTATTGACAAAAAACGCTAAATAGCTAGGTAAATGCATGCTCCACATATCTGATTTAGGTATAGGTGGTTGTACGTGTTCTTCATCTAATGGTATAATCTTCAACAATAAAGTGTTGTATAAAATTTATCTAATAATATATTATTTTATATTAATGATAGCTTGATATACATTGTTATGTTCTTGTGTGACAGCTGTAGCTTTTGGGTTGAGTGATTTATGACATGATATGACTAAGAGATGCGTAGATGTATAGTGGGGAAAATAAAATGCTCTAAATTGTACAAAGAAAATGACAAAATGTATGAGTAGTGAGTAAATGAATGTACAATAGTAAGAAATGTTCTGAATTTAAAAGAGAAAATGACAAAATAAATGAACAATGGTGAGTAAATGAATGTATAGCATAAAAAAAGTTAAAAAATTGAATGAAAAGAGTAGAAGAGTCAATAGTTATCCCCTTTGTTTTTATGTTTTTATGTGTTGGCTTCTTTTTCTTATAGTACAATTACTATTACATTCCCTTACAAAAAATAGTACAACTACTACAATAGTCTGAAATAAAGATATTTAGATCATAGAGGGGGAAAATTGCAGTAGCTAAAAAAAGACAAAAATAGAAACAAATAGTCTAAAATAATATTAAATGAAAAGAACAAAAAAGCCAACATGAACGGTGAATGCATTAAATGTAACATTAAAAAAAAACATTCTAAAATCCGCTCTTTAGAGATGTCAAAATGGCACTCTGAAATGTTTGATCTTCATATTTGAGGTAGGTATATGTGTCTGTACATGGTGTTTATCTGATTATACAATCTTGAATCATATTTTTTCTAACTACGTACTAAATATAAAGCAAAATTGTAAAGTTTCCATTTTTAAATGTTTTAAAAACACCAATTATAATTATACTGCTCATTTACAATGTATGTTTATAACCGTATAAAAGTAATTGCAATAACATTTTTCTTATTATTTATTTATTTATATCAAAATAAATTGACATAGATGTTCATTGTACATACATAAAAATGTAAAGTTAATATGAGCCTTTAAGTTGATACATAACTTATGATAATACAAATTGTCAAAGCATAGTTTATATTTGTTTACCACAATTTACTCAGGCACATTCATGACGCGCTTATGAATTGGTGTCTTCTTTTCATAATCTATAATACAAATTGTCAATGTTATTATATATAAGAAGAAAAAAGATAGATAGCAAATAGAGAAGTGCTTTCACACTTATATAACAAATAATTTATAACATGTAATGACCTATTGACTTTTGTTACCATGTGTCAATTCCTAAATACAAACATAAACAATAAGTGACAAAAGGGTTCATTAGATTAGCCAATTAATGAAAGTCTATAAACACGTTATCTCTTTTCAATAAAATAATTGAGATAGCTAAAGTCATTTATATCTTTATCCTTCAAGTATTTAAAATATCACATCACATAACAATAATATAAGAACGTATTTACATGTAAAAAAATACATGCTTTTTGATAATGCTCATTTTGACATCAAATTATTATTTTATAATAGAACATTATCATATTTTAAGGCTCGTGATTTAATAATTAATTACAAAATATGTTTGATTTCTTCATTTCATAAATCCATAAATTTTCTAGGAAGCAAACATATCAATTTTAAAATCATGTGCATAATTTAAGATCATCATAATTAAATTTCTCATTACTAGATATTTGTGTTAATTGTAGGACAAAATGTATGAGAAGTTAATCATGGTGGAGCATATGAACATTAAGAGCTTAAAGATCATCAAATTAGAGAAGTCATCACCCCACTTGGTTTTATGACACATGGCATCATCCCTTTCATTCATCATTTGAGTGGAAATTTTGTGAATCATGAGGAGCATCTACAATTACAATGGAAGATGAAGGAGTCTCAAGTCAAGAAGAACACATGGCACACATTGAAACATCTTCATCATCATCATCTTGTAGCAGATCCCAAGAATAATTTAAGGGATGAGTTTGAATTTATGAGAGAACCAAGGTTGATAGTGATTAGTCAAAAAGTATCCCAAGATTCCCTCTTATTTCTCTTTTCTCTAAACCACTCCATGCTCCTATGTCCCCTACTATGCATAGCTACCTATCATCTTTGATTTGAATTTGCTATCATCTTATTGGAGCATGAGTCACTTGTACCATTCATCCACATCACCCACTTAGACCACCTCTCATTGGCTCATTTTCTCTGTTGAGTATCTATATAAACCCCTCAAATCCACACTTGAGGGCATCCCATATTTTCATTTTTCTCCTTGATCACTTAGGAGCTCTCCATACCTCCCATATTTTCATTTTTCTTCTCTTTTATTTTTGTTCTTTCATGGCCTTCAAATCCATGGAAGGCTAAGTCTTTATAGGGCTAAGAGGAAGCCTTCTCCACTCTCTTCTTGGAAATTTTTGGGTAACATTTATATTTGGATTTAATTGACATATGTGTTCTCTCATGGTTTTCCATGGTTTTATATTTTTGTTCATACATTCTATCATGTATTTTGTATGTTTGGATTTGCAAAATCTAATGAAAGATTGAGGTATTTTATTTTCATTGTGACTTTTTGAAGTTTTCTTTGATGTGTCATATCATGTATTTCACATACTTGGACTTGAGGGCATCCCATATTTTCATTTTTCTCCTTGATCACTTAGGAGCTCTCCATACCTCCCATATTTTCATTTTTCTTCTCTTTTATTTTTGTTCTTTCATGGCCTTCAAATCCATGGAAGGCTAAGTCTTTTTAGGACTAAGAGGAAGCCCTCTCCACTCTCTTCTTGGAAATGCTTGGGTAACATTTATATTTGAATTTAATTGACATTTGTGTTCTCTCATGTTTTCCCTTGGTTTTGTATTTTTCTTCATACATTCTATCATTTATTTTGTATGTTTGGATTTGCAAAATCTAATGAAAGATTGAGGTATTTCATTTTCATCTTGTAGCGTGACTTTTTGTAATTTTCTTTGATGTGTCATATCATGTATTTTGCATACTTGGAATTCACATTTAGTTTTCACGAACATTAGAACACTAGTTCTATTTTGTATTTTCATGATAAATACCTTTTGTGGGAGAACACTACTTTTTAACATATTTGAGCTTAAAGATTTATTATTGTAGGTGGGAAAACTCTTTAGTTATTTCCACCCCTAACATTTTACTCAAGAAGGACTAAGAGAGAAAAGAATTGGGTCTACTCTAATGCCCTAACTTTTCATTTTATTGTTATTCCTTACATTATCATTCATCATTTACAAGTATTCTCATTTTACTATTATTTCATCTTTTTCTTATTTTTCATTTTATTATTTGTAGCAAGTCATAGTTTTAGGAACTCATCGCAATCCTTGAGGTTCGACCTTAAGACTCCCCCAAGTTTATTACTTGTTGTATTTACTACATCATTTGCCCTAGTTTATACTTATAATTTGTTGCATCATCTACTTTATGTCTAGGGTATAATTATGTTGCATTTCATTGGTTTATAATTAAAAAAGTGCATTTTTGCACATCTTTCTTCACTTAAAAGTGTGCATATAAAGTAAGCATCACTTTTATTTTACTTTCAGGAGATTAAGACCTATAAAATTTGTAATAAATATCTAGAAGTATAGCAACCGTAATTACATAATATTTTTTCTTATTATTTATTTATTTATTTATGTTAAGATAGAATTACATAGATGTTCATTATATATACATCAAAAGGTAAAGTTAATATGAGCACTTGAGTTGATACATAACTTATGATAATACAAATTGTTAAAGCATAGACTACATCCTTTTACAACAATTAACTTAGATCATTTGCAGATATGTTGTCATTGATGAATTTGTTGTGCAATCTAGAGGACAATAGGTTTTTTAATGAGGATCTGACGATTAGTAAAAGAACTCACGGAGAATTGTTAATTGGGCTTCCTTTGCTTGAAGAACTGGTTTCTAGGCTTATTTTGCTTTAAGAATTCGTTCTTGATGTTTGTCATAATGCTAGAGAATGATGACATTGTTTTGTGTAAAAAAATGAATGTACAACACCTCCTCAGATCCGAAAAGCCTTTAAGGACACAGTGGATATATTTGTTGATGAAACTTCGTCACCTAAAACACCCAAGTAGAGGACAATCGAAAGAAAGAAAAGCTCATTAAACACTAATAAATCGAAACACTCGTAAAAAAAAAAATTCAGAACAAAGGAAAAAATGAATTTACAATTATGTTTTGATTATTATGGATTTAAATCTAATGAAAGAATATCCTTTTGCATTATTTGACCTCAATTAAGAAGAAAAAATTTTCATATGAAAATTGATCAGATGAAGAACCACATATTGTGAAAAAAAATAATGAGGAAAAAAGATCTAATAAATACCATTTTAAAAAAAATAGATGACACTAAAATATCTTTCAAAAGTAAGTAAACCTAATGCAAGAAAATTTAAAAGATTTATCTTCATGGAGAAAGCATACAAACTGGATCTATAACCAAAAAAAATTTAGATCTGATTAAATCATATCTTTCTGAGTGTCCTTCTTCTGTAGGTTCTTCCATGTTATTACCTTAAAAGAAAAAAAAAAAACAGATAGCATAATTAAAACCAGGTCTGAAAAGGCAAAATATAAAGCAACGATAGAACCATATTTGTAACAAAAAAATGAGAGGAAGTAACAAACGGGATCAGTTAAAAAAAACCAAGATTTAATGAAACCAGATCTTTCAGAGTACCCTTCATCCATGATTTCGTGCACGTGTTACCTTAAACCCAAAAAATTGCAAAAGCAATTAGAACTGGGTCTAAGAGGGAAAATTAGAAGAAGTTTTGCAAGAAAATTCAAGAGCAATTACCTCTTTTGTATCGCCAAGAAAGAACCATGTATGTACCATATTTCTCCCCTTAAAAAAACACAAACAAAAACAAAAAAAATCACTTATCTATACTATATACTTAATAATTCACTCTAACGGAGGCTCCTCAACGCGCCACTTCAGCAACAAAGCAACAAATCCAACTGATCCACAACTATTCTCACAAACAACAATTCTGCCTAATTTTGTCCTCAGCCAAAAAATAATTTTCATCTTCCCATACAAACAACAATTCTGCCTAATTTTATCCTTCTGCCTAATTTGGTTGAAAAATGTCGCAGCCTTCTCTGCCTAATTTTGTCAGCAACCTTTCTTGACTATGGAAGTAGGTGTTATCTTAAGAAACTCACTATAAATGAAGTTTAAAACGTTCTTCGTTCTTCCCATAGGCAGAAGCAAAGGTAACTAGAGCGGAACAAAATCCATACCATTCATTAAACTTCTGATCGTGCTATTTGATTCATTAGTGAAACTACTAAGGTATGTTTTCATTCATAGCAACCTTAATGAATTTTTTTTTTCTGATTCTCTTGCCGCATATGAAAAGAGTCAACCCAAAATTTAAGCTTCCTGAAAAGCAACTAACGAATAAAGATGCTACCTTAGCCAAAAATATCACATCACATCAACACGGCAGAACTTCCCCTACAGAAGCCAAGGGGTTTATTTGATTTTTTTAGAATATGGTTGGGAGCATATCTATCAAAGATATTCAAAAAATATGTCTGATAACGCGTTCCAACGAGGCCTCATTTCCGACCTTTCCATTCCCTTAAAAATCACCCACCTCTATCTATCCTTGCCCGCAATTCCTTCTTCTTCCCCTCCTAATTTTCCCCAAATTGATTTCCTTCACAATCGAAATCAAAAAAACAAAGCAAGACGGAAGAGATAGAGAAATGGCTCAAAGAGATACAGAAAGAGATACAGAAAGAAAATAACTCAAATTAGAGCAAAAATTGCAGGAACAAGAGAGATTCCTTTAGCTTTATTACCTCTCCCATTTTTCTTTATTCTTTTTTTTTTCGGTGGTGGAGGCTCCTTTGATTCTTTCTCTTCTATATTACCATCTTTAGTAGATTCATCTGCTTTCTTTGCTTCTTCATTTTTTTCTTCGGATTTCTTCTCTTCTTCTGCTGGTTTATTCTTCTCTTCCTTCGCTGGTTTCTTCACTTCTTGCTGCTTTTTCTTTGCTGGTTTCTCTTCTGCAAAATCAAAACACAAAAAATTCAACATACCCATAAAAAATAAGAACAAATTTGAGATACCCAAAAAAAAAATAACTCAAATTAAAGCAAAAATTGCAGTAACAAGAGAGATTCCTTTAGCTTTATTACCTCTCCTATTTTTCTTTATTCTTTTTTTTTTTCGGTGGGTGGATTGAATTGCGGGAAGAAAAAACTCAGAGAGTGAGGTAGGCAAGATACCGGAAGAAGTCTGTCAGTAAGTCGATCAAGGCCGGTCTGCACTTCGTTTCCTCTGCTTCTTCGAGTTTAGTTGGGTATATTGGGTATATTTCTTAATACTTAACGCGGTTTAGTGTAATAGGTTACCTGCAATAATTAGGTTCGGAGAGATGGGATCCACAAAGACTAATGTTAAAATAAAAAATAAAGACAGTGAGACAGACGGTGTATTAAAAAAGTAGTATACTGTTCTTAAAAAAAGTTACTTGCATTGAAACTTAACATAAACAAAACCATTATTAAAAACAGTATAATAAAATACAAAAGAGGTACATAAAAAATAAATGGGTGGGTGTTTCGAGAAAAAGAGAAGAGACCTAAAGCGTTTCCAATTAAAAAAGTCGACCCTAATTCATTGATTAACCGACAATATTATCAATCATCCCTATCCATCAACTCACTAACTAATCACTATCTGAATTGGGTACATTTTTTTTTCTTTTCTTTTTTATAATGCAATCTTACAAGGCTAATGGACTTTTATATATATACAACCAAATGCAAATTACAAGCTGTCACGTCCATCTTTTTAAGATTTGAGATTTCATAAGATATGCATGAAACAATCTAAAAACACGTCACGACCTATATGATTAAGGAGCTGAAGGAGGTTAAGCTGCTCGGTTAAGGAGGTATATATGACTAATCACAAATGAAATTAAACAAACAAGCGGGAAGTATGGAATTTAAAGAGAAACCTCCAAAGATAACAAGACAAAAATGTCATAGTAGCTAATAGTCCTAACCAGGTGTCTAATATTTTTTATCTCAAGTTGTTGTTTAGTAACTAATAGAAGTTTCTGCAAACTTAAGCTCTAACTGAGTGCATCCAAGAATCCAAAGTCATCTGATATACGTCGAAGCAAGAAGAAGCCAAATAGAAAGAATATGAAAGGGCATAGGATTCCGATAGAAAGAAAAGAGAGTAGAAATGAAGATCACCGCATATTAGGAATCAGATCGTGCTTGCTTGGTATTATTAGTTTTTGGATTCTTGCCCGCCACTAAGGACTTTTCTCTTTTCATTGTCCCTACCGCATGAACTTTTTTAGTACAGATACATTAATTGGTTAAATAAGTTTGATTATTGTCTCATTTACAATCACTTTCAGCTTTCCAGCTGCCGCTCCTATGAGTGGAGTTTTAACACAAAAAAGTGGGCAGATGAATCATGTGAGGCCTTACAGTACTCCACTATTTTGGTTCTTTCATATATAACCAATAAGGTTCCTTCAAGCCCCCTATAATATTATTCATTCTGCAACCAAAACACTAATTTTTTGATAAAAACAAAAAAACATCTGGCTGGAAGTTGAATGGTACCCACATGGTGCTCCATGCTACATTGCTGAGGAACCAATAATTATATACATATACATAAATTAATTTGTTGGGATGTTAATGGCCTTGCTTAGGACAGTAGCAAAATTGCGGCCTCGCGGTGAGTAATTTCGTCAAAGTGCACTTTTGATGCCGTTTCACATCTACCCGTTTGCTATTGTAACGCGATTTAGGGCAAGTTTGGTTTTGAAACTTTGAATATTGACTATGAGAACCCCGAAATAAATCCTATTTGATACATATGACGGCTAGGATAATCAACTTTAGATCCCACTCTCATCTAAAGTAGAGATTAAATTATTCGAACAATTGATAGTAATGGCACGTCATTAGGTCCATTAAGTAGGATTTAATTAGTAGACACCAATGTCATGCTTAAACTTAGTCCCACATGTACAATTTAACGTCATTAGAAACTTACACTTCTTTTTTTTTTGCTCATGAAAAGAATTGCAAAAATTCTGTTTTTAACAAGAAGATTACTTACTTTCCTGACAAGAAAACTGAAAAGTTAAAAAGAAGGAAAAAGATATGAGAAGAAAGACTAAGGAGAGAGAGAAAGTTGATAGATAGGCAATATTGTATTCTCAAATATCTTAAAATCTCAAAACTTCAAATGGCCTCAGGAACCTCTAACCTCAAGCTGTAAGCACAAGAACTGAAATTAAAACAATGGTCAAAAAGGTTGTACCCACTAACGGAATGATCTTAAAAAATTAGGAAGTGAACATAACAATTTTTAAAAAATTAGCCGCTGAAAAATAAATAATTAAAAAATGGTGACGTTGATAATTTAATCAAACTTTGCAAATTTATATCAAAGGTGACATGATAAATAAGAATCCCATCATAAAAACAATAAGTTAAATTGAATCTGCCAAATAAAAAATGATATAAGTAAAAAAATACCAAAATAAATAATTTTTCTTCTATAATTAAAATGTAGATTTAAATTTTATGATATAGATTATTATATAAATAAGATTGAGTTGCCTAAAAAAAAATAATCAAAATATCTCTCTGGTGATAATAAAAAAAATTTGCATTCAGTATTTTAATTATCCTGTTCTACAAACATTATACTTAAATAAAAAAAAGCATTACATGCTCTTCATCAAATTTGGGCTTCCCATGAAGTACTGTTACATGAAGATTTTTCCTGGTTTTGTCTTAGTTGTGAGAGATACCCATGGATGGTTGTCCGTCCTGATCTTTTGCCTAATTTTGTCCAAGTCTGAGAGATGTCAATGTGATCTTGCAGTCTTTCTTGACTATTTCCCATGAAGTACTGTTACATAAAGACGTGCTTTCTCAACAGTTTGGTATATTTCACTAATAAGAAATCATGATTATTTGACTGAAACTATTTGCAATAATTATAGCATGTGTTATCCTTTTCTTGAAACTCACTATAAATTTTAAGATGCTCTTTCCATTTGTATACCGAAAGATTTTCAACAAATAAAGACGCTACACAATTACTGTACAACGACAAAAATTATCAGATATTACCCACAAAACTACTAAGGTATCATTCTGTCAGCTTAATAAATTTTCTGTTTTCATTCATAGCTAACCTTTATGGATTGTTTTTTTTTTTTCTGATTTTTCTTGCCAAGCATATGAAGGATAAGATTTATTGTTTATAAATTCTATGGGTTTCGAGAGTCATGCAAAAACTTTTGTTTGTTTCCATTGTTATTATACATCAATATATGATTCAACAACATCTAACATACAAATTTATCATTTAGTAAATTTTGGGAGATAAGCGGGGTTTAGTACTTTGGGTGCAGTAGATAATGCTACCATATATTTTATTAAATGTTTCTTAGAAAAAAGAGCTAGAGCTAGCTTTGTTCTCATAAGCTCTTTCTTCCTGCAGTGCTCATATTGACTAACACTAACTCCATAGTACGTATATACTTTTTTGTTGGAAGAAAAAAAGAAGAAGAAAGAAGCTCAGAAACCCAGAAGAAATTTATAACCCAAAAGAAAAAATGATGTATAGTTAGCTAGCTAGAGGGCAATAAGAATATTTATATATATATATATATACATATATAGCTAACTCGAGACCACAAAACTCACAAAATTAATGAGGATTGCTATTTTGTTGACTTTGTGTTTCTTCTCTGACCATTCATTTAAACACTCTAATCTTGATATGTTTGATAAACATGCAGTCAATACACTCGTGAAATACTCGATAAATGAATGATAACTCAAATTGTTTCATGCTGGCCAGAGAATTTGCTTATAGATTACTTAATCCAGCAATCTTTGAGTCATTAATGATGAAGTTACAAGACCATCTGTATGATTACGGGCTCCAACCTTAAATTGTGGATCATGAAGATCAGCCTTTTCTCGAAATCGATGAAACTTACGTTTATTGTTGGTCTCCAAGAGAAACAAGCACGCTAATGGTATATTGGTCCATCATTGGTCGACCTACTATAAGAGTCGTTCTAGATGACGAAGCGGAGACTAGGTACCGTGAAAATTTGTATGATATTTTTTGGCATGACCTAATGGAGTCCGGTCTGCCAGTAATTTCAACATATGTACCATATTATTATGCATGGGCATATTAAATTAATGTATACATCTAAATGTGCGTGCATGTGTATCTATATATATGTATATGTATATAACTCATAATAGATGTATAAATGTAATATAACCTATGAATATAAAAAGATGTAATATTAGATAAATGTTATACTACACTTTACTTTTGTATATTATACAATTAAATGAAGAAGACATACAACCACCTATATATTTCAAGCATGTATTTACCTAGCTATATAGTGTTTGTTTGTTGCAAAACTTTGAATAATAATAAGAAGCATATATTTATATAAATATTTGTTAAATAAGTAAGCGTCACGTGATAATTAATTACATTTTCTAATTACACACCAATGAGCAGTTTGGTATATGTCATTGTAATATTTTAATCAATTAATTAATATTATTCTTAACATCAATATTATTTACACAGAAGGGTAGCATTTTTAGTAAATCTAAATTGAGTGTATAGTAGTATTATTTTATTAACGTCGTCCATCGGACGGGGCTACAAACTTGTATTAATAATACATAAGGGCAAAAAAGATGTATATACAAAGTGAATTTTAACTTAAAAAGTGCTTGTGATGGGTTTGTATTTTTATGTACTTTTTCCCAATAGGTCCACCACATACCCACCATTGTTTTTCTTCCCAGTTGCAGAAAAAAAGGATTAGAGTGAGAGAAAGAGGGCGTCTGGGGGAGAGCATAGAAAGAGATGCAGAGAGAAAGGGAGAAAGAAAAGTAGAAAGAGATGTTTGGGGGAGGCGGGGCAGAAAAAGAGGAACAGATAAAAAGGAGAAAAATTCTAAAATAAAAAATAACAATAAAAAATAAATAAGAAAGAAGAAGGAAAAAATTATAGTGAAAATCAGTTGTTCTAAAAGTTGCTTACAAAGTGTCATCTACAATGTTGTCGCATCTTGCAACCATGACGAACTTCGACGATCCCTCGCAACATACACATGATCCTCTGTAGAAAACCCGAAGTTTAGGAAATACAAAATCGCAGTATCGTGGAGAAGATCCGCCCTAACTTAACTGGTTCTGGTAACAACCCAATCCATTGAAACTAACAATGTAGAGAAAGATGAGTAGAGAGAGAGAAGGGGGTGGGTTGCAGAGAAGGGGGGTTGAAAAAAATGGACAAAAATAAATGAAGGGGTGGGCTGCATGAAAAAAATGGAGCAAAAATAAATGAAGGGGTGGGCTGAAGAGAAATAGGGGTTGAAAAAACGGACAACAATAAATAAAGGGGGTTTGAAAAAAATGGACAAAAATAAATGATGGGGGTTCGGTTGCACGGAGAAATGGGTTAAAAAAAGTATATATTATAGATTATAGAAAATAATTGAAGGAGAGAAATGAAAGATGAGTTAGTGCATTCACATTTGAAAAATGACATAAATGCGTTTACACTTGAATAACATATATTACATAAGTGTGTTCACACTATATAACAAATTAAAAACAGTAAAGAGGCTACTTCAAAATGCTTAAGTGACTGCTGACAGGACTCATTAAGGAGCTCACTTTGGAGTACGTTATTAAGTATATGTCGTAGAGAACGAGCATGTTGTTATAACTTAGCAACATTGGAGCATAAATATCTGAATTCAAAAGTTGGGATTGAATTGGATGTCAACTGACTATAATGCTCTTTAAATAATTGAAACTATATATATTTCAAAATTTTAAAACTACAAAGTTTTAAAGAATGTTTTAATTTGGAAGATTAATAAAATTTATCTCATGATGAGTTTTCCAATTTTTAGCATTATATACAGAATAGATAATAATAACAATATCAATAACATTTTAACTTAATATTATTACTAAATATTTAAATTTGCATACAAATTAAGCATGTACACATACACTTTTATATATAATGGAGGAGAAAATAAATGTTCTTCTATGATCAAATTTACAATATATTAATTATTAATTACCTGATTAATGTAACATTATAAAAAAAACTTGCCTGTTTAATGGAATGTCATAATTGTATGTATTAAGTTTATTTTGTCAATCAGTTTTGTACTCGCCTTCAAAAAAGAAATCAGTTTTAATTGTACTCTTAAATATAATTTTCTTACTTGTTACGAACAGGGTAGAAATGTTGTCATTTTAAATTACTAAAGGCCATCGTTTATCTCAAAAACAATGCTTAATTAACTCAATTTCTGTCAACGATTAATTTTTTTTTAAATTTTTTCGTAGAAAATTAAAGACTTCGTCCTTCTAATAATTAAATTAAGAGAGTTTGTTGATTGTTTGTCTTTTGCTCATAAAAATAATAACAAAGTTAAGTCATCAAAGCTAAGACACACAGATTTGATTAGATACCTATTAGATTAAGAAGATGCACCAATCACTTAAAATTCCCCCTAGACAAATAAATTTAAATTATTAGTAGTAAAAATAAGTTATATGTATATATATATATGTTCACCGAGAAATGACCCGAAATTGGATCTTGGTCTTATTGAGAGTGTTCCTTTTAATAGTAATCAAGGATGTTTTCTTGTCTCTCATTTCTTTTCTGAACAAATCGAAGAACCTAATGGATCGAACTCATCCTTGGCTGCTACGAAACATATCGGCCTTGTGTTGCGGAAGGAAGGTTTTGTTATGATAAGGAGAATGAGACTAAGAGCAAGCAACCTCGTTTTGTCGTTTCCTTCACAGCATGACCTTGCTTGCCAAGAGGTATCTTTGATTCATGGTCGGATATCAAGACACTGATCGGTCTAAAGCGAGCAACAAGTAGCAAGCAGCTGACTATGTAACACCCTGTATATACGAGTCAGACTTGTACGTTAACTTATATGTATTCTCAGGGGTATGTGTACGCTTATACGTATGTATATGACCTTTAGATAATATATTTGAACGTATTTTGGGACTATTGGTACCCTAGGAGGCTAGTTGTATCACAAAATATCCAAAATATAGTGAAAATGGAAATCTGGACTCAAGGAGTGTGCTCCTCAGTGGGCCTGAGATTTAAAAAAAGAAAAAAAAATTGAGGCAGTTTGTGCATGTATTAGACAAGTATTTTGGTTAAACATTGACACTTAAGAGATCAAATGGACACCTAAGTGGCTTGCTGGCAATTTAATCCAGTCATGTTTTGATCAAAATAGTGTGTTGGCATGATAGAAATGAGTTGCTGGATGACTAAATATTAGTTGCTGGACTTAGAAACCATAATTTTTGCAAGTGAAAAACCAGAAACGAGAAAGAAGGAAGAGGAAGAAGAGGAGATCTAAAACTATGGTAAGATCTCCTCATTTTTGTGTGAAATTTATATCTTTGGATTCCTCTCTTCATTTTGTACACCATAATTGACATGCAAATGGTTTCCTTAACTTGATCAGAAACTGGAAAATGGAGGTGCTGGACTGAAACTTGAGTGACTTAGAAGCTCCAACCATGGGAGATTGATCCTTTCCTTTTTGCGCCCCCATGTCGCCACACGGTTGCTTGGTAAGTGTTTGATGTTCATTCCACTGATTTTCAGTAAGTGTAATTGTGATGTTTTGTGGTGTTTAATGGCTGAAACTATGGGAGAATAGTTGTTGGAAAAATTAGTGAATATTTGATGTTTAAAACTGTAAGACAATAGGGTTTCTGTAGAGAATTCAAAGATATGTATTCTTCTCTAAAATAGAGGCAATATATAGACAATTACATCCTAAAATTAGGTCCTAAATTAGGGAAACAAATTGTTTCTATATTTACAGAATCTATTACTTTCTATATAGCTTGTTTCTATATTTATAGAATATATTACTTTTTATATGCAGACACTTCCCCTCAAGTTGGTGCATAGATGTCTATCATGCCCAACTTGTCTATCATTCAATCTTGAAAAAAAAGGTGTGGTTGTAATTTCTTAAGATATCCAAAAGAAAGATGTCCTAATCTACGGTGCCATAACCATATAGTTGCTCGATCCTTGTCTTCACTACTAGCTTGATTTGCCTGACTTATTTTCGATCCCCCATTCTCTGCCAACTCCAAGTAGTAGAGTTTGCCTCGTCTAACACCATAACCAAGAATCTTTCGGGTTAGAATGTCCTGGATGGGCAACATTTGCCGTAGGCAGCAGCTAATTTTCTTCCGAGGATGTCATCATAACTTTCCCAGCAATCTTTTTACGAGGTTTCTTTGAGAAGTCCCACCACTCTGGATAGCCAATAATCTCATAGCAACGCTGTTGCGAATGACCCTTTTCACCGCAGTGAGTGCATAGCAAGTTGTTGACCTTTCCAGATGATTGATTGTTTCGATTGGCTAATGATCTAGACGACGATCCTTGTCGAGTTTGATTAGCCAGCATAGCCGAGTTCTCAGAGATTGGGCGATAGCTCCCCATTGTCTGTCTCTATTGATATTCTCTCCTGACATATGCATATGTGCTCTCCAAATCAAGTTTTGGGTCTTTTCGCAAGATTTCTCCACAAACCTGATCAAACTCAGAGTCAAGTCCACTTAGAAAAATATGAACTCGAAGCTTAGCCATCGCGGAGTGTAACTGGATTACCCCTTTGACTGTTCCTTCCTGAGAGTAAGTTCTATGATCAATTTCCTGGAAAATAGCAACAAGTTCATTATAGTACGTTGATAATGGTCTACCATTTTGCTTGGTAGAAAAAAGATCTCTGGTTCAACTCAAAAATACAGGTTTCGTCTGATCCATCATAGAACGTTTTTTATACGACCTCTCATATCTCCTTGGCGGTGGAGAGGCGAATAAATCGCTGCATTAGCAACGGACTCATTGAGTCAATGAGCCAACTTTTTACTCTGTGATTTTCAGTAATCCATGCTCCAAGATTGGGATCTCCAGATTCTGGTTTTTTCGTTGCTCCGGTGAGATATCCAGCTTTGTTACGAGCGCCAATACGCATCTCCATGAGTTGAGACCATAATGAGTAATTGGTCTCATCGAGGACGATTCCGGTTTGAAAAACAGAATTGTCTTAGTGTACGATAATCTGTTGTGTTGGTGTTGGGATAAGTTCGGTTGATGCGCGTGTAGTGGTAGCCATCACCACTCAAAGCTTCACAATGGATGAAGAATTTGTATTCGAACCACCGAGCGACGAAGAAAATCGGTGTTGGTTTGTGTAACACCCCGCAATTTGAATTAAATATATACGTTGAAGTACGCGTATATCGAGATGTATATTATACGTATTTTATATGTATGAGCTAAATATACGCTTGATAATACACGTATTTTATACGTATGAACTAAATAAATGCGTGTATGATTAGTAAATAATTATGAAATAAAGATGATATGGGATCATCCTATATGGGTGCTTACAAGTTAAAAAAATTGGAGTTGAATGAAATTGGTTAATTTATGGGGTTGATTAATTATATATGTGGACTGAGTTGAATTAAATTGATTAATTGGAGTATGATTTAAAGACTTAAAGTATAGTATGATGTAATGCATGTGAAATAAGTGAATTAAAATGGTGTGAATTGAAATTGAATTATTAAAGGATTTAATGAATGAAAGTTAAATATTAAAATGGAGAAAAGTTGTTTTATTAAGTTAGAGGAGGAGTATGGGATCAAATATCAACTATCTTATTTCAAGCCCTTTCCACCATCTAACGTTGAAAAATAAAAGGAATAATAAAATAAAAAGAAAAAGGATGGTCTTATCTCCACCAAGAGACAAAGAATTGAATAAAAATAAAAAAACAAATAATAAAACAAAAGAAGTCATTTCACTCTTAATTCTCTCACCGTCCAAACAAAAAGAATAAAAAAATAAAAATAAAATGAAGAATAAAGAAGAGAGATGAAAGGAGTGGAGTTGCAACAAAATAAATAAATAAATTCTCAAGTTGGTTCCATGACAACAAGCAATAAAATAAAAACATATCAATGAAATAGAAATCAAAATAAGAACGAGTTGCAGAAAGAGAAGAAGAACCAGAGAGCGAGAGAACGGAGAAAAAGAGGAGAAAAAGGGGAAGTGCGCGATGCGAACGAAATTCGGACCGTCGGTAAGTAATTTTCACGCTTTTTCTTCGTAAAATTACTATCTAAGCTATTCTAGCGGAGAAATTTTGACTGTGGGAGCCGTTTTACGGCGTTTTCAAGAATTTAGGTTTTGACCCAACGTGAATGAAACTCCGCTAGAATGGTGGTAGAAAATGCTCCCTGGACTGTTAGAAACCCGAATATGTGGTTAGATTCAATTTTATGATTTTTGGAGCTGTTGGACAATTTTAATACAATTTACATCTTTCGGATGAATAGTAAAAATAAATGGTAAATAGTAAATAGTGAATAATGAAAGTAAATGTAAATAGTAAATAGTGAATAGTAAAAGTGAATAGTGAATAGTGAATAGTAATAGTAAATAGTGAATAGTAAAAAGTGAATAGTATTGTGAACAGTGAGTTGATATTTTAGTAGCTACCGAAATGGTAAATGATGATTCTCATGATAATCTATGGTCATTTCAATGTTTAAATTGAGAGCTTAAGGGCATGGATAAACGCTCTTGAGGAAGCCCTATTGTTGCTCGATTTTAGCAGTTGAATTAGAAAACCCGTGTAACCACTGTGAGTATAGTTTTCTTGATTTGGTTCTTGTATGGCATTGTACGCATATAAACTGTTTGATTGTACGCATGTGATATTATATATAAGGCATTGAGTTTTATGGATCATGTAAACTGATTTTAGCATTGGAGTTTGTAATGATGAGGCTTTGCGATTCCTCATTGTCATTTCGTTAGGTCTGTCCTAACAAGGGTTGCGATCCTTGAAATGACTGTTAATTGGGTAATGAGATGTTGTGGCTACCTTGTAACGGCCATACAAGGGTTAGACCCGCTTTCGTGCCTTGCGGAGGAGGGAGATTGTGCATGGTGTTATTGAATTGGCTCATGAGAAGTTGTGTCTACCTTGTACGACCATACAAGGGTTAGACCCGCTCTCTTGCCTTGCGGAGGAGGGAGATTGTGCATTATGTTATTGAAAATAATGAAATTTATGATGTTGACATGTACAATATATTCATTGAATGATGCATGTGTTGAATAAGTGTTTGAAATGATTTTAAATTTCATATTTCTATAAATGTATATAATTGTCATCTCAAGAACTATATTCACTGAGCTGTTGATTGCTCACCCTATTTCCTCCAATATTTCAGGTATTGACTCGAAGGGAAAATGAACTTGTCTGGTATGTGTATGTATGCTTGGAGGAAATAGATTATATTTTTGTTATTTTGATATGTATACTTATCACACATTATATATGTATTATCATCTAGATGGGATGTGTGGGCATATATTTATATTGGATGAGGAAATGATAATTTGATGTGTGAATGAATGAAATGGTTATGGAATTTGATTTGTGGTATATAGGAAAAAAAAAATTATTGTACATTTTGGGAAGGTTTGTGAGAATACGTGAAGGCTGACAGTGTATTATATATTGTATATGAATATGTACAGTGTATAATATGCTGTGCCGGTCATGACGTCAGCCTACGTCAGGGGCGTCGTGACAGTTTGCGCCTAGAGATTTGGCGATTGGGTTTTGTAGATGTCGCGAGTCGCAAAGAAAACCCTAGGCACTCCACTTTTGTTTGTTTCTAGGGTTTCTTCTTCTTCTTCGATCGTTGGTTGGGGTGTTTTACTTGGTTTACTTGAGAGTAAAGTAATGGCGCAGCAGCAAGCGGGATCGAAGCCAGGGATGCGGAAGCCGGTGTTCAGGAAGGTGGATCAGTTGAAACAGGGGACGAGCGGCCACACACTCATCGTCAAGGTCGTCAGTTCGACGAGGGTGTTGCAGAAGGGCCGCGCCGTCGCTCAAAGCCTCTGGCCCACTCGGATCGCCGAGTGCCTCGTCCGAAACGAGACCGACACAATAGTTTTAACGGCGCGCAACAAGCAAGTTGACTTAACGAAAGCAGGTACCTTTTCTGCGGTTTCAATCTCTTTCGGTCGTCGGAAAAAGGACCAGTACTGCCGGTACTTGCTTTGGACCTTCTCGGCCGAGATGGATCCTCCGGTGAGATCTACGACGCGCTTCCCTTTCTGCTCCACCGATCCGAGCACGCAGATGAACCAGTACAGGGATAGAAGGGGATTGGAGGCGCGATTTGGTGAAGCGCGTGAACGCACCAGAGAAGATGAGTCGGGCCGAGATGGAGTGAGTTTCGGAGTTTCAGAAAGAAAAGCTTCGAGATTCTGCTTCTGCAGCAATGGCAGACGAAGACTACAACGAGATGGATATGGGATACGAGGATGAACCCCCAGAGCCTGGCTTTGGTTCATCCGGACATAGGATCTCGGGCATTATGGACATCGGTGTAACACTCCGTAATTTTAATGAAATACATACGTTGAAGTACGCGTATATCGAGATGTATAATACACGTATTTTATAAGTATGAGCTAAATATACACGTGATAATACACGTATTTGATACATATGCGCTAAATATACGCGTGTATGATTAGTAAATAAATAAAATTATGAGATTAAGATGATACATATGAGATCATCCTATAAAAACAATGGAGAAGAATTAAATTGATTAATTTATGGGGTTGGTTAAGTAAAAATGTGGATTGGAGTATGATTGAATGAATGAAAGTGAAATATCAAGATGGGGAGTTGGTTAACTATTGAGAGAAAGGTGCATGGAATCATTTGTATATATAAATCTAAAAAAATAAAAAAATAAATAAATTCTATCCTAGTTGGTTCCAACGTGTGACAACAAGCAATAAAAAAAATAATAAATAAATGAAATAGAAATCAAAAGAAGAATTGAAAGGAGTTGCTGGAAGGAACAAGAAGCAGAAAGAGAGAAAAGGAAGAACGACAGAGAGAAGAAGAAGAAAAAAAGGGAAAACGCGGGATTCGCGCCAAATTCGACGTGCCGGTAAGCTATTTTTGCTATTTTTCGTCGTAAAATTACTATCTAAGCTAGATGTAACCTTTCTAGCTGAGTAATTTTTGTTGTGGGAGCCGTTTTACGGTGTTTTAAAAAAATTGGGGTTTTGACCCAACGTGAATGAAAATCCGCTAAAAAGGTAGAAAAACGTTCCCTGGACTGTCGGGACCCCGAATATGTGGTTAGATTCAATTTTATGATTTTTGGAGACCACTTGACAATTTTAATACAATTTACATCTTTCGGATGAATAGTAAATAATGAATAGTGAATAGTGAATAGTAAAAAGTGAATAGTGAATAGTGAATAGTAATATAAACAGTGATTTGATATTTTAGTAGCTACCGATATGGTAAATGATGATTTTCATAATAATCTATGGGTAATTTCAGTGTTTAAATTGAGAGCTTAAGGGCATGGATAAACGCTTTTGAGGAAGCAATGACGTTTATTGTTGCTCAATTTTAGAGGTTGGCTTAGAAACCCCGTGTAACCACTGAGTATAGTTTTCTTGATTTGGTTCTTGTATGACATTGTACGCATATAAAATGTTTGATTGTATGCATGTTATATTTATATCTAATGCATTGAGTTTTATGGATCATGCAAACTGATTTTAGCAATTGGAGTTTGTAATGATGAGGTTTTGCGAGTCCTCATTGTCATTTCGTTAGGCATTAGACCCGGATGAGGTTTTGCGAGTCCTCATTGTCAGTAGGTCTGTCCTAACAAGAGTTGGGATCCTCCAATATTTCAGGTATTGAGTCGAAGGGAAAAGGAAAACATCCGTGAGTGATAATCACGGGAGCCTTCGTCTGGTATGTGTATGTATGCTTGGAGGAAATAAGTTATATGTTTGTTATTTTGATATGTATAATTATCACATACTATAAATATACTATCACCTAGATGGGTTGTGTGGTAATCTTATATAATGCTTGGGATGATGAAATGTATTTATCAGTTGGGAATTTAATTTGTGGAATGAATGAAATGAATGTGAGTGGAATGATCATCTATATAGCTAGTTGATTGGATTTGATTTGTGGTATAGAAAAAAAAAATTGTAAGTTTGGGATGGATTGTGAGAGTACGTGAAGGCTGACAGTGTATTGTATACTGTATACGGGTATGTACAGTGTATAATACACTGTGCCGGTCATGACGTCAGCCTACGTCAGAGGCGTCGTGACAATCGGGATCTCGGGCATTATGAGCAGCTTCATCAACGACATCTTCGAGCAAGAGTCATCGAGACCTGCTCTGATACCATGTAAGACAATAGGGTTTCTGTAGAGAATTCAAAGATATGTATTCTTCTCTAAAATAGAGGCAATATATAGACAATTACATCCTAAAATTAGGTCCTAAATTAGGGAAACAAATTGTTTCTATATTTACAGAATCTATTACTTTCTATATAGCTTGTTTCTATATTTATAGAATATGTTACTTTCTATATGAAGACAAAAACACTGATTTTGATGATTGAACCATTGAATTTCCATGATTAGGATTGAATGTTCCTAACCCGGTTGAGTAGGGGTATTGGAACCCAATCTTAGTGACTGTTTTATGATGTTTTGATGTGTTTAAATGCTGGAATTTGATCTTGCATCATTGGTAATTATGAATAACAAAGATTGAGATGCTGAATTTGTGAAATTCGAGATGTACTGATGGGTACAAGTTGGTTGAGTACCTGTGCTGGAAATGTTTAGATTTGGGAATTGATTTGGTAAGATGTTTATTTATGAATTGTGATTAGTTTAGTGATTGAGTATGTTGCTAGAATTTATGTATTATGTATTGCAATATGAACATTGCAGAGAGAGAATTGGACGTGAATTTGGGTAATGGAATGGGTACAAGTGCGACGCTTGTATGATTATAGTACTGGAAGTTTACAAAGTTAAGGAGATGCTTTGGTAAGTTGATTTACTGATGTAATATGATTAGCTTAGTGATTAATTGGGTGATTAATTGACTAAGTTATGTGTTGGAATTTATGATTAAAGCATGTTGCAATATGACCTTGCAGTGTGTTGATATTGGGAAATGAGAGAATGGACAACAAGCAAAGAAATTGCTTGTAATGTTTTGTTGATAAAAATTGGCTAAGTGTCGTGTGTGTTGTGGACTTAGTACAAAATCCTGTAATTGTGAGTATTTTTATCTTGGTTTTATTTATGGCATATGAACCTTGTTTAATAAATGTAAGCATATTACGAATTATTGCATTTCGGTTTGAATGCATGAAATATGTTTTTAAGCATTGGTAATACCGAGGTAGATGAAGTTGGGTTCTCCTTATGAATGCATAATAGAGATATAGACTCGCTCATTACCTAATGAATTGGATCTGGTTAGAAAGGGAAAGTTCTCCTTTTATAGACGTAAGAAAAGGATACAGACTTGGCCCGTATATCAAGATCGTGTGCACGTGTCTTATGAAAATATGCATGGTTTAAATTGTATAAATGACATGAAGTATCTTGAGCATGTATTATTATTTGATATTGGCTTGCATAGAGTTTATAAAGTTATTTAAATATGTCATGTTTTTAAATTGATGTGTATATAATGTCATAGATAGATTACTCACTGAGTTTGTTGTAGCTCACTCACTCCCTTTTTATTACAGGTGTAGATCACAAGGGCAATGCAAGGCTCCAGAGAGTTGATTGAGCCTATATTTGTCAATGTGAGTATTTTGTGTGTTCAGGGAGATGAGTATATACTTTATTTTTGGTATATATATATATATATATATATATATATATATATATATATATGTCTATAATACCAAACAATATTAGTGAGATGTATAAATGATAGTATACATGAGAATAATATATGTCGATGTATATTTTGGGGAGACTTAGTTGTATGAGTCTTATGAAGAAAAAAGGGATATATATGAACGAGATTTTGTGTATATGTGGAATGGATTAATATGAATGATGATAATATGATTCATATGTGATAACTTTTTTGTGATTTACGTGTATGTCTTAAAGGACGAAGGCTGACAGAATATCATATATGCCTCCGTAGGGTGATATATGATAATATGATTCATATATGATATTCTGTGACGGTCATGATATCACCCTACGGGGGGGGTCGTGACAGACCAGACCATAAAGAACAGGCAACGGCTAGAGCTCAAGTCGTTGCAACAATCTACGGATTGAGCGCTCTATACAAAAGCTGGGGACCCTGCCTTCTTTCGAATCTCGTATTTTAGTTTCATGTAGTTCTGTCAGAGCTAAACACTCAGACTGCACGTAATGAGACTAAGGGCAGGTCGTCTGTGGTCATGTTCTTGTCGTAGTGCGCAAGAGCGCACTGAAGTTTTCTACATAGGATTTTTAAGGTGTAGTTTCGTCAAGTTGTTAACATGTGTACTCTTCTTTTGTTCTACGAATCTACAGATCTAAAAATTAAAGAACAAGCTAAGGTGACGAAAAGAGAGAAGCGTTATGCCTCGATGACTAAGCATGATGATTAGAGACTCTATGGATTATCCAATATTTTGGCCATATTTTATGGGAATTTTAAAAAAGGTTGGGCTATCACTTAGACAGTGCAAGCTCAGCCAAGAGCTGTTAAATACAGTATTCTTCAATCATTTGAGAACCGAATGAGTAGTAGATGAGTTTATAATAGAACAAAGAAGCCATCTCATCTAACCTTCTATTCAGCCAAAACAGGTGTCCATAATAAGTGGTTTCATTAGAAGCCAAGGCACGGAGCTTGTTGCGCTTAGTCAAGGAACGAGGAAAAGCAAAATGGAATGAATGGTTGAAGGGACTGATGAGTGAGAGCGCTATGAAGAGCAAGTGTTGTCTCAACACTGAGAATACAATGCCCCAGGAAAAAACAACTGCCGAAGGCGTAGAGCAACAAGTTTTTAGGGCAGGAGTTTCAATACCCCCTCCCTTGGTGGAACGAAAAATTTGGTATTGCTCCTTCAACTTCAACAACTTGTATACACTAAGACCGAAATCTTAGCCATTTGTAGATGGAGCTTCAACAACAACTATATCTAGAGGGAAGTTGTGAGCATTACTTTCAAAGAAAGAATTTGAATTAATTGATATCTTTCTTGAAATAAACAAAAAGGAAATGAAATATGAAACATAAATCATATATCAACTAAGCCCTCTTAAGGGCTTGCTTAAGAATAAGAAAAAGGAATATGAGGATTCTACAATATATATTTTGTTCATTAATCACTCAAGATTCTTTCATTTCCATGTAAAAATCATTTCCCTCACGAGTATGTTATGTTACCATGAGCTTTGGCAATGTTGTTGATAAATTCCATGATGACCACTATTTTACCCACTCCAGCTCCCCCAAATAGTCTGATTTTTCCTCCACTGCGATAAAGGGCTAAAAGATCCTCTACTTTAATTCTTGTTTCAAAAATAGATAATTTTATGTCTAACTATATAAAGACCGGCGCAGACTTATGAATAGGAGATGTGTGCAACTATCTATAGGACCCAAATTCTCAACAGGTTCTCCAAGAACGTTGAAAATGCGTTCAAGAGTTACCCCATCGCCTTAAATACTTAGAGGAGCTCCCGTGTCAATTACTTTCATTCCTCTCATCCGACCATCTGTCGCACTACAGCTCTGACTTGATTATTTCCTAATAATTGTTATACCTCACAAGTTACATTAATTTGTTGGTTGACAATATCTTGACCTTTCACTATCAAAGCGTTGTAAATATTAGGCATCTTTCCTAGTAGAAAAACTACATCCAGTATCAGACCAATGATTTGCACAATACAACCCATGTTTTTTCTTCAAGTTCAGAAACCTCAAGACCAGAAGTAGTAGGATTGATTGTCATAATAATAATAAAATAAAATATGTCGAAATTCTTTTTTCAAACTGAATTAAAAAATGTCCAATAGCTAATTGATCGATTAATTCAATAAGAAATGAGCGTTAACTATTTTCGTAGCTCCCTCGAAAGACTAGTTTCGGAACCATAACCTCCGAAAGGGTCTAGACGCCATCCAACTGAAGTTCTCCCAATGACCACCCAATCCAATTCAATTCAATTGTTTACTCATTTAATGAGTTAATTTTTAACTAACCCATTTATTTTTATTTTTTAAAAAATATTAAAGTAGATGAATGAGAATCACGAAGAAGTCTTTGATTCTTTTATTATTATAGACAATCCCGCCCCTATTTTCTAATGCATGGAATATTTAAGAATTTGAACCTGAACTCTATTTATGATTCATTATTCTTATGATATTTATATATTTATTTTATGTTATGGCATTTTATGACATTGTCCACCTTTTTTTTTTTTTTTAATACCCTTTCATGGATAAATTCCACATATTTTCACATTTAGGATTTACATATACAACTACAAGATATATCACTATCAAGAGTGAATTATATATATTTATTGTGGTATATTATATAAAAACTAAATTTTCTAAATATGTATTTTATTACCTTTGTTCTCTATTTAGATTTTGTGTGGAACCAGACATATGATAAATTGTTGGAAACAACAGTAATAATTTTAATCAATAATTTTTATCAAGAAATCGGACTTGTGACATCCTCGGTTGTATTTGTTTTATATAAATATATGTTTTGATAACTGTCAAATTTTACAAGATATATATATATATATATATATATATATATATATATATATATTTATTTATATATTTAATTAAATAATTAAATAAATACATATAATGCATCTAAAAACTGTTAGGACGCTTTATACATATATCCAAATTTAATAAATATCAAAACTTTATATATATATATATATATATATATATATATATATATTTTAATTAAATAATTAAATAAATACATATAATGCATCTAAAAACTGTTAGGACGCTTTATACATATATACAAATTTAATAAATATCAAAACTTTGTAAATATATATATATACATATAATTAAATAATTAAATAAATACATATAATGCATCTAAAAACTGTTAGGACGCTTTATACATATATCCAAATTTAATAAATATCAAAACTTTGTATATATATATATATAATTAAATAATTAAATAAATACATATAATGCATCTAAAAACTGTTAGGACGCTTTATACATATATACAAATTTAATAAATACATATAAACAAGAGAACCCGTGAAATATTGGGTGTTTCCATTAAAATTACATATCATACTGGTGTTTGTCCAATGACTTTGCCTCGTAGCTACTGTCTTTTACAAATTTTAGGCATAGTTCTCAGTAAGGTTTAATTTTAAGGTAATGCTATAAAGACATGTTTTTTAACACATATTTTCGACGTTATAAATAGAAATGGTTGGATTACCTCGAGTCACACGATAACACTTTGTATTAAGCATTGATTACGTGATACGAGGTGTTATCATGTAATTTGAGGTAATTCAACAACTCTTACTTGTAATGTCAAAAATGTGTACCCAAAAAGTATGTCAACTAATCATTTTCCTTAATTTTATTATTTCTTGTTTTGAAATGATTTTTTGCAGACTTTATCATATTGAAGAGTTATATTTAGACTTATAACACTATTCGAAGCTTTGATTACTAAACTTTTAAGGGAATCGTTTAGAATAAAGTTAGATCTTTAAAAAATATATATATTATTGTGCTGCATAACATCAGTTCTTAATTTGTTACCATGTGCGTATATGATTCCAAAAAAAAAATCTACATATAGAAACGTTTTTCAATTATAAATAATAAGACTATATATAACTGCAACGATATAGTTAATTACTCTAATATATATGTACAAAGAATAATCTAATAGATTTAATATTTTATATATATAAGAGGAGAGGAGGGTGAGCCCAAACACATTTGTAATGTTCAAATTTAAAAAAATTAATTTTTAAAAGAAAGACAAGTCCCGAATGCTGAAAGGTCAAAAAAATATAATATTTTAAGCTATTAGACTATAAAATATATATAAAAAAATTACTTTTTAGCAAAAATAATTTTATAAGTTCATTTTTTTAAAAAACCAACTAGTACTTCAATGTTTATGAAATGTTTTAACACGTTGTGTATTTTCGTAATAAATTAATATTTTTAAATAGAAAATACCGAACTTCTGAAATATTCTCTTCATTTTAATTTCGTTACGTAACACGTGTATAAACAATAATTGATAACTAATAAACCACATAAACACAACGAAACGCATTATAAGCAGTTTCATAAATTTTCATCACAGATCGAATTAATTCCTTTTGATAGTATTTATAACTTAGTATAAAATATGGATAAATGAAACTCGACTTAGAGCTTACATACGAGTGATATTGTTCCCACATTCTTGTAATATTAATAACATTAATTTTATTTAATTCATGCTTACGTTACGTCTTATTTTGTTGACTAAAAGAGGAGGATTCTTAGGTCAAGCAATTGGAAGGACTATTTTGTAATTTCAACGTGTGCAGTCAGGTGAGAAGCTTTGTTGACTACATTAAGGAATCTAAGAAAATGCTATACACGCCTTAGACGCTAAGTAATGATATCATGCACCATCGTGACTCTCACGGACTTAACGTGGGCCATTTATATGAAGACGCTCTTATGATCCTGTGCTTGCTACAGATGATTCCACTTGTGCTAATCCCACCAAAACCTCTACCATTTGTCAATCAAACTGTTTTTTATGCCCGGAGTCGTATATCTTTGATGCCCGACGTTGCATCTGATAGTTTTTCTCTCTTATTTTCTCGCTGCACCTAACGCGTTTGGGACACCTACCCCCTCTCCTACCAAACAAAAAGCTAGATTACTCCGTGGGACATGAAACTAAATAGCTTCCTTATTTAGAGAGAGCCACGTGTGCGTAAGAACGCTTGTGTGTTTCAGCCGCCAATTAGGCAAAAAAAAAAAAGTCGAGAAATTCTGCTAATTCGAGAGATACCCGAAATTTGTCTCAGGAATTGGGTCGTGTAGATGGAAAAATTTAAAAGCAGGGAAAGTTGTTCACGAAATTGAATTATTTTTTAAAGGTCTTTTCTCCCTGTTTTTGCTGCATTAAGTTTATTCTTCTTCTTCTTCTTCCTTCTGTTTTCAAGCTCTTTTTTTGAGAAAAACAATGGCGACGCTGTCGAAAGTTGCTTCGCCTGCTACTGTGACGCCTTATGTTCACAAATCTTCAAGACCCAGATGTTATTTCGGTTTAGAACCCAAGAAAAATCCTAACTTTGGATTGATTTCATTTGGGTCAGCAAGAAAGAGTTTTGAAGCTGTTCGAGTTTCTGGAACTTCTGCTGCTCCGTATGATCACTTCCCTTTTTTTAAAAATTATATTTATAGATATGTATTGTTTTGGTTTATTAATGTGTTTTGCTTTTTTGGATTTTATTTGATTTGTTAGCAACTGATATTAAAGATGGTATCATCTTGTTTTCCAGCAGCCATCAGCCCACTATAGTTTGGAAGAAGATTTTCTAGTTTTCTCTTTTCTTTTTGATTGTCTCTTATCTGTTTGTGCAAATGGGCATGTGAATTGGTTTAATTTCACGGGTGATTGGTATTGACTATCTGTGGATAAAAAAAAATTGTGCTTTTTTTGGGTTGGTTTCCTGATTTCTTTATAGTTCTGGGAAATATGAATTTTTCTCCATTTGCAATAAAGCAGATTCATAAGTATTTGTCTCATGGCTATCAGTGTGTTTCAATTCAGGATCAGAAGAGCATTTTTTTTTCTTTTTCTTTTTCTTTTTCTTTTTCTTTTTTCAGGAGACCAAGTGCCCAAGTATTATGGGCTGTTAAGAGTTTGTTTTAATCTCTTCCTTGTGTTGAATTTTTGTTCTGCTTTGCATTTGGTCTGTGATTTGAAAAATAGGGATACAATTGTAAATTGAAAAATCGGAAAACAAGTTTTTATCATTTTGTGAGAACAGACTGTTTTCTGAGTAATTAAAACTGTTTTCAAATTTGACCAACCAAACATGTTTTTCATGTTTTCAGATTTTTGGATACAGAAAATTGTATCTGAATTGCAAACCATACGGGGAAATTTCTGAATGTTTGGCTGGTTTGTTGCCCGTTTCGTTTCTTGAAGGGTTGCTTGCTTTGTTATGCATTATTTGATGAAATTAAAATTTTCTAGCACATTATTGGAAGGCTCGAGTCATAAGTTGAAACTGTAATTATCTCATGTTGATGGTTTTTTCATGTCCCCAACTGCTAACATGGATGGGAATTTCTTTAATTGCTTCACAGTTGATCATTTATAACCCTGAATTGCATGCACATCTTATATTTCACATATAGAAATATGAATGAAAATATTTGGGATAGCTGTTATTTCATACATTTTGAACAGAAAAAAATTCTGCATAAATGAATTCTGATGACACACATGTCACACATGACACATCAAACATACTCATATCGACAAAATGGAAAGTCTATAAAGTATTAAAAATCACATGATTGAATAAGTAATTCTTTAATATTCTTCAAAATGCAGTGATGAATGCAATAAATCATGCTTGAACAGATGTACTTTAATCAAATTAGTATAAGGCCATGCATATACATGGATGAAGTGGATGACTCTTTGAAGATATATATATACTCACACACACATGATGCATATGAAGCATATGTTCTGATTATGATATTTAAATTGAAATATTGTTAATACACTTTCTGACTCTAAGATTGCTTTCTACATAGGTTATCAAAGAAGAATAGGGTGGATGAGAGTGAAAGCTTGACATTGGACAGTATAAGACACTCTTTGATACGCCAAGAGGACAGCATAATATATAGCCTTTTGGAGAGGGCTCAATACTGTTACAATGCTGACACTTATGATAATAATGCATTTGCCATGGATGGGTTTGAGGGGTCCTTGGTTGAGTTCATGGTCAAGGAGACTGAAAAACTTCATGGCCAAGTAAGCATAATCTCCAACTTGAAATGAATGAAACATATAAATGGTGTTATTTTTGGAGGTTTGCTAAATGGTTGCTAATTGTAATTAGGCGGGAAGATATATGAGTCCAGATGAACATCCATTCTTTCCAGCAGACTTGCCTGAGCCATGGTTGCCCCCTATGCAGTATCCGCAGGTAATTTAGATACAGGAAGTAGATTATAACTGTATAATACTTCCATTTACACCAAACTATTTTAATTGACTGAATTCTGAGTTAATCAATACTTTTAACAGTGACTTCGTTCTTGAAACCAGCAAAAGCTGCTTATTTCATAATTATGATTTTTTACAAGATCGGATTGAGTTCTCCCAATGAAGTTGATTCTAACTTGAGTAAGAACTTTGAACACACTGACTGAATCGCAAATAAATTTTGTGGGAAGGCAGTTGGAAAAGCTTCAAAGAACTTGTTCTAATCTTTATTGAAATTCAAATACCTGGTAAAGTTGATTTTGATGTTGTCTTAATTGGCTTCTACAGCCTAGTTAAATTATAAATAGGTCATATTCTTGAGGTAGTTGCCTAGGTGTTAGGCATTAGTTGGCGTATTGACAATTCAGAAGATTTTCAACTTATTTGTGATGTAGATACAAAATTATGACTTTGAAGTTCCATATTTAAAAAAAAAAAATTGTTTTTGTTTGCTATTTGGTCTTTGTCCTTGATGAATGGTGATTTACTTAAGGATGATCCTTCAAATCCAAAATATCTTTTATCTATATTTTTTTTATTTGTATTTTTATTTGACCCTTGAGTGTTTGTGGTGGCTTGTATTGTTGACGAACTTATTCTCTTTAGGTTTTTTTTTTTTTTTTTTTGAGACGATGGTGGTATCCCAATTGGCTTACACCCTTCAAGCTGCCCCTTGCCAGACTAATCCACCATCGGGACCTACACGCACCCACCACGCATCAGTCTGGATAAACCAAGGAATTAACTCGCCAACCCAGGATTCGAACTCCAAGTATTGGAGTCTAGTAGCATGCCTAAGGACATAGGTTTTCAAATTGTAAAGCCCCTCTCTCTTTCCCCCTCTCTCAAGAAAAACTAAAATTAGTTATTTTTCTGTGTATATAATATAACTGTAGTTATAATCTTTGTCGAAAAGAAGCAGATTCATATAGGCAATCAACCCTATGTAGTTGGGAAAAGCTCGGTTGAGTTGAGCATCTATGTGTATATGTAAAAAAAAAAAATTAAATTCAAAACTAATAAAATAGAGAAACTATGTGTAGGCATAAAAATAGGAGATATGGATGGAGAGTGGGAGTGAAAGTTATTTAACTACTTAAATTTACAATTTTGGCCCCATAACTAATCTAGAAAATAAAAGATAACCATAAGTTTAAAGGGGTAGTTTTGAAAGTTTGACAAAATTGGCCACATGGTGAACTTCTTTGCGTATTTGTATTATATTTATATATAGTATAGATGTATGTATGTATGAAATTATAAGTCAGTGATACCACACATTTAAATTTTAATTGTTTTTATGGCTGGTTGACTGAAGGATTATAAAGATAATTTTCATATCATCACTTTTCACCAAATGGCGTTGGGCCATAACTCTATCTGATCCAAATGTCTTTGTACTCTGCTTGATAGGGTGCTTCTAGCTATGACCATGATTCCTTCTGCCGTTGGTCACTTAACTGATGGTTTATTGATTCTAAACTGGTTTTGAATTATTATTCTGACTTGGTTTTGATATATCTTAGTAGAAGCAAGAAGGCAATACTGTCAATTCTACTATTAATTCTTTGCTGAAAATTATTGCTTGTCAAGCCTTCTTTAAGTTCTAACTTGGTTGTTTAACTAGGTTTTGCATCCATGTGCTGATTCTATCAATATAAACAAGAAGATCTGGGATATGTATTTCAGCAAACTTCTCCCTAGATTGGTTCAAGAAGGAAGTGACGGTAACTGTGGATCAGCTGCAGTTTGTGACACAACATGTCTGCAGGTACCGTTTCTAACAAAAGATTTTCATAAGTCAAATTAATTTAGGTTTCGATTGATTTTGTTTTTGATGTTTCCCAAGGCCCAATAAGACATTTTTTTGTTAAACAGACCTCATTTTTTCAATCCATTATTTTGTTTTACATCTATTTCAGTGGTTGGCCTGGGAAATTTTTCATGTTTTTTTGAAAAATAAATCTCGTCCCTATGATCTTCAAGAGCTCTCAGCAGGTCATGAACAATGTGTTTTACGTCTCTATGATTCATATACCAGTGGTAATAGCTTCTTATTGTGCTACCCTAAGCTCACATGTAAGAAAGCTAGAAATTCCAATATAGCCTATGCTTATATTCGAAAGATCTTTTTATCAAGGTGGATGTGCTCCTTTATAACAGTAGTTTAAAAATTTGATGAATTTCAGTTTAATGTTCTAATATATGTTTGTGACTTCACTGGAATGGTTGGCATGTTCTAGAATATGATTTGTCAGGCCTACATGCTTGAAACTAAATCAGTTGCTACTTCTAGATTTGGAGTATTACTTGGGTTCATCTGAATTTATTTGTCTATTGTAGGCTATCTAATATCTATGAATTCTTTATTTTGCTAGTTAGTGATGATAAACTGCCATGTTTGTGACACGTGTCATCTGGGCTTGGCTTCCTCCTTCCAGAAAGTGCTCTACTTAGAAACCTATTGTAAACGGCTATGTTTATGACTCATGCTATCTGGCCTATGCAACTCCTTTCTTGTACCAAAAGCCCTTCGTAAAAACTGAGACTGTAACATCTGTGACACCACAAACCCATTGCACCTTTCAGAATTGCCAATGCTGCCTACTCTGCATTCTATATGGAGGTTTACATTATGCTCATTAAAATAGTTTCAAACAGCATAGGAGGGCATGTGGTCAAACCAACTTCTATGTTCACATGGTCTCCTCTCTGGCTTCTAAACTCACAACCACTATATTTCATATGAAAAAAATTCGATGCTTCTTGTTAACTGTAACTAACACTATTTGTACTATGCAATCATGGTGTATATAATCCCGGCATTTACCAATGAGGGTAAAGAAAATCATTCCAGTGGCTAACTTGTAAGCAGGGCAACTTGTCCATATATTTTTACACTATTAAAATTTGTGTGTTACATCCTTTTGACATTGCAGAAAGGAGGTTTCCTTGAATTTCCTCCTGACACCTATTTGATCATGATTGTGTGTGTAGGTGCTGTCTAAGAGAATCCATTATGGAAAATTTGTGGCCGAGGCTAAATTTCGAGCCTCCCCAGCTGTTTATGAGCCGGCCATCCAAGCCCAAGTATACTCCCATTCCTGGATTTGATCTTGTCCTATTTTGCCATTGCATTGCCAACCATGCTATATCTATGTTTAGTGTCAAGCATTGTTACTTACGTTTTTGCTTGAATTGTTGGTGCTGGTGCTGAGATGTGGCAGGATGGGAACCAGTTGTTGATGTTGCTGACATATGAGACAGTAGAAGCTGCAATCAAGAAGAGAGTAGAGATGAAGACTCGAACCTATGGACAAGAGGTCATGATCAATGAACAGACCGATGAAACCGACCCAGTGTACAAAATTAGGCCAAGCTTGGTTGCTGATCTTTACGGAGATTGGATCATGCCTTTGACGAAGGAAGTTCAGGTTGCATACTTACTGCGAAGGTTGGATTAGGTGCTAGCATTTCTCTCTTGCTCACCGTTTTTTCAAGTGCTTATATGAGGTGAGAATGGAAGGGAAAAAGCAAGACCAGTTTACAACTTGGGCTTAGTTATAATCACTTGTTGATGCCATTGCTCATATATAAAGCTTTTAGATTATGTGTCTGTTTATGTGTTTGCCATAACAATGTTATTTTAAATAAGTGCTTGGCGCCTTTTTTTTTCCACTTGTAACTAGTTGGGCCGTCTAGTGTTTTTCTTTTTCTTTTTTATTCCTTTGATCCAATAATTTTTATGCTCATTGAAGAGGTTAAACATTCCAGTTCAGAATCTGTAAAAGTGTTATGTTTAGTTTCCAATAGAGAACTGGCTAACAATTTTGATGGAATAAAATTCCTCTTAAAACTCTGACCTTATGAAGGGGAAGTTTTTCTTGTATCTTAGACCACATAGAAAGATAATCACTAAAGAAAAGGGGCATATCGAGTGCAGGAGTCTCCCAGGCGTTACCTCCAGATTGAAGGTGCTGTTCTAGATAAAAATCTCTCTTTTAAGATAAAGTACTATACATGCTGATGAATGTAATTACTATACATGGACAAGAATTTTTAGGAAAAATTATGATAACAATTCTTGTTACAAGCTTGCAGTCCATGTATCAGACCCTAGGGATTTCCTCCCAAGTAAACAATAATGCTGATATTGTCTCCACTTGACCATTTTTAGGCTCGTCATTGGGCTCAGGTGCATTTACATCTCAAATGGTGAACTCCTTAATTTTGATGCGGGACTATTGTTTCAGGCCCGTACACAAAAGTATCATCTTCTTGCCATTGTCGATTAGTTGAAAGGAATACTTCTAGCTAGATTCAAGGTTGGTTAGAACTGAGATAAATACCAGCTACATTCTGGAGCTTTCTGGGAGATCTCTGGGATTCCAATGCAGGTTCATATAAAAATTGCTTTCCATATGTGAATTCTTGCCATTTTCTTTTATGTGATATCTTGTTTTATGAATTTAAATGTGTTGGGAACATGAAGTGGCCAGTTCAAGGCTTCCCATGTCTCAGTAGTTTCTAGGATGAGGTTTCATGCAAGAAGCATACAGAAGAAATTAAAGCTCTACCTGTCCATTGTTCTATGATAAGTTGCAAGCTTGATCTTATTACTCTTTGGGACTTGATTTCAATGAGGAATGAGCTCTCAGTTTTAGAGGTGTTCTAACTTCTTGCTAGAACAAGTCATCTTTGTGACAATTTTGTGGAACCCAATTTGTTTAGATAACTTTGAAGCCTGATTTCATAGAACAATCCTATAATTCTACTTACAACAGGGTACTACAACTTTGAAATTGCCAAACATCACAGAAGCAATTGTTTGATCTACCTTCTGATCGGCCCACTCCAACAACCCTCAAGGATTAGGAAAAAGGAAAGGGATAATTGTACCCATTCTCCCTCAACTACTGTTACTGATTTCCCTCTCAAACACTGATTTCCCATTTAGCATCTTAGCCCCTCCATAGGAATGTCTGTGTGGTGGTACATCCCTTTTTCTTTTCTTTTTTTCTTAATGAAGATTATATGTTATATATTTATTATAATAAAAAATGTTATTTTAACTATAAAAAGTATAATTATTTTAACTGATAACTATACTATCAGTCTATCACCATCATTGAATATGCATGAGTCATGCATCTCAATATATATAGTGTATGATCTAATGGCCATGATTATGTAGTCAGAATAATATTTTCCTATTATAATCTCTATTCAATAAATTATGTGAACTTATTCTGAAACTATTTTTAAAAAGATAACCTCCTGCCCTTTTTCTACTTTCTATAAATTCAAGAAACCAATTAAGAGTCGCATGAACAAAACACCCCATCTGCTAATTAAAGTTCTTTAATGAAAAATACTTCCATGATATCTATCTGATACCTAAAAATAGATTACTTTCAACAGAAAATGGTCACCAACCACCCTTCAAAAGTCTCCAAAAGGTAAAGTAACTAAGGGGTGAAATAGTCATTTCATCCAACGAAACGATTATAACTACTTTTCAAATATTTCATTACAAACGTCGGCAATCGCCCTTAAAATGCCACCTCGCCTTCTTCACTCTCCATTCATCAATTCCAAGCACAGAGTCTTTGAAGAAGAAATTTTCTTTCTCTTATCCATAGCCTCCACCTTCAACCAAATCACCCAAATCCATGCTCAAATCTTCACTCTTGGACTTCATCAAAACAACTTCATAGCCACCAAGCTCATCAACCTCTGCTCATCCACTTCTTCCATCACCCATGCTTGCCTAACTTTTCACCATCTATTGAACCCGACAATCGCATTATGGAACTCGTTCATCCGAGCACTCTCCCAAAACAACCTGCCAATTGAAACCCTTAAAACCTATACCCAGATGAAAATCACCCAAATTCCACCTGATAATTTCACCTTTCCCTTCCTTCTCAAATCCTGTTCCGCTCTCCCTCCATCCCCGCCGCTAGGTCGAGCCATTCACGGTGAGGTTATCCGCAGCGGGTTTGATCCTGACCCATATATTCAGAATGGTTTGATAGATATGTACTCAAAATCGTATTGTCTCAATAGTGCTCTCTTTCTGTTTGAACAAATGACCGTGAGAGTTGTTGTGACTTGGAATAGTATAATTGCAGGTTGTTTCCGAAGAGAAAATGTGGAGAAGGGTAGAGAGATTTTTGATAGGATGCCGGAGAGGAATGTAGTTAGCTGGAACACGGTGATTGCCGGTTACTCGCAGAATGGAAAGGCATTGGAAGCTTTAAGGCTTTTTAGGAAAATGCAGTCGGAAGGGGTATGCCAAACGATGTGACCCTTGTTAGTGTTCTATCTGCTTGTGCGCAGGCAGGTGCAATCGAGATTGGGAAGTGGGTGCAGCATTATATCCAAAAGAGTAGGATTAAAATGGATGTACACTTGAACAATTGTTTGATAGATATGTACGCAAAGTGTGGAAGCTTGAGGGATGCACGTAAGGTGTTTGATGGAATGACTGAAAGGAGTGTGGTATCGTGGAATTCGATGATAGCTGGTTTGGCTATGCATGGGTGTGGTGACGAAGCGGTTTTGCTTTTCGAGGACATGCGAATGGTTGGTGTTGAGCCTAATGATATCACTTACATTGGCATTCTCTGTGCTTGTAGGCATGCTGCGCTGGTTGATGAAGGAAGGAAATTTTTCAAGATGATGTTGGATGAAGATGGCATCATACCCAAGGTTTCTTTTTGCTCTCATTGCTCTCTTGACTCATTAGCTGTTGTTCTTATTTTTGGTCATCTGCATGAAGTTCCTATTTTGCTTTCGCTCTTGTGATATAATCTTAAACACTGTGGTCAGAATCGTGAAACAAAATTGAATGATTTCGTGGCTTGACAAATCAAATTGGAATTCGAGTTGGTGAATTGGAAGATTCAGAATCCAAATGTAAACTGTATATTTGTACATATTAAGAACTTGTAGAGTTGTAAGGACATTAGTGTTTTTTAGCTAGTTAACAATTTGGACTGATTCACTACGATTCAGCTAGTGATTTGGTTTGTTCACTTATGATTTACCACCGGTTTAGACTGATTCACTTACAATTCACAGGTACAACAATTCAAGAATCCGATTTGAATCATTCTGAGGCAAATTGAACCATCAATCCCATGATTCAACAATTTTAATTGCAAAATGTGTTTGTTTCTTCCTGCTGTCTCAAAGATTTCATTTCTTTTCAATTCTAATTCTCCTATTAGTTTAAATTACATTTAGAAACTTGGACGCTGCATGATTCCATTTGGACTTAATTTAAAGCTCCTCTAAGTGCTTGAAAGCTTTCCAAGTTAAATCTTTGATTCTATTTCTTTCATGTTTAGTTTTCCTAGCAGCAGCTGCTCCAATTTTACTCTTTTTCTTTCATGTTTTCTGATTATTATTACTTTCCATCTATTTGTAGGTCGAGCATTACGGCTGCATGGTTGATCTGCTCGGCCGTGGAGGATACATAACTGAGGCGTACAAACTCATCACAAGCATGCCATTACCACCAGATGCTGGTATTTGGGGTGCCTTACTTGGAGCTTGTCGAACTCATGGCCACCTTGATCTTGCCAAACATGCAATTATGCACCTTCTTGAATTGGAACCATGGAATGCAGGAAACTATGTCATTCTGTCTAATATATACGCAGCGAAAGGTCGTTGGGATGGCGTGGAACAAATAAGAGAGAAAATGAAAGGAAGGAGAATCCAGAAGACTCCAGGATCAAGTTCCATTGAAATTAACAGCTCCATTTATGAGTTTGTGATCGGTGATAGATCACACCCTCGCTCGAAGGAGATATACAAGAAGCTAGATGAGTTAGCTATTGAATTGAAGCTTGCTGGATATATGCCCGATACGGATTCAGTGTTGCATGATATATGTGGAGAAGAGAAAGAGCATGCGCTTAATGTGCACAGTGAGAAGCTTGCTATTGCTTTTGGGCTAATTAGCACTACGGCGGGGACGACTCTTAGGATTGTCAAGAACCTGAGAATATGTGGAGACTGCCATTCTGCAACTAAGCTAATATCTAAGATTGTGCAGAGGGAAATAATTGTTCAAGATCGTATTAGATTTCATCATTTCAAAGATGGAACATGTTCTTGTAAGGATTTTTGGTAATGTCTTCTTGCTTTTTTTTCTATACCTGCAAGTCTCTCCTCACAAAAGCATATACCAACCAGCTAGAAAGCCATGAATACCATTTCTTTAGGAAAATGGTTCTGTAGAGCCTTAAAATCCCAAACAATTCCATCAAAAGAACAATTAAAAAATCAATAAGATTTTTTGAGTTGATAATAAGAACTGTTGCAATAGATTTTTTTTTTTTTTTTTGGAAAGAATAGAAATTGAACTATAGTAGACAGAAAGGAAAGATTATAAACACACTTAAGAGGAAAGAAGTAAAATGGATTTTTTTCCTCCTCATTTCTTTATCTTAAAATCAAAGAAAGACTATAAACACACTTTAAAAAGAAAGAAGTAAATTAGAAATTTTCCCCTCATTTCTTTATCTAATAATAATTTCCTCCAACTTAAAAAAAATAAATAGATATTATCAGTGATAGCTTGATATGTCTTTTAGGTTCTATAGTTTTTAACATAGTATCAAAGTTTTTATATTATAAGAGTCTTTGGTTCAAGTTTCAACATTTATATATTATTCTCTATTTGCATATTTAGGTATTTATCTGTTCTTCCATCTATTAATAGATTGATGATGAGCTTATTAAAAAAATTTGAGGATTTTTTTTTTTTTTTTTTTTTTTGAGAAGAAACAATTTATTCACTCTTCAAGGGTGTCGACAACAACCAGTTTCTCCCTGCAAACATTGTATTTGAAAATTTGTCTCTATAACATTTCCGTGTTGGCCTGGTAAGACTCAAACTCACTACTTATCACGGACTTGCACCTTTAGAAATCCAGTAGAGACAAGTCGACCAACCTAATGTTGGCTTTATTTTAAGATTATACCCTATACTTTCAATTCAAGTTCAACATAATTTAAAGCACTAAACATAACATGTGCATAATCTAGGGTTTTTGAGGGGACTTATCATGTTGTAATCTAATATTTAAATACTTTTTAGTTTTTTAGGGCTTAAGCCTGATGATTCATACAGTGAGTGAGACCGGTAAGGGACATATAAAGCTTATTATTTATTTATTTATTTATTTGTTGAAAGCTTAAATTTAAATTATTACAATTTTTTATAAAAAGAAGATAACTATTTTCATTTTGGTTAAAGAGAAATCTCAAGATGAAAGAAATGTGAAATTACTTCGACAAAAATATAATAGATATGATTAATTTTTAAGGTTTTTATAGCTGGATATGATGCTGATGGACCGGACCCACTGGGTGATTAGATTTTTCTTTAGTAGGGAGAAGAAGACAATAGGGTTTGCTGTCAGCTTTCAAGTTGGCGAATATGCAAGCCAGCTGATGAAATGTCGAGCATCACAAATTATTATTATTATAACAATAGAAGACTCTGACTACTGTAAAATAATTGTAAATGACCACTTCTTTTTAATCAACATGCAAAGGAAATTATCAAGGTTTTTTTTTTTTAATGATAAAACCATTTGCTTCAAAATTATATTAATTACTTCATTTGTTAAATTTTTTATTTTTATTTTTTAAGTAGAAAGTAATTGATTTTTTTGTTGAGAGAAATCAAATAAATACCTAAAGTATATATAGACCATATTTTAATGTATATATATATATATAACTCAATCAAAAAATTAAATTAAGAAATTTACAAATACTTTAAAATTTTAATTTTAATTTTAAAGTTTACGTGTAAAATATCTGGACACCATGTAGGTTACAAACTTGTTAGTTATTATTATTTAACCTTCTCTGTTCTTCGAATATTAATAAAATATCGTTATTATTATTTGAAGAGGGGGGAAAGTTAATGATGCATTTGATATTGTTTTTAAATCATGTGTTTCTGTTTTTAAAAATAAAAAGTGAAAAAAGTTGTAAAAAGTTTGTTTGGGTTATTGTGATTCAAAAAATATTTTTAGAATAAAGTTAAGAAAAACTATTGTGGCAAGAAAACGTAAAGAAGTTATTTTTTAAAGTTTTTGGGTTGATTTGTACCCAAAGAAGTTTCTTTTTACTTGATTTTGTATGAAGTTTTAATCAATTAAAAATTGAGATTATATTTTAATTTTTTTTAAAACTATTTTTAAATTAACTGTTTCTAAATCATATTTTTTTATATTTAAAAATAAAAAAGTAAAAAAAGTAGTAAAAATTTTGTTTGGTTTAGTTTCTTGTGATTCAAAAAATGTTTTTAAAAAAAGGTTAGGAAAAATGGCTGCTTTTAGAAAATCTATTTTTAAATTGGAGCGCGGAAAACATTCTCCGGTAAAACATTTATTTTTATTAAATTACTTATTATTGGGGTGTGCGCCGCTTTTTATTTATTTATTATTATTATTTATTTTTTTTAAATCTTAGATAAAAGAATAAGAGGTTTTAAGATGAATGTGATGCGTGTGCCTCAGAGCGAGAGTGACTGAAAGAGACGGAGAGTTACAGACTTGCAGTAGTGTTTGCGTTGCGTAGAAGCGTTGCTGTGTCTTCCTTCTCTGCGAGGAGGAAAGACTGAAGACTGAAAGAGAATGGAGAAAGCACTGACGAAAGTGGGAAGTTTGAAAGCTGGGAGCTTTTGGATCTCAAAGAAAGCCAAGGAAGAGATCTCTAACATCACTGAAGACCTCACTGTATTCTTCTTCTTCCCCCTTTTTCCTTTTTGTTATTTATTTATTTATTTTTATTTTACTTTCTTGCATTCCTTGTATTATTCTGATGATTGCCCACTTCAGATGTCCGGTTTTTGTCTCTGGTTTTTGTAATCTTTTAGGCTTTGGTTGCGTAATGCTGTTTGTTTAAGGCTACCCACTAGAGAATTTTCTTGGATTTTTCCGGTTTCATCGTGTTTATTTCAATTTTGGAATGCAAGATCTGCTCCAGTTCCTTAAAATGCACCAATTATTGATTTCTTTAATTTTGATAAGAATGTGGGAAGGATAAAAATGGGGGTTTTGTAGATCTCATTTGTTACTTATCTCTTCATTGTGGTCTTTTCTACTTGGTGACGAATTTGGTCGATCTTATTATTGTTTCATCCATTTTATTTATTTTTAATTAGGCAATTAAAGATCCCTTTTGTTCAAAGTAGAGGAAGAATTAGAGAAACAACAAAAACAAGAAATGAAAGAAGGGATAGATGTTGGGTAATCATCAGAATGTAGATACTTTAATCTCAAATCTTGCTTCGATGAAACTGATCAAGAAATATTGCTAGGTTAATAGTAGCTATTATTTAGTGGTTCCTCTAATGAAAGAAATCTAAATTATTGCAACCGTCATGGGAATGTATATATAGCTGAGATTTAGTTGTCAAATTTATCCAGATGTCCATGTAACATCAATGCGATGTAGTGCATATATCATGATGATTGATGAGAATCAAATGTATCCATTGAAGTTGTCTAGTATATTCCACAACCTAGAATTTCATGAGAGGTGCATTTGTCCATAATTAGCCTCATTGATGAAATAACTTTCTTTGTGGATTGGGCACCATAGATTCTACTATGATACAAATTTTCTTACCTTTTCTGGGAGAGGGTGGATATCTGGTTTAAGTTTTTCTATGAAAAATCTGCACAGGTTCCTTTTTTCATGGGCAATAGTTGAGGAGTGGCAATAGGGCACAAGAAGGAGGAGAAACTAGGATGACTGATTTGGGAGTAATATTTAGGTTTCTTCAACTTTCAAATAGGAGGAGACCATGAACCATGAACCATCATTTTCATTATCCCGATTGAATCTATGAGTTATATGGTTCACAATTTAGTTTAAGGGAAATTGATTTGAATCCGTAACACGAATGCTAATATTGCTGAATCTTATAGATTTATAGTAAGTCCTAGAAATAGTAAAATCTTATGGTCAAGTGATTCATAAGAATCTTCAGGAAGTGAATATATACATATAAATCATAGATTTAAATAACATGTTTTAATTTTCAAAATTAGTCACTTAATATGTGTTGTGCCAATTTAAGAATTATGTACTTATTTATAGGAATTTAACCATTCAACTTGGATAAAAATCTTAATGTGAACTAATTTTTACAAAAATGGGTTATCTAACAAAGAATCAGTCATAGAAATTAGTTTTCCTTTAAAACATATCCTAGAGAAAGCTAGTATAGGAAATGAAAAATTATGAAGTATTATTTTTCAGTTTTAATTAAAAATCAGTCCAACCCTTCCCTAGGACCCCGCGCATTGGCGGAAGCTTTCTGCATTGGGCTGGGTTACATATTTTAAAATTGACAAGTTATTGTAAAAATAAATTTCTTAGCAAAGAGATTATCCTTAAGTAGGACCTTAACAAAATAGTAGTCTATTTTGGATATTCAATTAGGATGAAAATGACTAGTTAACACAACTATAAATTAAATCTCACGTGTTTATAGATATTGACTTATATATGTAGTTTTGTACACTATTCATATAATCAACACGAATCTTTTGTTCATCGATTCAAATCTTGAATTGAATTACCGAACTCTCAAATGATTCGATTCTAATTCATGATTCTGGTCATTATGCCATGAACTGTTGTTCGTCGCTTGCCTCTCGACATTGTTATTCTTCATGAACCACCTAAATTTTTATCCCTGGCTCCTGTCCCACACACACTCTCTCTCTAAATTACAATAGTTGTGGTTGGCTCTAGCTATGTAATTATGTTACAAGTACTTTCATAACTTTAGCCATGTAATTATGATACAAGTACTTTCATAACTTAAGGTTTGGTTTAATTCAAATTGGATAACCTGTGATAATCATCATATTGTCCATAATTGCAGTTTGTCAACAATTTTCTGTACATTCCTACCATAATTGATAGTATACTACTGAATTGAACTGAGTAAAATGCATTTTCTGTCAAGACTCTAATTGTTGCTCATTCAACATGTGCCATCTTGAAACAAATTTGAAGATTAATGAAGAAATAAAAATGTTGTTTATGTGAGGGTGAAAGATGGTCATGCTGAGGACATTGTCTTTTGCCATTAAAATCTGACTTGAAGGGTTAATGAAACAGCATAAAAGAATCAGAGTTGTTTTGAATTGGATGGAAAGATGGTTCGGAGTTCGGACCTTGGAGATATATTATTCTTAACTTTCTCAAACCTTGGGATGTCGGGGGCCTTTTGAGTTACCAATGAATGATTTAATCTTCAAGATTGATATTCATTCTTGGCTTTAGTTAAATTATAAGGAAAACATATGAAAAAGGAATGCGCTGAGGCACTGGATATGAATGCATTTGTATGATTAGAATAGGGAATAACATCTGGTGAAAGATTGGCCATGCATAGCGATACTTGGTTTGTATTTGTAAATGTAGTTTTGCTAATGACTTCAATTTTATTTCTTATTGAAACAAAACACTTCTCTTTGCAGTCCTTGTCAAATACTGTGGAAGAGAAAGCAAAATGGATATTCAACAAGCTAAAAGGTATGGAATTACTCATGCCTTTGTTTGCTTGTACTAGTTTTAGCTTACAGAGGGTGAAAAAAAAAATGCAGTGGTTACCTGAAAAATGTTCTATAATGCTGCATTTACATCTGCGTAGAAAAGAAAGTTCATTTTGTGTAAGAAATTTTTGTGTTAGATGCCTTCTGTTTCAGGTCATCATCTTGCTTGTCTAAATGCATTTTTACACTATATGGTAAATAATGTTGCTGGCACAAAGAATATGTTATAACTTATACGGATATGTCCTAAAATCAGGTTTATGGGTTTGCTGATGTACCATTACATTCTTTATTTTTGAGAACATATGATTTGTTTGATATTCATAGCTTGTATGGTACAAGTGTACTGCTTGTCTCTGCCTTCTTTTGTACATCATCTTGACTTGGGGTTTATTCATTTTTCTTCAATTTGTTTGTGAAGTTATCTTGGAACTCATGGTGTTAAACTGGTTTGTTCCAAAATCATTCAACTTTTTCAGTCTGATGGGCGTTGGAATTCTCCAACTCCTTGGTGATCTTGACATCACACATCTCACCATGAGTTCTTGCCCCTAGCTCATGAAAATTTGATATATTCTTCCATTATCAACCTGGTTATAATATGATGAATCCTTTTTGAGACAGTTTCGCACCCTATCTTCAAGTATTTGATTTAATAACCTTACACCAACTTGATGCATTGCAAAAATTGTTAAGTCCTTGCCATCACCTCATGTCGAAGTTTTTCTGTTCACATCTTGTCAAGTGATATGAACCAATACATATTTCTCAAGCTTTATCCCTTTTGTCGGATCACTATGTTAATCTGGAATCTCATACTTAAACTGCTTCTCAATTCTGTGCCTCTTCAAGTACTCAAACCTGCTTAAGGTGTTGTCTTATCCATTATATGAATGAAACAACGGTTCTTCCTGCATTAAACTAACCATTTCGCTGCTTCATGAATCCTTCTACTTCTTAAGCACCTTAGATTTCTCTTTCAAGGTGTACATGACAACAGAGTCACATCTTATAACACTCTCTTTTGTGCATTAAAAAATAATTAACGTTCAGTACACTGAGACATGTGATGCCTGGATTGTTTTTTGTGTTGCTGTAGCTCCATTAGACATTTGTCTTTGTAGAAAAATCTCCAATGAAAAATTTGCTGATTTTCCGCCATTTGTTCTTACTTTCTATTGTGATTCTCTTTTCTGGTGAGCTTTGATGGTTGTCTTATGATTTGTCTTGGTTGATATTCTCATCAACATTTCTGGATTAGGATTAGCATGCTGATGTTTCCTGATAAGCTTTGTCTGTAATGCTTCCTAAACAAATCTTTTGAGATGGTTTGGTTGAAATAGTACAGAAACTTTTGCTGTTTCATCCTATCATTTCATCGTTAGATCAAAGGAGATCTGTGATAGTTATCATCCTTTGAAAAGATACATCTCAAAAAAGCCCATGGAAGTGAGCCCAACTTGTGCTGAACATCTCTCCTTGGTTTTGCAATGATGAATTTGTCAATAGATTTCATTCTAGAGGCTAATTAAAAGTAAAACTATTATTTACGCATGAAGAATTTTTATAAAATGATCCAACATTAGCAGATCCTTTAATGTTATAAGTTTTATGAAATACTTTGGGAAATTAAAAGAGCCAGGATTAACTTCTAAGGCAAGTCTCTTTGACGAAGGGTGAAAGAGCTTTGAAACAAGACTTCTGAATGAAGATATATCTATGTATAAGAAACTAAATTTTTGTGTTGTGGCTTCAAAATCATTTTTACTGTCGGTTCCATTAAGAGATTGTCTGTGCCTTTCACCCCCAAAAATTAATGCCCTGTTTGGTTCACCATTCAAAAAAAGTTTCCAAAAACAAAATTTTCAAAGTTTTCAGAGTTTTGTTGCAGAATTCTTTCCTTCACAAACTTTGGATTTGTGTTGAACTGTTTTTAAGTTCTTCTAGTACAATTTGACAAAACACTTGCCCAAGGAATATTTGTTTTCCAAAACCACAAAAAAAAAAAAAAAAAACTGTTTTTGGTTTTACCCCTCTACTCTCAGTTCCATTGGTTATGACTGAGAGTTACAAAGGTCTGCAAAAAGCAAGAGCTTTCCATCCTTGTAGGCCCTCCCTTATGAGTAGCTTCCGTCCTCATTTGTGAAGAAAAGGCCTTCCATGCCTGTTGAAACCACAAAATGGGTGGATAAAGGAATCTTCCTATTTCATACTAACGCATTAATATATAGATTTTTCATTGATAAGTTGAATTTTCCAATTCAATTAAATGGAAGGTCTATTCAGGAGCAATCCATGGCTAAGAATGAAAGGAATGACACAGGAGAAAGCTACAGAATTTGAACTGCTAAACCTTTGACGATGGAAATTTCATCAGTGATATGTTAGCTTATTTCACATTGCATGTTTAGACTTCAGTCAACATGCATTGTTTTAATCTGTTCATATGTATGATTAACTAACTCTCCCTGTTTTTTTTTTTTTTCGGCAGGCAAGCCACCAAAATCATTGCCAGACCTCCTTCGAGAGCACAACTTACCCTCAGGCCTATTCCCTCAGAACATAACATGTTACGAGTATGACGAGTCCAAGGCCAAGCTGATCGTGTATCTGTCTTCCCCCTGTGAAGTAAGCTTCAAGGATTCTTCAGTGATAAGGTATGCCACTCGCATCAAAGCTGTGTTGTTGAGGGGGAAGCTAACAGGGATAGAGGGCATGAAGACAAAGGTTCTGGTATGGGTGAAAGTGACGAGTATCGCTGTTGAGAGTTACAAGTCTGACAAGGTTTGTTTTACCGCTGGCGTGAAGAAGATGAGGCCTAAGGATGCCTATGAAGTTCCTCGTGATGCCTTAAGAGTAGAAGAATTTTGATAGCAAGTATCATATTATCATCATCCTTGATTCATCAGCTATATTGCTAGTAACTACAAATAGAGAATCATCACTTTATCAAGTAAATAAAAGTTTTTTTTTTCTTTTTCTTCCATTAAACAAGATTATGCAGTAGTTTCCTTGCCATTGAAAATGTCATGGGCTTCTTACCATTGTTTCATAACTTTTTTGTGTTAATGGTGTCAAGTTTCTTCCTTCATTTGTTAGGTTGTGTTTGGTTCGTTACTGAGAAATTGGAGTTCCAAACCAACCAGCAAAAGTTTTAGAAAATATTTTTTATTGTTTTTCGGAAACAACTTATTTTGAGTAAAATATAAAAAATATACTTAAAATCAATCAATCAAACGTGGGTTTTTTTTTAATTAATATATTAAAAAAAACCTATTTCTGAATTAAAATGAATAAACCTTTGGATTATGAGAGAATCTCCTTTTCTATAGATAATTACTGCCATTTCCTTTATTTTGAAAATAGTATTCGTGCAACTCATCATATTACTAATCTTAAATTAAAGGATGCGTGGGAAAAATATTTTTTCTAATTTCTACTTGCTATAATTAAATGCAATTGAATTTGAATACTACATGACCATTTTTACTAATCTTTCAAAATTAACCTTTAAAATTTATAATTACCATTAATTTTAAAAATTAGTTATAAGGCTAATGTGGTAATTTAAAAAATCTCTGCTTTCCTCCACTCTTCCTATTGTCAAGATCACCTCTCGTTCAGTGTCTTTTTTCTATCATTTTCAATTCTAACATTTTACTATCTTTTACCCTCTTTCTATTTATAAACAAAAATTTATATTTTTATTAATTTTAAAAAAATAATATTAACAAAATAACAATAACAATATTAATTATAATTATTATACCCTTAATTTAAAACTTTAATTTTAAACTAAAAAATAAAATTTTAATTAATAGATAAGAAAACAAATGCAACGCAAGTGAAATAAATTTTAATTTATTTATACCAGTGAAATAAATAAATAAAAAAAGAAAAATAAAATAAATTTATTTTTTATTTTTTTTAGTTTTACCGGTGAACGAGAGTCGAGTGAAAAGTTGAAAAAAAAACTCAACCCGAGCTAGAAACTTCGATTTGAGTCCGGGTCGGGTCAAGCGTAGAGCTGAACTGCATTGCACCGACCGGAGTTGAGTGGGGCCTTGGGGGGAGTTATTAAATTAAAGTTAAACTACCAAAAAACAAAAAAGCAACAATGGTTATTAGTTGTTTCCACTGAAAAGCTGAAACCCTCACATTTTATTCTATTCTATTCTATATTTGAAGTACATACGTTTCAGATTTGTGATTTTCGATTTGTGAATGAGCTCTTCGTAGAAGAAACACACTTTCAGTTTACAGTTCAATGGAGTCGTCGTCTCTGAGCAGAAGAAGACCCAATGCAGCACTACTGCTTGTGGTGGTGCTAACGTGCGCCGTGGTGCTGTTGATTCCGACCGGAGTGTCGGCCACTCGGTACTTAGTGGGAGGAAAATACGGTTGGAATCCAAATGTCAACTACACTGAATGGGCTAAGAAACAGCATTACTATCTCGGCGATTGGCTCTGTATGTTTCTCTTCTAATCTCTTTCCTCATCTGTTTTTTTTTTTTTTAGCTATTTAATTAATCTTGCTTTTTTTTTGGTAGATTCTCGAGCTCATTACGAGCAGATCGAGGTCAGTTTTGTAGATTTCCTCAGCTTCTGGTGATTTTTTTTTTTTTTTTTTCGTTTTTCAGCTCAAAATGTTCGTTTTTCTGTTTTTGTTTTCTTGATTTGTATACTACTTTTAATCTTTTAGAACTTCGTTTTTACTAGATCTTTTTGTGCAAGTTAGGTCAGAAGGAGGAAGATTTTGTTCTGTTTTCCAGTGATGGATTGGTAGGATTGTCTTAGTTTACAGTAAATCAAATCTGTTTGATATTTCTGGACACTGATTTTGTAAATTTGGTTTATTTACTTGCTTTAATCCTCTATTTCACTGAAATAGTTTTTTTTTTTTTGGGAAAAAGAAGGGATTCATACTCAAAGACGCTCAAATTTTCTAGATCTCTTCGGTTGGTCACTGATTAATTGAATTAGAGTCGAGAAATTTTGTATTTTGTCTCTGTTTCAATTGTTTCAATTGTATTCTTCACTTTGCAAACTCTTCTGAGCTGTCAGCATTGACACACAAATTAATTGATACGTCAAACTGTAGACGAAAATTAAGCGCAATCTGTGGCACATGGCCATCAGATTTGAGCCTTTTTCCTTTACTAATTTTTCAGACAATTACCACCGTAATTAATGCTTGGCATATGGTTTTAAATGATTCTACAAATCTGATGAACGGACATTAGCAATATAATATGTATCAGATGCCAACAAGTTTACTTAATTTATGTTAATGTCTATGATCTCTTGATATGCAAGGGTTTTTTTATTTATTTTTAAAGCCGCTTGATTATGCATAGTTTGGGTAGTGTTAAATGTTGAGCAATCAATGGTTTATTATGTGTGACTTTTAGCTAAGTCTTTTCCCAAATCTGGTTTCAGGGATAATCTTGTTTATTTCTTCTCTCTGAAGGACTTTTTTATTTATTTGTGACAAGGTGCCGGCCAAGATTCTTTTTGTAAAATCATGACACAAACAAGATAGCCAAAAATTAACCAGGAGATAGGAGAATAGTTTGATTTGTAGAAACTGAAAATGCTTATAAGTTTTGGATGGTGGTTTTTAGCATAGTGAATGGACTTCTATTTCTCTTGATGAGTTTGGATTTTACCCAGGGTTCATTTGAGGAGATTGGATTTTTGATATTATTTGTTTTTTTTTTTTTTCACACAAGAAAATTTTTTCCGAAAGATCACCTTTGATGGACCAATACTAGAAGATTTTTCTGAGAGAGAGGGACCTTTAATGTTCTTTAAGTGTTTTAGCAATGCTCTATGTGTTGTTTTATATGTGGGTCACTTGATTGATGACCTGTTGCAATTAGTGAGGGGTGGGGTGGCACATGGGAGGTACTGAATTTGGTAACTCAGGGGTGGGAGAGAGACTAATTCAAGTCAACAAAATAGGATTAGAATTCTGTCTTACTTAAGAAGATCTTCCATAAATGTTTGTAAAAATGAACCATTGAAACAATCATTTATGTCGGTGGGTGTTTAGACTGTTCGCCCCTCCCTTCCAATTTGAAAACTACGGGTCAAATTTTGCTGTCTCATTCAAGCTGTTTAAACTGTCTGATTTATAGCGACTCAAACATTTTCCATGTACCCTTTGTTTAAAGTAGATTATACTCATAATTCCCAAATTTTTCCCATCTGGGCATTCCCCGTTATTAGTTGACTCAATTCACATTATCATTTAATATATACATAAAAAAACAGAAATTCTGGAATGTTTAACACTCCTTTTCACCCCTCTTTTTTTTCTGGGTCCCCAGTTTTTGTGTATGACAGATCCCAGATGAACGTGTTGGAGGTGAACAAGACGGATTATGAATCATGCAATTCAGATCATCCACTCCACAACTGGACTACTGGAGCAGGAAGAGACGTCGTTCCACTCAACGTGACTAAGCACTATTATTTCATCAGTGGCAGAGGTTTCTGTTTTGGTGGCATGAAGGTTGCTGTTCTCGTTGAGAACCTCCCTCCTCCACCGAAGGCAGCTCCATCGAGCCACAAGAATGGAGCCCCTTCTGGTGGCGCTATTGGAATTCTTGTGGTTCAAGTTGCTCTTGCCTTTGCTGTAATGTGGGCTTTGCTCTCAAGTTTCTAATGGCTCTGGCCAGAGCTAAATTTGTTTGTTTTTTGTTTTTTCCTTTCTTATTGTGGTTTTTCGCGAAACGATTGGGGAGAGCCTTTTGGATATTTAATTGTTTGGGAAGTGATTTTCTTTCTCTTTGGCAGAAAGTTACTTCCAATGGGAAATGATAGTTTTACATTTAAAAAAAAAATATTTACAAGTTCAGAAATGCTTAAACAAAATTATACCCATATTGTTATGGTGAGTAGTGGGTGGTTATTGTTTTGTTTTGTAGAAAAAGAAAAGAAGGTTATTGGACTAATTTGAACTAGTTTATGAACAATTTTATTTTTTCATAAAATAATGTTTTGAGATTTGTTCATGTAAAATTGTGGAATGTTTGTCCTCGCATCACATCTGATGACAACTTGTATTTCTTCTTTCTAATGTCTATGTATATTTTTTGTTTCTGTATCTTTTTTTTTTCTTCACTTATATTTATTTTGATATTCATTAAAATCTGTTTGCATAATTAAAAACATGATATTATTAACAAATATCAAACTCACTGGAATTTCATCCTAGATATATTTATTTTCATTCATAACTAATGCAAAAACATTGTATACTTAAAAAGATTCATCCTTCATATAGATCAAACATATTTTCATTAATTTGTTCTTACCATAATAAAACAATTATCTCTAGCAGAAAAATGAAAAAGAAAAAGAAAAGAAAAGAAAAGAAAAAAAAAGATTAATAATTATGAAGGAATCAAGTGGGCCTAATTTAACACGGGCCGGCGTGATGGGATTATTTTCTAAAAAGAACAAAAGAAAAAGAAAATAACATAATTGAATTGTGTAAATAATTCATCCTATTTGCATGTTAGATGAGTGATATTGGTAAAAACTAACCTATGCTATTAGTCAACAAATATTTTAATAGAGCTTTTTAAAAGTTTTTGAGGGCAGACATAGTTCTACTAGGACACAAATAAATAAGATCCAAATATAATTTTTTTTATAAAAGGGGACAACTACTTCAACCTACCTTTGAGAGATTTGAACTTTTTCAACATGTTAGTTGAAAGAGATATGTTACCAAGATATGATCAACATAGTTTGTAAAGGTATGCTACCACTAAATAAATATCATGTAAATACTCAATATTTTATACAACCTTACTAAGTATATTCAAATCACCTTGAGTGCTATGGAACTAATTTTTCACTGCAACCCGTTTCCCTTTCTCAATATCCAAGTCAAAATTTGAACTTCAGATAGCTATATGAATCATTTTGTCACCTTAATTATCACCTTTCAAGATGATAATTAATTAGGCAAATTGTCAAAATCATTATAACTCAATTGTTTAAGACATCTCCCCTCCCTCGTGTGAGATCGAGGTTCTCCTCATATAAGGCGAGGAGTTAATCTAGTCCTTCATGGGTCTTGTTGTAATCTTTTTTGGACTAGGTATTATTTCTCGTATTAATATTTAAAACTATTCTTGTATTAATGAAATCATCTTGAATGTATCCAATTCAATGCGGGACGGCTTCCAACCTCTCGTACCCTTTTGATAAAGAGAAAGCATGTGGGGTAGCTAATGAGCAACCAGTAAGGCTAAATATAACTGTCCAATCTCAACAGATAAAGGGTATACAATTTGAGCCGTGTTGATTCCGGAATGAGTGCCGGTATCAAAGGTAGGTGTTTAGGGTATTGGGCCCCAAGCCATGTGATAGCCATAGGTTTTATTTCGCCATTTTTATTGAAGAATTAATATATGGTTTGGACACCTCAATCTGACCTCCTCCCATGTGGAGGAACCCTATTCTAAGATACCCTTTTTAATTTGTTGTCCCAATTTTTTTTTTTTTTTAAGGCCATGTGATTCACTTGAAAGAGGAACCTTTACCACACTTTTGTGTGTGGGGTGGGAGGATTTTAATCAATTAAATAGTTGAACTCCAATGTATTGTTTAATTATGTATTCTAACTAATACATGTGTATTATATTGATGACATTGGTGCTTAAAACAAGTCCCAACAAGGACACATGAACTATCATCTGCCCCTTGAGAAATGTGACGGACGAAAATATTAATAATGATGCGAGCAATTTACCATTTTTTTTTAGTTATAAAGATATAAATTTTAAGAAACTAAGGATTTTGGGGAGAAGGAAAAGCTGAGCAAGTGGAATGAGATCGTCCAAGAAGTTAAGCTAGCAACCAATGCATTGGCTACATTATTCCACTTCCATGGATGATCTGTTATCTCACATCTCATCATCAATTCAATAGGACCATCTACCATTATTTCATGATGTTCTAATACTGAGAAATGAATGACAAAACAGAAATTAATAAAAAGCATCATCATCTAGCACATAACCAAACAAATTAATGGACCTCTGCAATCTTCCAGCATTTTCCTTCTTCTCCAATGTTTCCCACTTGCATCACTCATCTTCACTTTTTTTTTTTTTTTTTTTTTTGGGTAATTCAGGTGGTATCCCCCTGAGCCAGCCATCTTCACATTTTTCACCACCCTTAAAACTAATTATCTCAAACTAATTAATAAGGAATATGTTTTAGAGAAATGCAGGTATTGTAGCTGCAATACATCTTGTACACAACAGATTGCATTAAATACAAAAGAGAACTTCATATTTTAACAACTGTAAGAATTATACTCGTTGGTCTAGTGACCAATTGATTGCACATTGTCATCAACTGATTATGTAAACTAAAAGTCCGGTGCACAAACCTCCCACCTATGTAAAGTCATGAGGGACCATTTATTTAAAGAAAATATGTTCCAACTGCCCTCTCCTAAGTCAGATAACAAGCTGAAGTGAAAGGCCATCTGTCTGCAGTAAGTAATCTAAAAAAAAAAAACAGAAAAAAAAAAGTACAAAAACAGATTTCGTCTTTTCTAAGACCATTTCCACTAGTAAGCAGTAAGCAGTATGCGTATGCTTGTTTTGTCTTGATGTTCTGAAAACTAGGAAGCACAGAAACAGATTTAAATCTTTTCTAAGAGCATTTACACAACTACTGCAGACTACAATGGGTGGTGATGGGGACTCACTCTTCTTTCTTCCTTTATCCTAGGATCTCAAAATTCATATCAATAATAAAAGAAATGAAAATATATATTAAGAGAGGGCAAAATAGAAACAAAAAGAATTATCTGCACATTTACCAATATTCTCATGAACAGTAACAAATAGCCTAAGAATAGTTCCCAAATTTTATGGGAGCCGTACCACAACAATCTCCATGATCCACTAAGCTAATAATCACCAACATGAATACACAGCAGAAGTAAAAAATATGGGGGGACCCGAAAAAGAAACATAAAAAAAGGAAAATAGGCAAAATTATATATTTTGTTGAAAGGATTATAATAAAATGGGACGCCTTGCAAAAGAACCAAATTCAGCCCATATTCACTTCCTTCTATGCGCATTCTTGAGTCAGCAATTCCAATCGTGTTCAGTGTTACCCTTATTCTTTGTTGCCAGAGCCTTGGTGCTATTAGCACCAAGAAAGAGGAAAGCATCAAATACCCTTGTTGGCAAGACAAAAATAACGACCCTTTTTGACCAAAAAAAATTGAAGCATGGATTGCTATGATACAGAACGAAAGAATGTCTCTTATGTGCCTTCCAGTTATGCAGGAACAACTCTGCTATCAATTAAGAGGGAGAAGTATCCAGATCTGACATCCATACCTGCATCGCCAAATTCTCCTTTTCTCTTTCAATGAATCATGCGAGAGCTTCCAGCCATAAAACTAACTGTACCCATCCCATTTATATATATATATATATTGTCTCAACTTAGCTCGTCTTTTTTTTTTTTTTTTTCATTTTGCCTCCTTAGTTCATCTGCTATGGTTCCAGGATGTGACAGTTTCTTACGAAGTCATTCGAATAATTGACATATTTTGTCCAAAACGGCCGAAGATGCTCAAAGCCAATTTCTAGCCATGGTTTAGATTGACCGTTGTAGTGGATTACTGCAGCTTTCTTCAGACCCTCAACATTGGTTTTATTCTGGTAGCCCAGGCCTAGCATGTGCCAAGATGGATCAATTGGTTGCACATGGCCTTTGAACGCAATTAGTGCAGGTGGCAGTGTGCCAAGTTTCCACATTGTCAAGTTTGATATCAGATTCTGCACCAGGAAAAATACCCATCTTATCTGATAACCTATCATACTTGCAAAACAAAAAAACAAAAAAACAAAAAAAACAAAGAAAAAGAAACAAAAGACGACTAGACATCAACAAAAATTCTGATCAGATCTGCATAACTGTATCTAAAAAAAAAAAAAAACAAATATGCTAATTCGAGTGAAAGCAACAGAGTGAAAACATTATTGATGAACTCATTGTTCATGCAATATTGAGAAAAAACCAGCCAGATTTAGCAACAAATTGGAGTACCTATCACAAAATTCCTATAGTTTACAGGTAACTAATACAAGATTCAGATGGACTGCATATATGATACAGCTAGATGGAAGAAGTAAATGAATGTAGATCTGAACTTACCTCCTTCAGCCAGGAATGATATGTGTCTCTTATTTTTGTCCTTCTCCAAGCACGAAGATCAAAGATGTTCATCCCATAGGCCCATGCACATTCATTGGGGTCTAAATTCTTTGAAATGAGGGGATGAGAAAAATTGAAGTAATTCTTGAATCTCTTGGACATTACCCATTCATCTTCCCCTCGGCAAGTCTCCACGGCCCCATTAACCTTGCCCCCAAGATCAATGTCCCATAGGGGTGATAGGTCACGCTGAATTACAACATCATCATCTAAGAAGACCACCTTGTCGAGGTTTGGGAATAGCTGCTTGTATACATAAATGATAATCAGTATGATTCCACAACAAATACAGCACAGAAAACATAAGACATTTCAAAAGGACAATATACAAATATTTAGGACAGACCAAATAAATCACAGCACTTTGCTTTCACATTACACAACTACAAGCTGACCTAATCTTATGTATTGTATTCTACCACTAACTTCTGACAAGGAAAACATTATTTGGTTCTAGTAATCCCACCAAAAAGAAACAAGAAAGATCAGATTGCTCTTCCTCCCACGCTCAATCTCTCAAAATCACCCATTTTGTAATTCATTCTTTCCCAATTGCTCATTACATTTTCTTCCGCAACTTTTATAGATTCAACTAGCTAGCGTGGCATGGACTCCTTAGGAATTCTTAAAATGTAAATATCAAGAAACTCATTCCACAAAGAATTAGATAATATTTAATTTGAACTCAAATTATCATTCCATGAAGAATTAGATAATATTTAATCTGAAGTCAAATTACCTGTGGAGAAAAAGTAGAGAATGAAAAGTCAAGTGCTCTCCACTTACCTCTGGAAGATATATCCGGAGATGATTGAGAATTGAAATGTACTTGGGACTTCTGGCCTGTAACTTTGAAGCAAATTTCCTTGGAGTGATATCACTGAGATTGGCCCCAGCAATGTGGTTTCCATGGTAGTAATTTCTAATTCCATGATAGCTCTCTACAGCTTCGAGAACAGGTACATTTTCTCTTGTTAGCCAATCAAACTGGTGAACGCCTTTCACTTCAATAATGGCTGGGGAGTTGGGATTCAGTGCAAACCATGAGTGCATTCCCGCATAAGTTTTTTTGTCAGTAATAACATGAAAGACGATCCTTTCAGGTTTTATAGCTGATTGGACAGTAGAAGTGACAACAACAGAAGCTGCTAGGATGTTGTCAGTTGCCACGATGAAGTGATGGTATGAGTTATCAGACAGCAAAGGAAGGAGCTCTGGCGATGGTAACTGTCTACGTGCATGAGCATTGGAGGAATACTCATCCGTCAAACGCAAAGAGAGACAATGAATGCCTTTTGGAATGGCACTTGCAGCGAAATGTTTGTTCATCAACTCCGCAAATTTGGATGCCCTTATCTCTCTGTCAAATTTCTCCATCTGCATAGATAATACTTCAGTTGAAATTCACACACACAAAAAAAAAAGAGCATCAAAGGACACAACTGAGTAGATAATACATCATATAGTAATATTTTTAAATGCAATTGCACGCACATTGTAACTATGAATCCTTCTAGTTCACCTAATCAAGTGATCATCAAGGTCCCTCTTATGGGTCATCAAATGATGAGTTGAGTAACATTTTCTAGCAGAGAATGAAAGCAGAAAAAAAACAAAAAAAAACAAAAAGAATCATCTTGGCCTCCACTCACTGGAAGGCCCTTTAACTATTGATGTCCCTTTGAATTCATTAATAACCAAAGTACAATATACTTGACAGTAGGATGGAAAAATAAACACAATTACTCAGATGTTTGGGATTTCTTCCTTGAGAAGAATGACTTGAATTAGAAATTCCAGGTCCACAAATGAACTCCTAAAATGCCTGAAGTCTTAAGCACTCCTTTGAGAAAGGCCAACAACAAGTTTGGAGTGGGAAAAAAGAAATCTTCCAAAATGTAAGGAATGGATATGACATTCTTGAAGTGGAATATGGAATAATGATACAATTCTTTAAAGCTTTTGTTGTGTTTTCCTCTTCCTCATAAAACATCTCATACTGGTTTTCATGAAACATCACAAATCAGCAAAAGTATTCCATTTCAATTTTCAAAAAAGAAATCCTCTTGTCGCTTCTGCTTCAAAACTTGATCATACAAGATTCATATGACATGTTTGGGGAATCATTAAAAAAAGAAACAAAAAAACAAAAAATGAAAAAACAATCACAGTCGAAAGCACAAAACAGACACAAGAAGATAACAATATTCAGAGAAGAACTGCATAACCTACAGATACGGATATAAGCAATGATGCACTAGCAGAAAGATTGATGTTCCTTGAACTAACAACACTAAAATAATTTGTTAGGAGACTGAGATTCTCTTGCCATTTGGAGAAAAGTTCCAACCTACAGAAAGTTTTGAGTCTTGTGCTTTCAGATCAGAGAGCTAATCCCCATGCACATTAGGATCAAATTCTTCATTTGCCAACACCCTTGACCACCACCAGACCCGACTCCCAACCCAGTGATTTATTCTCTTTCTTATTCTGTCAAGTTTTAACTTTAGACCTTGAATGCCTTAGAACATCCCAACACTGCAAAATAATAGAAGGTAACTCCCTAGATGATGTTTCGGCTATAGGCTCATTTATGAATAGAGTCATTATCAGGCTATCAGGAATCTGCACTATGCAAGTTCAATAAGGTCATTTAATGCATTGCTTCCATATCATCCTGTCAAGACCCAACAGCATCTAACAAACCCAAAAATTAACTAAACCAAAGTATTCAAGAGAAAATTTGATGCCCACCCTGTTCAGTTGACTATGAGTATCACTTTCACATTCCCATAGAAGAGCCAACACCCTATCTCACCAGAGAATACTTCCACCAATGTTTGCCAGCACACAAGCATATGGAAGCATTTGCTCCTAGTGAAGTTGCCAGACCTTCAGTTTCACTACTTCACCTCCCTACTTCCTCCATGAGCAATGTTATCGTGGAATGCTATGTAAACTATTTAGTAGAACTCAAATGAGCCGCGTACTATGTATCTGCTCTATGGTGACTATGTCAATGGCATACTTTCTAGACACCTCCAGTCTATCTCCCGTTCGACTCATATGAAGGATCTTTGGGCCTTTCAATGGCTATGCAGTTGACAATTGAGAGACTGAACAGGAACAATCTACTCTTGTTTGCCCCTTGAACTATGGTCAAGTGTTGGTACCATGGTGACCTAAGAAGAAGCTTTAGCTATTAAGGCTCCAACAAACTTTACATTCCAACAAAGAAAATAATTATTATTTGCCAGGGAGCTAAGACAAGAAAAGATTTTTGTGTGAGTGACACATGACAAGCACACTTACAATCAGACCCGGGAACCAAGTTGGTCAGGGATGCTTTTTCACTGTTAATACTGCAGATCCAATCAGAACAAGTATCATTATTGCTTCAATGCTGATACAGTTCTCTTAATAACTTCAACATAGATGTTCCATCATAAGACAATTCTAGTTGATCAAATAGCGTTATTGCAAATGCATATAGTTTCAAGTCCACATCAATATCATGATGTCTTCCACCAAAAATATTAACCCTAACAAAATGTATGGTCATGGGATACCCGACCTCACCTAGAAAATCAGCCCACCAACCCATTTTGCAAAGCTAGCAGGCTAATTAACCCATGGAACCATAAAAGGAGTTAAATTAGAACATACAACACATTACATTTGAAGAAATCCTCAGAATTTCAGCAATTCAAGAATTTGGACAAATCACAAAGCCACCGTTATTTCATTATTCTGATGATCCCCTAAGGAAGCACATAGCTCCAAATTGCACACCACATGGATCTATATCAAGACTAAGTACTTTGAGTATAGTAGCCTATGCAATTAAGATAATCCTAGCCTACGATTACCAAAGGCACTGCAAAGGAAAGCAGTTTCCGATGATTTTGGATATACAAGGTTGACCTCTTTCTTTGCAGTCAACTTCTACATGGCAATGAATTCAACACCGATCATATAAAATCGCTAATAGTTCAATATACACAGTCTCTAAGAAGACTCAGTACAAGATTGTGAATCAACAACATAATTTAAACCTGTGACCTCTAGGTTAGAATGCATCAACCTCAACCGTTGCAACAAAGCCCGCCCTTCAAGATAGTGAAATCAATAAGGCACCTTTTACAAGACTCCCTATAGTATGCGTCATTTTAGTGCTAAATGTAGTTCCTGATTGACAGGACATTTAATCTAGCTGAGTGCACAAAAATATTTATCTAGTCAAAAGGAAAAGTTTGTATACACCAATTCTCGCTTTTCTTCTTCTTCTTGTGCATCCATTTCCCATGCTTATCAATTCTCTCAAATATGTCCAGTAAATAAATGTGGGGGCTTGGGCAAACTTTCTTTGACAATTTATTAAATGTGTACATATGCAGGAGATAGTTTGGCTCAATTCAATTAGAACCAACCAGAAATCACATGAACCCATATGAAAGCCACCACTTTTCGGTGGCATGCGAGAGAACATGTTTGAAGATCAAATCAACCAACTACAGAGTAAAACATCTAGATGTAGATGGCCAATCATGGCATATGGCCCAAATAAGTTTTTAGTCCTAATCATTAGTAAAGTGACGAAGTTTCCTTTATTATGCTTTTTGGCTTCTCATCTTGTTCTTATAGAAAAAGTAGCCTCACCCTAATCTGATTAAAGAACTTTGATTATGATTATGACGACAATGATAGTAATCATTAAATATCATAGTACTCTTCTTTAAGCATTACTTTGTGTAATAGAAAAGTTTCAGACTTACAAGAATGACTATGTGGTTTCAACTTTTAAGTTCTAGGGTCAGCCACTTTGGGCAAAAAGTCCACGGTCAAAACCATAGTCATCTATAACATCTACCTCCTGAGGCCCCATATTGGTGGTACTGACATTGACAATATACCTTTAACTCCTATATGGGCAAGTGTCATGCTAATTGACCATATCATTGGAAAATGCTTCCAAAAATAAAGGGTATATCATAATAGAACAATTAGTGGAACTTAAGGGTGTTGTTTGGCAACTCTGCTTATAATCTCCAAAATGTAGAAGTCAGTAAAAATCTTCCCTTTGGGCAAATGTATTGGCCACCTATATTTCTAATAAGAAGTAGAGGTATAACCTCTAAAAAAAATAATGCAAGATTTTTTGTTTATTATATTGAAACTTAAACCTCTACTACAAATAAAGAATGAATTTATAGTGGAAGTAGATCTTAGAAAGGAAGAGAAAAAAAAAACTTTGAGAAAAGGTAAGGCTTAAGAATGATCTGATCAAATATGCTTAGGGATTGGAGCTTAGAAGATTTTTCATGCAATAGAATTAAGCAAAACAGGACCTTATCCTATCAAACCTGTATCAAGTATGCAGCATGCTGATGATACATCCTCTAAAACCAAAAATGAGGAAATATTTATTTAAGGCCTCGTAAAGTTAAGCTAAAAAAACATAGCTTATGACGTCTACTTTCAATTGAAAAATAAGCTTCTAAGTACTGGTCTACTAATCTTACCACTGGTACAATTCCTGGGATAGACTGCATGAGATTGGGAACCATCAAATAAGAATCTAAGCTTTCACAATTGTGTTTTGATTCAAATATGTGAGTCTTATAATTCTTCACTTGATACAGAGGTAAAGAATTTAAGGAATTTGACACTAGAATCCTAGAACTTCAAGAAATCCATAGCACAAGAGAAATTATGAAATATTTCAATTCATATCGGAGTCTTACAAGTTACAACTAGAGCAATTTGAAAGAATTTCAAAAATAAAAAGTTAAAAATGTATTAAGTAGTCTATTGACTGTCAATGGGAATGTGAAAAACTCTAATTTACATTATTTACTCTCAATTTATTTTCCTACGTATTAATGTACAAAATATATTGTTATTAGTTACAGCTTCTGAAGTCACTTCCTAAGTATTTAAAGAATAATATAAGCACATAACATAATCTACTATATAGACTGATATTTGTATGAACCTCATGAATAATGAGATCTAATTCTGATTTGCCAATGATTCAATTTCGACGCGAAACTTTAATAATGGCGTTTGCAATGGAAACAGCTCCATGTGAAATTTTGAAACATACCATGGCTTTTAATCGGATGGCAAATGTTTTGGCATCATATTGGTTATTTTTCATCTCAGAAACGAGTTGACTGAATGACTCAGGCAGCTTTAAGCCATCTGAAATTTCTTCGGAATTCACTTGGTCGAGGATCTTGTATAAATCTCTGACAAGCCTCTGCACAACCACGATACAAGGATCCAGGTCAAGAAAAAACACGAAAGAGGAACAGTCACTTATCATTTGCACATTGCATAAAAAAAATGTAATAAGAAACACAAATATATTTACCACTGAATCATCACTCCTACCAAGAAGCCTCGGTCCCAATCGCCTTCCCAGACAATCTAAAACAAACAAAAGAAGCAAGAACGAGGATTAGATCATCATCACACCACCAACCCAGGTAACATACCACTATTATTTTCATGGAAAGGAAACACATAAAATTAAGCAAAAGTATCAGTGCGGTTCCCTACAGATTGAATCAACTGAATTGTTTGAGGAAATCAATCCATTAGTCATTGTTGAATTATCTTATCACAGATACATTGAATAAATAACAATTTCAACAATAATAACTATGCCTCGAACTCAAAAAGAAAAGGTCTGAATCTTGTACCAAAAATTTATAGGCAAAAATTGAAACTCTACAAGTAGGGATAAAAGACAAATCAGAAGTATTACAGGAGAGCCAATATTCCAAATAAAATTATTATTTAATCCACACAAACAAGCACATTTGCAAATCATTTTGAGATCTGACACACGGAGGAAGAAAAAAAAAAAAAAAAAAGAGCTTAAGCAATAACCTTAATAAGAATGCAGAATCAGGGAAACAAACGTAAAGTTTTGAAAAACAAATAAATGAATAGATAAAAAAAAAAAGATCCATCCGAATTCAAAACTAAGCAAACATATTCAAAACTGTAGTGTTTTAGGGAAAAAAAAAAAAAAAAAGGCATTCAGAAACATAGCAAAACCAAACGAAAGATCTATTTCTCTTCTAGATCCCTTCACCATTTCCCCCTACCTCAACCAACTCATATTCAATCCAACAAAGCAGAGCAATCCATAAACGGAAAACAGAAAAAACAGCTCAACCTAAACCAGAAAAATAAAAAATTTAATTGAAAATGAATCAAATTGCACCAAACAACAGATAAACAGCCTCATTGTACATGGTCTCCGCACAGATCTCATTAGAAATGATGAGAAGATCTGGAAAAAGAGCGTACCGAGAGAGGAGCACTTGTTAACGCCTTCAAGAGTGACGACGGCAGTGAGAATGAAAACGAAAGGCAAGAGGAAAGCGAGAATAAGAATGGAGTGAAAGAGAGTCCTATAAGATATGTGGCGAGCTGCGACCTTGATCTTCATGAAGTCGATGAAGCCATTGGTGCTCGAGATCGTGATGCTTCTCATGCTAGGAGACAAATGAATCTGCATCGTCCTCCTTCTCTCCTTCTCGTCTTCGTCTTCAACAGCGCCACCAAAACCCCTCCTCCTTCCTTAAAAATAACACAACGACGACTCTGTCTACTACAATCTAAACAATCCAACATCAACCTCACCATAATCAGATCCAACAACACTGGCAAAATGATGATGAGGAAGAGAAGTACAATAGATCCACGATGCCACCACTGCTACTACTACTACTACTCTCGTTTTCTCCTTCTTCTTCTTCTTCTTCCAACGCCCCAGCATTGAAGATTCCAAAATGGCTGTTTTTAATTAACCCCAAAACAAATAAATAAAGATTATTATTATTTGTGATTTTCTTTGATCAAATTTGAGCTGCTTCTGCTGATGTTGATGATGATGACGACGACGACGATGACGATGATGATGATGATGATGATGCAGAGATATCTTATTTGGAGGAAGAAAAAAAGAAAATTAGCAGAGAATCCTCTCTTCCATGGAGAAGAGAGAAAAAATGGGACCCTGTTTTTCTTTTGCACCCCACACACCTTTTTTTCTCTTTCTTCCTTCTTTCCATCGACCGATCTCTCTCTCTCTCCTCTTTCTCTCTCCTTATTGTTGTAATTATTATTAAATCTTTTTTTTTTCTTTCTAACGTGGCTTCTGGAGTGACATAATAAAACTCATGTCTACGGTGGCAGTCTCTGACGACAAGTGTTCCACGTCAAACCTTAGGTGCGTTGTATGAAGCTTCCACAAATGAGATTTTTTCCATGGTTTTAATTAATTAATAACAAGGCAGGAATTTGACGTGGTCAATCAATGTCTAAATTTAAAAAATAGATATAAAAATAACTAATATTAATTTTAGAAATTAATATATGGGATTGATTCATTGCCCCATGTCATAATAGAAAGTGATATCGGAACCATCGGTTTTGGGAATTATAACTCAATTTGACTTGTATTATTACTATTATGTGTCATAACGTCTAGATCATTTGTTAGAATTTCTCCATCGGAATAAAAACTGATATGAACGCGATAAATAGGGGAACTTGTGCCACAGCAGTCATGGTTTCTGGAACGTAGGCGTAGCTCCCAGAAATAATAATACTAATAATAAAATGAAACAAACTTTTTGAGTCAAAACCGCGTTCTTGGCGCGTTGGAGAAGAAATTGGGAAAATTGAGGGTTTGATATGTCAGTTTAGAGGAGGAGAATGGAAGGACCCAAATTCAGGATGCCCCCCTTCCCCCACAGAATATTATGGGAGAAGACACTTGGATTTATAAAAATAGATAGTCTTTTAATGACTTTGGGATTTATGGCTTATTTTGAGAATTTTATTAAAAAAAAAATATTATAGATTTAATTAATTGTTCAATTTTTTTTTTCAATTACATGTAAAAGTTGTCTCAATCGTCCTACATGTAAGGCTGGCTCTAGTTTTCTTTGACAAGTCAGCTGCAAGTATTATATTAAAAAATAAAAATTATTTAAAATCTTAGAGCACATGATTTTTGGTTAAGAAAACAATCTGTTTTTGAAATCTTTTGAAGCAAACAAGATCTTAAAAAATATTTTTAATTCATGGTCACTTAATCCAATTCTTATATTTTAACTTTAAGTATAATGAGAAATGTTTATCTAATTACAATAAATATAATTTGAAGTGTAACTATCGTACCTGTTCATCGAATTATTTTTTACATACATTAAGATATATAATATACACACATTTAATAGACATATATATATAGTTATACTTAAAATTATATTTATTATAACTTTTTAGAGAGTAAACAAACAGTTACTAGCTATTTATTACAATTTAGAATATTCAAGACTCACACTTAACCTTAGTTACACGCTTGTATTATACAAGCAGAATCAACCTGCGTATTTGCAAAAATTTTAATTAATCTCTACTAACATAGCGCCACCGTAACTCAAACTCAGAACTGTTAATGTCGGACACTAAATGTCCCTCCTTAACGAACCAACCACTTTAGAGCCCCTTGGCAATTATATTTATTATAATTAAATTAGTATTTTTCAAATATAATAGTCATTGAATTGGGATTCAACTTAAATTAGGCGAGCTAACCGAACTCAAATTGTTTCGAGAAGCTTAAAGCAGTCAATATATATTGCTAGTAATCAAGGGGCACAAACAACCCTTTCTTCTTCTTGTTTTTGTTTTCTTCCTCTCTTACAACTTGACACCTTTTTTTCACTAGTGAAGGGGTTCAAGTCTTTTACCAACAAAATGTTGGGGTAATCTTGGTTAATTGGTTCTCGTGGCCATGGTTTCTGGGTCATGTATGGCTAGTTCCTTTCCGAGTGCTCATCTAATGAGATCCCGATTTCTCTAAATACACAAAAAAGGGCATGTCTTAAGATACAAAATACAAGTATTAATTATCTAAATATTTCATCATAGGTAGTATATATACCTGCAAATTATGCAAAATAATAATAATAATAATAATAAAAAGACATTGTACAACCATGACCTGAACTCGTGCATCATAAATTTGTCTTGTTAAAATCTCAAGGAATGGATTTGTGAATTTCACAAAAAATTAATATTTTTCATATTATTATCTATTTTGAATTTTTAAGAATTTCCGTCTTGTACTTATATAACATGTCTAGCTAGTTATAAATAATAATAAATATATCAACTTATTTTGTAAACTTTATCTAAAAACTAGTGGATGACTTGTGTGGTTATATAATTGTAAGAGTAATGTTTGACTAACATACTTGACAAATATATTTTATAGTTGACATTATTCTGAGAGTTGTTAGATTGCCTCAAATTACGTGTTAATATGTGATTTGAGACGATCCAACAATTTTAAAATGACAATGTCAATAAAGTGTGTTTGCTAAGTATATTTTTAAACCATTTTTTTAATTTTAAACATATATTTTTTAATTTTTTTAATTTTTTAATTTAGTTCAGTTTGGTTTATTTCTTTATAGTCCATGTATATGTCCAAATGATTTATTGTAAATCTACAAATGTTCCTCTCCACTCTCATGTAAAATCCTTGTAATTAAATAAGATCTCATTAATTAATTAAGAAATTTCTTTATTAAAAATTACAAATAGTGTTACCAAAATATCCACTAATCCAATCAACCAAAGAGTAACCTCAATATATAGATTATGAATGAAGAATCTTGAATTATTTCTTTTATTAAGATTTTATCAATATAAAAACTAATAGTCCAATCTATTAACATCAGATTAATTTTCAGTGAAATATAATTTGACCATTTAATGCATGCTTATTTCTTAAAAAATCTAATAAATGTCATTAGGGTATGTACTGGCGATGCAGATTGACGTGCAATTTGCGATTTTGATTTGTTTATTGCCTTTTCCAATGAGGATCTTTAGACATTTCTAAAGATAGATTCAGGACTTTCGTTTAAAACTCTTCATGACTTCTTTCTATAAAACCACCGGAAACAAACAATCTCTAGACAAAGTCAGTGCTAATATATATTTTAAAAAAAAGACATAGGACCTCTTCTATAAAGCAAATCATCGTTGTCACTATCATTATCATGACAACCTTTTATCTTAGCACCTCCAAATATTACCTATCATATTTTGAGTAGTATTGTTGCTATTAAGAGCGACTTCAAAGGTCCGTGCCACCCTACCCATGTGACGAAGACAAAGTAGTATTAACCCAAGTGCAAGAAGGATGGCAAGCTTCAAGGCCTGTTTGAAGGTGTTCTGCACAAGACTAAGCATCGATCCAAAATTAGTTTGGATAGAGGAGAAAACATTCACAAAAACTTTCATTCTTAGCATAGATTGGGACAAAACGGATTGGCTTATCAAAGTATCAAAGGATTTAAAATTGGATGGGAGTGTAAAGAAATCTTTTAAGGGAAGAACTAGAGTCGTTATAATGGAAAATTTGGGCAACGAAAGAGGGGTTATCATCAAGGTGTCAAAGGTGGAGAGTGGGAGATCCAAAGTTGTTATCGTTCTAGTGGAGAATAATGAATGGAAGAGCTTCGGTGAATGTCTACAAAGGACAATGTATGCAAAGGGTGACGTCTCGTCAATGCATAGAAAGGGTGCTAGTAAGGAAAAAGCTAGTCCCCTCGAGCATGATTTACCAGATCCTCCTACACCTAAGGGGAAAGCCAACGTAGGTGAGCCAACGAGCATTGGAGCCTAGTTGTGGTTGTTTTTAGACACTTTATCTCTCACCATTGGAAGGACATCCAGAATGAAATTACTAAGTTCTTCAAACGTCCGACCAAACTTTCTATCATGGCTGACGATAGAGTTATAGTGTGGCGTTGGAGTTTAGCGAAGTCATGACGAGTGGGTTGGGGTGGAGGGCATCCCTTACGAATGCAGTGATCTAAATATGGAAAAACCTTATAATCTGCGTCATCCTACTGCTGCAAAGGACCTTTAATTTTGGCAAGAAAAAAAGACAAAAGATTCATAGGATGAAGGCAAAAAGGTGTTTTTTGCCAACAATAACACATCATCATTTAATGAAAGGAGACGTGTCGATTCAAACAATGGACATGTGCAGCCGTCACACTACCGAGTGGCAAAATGGCCAAAGTGTCAGAGGTCTCCTCAGTCGAGGATTATGCGATCTGTTGATGTGGGGTTCAGTAAAGGCATAGCGGCCCAAGAACAAACCCCTTCCCTATCCAGTATGGTTGGGCCCAGTGCTACTCATAGTGATAGCGTAGCCCATAAAGATGTAGACCTCAGTAACGGGGCCCATCATGATGGGGCCGATTCTACTAGAATTATGGGGAAGCCCACGTTCCATGGATCTGACGAGAGGAGAACCTCACTTAACGTTGGACAATTAAGCTCGAACACTATTAACACGATCAAGCCTGGTCTCAAAGAGCCTCGTGCATCATTTGTTCGAAAAGGGGAGATTGAATTATCTTTGGGTGATTGGCTAGCATCTAATTGCTTGCTGAAAATGGCTGAGAAGGGTGTCATCTGTTGCAGTTGTGGTGGTGGAGCATCTCGGTCGGTGTCCTCTCGGTGGAAAATGAAGATTCTATGAGCCAAGGCTAACACTATCAGATTAGTGACTCACTAGTTGATTAACGAGAATGAAATAACTATCTATCTAGCGGATGTGGACGAAGGATTTGTGGTTGAGTCAAGTGACGATGAGGTGGTGCTTGCTAACTCATTCCCTGCGATAACCCTCGAAACCGGTGGTCAGGTACACTCGACCCCTTCAAACTTGGTTTTGGATAATGCTTATCTTAATGTGAAGGCTTCCCCCCATCCCCTTCAAGATTTAGAAACATCTCTACCCAACCCTAACAATGTAAATGACCTGCCATCCCAAAACCTTGTCATTCTCGTTCTCTGTGATAATGCAGCTAGTGTTCCAGCCACCTATCGAAATGTTCTCGACAATGGGGTAAGGTCTGATTCTCCTAGTAGGCAGGCAACCCATTATCAACAAGTTCTGAGAATGTTATGCAAGAATGTATGGGCAGGATGAATTTGACAGCTAGTAGGGCACAACGGAGTCTGGTGTTAGAATGTATCAAAAACTTCAAAAGGTCAATTAACAAAGATTTTCTCAGTAAAGGTTTGATTTCCAGAAGGAGCAGTTTGGTTTCCAAATTAAGATACTTTCATGGAATGTTCGAGGGGTGTGGAGCAAGTGCAAAGAGAATGATTGTTAAAAGGCTGATTTGCAGAGAAAACCCGTATGTCATTATTGTACAAAAAACAAAGTTGGGAGCAATTGGTAGAAAAATTGTAGGTCAGTTGTAAGGATATAAATTCAAGGGTTGGGTTGTTATCCCTTAAGAGGGTTCATCAGGCGGAGTGTTGGCGGCATGGGACACCAGATCAATTGAAGTCACAGAAAGCATAGTTGGTTCTTTCTCTGTTTCGGTGAAGATAAAAAAGGATGACAACAAGGGGTGATGGTTAACCGACATTTATGGTTCGTCCTCCTATTATCAGGGCCAGAATTTTGGATGAGATAGTTGGGCTTAGCACTCTTTATGGTGTCAGATGGTGTGTTGCGGGTGACTTCAACACCACTAGATATGTAACATCCCACATTATTTGAATAAATAATGAAATGAATAGATTAAACAAATAAGGTGATTTGTGCATGCTATGTAGGTGTCTTAATTCAGCCACCTCATGTAGACATGAGTTTGTGCATGCTATGTAGGTGTCTTAATTCAGCCACCTCCTGTAGACAACTATTAGTTTGTGCATGCTATGTAATAGACACCTAGTAGCTTGTTGGCATGATGGATTAGCCACTTGTTGATTTGTTTGTGTGTTGGCAACTAGGTGAAAGTGGTGGCAAGTTGAAATCAGCTCATTTTGGCACATGTTGGCTTGTTGGCAACTAAGTGGAAGTGTTGTTGACCTTGCTGCAAGTGAGGATAAGAACTTGCTGGAGCATGTTCTAAAGGAAAAAAAAAAAAACAAAGAGAAGAGGAAAGAAAGACAAGGAAAGAAATGGGTGCTTGAAGGCTAAAAACCAGGTAATGAATTTCATTAATGAATTTCTCTCTTCAACTTGTCTAATATATGTAACATGCAAGTGATTTCCATGGCTAGAAATGAAGCTAGAAAGTGAGTGTTTGATGATCATTTCACTGATTTCTAGTAAGTAAGTTGTGGTGTTTTGATGATGTTTAATGGTTGAACTCATTAGAGATTTATCACTAGACAATTGGTGAGTGTGGATATGTTTAACACACTAATTTTCAGAGATTAAATTGGTGATGAAAATGGGAAATTTTCATGGCTGAATTTACAGATTTCAAACCTGATTTTAATAACTGAATTCTACTATTTGATAAAGTTATTTACTGGAATTTAGTCTTGAATATTTGGTGACCATTTTGATGATTAAAAACACTGATTTTTATGGGTAGAACATGGTGTTCCAGCCATGTTAAAACAGGGTTTTTGGAACCCAATTTGAGTGATCATTTGTGGTCTTTTATTATGTGTATTGATTGGCAATTGATTATGGATGTGATGGGTTGATGTTTGACAGAAATTGGAATGCTAAATTTCTGAAATTCTTGGTTGATGATGATTCATTTGATGACTAATGAATTGAACAAGTGCTGGAAATTTAGAAAATTGGGCAATGGCAATACATTGGTAAGTTGTTCAATGATAGGTTTTGATCAAGTTGATGGGTAATTGGCTGAAAATTTAGTGCTGGAAATGTTAGAGCATTTGAAGAATGCTTAGGTAACTTGCTTAGGGATAAAATTGATTAACTTATAGAGATGGACATTTTGTGTTCATGGTGATCAAATGAATACTTTGATCATGTGCTGAAAATTCTATCTTAGTAACTTAAATGGTAAGGGAATGGGTTATGGATACTTGGTAATTAATCAAGTGATTAAATTCATTTTTCTAGAATTCATTTGTATGTGTGTAATGTGTAATTTGCAATGGGTGGCTTATGACTTGGATGAGGATTTGTGAACACAATTGAAGTATTGGTGAATTGGTGAAAACTTGTGGACTTAGGCAAAATTTTGTGATTTGTGAGTATTTCTCACCTTACTTCTCCATGTATAGCATTGTATATATATGAAATTGAATTCTTGAATGATATGCATTATATTATATATGTGCATTGTATTTATGATCATGAGCACGGATTTTATGCATTAACATGGCCTTAGGTATTTCGGATTAAATACCTTGGCGTTGGATTTCTTTCTATTTACTTGTTCTTTAGGGAAAAGTGCCTTGTGAAAAGGACTTTTCGAATCACTAAGGAATGTAAGGGTAGAAGGATTAGTTGGATAACGTGTTGGTTTGAACCCATGGCGCAATGGGGGAAATGTAGGCAATGTTATCCTGATATGACCTCCTGTTGAGGCTTTTCTACATATCTTTTATGAAAATGATGCATAATTATATCTTTAATTTGGAAGCATGAATCATATATTTTCTTAATGCATTTCAATTTACCAATGTTATTTCAAGTAACATACATGTTTTACATAAGTGCATATGTGGAGATTTTTGTGAAAAGTATTCACTGAGCTAGTTGAGCTCATTCCATTTTCCCTTATATTTTTCAGGATCAGATCGTAAAGGAAAGGGCAAGGCTTAGAGTTGGTGTAGCTTGCCTTACTTCTTGTTGATGTGAGTTTTGATTTGTACATAAGGAAAATAGTAGAAGATATTTGTGTTTTGTTTTGTTAGTGTATAATTATCACAGATACTATGATATATAACATATAGTTTGTGAGAAAATTTTGATATGTATATGCTAAATGGAATAATAATAAAATATCCATGTTTATAGTAAGGATAGTCGAATCTTGTGGATTGGGTCAATGACCTCATATTCTGGATGATGATGCCATATCTCGGTATTTAATTCAACTATCCTGATCATATACATATTATGTCTTTGGATCGTATGTAACCTTCTGAGTAGAGGCTTATCAGTGCCTCAGGTTTGTCGGGTTGTGACATTCTCTGGGGTACTGTGCCGGTCGTGACGTCACCCGGGAAGGGGTCGCGACAATATTGGTATCAGAGCCTGAAGTTGAGAATATCGACGTTCAAGTTATAAAAAACTTTAAGAAAGATAAAAGCTTTAGAATATTATGTTTTTATTGTATGGGTATTATATGGGTAGTTAGATTATGAATAATGCTATCCATAGTATGCTACCGTGCCTGACGTATTTTGCCATTAAAATTTCAGCTTTTTGAAGAAGGGCAAAATCAGGGTTAGTAATGGACCCTAGCGATCAAGATAGGCTGAAGAGGTTGGAGGAAATGGTTACTATCCAGCAGCAGTAGAATGCTCAACTTTTTGAGATGATTACTAAGCTACAACAAGACAGGCCACGTGTAGATGCACCTGCTGTTCAGGGTGTGGGCACTAGTAGTGTTGGTGCCATGGCTGTCACTCCTCCTGCTGAAATTACTGTACCGACTCCTGAGTCTGGTGAAGACGTTGAGGAGAAGAAACGATACGAGAAAGAGATGAAAGCATTCAAGATACGAGAACCTCCAACATTTTCAGGCAGTTTGAAGCTTGAGGATGCTGAGAGTTGGATTCAGCGCATTGAGGTCATCCTTAACGATATGCAGGCTCTAGACAGAGACAGAGTTCGTCTGGCTAGATTTAAGTTGGCTGATGCGGCTGATAAATGGTGGGAAACTACTCAGAGATCTCTTGGTGAGATCAAAACTTGGATGAGATTTAAGGAGTTGTTTTATGCTACTTACTACCCGCGATCAGAGGTTGATCGGAGACGAAATGAGTTCATTCAGTTGACCCAGGGTAGTAGATCAGTTCGAGAGTACGAGCATGAGTTTACCAGACTCTCACTCTTTGCTCCAGAGTTAGTACCTACCGATGCTTTGAGGATGGCGAGATTGAGGGATGGTTTCCGGGATCAGATTCGACAGGGATTAGCTTTGGCTGGTGTGTCGACTTATGATCAAGCTTTGAGGCAGGCTATGGATTTTGAGACTGCTGAGGCTGCGGCGAGATCTAAGACGACGACTATTCCGCCAGTACCTACCTTTTCTTCTGCTTCATCATTTCCATCGTCAGGAAAGTTCAAGAAGAAGTGGAACAAGAAGCCTTGGGATAAAGATAAGAAGCCCAAGGCTAGTGGTGGATGTTCTGGAGTTGATTCATTTGTTGCTCCTGCTTCTGTAGCATCTGTTCCAGTAGTGTACAATAAGGGAGATCAGACTCCAGTGAGATCACAGAGTCAGTCACAGACCGCATCATCAGTTCCGAGACCGGTTATTACTTGCTTCAGATGTGGTGTGAAAGGCCACAAGGCTAATCAGTGTTCTGCGCCGAGGCAATTTTCTGCTCCAGCTATTTCTGTTACATCTGGTACGAAGGAGCAAGCTAAGGCAGTGACTGAACCAGATCCTGATGCCAGTAAGAATCTGATTGAGGGTATGATTTCTATTTGTGATATAATGTTGCATGTGTTGATTGATTCTGGTTCTACGTTATCATTCATATCTGGACATGTGGTAGATAGACTTAAATTGCCTGTGGTTAGAGCTAGTACACCTTTGATTTTGAGTACAGCTACGGGTGAGAGAATCTACCCAGACATGATTTGCATGAATTGTGTGGTCAAATATGAGGACCTAGAAATGCTTGTGAACCTTAGGGTGTTAGAGTTCCTCGATTTTGATGCTATTTTGGGTATGGACTGGTTGGCGGCGTATCACGCCCAAGTGGATTGTTTCCATAAACAGATTGTATTACAGATCCATGGGCGGCCATCAGTTGTCTACAGAGGTATGACTTCTACCAGACCACCTACCCGAGGCAGACTGGCTACTGATGTAGAAACTGCACTCATGGCTAGTATTAGGCCATTAGAAGAAAAGGATCAAGGCATTCAGATTTCTGATATTCCAATAGTGAGTGAATTTCCCGATGTGTTTCCTGAAGATTTACCGGGATTACCACCCAAGAGGGAAATTGACTTCATTATTGAGCTAATGCCTGATACTAAACCTATCTCTATTCCACCTTATCGGATGGCACCGAAGGAGTTGCAAGAACTCAAGGTGCAAGTAGAAGAGCTTTTGAATAAAGGGTTTATTAACCCTAGTATGTCACCTTGGGGTGCACCGGTTCTTTTTGTGAAAAAGAAAGACGGGAGTCTGAGAGTGTGTATAGATTACCGTCAGCTGAACAAAGTCACCATTAAGAACAAATATCCTCTACCTCGCATTGATGATCTGTTTGATCAGTTAAATGGTGCCAAATTTTTCTCTAAGATTGATTTGAGATCAGGCTACCATCAGTTGAGGATTAGAGAAGAAGATGTCCCGAAAACTGCCTTCAGGACGAGATATGGTCATTATGAATTTCTAGTCATGCCATTTGGGCTAACGAACGCACCTGCGATGTTTATGGATTTGATGCAGAGGGTGTTTAGACCATATCTAGATCATTTCATTATTGTCTTTATTGACGATATTTTGATATATTCCAAAACACGTGAGGAGCATGAGCAGCACCTCCGGATCACATTGCATACATTAAAAGAGCATAGGTTATATGCTAAACTCAGCAAATGTGAGTTTTGGATAAATGAGGTGAAATTTTTAGGTCATGTGGTTAGTGCTGAAGGTATTTCTGTTGATTCTGCTAAGGTCGAGGCAATTATAAATTGGCCAAGACCAACCACAGTGACAGAGATTTGCAGTTTTTTGGGTCTAGCTGGTTATTATAGAAGGTTTGTGGAGGGTTTTTCCAAATTGGCTACTCCACTTACTAAGCTAACTCAGAAAAACATACCATATGTGTGGACTTCAGCATGTGAGGATGCTTTCAATGAACTAAAGAAAAATTTGACTACTGCCCCGGTTTTAGTGCTCCCAGAACCTGGAAAAGAGTTGGTGATTTACACTGATGCGTCACATGCAGGTTTAGGATGTGTATTGATGCAGACGGGTAGAGTAATTGCTTATGCATCTAGACAATTGAAGGTGCATGAGAAAAACTATCCTGTGCATGATTTGGAATTGGCAGCAGTAGTTTTTGCATTGAAATTGTGGAGGCATTACCTCTATGGGGAAAAGTTCACATTGTATTCAGACCATAAGAGTTTGAAATACTTGTTTGACCAGAAGGAACTGAATATGAGACAGCGTAGATGGTTGGAATTCCTAAAGGATTATGACTTCACTCTAGAATATCATCCTGGAAAAGCCAACGTTGTAGCTGATGCATTGAGCAGGAAACGTGTTGAGACAGGTGTGGTAGCATGTCAGATGGCCCATGAGTGGCGACTTTTAGAGAGAGTGACTATGATGAGTGTGACGCCCCGAAAATTATTTCATCTAGCCCATAACCCAATTGTATTTTGCCCAAACTCTATGTGTTGCCTTGATATGTTTGGTGTTTGTTTGATGATTGTTTAATGTTTGTAAAGTTAATGCTTGATAATGTATATAAATATATGTATCATAAATTGTATATGAGTCATGTTAAATTAAAGTTTAATGCATATGTTATTATTTATGCATGGCCTCATTAAACCATGAATTGATATGGGTTAGGATTGATGGAATAAAAGGATAAATGAAATTGAAGATTTGGTGTATTAAATGGATTGGACATTTAAAATACATGTGGTTGGTATGGGTAGTATGAGACCAACACATGTGAAGGTTGGTGCATGAAAGTGGACAAGTGTCCAATGCCCACTTGTCTTCTTCAAGGAAGTGCTAGAATGAGTGGAGGGAACCAAGGAGAGGAAAACAAGGAGAGAATCAAGGAGGGAATCAAGGAAGTGCTAGAAAGAGGTGAGTGGAGAGAAAAGAAAGAAGAAGAGAAAGAAAAGAAGAGAAAGGAAAGAAGAAGAGAAAGAAGGAGAGAGTTGCAGGAGTAAGAACCCTGCGAGATTTTCATCAAAGAAGTGGATCTTTGGAATTTACGGTCAGATTGAGCTCAAATTTTGTCAGCACGTTCCTAGCTTATGGTTCTTCATTCTGGTCGGTGGAGATCTTGATCAGAGGTTTCGTCTAAGAGATCTAACCTCTCAAACAAAGCTGATCGGAAAGTCTGGATTTCTCGCACCGTTTCGCTCAAACTTATAGATCTCCTAAATCTACCGTTAGATGGCTACCAAGTTTGGGTATGTGGTTTAAAACTGATATTTATACATTCTGAACGGTAGAGATCTTAATTAGAGGCTTTTTCTGAGAGATATAACCTCTTAAACGAAGCTGGTCGGAATTTCTGGGTTTCTCGTGCCGTTTCGGTCAAACTTATAGATATCCTAAATATACCGTTGGATGGATATAAAATTTGGGTATGTAGTTTATAACTGATCTTTCTGTATTCTGGACGGTGGAGATGTTTATACGTTTAGTATTTTGTGTGATATAGCCATCTGAGTTTGGGTATTTGCAGCAGGAAAGGAGAAACTGTCTGATTAGACACTTGCTCATCAAAGATACATATCTTTTCGGTGCACCGTTGGATTGGGCTGATATTTGGACAGAAGGTTTGTTTCTTCACATACTTCAATCTGTACGGTTGATTTTGTGATTACATATTTCTGTTGGTAGATTGATACATCTGAACAGAATAATACATGTGAAGAATTGGTAGGGTTGTTTGTATTAGACCTACATTTAGAATATGAACTTAGACCTTTCCAAATAGCTTGCATGTCAACTATGTTGACCTAGTTGCCATTGTGGATGAACCCATGATGCAAAATCAGTGATATACATGGCTGAATATGGCGACCTAGTGTAAATCGACAATATGGCCTAAGTATGGAAAATTTCATATTTTAGGGCTTTTGATGCTTTTGGCCTAGAATCATTGAATTGATGTAACTTATGTTTAATTAAGCATGATTAGGGTTGATTATGCTACTGATTTGGTGGTTGTGACCATATCATGGGTTAGGCCTACTTGTGATCAAGTGACCCAATTTGGGCATGTTTATGCCTAAAGGAATTGAAAATCAGTATTTTTGATTAATAGAATGGTTTATGTATGAGAACTATGCATTAGAGGCCTAAGTCATGTGATTTGAGTTGAATGATGGGATTAGATGAGATTTAGGCCTATTGTTTATATGTGGGATGATTTAGGGTTGATGTGTAATGTCTATGTGATTGAGCATAGAAATTGATGTATGGTAGGATATTGATGAATGTTTCAGGATCTTGACTTGGGTTGATTCGGTTTGGTGATCGTGTGTGGTTAAGTACTCTCGCGAGGCTTGGTTGTGAGTAGGCTTCACTTATGATTATATCATTTATGTCATCATATCACTTATATATATTGTATGTTGAAAGCATGAATGTGTTCTAATGTTTTGAATGATGCATTGATTTGAGAAAACCTTATGACTTTGGTTGGGCCCATCTATCTGGCTAATAGGGGGACTTGACCTTGTTATAGGAGGGTTTTAAGAAGGAAATGATTGGGATCAACGGCACGGTGAAATAGACGTGGACTAGTAACCCAAGTAAACATGATTGGGATCAACGGCACGGCGAAATAGACGTGGACTAGTAACCCAAGGCATGTGGAATGTGGATCCAAATTGATAAACTTTTACTTGCATCGAACTTATTATAAATGCTTGATATCTATATGTTATGAGCTTTTAATCATGCTACACATTGACATGCATACATGGTTTTTATTGATGAGTATTGATAGCATATTTGAATTCTATTCACTGGGCATCGTTGGCTCACCCTCATTTTCCTCTTTCAGGTCCTTCTGTCCCGAATAAGGGCAAGGGAGTAGTCATATCTTGAGGGCCTTGCCTGCGAGAGAATCCAAGTCCTCTATGTGAGTTGAGAGGCATTTTGATTGAATTGTGTTTTATATTATGAAGTATTATATTTTGGATTATGTAATTATAATACTTACCACATTTTAGTATGGGTGAGTTGGGACTTGCTAGATAGACCATGTGGGCACATGACGGTTTTTTTTATTTGTACCCACAATTTTGGACTTTATGTGTATGTCAATTTTTAATGGACTGTAGGAATTATGATTTTATTTATGGTTCATTTTTATGGATTATCTCGTCTTTGATGATTAATACAGTGGGTAGTTTAGTTTAGTACCTTTTGATATTATGTCGTTGTTTGAGATAAGGCTCGTAGGGTCTCAACCACCTCACGGGAGTTGAGGAGTGGTCGGAGATGCCTACGCCGGGCATCCCGCCCCGGCATTCCGCATGCCATTCCCTGTGGGGTTGGTGGTCCGGGGCGCGGGGTCGCCACAATGAGTGTCCTCTCTATGGCTCCATATGTCGATATTTGTGCTCAGATGCATATTCAGTTGACAGATTCTCATATTCAGAGGATTAAAGAGATGCAGCAGCATGATCCTGATCTTAGTATGTATAATTCTTGGGCGGATAGTACGGACAGAGTTGAGTGGCAGAGAGGTCCAGATGGTATCTTGCGTTATCAGGGGAGGTTATGGGTACCCACAGATAGAGAATTGAGGGCAGAGTTGTTACAGAAGGCACACAGATCTCAGTATACCATTCACCCAGGGTCTACTAAAATGTATCATGATATGAAAAGAACCGTTTGGTGGCATGGGATGAAGAAAAGTATAGCTGAGTACGTGCAGAAATGTGACGTGTGTCAACAAGTAAAAGTTGAACACCAGAGGCCAGGAGGCCAGATGCAACCATTATCCATTCCAGAATGGAAATGGGAGCATATTACTATGGACTTTATCACAGGGCTACCTAGATCTCAGGGTAGATATGATGCCATCTGGGTGATTGTTGATAGATTGACGAAGTCTGCGCACTTTCTTCCGATGAACACCAGAGACTCGATTGACAGACTGAGCAGATTGTATGTGCGGGAGATTGTGAGATTACATGGGGTACCTCTTTCTATTGTATCAGATAGAGATCCGCGTTTTACATCGAGGTTTTGGCAGGCCATGCAGACTCGGTTTGGTACTCACCTCCGGTTTAGTACAGCATTTCATCCTCAGACTGATGGCCAGACTGAGAGGGTGATTCAGATGCTGGAAGATATGCTCAGATCTTGTGCATTAGAGTTTGGTGGGACTTGGAGTGAAAGTTTACCATTATGTGAATTTGCTTATAATAACAACTATCAAGCCAGTATAGGTATGGCACCTTATGAGGCCTTGTATGGTAGGCCGTGTAGATCTCCGACTTGCTGGTATGAAGTGGGAGACTCACAATTATTGGGGCCGAAAGTTGTTGTTGATCATACTGAACAGATCAAGCAAATTAGGCAGAAATTGAAAGTTGCCCAAGATCGACAAAAAAGTTATTTTGATAACCGACATAGACCTTTAGAGTTTGCAGTGGGTGACCTGGTATTGCTTAAGGTCTCGCCACGGAAAGGTCAAATGCGGTTTGGGGTGAAAGGAAAATTAGCTCCCCGTTTTATTGGACCATTTAAGGTCTTGGAGAGGATTGGTCCGCTAGCATACAAACTTGCTCTACCTCCTCAGTTAGTCGGTGTTCATAATGTATTTCATGTTTCTATGTTGAGAAAATACCATACAGACCCGACTAAGTATCCAGACCCAACACGCATTTTAGATGTCACACATTTACAAGTTGGGGAGGATTCTACTTATGAAGAGAAGCCTATTCAGATTCTTGACAGGAGGACTCAAAAGTTGCGAAATAAAGAAATTCCTTTAGTCAGAGTCAAATGGCAATTTCATGACAATGAGGAGCAAACCTGGGAGCGGGAAGATCAGATGCGGAAGCTATTTCCTGATTTGTTCACCTCTTGAGGTAATAATTAAAGTACAATATCTTAAATTTCGATGACGAAATTTCCTAAGTTGGGGAGATTGTAACATCCCACATTATTTGAATAAATAATGAAATGAATAGATTAAACAAATAAGGTGATTTGTGCATGCTATGTAGGTGTCTTAATTCAGCCACCTCATGTAGACATGAGTTTGTGCATGCTATGTAGGTGTCTTAATTCAGCCACCTCCTGTAGACAACTATTAGTTTGTGCATGCTATGTAATAGACCCCTAGTAGCTTGTTGGCATGATGGATTAGCCACTTGTTGATTTGTTTGTGTGTTGGCAACTAGGTGAAAGTGGTGGCAAGTTGAAATCAGCTCATTTTGGCACATGTTGGCTTGTTGGCAACTAAGTGGAAGTGTTGTTGACCTTGCTGCAAGTGAGGATAAGAACTTGCTGGAGCATGTTCTAAAGGAAAAAAAAAAAAAACAAAGAGAAGAGGAAAGAAAGACAAGGAAAGAAATGGGTGCTTGAAGGCTAAAAACCAGGTAATGAATTTCATTAATGAATTTCTCTCTTCAACTTGTCTAATATATGTAACATGCAAGTGATTTCCATGGCTAGAAATGAAGCTAGAAAGTGAGTGTTTGATGATCATTTCACTGATTTCTAGTAAGTAAGTTGTGGTGTTTTGATGATGTTTAATGGTTGAACTCATTAGAGATTTATCACTAGACAATTGGTGAGTGTGGATATGTTTAACACACTAATTTTCAGAGATTAAATTGGTGATGAAAATGGGAAATTTTCATGGCTGAATTTACAGATTTCAAACCTGATTTTAATAACTGAATTCTACTATTTGATAAAGTTATTTACTGGAATTTAGTCTTGAATATTTGGTGACCATTTTGATGATTAAAAACACTGATTTTTATGGGTAGAACATGGTGTTCCAGCCATGTTAAAACAGGGTTTTTGGAACCCAATTTGAGTGATCATTTGTGGTCTTTTATTATGTGTATTGATTGGCAATTGATTATGGATGTGATGGGTTGATGTTTGACAGAAATTGGAATGCTAAATTTCTGAAATTCTTGGTTGATGATGATTCATTTGATGACTAATGAATTGAACAAGTGCTGGAAATTTAGAAAATTGGGCAATGGCAATACATTGGTAAGTTGTTCAATGATAGGTTTTGATCAAGTTGATGGGTAATTGGCTGAAAATTTAGTGCTGGAAATGTTAGAGCATTTGAAGAATGCTTAGGTAACTTGCTTAGGGATAAAATTGATTAACTTATAGAGATGGACATTTTGTGTTCATGGTGATCAAATGAATACTTTGATCATGTGCTGAAAATTCTATCTTAGTAACTTAAATGGTAAGGGAATGGGTTATGGATACTTGGTAATTAATCAAGTGATTAAATTCATTTTTCTAGAATTCATTTGTATGTGTGTAATGTGTAATTTGCAATGGGTGGCTTATGACTTGGATGAGGATTTGTGAACACAATTGAAGTATTGGTGAATTGGTGAAAACTTGTGGACTTAGGCAAAATTTTGTGATTTGTGAGTATTTCTCACCTTACTTCTCCATGTATAGCATTGTATATATATGAAATTGAATTCTTGAATGATATGCATTATATTATATATGTGCATTGTATTTATGATCATGAGCACGGATTTTATGCATTAACATGGCCTTAGGTATTTCGGATTAAATACCTTGGCGTTGGATTTCTTTCTATTTACTTGTTCTTTAGGGAAAAGTGCCTTGTGAAAAGGACTTTTCGAATCACTAAGGAATGTAAGGGTAGAAGGATTAGTTGGATAACGTGTTGGTTTGAACCCATGGCGCAATGGGGGAAATGTAGGCAATGTTATCCTGATATGACCTCCTGTTGAGGCTTTTCTACATATCTTTTATGAAAATGATGCATAATTATATCTTTAATTTGGAAGCATGAATCATATATTTTCTTAATGCATTTCAATTTACCAATGTTATTTCAAGTAACATACATGTTTTACATAAGTGCATATGTGGAGATTTTTGTGAAAAGTATTCACTGAGCTAGTTGAGCTCATTCCATTTTCCCTTATATTTTTCAGGATCAGATCGTAAAGGAAAGGGCAAGGCTTAGAGTTGGTGTAGCTTGCCTTACTTCTTGTTGATGTGAGTTTTGATTTGTACATAAGGAAAATAGTAGAAGATATTTGTGTTTTGTTTTGTTAGTGTATAATTATCACAGATACTATGATATATAACATATAGTTTGTGAGAAAATTTTGATATGTATATGCTAAATGGAATAATAATAAAATATCCATGTTTATAGTAAGGATAGTCGAATCTTGTGGATTGGGTCAATGACCTCATATTCTGGATGATGATGCCATATCTCGGTATTTAATTCAACTATCCTGATCATATACATATTATGTCTTTGGATCGTATGTAACCTTCTGAGTAGAGGCTTATCAGTGCCTCAGGTTTGTCGGGTTGTGACATTCTCTGGGGTACTGTGCCGGTCGTGACGTCACCCGGGAAGGGGTCGCGACAATATTGGTATCAGAGCCTGAAGTTGAGAATATCGACGTTCAAGTTATAAAAAACTTTAAGAAAGATAAAAGCTTTAGAATATTATGTTTTTATTGTATGGGTATTATATGGGTAGTTAGATTATGAATAATGCTATCCATAGTATGCTACCGTGCCTGACGTATTTTGCCATTAAAATTTCAGCTTTTTGAAGAAGGGCAAAATCAGGGTTAGTAATGGACCCTAGCGATCAAGATATGCTGAAGAGGTTGGAGGAAATGGTTACTATCCAGCAGCAGCAGAATGCTCAACTTTTTGAGATGATTACTAAGCTACAACAAGACAGGCCACGTGTAGATGCACCTGCTGTTCAGGGTGTGGGCACTAGTAGTGTTGGTGCCATGGCTGTCACTCCTCCTGCTGAAATTACTGTACCGACTCCTGAGTCTGGTGAAGACGTTGAGGAGAAGAAACGATACGAGAAAGAGATGAAAGCATTCAAGATACGAGAACCTCCAACATTTTCAGGCAGTTTGAAGCTTGAGGATGCTGAGAGTTGGATTCAGCGCATTGAGGTCATCCTTAACGATATGCAGGCTCTAGACAGAGACAGAGTTCGTATGGCTAGATTTAAGTTGGCTGATGCGGCTGATAAATGGTGGGAAACTACTCAGAGATCTCTTGGTGAGATCAAAACTTGGATGAGATTTAAGGAGTTGTTTTATGCTACTTACTACCCGCGATCAGAGGTTGATCGGAGACAAAATGAGTTCATTCAGTTGACCCAGGGTAGTAGATCAGTTCGAGAGTACGAACATGAGTTTACCAGACTTTCACTTTTTGCTCCAGAGTTAGTACCTATCGATGTTTTGAGGATGGCGAGATTGAGGGATGGTTTCCGGGATCAGATTCGGCAGGGATTAGCTTTGGCTGGTGTGTCGACTTATGATCAAGCTTTGAGGCAGGCTATGGATTTTGAGACTGCTGAGGCTGCGGCGAGATCTAAGACGACGACTATTCCGCCAGTACCTACCTTTCCTTCTGCTTCATCATTTCCATCGTCAGGAAAGTTCAAGAAGAAGTGGAACAAGAAGCCTTGGGATAAAGATAAGAAGCCCAAGTCTAGTGGTGGATTTTCTGGAGTTGATTCATTTGTTGCTCCTGCTTCTGTAGCATCTGTTCCAGTAGTGTACAATAAGGGAGATCAGACTCCAGTGAGATCACAGAGTCAGTCACAGACCGCATCATCAGTTCCGAGACCGGTTATTACTTGCTTCAGATGTGGTGTGAAAGGCTACAAGGCTAATCAGTGTTCTGCGCCGAGGCAATTTTCTGCTCCAGCTATTTCTGTTACATCTGGTACGAAGGAGCAAGCTAAAGCAGTGACTGAACCAGATCCTTATGCCAGTAAGAATCTGATTGAGGGTATGATTTCTATTTGTGATATAATGTTGCATGTGTTGATTGATTCTGGTTCTACGTTATCATTCATATCTGGACATGTGGTAGATAGACTTAAATTGCCTGTGGTTAGAGCTAGTACACCTTTGATTTTGAGTACAGCTACGGGTGAGAGAATCTACCCAGACATGATTTGCATGAATTGTGTGGTCAAATATGAGGACCTAGAAATGCTTGTGAACCTTAGGGTGTTAGAGTTCCTCGATTTTGATGCTATTTTGGGTATGGACTGGTTGGCGGCGTATCACGCCCAAGTGGATTGTTTCCATAAACAGATTGTATTACAGATCCATGGGCGGCCATCAGTTGTCTACAGAGGTATGACTTCTACCAGACCACCTACCCGAGGCAGACTGGCTACTGATGTAGAAACTGCACTCATGGCTAGTATTAGGCCATTAGAAGAAAAGGATCAAGGCATTCAGATTTCTGATATTCCAATAGTGAGTGAATTTCCCGATGTGTTTCCTGAAGATTTACCGGGATTACCACCCAAGAGGGAAATTGACTTCATTATTGAGCTAATGCCTGATACTAAACCTATCTCTATTCCACCTTATCGGATGGCACCGAAGGAGTTGCAAGAACTCAAGGTGCAGGTAGAAGAGCTTTTGAATAAAGGGTTTATTAACCCTAGTATGTCACCTTGGGGTGCACCGGTTCTTTTTGTGAAAAAGAAAGACGGGAGTCTGAGACTGTGTATAGACTACCGTCAGCTGAACAAAGTCACAATTAAGAACAAATATCCTCTACCTCGCATTGATGATCTGTTTGATCAGTTAAATGGTGCCAAATTTTTCTCTAAGATTGATTTGAGATCAGGCTACCATCAGTTGAGGATTAGAGAAGAAGATGTCCCAAAAACTGCCTTCAGAACGAGATATGGTCATTATGAATTTCTGGTCATGCCATTTGGGCTAACGAACGCACCTGCGATGTTTATGGATTTGATGCAGAGGGTGTTTAGACCATATCTAGATCATTTTATTATTGTCTTTATTGACGATATTTTGATATATTCCAAAACACGTGAGGAGCATGAGCAGCACCTCCGGATCACATTGCATACATTAAAAGAGCATAGGCTATATGCTAAACTCAGCAAATGTGAGTTTTGGATAAATGAGGTGAAATTTTTAGGTCATGTGGTTAGTGCTGAAGATATTTCTGTTGATTCTGCTAAGGTCGAGGCAATTATAAATTGGCCAAGACCAACCACAGTGACAGAGATTCGCAGTTTTTTGGGTCTAGCTGGTTATTATAGAAGGTTTGTGGAGGGTTTTTCCAAATTGGCTACTCCACTTACTAAGCTAACTCAGAAAAACATACCATATGTGTGGACTTCAGCATGTGAGGATGCTTTCAATGAACTAAAGAAAAAGTTGACTACTGCCCCGGTTTTAGTGCTCCCAGAACCTGGAAAAGAGTTGGTGATTTACACTGATGCGTCACATGCAGGTTTAGGATGTGTATTGATGCAGACGGGTAGAGTAATTGCTTATGCATCTAGACAATTGAAGGTGCATGAGAAAAACTATCCTGTGCATGATTTGGAATTGGCAGCAGTAGTTTTTGCATTGAAATTGTGGAGGCATTACCTCTATGGGGAAAAGTTCACATTGTATTCAGACCATAAGAGTTTGAAATACTTGTTTGACCAGAAGGAACTGAATATGAGACAGCGTAGATGGTTGGAATTCCTAAAGGATTATGACTTCACTCTAGAATATCATCCTGGAAAAGCCAACGTTGTAGCTGATGCATTGAGCAGGAAACGTGTTGAGACAGGTGTGGTAGCATGTCAGATGGCCCATGAGTGGCGACTTTTAGAGAGAGTGACTATGATGAGTGTCCTCTCTATGGCTCCATATGTCGATATTTGTGCTCAGATGCATATTCAGTTGACAGATTCTCATATTCAGAGGATTAAAGAGATGCAGCAGCATGATCCTGATCTTAGTATGTATAATTCTTGGGCGGATAGTACGGACAGAGTTGAGTGGCAGAGAGGTCCAGATGGTATCTCGCGTTATCAGGGGAGGTTATGGGTACCCACAGATAGAGAATTGAGGACAGAGTTGTTACAGAAGGCACACAGGTCTCAGTATACCATTCACTCAGGGTCTACTAAAATGTATCATGATATGAAAAGAACCGTTTGGTGGCATGGGATGAAGAAAAGTATAGCTGAGTACGTGCAGAAATGTGACGTGTGTCAGCAAGTAAAAGCTGAACACCAGAGGCCAGGAGGCCAGATGCAACCACTATCCATTCCAGAATGGAAATGGGAGCATATTACTATGGACTTTATCACAGGGCTACCCAGATCTCAGGGTAGATATGATGCCATCTGGGTGATTGTTGATAGATTGACGAAGTCTGCGCACTTTCTTCCGATGAACACCAGAGACTCGGTTGACAGACTGAGCAGATTGTATGTGCGGGAGATTGTGAGATTACATGGGGTACCTCTTTCTATTGTATCAGATAGAGATCCGCGTTTTACATCGAGGTTTTGGCAGGCCATGCAGACTCGGTTTGGTACTCACCTCCGTCTTAGTACAGCATTTCATCCTCAGACTGATGGTCAGACTGAAAGGGTGATTCAGATGCTGGAAGATATGCTCAGATCTTGTACATTAGAGTTTGGTGGGACTTGGAGTGAAAGTTTACCATTATGTGAATTTGCTTATAACAACAGCTATCAAGCCAGTATAGGTATGGCACCTTATGAGGCCTTGTATGGTAGGCCGTGTAGATCTCCGACTTGCTGGTATGAAGTGGGAGACTCACAATTATTGGGGCCGAAAGTTGTTGTTGATCATACTGAACAGATCAAGCAAATTAGGCAGAAATTGAAAGTTGCCCAAGATCGACAAAAAAGTTATTTTGATAACTGACATAGACCTTTAGAGTTTGCAGTGGGTGACCTGGTATTGCTTAAGGTCTCGCCACGGAAAGGTCAAATGCGGTTTGGGGTGAAAGGAAAATTAGCTCCCCGTTTTATTGGACCATTTAAGGTCTTGGAGAGGATTGGTCCGCTAGCATACAAACTTGCTCTACCTCCTCAGTTAGTCGGTGTTCATAATGTATTTCATGTTTCTATGTTGAGAAAATACCATACAGACCCGACTAAGTATCCAGACCCAACACGCATTTTAGATGTCACACAATTACAAGTTGGGGAGGATGCTACTTATGAAGAGAAGCCTATTCAGATTCTTGACAGGAGGATTCAAAAGTTGCGAAATAAAGAAATTCCTTTAGTCAGAGTCAAATGGCAATTTCATGACAATGAGGAGCAAACCTGGGAGCGGGAAGATCAGATGCGGAAGCTATTTCCTGATTTGTTCACCTCTTGAGGTAATAATTAAAGTACAATATCTTAAATTTCGATGACGAAATTTCCTAAGTTGGGGAGATTGTAACATCCCACATTATTTGAATAAATAATGAAATGAATAGATTAAACAAATAAGGTGATTTGTGCAAACTTGTGGACTTAGGCAAAATTTTGTGATTTGTGAGTATTTCTCACCTTACTTCTCCATGTATAGCATTGTATATATATGAAATTGAATTCTTGAATGATATGCATTATATTATATATGTGCATTGTATTTATGATCATGAGCACGGATTTTATGCATTAACATGGCCTTAGGTATTTCGGATTAAATACCTTGGCGTTGGATTTCTTTCTATTTACTTGGTCTTTAGGGAAAAATGCCTTGTGAAAAGGACTTTTCGAATCACTAAGGAATGTAAGGGTAGAAGGATTAGTTGGATAACGTGTTGGTTTGAACCCATGGCGCAATGGGGGAAATGTAGGCAATGTTATCCTGATATGACCTCCTGTTGAGGCTTTTCTACATATCTTTTATGAAAATGATGCATAATTATATCTTTAATTTGGAAGCATGAATCATATATTTTCTTAATGCATTTCAATTTACCAATGTTATTTCAAGTAACATACATGTTTTACATAAGTGCATATGTGGAGATTTTTGTGAAAAGTATTCACTGAGCTAGTTGAGCTCATTCCATTTTCCCTTATATTTTTCAGGATCAGATCGTAAAGGAAAGGGCAAGGCTTAGAGTTGGTGTAGCTTGCCTTACTTCTTGTTGATGTGAGTTTTGATTTGTACATAAGGAAAATAGTAGAAGATATTTGTGTTTTGTTTTGTTAGTGTATAATTATCACAGATACTATGATATATAACATATAGTTTGTGAGAAAATTTTGATATGTATATGCTAAATGGAATAATAATAAAATATCCATGTTTATAGTAAGGATAGTCGAATCTTGTGGATTGGGTCAATGACCTCATATTCTGGATGATGATGCCATATCTCGGTATTTAATTCAACTATCCTGATCATATACATATTATGTCTTTGGATCGTATGTAACCTTCTGAGTAGAGGCTTATCAGTGCCTCAGGTTTGTCGGGTTGTGACATTCTCTGGGGTACTGTGCCAGTCGTGACGTCACCCGGGAAGGGGTCGCGACAAGATATGTGCATGAAAAGTTAAATAGTAGTCGTTTCACTCGTAGTATGTAGGAATTCGATCTATTAGTTGGCAAACTCCAGTTGAAAGATCCTCCCCTCCGCAGTATTGCTAAGTACACTTGGTCCAATTTTCAGGTCGTTTAAACATATTTTTGCTTTCTACTTGATGGGGGGAGGTGTTTCCAGTGCATAGACAAGAAGCCCTTTCACGTTTAACCTTAGATCATAAACCCATTGTGCTTGATATAGGCCTGGTGAGGTGGGGCCCGATACCTTTCAGATTTAAAAATGTTTGGCCGTCTCACAAGGAGTTTAAATCAAACCTGGTTAGGTGGTGGTCATCCACTGGGGTATATGGTTGAGCGAGCCTTAGATTTATGGTTAGGCTGAAAGAGGTCAAGGATCATCTCAAAGCATGGGATACGAAGGTCTTTGGATCAGTGGCAAAATTAAAGAGAAAATTAGAGGATATTATCTCCAAGTTTTGACCATATGGAAGAGAACGGGAATTGGAATGAGGAGTTTGGGGTCTTCAGAGACATGATCAAAACATAATTGGTAGAAGTATTCTTAAAGGAGGATCGCTTGGCCATTCAGAAAGCTAAAATAAAATGGTTGAAGGAAGATGATGGGAACTCCAAGTTCTTTCATATCATCTTGAGGAGTAGGTGTAACAAGAACATTATTACAAGAATTGAAAGGGTAGATGGAGAACTAATTGAGTTTGAGGAATGAGTAATTGAAGAGATTGTAGGTTTTTACAAAAATCTCCACACATCACAATCATCACATGCTTCGTGAATCGATGGTTTGTCTTTCGAGTTGGATGAAGTCAAGGTGGTTGTATTCAACTGCGATGGTAGCAAAGCCCTAGGCCTTGATGGGTTCTTCTTGGCTTTTTTCCAAAACTCTTGGGAAGTAGTCAATGAGGAGATCATGGAAGTCTTTGAAGAATTCTCTCAAAGCGGAATGGTCAATAACCAAGCTAATGCCACATACATATGTCTTATTCCAAAAACACTCATTCTTTATTAGTTAAGGACTACAGACCGAATCTGCCTAGTCACAAGCCTATATAAGATAATAGCAAAAAGTTTTATCTATTAGGCTAAGAGCAGTCCTGGAGAAAACCATTGAGCCAAATCAATCAGCTTTTCTAGAAGGAAGACAAATTTTTGACTTAGTAATGGTAGCGAATGAGGTTTTATAAGACTACAGGGTGTGAAAAAAGGTGGGGTGGTTCTCAAAGTTGACTTTGAAAAGGCATAAAACTCGATGGATTGAAGTTTCTTGCAACATGTCATGTGGCAAAAGGTTTTGGAGAACGATGGATCAGGTGAATTACAAGATGTCTCTCCTCAGTTACTTTCTCTGGGGTTATTAATGGGCGTCCAAGAGGCAAGTTTAATGGTGAAAAGGGATTTCGACAGGGGGACCCATTTTCCCATTTTCTTTTCACAGTAGTAGTAGATGGGTTTGGTAGACTACTGTCAAGGGCAATCCAATTCCACGTAATTAAAGGATTCTCGCAACAAAAAGATCAATGTTTTACACCTATAGGTTGCAGACGATACCCTCATCTTCCTTGAGGGTGATGCTGAGAATGTTGAAAATGCCATCTAGCTCCTTCATTGCTTCTCTACAATGTCAAGTTTGAAGCTTAATTTAGCAAAGAGTCAGTTGACAGGCATCAACATGGACCCAATAGGGTTGCTCCATATTGCGGATAAAGTGGGATGCTCAATTGGTGTATGACCTCTAAAATATCTAGGCCTACCACTAGGAGGAGATCTCCTTGCCAAAATTTTTGTGAACTGATCCTCTCAAAGATATCCAAGAGACTTGATGGATGGAAGAAAACATTTTTGTCTAGAAGGGGCAAATTGGTTCTCATTCTTCAGTCTTGTCAGCCCTCCCAACGTACTACGTATCCATTTTCAAAATCCCACAAGGTGTAGCAACAAAGATTGAGAGGTTGTTCAAAAAAAATTTCTGGAATGGGGTATGTTCAAGTTGCCAGATGCACTTAATTAGATGGAAAGATGTTCAATTGACAGTGAATAAGGGCAGATTGGGAATTGGGAATATTGCCAAGAGGAGCATTGCTCTTTGTGCCAAGTGGGTTTCGAGATATCTCTCAAACATATAATCGTTATGGTCTCAAGTAATTAACAAGAAGCATGGGAAAATTGAAGTCAATCAAGGGCTGAGGAGAGGCTCTAGAGCTACCTTCCGCAATCCTTAGAAGTTTATTTCCTCCTAGGTCCAGGTTTAGGTCCCTTTTGTTCATCTATGATGGGTGATGGTTACACATTTAGGTTTTGGGAAGACAGGTAGTTTGGGGACACTAGCCTCGCAAACCTTTACCCTCAAATCTATCATCTCTCCTCTCTACACAACCACCCCACAGTAGACTTCATCTCTAGCCCCTCTACTCCCTCTCCTCGTTGGAACCTTCACCTTCTTAAACATCCACATCCATGTCGGTTGGTCAAGATCACTTCTGATGGTCTCTTGATCCATCCGGAAAGTTTTCCTGTAAGTCATACTTTGAATTTCTCGTTTGCATCTCACATTTGGATTAAGCATATCCTTTCCAAAGTAAAGGTGTTTGGGTGGTTACTTGCATATAGGAAGATCAATACTGGACAGATGTTACAGAGGTGTTTTCCATCTTCTTGCCTCTTTACTTTTTGTTGTTTTATGTGTATGCAGGAGGCGGATACCGTAGAGCATTTGTTTTTCACTTTCCCAATAGCCAAGAAGGTGGGGCTCAATTGGTTTGACTTTTCAAACGAAAAAGTACGAATCCCAAGCAATTGCAAGGAAGGGTTGACACAGTCCTTGTATAACTCTTCATCTAGATTGGAGAAAGGTTGGGATGATCACATCCTATGCTTCTCTATGGTGTTTATGGAACAAATGCAATAATAGTGTTTCATGATAAGAGGAAAGTGAAATCAACATTATGGGAGGAGATTAAAAGGGTGGCTTGTTCATGGGTTATCACATCCCCCTTTGTGAATGGTTCCTCGATTATGCAATAGTGGAGAGCTTGGGATGTGTGCTGATGAAGTCACAATTTTGCATATTTTTACCCATATTTTTAGTGCTTTTAGGCTAGGAAATAAAATAAAAGAATAAAAAAATAGAAAAATAAAAATAAAAATATCTTTACATCACATTTTAAATTTTTAGGTCATTTTTAGGCATTTTAGGTTATTTTAGAAGTGCATTTTTAGGAAAATATATTTTGTTACATATTTATTAGAAATTAGTTTGTTGATTTTTATTTTTGTATTTTTTTGAGTGTTGAAAATCATTTTAAAGGTCTTAAAAAAAATTTCTAAAAAAAAAAAAACATTGCAATTGTTTAAAGTGATTAATTTTTATATAATATATGGTGATGCTTCACTGGATATTTTATAAAAGTTTTTTTCAGTTGAAGATTAAATTTAATATATCAAATAAAGAATCCTAAAGCCACATGAAATTATTCTCACCTCAGTTTCAGTGAAAAAGAAGGTTTCAAATTTCAAAATGATCAATAAATCAAATTTGGAAAGAATGAAAAGATTATTATCCAAGATTATGCCATGATTATGATTTTATTTTTCTAGAAATATTTTATGTTTAATTTAATTGGGGTTGATTTTGTGAAATATTTGGGAGGAATGAAATATTAAAAAAATATAGTTGTTTAGGAAACATATCAACCATATAAAGGGGGAAATCAAGGGACCATCTCATCCCATCTCTACTCTTATTTTTATTTTTATTTTTTTAAGTTAAATTTATTTTTAGTTGCTCATTCAAGCCCTAGGGAAGGTGATAGTGCCCAATGATTTAGAGTTCTGTAAGTTTTTTTATTTTAATTTTACATTAATGAAGTTCTTATTTCTAGTAAATTCTGTTTTTTTTGTCTTTCTTTCGTTTACTTCTTGTTATTTATTGTTTTCCAATTGTTAATTTAATCATTTTATTTTTATTTAAAGTTTATTTAAATTTTGTTTTAGATTCTTTTTATTTATTGCATTCAAAAACTTAGGATGTTAGAAATAATCATAATTTTCCTTTGACTTATTTAGTATATAATTTTTAATTTATTTTCTAAACTCTTAAAATGACTTTTTCAATCCTTATGGATCGACATTATCTAGTGTTACAACTTACTTTGTGTGCTTGCAAGTGTTGTTTTGACGTGATATTATGTGTGCAGATGTATCTTTGTTAGTAATGGAGGTGATTAATTTTTAGTCTTGGTTCAAGTCTTACAGGGGGCAAGTTTATGTATTATGTAATGCCTCCTCTCATGCCAAAGGGGACACATTCAAGAGGGATGGCACGGTGGATGTTTATTGTTAGCAGCTAGCAACTAGTTAGCTTGGTTCAAAAAGTTAAGGATTTAGAATTTTCTGACATAGAAGAACTCTTTGTTCTTGGGTCAGTAGGTTGTAACCTGTTTTTTCTCATATATATTTGATAATAATTTATTTCTTCCTTCAAAAAAAAAAAATTGTTGCTATTTATGTTATTACATCTCCTTAAAAATAGCAATTGCAATGGTTCCAAGTAATGATTATGCAATGGTTTTAATAAATATGCAACAAATAGTGCATATTAATTACTTTAAAATTTTAAACTAAAATGCAAATTCTCGTTCAAGATTAGTGTCGACCTTGTTTAGGAGAGCTTTTCTAAAAGTATTTTTTCTAAGAAGTGTTTTTATCAAAAACGTTTTTAAGAAAAGCTGGTCCATTCCTGCTTTTTCTAAAAGTTAAAAACTATTTTTTTTCACTACAGTTTTGTTAAAAGTAAATGTTGTCAAATACCTTCAAATACATTTTTACTTCGAAACACATTATAAAAAACTTCTCGCAAACGAGACCATCATCATACTTGATAAAGCCCGCAAAAAGTATCTTAAATAATCGTTCTTTCTTTTTTGTTATTGCCAACCAAAAGGTTAAAGATAACCAGAATCCTGAATAGACCATCTCAACGACAACAAGCGTGAAAGGGATGCCAAGTAACAAGCTAGGAAGCTAGAAGGTGTTGGACCATTTTTTTATGAAATAACAAACGTACTAATAGGCTTTTGAGATATTAATTAAGTCATGCTAAAACCCAATACATAAAACTAGTACATGAAGATAATGCAACAAAAAAGAAACTAGTAATTTTCTTTTGGCTCATATAAGTTGAGTTGTAGACATGGTTTTAAGAGAATGATAATACAAAAAATTTTCAATAAAAAAAATATATATATATATATATATATATATATATAGAATCATCTCATTAAAAGAGTGAGGGAGGAGAGCGAAAGGGTAGTGATCAGTACTACTACACAAAGCATAAATTTGATTAACAGATTTACAAGTAGTGGAAATCAAATGGAGAAGTTGGATCTTATTTCTAGTTCAATAAACCATTAAGAGATGTAATTAATTGTTTGATAACGAAGTAACATAAATATTAAATGAAGAAGCGTTGAAGGGTTTCATCAGTTAATTAATAAATGTTTTGATCTTGATTAATGAAGGGACTAATCTGAACAGATAAGGCAAAGTAATAAAACAGTACCCCGAATTAATTTAATTATTTAGTATTGGGATATGAAGGAACTCATGTAATAAATTCATCAGTTGGTACTTATCTTAATGCACCATTAATAATATTAATTTCAATTCTTCTAATTCTAGCAGGCTGGTTAGAGATCGATTTCTCATTAATTATTCATTTCATCATCAAGACTTATCTTAATGAATGCATCTTGGAGATAACATATATTTAAATCAAAGCAAGCAATAAGAAACTTCGTGGAAGCTAGCTACTTAATGACATTTTATACTTTGACGTCATTGGAATTGAGGATAATTATGTAAGTCCTTAAAACATCTAGTTTGTGATCAGTATACAGTTTTCTATATTTGAAAATCTAAGAATACCTTGGTTTAAGTAAATTCAAAATAATTTTTAATTTTTTATTAAAAAACTGGATTGTATTTAAGACAACAATGAAAAGTTCATTTTCTGAATTTTCTATACTCAGAATATTATTATAAAAAGCTATTGTTATTCATATATTAGGTAATGTCGTTTCATATAAATCCTACATATAAAGAGATTTGTTGGAATGTGTTTAATTAATACAATTTCAAAATTTGTGATGGAAATCGAAAGATGAATATTTTTGAATGGTCAATCACTTTTTTCCTTAAGATCTCCCATCTTCCAATATAATTCAGCTGGAATTTTTTTAAAGTTGAAATAGAATCTTGAACACATCCATGTGGTGATCACCTTTTGACAGTAAAGAAATGTAATAAATGAAATACACTTTTGTCTCCACCCCAAATGCAATTCCTGAAATTAAAGTAGACAAACTATTTATTGAATCCATTAAAATAGTTATTAATTTAACGTATAATATTATTTAAAAAACTTAATTATTTTATAACTTATTTGTTACATAAAATCTTATTTTATTGCATCACCCACAAAAAATTCAATAAATAGGATACCATATTCTTTAAATCAAAATCTAACTCCTCTTAATTGATTAAAAAAAAAAAGTCACCCAATAAATTCATTACATTTATGTGGCATAAAAATAACAATACCACGCATAAAAATTATAAAAGACATATACTTACACGTATTAAATGAGAATCCACATGAATTGAAAATGATCTAATCTCCTTTGCTCTTAAATGTCGGCAAAAGGAGTAACTGATAATATTAAATACTTGGCTGTATTGACTTTAATGCAATATATATATATATATAAAATATTTTATAGAATTTGAATGTACATTATTTTTTGATACTAATATTTAATTTTATTGAATATTTTAAAAATATGTATGTATTATATAATATCTTTAATATTTAATAAAAATAGAATGTCAGCGTTAAAAAATATTATTAACACTTAAAATATTTTTAACATTATTATATATATATATATATATATATAGGAGATGATGGGATAAATGTTAGATTTGATGAAATTGGAAAGTGAGATATTAATTAATTACAATTGTGGATTGGATATGTGTCGGTGGCGGGGGCAAGATGCTGACACTGCATGCCTCATGTTTCAAAGAACAGTATTTTAATAAAGTGGATGCGGAAGAGCCCTTACCTTTTGCAGACTTCTAAGAGAAAAGATTCTAAAACAGTCAGGTACTGATTTGTCCTCCTCCTTTTTTTGTAAAGGCACATGCTGCTTAGGCTTAGGTAGCCACTAGTACCGGACCAGCGGTGCACCCAACACCATTTGCATGGGCTAATGTGGGTGCCCTGTCAAGCATCTGAACACAATGCATCTTCTTGGCGTTTTATTTCTGTTCTTGTGTTCGTAATAAGTACTAAGGCAAATTACAAAAACACCAAATATTAAATTAATGAGGGTAAAATAGGCATTTTACCTCTCGTCATAATTCCCACCCATTCCACAAATCTATCTTCTTCATTCTTCTGTGGTAGAAAAAAAACCCTTCTACTCTTCTTTTGTAATTGTAATATATATGTCAATTTCACTTAAAATGTTTTTTTAAACCATTAGATAATTAGATAGTTATTTACATTTTGTATGTTAAAATATACACAAAATCTTTGAATTCAATTACTAATACATTTAAAATGAAATGTTCACATGTGAGTTGTTTATTCTCTTCATCTCATGCAAGTACTATATAAATTATATATATTATACTTTCTTTTGCCAAACATAAACTTACATAGTTTTTTATAAGAAACACTTTATGAAAATAGAAAATACCTTTTCATATATAGTTGATTACGGCATGACAAGGGCTTTTGTTTTGTTCTTTGCTTCTATGCATTTGTTACTATTATTTCCTCAATTTATTCCTGCTAGTGACTAGGGTGGTGACCCATGCCCAAGAGCAAATGCCTCCAAATTCTGCAGAAATGTAAGAACATGAGGCAGCTAAAGCAAACCCATGCTCTGATAATCACTAGTGGCCTTGGAAATAACAATTATGCTCTCAGTAGAATCATGGCATTCTGTTCAGACCCTCAACTGGGTAGCCTAAATCATGCATGGAAACTATTTGTAGGAATTGAAAATCCCACTATCTGCATTTGTAACACCATGATCAAAACCTTCCTACTCAAAGGAGAACTAATCAAAACCATAGAAATGTACACTCAAATGTTTCAAAATGGCCTATTCCCTGACAATTACACTCTTCCTTATGTACTAAAGGCCTGCACATATATTCAAGGTTATAGACTAGGTGGTCAAGTCCATGGACACATTTTGAAACTGGGATTTCTTTGTGACATTTATGTAGGCAACACTTTGATAGTGATGTACTCAGCTTGTGGTAACATGGTAGATGCAAGAAAAGTATTTTATGAAATGCCCCTTAGAACTGCAGTGGCATGGACAGTTATGATCTCTGGTTTTGTTAAACAGGGTGACATTGATAATGCATGTTTACTCTTTGATGCTGCACCTGTAAATGATAAAGGAGTTTGGGGTGCCATTATCTCTGGCTATGTACAGAATAATTGTTTCAAGGAGGGATTGCAAATGTTCCGGTTAATGCAATCAGAGAATTTGGAAGTGGATGAGGCTATCTTTGTAAGTGTCCTTTCTGCTTGTGCCCATTTGGGAGCTATGGATATTGGGATTTGGATTCACAGATACTTGGATCAAATTCAGTTGCCACTGAGTGTTCGGCTGATCACTGCACTCATAGATATGTATATAAAGTGCGGAGATATGGATATAGCGAGGAAACTGTTTGATGGAATGGGCGAAAGAGATATCATTTGTTGGAATGTCATGCTTTATGGATTGGCAATACATGGAGATGGAGAAAATGCATTTAAGCTTTTTATGGAAATGACAAAAGCTGGATTTAGACCTGATGATATCACCTTCATTGCAATTTTTACTGCTTGTAGCTACTCGGGCATGACTTATGAAGGTCTAAAAATGTTTAACAACATGACTGCGGTATATGGCATTAAACCTAAGAGTGAACATTATGGATGTGTGGTTGATCTTCTTGGACGAGCGGGAATGTTTGAAGAGGCAAAAGAAATAATTTTCAAAATACCCAATTCGAGTAGTCCTTCGGAGAAAGCAATTGCATGGAGAGCCTTATTGAGTGCTTGTTGTAATCATCGAGAAACTCAATTGGCAGAAATTGCTGCCGAGCAGTTGACACAATTGGAACGCCACAGTGGGGCCTATGTTTTACTCTCCAATATGTACATAGCTGCTGAGAAATATGATGATGCTAGGAGAATAAGGAATATGATGGAATATAGAGGGGTGGAAAAGGCACCAGGTTGCAGTTCGGTTGAGATTGGTGGGTCTGTTCATGAGTTTGTTGCGGGTGAGAGAACACACCCACAGATAGGAGCAATCTGCAAGCTCTTGGAGATGATGAATGAGCAATTGGAATCTTCAGGGCATATACCAAGTTTTTTTGACGTTGCAAGATAACTCTATATCCAAGGTGGATCAGTGACCAATCAATCCATTTCCTCCTTGTTGCAATAATGACTGTGTTAGAGATATGTGCTTATCTGACTTTGGTGATGATGTTAAAGATTTTGTGTAGTTCAACATTTTAGTGCTAATGCCTAGTATTCTTTAGCTTCAACCTTCAGAAACATGGCTAATGAGCCTGCAAAGCAATTTCTGAAGATTGAACTTGAAGTATTGTACCATGTTATATCTTAAGTTGATGTACATACATCTTTGGAGTTGAGAATTTTATTTATAAATATAAGAGAACACTTTTTACTCTTTTTAACTATTCTTCTCCATTTTTTTTATCATCGTCCTTTTCTTCCCATCTCATCCTTTCCTCAACGTCCTTTGCTTTTGTTTTTTTATTTTCCTTCCATTTCTTGCTTATCTTTTTCTATTCTCTCTAAATATCCTCTCCCTATTTTACTATTCTTCTCTTTGGTTTCTTCCTCTTCCTCTTCAATGTCACGCTCTTTTAACTAATACAATGTGTAGAAAAGATAAATGCTTTTCCAGCACAAAAACATAACCCACGTTGATGACACAACTATCAAAGTCCCTTGGATGTTTAAACGGTGCACATCTCGATGTATGTAGTACATAATCCAATGGATCTTGGTGAACGTGTTACTAAAGTTTGTTAGTTTTTGTGTTATTGTAGTATTACCTAGGAGTGGTTTTCTGTAGGTAACTCATATTTTGCTACAGCTTGTCCAATTTTAAGAGAGCTGATAGTGCAGTTTTGCAATAAAACCAACAAAATTACATTATACATAGTAAGGTTGTATATCATCCATTCTCCAAACTTTGCAATGGCAGAAACCTCGTGCATTAGGTACGCCCTTTTATGTTAGAGTTCTAACAAGGGAGATGGCATTGGTGGAGATGATAGTGGGGTCTTGATGGTTACTCTAGTGAAGATGATAGTAATGGTGACGAGGGTGATGGATTTCTTTTTTTCCTCTTTTGGAGTCGTCAATTTATTCTTCTTTTTTAATATATTATATCCTTCAAGCTAGCTATAAAAATAAATAAATATCTCAAATGCACTCTTGAAATGAAGATGAACTCCAAATGTATTGATAAACCATTCCTTGTGCTAAGTTGCTAACATATCCCTGTTAACATGGCAGTAGTGCCTGGACAAAGCCTTGAATTTGTTTTGGACCGAACTGAGCCCAAGAACATGGTCTCTTTTAATTTTTTAGATATTTAAAAAGGTTACAACAGCTTCTGCATGTGGCCTAGTCAGTGCTTTATTTAAGTGTTCCCTAAAGAAGGAAATAACCATCCAACTCCATTTAAGTCTGTTGGCATCTTTAAATTAATAAATGTTGTCTGATCATTCCCTTTCATGCTTATGTAAACCATGGCAATATGCATGGCATTGGAGGGACCCTGGAAAAAACAACATTAATGACAGTACAGGGCTCCAAGAATTTTCTTTTCTTCCTTCTTCACCCACAATTTTGATGTTATTTTTCAAAGATCATGCATGAGCCTCTTGTGATTTGCTGAGCAGTATTTCTCTTATGGCAGCTCTCTCAATCTAATTAAGAGATTTTTAGGAATGAACTTCAGAAAACAAGCAAGAGAAAATTTTGCTAGTTCCTTATCTTGCATCCTTTCAATTTTTATTTTTTTTTAAAGAAACAAAGGAAAAAAATAAAAATAATATATATATATATATATATATATATATATATATATATGAAATGAGGTTAAAAAATGGCTATACATCGCGATCACCCATGGCCCTTCCCCTAAGAATGTATGAAATTGCTCCACCCTCTTAGCCAATCTCCTATAGCATAGCCCTTAGACAAGCTGCTACTTCCAACACAAAACTGCATCCTTTCAATTATTCAATATGAGTGTATGCTGAAGTCAGCATTTAAAGAATGCAGACTCATTAATATTATGAGATTGGTAATTTCAAATAATAGACAAAACAGGCATGCATGTTATCTTTGCTTTTCACTGAAACTATTGAAAGTCCTCCCATTTATATTGAAGCATTTGCTTTCCTGTAGGGGTTGAAGTTAATTGGTGATCTGATTTGCTTATAGGCTTGTTTCTGTTCAAAGTGATTGATTGCATTTAGTTACTATGGTGCATCCAATTAGAGAAAAAATGAAAGAGATCTGTCTAAGGTGGTTTGGACACGTACAACGTAAGCCTTTAAACGCACCAATTAACAATTGGAAAAAGCTGACTCCATACAGTTGGAAAAAGCTTAGTTGGGTTATGTTGAGTTGAGTGCATAAACAATTGTTCATGCTTCCATCTATTATTACTAATTGTTCAGCTTCAAAATGGTTTTCCATCCCTTGCTTCCTGACCAATTCTTATAACCTACTAGAAAGGGATGCTTCAGGTTTTTTGTCCATTGTGATCCATAGAATAAATGAGAGTTGAAGCCTTGGCTTGGGCACATCGGCCTCGATGAGAGCAAAGAAACATAGAAGCAAGTGGACCTATAAGCCCACGCAACCTACAATTCACATTTGAAATTGGTCGAAGATAAATAAAAAAAAAATACATTAATTTAAAGATATTGTTATCATATTGTTTAAAATTTTTCATTTTATAATTTTCCATTGTTTAAAATAAATGATTCTTTCATTCTTGAAATTTCAAAGAGCAATACTAAAGTAATTACAAATTAACATTACAATTCAAATTACAACACTTCAACGCCAGCTGTTGAATTGTCTAACTCAAATAATATTAATTGCATGATATGATATGAGACAATCTATTAAAATTGTGCCTTCAATGCTGTTGAATTTTGAAACAATCTATTAAAAGTGCCTTCAATACTGTTGAATAATCTTAATCACATAATATTGCACGATTTTAGGCAATCCATTAAAAGTGCTGAAATAATTTATATGTGATTAAAAAATAAGACGAGCTCCTGTTACCACTCAATTTTGTGCATCTATGTGTATATTAAACAAATGCACTTGTGAGGTGGGGGCGGCACCACCTTGTCAAAGATGCAAGTTTTTATGTTGTAATTAATAGATAAGGACACCCATCAATCATAAAGGGATGCCAACAAAGTTTGCTTAGCGGTGCTCTATAATTAGATTAGTCTACGTCGTGAAAGCTAATATGCGACGTTACCTGATTTATCAATAAACCAATAAAAGAAAAAAACTACTCTGAAACATAATTTGAAATGCACTATCATTATTAACCTACAAAAGTACCCTTTTTTATTTTTATTTTTTTTACATTTTTTTTATCTTTTGTTGAATTAGGTACTATAGTTATCGGTTCGATTTCGATTGATTTAGTATTCCAACCGAAATTGAACTAATTACTTGACTAAATCGAACCGAATAAAATCAATTTGGTTTAATTTAAGTTAATCAATTTAGACGTTTAATCAATTTGGTTCGATTTAGACGCTTTTAAGCTTATTCCTTAATTTTTCCTATTTTTTTGGATAAATTATATTTAATAAATAAATGATTCTTTCATTCTTGAAATTTCAAAGAGCAATACTAAAGTAATTACAAATTAACATTACAATTCAAATTACAACACTTGAACTCTAGCTAGCAGTTAGATTTTTCTAACTCAAATAATATTTCATGATTTGAGACAATTAATTAAAAGTGTGCCTTCAATACTGATGAATTTTGAGACAATCTATTAAAAGTGCCTTCAATACAGTTGAATAATCTTAATCACATAACATTGTACCATTTGTGACAATCAATTAAAAGTGCATATGTGATTAAAAAAACATAAGACGAGCTCTTGCTACCCCTCAATTTTGTGCATTTATGTGTATATTAAACAAATGCACTTGTGAAGTGGGGCCGGTACGACTTTTGTCAAATATGCAAATTTTTATGTTATAATTAATGAATTATAAAATAATAAAAAATAAAAATTATCATAAAAATTATATTTATAATTATGTAATAAATAAATGTTATAATTATAATTTTAACGTTCAATTCGGGTTAATAGAATTTTTTAAATTTTAATTTATAACTCAAATCAAACATATTAAAAATTAAACTGGCTCATAACATAATATCGGTTTGATTGGATTCGGGGTTTTGGCCAGACCATTGACCGCTACGCTAACGGTAGTTGTAGCAGTAAAGTGAAACGCGCAATCCGCCTGACATCAGGCCAACCATCACCATCATATGCTCGTTGGTAGTGAAAAAACAGACGTTCCAAACAATCCAGGAGAGCTTTGTCAAAAAAAAACATTCCAGTAGAGAAAGGTAAGCGAAGACAAATCAAAGCAGAGGGGGGGAGGGTGGGGCACGTGTGACGCACATGATCGATGGTATGAACACTCAAGAGCCATAGAACGAACGGAGGGTAGGCGTTAATGGCGGTGGTGGAAGTAACCACGAAATTGACGTTAGACGAAGGCTTTTGAAGCGCTCGACTCGATATCTGGAGCTGGTTTGGCCCGCCTTTGTCCTCACTTTTCCCAACCCCACACGTTACTCCACGCGCCCACTTCCTTAATCCCCACCTATTTATAATAATACTACTACATCCCAAATCACTTCATAAACCCAACTAAATCCTAGCTACCTCACTCACTATAATCGTAAAAAAAAACAACGCCTGCGATTTCTCTTGTTCGATCTTCTTCTTCTTCTTCTTCTTCCTCTTGTTTTTTTTTTTTCTTGAATTCGTTGTATCAGTATCAGATAGCGTCGTCGGCAATGGCAGGATTTGGGGTTTCTTCCAAGGCTGTAATGGCGGCATTCTTTGTGGTTGCTGTTTTTTCTGCGGTTTTTGCATCTGCGCAGTTTAGCGAATTCTCGCCGGCGTCGGCGCCGATGCCGGAGATAGAGACCGGAGCAGCAGCTTTGTCAATGAAGGTGTCCGGTGCTGCTGTTTTCTTGTCGTTGGTGGTTTCTCTCATGGCTCTTGTTAAGCACTAATAATTGGAGAAGAATAGCAGAGAAAGAGGAGTCTATATAAATATATATATATGCTTTTTAGGGATGTTGTTATATGATGATATGGATATGTAGAGATTTGAGGAAGGTTTGGATGTTGGGAGGTTTGATTGTTTGCTATTGTTTACATTGCATTATATATACGGTATACTTTACAGAAAAAAGAAAAAAGAAACGTTGCATTCCATATACAACTTTTTATATATCTGAATATAATGTGTTCTTATTATTGTTAGTAATCAAAACATATAATGTTTAATATGTTCCTCTTATTGTTGTTATTATTTATTATTTTTTTGAAAATATAATGTATTCTTATAATTATTCGTATAGATCTCTCACTATCTCAAATGGTTCTCAAATGGTTCTGCGGTTCTTGTGTCTATTTTTTCTTTTTGAGAGAAACTTCTGTCAAAAAAAAAAAAAAAGAGAGAGAGGGAGAAACTCTCCTCAAATGTATTAGATCTTTAAGTCCGGACTACTAACGTAAAACATGCTAATTTTGTTTTATTAATTCAGGTTTTGTTTGATGAGATGGAAAAATTAAAATGTTTATGATAGAGTTTATTATTTCCATGATCTGTAATTTGTGAAGGACTTTCTCAATAAAAGAATCTAAAACAATGAATTTTTTTTGTGGTAAACAAACGTTGGAGAAACTGTTATCTTCCCAATTTCCTATATATATGGACGTCGAGGGAGAAGAGTAAAGAGAAGAAAACGCGGAGTCTTGATTCAATTGTTGTCGGCTTCGGGTTTTACCCATTTTCCTGAGAGCATAGTTGTGTCTTCATTGATCTTCATTATGTTATTTTATACGTTGACAGAATTTACTTTACCCATTTTCCTGATAGCATAGTTGTGCCTTCATTGATCTTCATTATGTTATTTTATACGTTGACAGAATTTACTTTACCTTTGGAGATTTTATAGAAATTGAATGAAACTTTGAACCTTAAAAAAAAAAAAAGTTTAGTAAACCATAACTAACTCATGACTGATTTAGTTGAACAAAGATTAATTATTAGAATTCTATAAAATAATTGTTAAAATTACTTTTATCCTTATAAAACTGATAAAGTCTTTATTTATAAGCAATTGATTAAGCAATATTAACATAGCATAGTTTCAATCTTGCATAACCACATGCATATTATAGTCCTAGATATTACAATTGACATGATCATACTTAAAAAAAGGCTTATTTGTTTTTATTTTATTTGCAATAAGCCAAAGATTTTATTTTTATTTTATTTTTTTTATAATTATTATAGAGGCTATACCTCTACTTCAATTAGAAATAAATAAAAAATAAAAAATACTTATCAAAAAAGTATTTTTTATTACCCTTTATTTTTAGTTTTTGAAGGTGACAAGTACAATTAACAAATATCATCTTAGAATCTTCTCAATTTTATTATAAAAAATTATTTTGTGGATTTTAGATCTAAGGATTTATTAAAGGGTTTTATTTTTTATTTTTACTTTTTGTTAATTGTAGGAGTGTCCAATTCAGCTTATGCTGCATCCTAATTAACTCTAATAAGAAGCACAACACCACCCACAAGAACTATTCTTTATTCAAACTTAAGGACTTGAACTTAGAACCTCCAACTTACAAACTATAGGTCACAGTACTACAATATCATTGGGATTAAGGATATCATTAGAATTTTGCGGTGATTTATTTCTAAATTTTTAAAAGCAACACCGAATATGACTAGCAAAGAAATACTCCATATTGTTTATCAAGTAATTAACATATATAAATTAACAAATATTTATTTAAAAATGATACGAATCAATAATAATACCAATGATACGTAGGGTGGCAATTCAGGACATTTGGCCCGGCCCGGCCTACAAATAATAGAGTCGTGCCAACATTAAAAAGTCTTGACCTAGACCTAACCCAAAAAATATATGGACCGGGCCTTTGGGTTGGGCCTTTAGGTTCGGTTTTTGGACTACTAATATAACTAAATACGTATTTTAAAGTTAGATTAGTTACAATAAAATATAAATTTTAATTAAATAATTAATAAAACATACAAATTAAAAATATTATTTATTTAATTTATCTTAAATATGTGTTAATTTATTCTAAATGAATTAGTTTATGTATGTAGTTGGATAATATATTTCCTTCTTTCATAATTTTAGCTCAATCCTTATTATAATTTAGTTAAATTCATTATATATTTATATCTAGCCCTACTACATACTTTTAGAGAGTATACTTAATAAAGTATATTTGGTATATATATATATATATAAGTTTGTGCGTGTGTATATGTATTTATAATATATTATCTAATTCTATAATACTCTTGAATCTTAATTATGTTTTGTTTTTACCATTTTATACTTAATTGTATACTATATATACTCTTATTAAGAAATAGAATAGGTATGTAGATTATTTGTTTTATTAAGAAATACACTATGTATGTGGATTATTCATATTATATACTTAATTGAACATACTCTTAATAATGTATATATAATACAAATATAAACCCTTAATTAAATAACACTATTGACTTAATTAAATATATATTATACACATTTTATACACTCTTAATTGTAATAATACACTTGATTATGTTATTTTATCATTATATATACATTATATTATTTTTATTGACACAATGTATTATGTATGTGGTGTTGGCCCAAGTAGTTTCCCACTTAACATTATCCTAAGTGTTTTGATGTTAACAAATAATATAACATTTGGTGCTAATATTTGAACTAAGTATGTTTCAGCACCATAAGCAAATAGAAGAACAAATACAAGATTAAAGTATTTCAAGTCCCTCAAGCAAAAGATCAAAGCAAAAGATCAACCACATACAAAGCTTGGACAACTTGGAGGAAAGAAGAAACAAGAGGTTGAGAGTCCCATTTTTGTCTAGAATTATGACGTAACCTACTTGCTTCAGTTTGCTCAATCATTATCTTAAATATCATACATTAGTCTTTCACAAAATCATATTCAAAGATTTCAAGTTTTCGAAAATGTTTTAATCTTTAGCATGATCTTGTTAAATGTTTTTAAAAAGGTTTCGATCTTGTTTTCAATGAGTTTTTAATGATTCAAAAGTGTTTAATCCTATATCAAAGTGTTTTGATTCAATAAAATGGTTCTTGAATATTAAAATATTGATTTTCCAAAATTAGGAACCAATAGCGTGCTATAGGACCCTATAGCCTGCTATCCAGCAATGTGCCAAATTTTCTAGAATGCTATAACGCGCTATCAGTGTTATTGGGTTGAAAATTAAAAATTTATTTTTCTGAAAAAATTGGCTATAGTGCACTATCCCCTTTGATAGGTTATAGAGTTGTTGTCGTAATCTTTCGATTTTCAGTAAAATGGGCAATAGCGCGCTATAGGTCTTGCTAACGCGCTATCGAAAAGACTGAGAAAATCGAGCTTTCGAGTTGTCAGTATATTGACCTGCTGTAGCCCACTATAAGTCAATAGAGGACATGATACACAACCCGATAGCGCGCTATAGGGATTGATAGCGCGCTATAGGTGTCTAAGATAGAAATTGACATTTCTGACGAGAAAAATGTGGAGACTTTTCACATGCTTGATTTCTTTATTCCTTGCACAGTTTTGTCAGGACATCTTAACTGAAATATTCTCTACTAACACCTGATTGATTCCTATTGTCTAGCATGCTCTTACACACTTTGAATTAAACAATTTTTGAAATCAAATGAACCTGCAACTGCATTTTCTATAAAACCAGCAAGCGCTCATTTTCAAGATACTAATTGATTTTGAAACTAGATCTAAGCACGTTTTTGCAAGTTGGTCGATTTTCTCTGAGTATTGAGAAGTGATGAACACTCTTAGGTTTTGAGCTTCATACTATGGTTTGCTCGTGTTGAGCAACACAACCATGAAAACAGAGAGAAAAGAAAGAGAGAAAAATAGAGTATGAAAGAGTGTGAGTGCATCAAGTGTCTTCCAAACATCGTACCATTTCTCACTCTTGAAGTGAATCTGGTATAGTGAAATCCTAGAGAAAGTTTTTCTATGCGTGGAGTAATAAAAGGATTTCCGAACCACGTAAAAATTATTTGTGTGCATTGTATTTATTTTTAGTATCTTTCATTATGCACTTTACAATGATTTGAGTACATGACTTGAATTAATCAAATGATTTTCACAAAGAAATTAAAAATTGTCAAAACCGGCCATAACACTGAATTCACCCCCCTCCCCCCTCCCCCCTCCCCCCTCGTGGGTGAACCAACATGTGGTACATATTATATTTATATATACTGTATATACTTTAATTATATATTTATATAACACAATTTTAATTGTATTATTTTTTTTATACTCTTAATTATGTGCACATATATATTTTATATTTATGATAAAATATATGTGTGTGTATGCGTAACTTTATATTAAGAATATATTACAATTTTCATATGCATATATATAAATATATATATTAAAGTAAATCTAAAATATATAGAAAATATTGTGTATATATAATCGGACTCAATTTTTAGGCCTTTGGGTTGGGTCTTGTAATACTCAGAAAAGAAAAATCCAGAATTATAACAAAATAGAAAACGTCAACTACTAACAAATCATTAAAATAACCAAATCCAAAACAAGCTCTACTATCTTCAGAAAGCACAGATTCAACAAACAAAAATGCTTAAAAAAAAAAAGAAAAAAAAAATTCAAACATGATCCTGAAATCATGCCGACATGTCGCCTGGAATCTTGCCGAAATCCCGCCGACATGTCGCCTGGAATCTCGTTGAGATCTCGCCGGAAATCTCGCCTACATCTTGGCTGAAATCGCGTCTCTCTCTCTCTCTCAAATCAGCGCACCCTCTATCTCCCTTCTCATCTTGCCGCTGCAACTCATCACCGCCCCTACTCTCTCGCTCTCGCCAGGTTTTTCTCTCAACCCTCTGCTCGAAACTTGAAACCCATCTCGGCGTTGCTCCTCATCTCGCCGTCGCCGCCCTCTTTTCTCTTCGTCGCCACTGATCTCGCCGCCGCCCTCTTCTCCGCCACTGATCTTGCCACTCTCTATCTCTTCTTTTCGCCGATCTCTCGCATCACCTCCGATCCCTTTCCTCCGATCTCCCGATCTCTTGATCTCTCGTCCCCTCGCCCTCACTCCCTTCTTCTTCTTCTTTTTCTCCTTCTCTTTTTCCCCATCCTCTTTTCTTTCCCTTTTCTCTCTCTCTCCTCTGTTTCCTTCCTTCCGCCCTCCTGCAACTCATTTTATTTTTTTTTTATTTTTCTTTTCTTTTCTATTCTTTTCTTTTAAACAACCAACATGTTATATAATATATATATATATATCATACACACAATACCACATATAAACTCCCTTGTTTTCTTCCTTCCGTCCTACAACTCAAGTGTATTTTATTTTATTTTATTTATTTATTTATTTTTTTCTTCTTTTCTTTTATGCAACCAACAGGTTAACTCAAGTGTATTTTATTTTATTTTATTTTTCTTTTCTTTTAAGCAACCAACAGGTTATATAAAATATTTATATGTATCATATATTTTTTTTTTTAAGCAATCAAGATGTTATATAATATATTTATATACATTTTTTTTTAACCAAGTGTTATTATTTTTTTTAAGCAACCAAGATGTTATATAATATATATATATATATATATATGATACATACAATACCGCATATAATATATTAGATTATGGTATATCATATTTTACGTTTTTACTATCTAAATCATCATATTATATCAGGTGGAAGTTTATTAGCTAAGTTATATTATATGTATAATGTGACCACCACCATACAACATAGACATGTATGCACATTATATTAATATAATATAATACAAAACAAGTGATTAACGTGTGATTTATGCGTGGATAGGTTGATAACGCCCAACGTCGAGGAATCTCAACACTTTTGGAATTTAGCGATTCAGGTGGAGATGATTCTAGGCCTTCATAATATTTTATTTGATATATAGATAGGAACGTTAAATTAATTAGGTCTATAGTATTATTAGATTACTTATGCATGCCTATTGTACATGATTATATATATAATGTTGTGATTGTTTAATCATGATGATACGTGTGTCAATATGATTTTTATTCTGATCAAATGATAATTAGATGCCTGAAATTCATGTAGTAGTTGAATTCATTTATAAATTATAATGCCTGATAATGAAATGTATGACTTGGAATATTGGCATAGTAAAGTTCATGCGTGGATACTATTATAATCGACTTTGTGACATGATACCATGTGTAATAGAGTTTGAATATGTTTGATGAATGCACTTAATATCGTATTTATACCGTACGTATGAAGTGACATTACTAAAGAACACGATTAAGATAAGAATCACACATACGAGGCAGTTATTCTAAGGAATATCGCCAATGATCTAATTTTTGGGCTGTGCCACCCTGAGTTTGATTTCCTAACGGTACGTGATGAAATTATCGACTTAAACAATCTAATGTTGCAACGATTAATGTGTGAAACTTGTTTGCAATGTTCTTGTGTATGTATCACATTGTGAATTGTTTAGATGATCCACTGGGCTTTCAAGCTCACCCCTATTTTTATATGCAGGTGCTTAGGAGGATAAAATCGCGAGTTCGTGACATAGTTCAGAGTAGTATGGGTGGGTTAATTAATTAGTATTATGAGACTGAATATTTTTATTTGATTTTTAAAGGTTTATTATTTAAACGAAGTGTATTGATAATCGAAATTCAATGAATATTATTAAGGTCAGTAAAGACCCTGTGATTTATTTCAAGTGTGAATGTCCTGGAATAGAATTCATTAATTCTATTTGATAAATGTATTTAAATGTTGTGTCCATAATGAATGGACAATGACAAGTACCCTCGTATGAAAATAAAGATTGTATGAAGAATTAAAGGTATTTGTTTATCTTAATCAGTAAGTTGGTTGGAAGAATATATAAAATTCATAGTTTTGTAAATTTTATTATTTATATAATGGTTATGGGTTAAGATAGACGGATACGTGTAACATCTCGATTTTTGATGATATTTTTATGATATTTTTATATAAAACTAAAATATTTATTATTTTATAGGTCTTCAGACTCAATTAGCAGACAGGACCTGATCTAGCTATGATCTAGCTATATAAATCTAAATTCTTCTAATAAATACCCAAACCGGACGAAGCCGGCTCACGTAATAGTTCGGCCTAAATTTAAACGAAATCATTTATATTGGACTTTGTGCCAAATTCCCACCGCTAATGATACGTGTGGAATTTAGAAGATGCCGTGGCTAATTTAACGAACTTTAAAATATTACCTAAACTTCGTTTCGTAGAAACGAAACTAAACTAAACTTTGACCAAGTCAATTTCCGTACGTGGAGTATTTCCATTACTTTTTTTCCCATTCTCTATTTGTCGTTATCGTTACTATTGCTATAATTGTGAAATATTAAATCGATTTCGTGAATACGTTTCCTAACGTACTAATTAATTAATTTGACTGTAAGTTATGAGTTGTAACGAGTCCAAAAGACTGACCTGTTCGAACCTACAGCACTGCACTTGTCACGCTACCGTGTGAACCACACAGCTAAAGTTGGCGCCACCGCTCTCCAATGGCGGTGCCAATAATAGTTGTCTCGTCAAACCCCCCAATCTCCTTCCCCCACGTGTCCACTCTTTTTTCTTTATTTTTTCCAGGCTGTACACGCTGTTGTGTTGCTGTTGTGTTCACGCGCCGTTCGAGACAATCCTAAATTTATAAATAGACCCTAACTTCTCTTCTTCTTCCATAGATCAAAACACAGGATTTCTTCACAAATCTGTTCTACGATCGTCTTCAAGTTTTCATCTTTTTCTGATCCATTTGTTTGTATTAATCAGCGTCGGAGATGGCCGGAGTTGGGGTTTCGAAAGCTGTAATGGCGGCATTGTTGGTGGTGGCGATGTTGTCATCAGCTGGTTCTGCGATGGGGCAGTTTGAGGGATCGGCACCGGCGACGGCGCCGTCGATGGACACCGGGTCGGGTTTTTCGTTGCAGATCTCAGGCGCTGCTCTGTTGGTGTCTCTGGTGGTGTCTCTCATGGCTCTTGTAAAGCAGTAATGGAATAGAAATGATGTTGATTAATTAGTAGCTGTGGATCAGAGGAGATTTGTAGGTATTATTATTGTTACTGATATTCATTTTTTTGGGGTAGTTTGTAGTATTATTTATATTTATATGGATGTATTGATAGAGAGATTCGGGGGATATACATATAGGGTGTTGTTTTATTGAGACTGAGTGGTATTCTTTTATTGTGGTTGGATCATATACACACATATTTTTCATTTATGTCTGAATAAGATTTATTTTTATTGACGCCCTTGCTTCTGATTTTAGTGTTCAATGCAATTCAATTTAACAGCTGCGAGCTATAGTTTCTGCCTTAAAAATGTCTTTAGCCATTTTATTTTTGAAAAATGTCAAGGAAATTAAATTTTTCATACTAATTGCTTTATATCTTATGTGAGAGACATCATCAATTTTGTAATTTCATTGAAAATTGTGTTCAACAAAATTATTTTTTTTTTCCTTTTTTTAACATCTGTTCAACAAAATTATTACTATAAATTATGATGTATAAGAAGCTTTTTTTCTTATTATTATTATTTAAATACTTAACTAAACACCTTTTTAAATGAAAAATATTTTCTCCTATGCAATCCTAGCTTTTTCTCTTAAAAAATTATAAGCAAAATCCGTGCCATTAAAAAGCGTGTTTTTATACAGTAAAATCTTGTAATATTTACTTAATGATAAAAAATTGTGGCTTCAATTTGGGGGCCAGTTATAAATAAAAATAATTAATTTTTATATTATAATAAATTATAATTTTTGTATGTCTGTTCTTAAAGAAATTTGGCTCTTTTTTTTTTCTTTTTTTTCTTGAAACCAAGAAACTTGCCTCTATAATAATAATTAACTCTATATTAGAAAAAATATATTACATTAAATATTTAAAATGAAATAAAATATTTATGTAAAGTTGATTAGGACAATGATTTAGTTGAAAATTAAAGAGTTGTGTTACAATATATTTATAAAATTTATATTGAGTGAAAAACATTAAAGAGAATGTAAAATTTTAGATTTTTAAGATAACTTTTTATATTTTTAACATTTTTTAACATTAAATAAATTTATGCACACTATTTTTTAAAACTATACTATTTTTTTAGAATTATACAATAATTTTTTTAAGTACAACTTTTTTAAATTATAACTCTCTTTTTATAGTAATAAACTTAACTTAATTCCAACACTACGACTATAGAGAGGTCTTACTGTATATTTAAATTTTTTATTTAAAAATTTAATTTCAAAGTTATTTCAACAGTTAATATGTATCTCAAGAATTCATTTTTCTAGAAATAAAAAAGCATAAAATAGAGAGAGGAATAGATACTTGGTTCATTTAAGGAACCAAAAGCTTTCCCGGAACCCAACTTTCAAAAATGGGATGAAATTATTGATGTTGTGAATATTTTTTGCTCTTTTCTTATTGATTCCTTCTCTTTTAATTTTTAAATAGAAAATTACAGTATCCATAAATCTTAAAAATTAACCCATATTCTTTACACACACAACCTCATGTTTTCTACACCCACAACCATGTTTTATATGGTGGTCAAGTGGCCCAATAACTACCATAACTACTTAATTAACTTATTCAAAATACAAAGTTATATATAAAACCCAATTAAAATGCGATTGTGGCACTCTACTTCTTACAACATATGGTTTAATGATTTCTTATCCCTTGTCCATCCTGTCTTTTATGAAATGGAAATTTCTTTTCTGGAAAAACACTGTTTAGCCTAAAAATTCTATACCACACAAATCTGACGTGGACCTTCCACGTCATATTTCTAGGTTTAAGTCTTTAACAAGTTTTCTCTTCACATTAAATAAAGTGTAAATAATGTTGTTAGGATAATTTTGTAATTAAAAAAAATAAAATAAAAATAGAAAGAATGATAATTGATTGAAGACTCCACAATTATTTGATTGTCAGGAACTTAAGCAGCTTCCAAGCAACATGATTACGTCAACTATAACATGAATGTACTTACAGTTTATTAAAATGACAATTATAAAAGTCTTTTAAGTTTTTTTTGAATTTTTTTTTTAAATCTCAAATAAATAATTGATTATAAGTATAATAATATTAACGATTAAAAGGAATTGAGGTTTGGATTGATTATAAGTATTGTTGGACCCTTTCTCGGCCTTCTGAACCGGAAGTCACGTAACCACCTAAGTTGCTTCAATATTCAAAAATGGCATGAGCTCATAGCACCTAGTACTTCACCATGGTACCGACCTGGTAGCAAAGCTCATCACGTGAGCACTTTGCCATGGTATTGATCATGATACCGTCCTGGTAACAGAGTTTGTCACCCCGAGCACTTCGCCACGGTACTGACCACAGTACCAGAGCTAATCGAGCCGAACACTTTGCCGTGGTACGGACCTCATAACAGAGCTCATAGCACCGAACACTTCGCCATAATACTGACCAGGGTACCGACCCGGTAACAAAGCTCATAACGCCAAGCACTTCGCCACGGTACCGACTAAGGTACTGACTACGTAATAGAACTCATAGGGCCAAGCACTTCACCACGGTACCAACCAGGGTACCAACCACTTAATAGAGCCTAATGAGCTCAATAGCGACATTAACGTCAGCTCATAGCTCCAACCACTTTATCAGGCTACCGACCACTCTACGTAGCCTAATGAGCTCAATTACGACATGGACATCAGCTTATAATTTCGCAAGGTATCGACCAGGTACCAACCTATCAACACAGCCAGATGGACTCAGACACGATGACAGACCATCAGCTCGACATACCAAGTTGACCTTACCTGACCGGCGAAGTTGTTATTCGACACGGATAAGGATCACACAAAATCTACTGCGACGGATTCAGGAAACACTCCTAGTCCAACTACAACACTACTATTCAACTCTCCTAATCCAAACAAGAGGCTACCAAGCTCTCTTAATTCAACCAGGAAGCTACCAAGCTTTCCTAGTTCGACCAGGAAGCTACTAAGTTCCCCCAGTTCGACTATGATAGGACCATTAAGGCCAAGGACTCAATTCTCTATAAATACTCTACAACCCCCACTACAAGAAAAACAACCTTTAGTAACAAAATTTAATCGTAAGTAAAAGTCCAAAATTCGTAAGTAAAAGAATTACTTACGACTTTCATTGTTTTTGTCACGAAATTGGTTTCGTAAGTAAAACACTGTAAGTAAAAGTTTCGGTCACAAAGAAAAAAATCGTGAGTAAAAGGTTATGTTTTACTTACGAAAAAATAATCGTGAGTAAAAGTTATTTTCGTGACTAAAAGGTGACAAAAATGAAACAGATCTGCACGTTTGCTTACAATTAATGTCGTAAGTAAAAGTAATAAATTCGTGAGTAAAAGGTTAGGTTTCACTTATGAATATAGTGATGTAAGTAAAACTTTTGTTTCGTGACTAAAAGTTGACAAAAATGTAATAAATCTACATTTTTACTTACAATAAAATTCATAAGTAAAAGTAAAAAATTCGCTACTAAATATCATACGAAGCTATAAAATAAAAAAATAGCTAATAAAACAATTTTCTGTAATATTTTTAGAATTTTAATTTTTACAAATAATAAGAATTAATAAAAAAAAAAATTAACAATAGAAGAAATGAAGATTAATTTCATTCATCAAAACTATAGTTTTTACAACCATAAAGTTTTGAAGTAGTATGTACAGAAACTGAAAATTTGCACAAGTCAAAATTTGCAAAAGTAACAAAATGTATAAACATGTCTATCATGCAAACAAACAATAACTAAGATGTGGTCTTTGTAGAAGTCAATAATGATGGTGGCAAGATATTCTCTTTGAACTGACGAATGTCATCCTCAATACTTGTAACCCTATCTATAAGTTTTGTCACTAGATGCTCCATCTCCATGTTGTTTCGATCTCATGAAGATCCATGTGTACATGAGCAAGCTCTTGATATTTCTTTTTATAAGCCGTTTGCCTTCTTATCTTGTCCTTTCTGATAACCGGAGCAATAGCCAGCTAAGAACACGTTCCATAATTTGAAAGTCTAAGATATACGACATGTTCACTTTATCTTCAGTTGGAGGCCATTGACTTTCAAATCTTATATCTACCATCTCTAACTGTAAATGAAGAAATAGATATAAGATACAAATTTAAAAAATAATATTAATCAATATTAAAGCTCATTTAAAGACTTACATAAGCACTTTTGGCCTCTGTATTTAGCTAATGTAACGAGAAGATATTATCGTGTTGGCGCAAATAGTGGTTGGGTGTGGAGACTGACCCATTAGTTTTCATTCATTCCCTCTTTGATTGATTTTTTAAATTAGTTGCTGATTTTTTCTGCAAAATGCACAATTTGTTAGTACAAAGAAGAAAAAAAAAAGTAATCAATAACACAAATAATAAGACAAATAAATATTGTTATCAATAAATTAATTTCTTGGCTTTCAACAAAAGAAAATGACAATCTCCTTTGTATTTTAGCAAAAAGGTTTTTGAAAACTTGTAAGATATATGCCTAATAAACATCAAAATATAGTTTCATCCATATCCCCAAACTCAAATCAATTCCATTAATTTATTTTATCATGCCAAAACATAAAAACAAAAACAAATCAATCAATTGTTTTTACTAAACAAGCATGCAACTGAGAAAAGTATTCTCCCATAAGTTCATCAAGCAAAATATTGGAATTCAAAATTAGTTAGAATTTGTTTTTCCTCTCTCACTGGTGCCTATGTTAAGGATTTATAAAGATTGGTTGCAGCTACATGTTATTGAGGGTGCAATGGCTTAAAAAAATTCAGACACTCAATTTCCACATTAAGAAACAACATTGTTTACTACTTAATGCTATTTGCAAGCAATAAGACATCATATATTTCTCACAAGCATAAGTCTTACGTTGCAGCTCCCAAATGTTGCACCTAAGTCCACTCCCAATTGGATGCAAACAAAAAGTTTTTAATATACCAAAGAAACAAAAGACAATATATAAATAATGCTCCAACATATAATCATTCAATCTCATACCAAAACAATACAATTTGAATGGCATATTCATTGTAAATTAAGAGTCTCACTCATTCAAAAGAATCGGGCCTAAGGGAAATCCAACAAAAAAAAAAAAACACGTTATGACAAAGTCAGAGGTTAAAGAATTACAAATGTTCATAATTGCTCTATGGTCAAAATGTTTATATAAATATTTGGTAAAAGCATGAAACACCTAAAGACCTAAAATTCCCAAGGAAGTTAAATATTAGATGTCATGCCAAGAGACACAAGATTCAAGAAGCATTTTGATTCACAAAATAAAACAATTTCTATTCTTAAACATACAAGACTTGGCATGAAAAAGTTCATAAAATTACTAAAATAAGGAATATTATGTGAAATAAAATTCAGCACCTATTAGTTACAATCATAAAACACATGGAGTCCTCTCATGAAAATATTTATCTCATAAATTATTGTAACCAGAAACATCAAATGGTAGTGTTGATTTCTCAAGTAACAACGTGGTCTTCCCAAAAAAAAATGGATGGCATCACCATTTGCAAAAAAAACTATAAAGGAAACAACATTTGGTTGGGAAGCGTACTGAAACTTCAACATCAATTAAAACACAAAAGCAAAAACAAAAGAGCAAAGCAAAGTAACACTATTGAAACACTAATTGATTATATCAATAATTTTTCTGAAAACAATAAAATTCAAATACTCAGTTTTCATATTAAGAGACATCATTGCTTATTGCTTAGTACTATTATTCTATTGTATCCAACTCGATTGGTTGCATGGATCATTTCAACTTCACAATCCGGAATGGAGATTATTCCCTCAATTACAAACAACTCCTCTAGTAGCTTCACTTCTTTGATGCCCATCTTCTCACTTAGCTATTATAAGCCATATCCCAAAACTTCAATACAATTACAAATACTCAGTTTCCAGTTTTCAATCTGTCAAATTCTGAGAGTTTGAGGTGCATTTCACACTCTAAATTTAGATAAGAGATTGGGTATTTGATTCTAGACATTACAATTCCCACCTAGTTTCCCTTGCTGTTTGCTGCTAGACTGTAAAGATATAGACACAGTGACTCCTGCTACTAGCCATATTCATTTCTATTCCCAGGTTAAAGTTTGATGAGAAGCATGAATGCCATGACAAGGATTAATAACCAAGAGCTGTGTAACTTAAAAGCTTGTCAGATATGTAGATGGTTTTTTCCCCTGCCAACAAGGATACGAGCCAACTGTCCTATTAGAAATTCCATTATGCATTTTTAGGGTCTAAATTAAGAATCCAATATCATATATATGAAAAGAATTGAAATGCATATTTAAGCATTTGTCTTACAGATAGTGCAAATGCTTAAGATATGAAAAGACAGCCTCATCAACTATTAGGGATGATCACAAGAATATATAAGACTACAACGCACATTTCAAGAAGCTAGTCTGTCACGACGCCCCTGACGTAGGCTGACGTCATGACCGGCACAGCGTACTATACACTGTACATACCCATATACAACATATAATACACTGTCAGCCTTCACGTACTCTCACAATACTTCCCAAAATGTACAGAATTTTTTTTTTTTAATATACCACACATCAAATCAAATCAAATATATATAGATGATCATTCCACTCACATTTATTCCATTCATTCCACAAATTAAATTCTCACTTGATAAATATCTATGATCATCTCATTCCATCACCCCAAACATTATATAATCTTACCACATAACCCATCTAGGTGATACATATATATATATATAATGTGTGATAAGTAAAATAACAAAAATAGAAGTTATTTCCTCCAAGCATACGTACACATATCAGACGAAGGCTCACGTGATTTTCACTCACGAATTTTCCTTTTACCTTCGACTCAATACCTGAAATATTGGAGGAAATGGGGTGAGCAAACAACAGCTCAGTGAATATAGTTCTTGAGATGACAATTATATACATTTAGAGAAATATGACATTTAAAATCCTTTCAAACACTTATTCAACACATGCATCATTCAACGAATATATTGTACATGTCAACAACATAATTTCATGATTTTCAATAACACAATGCACAAATCTCCCTCCTCCGCAAGGCAAGAGAGCGGGTCTAACCCTTGTATGGCCGTTACAAGGTAGCCACAACCTCTCATTACCCAATTAACAGTCATTTCAAGGATCCCAACCCTTGTTAGGACAGACCTATTAACAATGAGGACTCACAAAACCTCATCCGGGTCTAGTGCCTAACGAAATGACAATGAGGACTCGCAAAACCTCATCATTACAAACTCCAATTGCTAAAATCAGTTTGCATGATCCATAAAACTCAATGCATTATATATAAATATAACATGCATACAATCAAACATTTTATATGCGTACAATGTCATACAAGAACCAAATCAAGAAAACTATACTCACAGTGGTTACACGAGGTTTCTCTAAAATCAAGCAACAATGTTGCTTCCTCAAGAGCGTTAATTCATGCCCTTAAGCTCTCAATTTAAACACTGAAATGACCATAGATTATCATGAGAATCATCATTTACCATTTCGGTAGCTACTAAAATATCAACTCACTGTTCATAGTACTATTCATTTTTTTTTTTACTATTCACTATTCACTATTCACTATTTATTTTTACTATTCATCCGAAAGATGTAAATTGTATTAAAATTGTCAATTGGTCTCCAAACATTATGAAATTGAATCTAACCACTTATTCGGGGTTCTAACAGTCTAGGGAGCATTTTTCTACCTTTCTAGCGGAGTTTCATTCACGTTGGGTCAAAATCCCATTTTTTTGAAAACGCCGTAAAACGGCTCTTACAGTAAAAATTACTCAGCTAGAATCGTTACATCTAGCTTAGATATCAATTTTACAAAGAAATAGAGAAAAAATCACTTACCGCGAGTCCGAATTTAGCGCGAATCTCGCGTTCTCCCTTCCGTTCTTCTTCTTTTCCTCTTTCGTCCGTCGTTCTGTTCTCTTTTCTTCTTCATTTTTTTCATTTGGTTGAGCAACTCTCTCTTTTTTTTTTATTCTTCTTTTGTTTTCTTTCTAATTCTTTTCTTTTCTATTTTTTTGTTTTGTTTTGGTGTACACGTTGGAACTAGATAGTGCTCTTTATTTTATTCTTTTTTTTTTATTCATTCAAGATTGAGATTAACATGATAGTTGATATTTATATATAATATATACAAGTGATTCAATACACCTAGGCTCCCCGTAATAACCAACTCCTCCATCAAATTCCATTCAATTCAACTCATCTCATTCATATAAGTCATTTAATAATTCAATTTCAATCTACACCATTTACTAATTCACTTATTTCACATGTATTCACTTAATTCACTTATTACATCATACTATGCATTAAGTCCTTAAATCATACTCCAATCCACATATTTCATTAACCAACCTCATAAATTAATCAATTTAATTCATATGTATCATCTGCATTGTATAAATTTATTTATTTACTACTAATCATACACGCGCATATGTAGCTCATACGTATCATATGATCACGTGTATATGTAGCTCATACGTATAAAATATGTGTATTATACATCTTTATATACGTGTAATTTAACGTATATATATGTAATTAAAATTATGGGGTGTTACATAGTCTAACATAGCAAGGCAATAGAGTAAAATGTGCCTGAAAAAATTAGCCTACCTCAGTTACTCCAGATAAAAATATGCCTTGAGCCTTACCCTCTTTTATTTGTAAGTTGTCTTTCGATAAATCTAAAAGGTCTCTGAGAATTGATAAAAAGAAAATTCCATTACATGTATAGGTAAAGGGACAAAAAAAAATTAAAAAGAATTTGTTCAAAAGTTGGGAAGAGCGAGGGAATCATTGGAAATAAAGTCTCTGCAGAAGATACAAACCTAACTTTTTCCATATAAATCTCCACCTAAAAGAACCACAATTGCGGTGTCATAAGAGTTCACACAAAAATTCACATTCACAACCAACATTTCCCAACAAATCATCATTAACCAAACAAACACATCTACAACAAACCAAACCCCTAAATCTTCCGCTAAAACCATAATCCAAAGCTCAAATGCAAAGCATTTATTAACAAACAAAAAAAAAAAACAGAGCTTACCGTGCTTCTTTTGCGTTCTACAACAATGGTGAATCCAAAAGCCAATAATATCAGAGCCACAACTAGTAAGTAAAACTTCCAGAAATCTAGGGTTCTTAACAAAAAAAAAAAACTTCCAGCAAAAAATAAAATAAAAATAAACTCACCGTTGCACTGCCCTTTCAGTTTCAACCCTTTGCTAATCTCACCATTCACAACGCAAATCTCCTTATTCCCTACCAGTCAAGATCTTCTCCGTCGTAAACTATGTTTTAGCACACAAACCTCTATGGCGATTTCTTCTTCGTCTCCTCATTCTTTGATTCATCTTCGCCAAAAAAAAAAAGAAAAAAAAAGGGTTTCGAGCATTCAATATAACAGGGTGAGGAAGAAGAGGGAAATAAAATAAAATAAAAATAAAATAAAAATAAACCCACCGTTGCACTGCACTGCAACTCTTTGCGAGAGAGATGGCGATTTCATCTTCATCTCCTCATTCTTCGATTCATCTTCGCCAAAAAAAAAAAGAAAAAAAAAGGGTTTGGAGCATTCGTTACCAATCCAATATAACAGGGTGAGGAAGAAGAGGGAAAAGGGCAACCTTAGTTTTGGCGGGTTATTAGATTTACTTTTAGTAGCGAAACCTTCGTTACTAATCCTCCCATTTTTTTAAGTAATAAATAATAGTAGCTTTTAAAAAAAAAATTTAATTTTTTTTTTTTTACTTACGACTTAATTCGTTACTAAATCTTAAGTTCTTCGTAAGTAAAGGAAATATTGAGGCCCGCCAAGGGCGCCCTGCTTCTTGCCATTTAGCAATTTATTATACTTACGAAATTATTATTTTTACTTACGACATTTTTGTTGTAACTAAAAGTTGACTTTTGACAACGACTATTACTTACGATTTTGAATAATAGTGAGTAAAAAACAGTTTTACTTACGAAAATAATTCGCTAGTAAAAGTCTTGTGATCAAAAGCATAAATTCTTGTAGTGCCCTAAGGGGGAAGGTACAATATTATTCTCTATAAATACTCTAAACTTTTATAAGTAATATTGAATAACAAGCAAAGAAATACTCCATATTGTTTATCAGTAATTAAAATATAAGTTAACAAATATTTCTCTAAAAATGATAAGAATCAGTAATAATACCAATGATATGCATGGAATTTAGAAAATGTCATGGCCAATTTAACAAACTTTCTTGATGAATCATATTGTGAGAGGTGAATGGAGGCTTTTACTATGTTTGGTGAAGAAGTTGTGGGCTGAAGAGATTATTGGCATTTGTTGGAGCCTTTGGAACAGTAGAAACTCCAAGATATTTACAGGCAAAGCTCTTGACATTCATAACTCTCTAAATGGCTCTCTCAAATTCATTCATGATTTTTAATCCCTACATTCAACTCCTTCTTCTGCCCCCTCAAGGGCAATTAACAAATGGAACCCTTCATGTGCAAATTGCTTTAAATTGAATGTTGATGTAGGTGTCAAAAGCTACCCTGATGGCATAGGTTTTGGTGCTATTATAAGAAATGAAAGAGGATTATCCACAAGGGCAATTGCCAAGAAAATTAAAGGCCAGGCAATTCTCAGTGAACATAGCCGAGGCTCTTGTTATTCGTGAAGGACTAAAATTTGCTATTGATACAGGAGTTTCTATTGCATAAGTTGAGAGTGATTCCTAGCTTCTTCAGTGATCTTAGCTCTCAATTCTGGAATGGATGAATTTGGTTTGGTGATTGAAGACTGCAAACACTTGCTTATTGATAAGAAAATCGATGGTTGTAAAGAAATAAATTCTACAATCCCAGGATAATTTCCCAAACTATAAATACAACAAAATAACACCAACGATTTTAGCGTGGAAAACCCTCCAAAGATGAGGTAAAAACCACGGGACCCGTAGGCCTCTTAAAGACTTCCACTATAATATAATGGGATTACAAACTTCACCCTTAGGTAGATCTCTCACAAATATACACTAACTATGTATCTTCAATTTGTGGATAACACTTCACAAATTGGCTCACACTTTTTCTTCTCAAAGAAACTCTCTTTGAGGCTCTTTGGATCTCTCCTATTAGATCTCTAGAATTAAATCTCTTTCAGATCTATCGAATCTCTCAGATTAAATTTTGAGTTGAAACAAGGGCTCTATATATAGAGCATTCATCCGCCCACGTGTTCCATGCAACATTCCCATGCGTCCCATGCAGCATGAAGAAGTTGACGTTCCATCCCATGCAGCCAGAATTGTTGACGTTCCAGCCGCCCATGTGTTGAATGTTTGGATGAGTTGTTGAGGATCCCACGTGAGTCTTCCTTGCTGCCCCACGAGGAGGAGGTGGACCAACAAATCTCCCCCTCCACCTCATGTGGAACAAGGCTTCTCCACACCTGCAATATCTCTACAGATAGCAAGCTTTTCGCTGGTCAGGGACTTCGTCATCATATCTACCCCGTTGTCATTAGTGTGGATCTTCTCAACTTGCAGCAATTTATTTTTCAGCACATCACGAATCCAATGATATCTCACGTCGATGTGCTTGGACCTTGAGTGAAAGGTTGAGTTCTTGCTGAGGTGAATTGCACTTTGACTGTCGCAATAAAGAACATATTTTTCTTGGTTCTGCTGCAATTCTTGTAGGAACTTTTTCATCCACAAGATCTCCTTACAACCTTCAGTGATTGCAATGTATTCTGCTTCTGTGGTACTTAAGGCAATACACTTTTGTAATCGTGATTGCCATGAGACAGCTCCCCCTGCAAAGGTTATTAGGTACCCGGATATTGACTTTCTTGTATCCACGTCGCCAGCCATATCTGAATCTGTAAATCCTTCTAATACAGATTTATCATTACCAAAACATAAACAATGACTGGAAGTACCTCTAAGATACCTGAGTATCCATTTGACTGCTGTCCAATGTTCCTTTCCAGGATTCGATAGAAAACGGCTCACAACACCAACAACATGAACAATGTCTGGTCTGGTGCATACTATAGCGTACATTAGACTGCCAACCACCGATGCATAAGGCACCTTGCTTATCTCTGATTTCTCTCCCTCGCTTGAAGGACACTGGCTCGAATTAAGCTTGAAATGGCTTGCCAGTGGAGAACTAACAGGCTTAGCTTTGCTCATGTTGAACCGCTCTAAAACTTTCTCAATATACTTCTCTTGAGATAGCCAAAGTCTCTTGTTCTTCCTGTCACGAACAATCTTCATGCCAAGGATTTGCTTTGCGGGTCATAAGTCTTTCATTGCAAAGGACTTGCTCAACTCTTTCTTCAACTGGTTAATCTTGCCGATATCTTGGCCTACAATTAACATATCATCAACATAAAGCAAAAGAATAATAAAATCACCATCAGAGAATTTCTTGATGAAGACGCAGTGATCAGCTGTCGTTCGGTTGTACTCCTTATTCTCCATGAACGAGTCTAACTTTTTATACCACTGCCTCGGTGCCTGTTTCAAACCGTACAGACTCTTCTTTAGCCTGCATACCAGCTTCTCTTTTTTTTTTTGACTTGGAAACCTTCGGGCTGTTCCATATAGATTTCCTCGTCAAGATCACCGTGTAAGAATGTGGTTTTTACATCAAGTTGTTCAATCTCCAGATTAAGACTAGATGCCAAGCCAAGAACAACTCGGATTGAAGACATTTTTACCACCGGTGAGAAGATTTCATCGAAGTCAATGCCTTTCTTCTGCCCGAATCCTTTCACAACCAATCTTGCTTTGTATCGAGGTTGCGAGCTTCCTTCTTCGCTTTTGATCCTGTACACCCACTTGTTCTTGAGGGCTTTCTTTCCCTGCGGTAATTTCACCAAGTCAAATGTGTGGTTCTCATGCAGAGATTTCATTTCTTCCTGCATGGCTTTTATCCACTCAGTCTTATGCTGGTCAGTGATAGCTTCGGTATAGCTCTCCGGTTCTCCCCCGTCAGTGAGCATCACATAGTCGCTAGGAGAATATCTTTGACTTGGTTGTCGCTCTCTCGTGGATCTCCTTAGCTGTGCTTCTGGTTGGACTTGTTCAGGAACTTGTTCAGGAACTTGTTCAGGAACTTGTTCAGGAACTTGTTCAGGAACTTGTTCTGGTTCTGAACTGTGAGCTGGTGGAACATCATCATCAGTATCTAGTGCAGCTTCCTTGTCATCTGAATTTGTTGATGGAGAGACTGGTTCCAGATTAACTGGAATTTCTTCTGATTGTGGCTTCTCAGGTTTCTGGAAATCCTCGATCGTCTGATCTTCAAGAAACACCACGTCTCTGCTTCTGACAATCCTTTTGTTGACAGGATCCCAAAGTCTGTAGCCGAATTCTTCATGGGAATATCCCACAAAGATACACTGCTTCGCTTTTCCATCCAGCTTGGACCTCTTATCTCTAGGGATGTGAACAAATGCTCTGCAGCCGAATACTTTCAAGTGTTTGTAAGAAACGTCTTTCCCCGTCCAAACCTTTTCTGGTACGTCGTAGTTCAGTGGAACTGATGGAGAAAGGTTGATTAAATCGACTGTTGTCCTCATTGCCTCCCCCCAATAGGAGTTTGGCAGTTTTGCATTTGAGATCATACATCTGCCTCTTTCACAAATGGTTTTGTTCATCCTCTCTGCTACACCGTTGTGTTGAGGTGTCTTTGGTACTGATATTTCTAGCCTGATGCCGAAACTTCTGCAGTACTCCTCGAATGATCCGCGATACTCACCACCATTGTCTGATCGTACACACTTCAAACATCTGCCAGTTTCTCTCTCAACTTTTACATGAAATTGCTTGAAAACTTCCTGCACTTGATCTTTAGTTTTCAAAGCAAAGGCCCACACTTTTCTAGAGTGATCATCAATAAAAGTCACAAAATAATGAGCACCTCCTAGTGTCTTACAACTCATTGTACAGACATCTGTGTGTATTAAATCTAGAATATTTGCCTTTCTAGATTGTGGGGAACTACGAAATGCAACTCTATGTTGTTTACCCATAATACAATCAGCATAAGTACGTAAAGATGTACCTGTCATTCCTGGCAAGTGCTCCTTCTTGGAAAGAATTCTGAGACCCTTTTCACTCATGTGGTCGAGCCGCTTATTCCATAACTCGGTGGGAACTTCTTTCCTCATGATATTTACTTCTTCTTTACACAGTTTGGCTTCTGTGTGGTAGAGTGATGCATCTTTCTTGCCTCTGGCTACTACCAAGTTTCCTTTGGTGAGCTTCCATTTTCCTTCACCAAAGTTATTATTGTAGCCATCGTCATCAAGCATTCCGGTGGAGATCAAATTGAGGCGGATATCTAGAACATGCCTCACATCTTTCAAGAGTAACCTGTATCCAAGGTTAGTTTCTAAATAAATATTACCGATGCCGATAATTTTGGATGCATCATCATTTCCCATCCTCACTCGTCCGAAATCACCTTGCGTGTAGGCTGAGAAGAAATCTCGTCGTGAGGTGACATGGTAGGAAGCACCTGAGTCAACTACCCATGTAGAGTCTTGACTTGCAAGGTTGACATAATCAGCATCTCGAACAATGACAACTTCTTCAGTGAGAGTTGCGGTGTCATTTGTTCGGGTTTCTGCATCTTGATTTCTGGATCGTTCCGCCTATAACTTTCGACATTCTCGAATGAAGTGTTCGGGCTTGCCGCAATGATGACACTTCTTGTCATGCCACGATCTGGACTTTGAGCGTCCTCTTTGCTGACTTTGGTTACGAGGATTTCTGCTTTTACTCCTTCCGTGCCATTCTTGCTTGTCTTGTTTTTCCATGACAAGTGCTTCAGTTTCAGGAGTATAACCATTGTCTTTTCGTCGAGACTCTTCGTTCAGCATTCTGTCTTTTACCATATCCATGGTAAGCTTGCCGCCAGGAGCTGAGTTACTAACTGACACAACTAGAGTGTCACAACTTTTTGGTAGAGAACTCAGCAACAACAACGCTTGTAGCTCGTCATCTACGATCATCATCATAGAGTTGAGTTGATCTACAATGCCTTGGAACTCACTCATGTGTTCCGATACGCTGCTTCCATCTTTATACTTCAAATTGACTAATCGTCGTATCAGATTAGCTTTATTCTGTACGGTTGTCCTCGCATACATTGTCTCCAACTTTTGCCAAAGAACGTAAGCATCGCGTTCATTAGCAAAATTTTGAAAAATGCTCTTGTCGATCCATTGTCTGATTTGAGCAGCACACTTTCGGTTCAGCACGGCCCAGTCAGCGTCTGTGCTGGTTGTTTTTGGTGTCTTGTCATCTGTCGAAGTTGTAGTCACGGCTTCCTCCTTCGGCATTATAATCGGCTTCCACAGTTCTTTAATGTATAAAAGATCCTCCATCTTCGGCTTCCAAATTGCATAATTAAATGCAGTCAACCTGATCATATTGTCTGTGTTCATATTGCCTGTGCTCTCCTCCATTTGAGTCGTCAGTCAACAAGTTTCGCGGAGCTTGCAACTTATCCGGCGATGAATTTTCGGCGATGGATAGTACTACGTAAATAATACTCAATGAATAGTATTATATGAATAGTGCCCTTGTGAATAGTGCTCCGTAAATAGTACTCTATGAATAGTACTACTATTCTAAATAATACCTACAGACAAAACAGTGTCGTATACGTAAATAGTACTGTATGTATGAACAATACATTCGCTGAAAACGACCCAAGCTCTGATACCACTTTGTTAAGAAAATCGATGGTTGTAAAGAAATAAATTCTACAATCCCTGGATAATTTCCCAAACTATAAATACAACAAAATAACACCAACGATTTTAGCGTGGAAAACCCTCCAAAGATGAGGTAAAAACCACGGGACCCGTAGGCAGCTTAAAGACTTCCACTATAATATAATGGGATTACAAACTTCACCCTTAGGTAGATCTCTCACAAATATACACTAACTATGTATCTTCAATTTGTGGATAACACTTCACAAATTGGCTCACATTTTTCTTCTCAAAGAAACTCTCTTTGAGGCTCTCTGGATCTCTCCTATTAGATTTCTAGAATTAGATATCTTTCAGATCTATCGAATCTCTCAGATTAAATTTTGAGTTGAAACAAGAGCTCTATATATAGAGCATTCATCCGCCCACGTGTTCCATGCAACATTCTCATGCGTCCCATGCAGCATGAAGAAGTTGACGTTCCATCCCATGCAGCCAGAATTGTTGACGTTCCAACCGCCCATGTGTTGAATGTTTGGATGAGTTGTTGAGGATCCCACGTGAGTCTTCCTTGCTGCCCCACGAGGAGGAGGTGGACCAACACTTATATCTCTTTTGAATCTAATTGTTATAGCTATCTTTAGGGATTGTAATAGAGTTGCTCATTGTTTAGTTCAATATGATTGTTCCGTTAATGATTTTGTTACATGGACAGAGGAAACACCTTCTGTTGTGTTTGATATCTTGTTTGAGGAATCTATCTCTGAATAAAATTCTGTTTTTAGCTCAAAAAAAAAAAAACATTAATAAAGTTTAAAATATTACTTCAACTTAAAGGGCGGTGGCCCTCTCCCTTCCTCTTCTTCTTCTCTGTCCTCTCTTCTTTTTCTTCTTTTTCTTCTTTTTCTCAATTTTTCTCATCCTCCTCTTCTCTGTTCTCTCCTCTTAGTTGTGTTATGGACTGCCCATTTTGGATTTGGGTCTCGAAGAGCAAAACCAGACACTACTTGGGAGCAGTACCTTCCACGATAAGGTGAAGAGAGCTCAAGCTTGCTAGAGAGATCCTACAAGAGCTTGGGTTTTGTGGTCAGATCCGATGATGGCAGCACCTGATCTGTGAAGCGGAGCAATGGAGTAACCTTATATAAATAAGTAGTAGTATCGTATAAGTGTGTATTTGTATGTAGTAGTTGTATGTTATAAATTAGTAATATGTTGTTGCGAGGATTTTTCTTTAGTTGTGAGGGTTTTGCATAGATTGTCAGTATGTTATTGTATCTATTGGCACAATGTACTCCGTTGGAGATTTAATGGAAATAGAATAAACCTTTGGCAAAAAATAAAAAATATTACTTCAACTTTCTTATGTAGAAACGGAACTAAACTTTAAACAAGTCGATTTGCATATATAGAGTATTTCCTATACTTCTTTTGCCATTCTTTATTTGTGGTTACTATTGCTATAATTGTAAAAAATTAAATCAATTTTGTGTTGTAAATGGATTTCTTTACTCATTCGTATTTATATTATTTATAAAATTAAAACTTTTTAATGACGGTATATCATTTTTTTTTAAATATTAAATTATTCATTATTTATTAATATTCAACTAAAATTACATTTAACTAAAAAAAAGAAGAAATAAGAATGTTTTTGTAAAATGTTACAATTTTCTAAAAAGTTGTCATGTTACTCAATTCATTTTTTTTAAAAAACTGTTTTGAATTGATTTCATACACCCAACTCTTTTTAACTTTTGAGTTACATTTACGGGTGAAAGAGTGTCATACTTTTATTTTTTATTTTTCATAATGTTAGTAAACATAAGACAACTTATTATTATTATTATTATTTTATTTTATTTTATTTTCGGTAATAATTCTTAATCTTCCTTTTAGTTGCGTGCAACGCACGTCTCCATCGACTAAGTCATTTTAATACATTTCCTAATAACTGTATTTGACTGTAAGGTATGAGTTATAACGAGTCCAAAAGACTGACCTGTTCGAACCTACAGCACTGCACGTGTCACCCTATCGTGTGGACCACCGCTCTCCAATGGCGGTGCCAATAATAGTTGTCTCGCCAAATCACCCAATCTCCTTCCCCCACGTGTCCACCTTTTTTCTTTCTTTTTTCCAGGCTGTACACGCTGTTGTGTTCACGCGCCGTTCGAGACAATCCTAAAAACCCATTTATAAATAGACCCTAACTTCTCTTCTTCTTCCACAGAACAAAACACAGGATTTCTTCCAATATCTGTTCTACGATCGTCTTCAAGTTTTCATCATCTTTTTCTGTTCATTTTGTTTGTATCAATCAGCGTCGGAGATGGCCGGAGTTGGGGTTTCGAAGGCTGTAATGGCGGCATTGTTGGTGGTGGCGATGTTGTCATCAGCTGGTTATGCGATGGGGCAGTTTGAGGGATCGGCGCCGGCGACGGCGCCGTCGATGGACACCGGATCGGGTTTTTCGTTGCAGATCTCAGGCGCTGCTCTGTTGGTGTCTCTGGTGGTGTCTCTCATGGCTCTTGTAAAGCAGTAATGGAATAGAAATGATGTTGATTAATTAGTAGCTGTGGATCAGAGGAGATTTGTAGGTATTATTATTGTTATTGATATTCATATTTATATTCTTTTTTAATAATTTTTGGGGTAGTTTCTAGTATTATTTATCTGTATATGGATGTATTGATACAGAGATTCGGGAGATATACATATAGGGTGTTGTTTTATTGAGACAATATTATTTTATTGTGGTTGGATCATACACATATATATTTTATTTATATATACCTGAATAAGATTTATTTTTATTGACGCCCCTGCTTCTGATTTTAGTGTTCAATGCAATTCAACGCCTTTGTTGAGTGTTTCTGCCTTAAAAATGTCTTCACCATTTTATTTTAAAAAAAATGCTAAGGAGAACGAAATTCTCACACTAATTGTTTGTCAAACATCTACATTGAAAATTAGGTCAACTATAACATGAATGTACTTACAGTTTATTGACATGAAAATTATAAAAGTCCTTTTTAAGTTTTTTTTTTAATTTTTTTTTAAATCTCAAATAAATAATTGATTATAAGTATAATACTATTAACCATTAAAAGGAATTGAAACTTATAATATAATATCAAAAGTGACATAATTTAACAAATATTGCATGTCTAAATTAAGTAAAAGACTTTGACCACGGTATTAATATTTTGTAACATAATAACAAATATAATAAAAAATGCATTAAATATTAAAAAAAATTGATAATATTTTTAAGAAAATGTTTTTTTTTTCACATTTACTACACATAATTTTATCTTCATAAAAATTAAGATTTAATAACGTTCATTCCTCAACATTAAAATACATTTTTTTTCAAATTTATTAATATTTTGGAATATTTAACACAATTTTCATAATATTTTTAAAACTTTATATAATAATTTAATGAATTTTTTTTTATTTTTTAAAATATTAAAGAATTAGATTTCACTTTAAATTTTATATGTAATCATTTTTTTTTAAATATCTAATAACATTCCTTTTACACAACATTTGTAATAACATACTTGGAGATTTTGGTAAATATTTTAAAAATAAAAGAGAAGAAAGGACTCGATGTGTTTGAAATCGTGAGTAAGTTTTAGAATCACGATGATTCTCTCCACAAATTGAACTTCTAATGTTCACAATTTTCTTTATAAGATCCTCAACTCAACTATGTCATAGTGCCTTCCACGGAGGATTGCTAAAGTTAAGGATTCAATTGGGCAGATTTGGGAGAACCCCAACAAAATGGCCCCACTCGAGAAATGAAGGAATCCTTTCCTGCTGCCTAGGCATCGGTGCAGCAAAGCAATTCTAAAGCAACATGGCACCGTGAGAATCTAACAAACATGTGAAAAGCAAGAGGTTTTTACCATTTTTTTCACAAGGAACCAAACGTAAAAATAAAGAAGCTTGAACCATTGCTCGAGCACCCCCCGGTAACACCTCTTTGCGGAGCATATAACTTGATGATCTCATGAAAGTAAATACAATCTTCGTTGCTGTTACTTTTTGCAATACCAAATCTTACCAACATGGATGATCTCATGAAAGTGAATGCAATCTTCGTGACAATTAGATTTCACTTTAAAATTTAAATTATTTTAATTATGTTCTTTCATATATAATCAAAAATTTTAAATATTTAATAATATTCTTTGACACGACATTTGTAATAACATCCTTGGAGATTTTAGTAAATATTTTAAAAATAAAGAGAGGAAAGTGTTTTGAAATCGTAGCTAAGTTTTAGTTTATTAGTCTAAATATCTATGATTGATGTTATAGGCAATGGCAATGGCAATTAGAGTCGAGTTTTAGCTTCATTGAAGTATTTAAAGAAACTGGTAATGTAAAATTAATGTTTAGTTTGATATATTAATTATTAGTTAAATTTTACTAAATGTTAAAGAGAAAATTAATTTAATCTTCAGATGGTGCATGTTTTGAAGAACGGTTTTGATGAAAGGCCTAATAAAGATGTTGCTTTCAGTTATAATAAAACTAGGGTTTTTTTCACTTTTTGTCACCAATAATAAACTAAAACTTAGCCACGATTTCAAACACATGGACTCCTTCTCTTTATTTTTAAAATATTTACCAAAATCTCCAAGGATGTTATTACAAATGTTGTGTAAAAGGAATGTTATTAGATATTTAAATTTTTTTATTATATATGAAAAAAAAACGTTATCATTAATATTTTTATAGATTTGATTAGTGTTACTATAAATTTATTTGATTAAAATAAACTTATTTGTTTTTTTTATTGAGTAAATAATAATAATGTTAAAAATTTATTTTTTTCTACCTATATAATTTTGGATGTACTCTATACAAGTAAAAACAGTGATTAAATCTTACTTTTATATACCCATGAAATCATTAATTTATAAACCATTAAATTTAAGAATTAATATGGTACACTTATTTTAATTTAGCTAATTATTATAATTTTTTTAATATACTTGTCTTATCTAATTTTATGAATTACAAAAATTAAAGTTTAAGTACATGACTTTAGAAATTTATTTTATGAAGATATACTATGTTATCTAATTCAGAATTAAGGAATAAACTTAAATTTATAAAATACTCATATATTTTTATTGTAATATTAAGAAAACAAAACTAAAGTCTTCAATTAATTACCTTTCTCTCTTCTTCAAATCACAAAATCACCTTAATAACATTATTTATATCTTATTTAATATGGCAGAAGCGTTTTGGGCTAACCTTCCCTAATAAGGAAGGCGCGTCCAGACTCGAACTTGAGATTTAAATCTCAACCTCACTTACACTCGATTTCTCAGCCAACTAAGCTACTACCTATTGATAATGGTATATAATTTTCAAACTATATAACATTGCTCTTCTTTTTATTCCCAATCAAAATAGTTCAAAAAAAAACTTTTATTTTCGTTCTGATGTGCAACATATACACAATTCTAAATTAGTGCTTCCTCTAATAATTTTTGAATCCATCAGCATAGACGGTTGAGTTATTCAAAATCGACAATACACGCGGCATTAACTTGAAAGAAATGTTTGGTGAGCTACCTCTTTATTAGTTTGGTTGCTTGTCTTTTGCGTCGTTCAAATCTCTTTAGCCTTGTATGAATTATTATATACTTATTGGAGCTTCTTGTTGTTTTGTTGTGTCTTAATGTACATTTGTTCCTCCTATCAATCCGTTGCCCTGAAAAGATTTGTACCATGGACCTATGTAACAAATATTTTAGATTAAAAACAATTTCAATAACAATATTTGACAAAGAAAACCTTAAATTTTATTTAAAAAGAAATACTAATTATGCTAAAAAAAAAAACTCAATTGAGATTAATTTTAGTTTTTTAATAATGAAAATGGGATACAATTAGTTTCGGCTTATTGTTACTGACTCAATTGTGAAGTATGAAATTAGAATACGGTGAGAATTAGATTTATAACTTTATATCAATACGTTTTCATTTTATATATGTTTATTTATATGTATTTCAATTTTATCCTTCATGAAATTTGGATAGGGAAATGTTAATCTAACTATAAAAGTGTAACTTCAAGTAAGGGTGAGCAAAATACCCAACCACCCCTTTGAACCCGATCGACCCAAATCAAGTCAGGTTTCACACCCTCAAGCAGGTGTGTCAGGTTCAGAATTAACAGACTCGAAGGGTCGGGTTGCTAAGTTGGGAGCTGAATTTTGACACCCAACAAAACTCGACCCGCCCAATACCCCGTACCTATAAATATATATATATATATATATATATATATATATATATATATATATATATATATATTATTAATTACAACTATACCATATACTATAAATAAATCCTTAAATTTTTATTTCAAGTAGTTCTTTAATAAGTAAAGAATCTTTTTGGGTAATCTCTCGTTCAAAGAGAGTAACCCTTGATCATTTAAGGACTTGAGAACGAGTTGTTTGACAAGGTTGTTGGGTTTATATAAAAAGGTTAAGAGTTTTCTCACACTTTTTACAAGTAGTGTGAAACTAAAGAGAGGGCTCTTCACTTTAGTTTCATACAACTTTTTTCCTCTATTTACTTGGCACAATCAATTAAAACTTTCAATTCATCGCCTATGTTTGCTTATTGTTTTAATAATATTTTATAAAAGATCATTAAAAATTAATGAATAACATTAATCCATCAAACTTTTATAATATTTTATATATATGCATTATGCATATACAAATGAAAGATTTACTTCAACTTAAGTATAATTTATAATTATTTTTTCCTAAATAGAAGAATGTCATGTACATGTGAATTGACAAATTTATTAAATTGACTAATTAAAAAATAAGATCAATTACGAAAACAATAAAACCATATTATAATTAAACAAAGTATATAGATGATAATTCAAAAATTAATTTCTAAAGTAAAATACATAGTTTAAAACTCATTATCCAGCTAGGTAGCCTAGGTAGACTACAAAAGCCAACTTCTAACCATGTCCACTATAAATGTATATAGTCACGCTTAAAATTTTTATTTTAAATTAAAAAATTATATGAGTAATGAAAATTGTCAATTTCTAACCAAATCTAGAGCAAAAAAAAACCTTTAAAAGATGCATATTATAAACTAAGTAAAAGGATGAGTGTATTACATATATATATTCTTTAATTTGATTTGTGCCTCTACAATGACTACCAAAGTAGAAGATGTTTAATGTATTATGTATAACTCCTTTCATTAAGTTTTTTAATCAATATCTCATACGAATGAAGCTGCAAAGTTATTAAATATTGATAATAAAAAAAATATTTAGCAATGATATACCAAAGTATATAATGTAATATTTAGTTAACAACAAATATTTTAGCAATTCTTGTATACGTATTATTATGAAATTTTGTATTTTTTGTAGTTATATATAAAAAGTAATATAAGATTAGAGTTTTTTTTTTTTTTTTTGAGAAGTATAAGATGAGAGATGACACTTAGTAGTTAGTAATAATATATTTGCATATAAGATTTATTCAAAGTAGAGAAAGAAATAGAGGTGTATAATCTTACATATGTTATACAAATTAATTATTGTTAAAGGTATAACACATAAGAACAATTTATAAGTTTTTTACTTTTTGGGTTTCCTTGCTTATGGAAACTCAATATTCTTCGTACCCCTATTAAGAATGAAAGAAAAGTTTCTCCTCTCTAATGACTAAGTATAGGCATGTATAATATGGTATAATAATAAATACAGTCTAATATACATATATAATACAATTATAAATATATAATATATAATGTAACATGCCTATATATATATTTTCATAAGATAATATAATGTGGTCATATATGTCTAGATGAAGATATATACTAAGATTAATATAAGTATATAAGCTAATATATATAGGAAAAGGATGATGATAGTTGGTGGTTTTACCGTTCGTGAGAGAGGGAGAGTCAGGAAAAAAAGAGTGTGCGAACGAGGGAGGAAAACTGAAAAGTTTGAAAAATTGAGAATTGTTTCTCACGTTAAAATATTAGAGAAGTGGTGAGCTCTCCAACACTATAAAATTCCTTCGTACTTCTCTCTGTTTCTTGCACACCTCTCAATACCCCACATAGATATAGGTTGTCAAGGGCCTCATCTTCACATAAAACCCCTAAAAGTGGGGCTTCTTTATTTGCTAAAATTGTTCTTGAAAAAAATTTAAGTTTTTTAATATTTATTTTATATTTAGTATATTTTCTTTGTTATTTTTTTTCATTAGTTTTAATATTTTTGATATTTTATATTATTTTCCTTTTTTTTTTTGTTATGATATGTTTTACTTTTTTTCTTGTATGTATATTTTTGTGGGTGTGTTGAAAATCTTAAATATATATTTTAGAATCAGACCAACCCAACCGACCTTCCAACAGGTTGATCGGGTTAACCCTTAGTTTCTTAAAGTGTCAGGTGGCATTGGGGTGCCACTCGACAAGTCTGGGTTGGGTGATATTTGGGCCAAATCCGATCTTTGTTCACTCCTAACTTAAGTGCAACTACACAGACACAATTATTGAATCATTTATTACACAAAATGTGCAACACACATCCATCCAATGGTTATAAATGTATACTTATATTTTTTATAATTAAATTAACATTTATTCGAAAAATAAATGGTGAGGCAGAACGGCGTAAATGTAGTATGAAGAGTATATGTGCGAGGAACAGGAGCTATACATTTCATTTCTTGCAAGATTTAATTAAACTTCTCTGTTATAACGACCAACAAACAAAAATCCCTAAGCAAATGGAGAATTAAACAGAATTTAAGCTAAAATAAGAACTCCGTATCAGAAAGCTCGAGGACCTTATGGGCACCTATTGGATTTACACCTGGACGGAAGGCATTTCCCTCAATGTACCTGCATCACATCATGAAAAAGTTACAAGAAATTCGAAGGGTTGGAATAGGGCATCAGATGCCTAATCATGATCAGTTTCTTTTGAATGAGAAGAGGACACTTACATTTCCTTTAAGAAAGGATGTTTGTAGAAAGCATCTGGAACCCTCCCTGTAAATTGGTTGTGATCCAGATACCTGAAATTCCAATCAATAATGTATAAGTATCGAAGTTGGAAGCATGGCATGTGGTAAATGCACATGTGCCTACCATGGAACAGATTTAATATAAATACCAAAAGATGCATAGAACAACATTAAATCGGAAGAATTCTAAAGAAAATAGGTATTAACCTTATAATCATATCCTTTTTAACAAATTCAAATTTTAACAGGAATTGCCAGTTCTAAATAATTAAATTTCAATTGAAAGGATATTTTTAGGAGAGTTCGATTAAGCAGGAAACGGTTAAAGGCCATCCGTTTAAATTTTCAAGTCCAAAGAAGTATAGAAAACATCATTTGTTAGATTTATAAAGTCGTCTCAATTGAGGGCATTGTTTCACTTTCTTCCCCACCAGCCACAAATTTGAGCCAATCAGCCACAAACCTAATAACAATGTGATGTGGATTCAAGACAACAGGTGTCTCGCACGTCAAGTCACTAGTATATAATTTGAAAAGTGCAATCAACTAATCATTAATAGAAAGACAAAAGATTGCCGCTAAAAATCCAAGGTGGATGGTATTCATCATCTAGAAAGAGTCATCTTTCCCACTTCCAGAGTAGGCACAGAACCCAAGTGATCGAGCATCAGCCTTTGATGAACCAAGAAGATCTACCTAAAAAGGTTGGACAAATAGAATGGTGGACTAAAGCAGGTGCTCTCCCCAGGTTGGACCAATAGAATGGTGGTTTGTTACAAATATAGGGCTCACCGGATGTATTTTCATCTATTCTCTCTGAAGAGAGCAATCCTCAAAAAAGACAAAAAAATACTTGAAACTTGTAAAGTAGATTCAGAGAAATGTAGCAAAACTCACAAAGAAGTTAATCTAGGAATATGGGCAAGTCCTGCTGGAATATTTCCAGACATCTTGTTGTAGGATAGGTACCTATACACAGAAAAGGAATAAATGAATTGCACGACTGCAAGAAAGAGAAGTGAAGATAGTCAAAAGTGGAAAATAATATCCAATAAAATAATTAATCTGAATTGAGATGCTTACAGGATTTCCAAATTTGTTAAGTTTGCAAGCTGTGCAGGAATTCCACCTGTCAAATAATTATTGTTCAGATACCTAGGTATCACAACAAGGCAGTGCACACTTATTAGAGGTCATTAACAACAATAAAGAATAACTATGTTGAATGAAGTCAGATAAACAAACTAAAACACAAGACTGGAATCAACTTACAGGTTTCTCAAAGCTGGAAAGCTTCCCTCTAAACGGATGAGTTCTCTTATGGTACCCACCAAATGATTGTTGCCAACATCTCTGAGAACGAGTTTTACATCAATGATTTATAGTCATAATGGAAAAAAAAAAAAAAAAAACATAATTTCCATCAAATAGAAGGATGAAAAAGGGATGGTTTTACATCTATATTTATTATTTCAGTAAACAAGCAACCAAGTAAAAAATGAAGGAATCTTACAAGTGCCGAAGGTTTGGCAAAGTGCCCAATTCTGGAGGAATTCTTCCAGTAAAACGATTTTCATGAAGATAGAGATAGCGAAGCTCTGGTAAATTTGCAAGCTCCTTGGGAATTTCTCCTTTAAAATTATTAAAACTTAGATACCTGCAAAATTTCAGTAATCACCATTATACAACAAGAAATAGCCCGAGCCTATAGGCCGATAAAGAGAGACCCATCTTTTGATAACAAAAGTGTTTTCATATCTACATTCAGGTACCATGAATTAACGGCCCTTTCGGTCTTAAAAAGGAAAAATATTTTCCTAACCAAAAACAATTTCAAATATTAGGTAAGTTGTTGGAAGTACTAACAGATGAGTTAGTCTCTTTAGTTCACCGATTTCTGGAGGAATGACGTCTTGTAATTTGTTCCACCGCAAGTTCCTAACAGAGCCAAAAAAAACTGAAAACTTTAATACAGAAAATATCGAAATATCATATAAAAGCTCTTTAAGATGACAATAACATAAAGCATGTCAATATATGAAATAGTAGATAAGTTACTGGATTCCGCTTTTTCAAAACAAGGAGCATAGGCTCATGAAAAACACAATTCCAGCCTTCCAATTGTTCAACTATCAAGTATAATTATCTTGTTTTAAGGTACATTAATTTAAGGTAAGCTGATTATTTGTAGGATAGACAAAAGGCAGGGCCTCACGTACTGGGTATGCCCCTTTTTGATTATTTGTAGGATGACTTCACCTACGCTGATCATACTTGCATGCCTTTATGCATAGAGGGTCCCAAGTCTAGATAAACGACGATAGTTGTCTTAGGTGGCTGACAACAAACATAAAATTGTTAGATCAACGATATCATGAATCAACCTAGTCAGATGACACAGCTACAACATCACTGTTACAATTTCAACTTAGCCCTTGATACAGTGAAGAGTAGGAAGCATATTCATGTAGCCCATCCCATGTTGAGAAAATCTTCGTTGAGTTCAGTAGTACAGCTTCTCAACCTTATACTTTCTAAGGCTGTGTCTTCTAAAACCCTTCTCCCTAAACAGCCCAATTAGATTCCAAAAGAGTGCTGTCTTACAATACCTAATCAATCTACATTTGACCTGTCAACTGCAGGCATGAAACAACAGTAAATGCAGAAAGAAGCACAAACTGAAGCCTTGTGAAAAGAACAGATCTCTATCCCACAAAAGAAATAATGCTTTTACATATCATGAAGGATCCTGCTTCAACTTGATCTTCACAAAAGCAGTACCAACTTACCAATCTTAAGATCATAAAAAAAGTTTCATTTCTTGCTAATTGAATAAGTTTTTTTCTTGAGAATAGAAAAACAGGATAGACAGATGTCAAATATCTTGATGCCTAAAGTTCCAATATGGCACTAAATAATAGACGTTGTGAAAACTAAATGAATATACAAGATAGCATAAGAGCCAGTTCACATTAATAGGTGAAGTTATAAGCAGAACTCTTCAAATAATAATCTCGTCAGAGATTCATAAGAACTCACAATATTCTGAGGCGTCTCATTCTTCCAATTTGAGGAGGTATTGGCCCAGTCAACTTGTTATTGTGGAGGTCCCTGTCATTTGATTGTTCGGATTAGGTAAATTGTTGAAGAAGAAATAACATACCGGGACTCTGAAATAATTTAAGAAAATTCTAATTATGCAAAATGAAATGTTAGTAACAATTTAATCAAATCCCAACTTTATACTTTCCTTGCTCGTTGAAGATTTCTTAAGCTTAGAGGATAAGTACTAGTGTATGTGATGCATATCAGCAACATTATACTATTTAACTATTATTTTAACTGAAGCAGTAAGTCAAAAAATGCAAGTTCATTTGAAGCTAACATATAATAAAATCCAAGAAGTTACATACAGCATACAGATCTACAAATCAATCTTTATCTTTTGTTTAACAAACATGAGTCCTTACATCGTGCAATTGTAACTTTATTATGTGCTTATTCTTAGATGCAACTATACACAACTACTACATACTCAGGAAAAGCCTTAAGTTTCCGAGGTAGTTACACATGTGATCCAGGATGAGATTTATAAACAACATGACAATGTTCATAGTTACATAGTCATACTTAAATATGGAATCAACTAGAGAGATATATTACATCCAGATGGTTTTCTGCAGATTTAGTAGATATGTTGCATTGAATTGCATGATAGCATCAACAGTAGTATAGAACCATAAATAGTTCTGTGGTGCAATAATAATATTTCATGATGTTAACTTTTAAAAGAAAGTGGGAGAAAATACTATTCAAGCCAAAAAAAGATATTTTCAGGATGTGACAAGGGGTAACTAAAACAACAAATTCGCAGTCTAGATTGATGAGATAGAAGTATGATTTGAGAATGGAGTTTCTATGCTCATGATCAGTGGTTTTGGTTCAAAGAGGTCCAACATTATAAAATATTGTCAAGAAATGGAGGAGATAGAAACTTTACAGTCTTGTCAGATCTAATAGATTGGTGACAGCTGTAGGAAAAGGCCCAACAATTGATACTGCATAAACTTCCCTGCAAACAAAGATCCAACATTTAAGCATAAAAAATTACAAACTGGAATTCATAAAATACTGTCAAGAAATGAAGGAGATAAAAACTTTAGAGTCTTTTCAGATCTAACAGATTGGTAACAGCTGTAGAGAAGCCCCAATAATTGATAGTGGATAAAAATCAAACCAAATTTGGAATTCGTCAAACTGGAAGTCTATCATGAAGTATTGATTAATGACCATCACCTACACAGGCCAGGATATGCAGCACATCCAGCGCAATTCACCTAATATTTGACTAAAATTTTGGTCCTCGACATCATATTTTGACCAATATATGGCCCTTCACCACCATTGTTAACCTAGAAAAATTCCCTTGTGCTTCTGCATGTGAGGGTACTACCAGACTGAAGCTGAAATGCAAAATCATGTTAACCCTTACGTATGGGAACTCTGGAATTGGAATTAGAGCCCTAAAAAGTCCTAAACTAATTGGTGAACGTCTGAATGATAATAGCTGTGCTTAAATAAACAGGATCAAGATCATAACTTTAAAAATAAAAAATAAAAAAGCCTTTTCCAACACAATAACAATTAACAATGATTATGTGATACGCAAATTTCATTCGAGTCTTACTGAAGAGAATGTTGACTGATTGTCACAAATGTAAACCCAATAACATTATCAGGAATTACATAATGGACACTATTTCAACAAGTTTTGCAGGGAAGCAATTGTGCTGATACTACATATTACTTTGCTTCTTCCTTCCTAACAAAATTTTGGTGCTTGGAAAACAAAAAATTGTCATTATTAGATTGCAAAGACTTCGGCACAAAAGACCAGTATAGTGAACAAAACTAATAAAATGCTAAGGAAAGACACAGAATGAATGTTAGAAAAAAAAAACATAACATACTTTAAGATGCACTCAACTCCTTAAACATCAAATATTTACTATGAAAAAGACGTCCTACTTACAGTTCTGTTACGACCCTATAGTCTCCCTGTATAGAACATGTAACACCAGACCACGGAGGTAGATCACCATCCCCACAAGGATCATCACCAATCCACGAATAAACCACCCTCCACCCAAGGGATGCCTTAATTTCATTCAAAGCTTTAACTGCAACCAGAAATTCACATAATTTACTCAAAGCATAAAGCACCACGAAACTTTTACTACCTTTCTAACCAAAACAATTCTTATGCTGTCAAGAAATTTAAAATAAAATAAATGAAAAACAAAAAGCTAAAAGAATAACTTCAGCCGTAGCTCAGCAATTTCAATAAAATTCTGTTTTCACATATCTCTTACTTCAGCTGTGAGCAATCGTATAAATTCCACCTACAGTACGATCATAGACGTAAAATCACCAAAAAAATGAAAGATCTAAATGCTTCTGGAAACCCTAATTTCGAAACAAAATCCAGATTTCGACCTCCTCCCGAATAGCACGAGATATTACGAATTCTACGACATTAGGACAAAAATTCAAGAAACAGATATCAAATTCCAAGGGAAATGAAGTGAAAGATCTGGAAATTACCATCTCTTTTTAGGGTTTTGCAATGAGCAACGTTGAGCAGAATAGAGAAAACGCAAATGAAAGCGAATAACGACGGAGGAGGAGACCCCATTGAAGTGAAGGAGAGAGATCTTTCTCAGTACGGAGAAACAATAGATCGCGAGTGGCAGATCGAATAGATTGGACCACTATTAGTGTTATTATCTCTCGTTTCCCATCTTCGATCGTATCTGCAACAATCCCACTCGGTTTCTTCCGCGTTTGATTCTTGTCACCCTTCGAGTGACGACAGTGCACAAGATCTCAGGTTTCGTTTTCTTTCTCTTTCCCCTTGTTTTTCTACATTTTCACCTACCTCCCTCCATAATAACTTACATTTCTTATACATCCCCGATCTGAAATTGTTTCAATTATGTTTGACCAAAAAAAAAAACATAGCTTTAATTATGTTTTCTCTCTTCGAAAATTTGAAAACTAGAGAAAATTCGTTTGAATGAATCTGAAAAAGAGTTTTTAACTTTTTATAAAGAAAATATATTATTTCTAAAAAATAATAAAAAAATTGTTTCCGCATTTTCTATTTCCATATTGAATTCTTTTTCGTTTTTTTTATTACCAACCAAACACATTTTAATCTTTTTAAAATAGTAAAATACTATTTTAACTAAAAGTAATATAACTATACATATAATTATACTATTAGGATCATTAAATATACATGTAGCGCATATATTAATATGCATGATCTAATGACCATGAAAGTGAAGTTATACATGTAATTACATTTTTTTAGGTTGAAAAACATTTTTTTAATTATAAAAAAATTAGTTATTGCTTTGAAAGTAATACACTTCATTATTAATGGTATTTGAGGAGAAATGGTAAAAGAAAATGCTTAAATATAACACTATAAAAAAAATGTTAAGGAGATTAAAATTTCCATACAAATTGCTATAAATATGATGTGTTAAGCATTTATATTAATTTTATAAATTTATTAAAAAATATGTTATTTTTATATATTAAAGTTAACCGTTGATTTGATAATAATTTATAGTAATTAATGTAATATTTTCAATCTATGTAGTATTGCTAAAAAAAAAGTTACTCAAAAGTGAAATGAGTTGAATAAAACACCCTTCATCTAAAAGATGGGTGAGTACCAAATGTACCCAAAATAAATATCAACTTATAGGTTAATTGCACCCATACAAAATATATATGGAGAGCCTCAAAACTTAGACTTGTTTGTTGATAGACTGTTCCTTTTAGAAAGAGGATGTTATTCCAAGGATAAAACTAAAGTCATTTACATGTTATACAAAATATCAACTAGGCTACTTTGACTTCAATTTCTCGTTCATTCACCTCCATTAATTATATATTTTTAATCCACGTATATTAAAGATTTGGGAAGGAAATCGGTTCAGCCGGGGTCCACGCTGCCAGGCCGTTCAGATCGGACCGGGTTCACTCGTAAACCAGAACCGGTTAATCTACAAGACAAGACTGCAAGTGTGTAACGCAAACGCTTCTTTTAGTACCAAAACTATCTTCTTTCTGCTTTCTGCTCTCTCTCCCATTTTTCTCTTATCGCGATGGCGGTTGCGTCTTCAGCTCCATCGAGAACCGAAATTCTCTCGCTCTTCCGGTCTCTGTTGCGAACGGCTCGACAGTTCTCCGATTACAACATCAGAGAGTACGCCAAGCGGAGAACGATCGATGGATTCCGCCATAACCGCGACGTTTCAGACCCAGCCATGGTTGCTTCGGCGTTTTCAGAAGGCAAATCTCAGCTCCAAGTAGCGAGAAGACAGGCCGTTGTTTACTCTCTATATGCTTCCAAGGTGAAGAGCGTCATGGATGTCAAGACCCGATGATGGGATTCCGTCGGTATTACATCACTTTGCTTCCTTTTTTTTTTTTTTTTGGAGTTCTAAGGATGATGACCTAATTTGAACATGTTAGTATTTGAAAAGATTAAAAGTCTTGAAAATTTGTTGTAGATTAGGGGACATGTGGGGAGTTGAATTGTACGATTACGGATTTTTGGATGGATAACGCGTTTTTGTTTTCTTCTCTTTCTGTGGATACATGTGATCTTGTATATAGCATTTAGTTTTCATAAATAATTTTTGTGCTCTGATGAGATGATTTGATTTTGAGGAGTTGTGGATGTTCTTATTATGAGATTTTCTTAGTAACGTAATTGTTCACAGAGTGAAACTTTCTGTGTTTCTGCTTAATTCTGAAGTTTGTTTAGTGCCTTAAGATGGAAAAGTATGAATCTGTTAACTTTGAGTTTGCAATTTTTCACTAGAATGATTGAGTTTGATTGTGGATTCACATTTGAGTTGAGATAATTTTTTGATGCGTAGTTTTTTGTTCTTAGCGGAATGTGTTAAGTGATCAGAACAAAATAGTTGCATCTTCATGTTGAGGGAACATGAGTCTTGACTCTGATCATCAAGAATCCTAAAATTGTAATGGCTGCGACATCGGTTCTTCTAGTACCTTTTGGAAAATAAGTGTTCCTATTTCAGGAATTTGCAAATTTTCCATGTAAGGAGCAATCCATTGGATTCAAGCACTGTTTATTCTATGGATTTGTAATTTGTATGAAAATATGAATTGATGCCTTTTCATTTTACTTGGTTTGGTAGCTGGGTTGAGTGAAAGCCCTATCTTTGAGTAAAATGTATATGTATTTATAAAATATAGAAGGGAAATTGTGTATGAATGTCTCTCTTTTCATTTCCTTTTCCCTTCTTTTATTCTTTTCTCTTCTCTCTCTTTTCAAATGTGTTTGTAAAATTTTCTGTTTGCTTCAAAAGATTATTCTGCTCGAGGCATCACAATGCATTCATGTACCTTTTCTTTCTTTGTTAGTTAGATGTAGAAGATTCATTGACAGAACTTACCATTGAAATATTTCATGTGTTGATTTACAAATTGCCTTTTCTCTGAAGTGGTATGTGACCTTTAACAAAGCGGCAGCATTGCCAAAGGAGACTGGCATATTTTCAAACTAGTTCCTCATTCAATTAAGTACTGAATTAAGAACGGCAGCTTTATATTTAACTCATTCTTATATGATGGAATGAGTTATTTTTCAGAGATTGGGACAAAATACCATAAGTTTTAATGCAATGTTCCAAAATCTTATTCTCTATTTGTTTAAACTTTAGAATATTTAGATTGACGTAGGAGACATCTGTTTTATGAATCACGTGTTAGATTGAAGCTCAATTCTATATTTTTAATGTTAGTGCTGAGTTCATTATGTCGACCGTTGCTTCTTTTTAGGTCTCATTAACTTCTGTCCTTGGGTTTTAAATATCTACTTAGGCTACTTAACATCCTAGTGTGGTTGTTGAAGCTCCATATTGTTCTTTCATGAGTGAATGATAGTTTAGCCTGCAATTACTGGTCCTCATTTAGAATGTTCTGTGCTTTGGAAATTTGATAGATAAAAATGGTTGCGTACTCATTCATTTAGAAAATAGAAATTCTTATTTCTTAGGGCATGATTTGATAGCTGAGAAAAGTTCTCTCAAGAAAATGTAGTTTTCTTGAGGGACAATTTCTCATGCCAATTTTTTTAAAGGTATTTTTCTCATGATTGTTTGATTGCTCACAAAAAAATATTTTTGTTTCTTTTTCACCGGAAATCATCTGTGTTTCCTCAAAATTTGGGTAGAAATAGGTAGGTATTAGCACACACACATGTAGAAGAGTTATTGTTTTGTCATGTTTTTCTCTATCATTCATAAATGCGCCCATGAATAGGAAACCATGAATTTGATTGTCAACCACTTGTCAGCTGTCAAGAATAGGGGGAACTATAGTGTTGAGTTGAGCCATATCGCATGGTTATCTGAAATATGAACTATTCAGTGAAGCCTAGGGTAGAAAAGAAAGGAATAGATAAAGACAGAAAGATCCATCTTGCTGTCCTCTCTGTAACAACAGTTCTGTGTGAGATATAGTTAACCGTGTTTTCTGAGGTTCAACTATTGGAGTAATCAACACTCTTTTCATTTTCCATCAAAAAGGAAAAAAAATTCTTTTCACTCTGTGGAGTCAATGAATTGAGTCTACTTGTGGCTTAGGCTTAGCAACATGAAAATAGAGAATCTGGTTGAATTCTATATAAGTTAATTAAACTTGTTTGATATATTCCTTGCCAAAGAAACTTAAAACTAAGATTTAAAAAAAACACTGAAGTTGGATAGGAATATAGGATTGAGTCCAATTGAACTTGACTTCCTTCAATACTTCTTTTAAGTTTTTTTTTTTTTAATGACTTCGCTAATTCTCTGTAATTTTGTATGACCTGTTGATGTCCATTGTTAAGATTTTCTATTTCAAGTATCGTTGTGCATATTTCCTGTACACAAATGCAGGAATATCTCTCTTTTTTCCACCAATTTATACGCCAATTTATACTCGCTGAAATATTCAGTTCACCAATTTCAGATCTTACCCAATTGAATCTGATTTCAAATTTCTATGCCATGAAATCTCTATTTCATTTTTAGATGTGGGAGGATATTTTGCTAATAAATCTAAAATTCATTTAAAGGTGTGGGTGGATAGTTCCAACCATTGCAAGGGTAAGGAATCCTTTTCTTGGTGATTCTTTTAAAATTAAATGAAATTTGAAATTATAGATAGGGAGAGGCCTTGGAAAAGTGGGGAGAATTAGAAGGCCACGACACTTGGAAGAATTTTTCGGAAAATACGGGGTCATTGAAAAGGATTGTCAAAGTTTAGATGCTTGACATTGGATATATGTTTGTAATGTGGTGAGAAATCATGATTTACTCAGTTGAGAAGATGTACAGTTGTATTTAGGGGTGGCAATTAGCGTCCGAACCCGTTTGTTCGGTATCGTTTGACCCGGTTATAAGTGGGTATGAAAAGTAGAATCTTGAAACCGGGCTGGGTATGAAAAAAAAATTGTGTCCATTTCTAAATTCGGGCGTGGCCGGATGGGGAGGAAAAAACGAGTACCTGGTTACTGAGGGTAAAAATGTAATTTTTTATATAACCTTATGATTTTTTACCTTTACTTCCTTTTCAATTTTTTACTTCATTTTCAGTTTTCTATATATATATATATATATCCTAACAAAGACTCTTTGGTTATATATAATACATAAAAATATTATATATTATATACTGCATTATATAATAACATAACAAACTCCTCGGTATCTTATAATCTATAATAATATTGTATATTATACGATATTTTGTATATATATATATAGTGTAAGAGAGCACGAATAGCTTGGGTAATTAGATATGTTATATATAATTATATTTCCTATTTAAAAATAATATGAGTTCAATGGAGAGGGATTGTCTTTGGGAGAACATTAAGTACACAGCCAGCTCTTGGGTTCACGCAGCATCTTTAGTGTCTTGCCTATCTATCTCTGATTGCGTTTATGATTGGGCCAATTGTTCGCATCGAATTTAGGTGTTGGTGTTGTGGGATTTTGGCTTTCATTTTGTTTCTTTGCTTGTCATAGCGCTTTTCTCTTTTGTTGCCTTTTGGTTCTCCCTTTGTTGTGCAGTAGGTTGTACTTTTTTTTTTTTTTGGTTGTGCAATGAATTTGCTGCCTTGTTTCCGCTCAAAAAAATATGAGAATGAGTATAACATGAGAAAAAACGGACAAAGGCTGGCAACCTGTTTTTTTAACCATATGGGTATGGACAAAAGACTTAATGCCCGTTTCAAAAGCGGGCCGGATGCGGACACACTAAGTGTTCCTAGGTATAAGGAGTTGTCCGTATCCGCATTTTTGCCACCCCTAGTTGTATTTGTAGTTTGCTGCATTCTTCTTTTATTTACAATTTTTGTGGTAAATAGAGTGAAACTGTTAGACTATCATGATGTTTGAGAGGATGATCGAGGGGTTTCTCTTTGTACAGAAAATCAGAAAAAATCTCAGGGAGCTGTAAGATCATGTTTAAATTAATCAGAATTTAGATAACAGAAATAGCAGATAAGAAAGAAAAGACGCTGGGTGGACGAATGAGATATCTTCTAGGGCAGTGGTATGAAGAGATGAAAAAGGAGTTAAGTTGAAGGTTTAAGAAAACATTGAGGATGTTGGATGGAAAGTTAATTCTGGTATTAAGAAAAAGTTTAGAAGTAAATGGCTTAAAGACGAGACAAAGTTTGTGTAGATTATTATAATGACGAGGATTCATGTCATAGTAGTGAAAATCGCGATTCGAATCGCTGAATGGTATGATTCACGTTTCGATTCACCCCAAAACGATTCGAATCGGATTCATGAATCGCTATACCTATGAATCGTAAGCGAATCGGTCCAAATCGGAAGTGAATCTGTAGTGAATCGGTAGTTGAATCGTGGTGAATTGATCTGAATCGTGAATTTGCTAAAAAACACTAATGCTTTTATAACCCTATATATACTTAATATATACAAATATACGATTCACATATGTGTTGTGAATCTTACTATTCATCGATCAGAATCCCGATTCGATTCATCAAGCCTCAAAACGATTCACTTCCGATTCACGATTTTAACTACTCATCTAGCTGGTTCTCAAAGAGTTGGACTAACCAATTTAAGTGTATCCATTCATTTCCTATGACCATCATCCCCTCTTCTAGGTCATTTGGGATTGAAATATCAAATATTATGCTTTCTTTAGATGATAATGCATAGTTAACAACTTAACAACATAGATATTTGAACAAGTTCAACACATCCATTGTTGTTTTAGTGGGTAATTTGAAGTTTAAGCCGCTAGACAATCATTTGGCAATTCAGGGCTTCAAATTATCGAGAATAGTTGGGTAGTTTTAGTTTGTAACCACCATATTTCAAGGAGTCGCCTAGGCGTTTTAGGAAGAAAACTCATAGGCGCTGTACTAGGCAGGCAGTGAGGGTTTGTGCCAATATTTAAAAAAGTTTAAGGGGGTCTCTCTAATTAAAAAAAAAGCTTTAAAAACATAAACGCCCCCCTTTCTATAGTAAACCCTCAAACCTTTCTCTCCCTAAGCCCATCCTTTCCATTTGCTACTACCAAGAAATACCATTGAAATCTCCGGTAACCGTCAACGACCCTCCGGCAATAGATATTTGAGTTTTGTACTTTTGAACCGTTTGGATAATGTGTATTGCAGGATGAATTAATGTTTTGTGAACATGATTTTAATTAATATAAAATGTTTTTGATCATTTTATGAAAATTTAACATTTATTATAGAATACAATTAGATATATATAATTTTGTATATGAGCTGTCTAGGGACCTATGAATAATTAATTAATTAATTATCTAGGGACCTATAAATAATTTTTTTTATCGCCTAGGCTACGCCTCACCTAGACAGGGCAAGCCCCCTAGACATCGCCTTGACGCCTTGAAAATACTGCATATTAGAGTACACCAAAGTGGTAGGTTTGTATAGTCATGGTAGTTATAATCGCAATTTAAAGCACTTCATTGTAGGATTCACGATTCGATTTGCTCTAAAATGATTCAAATTGGATTCCTAAATCGCTATATCTATGAATTGTAAGCTAAGCGGTCCAAATTGTAGGTGAATTGGCTTGAATCTGTTGTAAATCGTAAGTGAATAGGACTGAATCACTAAGTAAATCATAGTGAATCAGTCTGAATCATTAAGTTAGCTGAAAAACAAAGTCATTATAACTTTATGGGTTCTTATAATATACAAATATATGATTCAAATATGTATGGGGGGTGTGCTTCATTGAGGTCCTACGTTCTCTCAACTTTCTTTCTCAAGGTTTCGCTTAGGGAAGGAGGAGGAGAATGAGAAAGCAACATCTTCTTCACTTTAGATCCAACAGATTCTCTTCAAGGAGGTGCTCTAACTAGCAAATCCTACAGATCCGACGTTTGGTGCCGCAGATCTGGTGAGAGCAGCAGCGGATTCGGCGAGCTAGTAGTTGTTCTAGCAATATCAACAAACCTAGTGATGCAATGACCTAGCAGGGGTTAGCTTTGTCGTAAGAGCTGAAGAAGAAGGAAGAGAGGCGGAGAAAAAAGGAAGCTCATCTCTGCCGCTTGGGGTTTCTAAATCTTAAGTGACAGAGGCGAGGATGTAGGATAGGTAGGGTTTAGTATAGCGTATGTAGTCCCCAACTCTTGATCACACTAGTGGATATGATCTTTATGTAAATAAGGGGTGGTTGCGAGGGTTTCGCCCTCTGGTCTTTGGACGTAGTACGTTGTCTTGAGCCTTCGTGCTCATTGTTGCTTGCATTGTTCATTCAGTGGTTCATGTATTTGTTGACGATATGTATTCCAAATATGGAGATATATCGATAATGGGATTCCATCTTTGACTAAAAAAAATGGATTGTAAATATTACAATTCATCAATCCGAATCTCGATTCAATTCATCAAGCGTCGAAACGATTTGATTCCAACTCATGATTTTGATTGCCATGTGTACAGTCTTCATTACCTTGTCTGGTGAAAAACAACTGCATAGAGAATTATGAAAATATGACGGGGAAGAATAGAAAAAGGGGGGGAGGGGGGGTGTGTTGGATGAGCGAGATGAGAGAAAGGAGATGTGTGCATTAAATGAAAGTACTTGCATAATTTCTGAAATCATTTCTATTCCTTCCAAATTATTTGCAAATTCAAAAGCAAACCATGATGATGAAAGATATTGAAAACTAATTTTCTTATTTGCTTTAATTTTTTTGCACTATCAATGAAGGGATCGTGATTTTGGTATTATTAGTTCCAAATTTGGTTATGCCCTTCTGTCATATATACTGTATTGTCACTGAACATACTGCAGTGAGTCTTAGATTGTTCCAGGGTCGGTCACCTCCTATTTGCTTATTGATGGTTTATAATGGAATCCTTCTTCCATGTTTTAGGTGAAGACTTGTTTTGGACTTGCTTAGTTATCCTTCATCAATTTTTTAATGTATTATTTTAATTGCTAATTGTTCTCATGTACTATTTTGGAGCTTGAAATATGACAATTCAAACTCTGGTGATTGATGGCAAATGCCATGCCAATCAAGACAAGCATGTTTCAACATTACTGCTAGAAAATATTGGTAAGGAAAATGCTTTTTTGGACTAGACTTGGACTGCAATACTAACTAAGCAGTTTCCTACCCTGTTGGATCACATTCTCCAATGAATTTATTGAGGCAAGACTGTAGGGTACATGATCCAATGGTCAAGACCTCTGTGTGCAGTAAGCACTGTGGTTCACACCTGTGTTCCTGTAGCATTATTCAGTGAGGTAATTGACAATTGAAGGTGATTCTTGATGCTGTGGTAATGTTTCCACCAATGAATGAAAGGCGTAAGGCTTCTTGTCTTGTGAAGTTTCATCTCTTTCCTTTTCTGTGGATATGTTTAATCTGAGTTTCCTAGCAAGCAGGTGTTGCTGTCATGATCATTCAGAAAGTGGGGTCATTCTATTCATAGATTAGCCTACTAATTAAAGAAATTTGTCAATAAAAAAGTCGTCTCATGTTACATTACTGATGTACTCTTGGTAAGTTCTGTTTCAATGTGAAATTGGTAGGGGCTTCTGTTAAGATAATGAAGCATTCCATAAAGGGTGGTACTAATGGCCTAGCTCTATAAAAGGATCCAGACCTAGCAACCAAACTTCATTTAGGGAGACTTTCTTGTTGGGTGGGAGTAAGGATCTATTAATCCCTGGACCTAAATTCATGGAGAACAAGACCCACCCTTAACTGGGCACTATGCCCTTCTGGTGGAAAGCACACAGTCCTCATAAAACAAACATGTTCAGTCATTATTTTACTTCCATCACTGACCAATTGTAAAAGCAAAGCTAATGATGAAAACTCTTCAAAGCAATAGTTGGATTACAAATCAATCCATTGGTACAATCAGAGTTTCTAGAAGCTATATGCTTTTGCTTTAATGATAATGTCTTAACAACAGTAGTACAAGCAAGGGAAACTCAGGAATTACAATTTCTCATTTCCATGTATTCTCAGATATCACCAAGAGAAAGAAGAAACAAGAAAGGAAATTGAAAGTTCTACTTCAACACATTCCTCTGCTAGCTTGATGTCATAAAGTCAACAAACCAATACAAATTAGCAGTTAAAAGGCAAAAGCAGTTGGGAGAGAAGTGAGGGGGGAGAAGGACAAACAAGAAAGACTCAAGCAGAGGAAGAGGACATTAATTTGCTGATTGATTTAAATACACGAGAATTTGTCATGAATTACATTGATTGCACCTGGACATGGCAAAGAGGCAAGCTCATGACCATAGTGTCTGCATCAAAAAGCTGTCATGTTGTCTCCCCAAATTAATGAAACTCATGGGCTTCTCTCGAGTGAGAGAGAGAGAGAGAGAGAAAAAAAAAAGGGTAATTGGGGGTGTTACTTTTTGAAACTGACTTATCTTCCAACCTTGAGATCTTCATCACCACTTTGGATCTGTTGGGATTGATTTGAAATCCTTCGAAATCAGTTCTTCATTTTGAAGCATTAATATTTAATATTCTTCAATGGCAGCTTTAGCTAGCCATCCAAGATTCTTCTTCTTCTTCTTCTTCTTCTTCTACCTTCTTGGGTCCAAGAATGCAATTACGAACACATCAGAAAAATAATAAAGAGAAATTAAAGAAACAAGAAGAAATTCAAACTCCAACATTTCAACCAACACGATCATATATATATACCTGAATCAATTAACATTAGTGCTGTAAGTAGTAGTAGTCTTGATATATAATATATACGATCAGTTGTGGAGGGGATTGGGTCCTGTGGGAACAAGTCGCTTCTCAACACCATATCTTGGATCAATTTCTTGGAAAGATGGATCATCAGGTGATGGTGGCATTGGTGGCAACGGACGTAGCGACGGTGAGTAATTGTGCTTTCTTTGAAGCTGGCGGCACAATGGAGGAGGCCAGTGGCAGTGCTGGTGGTCGTGGCTCCGATGGGTCGAAGAAAATGCTTCCAAGAATTGAATTCTTGGCGTTACAAAGAGGTGGAGGGGGAGGAGAAGGAGTGCAACCAGAATTCGGTGACAAATGGTGGCGCCTGCGGTGGTGGTGGTGGCTCTTGAGGAAGAAGAGCTCTTCATGCCGTAATGATAATAACAATAAGAATAATAAGATTATTAAGTGAAGAAAGAAAAGAAGAAGAGAAGAGGAGAAGGAGGTGACGAGTGTTGAGAAGAGAAGAAAAGAAAAGATGGAAGGAAGTAAGGGAGAAAAGAGTGAAATTAAGATGGGAAAGAGAAAGAATGGTACAGATGGAAGAAGAAGTCAAGAAGGTGGCGGTGTTATAAATTAAACCAAAGGCAAGACACCCATGAACATGTACTTAATTGCTTTGAATTGAATGAAACAAAGCAAGAAAGAGAGAGAGAGAGAGAAGAAATTAGTGGTAACAAACAGTATAGTAATTAACATCATCTCTCCCTCAAAGTACTGCTTATCAATACCAATGAATAATACACATTAATTAATTAATGGGCACTTTTTCTAGTAAACAAAATCATCATCACAAGAATTATACGAAATATCTGTATTTATATACTATAAATAATGTCAAAAGTTACAAAGTTTACTGTGTGATCATTTTTTGTTATTTTTTTTTTCCATAAATGTCCTTAAAATCTTATTTCATGATTTGTAATTTTAAAGTTTTATTTTAATGATTTAAAGGATACTATTGTAATTTAATCAAATTAAGTTATTCTTACTACTTCTAACCTTTTCTCTACTTTTTTAAAACTTAAAGTTGACATTTTTATAAAATTAGATATATAATTTTATTTTTATTTACATTTTTTATTAAAAAATACAAAAATAATTTTACCCTTTTAATTATTAAATGTATAATACTTTTTAATACATAATAACACCCAAAGAAATTATCTCAAAACTTAAAAATGTTATTATTTTTGAGGTGTAATGCACTTGCCCACACAATATATATAAAACGAATAAAAGGTTAATTGAAAGTGTATTAATTATGAATTTAAAATGGAAGTAGAGTTGTGGTACTAAGTATATAAAAGGACTTTAGTTCATTAAAACCATTCCCATTATTAGAATAGATTAGCAAAATCTCATAGAATATCCAAAAGTACTTATACCAAATTATAATAAGCTTATACTTTTGTAGAATTAATTATGAAGATAATTATTATATCATCATGCATATATGTAAAAGTATATATTATATATATATATATATAATTACACATTAACTCCTTAGTCATTTTCAAAGGTTTGAATTTGATAATATTGTTTAAAACAATTTGAATTTATATATATATATATATATATATATATATATATATATATATATATATATATATATATATAAAGAGGTAGAATGATTTTCTTTATCATTAAATCATAGAGTAAATGAACAGAAGGATAATAACTTCCGAATGCCGAGGTGCACAAGATCAGTACGCCTATTAATACACCATGAAACAAGCCATAGAATGAGATGATCACTGACCTTTTTCTCTTTTTTTCATGTATTTTCTCGCATAACATTAATTACTTATTTCAGGAAGGAATCATTTAACCTTTCTGTCCTTTAATGGGAATCATTTCACGTCTGAAATAAGGCAACTATTGCCCAAATCTCTTTTATTTATATTCGTAATTACTACTTATATACCATTAATTAATATATAGATCACTCATGCATAGATGCCATGTCATGGTTCCTATGGTTAAATGGTCATAAACCAGCATTAATTAATTCTAATTTCTCTTCCTTTTAAAGCCACATAGAAAATGAATGAATAAATAAAACAAAGAAATTTGTTTAATTGGGATTAGAACTTTTAATGATTAATAGTCAACTCGATATTTTATTAAGAATTATATATTGAAAATAAGAGAAATAAATAAAAATATTTCATATTTGTTAAGAGGGAAAAAGGGTCCTAAGACAATTCATTTTATAATTTGAACATCACACATACTTCATGAAAGTATAATGAGCAATAAATATATACACTGCTAAAGTAAACAACTAAAAATCAATAACATCACATGAAAGGAGAGTGAGCTTTCTTAATTGCTTATAAATGAAAGGGTCTATCTATCTGAGCCTTTTCAATGTTTATTTATTTATTTATTTTGAATATTGGTGTTTCATTCAAAAACGAAATTAATTTCTCAAGAATTTTTTTTCCATTTATGTAAAGAAATGAAAAATTAAGGTGGCAGCTAAATAAATCACAATTTTTTTTTTCACCACATTCTATTCCTACCATAAAATTTGAAGAAATGTTATCCTTACCGCACTGAACTTTCCTAAATACCTTTATCACAAAGGTGATTGCGATTCAAAGTTTTGCAAATAAAAATCCCTACATTGATAAGAGATTTCTTGTTAAAATAGTATGTGTTTGATGTTTTTGTTCACGAAAAATGTCGTCAGGTGTCTGAAAAAATCATCATGGAAAGAACGGACCTGATATACCGAACCGATTGCGGTGGTTCGATCGGAGACGACAAAACCTTACGTTTTGGGTTTTGTCTTCACCGACCGAACTGTAGATTTTTTTTAATGTAGTTAAAAAACACACACACATAAAAAGAAAAAAGAAAAAAGAAAAAAGGAAAACGAAGGATGGTTCGGTCTAGAGTGATCGAACCAATAGTTACGCAAGACCGAATCCTATGACGAAATTGAAAAATAATAAAAAATAGGGACATTTTAATACAATCACATGAGAGTATTATTAAAAATCGAAAATAATAACTTTTTGTAATGTAAATTGTGTTTTTTTATGATTCAATTAGCAGCCCCCAAAATTAATAGCTGGTACTCTTTCGCTTGTTTTAAATGTAATTATGCCTTTGTATATATATATATAGTTGGTGTTCACTTGCATCCCTCCCAAATCCATAAAATTAAACAAAAACTTTTTAGAAAAAAAATACAAATTTAAAAAAATACAAAATTCTTTTTATTTATTTATTTATTGATACACAATTTAGCAATTTGGTGTATTAGCATAACATTTATGCTTAAAAGTAATCAATAGGATAAGTATTATCTATCAACTTTAAAAATATCTTTGATAACTAACAGGTGACAACTCATTTTATTAAAAAATTAAGTATAAGTAGAGTTGAGGTTCAAGTCTCAAGTTTAAACCTAGATGTGTCATCATTTATTCACTTATGTTGAGAGAGTTAGCCTAAACGTCTCAGTCATGTCTGAGTTCGAAAAAATTAGTCTCATCCAAAAAGAATAAAGACACCTCCCAAATATCAAAATAATAGGTAATAATAATAAAAAAATGTCTGTGATAATCAAGATAGTGACAAATTATTGTTATGAAGAATGTTTAGTGACTAAAAAAAAGATTGATTTTAAAGAAATAAGCTCTCAATATGCGCATTAGAAAATGTTCATTATATATTTGAGAAAGTATAGGATTAAATAGCGGTGGGACCATATTTTTGCCAAACGCAATAAATAGGTCATTTGAAAAACTAACTTTTGTGTTAAAATAAAAAAGCATTTAGGTCTAAACACAGAAATTGTGCCAACCATGGCCATAGTCTTCATTTTAATTGACCATCACAACAATGATGTGAAATATATCGGACGGTTCTGATAGAATCATCTCATTAGGGATCAAATAACTCCAAAATGTCCTCCACCCACGTAACTATGCCGTATGCCATTGCCACACAGATTTTAGGGTTTATGAGCACGTTGACAACATGTCGCTGCGGAATGTATACTGTCTGAGTCTCATAGGCAATAGTTACAGACTACAAAGAGGAGTTTACCGTCGGATTCATCTCTGATATTAGATCGAACGGCTGAGATCGGATTGGTCTTTGGCTCTGGAAGAAGAGGACTAGTTTGTTTGGGTACTCTTTGTAGTCCTCGTCGTCTTCTTCCCTCTCTTTCTCCCGCTTCTTCAAAGTCTGCTTTACTCTCACCACAGAAGAAAAAGGAGGAAGACGAAGAAGAAGAAGAAGAGGTAATTATCGATATTTTTTAAAATTTTATTTATTAATTTATTAATTATCGCCGTTTCTTTTCGCCAAAATTATATTTTTTTCTTTGAAATTACGAAATTTTTTGTCTGTATTGGAGCCCTATGAAACTTTAGTTTGAATCTGTTGCTCAATTTATTTTGTATAGATTAGGGAATTCCAGCAATGAAACTCGAACTCTTTTTTTTTTTTTTTTTGAGGATTTATTGGGGACGAGTAACTGAAAAACAATGGAATTTTGTGTATGCATTGTTCTTTGAATTTCTTTTCTAGACAAGAATGCACTTTTTTCAAAAAAAACCCTTCTTTGCTCAATTATACGAGAGAAAGAAAAAAAAAAGAAGAAGACTGTTTTGATTGTTCTCTTAAGTGTAAAGCAAGGAAAGAAGTTTTAGGTGTCACTGTAGTTTTGATAATCCCTGAAGATTAATCATGAGAAAAAAGAAATTATTCTGTGTTTGTATGTTGTAAGCATGCTGCAATTGCAAGCTGCATCAATTGTTTTTGAACTGAAATTGGAAAAGAAAAAGAAAAAAATAAAATAAAAATTGCAAGTTGGTACTTAATTTTTTATTTTATTTGACTTGGTACATTCCCAATTGGTTGGTTTGGGAAATGAAAATGAAAAACATTATCTTGTTTGTGCTTAATATCAAGTTATTTATTACCGCATCGGTTTTCCAAGATGAGAAAATAATAAATGTATCATGTTCTTATATGCTGAATTAGAATCTATTTAGTGGCCGAGTCTCATTTAGTGATTGCCATAAGTAGTTTATATTCTAGCAAGAAATTGAATTTGGAAAGTGAACTCTTCCACCTCTCCTACTAATTTTATAGAGCTGGAAGGAAAAGCGGGAACAAAGAAATTATAGAATTTCCTTAAATTCCTGTTTGACTAGTAGGCACAAGGCGTTGGATACTCATACATGGCACTATTTAGAGGAAAATTTGAGATCACTATACACATAGTTGTGTTTCCACGTTATGTACCATTGTAATTTACGACCTGTTTGATAGGTGTAAAAATGATTATTTTTCTCAAGAAAATAATAGATTTTCTCAAGAAAAAAAAAAACTTGTGTATTTGATTGCCAAAACTTTCTCAACCCCTTAATTTTCTCACCCAAATTTTCCCACTTGTAGAAGTGAGAAAATCTCATTTTCTCACCAAAAAAAATTAGTATTATTAAATATATTTTTATTCAAAATCTATAGAACTTCTTATTTTTCATTGCATCACATGAATTTGAAAAGATATTTTTCCGTGCACAATCAAACAACCATTAGATAATTCCTTAAAAAAAATCTGCTTGAGAATTATTTCTCAAGAAAACTACATTTTGTCAAGAAATTTTTTCTCAACCATCAAACAGGCCCATTTCAATCTTTTTGTGCACTTTTTTACATGTTTGAATAAGTGGAACTGGAATTTCAAGTCTCCAGCGTCCATAACTTGACATGCATACAGATTATACGAAGAGATGGAAGAACCTAGCATTGAAGAAAAAGACCTAACGGGATCTTATGTTACTATGGACGATGAAGGTGAGGAATGTTGTGTTGTTGAGGATGTTGAAGTTCCACTGGTTGTGGATGATGAGAAAAAGGAAGAAGATTCTATTAATGTTGAGTTGTCTTCTTGCCTGGTTGGTGGAATAACAGAACCAACCATGGACATGGAGTTTGCTTCCGAAGAAGATGCAAAAAATTTCTACAATGCATATGCTAAGCAGATGGGCTTTAGCATTCGTGTCAACTCATACTACCGTTCTAAGAAAGACAACTCAGTTATTTCTCGGGAATTTTGTTGCTCCAAAGAAGGTTTCCGCAGAGAGAAACATGCAAGAAAGTCAGATTCTAGTGATAGTACTAAAAGGAGGCGAGCCCGACCGATTACAAGGGAAGGTTGTAAGGCCCTGATGACTGTGAGAAGACGAGATTGTGGGAAATGGTATGTTGCAAAATTGGAGAAAGACCATAATCATGAATTAGTGACTCCAGCAATGCGACATTTTCTTCGGTCTCATAGGCAGGAATATGATCCGAGCAGAAGTTTGGCCAGCACCTTTAGCTCACCTGGAATGGTTACAAGTAGTGCAGTGAATCTTGTAACCGGAGATTATGGTGGTTTTTGCAAGATGGGGTTCTCAACACAAGATCAGAGCAATAGTTATATTGGGAAAGGAAGGCTAAGCACGTTTGGGCTAGATGCCCAAAGTCTTTTAGGTTTTTTCAAGATCATGCAAGCAAGTGATCCTGCATTCTTTTATGCCATACAGGTTGATGAAGAAGATCGTCTCAGTAGTGTTTTTTGGGTAGACACAAGGTCCAGAATTGCATATAATTGCTTCTCTGATGTGGTTGCCTTTGACACAACTTACCAAGTAAACCAATATAAAATGCCATTTGCTCCTTTCACTGGTGTAAATCATCATAAACAATCCGTGCTGTTTGGTTGTGCATTGTTGGCTGATGAAACTGAATCCACATTTGTTTGGCTTTTCAAGACCTGGCTTGAAGCAATGTCGGGTCACCATCCTGGTTTAATAATAACAGATCATGATACAGCCATAAGGAATGCAGTTGCTAGTGTTTTCCCAGAATCTCAACATCGATATTGCAATTGGCACATCCTAAGCAAAATGCCCAAGGAATTGGGTCACACATATAGTGCACTGCCAAAGTCATTTCAATTGGAATTTGATAAGTGTGTCAACAAAAGTGAGACAGTGGAAGAGTATGAACGGGATTGGGCTTCCCTTCTTGATAAATACAATCTTCTGGGTAACGAGTGGCTTCAATCACTATACATTGATCACAAGGACTGGGTCCCAGCATACTTAAAAGATACATTCTTTGCAGGAATCTCTGCAACTCAACGAAGTAAGAGTGTCAGCTCACTTTTTGACGGGTATGTGAACGCAAGAACAACTTTGCAGGATTTTTCTGAGCAGTATGAAAAGGCTTTAGATGATCGGTTTGCAAAAGAAGCACGGGCAGAATTTGAGACATTCTACACAAAACCAGTCCTTAAGACTCCCCTTCCTATAGAGAAACAAGCGGCAGAAGTTTATACTAGAAAAATGTTCATGTTATTTCAGGATGAAGTTTTTGAATCTCTTGTTCTCGCTGTCAGGAAAACTGGGGAGGATGCAGCCATTACAACATATGAGGTAGCGAGATTTGATGAAGAGCATAAACTGTACACTGTTACTAGTAATGTTTCTGAACAAATTGCTAGTTGCAGTTGCAAGATGTTTGAGTCCGAAGGGATTCTTTGTAGACACGTACTTTCTGTATTCAAAGCAACTAATATATTTTCACTCCCATCACATTATATCTTGAAACGATGGACACGAAATGCCAAAGATGAGGTTATGTTTGACACGTCACCCTGCGTTGAATCTCAATCTAGTTCTCACAAGGCTCAAAATTCACAGTACAATGTTTTGTATCAAGAAGCCATTAAATGTGCAGAGGAAGGGATGGCATCTGACCATAGCTTTAAAGTTGCATTGACTGCTCTACAAGAGGCAAGGAGAAAAATTGTTGATGCGAAGAAAAATGCTCTTAATGTGTCGAGGATTGAAACTGTGCTTAGTGCAAGTTTTCAAGATGGGACAAACACAACAGGAAGCCACATAGATAGTAGCAGTTCTCCAGTAACAAAAGACTTTCCTGCTAGTGATAGTGAATACAAATCTGTATTAGAGCAGTCCACGAGCAGAATCAGGACATGCACCATATGCAAGTGCCCTGGACATGATATTCACACTTGCTCATGGTTTAAGGACCTTGACCCAAACAATGACCTGGTAATAATATTCTTCTTTCAAGTGAACGCTTGTGGTAGTTTGACTTTTGAGCTTCTTTCTTACACTTTTTGATAATGTTGTTTTCTTTTATAGTGTCAAGCAAATCAAGAACTGGTATCTGCGACCAGTAATTGTGGGGCTGAAGATACCATTTCTCACAGTTAAAGGTAACCACGTGGAAATAATTTTGGTTTTATGTGGTACAATTTAGGATTCTTTCATTAGGACTCTTATTTCCATATTTAACTTTGCTATACAAGCATATATGCTGAGGCATTTTTATGGTTAGAACCATGACACAGCCTCAGACTTCTTTAATTCCTGATTTAAATTTTTTGTGCAAGCTTATTTAGTTGATGTAATTATATTTCTGATACTTCTTTGAAATTTATGAAGAGAACATGTAAAATACTCAGGCAGATTTGAGTCATGCCAACTTAAAACACCAAACTACTTGTTCTTCCATCTAGTTAAGACGTTTATCTTACTTCTGTTTCTGGGTGTGTGTGTGCAGTGGAGGGTGATTGTGTTTTGATGTCTCAAATCCCAATTATATTAATATAATCTACCTAAGCTTCTGTTAAGTGTTATCTATTTCACCTTAGCAGTTTCTTGTTTTGACTCTGCTCTTGATGGTCCCATCAAACGTGACTTGTTAATCACTTGATTAAAAAAAAAAAAAAAACCTTCTTAATTCTTTGCTTGTTAATTCTGTAAAAAGCTCAATTATTTGCTTGTTAATCCTTGTTTACTGAGAGCACTCTGTGTGTGTGTGTGTGTGTGTTTGCATAAACTGCATCTTTTAGTCCTTTTTATGCAACTTAATTGCGATAACTTTTGCGATAAAAAGAATTGTGTGATGAATTCAATAGTTTAAAGTCAAGCATATATTAGTGCTGATTGCAAAGTCCCATGGTTGGGAGTTGGGCCCCTTTGAAACATCATGGGATCTATATTTCTCAATATAAAACAGATATAATTGTGTGTTTTCCTTGCAGGTTGAAGAATTTGGACCTATCGGTAGACTAAGTGTTCTATTCTAAGTAAGGTAAGAAGACAATCTTCTTTCCTGTTGTCATGCGGCCATGAAATGCATGGACATTACTCAACATCCAGAGTGCCCTTACTCTTCAAAGCTCAGATTTTAAGAATAGATATCTTTGACCTAGTCTATATGCATTGGATTAGAGCCAATTCATTAAAGTGTAACATGTAGGATTCCTTCCGGATTCTTTCCAGTAAATCCAACCAGGTCAGCTGTTGTTATTTTTTTGGCATGGAGATCTTGTTGTCGAACATCAGATCATCGATTGTAGATTTTCTTGGTGTCATTGCACATAGATTATGGTTTAATCTATAGAAGTTGGGTTTAGAATGAGCAAAAAATTGTAATTGAATTTGCATGCATTAGATGTGAATTGTTGTAGAGTTGTAGGAGGTTGTGATAATCTTGAGGAGACATGATATGTCTTTCATCTTCCCTTCTTCACCAGAGAATTAGGTCCCACAACTCAATAGTTTCAAAGTGGATTTTTATCCTCTCTTTTAGCATAAAACATTATCCAATTTATCATTTATGGAAACTGTTGTAACAATCTTGTGGTATCTCAGGCTAATGCATTTTATTTGGATAATCTTGATTTTCCACATTATTTATACTTTCTTTTCTTTTCTTCATTTTGCATGAATAGAAATGCCAGTGTACATTCTAAACTCTGTTGAGGATGATCTTTCCTTACCTAGGGCTTATACTAAAATAAATCAATTCTACAAAACTTATTCTGTTCTTAAAGTTATGGCTTAATTAAATGGTGTTAAAGGTTAAAAATTAATTCTACAATGGCTCTTCTATTATCTAGCTAGTTAGTGTTTGATGTCCACCAAATCATGGCAATAAACAAAAAAACATGTTCTCTTGATTCCAGGCTGTTTTTTGGTGAAGATGATCTTCTCAACATGCTCATCATCTCTGACAAAAAATCCAGCTTATTTTGATCAAACCAATCTTAAAATATAAAGTTAAAAACTGCAAATCTCATCTCTCCCTTTATCAGAAATGGTAACATCCACACTTTATGTGAATGATTTTTATGGTTTCAGATCTTAACCAAAACTTAGCCCATGAATCCTTTTCATATGGCCCTCATGTATGATTCTTTGAGAAGATTATCCTAGGTTTATTATGGCCAACTCTGTTTGAAGAAAAGAGAAAGGAAAAAGATGAAGAGGAGAGGAGAGGGGTTTTATTATTGCCCATGCTGAATTATTTGAATATGATGCCTTTGCTGAATTATTTGAATATGATGCCCATGCTGAAAATGCTGCTTTAGTATTTTTTAAAAAATTGTTGAATTATCTCCATGTGGGCCCTAAAGCAGGGTTCGTTTGGCATGCTGGAAACAACCCAATCTTTCTTATCCCCAAAAAAAGAAAGAAAAAGAAACCAATCTTGTGTGTATATTCTCAGCTCTGACAGTGGTTGAGGCTATGGTGCAGAGATAAGTGAGCAGTGTGGGAGAAGAGGATGAGAGATTGGTGCTGTATGATAACAATTCAATCTTGTTGCAAGGCCTAATTAGTTTCCACTGCATTTGTAGCTAACCTTGCATTAATTGCTATTGTTTTATGAGTTTCAGTGATTTTCTGTCAATGAATTGTCTTGCCCATTTGTCATGGTATTTCAGTTTGAATATTTTTAATCTAACTTTAAGTGCAACTATTTATGCATGTCCATTGAATTATTTATTACACACTTTGAGATGTGAAACACAAATATATTTAATGGGCATGTATATGTAATTATACTTTAAGTTGCATTTATTGTAGTTAGATTAACATTTTCTTTCTAAGAATAATATAACATTGCAATTTTCGAGCATGAATATCCCCCAAAAAAGAAGCAAATTATGTGATTCAATAATAATCAAAGTTTTGATTCTTTCCCTCAAATAAACATGTTTAAACATATTGAAATAAATATATCCACCCTCTAAAATGCATTAATTAAATGGATTTTCCCCTAACTTGGCTCTAGTTTGTAAGCCACAAATGCCTTTGAAAAAGCTCTACAAAATTTTCCATTTGAGGATTCAACTTACTGGTTCATTCGGCATAATTTCGCATGACACGCTATAGTATAATCATCTTCATGCATTAATATATATAATTAAAATATGAAATTACAACTTGGTTAATACTCTTTTTTTTAGGGATTTTTAGAGTTATGGTCATCTACCTTTCTGTATCTAGTGGAGGGATCTTATAGTTTTTAAAATTATAATTTGGGTAATCAATTACAATTTTTAACAAAAAAAAAAAAGGAGACAAGTTTACTTTCTTATATGCATTTAACAATCACCGGAAGTCACTGGTGATCAAAAAATTATTTAAAACACATGGTTTAATAAATTATTTTTTTCTTTTTCTTACACATTTTGAATCATTCAAATTGAAGTTAAAATAAAAAAAATTATGGTCATTTAAAGTAGATCGGTTAAGATGTTGATCGATCGGTAAGTAATGTTGACCGATTTACTTTAAATAATCATGAACTTTTTTTTTAACTTTGATTTCAATGATTTAAAATGCATTGAAAAAAAAAAAAGAATAAATTTATAAAATTATATGTTTAAGTGAGATTAGGGGTGACTGAAAAATTGCTTGTTCTTTATCTAAAAGAGTCTCTAAATGTTCTACCACCATAATAATTTAAGGAGTCACAATTATTATAAAGCTAAATTGAACATGTATTTAATAGCTAATTTTTTTTTTCTTAAAAAAATAATATTTCTTGGTGAAATTTATCTGGAGAGAATTATTGTCATGACTTTTTAGTTTTTTAAAATTTTACTCCAAACCTAGAGAAATTTTAACAGTTATTAGTGGACCCATTTTTGTCACGTGGCACATTATTAATTGACATACTGAGCCCCATCAAGCGACCGGCATAACAGAGGATACCGAAGAATATGCCCATTTGGAGTACAATAGAAGTACTTGTATTTGACTCAAAAACAAGACTAAATCCAAACGAAACTTAAAAAAAAAAAGATTTACTCTCTCCTCTCATCTTCGCCGTGGATATGATTCCTTCACCGCTTCTCCTTCTCTTCATCTTCACTGCCCTCATATATTCTTCTTCTTCTTCATCTCCTCCGGTCTCCATAAGTCTCACACCCCAAATCCTAATCAACTCCGGCGACACAGTCCGAATCCAATGGACCGGAATCGAGTCTCCGTCACCTCTCGACTGGATCGGAATCTACTCACCTCCAACGTCCTCCGACGACAACTTCATCGGCTACCTCTTCCTTTCCACCTGCCGGACCTGGAAATCCGGCGCCGGCTCCATTGACCTCCCACTCGTCAATCTCCGATCGAATTACCAGTTCCGGATCTTCCGGTGGACGGAGGACGAGGTCGACCGGTCCCGGCTCGACGAGGATCACAATCCGTTGCCGGGAACGAAGCACCGGTTGGCCGAGTCGCCGGAGCTCGGGTTCGAGTCTGGACGAGACCGGCCGGAGCAGATTCACTTGGCGTTTACGGCGAGAGAGGATGAGATGAGGGTTGTGTTTGTGAGTGGGGATGAGAAGGAGAGGTATGCTAGGTATGGAGAGGAGGAAGATGAGATGGATGAGGTTGTGAAGACGGAGGTGAGGAGGTACGAGAGAGAGGATATGTGCGATTCGCCGGCGAATTCGAGTGTTGGATGGAGAGATCCGGGGTTTGTTCATGATGGGGTTATGAAGGGTTTGAAGAAGGGGAAAAGGTATTTTTACAAGGTGAGATAGGAATAACTTTGAGATTTTTACTTTTTTTTTTTTTTGCAGTTGTGTGGTTTGGATAAGTAGGGATTGTATTTAATTGGTCTTGTGTGTGTCACTGTGTGTGTTTGCCTACTTTTTGTTTGTTAGATTACCACTATAAATAGTATTACAATGATATTTATAGCTGAAATCCACTGCTTTCAGCCTTTCTTTGGACTTAAGCTATTTTTGTACCCATGTATTGGAGAGAGGCTTTGTTGAGTTCAGGTGTACTTGCAATATATACCCTATCTTCTAGTGATTTAGAATTTAGATTTTCTTCCAATATCAAATTATTGCAGCTTATTCTCCTCATTTGACTTGTTTAGAAAATAATTTAACTAGTTAGGCTTTCCTGATAAGTTGTTTGATATTAGATTGGTTGTTAGTTGTGCTTTTTCATCCTCAACCAACCTATGTCCTTGACAACTCCATTGAGTATTGATCCTTGACACCAGCAATTTTTTGCTCCACCATTATTGCCTTAGATAGTCCCCTTCATATATGCAGGGCATGTTAATTAACTTAAGTTCCTTATTTTTCTTCTAAATATATGCTGAGTTCTACATTTTTCATAACAGGTTGGAAGTGATGCTGGAGGTTGGAGTACCACACATAGCTTTATTTCTCGGAATGGAGATTCGGAGGAGACAATATCATTCTTATTTGGGGACATGGGGACTTCAACCCCATACAGAACCTTTCTTCGTACACAAGAAGAAAGCAAATCAACCATTAAATGGATCCTTCGTGACATCAAAGCTCTTGGTGACAAAGCCGCTTTCATCTCTCACATTGGCGATATCAGCTATGCAAGAGGCTATTCATGGTTGTGGGATGAGTTCTTCACTCAAATTGAACCAGTTGCATCTAAGGTCCCATACCACGTCTGCATTGGAAACCATGAGTATGACTGGCCATTACAGCCTTGGAAACCAGACTGGGCCTTGACAGTTTACAACACAGACGGTGGTGGCGAATGTGGTGTCCCTTACAGCCTCAAGTTCAACATGCCCGGGAATTCTTCAGTTCTAACAGGGACTCGTGCCCCTGCCACACGTAACCTCTACTACTCTTTTAACGTAGGAGTCGTGCATTTCTTGTACATATCGACGGAGACTAATTTTCTCCCAGGGAGCGACCAATATATCTTTATCAAGCATGACTTGGAAGCTGTTGATCGGAAAAAAACGCCTTTTATTGTTGTCCAAGGCCACCGTCCTATGTACACTACAAGCAATGAGCTTAGGGATGCACCACTGAGAGAGAGAATGCTGGAGCATTTAGAACCTTTGTTTGTGAAAAACAAGGTGACTCTTGCATTATGGGGGCATGTTCATAGGTATGAGAGGTTCTGTCCATTGAAGAACTTTACTTGTGGGAGCAATAGGAAAGATGAAGAAACTTTACCTGTACACGTTGTGATTGGAATGGCGGGACAAGATTGGCAACCTAATTGGGAGCCAAGGTTTGATCACCCGAAAGACCCAATTTTCCCGCAGCCTGATCGGTCTCTGTACCGAGGGGGTGAATTTGGCTACACAAGGCTTGTTGCTAATAAGCAGAAGCTAACACTTACTTATATAGGGAATCATGACGGGAAGCCACATGACATGGTGGAAATCCAGGCATCTGGGTATGATCTCAACAATGGTGACGATGGTTTTGTTGGGGTTAAGTCCACATTTTCATGGTACATGGAAATGGGGAGTCTCTTGATGCTTGGTGCTTTTTTGGGCTACATCATTGGCTTCATATCGCGCGCCAGAAAAGCCTCGTCGTCAAGTACAAGCTGGACTCCAGTGAAGAGCGAGGAGCCATGAATTATCACTCATCCCTTTGGGATTGGTTTGTTAGGATAACAATGTAGTTAAGCTTTTGCTTGTTTAATTAGTGTGCTATGCATAATTGTCTTGTGAAAAAGCTAAAGTGACATTTTGTACACATAAAAGTGACACGGTTGGGTTGGGAAAACCGTTGAATCATGTATGTAATATGTGATTCAAGACAAAAAAAAACATGTATGTGAATGAAGGTAAAAGTATTGTGTTATAAAAGTTTGCAATCCAGGATATTTTTTTAAATATAATTTAAAAAATAAAATTAAATAATTTTTAAAAATATAAAACCTTTATTAAAAAAAAATTGGTGTAATTAAATTGTAGATATACAATTAATTCTTATTTATAATAAATTAATCAGCTGATATCTATAAATAATTTCACCCAAATATAAACAGAAAATATATTATAAGATTTAAATAAAAATAAGAAAATGCAAGTATGATGTTTTTTTTTTATCAGCAAATAGAAGGGCTAAATAGTTTGACTTAATTAGATAGGAAGTAGAAAGAGAGCACAACGATAAATGTGGAGAATGGTTAGGCTCCTAACAGAGGAAGGAAATGAACTCAAAAAAATAAGTACAAAAAAAGAGGAAGGAGACAGAGAAAACAAATTAAAAAACAAATGAGATTTATGCAATGAGAGCCACATAGCACAATATAAGGTTCACTAAAGCGGTTTTTCCATCTTATTGTATAAGATATTATATATACGATTAGATTAAATGGGATTTGTACTAGCTCACAATCAATTAAAATTTGATCAGTTTGGATTTTCTTTTGTGACAAGATTACAATAATTTTTTATTTTTAGAGTATATCCTAACAACATCATGATTCATATGACAATGGTCATAAAGACGAGGTGGGTGTATAAGCCCCACACAAGTATAGGTAGGGACAAGGTTATACATATATAAAGACAACAAGTGTCATAGGTCCTCAAAAAGAGTATGAAGAACTCAAAACCATGTTGTCTGGATCATTTTGTTGGTAGGAAAACTTAAATTCTCACCATTAGTGAAAGCGGAAGGTGTGTTCACCATTGAGTCAGCAAAAGATTAGTTCATACTAAAGGACAAATTTTAATTTGTTTGAATTAGATTTTATTTTTTTAGAATCTAATGTATGTCATGTTCAATTGTTTTTTATTTTACATTTTTTTTTTCAATCACTTAAGGTGAAACTTTGAACATACGGAGTCATCGAAAAGAGCACAATAACCAAAGAACCCACAAAAATAAACATCAATTCTTAAGCAATAGGTGAACTTCAAACAATGAGATTTTATAAGCAATTAGCACTTACTAGAGGTGTTTATCAATCCGACCAACCTGACCGAACATAACCTTTTGAATTTGGTTAAATAAATAGTTTAGGTTGAGTTAGGTTTTAAAATACCTAACTCGATCTGTTTGGATTCGGTCACGTGTTCAACCCATAAAAAACTGAATAACCTGACTCAAACCGAACCCTAGTATTAATCTCAAAGTCATAAATTTTACAATTACATATTTATGACTTAGAGCTTTAGTAATTTCAAAAAAAAAAAAAAGGTTACTAAAGCGGAGCTTAACAATCATAATAACTTAAAATTATTATTTTTTAAATCTTTTTGTGTTTTTTTTTGGTTGGCCGTGTACTTGTGTTTTTTACTTATTTTATCTTATCTATTTTTATATGTATTTTTTAACTGTTCGATAAAAAATTTCAGTGTTTAACCATTGACACTTTTTAGCAATGTAAAAATTTCAGTGTTTAACCTGTAACAAGTTATGTTCATATCAAGTTTTAAAGATGTAAACCAACAAGAGAATTAGATCATTATCATGAGCATAAGTTTTATAATCATCAATCTAAGCCATTGTAATAGCATACTGTAAATATTGGATAAAAGAAAATGGCCACCATAATTTGCTTTGTAGCAATTATTTTGTAAATTATTGTTCGAACTTACCAAAATTAAGCCTAAGTCTAACCCGATCTACCGACTCAACCTAAACCGAATCCGGGTAGGGTTCCAAATTTAGCAACCTTTGGGTTGAGTTAAATTTTGGTCTCAAACTGATCAAATCTAACTTATGTACACCCCTAGTACTTACTCATCCCTCTCTTTTTTTCTTGTAAATGTTAATGATAACTTGATATGCATTGTTGGACTCTTATTTGATAATTATAGCTTTTGAATTGAATGATTTATAACATGACATTATGTGGGTCATGAGTGTATGAGGGTACATTTAAAATTACTCTAAATGAAATAATCATGGCTGTTGGTTATCCTTAGTTTTGTTTTTGGCGTATAATCCATGTTGTTTGGTCTCTAGCGTGGGTATGACTAAGATTGATACGTAAGTTTACTTGTGTTATGTAATTGAGTGTTTTCATGTCACCAGTGTTTTCCACTGTAAAAGTTGAAAGCGATTTTAAATCCTTACGGTAGATTTGACCAAATTGACCCAAAATATGCTTATTTTTACAAGACGGACTTCGGCGTTTTCTCTCCTCTCAGATTTGGCAAGCCCAAGGGTCGGCGGTGCCAACAATCGGATTTGTAAATCTTTTTCAGGAAAATCATATTAGGTTTTAGATTTCGGACGTTCCTGATCCACTTCAGGTCACGGTAAGTGTTATAGATTTCCCTCATCTCCGAAGAATTAATCGAAAGCTCCCATCTTTACTCTTCGCAATTCAGCTGTTGTTTCTTACGAGTTTAAGAATTACAATTGGGGTTTTTTTGGTTCTTTGTTTTGTCGTTAAGATGCAGATGATTTAAACGGTTTTTTTTTTCTTCTTTTTTTTGATTAAATGCGTTTAAAGAATTTAAAGAACTCACATCTGTGATGTTTGTACTAAATCTAGGTAGAATTATTCGGCAATTAGAAAATAATTTTGGCAAGGGAATAGGGTTTGGCTTAAAAATGTTTACTTTGTTGGTTATGATCATGGAAAGATGGGTTTTTTAGTTTGATCCTTGTAGTTTTGGATCTGAGAAAATTCAATTTTTATTTCTTGGTGGGCAATTGGGATTTGATTTTTTATTTTTTTTAATGAATTTCTTAACTTCCCCTATCTTAATCTGGAGCTAGAAATGAGTTCATAGTTTGGAAATTGCATTTGAGGATTGCAGTCTTTGTGTGCTTTGGGTCAACAGGTGTCCAATCCAACACTGCACCACATGCTGGTTTCTGATGTAAGAGATTGGGTGGTGTTGGATAAATCTACTTGCAACCTCTGTAAAAATAGAGGTTTGTAAAATTTTCATTTTTTTGGTACGTATATGACTATCTCCACTTCTAATTGGAAGAAGTACAAGGGTATTCCCTTTAAACAAACTAGTGTATATGCACATGGATTGTTTACTATATTGTTAAAATTCATCATTACATAACTGTGTTATATTTTTCAATGAAAACAATATTAATGAAAAAGTATTGATGAAAGAAACATATGTTATTGGTTGAATTTGGTTGGTTGGGAAGAGGTGTGTGTTGGGACTTCTGTTATGAATTATGAGAATTAGATGTGGGTGTCTGTTATAGCACTTGAATGGACAGATGGAAAGAAGAAATGCGTATTTGACAGGAAAAATATGAAAATAAGAAAAGTGGTTTGAAATAGGGAATGGTGGTGGCGTAAGACCCATACCTACAAGAAATAAAATTAAGTTTTGCTTAAATTTGTTGCATTGCTCTTATTGTTTTGTAATAGCTTAAAGATTGTTTGAAATAACATGATGATGTTTTTGGACGAATTAGAAAAAAGGTTTCACCATGAGCAAGTGAAGTATTCTCTTTAGTCTTTATAATAATATAGGTAAGCCAGAATTTTTAAAATGCAATGAAAGATGTTGTAGGAGAGTCAAAGGGGTAGGACCGCTAAGGAAAGAAACTTGGTTGGGGAATGACGAAAGTTTTAAAAATATAGGGATGCAAAGGAAGTCACTAAAAAAGTTGTAAGTAATGCTAAACTTAAAGCATATGATGATTTATATGATAAATTAGATGCAGAAGAAGGTGAAAAGATTATATATAAACTAGTAAAACTAATGGAAAGAAGAACAAAAGATCTTAATTATATTAAATGTATTAAAAGTGAAGATCAAAGAGTCTTAGTTTATGAAAAAGAAATTCAAGAAATATAGAAAACTTATTTTGAAAAATTATTAAATGAAAATAATTTGAATAATTTAAGTGTAGAAGGACATGATAACTTAAGAGTAACTAATGAAATGAATTCTTTCGTAGAATTAGCATGCTTGAGGTAAGAAATGCTTTAATGAAAATAAAAGTGCAAAGGATTTAGGACTAGATGCTATTCTTATTGAGGTTTGGAAGGGCCTAGGGGAAATTGGAGTCTTATAGTTAACCAAATTGTTTAATAAGATTATAGCAGCTAAATGAATGTCTATTGATTGGGGAAAAATCATCTAAATACCTATACATATTGGTATTATATAAACATAAAGGAGATATTCAAAACTGTACAAATTATAGAGGGATTAAATTGATGAATCATGCGATGAAATTGTGGGAGTAGTAATAGAATATCGATAAGAATTGAAACCTTGGTACCAAACAATCAATTTGCATTTATGCTTGAGAGATCAATCATGGCAGCTATTTATTTATTAAGGAGATTAATAGAGAGGTACAGGGAGAAGAAGAAATACCTTCACATGGTCTGTATTGATCTAGAGAAATGTTATGACAGAGTACTTTAAGAAATAATATGGTGGGTCTTAGGGAAACAAAAAGTTACAAATAGGTACATTGACCTATTAAAAAATATGATTGATGGAGTTGTAACCATTGCAAAATAGTAGTAGGAGAAACTAGTGATTTCCCTATTACAATAGGTTTATACCTAGGATTTTCCTTAAACCCATATATTTCTGCACTAGTTATGAATAAATTGACTAAAGATATTCAAGAAGATGTTTTATGATGTATATTATTTGTTGGTGATATAGTGTTGATAAACTTGTAGTAAATGCTAAGCTAGAGGTTTAGATAGAGACTCTAGAGTCTAAATGGTTATAGTTAGTAGGACTAAAACTGAATACATTAAATGTAATTTTAGTGGAAATAGAAATAGAAAAAAGAGACAGTGAAGATCGAAACCCAAGAGATACCAAAGAGTGAAAATTTTAGGTATTTGGGGTTCGTTATTCATCAAGAAGGAGAAATAGGTGAGAATGTGAACCATAGAGTTAAATCAGGTTGGGTTAAGTGTTAAGTGGACGAATGTTTCTAAAGTATTATATAATTGACGCATCTCATTAAACTTGAAAGGAAAAGTTTTATAAAACCAGTATTAGGTCAGCCATGCTTTGTGGAACAGAATGTTAGCAATAAAGAAACAACACATGAACAAGCTAAATGTAATGAAAATGCAAATGTTAGACAGATATGTGGTGGTAAAGCATTAAAAAATAAAATTAGAAGTGAGCATATTAGAGAAATAGTAGGAGGTGCCACAATTAGTGATAAAATGAGCGAAAATCGATTAAAGTAGTTGGACACATAACAAAGACCTTTGGATGCGCTAGTTAGGAAGAGACCTATTAACTATCCATGTAATGATAAAGGTAGAGGAAGACCAAAAATAAACTGGTCGGAGATAATTAAGAAAGATATGAATAGTAATTTAAATGTCATCTTAGCACTTGATAGAGCGGAGTAGAGGAAGCAGATTCTTGTAGGCTAACCCTATGTAGTTGGAAAAAGGCTTAGTTGAGTTGAGTATATGCCAAAAAAATTTCTGGAATGAATACTGGTTCTTTTTAAAGTAGAAGTGGAATTACCAAACATGCCCAAGCAATGATTGTGCTTTTCAGTTGTTACAAGGAAGAAGAGAAAGCAATGGTTTGTTGAATTGCAAGAGAACATCTCTTTTAACACCGTCTACTCAAATTTCCCTTTTGGCCTTTCCTTTTATTGTTTTTTATGACTGTCGACCTATGTATTTGCCTTCACTGAAAAATTAGAATACAAAACAACTTTAAAAATAAAGGAACCATAGTGTAGTCAACCTGGTATTGAAAATAGATGAGTTAAGAAAGCTACAGAGGATGTATGGTTGTACCAGAGGTGTTTTGTCCAGGCGTGTATGGATGTACCTGAGATTTCTTTGTCAATGCCTGCATATGGCTTAGGACCACAAACATAGATAAATACTCTTGGAAGTGAAGTGCAAACATGACTATATGGTTAAAGTTACAGCTTTTATTTTGAGGTCAGGTGCCAGTGTGATATCATTTCCGTCTTATTTTTGGAGAGTCAAAATATGCTCATTGCTGATTGCTACTAATATAAGAGTTGAATCTCTTTGGTGCTGCTGCACAAATGGAGGCTGAAGATATTCTTAGCAATCACGTGTCATAGATAATGGTTGGTGAATGGGGTGGGTTGGACTGCTAATAGAGGGCCATTATAATGGAAAATTTAGGCTGAAATTGTACATCTTGCCGTTTCCAATCTGCACTTATATTCTCTTTTATCTATTTGAAGTGCAGGAAGCTCAATTCATTTATGACCCAGTTATGATGGAAACTCCAAGTGCCTCATCGGTGTTATCATCAATGGAATCATTGAACCTTAGTGGAACTAATTCAAATGTGTGCCCTCCTCAACCATCCAGCAACAACCAGCAACGTAGGAACTCAACACATGGTCCTGTAGCTATCCTATGGGACATGGAGAACTGTCCAGTCCCAAATGATGTCCGCCCTGAAGATGTAGCTGGAAATATACGCATGGCTTTGCGCATTCACCCTATAATCAAAGGTGCTGTTACAATGTTCTCTGCTTATGGGGATTTTAATGCATTCCCTAGACGCCTTAGAGAGGGTTGCCAGCGAACCGGTGTGAAACTTGTTGATGTCCCTAACGGAAGAAAGGATGCCGCAGACAAAGCTATCTTGGTCGACATGTTCCTTTTTGCACTTGACAACCCTCCTCCATCTTCAATCTTGTTGATCTCTGGGGATGTCGATTTTGCTCCAGCCTTGCACATACTTGGCCAACGTGGATACACAGTCATCCTAGTTATACCTGCTGGTGTGGGTGTCTCTTCTGCCTTGTGCAATGCTGGAAGATATGTTTGGGACTGGCCTAGTGTGGCTCGTGGAGAAGGCTTTTTGCCTCCTAAGACACTTATGTATCGTGGGTCTGCAGAAATCTCAGCATTTTTTCTGGAAAACCAATTTAGCGACAATATAGATGGTGGCCAAAATGAAGAAGAAGCAATTGTTTATCGTGGCGTCACCCAAAGTGAGTGCACAACTCGAGCTAACTTCAACCAGATATGCTGCAACTCTAGGGACTATTCAAGGACATCTCAATCACTATTTGAGTATAATAGTCATCTTATTATGCCTTGTGTTCCAACTTCAAGATCACTCAGTCTTCCATCTGGTTTGAATGATGTTTCAGCTGCTGGTGCTCAAAATGATACACAAGACCCACCATTGTGGGTCCAACCTGGGGACATCAATGGCTTAAAATGTCAGTTGGTGAAGTTGCTTGAGCTATCAGGGGGGAGTATGCCACTTGTCCGTGTTCCTGCTGAGTATCACAAGCTTTTTGGCCGGCCACTGTACATGGCTGAATATGGAGTCTTTAAGCTTGTCAACCTTCTCAAGAAGATGTCTGACACAGTAGCTGTGGATGGTAGAGGCCATAAGAAGTTTGTCTACCTCCGCAACTCCGTTGACAAACATGATAAACCAGACATATCTACTCCATCAAGTGCTGTCACAAAGAAAGATAAAAAGAAGAGGGGCCCTCCAGAAAATACCAACATTAGCATTTGTAATATCACGGGTTGCTCTTCTGACGAGTATTCCGATGATGAGAGGGGTGCAGAGGCTACTAATTACCCGACTGATGGATTCAATGACAAGCTTGAGCAATTCAGGCTTGAAGTGCAAGAGCTCCTCGTGAGTTGTTCATGGAAGATTCTCCTGACTAGTTTTGAAGATGTGTACAAGCAGCGATACAAGAAAACTTTGGACCTCAAAAGTTTTGGTGTGGATGCAGTAGAGGATCTGATTGACAAGTTTGGAGACACCATTGTTCTATACGAGGAACGTGAGAGCAGAAGAAAATTCATTGTCCCTACTTCTGTTGGTGGCTAAGAAGTCTGATCAACTACTACTGCTCCAGTGTTGAATTACTTAGCTTGTGCTCCTCAGGTATGCTCATGGCACCATCCAGATTTTGCTTCTGTTATAAAGAACAAGCTAGGAAGAAATAAGAAAATTTGTGTTTATCTACACGTGTGACATGGATTCAAGCCGTTTTTTTATTGCTTAAAGTATCCATGTAAAACTCATGTATGGTGCTCCTAGCCACACAAGCAGAGGATTGCTAAAAACATATCAACCACTAAACGCTGTAAATTAAACCTGGGTTTGAGTAAGAGTTTTTCAATTGAAGTGTTGGTTTTGTAAGCCTGCAACTTCTGCCAAGGACTTTTATTCTTTAGCTTGCTGGAAAACTATTGGAATTTCTTGGATGATACATTTACTTATCATGAACAAAATACTTGATTAGGGTCTCTGTTTCTTTGAAAAGAGAGATGGGAGGTAGATGTCTATTCAGGTCTATGGGTTACGTACTAATGATCGAGGAGCCGAGCAATCTGCTGGTTCCTTGGTGTAGCAAACTTTCTTGCTTTCAAATTAAAGCAGAGCTTTTTTGTGTTCCAAGGGTTCTGAACTCTTCTTGATACAGCTAAGGGTTCAACAGAGAGGGAGGGAGGAAAGCTTTAAATCTTAAGGTTTCAGTCACAAGGACTGAAATGAAATGTCACCATGAAATTCCTAGTTAAATATATTTATGGACATTGTTACAATAAAAATAAGATAAACGGGTCATTTGGTGACATATCTCAAAATTATGAAATCTTATTTCACATATTTTGAGTTTGTTATGTATATATGATATTATTACAAATTATTTCCAATAGCAATTTGACAAACCCTTGCAGGTTTTGGTATAAAGAGTCTAGACCTCCTGTATCGCCCTGCCTTCTCCTAAGTTCAAACGTCGCCGGAGCCTTGCCGGAGAGAGTGGCTAATTGAAATGTGGTGAAAATTATAAAAGATGAATGATAAGACTATTTTATTGACCAGCTCTATTTTAGTTTGTTTCAGGTTTCTGAGCTTAAAATGATTAATGAATGTTAGGTCAAGGAGATATGCTAAATAAATATAAAATAGCATGAGTTGAGTGATTCAGCAGAATGGATTTTTGCATCCATTCATTTGGTTGCTTTCCATAATCTTTGTATGAGATTTATTTCTTAGACATCATCATAAATACGACAAGAAACAATAAGAATATACCTTTTGTTTTTTTTTTGAATTACGAAAAGCTTTTATAGGGGAGTAAGAATCTGCCTGGAAGAGTTTTTTTTTTTTTTTTTTTTGGTAAGGTCCACACTTTCGAGTATGAGACGAGTCCTTGTTAAAGGCGAGAGCGAAATACTCTCCCAACAAGAACTTCTCCTGGTGAGGAAAGCTTTTACACGTGAGGAGGTTATTTTGATTATTCAAAAACAAGAGTCCATTTAGTTCAACCAGTGGCTGCATTACAAAAATTGATTGTAAAAGAAGGTAAATTACACGGATTGAAGTTAACGCAAGTGAATCTATTTTACATTGAAGAATTATTCAGTAAGAATTGGATGAAAGTTGGTATGGTTGAGGTTGATCTAAGTTTTGGTTTGACAGAAACAGATCGTTTTGTTATGAACTGTGTGGCTCTCTCCAGGGGGGCGGTGACTGGCATCTAATTTCTCTCTCTCTGGAAATTGAATGGCTATTGGAAGATATGAACTTTTGTTTAATGCTGTGCCATTTTTTTTTTAATGCCGTGACATATTAATACTGAATAACAGCAGCAATATGAGTTTTGTGTTACTACTCATTTGTCAAAAGTTCAATTTTTTGAAAATATATTTCATGCAGAGAGGATTGCAGTATGTATATAACCTTCTATATCTTAAAACGCTTAACCGATAAAAGGTGTAGTTAAAAAAAGGGAAAGGAAAAGAAGACTACAAATTAGTCCCAAATCCAACTATGAAATTTCGAAATGTAATCAGCTTGAAATGTTAATAAAAGATTGTAATAAGATTTAATGACCCAAATTTACAAACAAGATCCAAAACTTGCCAAAACACAACTCCACACGCAAACCTCTCCTATGATTCCCACCAAATCCAATCCATCTATCTTTTCAGAGAGGCACTCCTTCCTCTCTTTGCTTATTATTGATTCCCTTTCAATTCAGACTAAGTAATTAATTCAACAATAACAATTCTGAATTGACCCCACAAAATAGATCATTGACCACCCAATAAGCATCTGCATTCAATGTTCATGTAGAAATTATTTTCATATAATAAACTTCTTCTTACCAAAACACTTGGTCATCCTGCTTCAAGTAAACTGCTATTCAAGCTGTGTTAACCTTCACAAAAAGAGCTCAAACTTTCAAACTATCAAAATCTCCTAGGAGCAATTGGCTGCAGTCTAGGGTCTTCTTTTGAACTCAAAAAACAACAGTTCATGAAAAATGGGGAAAATTTATAAAGAAAAAAAAAATTATCAAACAAAACAAGTAATCTAAAAACTTACAATATCCAACAGTTGACACCCAAACCCCCCACAAAGTCAAGTTAGATCTTAGAAATAAAATAAAACAAAAGGGGATGCACCAATTAAACATGACATTCTAACATTGCAAAAATCATTGCAAGGGAACTCAATCCTAAACTTCTTATTATGATGATCCTCATTCATAAGAAACTTGTGTCTTCATCAGGTCATCTTCCCTTAGGCTCCATTTGCACAGGCAAAGGAGCAGAGAAAGCAAAATGCCCACCACTTGTTTCACAATTCACCCCACTAGTCTTCACATTGTTCCCAACAATTCTTTCACCATTACTTATCTGAGCATCAGATCCTTCATTTACCTCATCAACCTCAGAAACCCTAGCCAGCTCCCCTCCAATGTCTTCAACCCTCTTACACAGACTCTCAATCAACTCAATCTGATCTTCAGCAAAACCTCCTTGATCACCATCAACTTCAAACACATCCCCACTAGAAAATGGCTCATGGGTCCTCACAAAAACCCTAGATTTCTTCACAGGTTCCACAAAACTCACATTCTTCTTGGTTGCCACTTTAGAACTAGCTACTTGTTGCTCTGCCCTTCTTGTCACTGAAGCCCTATCAACAACCTCCAAGAACCGTACCAGTTCTCTACTAATCGACCTCTTCCCTTCTCGAATCATAGGATCAGTACCCTGCAAGATCAAATTTTGACAACGACCCATTTCAGAAAACAGAAAAAACAAGAAAACCCATCAAGGAATCGAGTTAATTCTACCTGAATCGAATCCAACTGGTGAAGCAAAACCATGGCTTTCTGCGAAATAGCCTCGTAATGCTTGAACTGGGTCTTACCCGAGAGAGACAAGGACGATTTGAGAGCGTTGAGATTGGACTTGATGAGAGCAAGACCTTTGAGGTAACTAAGAGTGCGTGATCTACGAGCGAGAAAGCCTCTGAAGTGGGTCTGGATGGTACGAGCCGCTAGATCTCTGAGAGACACAGAAGGATTAAAAGCAGAAGTAGGGTAAGAAGAAGAAGAAGAAGAAGAAGAAGAAGATAGAGGAGAGAGATGGCGCAGAGAGGCTTCAAGGGCATGGATGCGTTGGCGAAGAGAAGCGATGAGAAGAAGTTGTTGTTGGTTCTGCTGCTGTTGCTGGTGTTGTTGGAATCTATAATGGTTATGCTGTTCTTGGTGGTGCTGATGATGGGGTTGTTGGGGTTTGAGGAATTGAGTGTAGAGATGATGGGTTTGGGAAGATTGGAGAAGTTGGGCAGTGATGGCTTGAAGCAGAGGATCTGAGATTGAGGGTTGAGGCTGAGGAGAAGGAGAGGTTGTACAACTACAGCAGGAGGAGTAGCAGCAGTGATGGCAAGAGGTTTGTTGTTGGTGGCAGTGGTGATGAGAAGCCATTAGACCAAGGAGGAGAAGAAGACAGAGGAGTAACTACTAGAGAAGAGTGAAATAGGGGTTACGGGTAATGGATTTATTTAGGCTTTAGGCTTTGGTTTCAGCTGCCCTTCTTTTCTTTTTCTTTTTTTTTTTTTTTCTGGTTTGATCTCATCTCTGGTCTGCTTTGTTGTGCTTCGAGGACAAAGCAGCTTTTTTTTTTAAAGGAGCATCTTTTCTGAAATGGTGCAAAGTATAGTTTTAATACTTCTACATACCAACTTCATGTGGAGAATTCATTTTTACTTCCATTGAAACGTGTCAAAACTGATCAAGGAAAAGATGTCTACAAAAGTCTTTTTGTTTTTTTCAATCCTGCATTTGGATTGAGGGAGCTATAATTTGGCAAAAATACCTACTCTTATTCTTATTTCTTTGTACCAAAAGATTCTTATTGTATAGAAAGGTGTTATAATAATTTTATCTTTGAAAAGTAACTCTTTTGTTAAATGAAGGTCCACCACCTGCCCTTCACAAAACATTGTTTTTTACAATCAATTTAAATATATGACTTTAATTTTTAACATGATTAACTATGATATGTCATATATATATATATATATATATATATATATATATATATTGTTTCCATAAACGTTAACTAAAAGATTTTATCGAGATATCATTTTGACGTCACCAAAAGTATGATAAAAGGGAAAAGAGAAGCATATTATAAGTCACGTTAGAGAGAGGGTACAAATCGACCATGGAAGTTTCAAAATCCAAAATATTATCCAAATTTTATAGTAGAACAAGGGCAAAACAGATAAAGAAATACAGAGGAGCATGGACAAAATGCTAGGCCATGCCATGCCATGCCAAGCAAAGCATTCACGTTGAGGCGCAGAACAAAACTACCATCCTCACTTGGGCTTCTTCTACTTCCCGAGCAAACGACGCCCACGTTGATTGGCACCTTTGATTCGGAAACCAAGCTCATCAACATCGTTGTGAAAAGGATCCATCGCTTTATTTTGCCTGTTTTTTACAAAATAAGGCATGTATTTAGATCAATTCACAAATATCAAAACAAGCAAAGCAACCAAGTAAGAAGATACATATCAAGAAATTAACCAAGGCAACCAAGTAAGAAGATATGTATCAAGAATTAACAATTAAGATAAGAGCTTTATCATAAGAGTAGAAGAAATAAAAGGCACTTGATTGTCATAATATGTTACTGTTTGACAAAACAATTGCTAATCAACTGCATAGTGACCCTGGAAATAACTAAATTTGTGGCCAACAGAGAAATAGGCTAAGAAGAACTATAGACCTGGAACTTGCATAGTTGAAAAGATGAGAGGAAATCAGTAAAAATATATATATATATATATATATATATATATATATATATATATTTGCAACATTTTCTGACAATCTTTTGCGACTAGTCTCAAAGCAGAACAAGGTTTGGGTTTTAGCAAATTTAATGGGTGAACAATATTTGCGCTGTTACTAAAGCCAGATGGAAAAGATAAAGTTGCATTCATGCATATAAGATCAACATCTAAATACTGACCTTCCAATCTCAGATCCCATATCAATAGCCATATCCTTCAGTTCATCCAAAACATTGCTTATTTCATTAAGTGCATCATCTTGCTTATTCTTTTCCACCTATTTTAGAAGAACACCAGACAAATTGAAACAATGAGTTCATAGAACTAAATAAAAATATTTTCAAATTCACTTATTTTTGCAGATAGTGATCAATTATACAGACCTCAACTTTCTGTAAGGTAGTTGTGGGCTCAGAAGAAGGTCGTTGAGGAATTGTTTGTCGTTGCTTGGTAGGGGCAGACAAACCCAGCCTCTCCCTTTGCTCAATATGATTAGGCCTAAAGTTGAAGGCATGATCTGTAAAGCAACCAAAAGAATTAAATAACAAGGCAACGATTTGGTTTATCAGATTCAAGTCATATGTAATAGTTTCTACTTATCATTACCTCTTGAAGTAACTGGCCCTGTTATTACACGAGTCTTCTTTGGCTTCCATGTCTTGGAGAAAATACCACCAAGACTTCCAAGAAGCTTCTCACCCTGAAGTTAGCAGCAAATGAAAAGAAAAATATCTGAGCCATTGCAACTAAAGAAGCATAATAAAAGGAATTAAATGCACCACACAAGGAAGAAGTGGCAATCCCATTATTTCAACAAAAAAAGAACCCTAATCCAAACACAATTTGTCAAATTATGTCATAAAATCAAGTTTACTAGCTAAGATTTGGTTTTTTTTTTTTTTAACATGTGATTACAAATTTGTAATTTTGCAGATAAATATGAAATTTTACACAATCTCAGGTATATTTTTATTGAACAGAAAAATCAGGAATGATTTTAGGATATTTTTAGTTTAATATTTCTTGGTTTTAGGGTTCATTTTGTATTCTCATCATTTAGGAGCAACCAATCAACAGTATCACATGCCCAGAAAACATCAAATTGTCAGATCATTATCAGACTCTCTTTTGGTACAACATTGGATCCACAGAAGGGGGTCACATGTCACGGAAGCCACTTGGTTAAAGATAGATGAGGTGTATAGTAGCAAGTGCAGTTCCCAATGCCATAGCAACCAAGAGATAAAGTTCACAAGGCAGTCACCTTGTGACGCATTGTCACATCACTCAAGGTCCACTAAGACAAGAATCTGGCCCAGGAAGAGCTGCATCATATAGTTTAAGTGTGTTCTTACATGCCACTTTACTAGGCCCCTCGGCAGCACCAGTTGTTATGTAGTTAGGTGGCGTTACATGCCAACTTTTATGGGAGGTTTAGGAGTTTTTGGGTGGCACGCGGGGAACCCTTTGTGCATCATACACAAAGGAACCTCAAAATTGAATTGAGTTACCCAAGGGATAGCTCATATGCTTCAAATTGGAGCCATTTGCATGGTTTTTACGGAGTTTTGGACAGCACAAAACAGCTGTTCTTGCACGCCACAAAACACTTTTTGCAGAATTTGGACAGCCAAATTGGAAGATTTGCATGCCAGCAATGCAGTTATATCTCCTAAGTTAACTACTAAGTGGCTTCCATTCCAAGACTTGGGATGACAAATATCATATCTCCAATTTCCACCTAAGCAAATCATTTTAAATCAATTGAGATCATTATTCAAGGCAACTATCGTTATATAGCTCAAAAAAATCCATTGACCTGCACTCCATATTTAACTATCAATAATCTACTGGAAAATAGCAGCAATACATTTTTCTAAAGCAGATGAAGGTAGCATAATAAGAGGTGGATGCACCATTTTCACGATTGGCAAACATATAGCCCCAGAAAAATAGAGTGATTTTCAAACATGTTTAATTTTGGTTCAGCGAAATATGTTTGAAAGAGAATATGAGAAGTTTAAACCATTCTGACATTGTGAGCTCAGAATTTATTTTAACAAAAGAAACAAGAAGAAAATGCCTGTCCTATGGCTGCCACAAGACATGCAGATGGTCTCTTATATGTGATGAGAACGGGAAAGTATTTAAAATATTCTGGGTTTGAAAGCAATAAAGAGTAGGAAAATAAAACTACATTTTTTTTATAATTTTTTTCAGTCTACTGGTAGAGACACAGTGAGAGAAGTCTAAAACCCTTTCTAAACACTTCATTAAGGAAACTGCCTACCCAGTATAAGTAGTAAGACACAAAGGGGCACACTAAAAGTCAAATTCAAAGATTTAATAGGGAATAAAACAGCCTTAAGAGCAGATTTCATGATATAAAGGAATCTACATAAGCCACGACATTCGTGACAAGTTACAAGGCATTGACAGTTGATGAAACATCAGATTCAGTTCCAAACCATAACAAGCATAACTTTATCGTATCCAAGAATGATTAAAAAAAAGGATGCAGAAAGCTAAGCTTTCACTTTGCTAAACCATCCAACATGGACGGTTATCTTTGTAGCTGGGCTGACAGTTTTAGAACTTCGTGACAAGTTACAAGGCCTTGACAGTTGATGAAACAGCAGATTCAGTTCCAAACCATAACAAGCATAACTTTATCGTATCCAAGAATGATTAAAAAAAAGGATTCAGAAAGCTAAGCTTTCACTTTGCTAAACCATCCAACAAGGATGGTTATCTTTGTAGCTAGGCTGACAGTTTTAGAACTTCTTTTACTTATGTTACCATCCATCATTCACTTCCATCCAAGGAGATGACCCCAACATTTCTAAAAAACCTTAGACCGTGGATAAAACAGGAACTTGCAATTTCAAGGACTGTTGACTTTGCAACTGAATTTATACTTCTCTCGACTAGTCTCCAATTTCCCATATTTTTATTCTACTTTTAAAGTTCAGGGTTCTTCAATTCTGTAATACCTATCTTATTCCAAAAGAATTTTAATGGAGACATTCATCACGATTGTATCTCATTATTAAGATTCTGACTTATGCTCTGAAAAATGGTAATGTTCATCAAATTCTTGCCACAAACAACATACCAAATCAATACTCTAAGTTTTTAACATGGAACTGGAATATCAAGGACCTTACTTTGTCTTTCTTGCCAAGTTCTTTATTTGTGATCGCCCTCTTCTTGCATAATTTATTTTCAAGGTTTGACTGAGAATTTTTCAAGTTTGAAAGATTCAAAGTATCTTTTCCTCTAAGATTTACCATAGAATCTTGCCCAGAAAGATATTAAATGCTACATCTACATCATACAAGCAATGGATCTGGTTCCCCAATCAGAGGTTCATCCATAACTTATATAATAATTCTACGTTAGGAGACCCAGTGCTTTAAATCAAGAATCTCCATCCAAGCTTGTGGATGACGCTTGATAAAATTCTTATGGTCTTCTCCCTTGCAGATCAGATTAGAGATTGGAAAGTACTTCATCACAAGTTATAGTCTTGTGTATCTAAGGAAGCCTTGTCTTCCTGTTCTTGACATGTCCTTGATCATAATTATCATTTCTTATCAAAAGGAAAAAAAAATCTGCAGCCTAGCCAGAAACCAAAAGCGCAAATCAGGTCTCACAACAAAACAAATCTCCTCCAACTCTCAACTAGGAAGCAAACCAACTGATGCTTTTTAACATAGAATAAGCTTCAAAAAGGCATAGTTCTCATCCAACAATTTTTATTTGTTGGCATTATAATTGTTTTTTTTTTTAATCTGTAATTTTTGTGCATTTAAATATTTTCCTATGTCAGACTCAACATATAGATAAGTAATAACTTCCCAGTAAGAACATAAGAATGAGAAAAAGTAAAAGGGTCATACCCGACTCAGATCTTGCTCAATATCAGCAGCATTCATGTGGGTCCTAGTGATTTGCTCACCCTGTTGATGCAAGGTGACCAAAGTCTTAGTAGCATCCTCTCTGATGTCCCCAGCAATCTTCAGACAGTTATTGACCGTTTTTGTATTTTCCTCAGCTTTGTAAAGAGCGTAGTTTTCCAGCTCTTCAACTGTCTGAGTCTGTAATCCTCCCGAATCACGGAAATCATTCTTGTATTTGTTTCTTTCCGATGTAGCAACAAAGTACTGATTAGACGACAAAGAAGAAGAAGAAACTCCTCTTTCCTCCTCATCATCATCAAAAGGGTTGGTCTTAGAACTAGGAGTAATAACCACAGGTTCAGGAGAGGTTTTTCTAGAGGGTTTATGTTTAGAAGTTTTCTTAGCACTATCCTCGGAGTCGGAATCAAATGGATTAGTACTAGATGAAGCCGGAACCATGGGCGAGTGCCCTTTTGCAACCTTGTTCAATGGTGATTTCATGAATTCCAACATTTTAGAATCAAAGAAAATTTTAGCAAAAAATCAATTCAACTGCTACTGGAGGAAGAACAAATCTGTGGGAAGATTATAAGATGTAACCGGTGCTGAGATTCACCAATAATAACTGCAAGTAAAATTAAAGAAATAACAAGTAATTAGATGAAGATCAGTAGGAAACAAAATATAACAAGATCAATCAAATAAATCTCCTTTTTTAAACACTAAACTTGATGATAAACAAACGAAAAAAAAAAAAGAATTAATGAAATCAACTACAATTCTCTTCTACTTCCATTAGAAAAACAAAAGAGAGCGCTTTTAGGGCACAACAGAAAAACCCTAAAAAACCCAAAAAGATCAAGCGAAATTCAAAGTAAACAAACAACTATAAACCAGTTGTTACAAAAAGGGTGGTTAATAATAAAGTTCCCAAAAAGGGACAGTTTTGGATCAAGAACATAAAACACCAAAAAAAGAATAAAAAAGAAGGGAAGATCAAAATGATACCTGTGAAATTCCTGTAAGAGATCGAAAACAAGAGGACCAAGAAGATAATTACAACGAGGGTAGTTGCGAACAAGAAGAAGAAAAATGAAGAATGAAGGAAACGCGGTTGCCTTAGAAGAAGAAGAAAAAGAAAAGCAGACGCGCTGAGATTTTTCGTGTCAAGAAAAGTCTGCAGCGCAGGTAACTGAGACGAAAAATAGATGGATTTAAAGGACTTCTACGCATACGCTCTCTTTCAATCTTTATGACTATTGACTGTGTCTTCGAAGAACATCAGATAATAAAGAAAAACAGAAATGGATGAGATGATGAGACTTGAGCCCGGAAGATCTGGCTTTTTTAAACTCTTGGATTCAATTTGGCAAAAGTAGCCGTTTTGCGTTGTGGGTCTGATCCCTCTGGAAGATGGCCCACTGTATAGTGTATACCAACCCGTTTTTATGTTTATTTAATTTATTTTTGAAAAATATACTTTATCAATAACATATGCTATTACTATGTTATCGTGATATAATTTTCTCCAATAATATAATGGATTTGTTTGGAATAGCTTCGGCTTATAAGCTTATACTGTCAAATAAAAAAATAGATGATAATCGTTCAGCAACTATTTTTTAAAAGTATTTTTAATTTTAAATAAATATTTGTTTGTCAATTTAAAAAATATTTTTTAATTAAAAAATGACTATAATACCCTTTAGCCTAATAAAAAAATATAAACAAAATGAATGAAAAAAAAAAAAGATAGGTAATAATAAAAATATTTTTGACAAATCAATTTCAATTGCAAAAGTTAATTTGAAAAATTGGTAGGAGGCAGCTTTTTATAATCACGATTAATTTGCTTATTTTTGGATTAAGCTAAAATGTCAAATGCGTTAAAAAACAGCTTTTGTTGTTGTATTAGTTAAAAATAAAAAAAATTATTATTTTCAAGTATTTTGTTATTTTTATATCTTTTTCAATTATTTGTGTTATTTTTATAGGTCAAGTTGGCTTATATGATATTCATGTCACACCTGTCCAGTGAACCTTTTTTGTCCAAAAAAAAAAAAAAAAACTTCCATTATATTTTCTTCAAAAGGTGGTAGACACTTGGACAGCATATACAATTTTTTTTTTTTTTTAATTCATGCAAGCATATACTATTTATATAATTCAAGAACTCTCTCAATCACGTGGTGATGGTTCAGGTGGCTCACCTCTTTCTTTTTGATTGTGGACTAGTTTTCTATACATTTAGTTTACAAAATTACTCTAATCAGGAAAGCATGATTTCCTTGGAGCGTTAAGCACTTGATAAAATTATGAAGCATAAGCATATTTTATGTCACGAGCGCTAGAACTTACATATTTATTAACATTATGACCATTAATACAGGCATCATTTAGCATTTTGGGCTATAAACCTTTATTCTTCTGTATTACTTTGGTTATTAACTAAGATATATATATATATGCGTCTTAATAATAGTTCAAAAACTCACCACTTGCATTATTGAAAATACCTATATCAAATTTTCTCTTTCATTTTACTATTTTTTGTATTGAATCATGCATGTATTTGTCTCTCCATGAAAGCTTCTCGTTGTAGAAGCTTCCATGGAGGAAGAAGTAGAGAACCTATGGAAAGCACTATCCATGACGGACGAAGAAGAAAAAGTGATTGAGATTGAAAAAGGGAAGCTGGGCGATCAAGGAAAAAATTTCAGAACTTGTCTATATGCAAAAACAAGTCAGTAAAGAGATCCTCAAGGTGACAATGAATCAAGTTTGGAAGACAGTAAAACAATTAGTCTACACGGAAGTGGGATACAATATGTTTCTTCTTCAATTTGGCAATTTAGTAGACAAGACAAGGGTGCTCGAGCGGGAGCCGTGGCATTTCGACAAAGCGCTGGTGGTCCTCTTAGAGGTTGACGGAGGTGAAACGCCTACAGAAACAAAAATGAGTTGGGCAAATTTCTGGGTCCATGCCTATAATCTACCAATAGCTTGTATGACGAAGGATGTAGGTGTGGTGATTGGAAACTCAACCGGCAGTGTAATACCCTTAATAAAAATAAAAAAAAACTTCGAGATTCTGTTTAAATTATTTTATAATAAAAATATATTATTATAAAATCACTTTAAGGTCTCAAAATCCAATTAACCAATTATTTTACTAATTAATTATTATTTTATTTTTTTAATTGAGTTGTATTTAAAAGAAAACTTGCAAAGAAAAGTTAGAGAGAATAGTTAACGATGTCTTTTTTACATGTTTGTATTATATGACATGTCTGGACTGATGGAGTAGTGCATATAAAAATATATATATAAACAAAACAAAATAAAAATAACAATAGTGGCACCCACCACCACCCCATGTGGTGTAGGTAACGCACTCACCACCCTATAATGGCGGCACCCACCTAGTTATTATATAATTTATATATAGTCATGTTTTAGACATTATCTAATTATTATAGTGGTGGCGCTGCCCAAACCACTTCTTTTCTTACATAGTTTATATATTATGCACCCACAACTCATAACAGGCACTAATCACTCTACTTCATTAAATAAAGTAGACTCTTCACCTCTCTGCCATCCTCTTTCCTTCTCTCCCCTTCTTTCAAACTTCATTCTTCTCTTACGAACCAGTAACAAAGGCAAGCGATTACACCGAAAAATCGCGAGAGCATCCACGATGAGTTTATCTTTTTCTTATTCTTTCATTACTTTACTCTTGTTCTATTTTTGCTGTTAATGGTGACATCAAGTAGAGTTGTCCATTATTTATTTTTTTAAACTTCCCTCTTTTCTCCCCTTTTCAACTTGGGAATGTTGAACATTAACCTTCACATGAAATCACATTGAAACCGACAACCCAAACGTTGTAATAAGTAGCAACAACTTGACAATCATGATACCATGTTTCCATTTTCAGTGTCACGACTCCTCTCCGGATGACGTCATGACCGGCACAGTACCCCAGATAATGTCACAACCCGACCAAAACCTGAGGCACTGATAAGCCTCTACGCAGAAAGTACCTAATAAACTCAAATACAAAACTTGTATATAATCAAGATAATTGAACCCAAAATATATATAAAAAAAAAAAAGAAATTCAACATCATCATCATCACATTAATCATGGGTTCAAAATCCTCAAAATCAACATAGAACATTGATCAATAGTCCATCATATACAATCTAGACAACCACATCACAACCATATATGTTATATATATATGAGTATTTGTGCTATTTATATACAAAATCAAAGATAAAACAAAACAATTACACTAGTCCCAAGTTTTCTCAAAAATATACGAATCAAAACATACATCCAAAAGAGAAGAAAAGGAAGACCGCAAGCTTTATGTCTTGCCCTTTCCTTTCTGATCTGAATATGAGAAAAGTAGGAAAAAATGGGATGAGCTTAACTAGCTCAATAAATAATTCTCACAATATATATCCATGTATGCATTTATATAAAACACGTATGATATTGAAAATTTCAATAATAAACCAAATGCATCAAGAAAAATCATATTATACATGTGTTTAAACTAAACATGTGAATTATGCATCATTTCCATAAGAATCAAATATGCAGACTCTTTACCAAAAGGATATGTCAGAATAACATATGTCTTTACTTCCCCTATTGGCCAATAGGTTCCGACTGGCGCATTACCCGACACTAATCATCCTAGTCTTTTTACCCTTGCATTCTTCAGTGATTCTGAAAGTCCTTTTCACAGAACACCAACCCAAGTATTCCGGCGGCACATTTTCCCGAAAAATAAAAAAAATAGAAAGACAACAATGCCAAGGTATTTAATCCAAAACACCCAAGGCAATACCAATGCATATATTTCATGTTCATGCTCTTAAATCACAATGCACATATATATATATATATAAGATGCATGTCATTGCACAAACCAATTTATATAAATAAAATGTTATAATGGAAAACAAAGGTGAAAAATACTCACAATCAATTCACTAGCCAATTTCACACATCATTTACATTTCAATTGGCCAATTGACTCACATACACCTAAAATAAATCAATTTCATACACAAATGATCAATTTCCAAACATCATGCCCAAATACATCATTATAAACCCAAAACACTTCTAATCCACACCAAATTTAGATTAGAAACATCAAACACAACTCAATTGACCATTTCCAATCTAAATACCTCAAAAGCCCCAATTTAGAAAAATCTCTACATGGTCCAATTAAATTAAAAACCACATTATACTATAGGATCCATCAATTTGGCTCAATACTTAGATAAAGTATGCCATAAACATCAATATAACCCACATGCACACAATTAAACACACCTAAATCATCGTAAATTCCATCAAAATTCACATACATGCCAAATTTCCATTTATACAAGTTAAACTCATAAATAACATAGAAAACCACCATTAAAGCATGTATAACAACTCCAATCAATGGAGTCAAACCACAAAATTGGTAATTCCGAAACCCTAGCTAAACCCCAATTTTCAACTCATGAAAATGATTAAAATACCACACAAAAGCCGGAAATTAGCTAAATAAGCAAATCAATGGAAGAAATTGGAAAGAAATCTTACCTTGGGAGACCACAATACATGCCCTAGCTCTCAGTAACCTAAGAAACCCCAAACTTCTCTACTTTTCTCTCCTCGCTCACGTTTCTCCTCTTCCTTTGCTGAAATGTTGCAAATGAGAAAGAAATGAGTGAAATTTGCTTTTATACAACCTTGGGCCCACATGCAAACATTTTTAAAAAATCAGCCCAAAAATTGAAATTTAACATATTCTAAGTGTATTTTCACATATGCATCATGCATACAACATATTAAACATGAAAATACACATAAATACATCATATACACACAAAATATGAGTATTATACACATCAAATATATACACAAGACCTAGAGTCGGATATTTTACGTCATTATGACATCATATGCAAAAGTGGGTCGTTACATTCAAAAATTTGTTCTCATGTTTTGGAGAGGATTTTAATTTTTCCTCCTCCTCTCTTTCTTTTTCTTCCCTCCTCTTTCCTTCTTCTCTCTGTTTTCTCCTCTGCAAGTTGTAGTGAACAGAACATATGAGAAGATGAGATAGTATATAATATTATATTATTATGCATATAATATTATATATGTATGGATTATTATAGACAAGATGATATATTATATCAGGCTATACAAATTATGTTATATAATATTATATGTGGGTTAGGTTGTATTATATTATACATGTGTACACTACATTATATATATATATATATATATATATATATATATATATATATATAAATAATACCCACCAATATGTATATATCATAATGTACATATGTATCTTTTATATATATATATATATATAAATAATACCCACTAATATGTATATATCAGAATGTACATATGTATCTTATATATTTACATATGTTATATGTTGGTGGCAGTGGCACATCCATCATCACTAATGTGACGACCCGAAAATTATTTCATATAGCCCATAACCCAATTGCACTTTGTCCAAACTCTATGCATTGCCTTGATATGTTTGGTGTTTGTTTGATGGTTGTTTAATGTTTGTATAGTTGATGCTTGATAATGTATATAAATATGTGTATCATAAATTGTATATGGGTCATGTTAAATTAAATTATAATGCATATGTTATTATTTATGCATGGACCCATTAAACCATGAATTGATATGAGTTAGGATTGATTGAATAAAAAGATAAATGAGAATGAAAATTTGGTGTATTAAATGGATTGAACATCTAAAATACATGGAAGCATGAAATTGGTTAAAGTACATGTGGTTGGTATGGGTAGTATGAGACCAACACATGTGAAGGTTGGTGCATGAAAGTGGACAAGTGTCCCATGCCCTCAAGGAAGTGCTAGAATGAGTAGAAGGAATCAAAGAGAGACTCAAGGAGAGAATCAATGAGGGAATCAAGGAAGTGCTAGAAAGAGGTGAGTGGAGAGAAAGGAAAAAAGAAGAGAAAGAAAAGAAGAGAAAGGAAAGAAGAAGAGAAAGGAGGGAGTTGCAGGAGGAAGATCTCTGCAACATTTTCATCAAAGAGCTGGATCTTTGGGATATATGGTCAGATTGAGCTCATAATTTGTCAGCAAGTTCGTAGCTTATGGTTATTCATTCTGGTCGGTGGAGATCTTGATCAGAGGTTTCGTCTAAGAGATCTAACCTCTCAAACAAATCTGGTCGGAAAGTCTGGATTTCTCGCACCGTTTCGCTCAAACTTATAGATCTCCTTAATATACCGTTGGATGGATATAAAATTTGGGTACGAAGTGTACAACTGATATTTCTGCATTCTGAGCGGTGGAGATCTTGATTAGAGGTTTTTTCTGAGAGATCTAATCTCTGAAACAAAGCTGGTCGGAAAGTCTGGATTTCTCGTGCCGTTTCGGTCAAACTTGTATATCTCTTCAATCTACCGTTGGATGGATATAAAATTTGGGTATGTAGTTTATAACTGATACTTCTATATTCTGAACTGCTGCGATGTTTATGCGTTTAGTATTTTGTGTGATATAGTCATCTGAGTTTGAGTATTTGCAGCAGGAAATGAGAAATTGTCTGATTAGAGACTTGTTCATCAAATATACTTATCTTTTCGGTCCACCGTTGGGTTGGGCTGATATTTGGACAGAAGGTTTGTTTCTTCATATAATTCAATCTGTACGGTTGATTTTGTGATTACGTATTTCTGTTGGTATATTGATACATCTGAACAGAATAGTAAATGAAGAATTGGTAGGGTTGCTTGTATTAGACCTAAATTTAGAATATGAACTTAGACCTTTCCAAATAACTTGCATGTCAACTATGTTGACCTAGTTGCCATTGTTGATGAACCCATGATGCAAAATTAGTGATATACATGGCTGAACATGGTGACCTAGTGTAAATCGGCAATATGGCCTAAGTATGAAAAATTTCATATTTTAGGGCTTTTGATGCTTTTGGCCTAAAATCATTGAATTGATGCAACTTATGTTTAATTAAGCATGATTAGGGTTGATTATGCTACTGATTTGGTGGTTGTGACCATATCATGAGTTAGGCCTACTTGTGATCAAGTGACCCAATTTGGACATGTTTATGCCTAAGAAATTGAAAATCAGTATTTTTGATTAATAAAATGGTTTATGAATGAGAACTATGCATTAGAGGCCTAAGTCATGTGATTTGAGTTGAATGATGGGATTAGATGGGATTTAGGCCTATTGTTTATATGTGGGTTGATTTAGGGATGATGTGTAATGTCTATGTGATTGAGCATAAAAATTGATGTATGGTAGGATATTGATGTATGTTTCAGGATCTTGATTGGGTTGATTCGGTTTGGTGGTCGTGTGTGGTTAAATACTCTCGCGAGGCTTGGTTGTGAGTAGACTTCATTTATGATTATATCTTTTATGTCATCATATCACTTATATATTGTATGTTGAAAGCATGAATGTGTTCTAATGTTTTGAATGATGCATTGATTTGAGAAAATCTTATGACTTTGGTTGGGCCCATCTATCTGGCTAATAGGGGGACTTAACCTTGTCATAGGAGGGTTTTAGGAAAAGAAGAGATTGGGGTCAACGGTACGGTGAAATAGACGTGCACTAGTAACCCAAAATAAACATGATTGGGATCAACGGTACGGTGAAATAGACGTGCACTAGTAACCCAATGCATGTGGAATGTGGATCCAAATTGATAAGCTTTTACTTGCATCGAACTTATTATAAATGCTTGATATTTATATGTTATGAGCTTTTAATCATGCTACACATTGACATGCATACATGATATTTATTGATGAGTATTGATAGCATATTTGAATTCTATTCACTGGGCATCGTTGGCTCACCCTCATTTTCCTTTTTCAGGTCCTTCTGTCCCGAATAAGGGCAAAGAAGTAGTTATATCTTGAGGGCCTTGCCTGCGAGAGATCCAAAGCCTCGATGTGAGTTGAGAGGCATTTTGATTGAATTGTGTTTTAAATTATGAAGTATTATATTTTAGATTATGTAATTATATTACTTACCACATTGTAGTATGGGTGAGTTGGGACTTGTTGGATAGACCATGTGGGCATATGACGGTTTTTATTTGTACCCACAATTTTGGACTTTATGTGTATGTCAATTTTAATGGACTGTAGGGATTATGATTTTATTTATGGTTTATTTTTATGGACTATCTCTTGTCTTGGATGATTAATACGGTGGGTAGTTTTGTTTAGTACCTTTTGATATTATGTCGTTGTTTGAGATAAGGCTCGTAGGGTCTCAACCACCTCACGGGAGTTGAGGAGTGGTCGGAGATGCCTACGTCGGGCGTGCCGTCCCGGCATTCCTCACGTCATTCCCTAAGGGGTTGGTGGTCCGGGGCCCGGGGTCGCCACAACTAAGGTACTCTCTGCAACTTTCATAAGTTGCCACACTTATAAGTATATATAAATATATTATTTTATATTATGTATATCTCATATATAAAGATATATGTATTGTAAGATCTTGCAATATATTATTTATACCTTATGTATGATAATATATATGTAGGCACACGCGACTATCGTGAATAGGTTGACAAATGAGACGCGTGACCTGTGGGAGTGATCCTTAACTTTTTCTTTTATTTTTATTTGTTTCTAGCATATTATGTCATGTCTAATTAGATGTGTGTGTATATGTAATTTCTCTCTTAAATGATTTGCATGCTAGCCATTATTGTATTTCATATGTACATGTTAAGCATGTTATTGAACATTTCATAATCAATATGCCTTGCATGCTTTTATTGTTGATTGAAAGTTTAAATTAGAGGAACATTGACGTGCTTTCTTAATTATGATAATCATATGGAATGATATGATATGAGTTGTTGCGTGTTATTCGGTAATTAGTTTTATAATAACATGATATGTTAATATATTACATTGATCATGTTGGTGTATTAGTTATATTATTTTCCTTACTAAAGACACTAAAAATATAACAATACATTGAAAGGTGTCTTGGCCTAGCCTGGGGTGATTCGAAAGGTCAAGCTTATGTGTCGCAATGTCCAGTGAATTTCAGACTCTATTCGAGAAGAGCTCTGAGGGAAACTGTAATTCCGCCTAGGTGGTCTATAACCCAAATGGATGGATAGCGACGACATTTAAAACAAATTAATGTTGTAATGTAATGTATGCACTTGTTTGAATATCTAGTTGGATTTGATATGTTATGCTATTAATAAATAAGAGTTCAGGATTATTGTTTAAGGCGATCCACTTGGCATTAGCTCACCTTCATATCTCTTGCAGGAATTAATAATGTATTATGAGTCGGATTCCATCTGAAGAGTTGATAGCGATAGAACCAGACAATTGAGTAGATTCAAAGAATGTCTTAGTACTATGTTTGACTATTGAATTGGTTGTTATAAGAGGTGAAACCTTTATTTGGTGATAACAATTATTGGTTATTTGAATAAGTCATTGTAATAGTAAACTTAGTACATTTATCCAATAAATTGTGAATTGTAGTGTCATTTAATTTATTTTCGATATGACACACTACATTATTCTAAAAAATGGTTCTAGTCTAGTGATGCCTGCATGATTTAAAATACCAAGGTATTTGGTATTCTAGGATGATATCATCTCATGATTATGATATGGTACATGATATGACCAAGGTAAATATTGAGACATCCAGTCTCATGTGATTAAAATTATAGACACAGTAAGACTAGGGTTAAGCAATGCCCCTAGACACATAATCTTATTAATTTTAAAATTTTTATATTAATTATAAGGGCATTACAAGAAAATAATAGACCCTCACGTCTCGGTTAGGTTACCTCTCTATCATAGGGCACGTTACCAGATTAGAAAAATTTTCATATTAATTAGCGCATGTAACAGGCAGTTTTGTCGAAATCACTGAGTGTGGTGACCCTGCACCCCGGACCACCAACCCCGCAAGGAATGGTGTGCGGAATGCCAGGGCGGGACGCACGGCATAGGCATCTCCAACCACTTTTCAACCTTCGTGAGGTGGTTGAGACCCTACGAGCCTTATCCCAAACAACGACATAATATAAAAATGTATTAAACAAAACTACCAACCGTATTAATCATCCAAAACAAGAGATACTCAATAAAAATGAACCATAAATAAAACCGTCATAATCCCTACAGTCCATCAAGATTGACATACACATAAAGTCCAAAACTATGGGTACAAAAAAATCGTCATATGTCCACATGGTCTATCTAACAAGTCCCAACTCACCCATACTACAATGTGGTAAGTGTTATAATTACGTAGTCCAAAATATAATACATCATAATTTAAAACACAGTTCAATCAAAATGTCTCTCAACTCACATCGAGGCCTTGGATTCTCTCGCCGGCAAGGCCCTCAAGATATGACTACTCCTTTGCCTTATTCAGGACAGAAGGACCTGAAAGAGAAAAATGAGGGTGAGCCAACGGTGCCCAGTGAATAGAATTCAAATATGCTATCAATACTCATCAATAAATATCATGTATGCATGTCAATGTGCAGCATGATTAAAAGCTCATAACATATAGATATCAAGCATTTATAATAAGTTCGATGCAAGTAAAAGCTTATCAATTTGGATCCACATTCCACATGCATCGGGGTTACTAGTGCACGTCTATTTCACCGTATCATTCTCATCCCCAAATATTTCCTTTTTAAAACTCTCCTATGACAAGGTTAAGTCCCCCTATTAGCTAGATAGATGGGCCCAACCAAAGTCATAAAGTTTTCTCAAATCAATGAATCATTCAAAACATTAGGACACATTCATGCTTTCAACATACAATATATATAAGTGATATGATGACATAAAAGATATAATCATAAATGAAGTCTACTCACAACCAAGCCTCGCGAGAGTATCTAACCACACACGGCCACCAAACCGAATCAACCCAATCAAGATCCTGAAACATTCATCAATATCCTACCATACATCAATATTTATACTCAATCACATAGACATTACAAATCAACCCTAAATCAACCCACATATAGACAATAGGCCTAAATCTCATCTAATCTCATCATTCAACTCAAATCACATGACTTAGGCCTCTAATGCATAGTTCTCATTCATAAACCATTCATTTAATCAAAAATACTAATTTTCAATTCCTTAGGTATAAAAATGCCCAAATTGGGTTACTTGATCACAAGTAGGCCAAACCCATGATATGGTTACAACCACCAAATCAGTAGCATAATCAACCCTAATCATGCTTAATTAGACATAAATTGCATCAATTCAATGATTCTAGGCCAAAAACATCAAAAGCCCTAAAATATAAAATTTTCCATACTTAGGTCATATTGCCTATTTACACTAGGTCACCATATTCAACCATGTATTTCACTGATTTTGCATCATGGGTTCGTCAACAATGGCAACTAGGTCAACATAGTTGACATGCAAGCTATTTGGAAAGGTCTAAGTTCATATTCTAAATTTAGGTCTAATACAAGCAACCCTACCAATTCTTCATTTAATATTCTGTTCAGATGTATCAATCTACCAACATAAATAGAAATCACAAAATCAACCGTACAGATTGAAGTATGTGAAGAAACAAACCTTCTGTCCAAATATCAGCCCAATCCAACGGTGGACAGAAAAGATAAGAATCTTTGATGAACAAGTCTCTAATCCGATAATTTCTCCTTTCCTGCTGCAAATACTCAAACTCATATGACTATATCACACAACATACTTAACCCATAACCATCTCCACCTTTCAGGATTCAGAAATATCAGCTGTAAACTACATACCCAAATTTGATATCCATCCAACGGTAGATTGAGGATATCTATAAGTTTGACCAAAACGGCGCAAGAAATCCAGACTTTCCGACCAGCTTTGTTTGAGAGGTTATATCTCTTAGACGAAAACTCCAATCAAGATCTCCACCGACCAGAATGAATAACCACTTGCTGTCAAAGTTTGAGCTCAATCGGACCATATATCACCAAGATTCAGCTCTTTGATGAAAACGTTGTTGAGACTTTCCTCAAAGCAACTCCCTATTTCTTTCTCTTCTTCTTTCCTTTCTCTTCTTTTTTTTTTTCCTCTCTCCACTCATCTCACCCTCTAGGACTTCCTTGGAGAAGAGAAGTAGGTCATGGGACACTTGTCCACTCTCATGCACCAACTTGACATGTGTTAGAGAAAGAAATGGGGCATGGGACACTTGTCCATTTTCATGTACCAACTTGACATGTATTAGAGAAGAGAAATGGGGCATGGGACACTTGTCCACTTTCATGCACCAACTTGACATGTGTTGGAGAAGAGAAATGGGGCATGGGACACTTGTGCACTCTTATGCACCAACTTGACATGTGTGATAATTATACATATCAAAATAACAAAAATATAATCTATTTCCTCCAACCATACATACACGTACCAGATGAAGGTTCACGTGATTATCACTCACGGATTTTTCCTTTTCCCTTCGACTCAATACCTGAAATATTGGAGGAAATGGGGTGAGCAAACAACAGCTCAGTAAATATAGTTCTTGAGATAACAATTATATACATTTAGAGAAATATGACATTTAAAATCGTTTCAAACACTTATTCAACACATGCATCATTCAACGAATATATTGTACATGGCAACATCATAAATTGTATGAGTTTTCAATAACATAATGCACAATCTCCCTCCTCCGCGAGGTAAGAGAGCGGTCTAACCCTTGTATGGCCGTTACAAGGTAGCCACAGCCTCTCATTACCCAATTCACAGTCATTTCAAGGATCACAACCCTTGTTAGGACAGACCTACTGACAATGAGGACTCGCAAAACCTCATCCGGGTCTAATTCCTAACAAAATGACATTAGTACAAACTCCAAGTGCTAAAATCAGTTTGCATGATCCATAAAACTCAATGCATTATATATACATATCACATGCATACAATCAAACATTTTATATGCGTACAATGCCATACAAGAACCAAATCAAGAAAACTATACTCACAGTGGTTACACGGGGTTTCTAAGCCAACCTCTAAAATCGAGCAACAATATTGCTTCCTCAAGAGCGTTTATCCATGCCCTTAAGCTCTCAATTTAAACACTGAAATTACCATAAATTATCATGAGAATCATCATTTACCATATCGGTAGCTACTAAAATATCAAATTATTGTTCACAGTACTATTCACTATTCACTATTCACTTTTTACTATTCACTATTCACTATTCACTATTCACTATTCACTATTCGCTATTCATCTGAAAGATGTAAATTGTATTAAAATTGTCAAATGGTCTCCAAAAATCATGAAATTGAATCTAACCACATATTCGGGGTCCCGACAGTCCAGGGAACGTTTTTCTACCTTTCTAGCGGATTTTCATTCACGTTGGGTCAAAATCCCAATTTTTAAAAACGCCGTAAAACGGCTCCTATAGCCAAAATTAATCCGTTAGAATCGTTACATCTAGCTTAGATAGTAATTTTACGAAGAAAGAGAGTGAAAATCACTTACCACAGGTTCGGATTTTGCGTTCTCCCTCCATTTCCCTTTCTTTCTTCCTTCTGTCCTTTCCTTTCTCTCGTTCTGCACTTCTTCTTCTCCTTCTCTTTCTTTTGCAACTCCTTTCATCTCTCTTCTTTTCTTTTTACACATTTTTTTTATTCTTTCTTTTGTTGTCAAACGTTGGAAACAACTAGGAAGAGATAGAGATATTTAGTATTTATTTATTTTTTTTATTTCCACGTTGAGAGAGATTGAGATTAAAATAAGAGTTGATATTTATATATACAAATGATTCCATGCTCCTTATCTCAATAGTTAACCAACTCCCCATTTTAATATTTCACTTTCATTCATTCAATCATACTCCAATCCACATTTTTAATTAACCAACCTCATAAATTAATCAATTTAATTCAACTCCATTTTTTGTAATAGGATGATCCCATATGTATCATCTTCATTTCATAATTTTATTTATTTACTAATCATACACGCGTATATTTAGCGCATACGTATCAAATACGTGTATTATCACGTGTATATGTAGCTCATACGTATAAAATACGTGTATTATACATCTCGATATACACATACTTCAACGTATGTATTTCATTAAAATTACGGGGTGTTACAATCTCCCCAACTTAAAGAATTTCGTCCTCGAAATTTAACAGATAAGGAGAAATGTACCTCAAGTGGTAAAGAGATCAAGAAATGTCTCCCTCATCCAGTCCTCGCGTTCCCAAGTCTGTTCCTCATTATCATGAAACTGTCATTTGACTCTGACCAAAGGAATTGCTTTATTTCGATATTGTTGAACCTTCCTATCAAGAATCTGAATGGGCTTCTCTTCATATGCAGCATCCTCCCCAACTTGTAACTGTGTTACATCTAAAAGATGTGTCGAGGGTGGATACTTTGTCGGGTCTGTATGATATTTTCTCAACATAGAAATATGAAACACATCATGAACACCGACTAACTGAGGTGGCAAAGCAATCCAGTATGCTAATGGACCAATCCTCTCTGTGATTTTAAACTGTCCAATAAAGTGAGGAGATAATTTTCCTTTCACCCCAAACCGCATCTGACCTTTCCGTGGCGAGACTTTAAGCAACACGAGGTCATATACTGCAAACTCTAAAGGTCTGTGGCGGTTATCAAAATAACTCTTCTGTCGGTCTTGGGCAGCTTTCAGCCTCTGTCTGATCTGTTTAACCTGCTCAGTGTGATCAATAACAACTTTCGGTCCCAACAACTGTGATTCTCCAACCTCATACCAACAAGTCGGAGATCTGCACGGCCTAACATACAAAGCTTCATAAGGTGCCATGCCAATACTGGCCTGATAGCTGTTATTATAAGCAAACTCACACAATGGTAAACTTTCACTCCAAGTCCCACCAAACTCTAAAATTCACGATCTGAGTATGTCTTCCAGCATCTGAATCACCCTCTCAGTCTGGCCATCAGTCTGAGGATGAAATGTTGTACTAAAGTGGAGATGAGTACCAAATCGGGCCTGCATGGCCTGCCAAAAGCTCGATGTGAACCGCGGATCTCTATCCGACACAATAGAAACATGTATACCATGCAACCTGACAATCTCCAGCACATACAATCTGCTCAGTCTATCAATTGAGTCTTTAGTGGTCATTGGAAGAAAGTGTGCAGATTTAGTCAATCTGTCAACTATTACCCAGATGGCGTCAAATATACCCTGGGATCTGGGCAGTCCTGTGATAAAGTCCATCGTGATATGCTCCCATTTCCATTCTGGAATAGATAATGGTTGCATCTGACCTCCTAGTCTCTGATGTTCAGCTTTCACTTGCTGACACACCTCACAATTCCGCACATACTCAGCTATATCTTTCTTCATCCCATGCCACCATACTGTTCTCTTCATATCATGATACATTTTTGTAGATCCTGGGTGAATGGTATACTGAGATCTGTGTGCTTTCTCTAATATCTCAGCCCTCAATACCCTATCTACAGGTACCCATAATCTCCCCTGATAACGCAGGACACCATCTAGACCTCTCTGCCAATCAGCCCTATCTGCACTATCTGCCCAAGATTCATACATACCAAGATCAGGATCATGCTGCTGCATATCCTTAATCTTTTGAATAGACGAATCTGTCACCTGTATATGCATCTGAGCACAAATGTCAACGTGTGGAGCCATGGAGAGAACACTCATCATAGTCGCTCTCTCTAAAAGTCGCCACTCCTGGGCCATCTGACAAGCTACCACCTGGGTCTCAACCCGTTTTTGACTCAATGCATCAGCTACGACGTTGGCCTTTCCATGATGATATTCTAACGTGAAATCATAATCTTTTAGGAATTCCAACAATCTACGCTGTCTCATATTCAACTCTTTCTGGTCAAACAAATATTTCAGACTTTTATGGTCGGAGTACAGTGTGAACTTTTCCCCATAGAGGTAATGTCTCCACAATTTCAATGCAAATACCACAGCTGCTAGTTCTAAATCATGCACAGGGTAGTTCTTCTCATGTATCTTCAGCTGTCTGGATGCATAAGCAATCACTCTACCCTCTTGCATCAATACACATCCCAAACCTAAATGGGATGCATCTGTGTAAATCACCAACTCCTTTCCAGGTTCTGGGAGTACTAAAACTGGAGTAGTAGTTAGTTTCTTCTTCAACTCAATGAAAGCATCCTCACATGCAGAAGTCCACACAAATGACACATTTTTCTGAGTCAGCCTTGTGAGTGGGGAAGCCAACCGGGAAAAGCCTTCCACAAATCTTCGGTAATAACCAGCGAGACCCAGAAAACTACGGATCTCAGTCACTGTGGTTGGTCTTGACCAATTTATGATTGCCTCGACCTTAGTAGAATCAACAGAAATACCTTCTGCACTAACCACATGACCTAGAAATCTCACCTCATGTATCCAAAACTCGCATTTGCTGAATTTAGCATACAACCGATGCTCTCTCAGTGTTTGCAAAGTGATGCGGAGGTGTTGCTCATGATCTTCCTGAGTTTTGGAATAAATGAGTATATCATCAATAAACACAATAATGAACTGATCCAGATATGATCTGAAGACCCTTTGCATCAAATCCATAAACATGGCTGGGGCATTGGTCAGTCCAAAGGGCATAACAAGAAACTCATAGTGACCATACCGTGTTCTAAAAGCAGTCTTTGGTACATCCTCTTCCCGTATTCTTAGCTGATGGTATCCAGATCTTAAATCAATTTTAGAGAAAATTTAGCACCATTCAACTGATCGAATAAATCATCGATACGGGGTAAAGGATACTTATTTTTCACTGTCGCCCTGTTTAGCTGTCTATAATCAATGCATAACCTCAAGCTGTCATCCTTATTCTTCATAAACAGGACAGGCGCGCCCCATGGTGACATACTCGGGGTAATAAACCCTTTTGCCATCAACTCCTCTAATTGCACCTTGAGTTCCTGTAACTCCTTTGGCGCCATTCGATAGGGTGGAATTGAAATAGGCTTTGTAGCAGGTATCAGTTCAATAATAAAATCAATTTCCCGTACTGGTGGTAATCCTGGTAAATCCTCTTGAAAAACATCTGGGTGCTCACATACTATAGGAATATCTGCTATCTGAACGCCTAAGTCCTTTTCATTTACTGGCTTTATACTAGCCAACATCCCTATCTCTGCATTAGTGGTCATCCTGCCTAGAGTGGGAGGGTTGAAAGACGTCTTGCCACTATAAATAAATGTGGGTTGTCCTGGTATTTGAAAGACTACTTTCTTCTCAAAGCAGTCCACATGGGCATGATAGGCAGCCAACCAATCCATACCCAGTATAGCATCGAATTCCAAGAATTCTAAAACCCTAAGATTCACAATCATTTCATGATCCGCATATTTGACCACACACTTTTCACACAACATGTTTGGGTAGATTCGGTCTCCTGCTGCAGTACTCAGAACTAACGGTGTACTAATCCTAACAGGAGTTAAATGCAACCTATCTACCATGTGGCCAGCAATAAATGACAAGGTGGATCCAGGGATCCAGCATCAATTAACACATACATCATAGTGTCGCAAATAGAAAGCATACCTTCCACCAAGTTCTTGTTCGCCTCTGGATCTGGCTCTGTAACAGCCCTGGCTTGCTCTATGACGGGCGTGGGAATAGTAACCGTAGCAGATGGATTTGTTGGAGTTCGCGGGGCTGACTGAAAAGGACACTGGTACGCTTTATGTCCCTTGTTCCCACATCGATAACATGTGAAAAAAGGGCGATATGCAGATGAAGCTGTCTGCGACGCAGTGCCTGGCATGGAACGCCAACCACTCTGACTGCCTGGTCCCCTATGCGGCCACGGTGCCCGAACCGACGATCCCTGTGTCGGTGACCTCATAACAGACGGTGATATTCTGCCTGCTGGTGGTGGTAGCGTTGCTGATGGAGGAGTAACTGGAATCTCCATAGCAGTAGGCCTCTCACCTATCTTTGCATTTTTCTGTTCACCCCACCATTTTCTGTCCCATCTCTGTTTTCTCGGACCCTGATAAGGTACCTGCTGCTCTATACCTGCCTGTGATGTGGGCGTTGCCCGTGCTGGCCTATCTGTCATCTCAACTGTCTCTTAATCCAGTGCCTGTCGCACTGCCTGATCATAGGTCTGAACACCAGCAAGAGCTAAACCTTTATTGATTGGGTCATTAAATCCTTCCCTGAGCCTCTTCATTCGCATCAGATCTGTTTGAACCATCTCAGGGGCAAACAAGGCTAGCCTATTGAACTCATATTCATATTCTCTCACAGACATGTTCCCTTGCTTCACTTCTATAAATTGCTTATGCCTTTTATCAACCTCAGACGGGGGATAGTAAGTCTTGTAGAATACTTCTTTAAACTTATCCCAAGTATCTATGAGTCCTTGAGCTCGGCCCATTGTCTGCCACCATCTCTCAACCTTACTCGAAAATTTAAATCGAGCAAGTCTAATCTTGTCCTTATCCAGTGCATGCATGTCCTCAAATATAGCTTCTATCCCCAAAAGCCAATCCTCAGCAACCTCTAACTCTAGACTGCCATCAAATATAGGCGGTTCACGTCTCTTAAATGCTTTCATCACATCTTCGTATCTGCGAGTTTCATTTATATCATCATGAGTTTCTACTGTCTCCTGCACTGGCACAGGTCGCTCTGCAGACGCACCCGCACTACTGGCGCCAACCTCGAGTACTACAGGTGCTGGAGGCCCCTGTAAATTATCCTGAAGACGTGTCATCATACGCATCATCTCAGCATTTTGTCTCTGCTGAGCTATAATCATTTCTTCCAGTTTCGTTAACCTTTCTTCTTGTGGATCCATGATTGCCTGATACTTCCCTTTCAATCTGCCATTCACAGAGATAAAGGAGCATATAAGTCAGACAATCCGATTACTATCTTTATAGATACGTAATTTACCCGTACATAAACCCATAAAACAAACATAAGATACTAAAGCTTTTAATTTTTTAGGCTTTTAATCCTAAACGTGGCTCTGATACCAATATTGTCACGACGCCCCTGACGTAGGCTGACGTCATGACCGGCACATTGTACTATACACTGTACATAACCATATACAATATATAATACACTGTCAGCCTTCTCGTAGTCTCACAATAAGTCCCAATAGTTACAGTAAATTTTTTTTTTTTAATATACCACAAATCAAATCCAATATAGCTCTCTCTAATCATTCCATTCATTCCACAAATTAAATTCTCACCTGATAAATATCTATGATCATCTCAGTTCATCATCCCAAGCATTATATAATATTACCACACAACCCATCTAGGTGATATTACATATATATAGTGTGTGCTAATTATACATATCAAAATAACAAAAATATAATCTATTTCCTCCAAGCATACATACACGTACCAGACGAAGGTTCACGTGATTATCACTCACGGATTTTTCCTTTTCCCTTCGACTCAATACTTGAAATATTGGAGGAAATGGGGTGAGCAAACAACAGCTCAGTAAATATAGTTCTTGAGATGACAATTATATACATTTAGAGAAATATGACATTTAAAATCGTTTCAAACACTTATTCAATACATGCATCATTCAACGAATATATTGTACATGGCAACATCATAAATTGTATGAGTTTTCAATAACATAATGCACAATCTCCCTCCTCCGCAAGGCAAGAGAGCGGTCTAACCCTTGTATGGCCGTTCCAAGGTAGCCACAGCCTCTCATTACCCAATTCACAGTCATTTCAAGGATCACAACCCTTGTTAGGATAGACCTACTGAAAATGAGGACTCGCAAAACCTCATCCGGGTCTAATTCCTAACGAAATGACATCAATACAAACTCCAAGTGCTAAAATCAGTTTGCATGATCCATAAAACTCAATGCATTATATATACATATCACATGCATACAATCAAACATTTTATATGCGTACAATGTCATACAAGAACCAAATCAAGAAAACTATACTCACAGTGGTTACACGGGGTTTCTAAGTCAACATCTAAAATCAAGCAACAATATTGTTTCCTCAAGAGCATTTATCCATGTCTTTAAGTTTTTAATTTAAACACTGAAATTACCATAGATTATCATGAGAATCATCATTTACCATATCGGTAGCTACTAAAATATTAAATCACTGTTCATAGTACTATTCACTATTCACTATTCACTATTCATCTAAAAGATGTAAATTGTATTAAAATTGTCAAATAGTCTCCAAAAATCATGAAATTGAATCTAACCACATATTCGGGGTCCTGACAGTCCAGGGAACATTTTTCTACCTTTCTAGCGGATTTTCATTCACGTTGGGTCAAAATTCCAATTTTTAAAAACGCCGTAAAACGGCTCCTATAGCCAAAATTAGTCCGCTTGAATCGTTACATCTAACTTAGATAGTAATTTTACAAAGAAAGAGAGTGAAAATCACTTACCACAGGTTCGGATTTCGCGTTCTCCCTCCGTTTCCCTTTCTTTCTTCCTTCTGTCCTTTCCTTTCTCTCGTTGTGCACTTCTTCTTCTCATTCTCTTTCTTTTGCAACTCCTTTCATCTATTTTCTTTTCTTTTTACACATTTTTTTTTATTCTTTCTTTTGTTGTCAAACGTTAGAAACAACTAGGAAGAGATAGAGATATTTAGTATTTATTTATTTTTTTATTTCCACGTTGAGAGAGATTGAGATTAAAATAAGAGTTGATATTTATATATACAAATGATTTCATGTTCCTTATCTCAATAGTTAACCAACTCCACATCTTAATATTTCACTTTCATTCATTCAATCATACTCCAATCCACATTTTTAATTAACCAACCCCATAAATTAACCAATTTAATTTAACTCCATTTTTTGTAATAGGATGATCCCATATGTATCATCTTCATTTCATAATTTTATTTATTTACTAATCATACACGCGTATATTTAGCGCATACGTATCAAATACGTGTATTATCACGTATATATGTAGCTCATACGTATAAAATACGTGTATTATACATCTCGATATACGCATACTTTAACGTATGTATTTCATTAAAATTACGGGGTGTTACACGTTCAAAGTGTATATCACCTTTATATATCATTGAATTGTTTCGAATTATATACCAACACATAATTCAAAATAATCCAAAAATGTATAAAAATAATGTACAATAATTTGAATGTAATGTAGCATTACTCAAAAGAATAGGGTAAGAATTATAATTAATGAATTGGTGAATTCATGATATGCAGTCATATAAAGTTATTTTGTTGGATTTTTGTTTCTAAGAGAGCCCTTTTTTTGTTTGAATTAATTATAAAAGGAAAAAAGATAAAATCAACCAAAAAAAAAAAATTACAAAGTACAATGGTTTCTCTTTAGATAGGTTAGAATTGGTCAAGATACTCTTTTAAGCTAAGCCATTCATAGAAGGTACCTAAAATCAATCATAGAAAATAATTAAACTACCAAATACTATAATCGTTTCTCAAGTAGTCTGATTTTGAAAGAATCTTTGTCAAGTTATGAATTGGTCAGGTATGACTTTTTGTTCATGAAACCTTTTTTTTTTTTTTTTTTTCTAAATTATGAATTTTGGTCATCTACTTTCCTCCTTTATTGATATCATCAAACGTCAATAATAAAAAAAATAAAAAATTGACAAAACTCTTGAATTTAATAAGAAGCATTTCTCATATTGGAAGATGTGATTGAATGCAGAACAGATGGTATTCGATAATATGAAATATAAAGATATTCATTCAAAGAATTGCAATAAGAAGCACTATGGGGCTTGCCCCAACGGTTGGCATCCTAAACTCCCACAGCTAAAGTTGGGTGTTCAAATCCTTACTCCTTTTATATATACATAAGTTGAGGTGTATTCTCTTTATGCGGGAGTTAGACAATGCGTAGTGTCACACCCTGGGTTGCACAGCGTGTGGCGACCCCGCGTCACGGACCACCAACCCCGCAGGGAATGGCGTGCAAAATATCGGGGCGGGACGCCCGGCATAGGCATCTCCAACCACTGGTCAACCTCTTTGAGGTGGTTGAGACCCTACGAGCCTTATCCCAAACAACGACATAATATAAAAAGGTTCTAAACAAAACTACCAACCGTATTAATCATCCAAGACAAGAGATACTCCATAAAAATGAACCATAAATAAAATCATAATCCTTACAATCCATTAAAATTGACATACACATAAAGTCCAAAATTGTGGGTACAAATAAAAACCGTCATATGCCCACATGGTCTATCTAACAAGTCCCAACTCACCCATACTACAATGTGGTAAGTGTTATAATTACATAATCCAAAATATAATACTTCATAATTTAAAACACAGTTCAATCAAAATGCCTCTCAACTCACATTGAGGCATTGAATTCTCTCACAGGCAAGGCCCTCAAGATATGACTACTCCTTTGCCCTTATTCGGGACAGAAGAACCTGAAAGAGGAAAATGAGGGTGAGTCAACGGTGCCCAGTGAATAGAATTCAAATATGCATCAATACTCATCAATAAACATCATGTATGCATGTCAATGTGTAGCATGATTAAAAGCTCATAACATATAGATATCAAGCATTTATAATAAGTTCGATGCAAGTAAAAGCTTATCAAATTTGGATCCACATTCCACATGCATTGGGGTTACTAGTGCACGTCCATTTCACCGTACCGTTGACCCCAATCATGTTTATTTGAGGTTACTAGTGCACGTCTATTTCACCGTACCGTTGACCTCAATCATTTCCTTTTTAAAACCCTCCTATGACAAGGTTAAGTCCTCCTATTAGCCAGATAGATGGGCCCAACCAAAGTCATAAGGTTTTCTCAAATCAGTGCATCATTCAAAACATTAGAACACATTCATGCTTTCAACATACAATATATATAAGTGATATGATGACATAAAAGATATAATCATAAATGAAGTCTACTCACAACCAAGCCTCGCGAGAGTATTTAACCACACACGACCACCAAACCGAATTAACCCAATCAAGATCCTGAAACATACATCAATATCCTACCATACATCAATTTCTATGCTCAATCACATAGACATTACACATCAACCCTAAATCAACCCACATATAGACAATAGGCCTAAATCCCATCTAATCCCATCATTCAACTCAAATCACATGACTTAGGCCTCTAATGCATAGTTCTCATTCATAAACCATTCATTTAATCAAAAATACTAATTTTCAATTCCTTAGGTATAAAAATGCCCAAATTGGGTTACTTGATCACAAGTAGGCCAAACCCATGATATGGTTACAACCACCAAATCAGTAGCATAATCAACCCTAATCATGCTTAATTAGACATAAATTGCATCAATTCAATGATTCTAGGCCAAAAACATCAAAAGCCCTAAAATATAAAATTTTCCATACTTAGGTCATATTGCCTATTTACACTAGGTCACCATATTCAACCATGTATTTCACTGATTTTGCATCATGGGTTCGTCAACAATGGCAACTAGGTCAACATAGTTGACATGCAAGCTATTTGGAAAGGTCTAAGTTCATATTCTAAATTTAGGTCTAATACAAGCAACCCTACCAATTCTTCATTTAATATTCTGTTCAGATGTATCAATCTACCAACATAAATATGAAATCACAAAATCAACCGTACAGATTGAAGTATGTGAAGAAACAAACCTTCTGTCCAAATATCAGCCCAATCCAACGGTGGACAAAAAAGATAAGAATCTTTGATGAACAAGTCTCTAATCCGATAATTTCTCCTTTCCTGCTGCAAATACTCAAACTCATATGACTATATCACACAACATACTTAACCCATAACCATCTCCACCTTTCAGAATTCAGAAATATCAGCTGTAAACTACATACCCAAATTTGATATCCATCCAACGGTAGATTGAGGATATCTATAAGTTTGACCAAAACGGCGCAAGAAATCCAGACTTTCCGACCAGCTTTGTTTGAGAGATTAGATCTCTTAGACGAAACCTCTAATCAAGATCTCCACCGTTCAGAATGCAGAACCATAAGCTACGAACTTGTTGACAAAATTTGAGCTCAATCTGACCATATATTCGAATGATCCATCTCTTTGATGAAAACGTTGCATAAATTTTCCTCAAGCAACTCCTTCTTTCTTTCTCTTCTTCTTTCCTTTATCTTCTTTTCTTTTTTTTTTTTTCCTTTCTCTCCACTCATCTCTCTTTCTAGCACTTCCTTGATTCCCTCCACTCATTCTAGCACTTCCTTGATTCCCTCCACTCACCTCACTTTCTAGCACTTCCTTGGAGAAGAGAAGTGGGCATGGGACACTTGTCTTCTTTCATGCACCAACCTTCACATGTGTTGGTCTCATACTACCCATACCAACCACGCGTACTTTAACCAATCTCATGCTTCCATTTATTTTAAATGTCCAATCCATTTAATACACCAAATTTTCATTCTCATTTATCCTTTTATTCAATCAATCCTAACCCATATCAATTCATGGTTTAATGGACCCATGCATAAATAATAGCATATGCATTATACTTTAATTTAACATAACCCATATACAATTTATAATGCACATATTTATATACATTATCAAGCATCAACTATACAAACATTAAACAACCATCAAACAAACACCAAACATATCAAGGCAACACGTAGAGTTTGCGCAAAATGCAATTGGGTTATGGGCTAGATGAAATAATTTTCGGGGCGTCACATCACACCCACCTTAGAATGAACTTCGTCCTCGAAGTTTTAAGGTTAAGAAATTACCTAAGCCCATGAACTCGGCAAAGTGCTCCATCATGTAGTCCTCACGCTCCCAAGTAACCTGTTCCTCGCCATGGAACTGCCATCTCACCTTAACCAACGGAATCTCGCGGCTACGTAACCTCTGGACCTTTCGGTCAAGTATCTGAATAGGTTCCTCATCATAAGTCCCATCCTGCCTCAGTTCAATGTTCCTCCAGTCCAAGACGTGATCAAAATCACTCTTGTACACTCTCAGCATTGACACATGAAAGACATTGTGGACTGTTGCTAACTGAGGTGGCAAGGCTAATCGGTAAGCGACGGGGCCAATTCGTTCTAAAACCTCGAACGGCCCAATAAATCTCGGAGCGAGCTTGTCTTTTATCCCAAATCTAGTTTGGCCCTTCTGAGGTGAGACCTTCAATAAAACTTGGTCACCCACCTCGAACTCTATGGTCTTCCGCTTGGCATCAGCGTAACTCTTTTGCCTGTCTTGGGCTACCTTCATATTATGCTTGATTCTCTTAATCTTCTCTGTGTGTTCTTGTGCAAACTATGGTCCCATCACTGCAACATCCCCTACCTCCGTCCAACAGATCGGAGATCTACAGGGTCGACCATATAATGCCTCAAAATGAGCCATGCCAATACTAGACTGATAGCTGTTGTTGTACGCGAACTCACACAGATGTATGTACTCCTCCCAAGTGCGAAATCTAACCTCTTAAAGGGGAGGTTGCGAGTTCGACTTGGGGGGAGGCCCTTCACTATTCATGAATAGTGGGGGTAAATGATCTAGTCCGTTACTAGGGCCCTGTTGGGTATCGCGAATTCGGCTAGATGTGACAATATTATGGATCCATAATGGCTTAGGCGTTCGCCCCAAGGGGTGCTCCCACACCTGGGTAGGGGGCACGCTATACAACCCAGGGTATGACACGTAGGCTATGTGGTCCATGGTTAAATCTCATGTATTTCCCTGCATTGTTCTCATTTTTATAGCTCTTTCAGATTCCCATCTCTAACCTTGTGTCAATCCTAATTTCTATATCTAATTTATTGGAAAGATTATATTAAACGAATACACTATTTGTTTTTGTTTTTTTAATATAGGAGATGAACTTATTAAACAACAAATTAATTAGATAACTAGTTTCTTCATATTAGTCTCACATCAAATAAGTCTTGAGAGAGATCCTAGCCTAATTGTTGAGCTCTCGTATGTATTGAGACCTTTTGAGGTGGTAAGCAAAACTCGATCGAGAGTGGGACAATATTAACGTGATGGGGCGGAGAGTATAATAATGGTATCATAGCCAACTCTTGTTGTAGGTACTATCAGTGTGCCAGTGTTGGCCTTCTGAAGAGGGGATATTTTTTCTTTTTTTGAGAAGAAACAATGTTAGTAGTTAGTTGTGTATAACCAACTCTATCATAATCCATCATCATACTACATTTTTAGAGAGGTATCAGACATGCTCTTGACCCATTAATCTCCTCACCCTAGGGGTTGAAATAGTAACAAGAATTGAATCAGAAACCTTTGGATTTTAAAGTCACATCTTTACCAACTGCACAAACTCTATGTTGTCCCGAAAAGGGATATTAGTCCCAAATTAGATAAGTCGTGAAAGAGATCCAGGGCTAAATGTTGAGTTCTTGCACTTGGTACCGAGACCTTTTTCAGAGGCAAATAATACATGGCTTGGATTAGGACAATTAATATAGTTGTAATGGGGTGGGAAGTCTAATTAATACTCAGGATATCTATAAATTAATCTCAATGAACTAACCCTATCGGCAAGAACTAATAACAACTTCACGAAAAAAAATAATTTGCAAGAAAAAAAATAAAGAAAAATAACTGAGAAAATAAATATAGAGACCCAATTTTTTTTTACATGGTAAATTCCAAAATAGGGAAACATTCACGCTATAGAACATCAAATCCACTATATTATAAAGAGAATTTTTTTTTATAAAATTTTAGTAATTTTTAGTTAGGCAGGCCCTGATATTTGTAATCCCCTATTCTATAGAATTTTCCCGTGACTAATATTACAAATGTTATAACTTGTTAAAAGAATATTATATTGTCATATCTCATTTCTCTATCAGTTTTCATTTGGTGGTAAATGGCACATTCTAGAATGTGAAAAAGATACCAAATTCTATCTCAGACTGACAAATGGTGCTTTCATACCCGTTAGACTTTAGTTGTAATTTTCTTAATGTAATTTATTTACAATTCCTTATCAAAAACTCGCAAGAAAAATGCTAAAAACACATCTGTAAACTAATAGCTTAGATATTCCATGATAATGGTTCCAAATTTCATTTTTGTCAGTTAGCAATGTAATGGACCCAGAATTATTTAAAATGGTGTTTAATATTATTATATATATCTACCAATTGGAGTAGTATAATAATAGTATTCCTTATTATCATTTATTTTCAACCTCTTATCGAAACTTTCAAAAATAAATAAATAAAATATAAATAAAGAGAGAAAAGAAAGAAAGAAAGCAACAAAGGAAAAGGAACATATGGCATGGAGCCAAATTTTAGTAATAAAATAAAATAAAATTTGTAACCCTTTAGAGTGAAATTTTCAATCACCTTATGATTATTCTAAATTATTAGCTTCCTACAAACTATGCTATCAGCGAAATATCTTCAGAGCTGCTTATAAAATTGCTGCCTGTGTACAACAAAAATCACCAAAATGCCACTTCCATTAAAGTACAAGTATATAATTTATTAGATTCGTTTCAATCATACAGTTTAAGTTGTCTTTCAAGTGTATTTGCAAATATTTTAATAAATTATTGTATCAATATTTATGATGAAAGTTGTTTTAAAGGATGGAAGCGAGCATAATTATTTAATTCCTTTTTAAATAATTATGCCGTGATCATTTCAATGTGCATGAAAAAATTATTGGTAAATAACAATACAAAAATACCAAAATCATATTAAGATGATGTGACAAGTGGTGAGTATTTTTTTTTTTTTTGTTGATATAGTGACTTATTGCCACATCATACGGGTATAAGTTTTTTTGGTTCATCTTCCTAACAATATGAAAAAAATATCTCTAAATAAGGAAATAACTATGAAACTTTTCTTAATTTTTGGAGGAGAATTTCTTGTGTGAAGATATTCATGATTTAAATTTGTATTGAGTCATTAAGGCTAGGAAAACCATCGTAGCGCGTGGAAGTGGTACTTGAGTCTCTTTTCTTGTTATAATTTTTTTTATAAAATGAGTTGTATAGCACATGATATTTATTAATGCACATAACTAAATTAATTAGTGGCAGCTTCTTCACGTGTTAATGGATATTTGGTTAGTCAGATTGGTTCTTTTGTTTGTAGTGGGATTTAGTCGGTCTCATTCTAGGTATGCAGGGTCACTATCATTTTTGAATTTCTAGCAAAGAATTTCTGGTTCTGCAACATTTTGTAATTACATTTTTGCTATTATATATATATATATATATATATATATAATACAATTTATTTCCTTTTTTTTTTTTTTTAAAGAAAAACCTCCAATAAGGATACAACTATATATATCTAGGTACGTTCTTTATTTTAATTGATTAATTATATATATCATGGCTATGACTAGATCAAAAGGGTTTTATATTTAGAATAAATTTTAAATTGTAAAAGGTCACAACTACAATAAGGATACAATGCCAAATATACAGTGCCCCTTGTGCCATTTATCATGTATTAGTTGAATGATTTAAGGGGTCAATCGAACTAGTGGAAGCTTCCAATCGAACTACAAGTACAATGCCTTAGTCACTTTTAAGGGTTAGCTTTGTGCCAAAGGCTCCTAGCTCTCCCCTAATAGGTGGAAGCTTCCAATCTCCTCAAGCTCTGGAGAGTTGTTTTGCCTTTGGTAGAAGCTTGTTATAATTATTTTGGTGCTTAAGGCTGACATTTGTTTATTGTATTAATAATTCAGATAGCCTTGTCTTTCATTTATTGATCTTTGTATACGACAATTTAATATTGAATTACTAATTACTAGACAATTTTGTTTCATATCTACATTAGCTACAAAATCGAGTTCTTTGCTAATGGTTGTTAAAAGATGATTATTTAATGACAAAATATATATGAGTTCATAGGATAGAATTTGTCACTTATTATTTGACAATATGTTTTGTAACTAAATCAATATATAAGTTATGAATTAATCTATTTCGCTGTTAACTTGTTTGTGGCAAAATGTCCATATTTTCTGAACTCACTAATCCTTACACTAACCGAACTGAATATAAAAGTTGTCAGCCTCACGAACTGCTATACGAATCAAGTTTGGAAGCCCGAAACATATTATAGATTAAAAAAAAGGGAGAAATTAGATGCTGAGTATTTCTTCTATAAAAGAGAGTATACAAATGTACATGTATTTAACACACAAATATATATATATATATATATTTATTTATTTATGTCCGGTCTATTGCAATGCACATTACATGTACTAGCCCATTACAATACACATTAAAATGCATTTAATTTATAATTTAAATATAATTTTTTATATTTAAAATTTTTGAAACACGAAAAACGTATTTAATAAGATAAAATTTAATAACAATTTCTTAAAAATAAAAAAATTATTATTTTTAAAAAACAATAAAATATTATTTTTTAAAGTTTATCCTAATGTTCGACTCACGAAACAAACCTAACGGCACATTTTTGGAGCACCTTACTTCAGGCACCCGTTTATAAATGCGATTCCGCCTCGTTAATTGTACCGCCTCAACATTTTGGTAATTTATTCGGCCTTCTACATCAAATTACCAAATTTTGTAGTATTATTCAAAAAAAATATCTCCAATGGTTTGGTAATTTCACGGCGCTCATGCTCAACCAGGAAACTTTTTATAGTTCAGGCAGTCAGGTCACTCACATCACAAAACTACAATACAACCGCTATCTTCACTCTTCACTCGCTAGCTCTCTCTTTCTCTCTCTCTCTCAATCACACACACTCGTGACTCGTCTTCTTCTCAAACGCTTTATGATTGATTAGGCCAGAGAATAGAGATCAGTGCAACACAATGGCTACTTCGCAGTTCACTGTTTCTTCCGCTCGATCCAATCTCTTCTCACATTGCAATTCAATCTCTGGATTCACCGGTTTCAGCTCTAAGATCACTACTACTTCAAAGCTCTTCCTCATCAGCCCCTCCCTTTCCCGGCTTTCAAGAAGATCCGTCTCCGTCAACAACGTCGCCAGCGATCAAAAGCAGATTCAGAAGGAACCGATCACCGAACAAGGTCTTTTTATTATTTTTTGTTTCTAAATTTCGAATCTTTTCGCTAATGTCGCCGGTTTTGATTTTAATCAAGATGTGCGTTGAGATCTTCTGTATTAAAAAAGCTAGAATTTTAGGCAAATTTGCTCCATTTTTTTATTGATTGATTGAAATATTGAAGCTTTGGTGTTTGAATTTGGAAGATGCTAGTTCCGTGACTGGTTTTACGCCGGACGCGGCTTCGATTGCTGCCAGTATCAAATACCATGCGGAATTCACACCGTCGTTCTCTCCGGAGGGGTTTGACCCTCCGAAAGCGTATTTTGCAACTGCGGAAAGTGTTCGTGATGCGCTTATTATAAACTGGAATGCCACGTATGATTACTACGAGAAGATAAATGTAAAGCAAGCGTACTATTTGTCCATGGAGTTTTTACAGGTTTGCTTTGATGGTCTGGTCTGCCTTGCATACACTGGTGACAATTTCTGAGAAGGAAGGGGGGGGCTTCAATTTTGAGAAATTAGTTTTTTTTTTTTGAAATGTTCTTGATTGGCGCAGGGTAGAGCATTGTTGAATGCGATTGGTAATTTGGAACTTTCGGGTCCTTATGCAGAGGCTTTGAGGAAGCTCGGACATGATCTGGAGAATGTGGCAAGGGAGGTCAGATTAGTTTTTACCCTTTTTTTTAATTTTTAATTTTTTATGATGTAACACATTTTTTTTCTTTATTGTGGGCGTTATTTGTTTTCTGGATGTGATAATTTTCTTGTTCATTTTCATGGGATTATGTGATGATCAGAGTGTTACATATACCACTTAAGACTAGGACAAATGTTGTGTGAAAAGTTAAAACCATGCAGTAATTTCCCAAATATATGTATATAACACCCCACACTTGAATTATAATGCTATGGATGTTGTTAGATGTCATTTGATTTGAAATTGTGATAGTTGTGGATAGTAGTTATTTGTTGGAAGGATTATCAAGATTGTTAGATGGCTCATTTACAGAGGAGACTTTGCTAGAGTCTGGCTGGGGCCTAACAGGGGTTTAATGGTCCTATGGTGGATAAGATGGTTAAATTTCTGTGCCGGTCAGGATGCCCTCGGAGTTTGTGAAGGGGTCATGACAGACTTGGTATTGGTTTGAGCTTCCTGAAATAGTAAATAGTTCACCATGTGATTGCTGAAGATTGGATTTGATGGCTATTAGTTGTTGACCAGTGCATGTATTTTGGAGGGAAAGATTAACTCATTATCACAGAGCATTTGGGTCTACACCCGAAAAAAGAGAAAAGACCAATAAGTATCCTAAAGTTCCAGCTTTTCATTAAGTTTGTTCGGTAGCTGTTAAATGTGTATGATGTGCGCAATTGACCAACAGGTTTATAATTTGAAGCAGCAAGGAATTATTTTTATTTTTATTTTTTATTTTTTCCGATTCTCAAAATATGTTATTTTGACGATAGGAGCATTGTTATTCTGGGGCAGCTGTGTGTACTTTAATTTTTATGAGTACAACCTTTCATTTTCTCTCTTCTTGCTATGACCATTTTAAACTATAGCTAAACTTGAAGCTTTATGTTTTTGGAACCCCGCATTACTTTTCTGTACAGTTGTCAACATGGAATCCTCTATTGACTTGGTAACAAATGTCATAGTAAGAAAAAGAAATTGATTGATCAATGACAGGAGCCAGATGCTGCCCTTGGAAATGGTGGTCTAGGCCGGTTGGCTTCATGTTTTCTGGACTCTTTGGCAACACTTAACTACCCTGCGTGGGGTTATGGGCTTAGATACAAGTATGGGTTATTCAAACAGAACATCACAAAAGATGGTCAGGAGGAAGTTGCTGAAAGTTGGCTTGAGGTAATTGTTGTAATTGTTATTATTTTGTTATTTTTATGTCCTTTTGAAGGGGGGAGGTAATATGTTGCTACTTTACATTCTATGGAAACACTTCTTAAATTCAGCGTTAGGTAGTTAAATCGTTGTTATTAGTTATATCAATTTATTAATTACAGTGTTTCTATGCAGATGGGCAATCCCTGGGAAGTTGTAAGAAATGATATATCATACCCTGTGAAGTTCTACGGGAAAGTTATTACAGGATCAGATGGAAAGAAACACTGGGTAGGAGGTGAAGATATACTGACTGTTGCCTATGATGTTCCTATACCAGGATATAAAACTAAAACAACAATTAATCTTCGACTTTGGTCAACAAAAGTTCCATCACAAGATTTTGATCTAAGTGCATTCAATGCTGGAGAGCATTCCAAAGCCTATGAGGCGCATACAAATGCTGAAAAGGTCTGGAGGCTTTTACTGGAAATCACTCACCCTAATCTTTATTACTTAATTTAATTTTCTTCTATATACCTCTAAAGCATGGGTTTTTTTTGGCAAGGAATCATGATATCCAGTTAATTTATTTTCATCAATGTAGTGTCAAGTTTTTTTTTTTTTTTTGGTGCATTGATGGAATCTGAAGTGAGCTCCTAATGTGATGTGCTCTTATGTTAGATTTGCTATATCCTGTACCCTGGGGATGACTCAATGGAAGGAAAGGTTCTTCGCTTGAAGCAACAATATACACTGTGCTCTGCTTCCCTCCAGGACATCATTGCATGTTTTGAGAAGAGATCTGGAAAATCGGTGAACTGGAATGAGTTTCCAGAAAAGGTTGCTGTACAGATGAATGATACTCACCCAACACTCTGCATTCCAGAATTAATGAGAATATTGATAGATGTCAAGGGTATGAACTGGAAGGAAGCCTGGGATATTACTCAAAGGTACTTCCTTTTATGGATATTTCAAACACACTTGCACATTTATAAAATTCATTCTTTTTACATGGTTTGAATGGCTGGTATCCTTTCCTGTGATTCCTAATTTAACCCTGTATCCCTTGAATGTGTAGCTTCAGGAAACGATATAATTGCATTTGCTCTTTTGCTTATGTGCTAGTTATTTTGCTGAGTGATTGCCATTCCGTAAATTATCTGACATTCTGTTGTACTCTAGCTTAAGCATTGTATCCCTCATTGTTCTGAACTTGTCTTGCCAGGACTGTAGCTTATACAAACCACACAGTTCTACCTGAAGCACTGGAGAAATGGAATTTGGAGCTTATGCAGAAGTTGCTTCCTCGACATGTTGAAATCATAGAAATGATTGATAAGGAGGTACTTTCTTAAATAGATGGTAACACTGACATCTAATTGATACATTAGATATTATATATTTCTCTTTAATTGCTCTTGTCTAATTTGTCTGTTTTCCATTTGAATCAGCTCATTGATACCATAATTTCGGAGTATGGTACAGTGGATCTTGATTTATTACAGAAAAAATTGAAAGAAATGAGAATCTTGGACAATTTTGACTTGCCTGCCTCTGTCATGGAATTGCTTGTGATAGCAGAGGAAAGCTTGCCTGTTAGCTCTGACGAGGAAAGTGAAATTTCTGATAAAGGAGATGTAGTCTCTAATGAAGGAGATGTAGTCTCTAATGAAGGAGATGGAGCTTCTAATGAAGAAGCTGAATCTACCACCGAAGAAGAAGACGATGAAGAAGCTGAATCTGCGATCGAAGAAGAAGACGACGAAGAAGCTGAAACTGAAGAAAAGAAACCCAAGACGAAAAAAAGTGTATTGTTAAGACCAGATCCAAAGCTGCCAAAGGTGGTTCGCATGGCTAATCTTTGTGTTGTTGGTGGCCATGCTGTAAATGGGGTTGCTGAAATTCATAGTGAAATTGTGAAAGAGGAAGTTTTCAATGACTTCTATAAGGTAATTCTTTCAAGTTTTTGTCATTGCATCTCATTTTTCTTTCATTCAATTCTCACTTTGCATACTCCTCTTCTTGCTCCTTTATTTTCTTTGTTGCTTTTCCATTTCTCCTCTTTCCTTTTCTTGCAAATTAAGAGTTTGTGCGGTCCTACTATTTAATTAGTAATAACCAGTTAGGTAAAGTAACTAGTTTGATTCATGTTCACTTGTCTATAAATTTCTTCCTAGTCATGCTTGTTATTTTTTACAAGTTCTTTATGGCAGTTGTGGCCAGAGAAATTTCAAAACAAGACAAATGGGGTGACACCTAGAAGGTGGATTCGTTTCTGCAATCCAGAACTAAGTAAAATCATTAGCAAATGGACTGGCACAGAAAACTGGGTTTTGGACACCGAGAAGCTTGCAGAACTTCAAAAGGTAATACATCATACTGTATCACCTTACAAGTTTTCCATTGATCCTTTTCTATATTGTTAGTGTTGAATCATCATCATCAAAATTTGTGGTTGTGAGTCTTGTGACCGTACTCTTCCTTGTTGGCATGAGAAATTCCATAATTCATGCTTGTTATTGCATTGGTTGATATACTTAATATGAGTTGGATGCTGAGGCAGCTCAGCGCCATGTCATGCACTCTAAAAGTCCAAACATGACAACTTCTAATGTTCCCATCACATTGAAATATTCTGCTAGACTTTTATATGGTCTTATATTTAAACTTGAATTATTTTTACGTATGTTTACCTTATCACATAACAATGTCAAGCACTCGAGACATGAACTAAATATATTAATTGCTTTAGTTATAATAAATATCATTAAAAACTTAATGAGCACATAATGTAATTTTATGAAGATTTCAAATTTTATGTTTTTATGTATCAAAAAAGAAACTAGTGAAAACTTAACAAATAAGATGCAACAATATTAGGTATTAGCACTATTTAATTTTATTATATCAAGCTATTTTAATTATTATTATATTTGACGATGTTCCTTTCAATTAACTCATAGAAACAATTAATATTAGAAGTTCACTTAGTAATGTGTATGTAGTCTACTAGAAATTTGGGGTTTTGAGTTTCAAAACATAGATCTCTCTTAATAATTGACCTTAGAACTTAAGAAATAAAAGGAACTGGCGTATTTATACTAATATCTGTCGAAGTGTTTTGAAAAGAATTGGAAATTGTAAATAGAAAAATGGCTTAGAGTTTAGGCTTGACATTTCAAGATTTGGATCTTTCCTAAATATTTTATAACTTTAAAAAAGAAAAAATGTATTAGTTTGTTTATTCTAGTATCAATTGAACTGTTTTAGAAAAAACAGGAAAATGCAAATAAAAAAAGGGCTTAGGTGAGGCATAAGCTTAAACCCTAAACCTTTAAGCTTCACTATAGCCTTTAGCTGTAAGTCTCGAGGTGTAAGTCTCAAGAGGGTACCATTGGGGCTTAAGCCCCAAGGCGATCCCCAATAGCTTTAAGGCAAGGCGGACCTGAAGGCATAACCCTCAATGGTTTTTTAGAACTATTTTATTACATTTGAGCAACCTAGAAGCATTACTTCCTTTGAGCACATTATGTTGAGTAGCTTCATGTGGCCACCCATTTAACAAGAACCAAACTAGAAATGTGAAAGTTTTGGCTCTTAATCCATGTTTTATAAACCAATCCATTGGGAATAAAAAACTATAAATCACCACTGATTAATTGTGTAATTGATAACACATAGGAACCAATGCATAAGCTGACAATTGTGGTCTTGGTTTTGGGTGTCTTCAAATGACTAAATTGAAAAGTGAACTTAGGGGTTGTAGGCTATTGAATAACTAACTTGGAACTAGTAAAAACTTCATTTACGCTTCTGATTGTGGATACTTTTTTTGAGAACCAGAACCAATTGTGTGACATCTTGTCGGTTGTCGAAGTTTGTACCATGCCACTATGGGCCCTATTGACTGTCCTAACCTGATCTTGTCAACTTGTAAATTGAAAAGGTATCACATCTATCAGCTCGACAACCTTTATTTACTCTTGACTCAAAATGATTAGTCATGCATTTCAGCCAACTATCATCCATTGATGACTTTCAGAGGGTCCAAGAAGTTAAAAATTCTAAGATATTGAGAATTTTGGCACAAAATGTGCACCAAGTCAACTATGACGTCATCGTGAGTCCAATATAGTTGTTTGCATTTATATCGGACGTCAAACAACCCGTAACATGCCAAAAAAGTTTTTGTCATACTAACACATAAATTGAGGCACATCACATCATGCCCATCGAATCACAAGACACTTGCATACTCTAATAGGACCTCAAAATGAACCAATGAAATAAGGACGAATGGACAAGATGAGGACAAGTGGCAATCCAATGCAAAAGGGAATTGATCATGCATCCTCCAAAAGCTTGAAGGAGATTGAATGCAACTCCCTCAATTTTTAAAATTGTTAAGAACTCCTCGCCTATAAAAACCCCCAAGCCCCCCACCCCATTCTTTTATTTCTTCCTCAAGTGAGACTAACTCTCTCATCTCTTCTTCCTCACTTAAAAACAACCATCATTAAAGAAGCTTGCAAGGGAGGAGATCAAGCTAATGGGTTCACCCATAAGGCAAGTAACTTCCCTTTCTTTCACCTTTTCCACCATCCTTTCTCCATTTTATCTTTTGTTTATCTTGCAGCATGATTCTTTGATTCAAATTCATGTTGTCAAGGCAGCATAATGATGCTTAGGGGATTGGCCTCATCTAGGTGTGTGGTGCCTAGGCGTCAAAAATAGCTCCCTAGGTAAATAATTAATTAGTTTTACACATAGAAACCTTATATATATATATATTTAAATAGAAACCTTATATATACATATAAATATATACATATTCCACAAAATAGAAATCAAATCTTGGGTAAAAATGGATTTAGCTTATTCTGACCCACAAATTAAAACAACCATAACAAAAATATTTAAAGAAGGACAAGTTGACACACAGTAAAAGTATAATGACTTAGAAAGCTATGCTTGATATAATAGTCATGACAAAAAGGAAAATATTTGCATCAATCAAGGTTTTAAAAAAGCATGAGGAGTAATCGAGGCGGTTTGCGTTTATGAGGCGAGGTGTATGCCTCAAAATTTTAAGAAATACATTAAAAAGTTAATAAAAAATTAAGAAAAATCTAAAAAATTACAACTGTCAATGATAAAAGAAGAAACAACTAAAATAAACAAAAATGTAAACTAGTTTTATTTATGTGTAAAATACTTGAATGATTTCTCTTAATATATCTTAATTGTCATTAACACCTTTAAGAACTAAATGAGCCCAAATCATATGCTAAGCTTTCTAAATTTTATGTTTTGAGCTATTAAAAGCATGAACAAATAGAAAGTTAGCAAATACATTGTAAAAATATTAGGTCTTTCCCGTTGCTCCTATTCATTAGTTAATACAAATTGTAATTAGAATACTTTGTCAAAAGTTTTAAATTGTTAGGTTAGTATTTGTACTATTGTTAACAAACATAAAGATATATTATTAGCAGGGGGCCTTTTCAAAGATGGGCTTGGCCCATTTAAGAGTACAAGCTTTAGTTTATTTCAAACGAAAGAGAATTAATTCTTAACAACTAAAATGATTGGTTATAATAATATAAAAGCCATAAATATAAATTTATTTTGAGATTTTTTTTCCAAAAAAAAAATTAATGGAAAATTTAAGGCTTAAGCCTCAAATGCTTTTTAAAACAGTGGCATCAATATAACCAAAAAAAGAAAAGAAAAAAGATAACTTGCACAAAGGAAATATAAAAAAGAACCTTACACTTTAATATTTACATTGACCCCCTTAAAAATTTTTATTTTCAAAATGCCCCACTGCTTGCCTTAAGTATGACACTAGGCAGTTTTGTTGCAAATGACTTAAGTGATGGACTAGTCATTGTCTAGGTGTGGCATTGACAACATTGATTAAAATATGGTAATTTGCTTCTACATCCATTTAAGCCGTGATTGAAGCACACAACTACATAATAAACATGCATGATCGTGAGGATGCTCATGGCCATGGCTTGGCTATGGCGAAGTTGTGGCCAAGCTTGTGAGCCCAAATACAGTTCTCCATCTTTATTTCAGCCCCACATGTTGCATGTGACTTTGGAGCAGTCCACTGAGCCAAAGGAAAGGGAGACAGGTGTCAAAAGAGGGGGGAGGGGTTGTAGCCACCCCTCTTTGGGGTGATTTTTCCCCCTCCATACATCTACAATTGGAGAGTGGGTTAGACATATTGAAACTAGGAAGAGTGGAGAAAAAAAAGAAGAAAAAAGGAGAAGAAAGAAATTGCTTATACATGAACTGGAGCTGTTCCATTAACTTAATTATGTGGACATCTGAATGGATTCTAATTCAAAAAGTTGGTTAATTTATTTAAATAAGTTCTGCCTTGTTTCTTTTCTTTTACAGTTGACTATCTTCAGGACCCCAAGTTGAAGCTAATTGTAATGACAACAAAAAACTGACCTAAGGCATGAACGTAATTTTAAAAATCCACCGAGGCTTAAGCCTTCAGGCCTGTCTCGCCTTGAGGCTATTGAAAACCCCGTCAAGGCTTGAGCCTCAATGGTACCTTCTTGATGTGTAGTCACTTGCATGAGGTTTACGCCTTGAGCCTTACGCCAAAGGCTATATGAGGCTTAACCATAAGTCTCAACCTAACCCTTTTATTTTATTCACGTTCTCTTGTTCTTTCCAATAACACATCAATAGATGCTAGAAACAACATGTTTCCTTTTCTTTTTCAAAGTTCTAATCTTAAATATTTAGAAGAAATCCAAGTTTTAAAATTGCAAGCCTAAACTCTATCATTTTTTCCTATTACTTATTTTCCAGTTTTTTCTTAAATTGCTTCAATTGAAATATGCTAGCTCCCTTTCTTTCTTAAAGTTGTAATATCAATGATTAGGAGAGGTCCAAGTTTTGAAACTCAAAGCCGAAATTTCCATAAATTACATACACATTACCAAGTGGATTTCTAATGCCAATTGTTTTTATGAGTTTATTGCAAAGAGCATCATCAAACATAATTAAAAAAAAGTTAGGAACTTAAAAAGTTACTAGAGAATGTGAAAACTAAGAAGTGGTAATATCTAATATTGTTGCATTTCATTTGCTAAGTTTCTACAAGTTTCTTTTTTTGATATATATATATATATATATATATATATAATAAACATTTGAAAAATCATGGCTTATAATGTGTGCACATGAAGTTTAATGATATATATTATAATTGAAGCTATTGATATGTCAAGTTTGTGTCTTGAGTGTTTGACAATGTTATGTAATAGATAAGCATACATAAAAATTGCTCAAGTTTGTTTATATTTCACATTTATCTATTCACTAATGATATTTGATTTTTTAGAATTAAGGTAAAAACTTTTATGTCTTCTTTTTATAAAAATATGAGGCTTACGCCTCCTACTGCCTTGAGGTTCATGCCTCACCCCAAAACCAAAAGTCGCTTCGATTATTCCTCATGAATTTTAAAACCTTGGGTATGAGCAAATCTGTTGTGGAGAAGAGCAAAACCTGTGGGATTTATTTCCTTCAAGGAAAGATGATAATTTTAGTAGTTGTTTTATTTAGCAGTTACTAAAATTGTCATTATTTCTATATGTGTGCATAGCCCTGTATGTCTATATATATGGTGTCCCTCTATTGAGACATTATAAAGAATAAGAAATACTCTCCTCTCTTCTCTCGTGAACGTAGGCCATTGAGCCGAACCACGTTATATTTTGGTGTTTTTGTTTTGTTTATTTTACAACATGGTATCAGAGTTTTAGGCTCGTACAACTGTGAATACATTTTTCGGCCTTCATTGCCGAAATCTTTTGTGCCGACCTTCATCGCCGAATCTTTGTGGTTAGCCTTCATCGCCATCGTTGTGTCCGACTTACATCATCTTGTTTTCGGACGACGCCGTTGCACACCATCAACTGGTTCGTGCGACTGTTCAACACCATCGATTGGTTCGTGCAACTGGTTCGTGCTGCCCGTCTCTCTGGTTCGTGCAATTGTTCAACACCAATGTTGCATCATCTTTATCGTTCGTGCTGCTCGAAGATACCCTGATCTTCATCGCCGATACCATTGCACATCATCAGCACCATTGACTGGTTCGTGCGACTGTCCCTGGTTCATCACCATCGACTGGTTCGTGCGACTGTCCCTGGTTCATCACCATGGACTGGTGCGACTGTTCGTGCCTCTCTCTCTAGTCCGTCGTCTCTGTCATCCCTGGTTCATCACCGTCGCCATCAACGCTGTACATTGTCTCTGCTGGTTCGTCGTCTCCAGTCGGCACCTCTCTTTCTCTCTCCTTCTTTCTTCTTGTATACCCTTAAAAAAAAAGAAAAGAAAAAAGAATAGAATGTCGATCACTTCAGAAATTGTGCAGACTGACGAAGTAGTTGACAAAACGGAGAAGGGGGAACTACCAAACATTCAGGCAGCGTACAAACTTAATGGAAAGAATTACTTGAAGTGGTCTTAGCTGGTGCGTACCTCTTTAAAGGGCAAAGGGAAATTGAGTCGTCTTTTGGGCACTGGACCTACACCTGAAGATCCTAAGTTTATAGCGTGGGATAATGAATATGCTTCTATAATGGTGTGGCTATGAAATTCAATGACGCCTAATATTAGTGATACATGCATGTTTCTAACTACCGCCAAAGACATTTGGGATGTCGTTCATCAGACATATTCTAAGGCCCATGACGCAGCCCAAGTGTATGAGATCAAAGTGAAAGTTGGAACAACAAAACAAGGCAACATGACGATCACAGAATATGCCAATGTATTAAAGAATCTCTGGCAGGAACTTGACCATTATAGATGTATTGAGACTAAATGCCCTGCAGATGCTGTAGTTTTAAAAAACTACATTGAGAAGGATCGGGTCTATGACTTCTTGGCTGGACTCAATGCAAAGTTTGATCAAGTGTGAGTTCAGACTCTCAGCAAAGAGTTGCCCACTTTGAATGAGACTATATCTGTTATCTGAACTGAAGAAAGCAGAAGAAGTGTTATGCTCACACCTCAGAAAATGGAAGGCTTAGCTATGGTTGCCAATAGGGGAAATGATCAGAAAACAAACACTCTGCGAGCTGAATCATCAAAGGTCCCAAATCGAGACAATAGGGACAATCTATGGTGTATTTATTGTCAGAAGGCTAGACATACCAGGGAGAAGTGTTGGAAACTTCATGGCAAGCCTACAACTTCTAGTAAAGAATGGGGCTACAAAGGAGGACTGCAGAAGACCAGTGGACAAGCACATCTGTCTACTGAACAAACAGTTGCAAACTCCCCGGTGCCCGTAGGCTTCAGCCAAGATGACATTGACAGATTGAAATCTTTGCTTGGCACACTGGACAAACCCTCAGGTACCTGTTCATTGGCACATTCAGGTAACTTTCCTACTTCTATTGGATTTAACGTCTCGGATAAGTCTTTTGCTAACTCTTGGGTTATAGATTATGGTGCTATTGATTACATGACAAATTTTTTCAATATATTTCATACCTACAACCCCTGTCCTAGTAGTCGGAAAATAGCCACAGCTGATGGATCCTTAACCACAGTTGCTGGTATAGGTGATGTTCACATCAGCCCCACTCTTACACTCAGAAATGTTTTTCATGTCCCTAAACTATCTACTAATCTTATTTCTATTCAAAAACTGACCCATGATCTGATTTGTAATGTAACCTTCTTTCCTACTTACTGTGTATTTCAGGACTAGGACTTGGGGACGATGATTGGACGTGCTAAGGAACAGGACGGGCTGTATTACCTTGAGACACCAGTACATCCTATCAAGAGTAACAATTCATTTCTCTCCGAGCACAAGTATTCCAATAAAGAAAAGCTATGGCTTCATCATCGCCGCCTTGGCCATCCTTCTTTTCGAACCCTTAAAATCATGTTTCCTTTTTTGTTTAAGTCTCTAGATGTTGAAGAATTTCATTGTGAAGTGTGTGAACTTGCAAAACACAAGCGTATATCTTTTCCACTTAGTAATGAAAGAAGTTCAGATCTTTTTTATCTCATTCATAGTGATATTTGGGGTCCCTTTCCAATACTTAATGTTTCTGGAGCGCGATGGTTTGTGTCTTTCATTGATGACTGTACTAGAGTCTCGTGGATATTCTTACTGAAACAAAAATCCGATGTGAGCTTTGTTCTTCCTACCTTCCATAACATGATACACACCCAGTTTGGTGCAAAAATCAAGAGATTTCGATCTAACAATGCTAGAGACTATTTTAATCAAACCTTGACCAATTACTTCCAAAACGAGGGAATCCTTCATGAATCATCTTGTGTTCACACCCCACAACAAAATGGAGTTGTTGAAAGAAAAAACGACACTTGCTTGATACAACCCGAGCCTTTTTATTTCAGAATAATATGCCTAAGTCCTATTGGGGGGAAGCTGTCCTTACTGCAACACACCTTATTAACCGCAAACCATCCCGGACCCTTGGTTTCAAAAGTCCTATGGAAAAGCTCTGTCAATTTTACCCTAAGCTCAAAATCTCCAATAATCTTATACCTAAGATATTTGGTTGTGTATCATTTGTCCATGTTCACCAACCCAACAGGGGGAAGTTGGACCCCAGAGCCCTCAAGTGTGTCTTTGTCGGATACTCTTCCACTCAAAAGGGATATAAATGTTATCATCCACCATCAAAGAAATTCTTTGTCTCTGTCGATGTCACTTTCTGTGAATCTGAGCCCTATTTTTCCGCTCCTCTTCTTCAGGGGGAGAGTGTCATCATAGAAAACAATGATTTGAACTCCCTTGATAACCCTTTTGATCTTTTTGACCGTTTAACCTCCAACAAACCAAACCCGAATCTCCTACACTCTCTGTACCCAATGATGAACCTAAGGATCGGATGACTGGACAAATGTACTCAAGGAAGAAAGCTGCAGCTCCTGAACCGATGCAAGTTCAAGAATTTGAACCAATCCCTGAAAATGAGGTAACAAATCCTAAACCCTCTTTACAAATTTCATTAGTTCTTAAAACTAACAATGATTTTTTAGCCTCTGAAACTGACAGTGATCTTCCCATTGCCATTAGAAAGGGAGCAAGGGAATGCACTAAACATCCCTTGTATCCACTATCTCATGTTGTATTCTTTGAGAAGTTTTCACCAACCGATAAGAGTTTCCTTACAAGCCTGAACAATATCCAAACTCCTACATCATTATCTGAGGCTTTATCTAGTACAAATTGGAAACAAGCTATGAATGTGGAAATGGAAGCCCTGGAGAAAAATACAACATGGGAGTTGGCTGATTTGCCTGTCGGAAGAAACTTGTGGGATGCAAATGGGTTTATACAATTAAATACAGAGCAGATGGGTCACTAGAGAGATACAAGGCAAGACTGGTAGCGAAAGGGTACACTCAGACATACGGTGTGGACTATTTGGAGACATTTGCACCGGTTGCCAAAATGAATATTGTCCGATTACTACTCTCTTTGGCAACCAACTACGACTAGGACTTGCAACAATTTGACGTGAAAAATGCATTTCTTCACGGAGATCTGGAAGAAGAGATCTATATGGAAGTCCCTAATGGATTTGAGAACAACCTAACCACTGGTAAAGTATGCAAACTGAAAAAGACCTTGTATGGACTTAAATAGTCTCCAAGAGCATGGTTTGGCAGCTTCGCCAAAGTGATGAAAGGAATGGGGTACAGGCAGAGTCAAGGGGATCATACCTTATTCATTAAACACTCAGCTTCAAGAGGAGTCACTGCACTTTTGGTATATGTAGATGACATCATTATGACGGGAAACGATGAGCATGCGAAACAGAGCTTGAAGCAGTGTTTGACAGAAGAATTTGAGATCAAGGAACTAGGGAGATTGAAATACTTTCTAGGGATTGAAGTGGCACACTTTAATCAGGGAATCTTTATTTCTCATCAGAAATACATTACTGATCTTCTTAAAGAAACAGGGAAAGCTAGCATGCAAACCAATAAATATTCCTATTGATCTTAATCACAAGCTTGAAGAAGCTGAAGAAGCGCTGACTGTTAATAAGGAGATGTATCAAAGACTAGTAGGGAGACTCATCTATCTCTCTCACACAAGACCTGATATTGAATATGTTGTAAGTGTAGCAAGTCAGTTCATGCACAACCCTAAAGATATTCATTTGCAAGCAGCTAATCGCATTTTACGGTATCTTAAAGGAACTCCAGGACAGGGCATTTTGTTTAAACGACACACAGGAGTGGTTCTTGAAGCATATACTGATTCAGACTATGTTGGTTCAGTAGTTGATAGACGATCAACCACTGGATATTGTACGTTTCTTGGTGGGAATTTGGTGACATGGCGAAGTAAAAAGCAAAATGTAGTGGCCAGATCTAGTGCTGAAGCAGAATTTCGAGCAATGGCACAAGGGGGGTTTGTGACTATTATGGTTGCAGATAATTTTGACAGATTTGAAGATACACTGGGATGGCCCTATGAGACTCTATTGTGACAATAAATCTGCAATTAGCATTGCCCATAACCCAGTTCAACATGATCGAACCAAGCATATAGAGATTGATAGACACTTCATTAAAGAGAAGCTTAATAGTGGGTTAATCTGTACTCCATATGTGTTTACCAATAATCAGCTCGTCGATGTGCTCACTAAAGGGTTAAACCATACTGCATTTCAAGCAAGTGTGTCCAAGTTGGGAATGGTAAACCTTTATTCACCAGCTTGAGGGGGAGTGTTGTGGAGAAGAGCAAAATCTGTGGGATTTATTTCCTTCAAGGAAAGATGATAATTTTAGTAGTTGTTTTATTTAGCAGTTACTAAAATTGTTATTATTGCTATATGTGTGCATAGCCCTGTATGTCTATATATATGGTGTCCCTCTATTAAGACATTATAAAGAATAAGAAATATTCTCCTCTCTTCTCCCGTGAACGTAGGCCATTGAGCCGAACCACGTTATATTTTGGTGTTTTTGTTTTGTTTATTTTACAACAAAATCTTGTAGGCTTTTTTGGGCGGAGGAGTTTAGAGGGCATGGGAAATTAGTTTTCTCATTGACAATGTTTTTTCCTATGGTCCACAAAAATCAGTTCTCACCAACCACTAAAAATGAATTCCTCAAAATATCTTCTGACAAGTTGCAACTTGCATCAACCTAGTTTTAAGAAACCCTGCTGCTTACATGGCTTTGTGATGAATACATTCATGACTTGTGGCAAAATGATAGTGCACTAATCATATGGGATTTAATATTTATGATGAAATGGGATATAAATTAGGGTAACTAAATTCAAAATCTAGGAATTGAAACTGTAGATGGATTTAATTACCATATGCTGTTTTTCTCGACAAATGTACAAAGTGAAAGCATATTTGTAGATATCTTGGAGGAAAGAAACCTAAGAACCATAGAATTAGCCCCACAGAACCTCTAGGAATCAAAATCTTGGGTTGAGAAAAAGAAAGCATCACCTTAAGGATTTAGATACCATTAATGAATAACCAAAAAAACAAGAACAAAAAATGTGCTCAGATGACATATATTTAAGGAATTCCAAACTAGCTCCAGAATTACAGTCTTGTAGTTTGGCTATTTCAAGGTACATATAACCTCAATTAGTACTTTTGAAATATTAATATTTAATAGTTTAGTACTAAGTGCCCTTGTAAACATAAAAACTAAAACCACTTATTGAATTACATTACAGCCCCTAAAATGTATGATAACTATGAAAACACCCTAAACCACAATCAGTTGAGTTTTCATATTAAGAGCATGTGTAATTTATAAGAAGCTTTTAACCACTTATTGCCAACATGGAGTTGGTGCAGTTGGTAAAGAGGTGGCTTTGGAACCCAAAGGTTCCAGGTTCAACTCTTGTCACTGCCTCACCCTAGGGGGTGAGGGGGATTAATGGGTCAAGCATTGGCTTGATACCTCCCCAAGAGTGTGGTATGGTGATGAATGATGGAGCTGGTTATACTACTAACTACTAGCATTGCTTCTTCTAAAAAAAAAAACCACTTATTGCAACTTTTTAGGGTCCTTGGCTGGCTTGTAGGGAAGCCTTGTGGTCACCATCTAGCCTTGTTCCTTCTTTTATTGCTATTTAAGCCTCCATTATATTGAAGCGTATGCAAAATGTAAATACTTTTTTTTTGGGCCTCAATAGGTATTTTTTATACAAAATGTATCCTTTATTTAGTTAAAAAGATCCTCAGATCATCATAGGATGTTGAACAAGAAAATATTAGAGTACATGTATTCATTTATGAATTGGATCATAAATATCGCAATAACTTTGAAGGGTTTGTATCTGATATGTTAACTTGACCAGGAGCTGAGCTATCAAAAAACAATCAGTGACAACCACATGCATTATGCATCCTTTAGTCACATATTTACAACGTGAATGAATGTAAAAATACAAAAATATTTACGTCTTTAGCTAACAAGCAGGAACATGGATTTGAGTCTTAATGGTGGTCAATACACAAAAATGCATGGATCTACTAAGATCTAGCCCCAAGGGCAAGCACATGGTAATGTGCTTTTTATATATATAGAAGTATTCCATGGTCATGGGAGTTTAATCATGAGTAATCACACACTGTCAGCTGGGAAAATCAACATTTTCTTGTGTGAACTTAATTTTAATTTAATATTTAAAAAAAAAATATGTGGTATTCAAATGGAACTGAAAAATCATTAATTAGTAGCAATATGAGCATTTAAAGTCTTGTTCTTCGGAAAAAAAATCATTTGACCAAACCAAGTATAATAGTATTTAATTTTTTTCTTTTTTAGCATAATTTTCTTGGTAAATGGTGCTGTATACATGCTTTCATTTGCTCACTTGAATATTGGTTAACTTATGTGTCACACCCTTTATATATGTTTGGGTGCATGTGAGAAAATTTTTGGCTGTTTTGATGGGGGCCTTTGCTAGGTCTCAATCAGTATATGTATCCATTGGTCATGAGTCATGACCATCCAATGAGTTGCTACATTTAGGATCATCTAGATTCTAGAGCATTGAAGTATGGAACAGGCACATATATTTTCCAATCTCACAAAGAGTGTTTATGGATTTAGCTGCTTAGGTTCACACCATTTGTGCAAATTAAGTGCTGCTCTGTCTGAGTCTGTCCAGTTCCAACAAGTTGGTGAGGAGAGAGGCAAAGATGGGTTTGCCTCTACAAATGTGATTGTTCTTGATGTAAACATCTGCAACCTTTTGAGTCTATTTTATTTCTTTACTTTCTGATTTGGTAAGATAAAGGTGTGTTACATTGAGGATATAATATGATATATCATTGTTATGAAGTTACTTTTCAGATATTCTAACAAATACAATTACAAATATTTAACAGTTTGCAGATAATGAAGATCTCCAAACTGAGTGGATGGCTGCCAAAAGAAGCAACAAAATGAAGGTTGTGTCATTGATCAAAGAGAAAACAGGATATGTTGTCAGCCCTGATGCCATGTTTGACATACAGGTAGCCAATGCCTATTATTAGTGAACACTTGGTACATTTAAAAAATTACCCTGCTTCACCTTTTGTTTGTATCAGAGTGTTGTATTATGTACCTAGGTGAAGTGAAAACTGATTGATGGCTCCGTTAACTAATCCCTTGGCTATTCTTTTTTAAAATACACTCTGTTCCTAGTACTCTGATAGCATAGTGGGTTATAATAAAAATATATATGGCCTTGTTGATATGTTGTTCAGGTGAAGCGCATTCATGAATACAAACGGCAACTGTTGAACATAATGGGAATAGTATACCGGTACAAGACGATGAAAGAAATGAGTGCAGAAGAAAGGAAAGAAAAGTTTGTTCCACGAGTATGTATATTTGGAGGTAAAGCATTTTCTACATATGTGCAGGCAAAAAGAATTGTGAAATTCATCACAGATGTTGGGGCTACTGTGAATCATGATTCTGAAATAGGCGATCTGTTGAAGGTATATTATATTGCTTGATTCCAATGTTGAATTGCATGAACACGGATTTTGGACCAATTCTTGCATTTAAAAAATGCATTTTGACATTTTTATTAAGGAGATCAGTTATTCTCTCCTTTCACAAGACCTCTTAGGTTGTATCTTGTCAGTTCCTTCTTGTGTATTCAAGTCAATCAATTTGGCCAGCGACAAAGATTTGAGCAATGCCAGCATTAAATAATTTTTTATCCTGGTCTCTCCTTTCATCGTACTACGATTTTCTTTGTTCTTAATATTGTGTCTGCAACAGCTCACAATACTCTGAGAATTAACCCAGTTAAACATGAATTTTCAAGCAAGCCAAAGCTGTAGTCAATATTGAAAGCACTGTTGCTTTGAAATTTAGCTAGTCAAATGAACGTCTCAGAATGATGATCTTGAAGGCCTATGTTCCTGTTTTGCATGATCATTTACTCATTTAGTATCCATGTTCTTTGACTTGTATTGCCAAGTTTTCCACCCTGGCCATTGTAGTTCATTTGAAACTTTGCATAGGTGAAGATAGGGTTCTAAAGATTTTACATAAAAAACATAAAAACTGGAGTTTAACAGATAGACTGGTAAGCATTAATTGTTTTCCATGTTTTGATCCTTATCAATGCTAACTTTTTACATTTTAGGTTGTGTTTGTTCCTGATTACAATGTTAGTGTGGCCGAACTGCTTATCCCTGCCAGTGAGCTGTCACAGCATATCAGGTACTTCTGATTTAAATTCAGACTGTAATCAGACTCTTCAGCATCCCATTTTTATTTGTTTCTGCATCGCTCAAATTCCTGCAATCTCTTGAAATAATTTGGGGAGATTCAAATGATTTTTAGAGAATCAAATGGCAGACCAAGATTCATTTGGTCGTCCTTAAAGAGGCTCAACAAGGTTTTATGTTGATTTTGATACTATCTTGCTCTCTCAAAACTGTTTATCAAGGGAAGATTTAGTTTACAAGAAATTAAAGCAATAAAAGAAAAGAACAGAAAAAATGATATCAATTTCCTGCTCTAATCAGTGTAACTTTCATGTAAAAATTGCTATGGACTTGACTATATGGACTACACATGTAAGTGGGGCTTGTCATGCTTTACCAAATGCTGTATAAAATGGTACAAGTTATTACAAATTTCGTTTCTTGTCAAAAAAATGGTTTAGTTGATCTGTAGTCTTCTTTATCTGTATTGGTCAGTACTGCTGGCATGGAAGCAAGTGGAACTAGCAACATGAAGTTTGCAATGAACGGCTGTGTTTTGATCGGGACCTTGGATGGAGCTAATGTTGAAATCCGAGAAGAGGTAGGGGAGGACAATTTTTTCCTTTTTGGTGCTCGTGCTCATGAGATTGCGGACCTGAGGAAAGAAAGAGCTGAGGGAAAGGTAATGCACGTTCCATGCAGATAACAAATTCTCAATGAAAAGCCTAAACTCCATGGTGCTTTCCTTGCATCTTATTTTGGTGTATGTTTCAGTGTTACTCATCTTGCTGGTATATGCAGTTTGTTCCTGACCCACGTTTTGAAGAGGTCAAGGCATATATTAGAAGTGGTGTTTTTGGGTCCTATAACTATGATGAACTGATGGGATCCTTGGAAGGAAATGAAGGATTTGGCAGTGCAGATTATTTTCTTGTTGGGAAAGACTTCCCCAGTTACATTGAATGCCAAGTAGAGGTTGACGAAGCATATCGAGACCAAAAGGTGAGACTCTACATATTCAGTTTCTCACACAAAATGCCATAATTCCTCTCAAAAAAAAAAAAAAAGGTTTCTCATACAAAATGGCATATTAAATTTACAGCATATGCTTTTAGCCTTTTACCCATTCATGCATATGAGAATATAAGAGCACCAACATCCAACATTTGGATGCACGGGGACATAATGATCATAATAGTATGCACTTGGAATTGTGAACATGCTTATATGATTTTGACTTCTAAGCATATATGGCGTCCGGTATCTTTGTGGATCTTTGTGTGCCTGTGAAAATGCATAGTAAAATCCATCCATTCAGAAGCATATATGATAGTCGTACATGAATAAAATCCATACTCTTCGAAGCATATATGCAAGCTATTGTCTATTTGTTATATGATAAACACAACATGTTGAGATGCAAATGGGAGGTAAAATCTTTACAACTAACTTATCTGTTTTGGAGTGCATTGTTTTTTATATGATTTAATCTGATGATACAAACAAGTATATACACATATCCATCCATGTACGTGCAAACTATCTTCACACCAGCTGGCATTCTTCTTCTTCTACTTTTTTTTTTTTTGGGTAAGAGCTACATGTAAATGATTCTCACAGTAGGCTGATTCAACTTGATGACAGTGGATAGTCAACTCAACTGAACTAAGCCTTTTCCCAACTATATGGGGTTGGCTATATGAATCCACTTCCTCCACTCTGCTCTATCAAGGGCTAAGTCAGCATTCAAATTACAAGAAGTTGAATCTTTCTTAATTATCTCTGTCCATGTTATTTTAGGTCTACCTCTACCTCAGTTGTTACCATCTAGTGTTAATAGGTCACTCTTCTTAACTGGTGCATCTAAAGGCCTATGTTGTATTTGTCCAAACCACCTTAGTCAACTCTCTCATTTTATCTCCAAATGATGCTACTCCAACCATTTCCTGAACATGTTCATTTCTAATTTTTTTTTTTTTAAGAAACAAAAATGTATTGTATTAATTTTTAGAAAGCACGGAGCAAAATCTATACAAAGCGCCCAAAACAAACATGGCCCTTACGAATGAATAAATTTACCCCATCCTCTGAGCCAATCGCTCAGAGCAAAGCCCTTAGACAACCTGTAATTACCAACCCAAAAAGAAGCTAGCAAAAACGATTTTTCCCAAACTTCTGCAGACTAGAGTTGAATTTCCTTAAACACCCTAGCATTCCTTTCCTTCTACAATGACCACAACACCGCTAAACAAACCACCTGCCAATGATCTTTCCACTCAACTTTTCGAGTTTTACCACATATCCATTTTAGCATTCGCAAATTGATGAAAAGTGGATGACCAGTGGAAATATTTCACGTTTTCCACTTCCTTATAATCCTATAAGAACAAGGTTTCAAAAGCCTTAGTGGACATGTTTCTTTCGGGGACTTCGTGCTAATAAAAAACAACATTAGGTTTACCCATCACGGAGATAATACTCAAAGGGTGAGCTCATTTTGACATGTCTAACCTGATCCAAATGCAAACAGAGACATTGCCCCTCCAATTACTCAATAACTCAATTTTGTTATAGTCTTTAGATACTTCTTGACAATGATATTCATCGTGAGATAATATCTCCCCAAGGATAATCTGTTGACTTATTCCGCATGCATCCACAAGCATGCATTATGATGTTCCAAACCCTTGTGTATGCCTCGACAGAAACTGATGCTCCTAGGAATGGGGCTATATAAGTCCTAATTGTTTGCAGATATGATATTCCAAACCCTTGTGTATCCCATACATCCCCATGAACACTGCTTACAATTATTACACCTTATATAACACCATGGAGTTGGGAAAAAAGGCTTAATTAAATTGTATATAACACCATGCATCTCATCTATTAAAAAATGTCCCATAAAAGAAAAAAAAATGTACAGTGACAGAGGTACATCTGCAAAGAAATACCTAAGTTTGTTTTATGGTTACACACATCACTGAGTTTTTGTGACTTTTTCATATGCATAATATATTGCAACTGTACCTAATTGATCATCTCATTTTCTTACAAATATGCATTGCATGTGTAATCATCACAAAAGATTCATATGCCAATGCCATTTTTCTGTCTTTCTTAAACCTTTTCTTGTTGATGCTTTGGCAGAGATGGACAAGAATGTCAATCTTGAACACAGCCGGATCTTTCAAGTTCAGCAGTGATCGAACAATTCACGAATATGCAAAAGATATATGGAATATCAATCCTGTCCAATTACCTGAGAAGTGATGAATTTATACGCAGGTTTGTTCTACCTCTGGTTTTGAATAAGGCTGCCTTCATCATCCATAAACAATTATCATTCCCATTTTTGGTTTCATGAAAAGGTAGCCCAAGTAGAACAAGTATTTAAATTATCTGTAGAAATAAATGGATGCTATTGTAGTGCTAATGTTCTTGTAATAATGCACGGTAATGTATCTAATGAATGGCTTGAATAAAAAAATCTGCATGGTGCTTCAACTTTCAAAATATAAAACACTGCAGCAACAGCGCTCGGTGAACTTTGACCAGGGGCAGGGATGAAGTTTCAGTTGAATATTGATGGAGCAGGATTCGATCTTTTGCACTTACGATGGTAGTTCTACTTAACCTTTTAGTGTCTTTGCTATTATTGCATATAAGAAAGAAGAGAGAAATCTGGTGTTCCACATTCTCCAGTTATTGTCTATAATCTATAAGGTTTATTTTAAAAATATAAGGGTACAGTTCTCATTCCACTAAATCCTTGGAGAACACAAAACCCAAGAAAAAAAAAATCCATGCAGAACAACCCATCTTCAGAAACTTACACGCCTTCAGAACAACTATGCAGAAGTAGAACTATAAGACTGGCTGCTTATTGTATTTTGGGAAATGCTAATTAAATTACAAAGAATTACAGTAACACGTTGGCGTAACTAAATAAATGATTCAAGGTTAGATAGACGGTCAACAATGAAACAAAAGGAGCTATAGCTATTAAGTAAGTAGGTGTTGGAAAGTACGGCAATGAATGAATATGGGTTCATTCCCTGCATCTCTACTAACTCACAACAACAAACAACAATAACAATTCAAATAAAAATTAATTAATTAATTAAATCAACAGAATATGGGAAAAATAAGATTTATACCGAACTGAAAGGTCTAGCTTAGGTAAGAAGCTGGTGTCAGCAGTAGTTATGGGAAAGCGAGATGACCCAAACTCAATTCCCCAAAAAAACTTCCATCATGTTACTTCGTATGTCATTTTTCCTCGGTATACCCAACCTGATCACTTTGGAATTTCTTTATTTTCATTTTTATGACTTGTTTATTATGTCCCAAATGATAAGGAAGATTCCGTGGAAGTCTATTAAATTAATACCAGTGTTCACCTGATATTAATCATTCTTGGGATATTATGGAGGAAGATGTCATGAGAGTCGTGGCTTAATTCTTTTAAAATGGGGTAGTAAATAATCAAGTAAATAAAATATATATTTGTCTGGTTTCAAAAAAGGGTAATTCTAGATGCATAAAAGACTATCAGTCTTGTTACTAGTCTTCTTGTTACTAGTCTGTATAAGGTGATGGTGAAGGTGTTGTCTCTAAGATTAAAAAAAGTCTTACATAAGACAGTCAAAGATTCACAATCTATTTTTATCCAAGAGAGATAAATCTTAGATGCGGTTATGGTGGCCAATGAGGCAGTAAAAGATTACAAATTAAGAAGGTTCCAGGGTGTCATCTTCAAAGTAGATTTCGCAAAAGCTTATGACTCAGTGGAGTGGGTGGGATTTCCTTGTGTATGTGATGAAGATGAAAGGCTTTGGAGATAAATGGATTAGCTAGATATTTAGCTGCTTGTCTTCAGTTACATACTCGGTTGTGATAAACGGAAGACCAAGGGGTAAGTTTGAGGCCAGCAGAGGCTTGAGACAAGGGGATCTTCTTTCTCCTTTCCTATTCACCATAGTGGCAGATGGTTTGAGCAGGTTAATGACCATTAGTCAGGAGGGGCTTCAAAGTTGGAAATTAAGGTGTTGAGGTGTCTCACCTCCAATATGCAGATGATACACTTTTCTTATTAGAAGGGGATGAAGAAAATATTTTGAATGCCCTTAACATCTTGAAATGTTTATGTGAATTCTCTAGTCTCAAAGTTAACATGGCTAAGTGTCAAATTGCAGGGGTTAATATGGACCCAAATTTACTTCTAAGTTTGGCAGGGAGTGCAAGCTGTATAGTGGGGGTTTGGCGATTGAATTATTTGGAGCTCCCTCTAGGTGGCAATCCTAGAGGGATAAGTTTTTGGGAGCCAGTTCTTGCAACCATAACGAGGTTAGAAGGTTGGAAACGAGACTTTCTATCGAAAGGGGGAAGATTGACACTGATTAGGTCGGTCCTATCAGCCATACCATCTTACTATATGTCCTTGTTCAAGGTTGCAATGAAGTGGTGAAGAATATTGAGAAAATGATGAAGTCCTTTTTTTGGGAAGGAAAGCCAGGGAAAGGAAAAATGAATCTAGTGAAGTTGGATATTGTGCATAAACCAGTTGAGAAAGGTGGTTTGGGAATTGGAAGGATTGTAGAAAGGAATATGTCGTTATGTGGGAAATGGATTTGGAGGGCACTTGAGGACCAGTCTCCTTTGTGGACAAGAGTGATTACCAGCCGGTATGGGAAGATATCACTTGCAGATTGGGAGGATCATGAAAAGAGGGCACAGAGAACGACATATAGGAGCCCATGGAAGTTTATCGCCTCATTGTTCCCAAAGGTCTCTGAGCACATTAGGCCTAGAGTTGGAAATGGACTCACATTCCACTTTTAGGAAGACACTTGGTTAGGGAAACGTCCTTTAGCAGAAATGTACCCAAACTTATACAGAATCTCCCCCACCCACAACCAAACCATTTCCTCTACCCTATCAATGGCCACACCTTCTTCTCACAATAGGTCTTGGAATCTACAAATACCCAACTCATTTTCCCATAGGATTCATGATGAAACCTACTCACTTCTGAACAATCTTGCCACCCTTGGGCTGACCAATTCTCCGGATAATTTCTTATGGATTTCTGACGGTTCTGGCCATTATACATGTAGATCTAAGTTCAATTTGATGGTAGATTCACCCAACAACCACCCTTTCCCACTAGCTTCATATATATGGAAGGTTTAGGTTCCATCTAAGGTAAGAGTCTTTGGTTGGCTATTGGCCCATGGGAGGCTTTACACCTTTGATGCATTACAAAAGAGACTCCTTAAATTTATCCATTTCTCCGCATTGGTGTTCTATGTGCCATTTAGATTGCAAAAGTATTGACCATTTATTTTTCATATGTGGATTTGTTTGAAGAATTTGGCAACGTTGGCGTGTATTTTCGAGGGAAAAAAGATCCGCTCCAGGTAGTGAGCGATGGCCTGTCTCTTTCACACACTACAGCTTCATCCAAGCAACTGAAAGAGGTCGACCTAATCGCTACATACGCAACACTATAGTTTGTTTGGCTTGAGAGGAATAATAAAATTTTCAACAATTATTCTCATGATGACCAAGTTTGAAAATCTATTACGTTGGCTGCAAGTGCATGGGTTTTTGCCTCGAAATAGAACCTAGATTTTGCACTCTCGAATTGGATTTTGGGGTGAGATAGATGCTTATTTGGTTTGGGTCAAGTTTTGATTGTGAGTATGCTTATAGCTATTTAGATTGTTTTGCTTTTCAAGTTTTGGGAGAGTTTGTCCTAAGCTTCTCCCAGGCGTTGTTGCTTTGTATATGCCACGTTTATTAATAAAACCATACTTTGTTTCTTCTCAAAAAAAAATAAAAAAATAAATAAGTGTTCACCCGTTGAATTGCAAAACATAACGGAGCCACAAAGTTTCTCATTAGTTCTACAGAAGTACAAAGGGAAACATAGATGAGAAATAACACGCATTATAATGCTGATGCTTTGAACAACATATATACATAACCTACAATACATTCTCCATTTTCATTTGGTGCATATAGATCTGTTCCTTTGCTACACACCTCATCATATATAAGGAGAACGAGACTTCATTTCATTTCATGGAGAAGAGAAGCAAAGGTGCCTGGTCATTTCTCTGATGTGAAACTCCACACTTCCATTAGTGTTGCCCATGCAGATATCGACACTATACCTAATGTCTTAACGGCTTGCTTTCTCTCTCCGTGGTATGATTTTCCTCTGGTTTCCAAGGAAGGGCTGCAGTAGAGCATGTAGTACAGTCACCAGTAAAAGTCTCTTCAACACATTCTACATCTAAAGGTCCTCCATTGGAGTCATCCATCGAACTGCAGCCGAAGATTTTACACCCTCCACAGATGCCTAATTCATTTCTCAGAGGACCAGTGCATAATTCCTGAATTTTTATTGGCAAATGGCAAGTGTTAGCAAAATTTAATGTCTAATGATTGAAAAGAAAAGTTGAGAATGAATTGTTCAAACTGCATGAACAAAAGTCAAATGTTGTTTAGTGGCGATGATAAAATATCTACGGCCTGATGAAGCCACTTCTATTATATCCGATTTTCTTTAGGTAAATTAAATAAAGTGGTGATACTCAAGGGCAATCACAATGCTGAGTACTATCCAAAGAAGTGTATGATAAAGCAGTAAGCAAGAACCATTCATTTTTTTAATTCAGAATTTGGGTTTGGACCAAGAAATACCATGCAGGAACGAAAGAAATCATTAATACCTTAAATGTGCATAAGTTATAAGAGGGCAAAAACAAAGATTCGCCAGCTTCCCACAGCAGTTTATGGAAGTCTCTCAACAGACATTGCAAGCAATATAAATGTTTCCTTTCTGAGGCAATATGTTAAGCATGGCACTATCAACTAATGGCAGCAATTACTATTTGCTGTTGTTTCCATTTAATTTACACTCTATGTGAAATTTGTGGACAAAATGAAGGCTTTATAGTTTAAATTCATGTGAGAGAACAATAAATAGTTCTAATAAGAAAAACCAACCTGTAATAAGCTTTTCAAATCATCAACCCGCATAGATCTAGATTCAGCCAATTTCTGCACTTGGTGAAGTTTCCTTGCAGCAATGAAAGATTTTCTTTCTTCTTTCCGAACCTAGTGCCCAAAGAAAAGAGGAAATTACTAATAAAAACATAAAGAGAAGGAAGCTATTTTTACGAGTATATCTGCAGAGGCAGTGTAATTTCAACATAGAAAATATCAATACCTGTCCCTCCAACTCAGCTATCCTCTGTAGGGATGCTTGCTCTATACATGACCGACGCTTGCACTCTTCTTCTAGCATGCCCATGATTTGGTACCTCAACTCTGCCATTTCTTGAGTTAAATCCTCTGCTTCCTCCTTTGATCTAAATTTCTCCTCTCTCAGTTCATCCTAGTAAGCATTGAGCATCAATGGTTGTAAGAATTGAAAATATTTGGGTTTCTGGTGAAGCTTCAGCAATTTTGGACAACCTAACATTCTTATTGGTGTAAAAGAACCCAGCTTGAATCAAGTTTCATAAAAGTAAAAAAGCAAAAAATGCATTTCTTACTCATACTTTACATTCAACTATGTGTGTTTGTTAGATTATTTTAGATTTCCCACATGATGCATGTGATACAAGGAATATGAAAAAACACATGATTGATAGCACAGCATAAGTTTGGAAACACATTACTTTAGCACTTTTCTACTAAACAATAAGTTAAGTTTTGTCCAGCGTAATTTAATTGGGTTCTACCACCAATAGGTTTAGTGGGGAGGTAGGAAGATGGATTTCTTCCCATGAGATCTTGGCTTCAAGCCTCAAGGTAGACTTTTATCTTCATTGTATGGGTGGGGTGGCACAACTTTTACCTAGGGGCAAAGGCCTTGTCTCGTGACCACATGCAGGGAGGTGAGTATGAAACATAATGGAACTATTGTCATTTAAGGTCGACCATCACTCATGTGAAACATAATGGCAGTAGTAATACATATTTCTTTCATATGCCTCAATAGAGCTTCTTCTAAACTCTTAGCTATCTCCCTCATTGTAGGTCACTAAAATATAATCCACATGGTTGCTAGAATCTTGAATAAAAACCAAATCACTATAGCACTTGGTAATTTGCATTAGGATTTAGGTGAATTGTAAAATTCACAAAAACATGGACTCATTTTTTTTTTTGAGGGAGAAACAGAAAGTAAATATATTAATGAGCAAAAACGAAGTACTTTAATAACAAGAGCACAAGTAGTGCACCCAGTCAAAAAAAACAAGAACTAAAAAGATTACATAAGCACTGCAATCCCTCAGCCAATCTGAGATGGAATAAACCCCAGCCAACCCAAGAGCCACTACCCACCTAGAAGCTAACAACTTTGAGGTCTCCCAAATTGAGGATTCTTAACAAGACTGGTTCTCAAAACTTCTGAGGTTTCTTTCACTCCAAATAGACTTAGATTGCAACAAAGAAAGTCGATCTTCCAATTTCTCACGACCTACTCGACCACTCCCCAATGTGGAACAGTGAAAAAACACATCACAGTTAGGAGGTTGTAGCTTCCCATCTGAGAAACCGAACAACTTGGACCACAGTCAGAGACTAGGATCAGATTCTTAGAAACATGATAATCTATGTAAGATGATACACTTTCTTCAGCTTAATTTCACCTACCTTCCTAAAAATACAGTATTAACATGTCATAGCTTTCGGGCACTCCAACTATTGATTTGCAATAATTAGTGCAATTGAAGGGGAGCCTTAGCACAACAGTAAGAGTTGTCGTTGTGTGACCTATTGATCACGGGTTCAAGTCATGGAAACAATCTCCTACGATGTACGGTAAAGCTGTTTACAATAGACCCAAAGTGATCTGATCCCTTCTCGAACCCCGCATTAGTGGGAGGTTTGCGCAGCGGGCTGCCCTCTTTATTAGTAACATTTGCAACCAAGACAAACTAAAATGATCAGAATCTGTTATTAAGAGGACATACATCTTCAAATTGTAAAGAGAAAAGAAAACTAAAGCATTAACATTCATTGCGCACTGCACCATACTGATCTGCAATAATTTGTGCAACTAAGATGACCAGAATATTTCATTTTCTTTTGATCAAATACAGAGACATCTTGTCAAAACATTCCAAAAGAGATCACAGTAACTCATAAGCACGACAAGATTAAGGATCATGCACTTGTTAAACATGAATCAACACATAGTCATTGGCACTCAACTTGACAAACATCCACTGGAGTAATTGTCACTCTTTCTTTGTACTTTTTCAAAAATAAATGCATGTAAAAGATGACAACCCATTATGGCCTAAAATTAGAACTGTACTATTAGTAGACATTTATAATTATACTTTTAGGTGTTTGTCCCCTTAATTCATTTTCAAAAATAAAAAACTAACTACACTTATATAACTAATAATAAGAATCCTTGGAAGCCACTCACCGTGTGGCCATCTTTCCTTTATTTCCATGTTTACCCTTCTAAAACTTTTTATAATTTTTTTAAACAAATTTTAATAATTTAAGTATTGAGAGTAAAAGCGGTATTTACATCTAGGGTAATGCTAGAGGAACACACATTGTTGACACACTTTATTGACATTGTAATTGGGAGTCATTGGATCGCCTCGAATCACATAATCACGCCTTGAATCACGTGTTGATTACGTGATTCAAGGAGATCCAACAACTCTCAACTACAATGTCAACAATGTGTGTTTCTTAAGCATTTTCCTTGCATCTATTACCAATCTAAACATGTGTAAATTTTGGAAAATTAGAAACTGTCAGACAGTAATCTCCAAGCAGTGGCAACAATTATCCAAGTAACCATTGCCACCAATTACCAAGTCTTAACTATCATGCCGATTCCCCTTTTTCAATTTCAAGTTCTCTAGCATTTTCATCCATAGTTTTAGATATCAATTCATTTTAAGAAAGATCATGCAGAGGAGGAAGTAAGAGAAAGTTCTCCATATTCACTTTTCTTTGGTCTAAAATCTAATGTGGATGACATCTCTCCACCTCTTCTCAGTTACTTTTTCCACACTCTTTTCTTCTATTTCTTTTTTTCTCTACCTTCATTACACTATTTTATTTTTTAAGATTTTGGTTTTCAAATTTCTCATAGTTTCACTTAGGTTTTGGTATAAGATAGCTACAAATCGAGAACAATGAAATCCATTGATGTCTATGATTATCTAAAGGTTTTTATGCTTAATTATGAGGAAACGAAGATTCCAAGGTTAACAGATAGCTAGATCAAAATCCGAATATGTTCTGTCAGATGCCAAGGAATTTCAAGGTTTGTAGGCTTAATTAAATTTTTTTGGTTTAGTTTTTAGTGTAGAATATTTTGTTGTTTTCACCAAGGTAATTAAAGGCGCAAAGCGCACTTGTGCCGATGATGGGCTCTAGCGCAAGGAGAGGCGCATGCATGAAAAAAGTGAGGCGTAAAATTCTTAAAAGACTTAATTATATATTCATTTTAGATAAAAGAATTAAAAAAAGATAAAAATCAATAAAAGTTTTAAATTTTATCAACCATACATCATAATGTTCATACTTCAGAATAGCATTAATGTTTCTATTTCATAGGTGTTACTAATACTATGTACATTTCTTTTGATATTTAAAACTTATTTTAAAAAGAACAAGTAGCAACTGTAAGTAACACCTTTGTAACAACATCTTATTGTTGTTATAAAAGTGGAACACAAGTTTCCTTTAATGTTTTATTCTATATTGTGTACTATGTATATTTATTAAAAGAAGAGAGAAAGAAAATATATAATACAATTTATTTCATGATTAAATAGTTTTTTTTTTCTTTTGTTTGTTTGTTTGTTTGTTGTTTTCTTTTTTTTAATGAGCAGCAATAATGTGAGGTGCACTAAGGTGCAGCGAGGTGCATTAAGGCACACGCTTGAGTAAATCCACCTTGTTTGTCAAATATTGAGGTGCCACATGTGCGCCCTGTCTCGAGGCACGCCTAAGGTGTACGCCTTGATAACACTTTCCCTGTCTAATTTTTAATCATTGCTTTATGACAACTGATTATTTTTAAATATTTCCCTTTTAAGTTAAATTCATAGTATTGGTTAATTTCTGTATTTTGGATTTCATTTTTTCAGATTTCTTAGTATTTGATGTAGGTTTTCATGATGGTCTAAGTAGCTACAAATGGAGATATTATGAAGTTCACTGATTTTTATGATTATCTGGATGTTTGGAGGATTTTAAGGTTCACATGTATCTAGATCGAGATCTGAATACATTGTGCAAGACACTAAAGATTTTCATGGTTTTTAGGTTTAATTATTATTTTTATTTTTTTTGCTTTAGTTTTTAGTGTTGAATACTTTGATTGTTTTTATTTTATTTTTTTATTTTTAATTTCTTCGAACAACCTATCAATTTTTTAATCATTACTCTATGTGAATCTATCATTTAGTGCCTAGTATTTTTATTTTTTTAGTATTTCAAACAAAATGTTATTTTAATTTAAATGTTTTAAAAATCAGACTAGTCATGCAGTAGTACATTTTAAAAATGTTTTATTGGCATGACAACCATTTTTCAATCACAAGGAACCATCAGACTAGTCATGCAGGCAAGTACTCGATGTATCCCAGAATGTTTGTGATAAGCCGTAGGTACGATTACTTATGCGAGGCGAAATACAGGAAAGAAGACGGAGGAATCAAGAGATGTGGGAGCTTAAGTGGAATGAGCATGTGCTGTTTTTTCAGTGTATTGGTGTGAAAGTGGGGTGATTTTTGCATCAGGTGTAAAAGGGTATAAATAGAGATTTAGTGAGGGAGTGAGGACATTCTTTTGGTGAAGTTCATTTGTACATGTGGAGAGTGGCAGACCTCTCGAACTTGTCTGTAATATTAGGGCTGAAACATTGCTCTTCTTTCGGTAATAAAATTCGTTTGATTCTTTGAATTGTTGCTTAATAAAACTAGATCTAACAAATTGGTATCAGAGCAAGACCATGGAAATGGCGGGGAAAAAAAAAAAAAGAATCAAGATTGGAACCGATGGAGGAGAGAAATGATTCGATACGAGAGGATTGGCGGAGAGAGTTCGATCCGTTCAATGAGGGTTTAGATAAGATTCATGTTTTGAAGAAAAACATTGAGGCGATCATGCACAAACTCGATCAGTTGATTCAACCGCAGATCGACCCTGGTTCTGCTCATGCTTCGAGGATGAAAGATTTAAACCCACGAAGAGTGACTGATCCCTGTCCTGATCAGACTACTCATCGTTATGATGATCGTGTTCGTAAATTGGATCTTCCAACGTTTGATGGAGAAAACCCCGAAGGATGGTTGTTCCGTGCGGAACGATATTTCACGGTGAAAAAGATGACGGATGGGGAGAAATTAGAAGCAGCTGCTGTTTGTATGGAAGGCGAGGCGTTAGCTTGGATGCAATGGGAGGAAGGTCGATGCACGATCCAACATTGGACAAAATTTTGTGATATGTTGCTCGATCGTTTTCAATCAGCACAAGAAGGCAACCTTTATGAACAGTTCTTGGCTATTCGTCAAGATGGTACGGTGAGAGATTTTTGGGGTCGATTTGAAGAGCTCGCGGCACCGTTGACAGGTGTGAGTGATCCAGTGCTTGAGAGCAGTTTTATCAATGGATTGAAATCAAAAATTAGGGCAGAAGTCCGTTTACTCAAACCTAAGGGTTTATCACAGATTATGGACACTGCTCAACGAATTGAAGATAAGAATCATATTCTTTTTCCCCCATCTTCCTCTCGATCATTTTTTCTGGGCAAAGGATCTTTTCACGGCGTTGATTCCGTCAACCCTGGTTCTTCTCGCAGTCTTTCTTCGTCAGCAATCCCTAACCATTCTCGCTCTTCTTCGTCGTCTCAACGCACAATAGTGCTTCCTTCTACAGTGGAAAAGAGTGGTCGTGGTTAGCAGGTGGGTTCTCAATATTTGCGTTTGACAGAAACGAAGATGCAACAACGACGAGAACGTGGCCTTTGTTTTCGTTGCGACGAGAAGTTTACTCTGGGTCATCACTACAAGAGGAAGGAGTTACAGGTGTTGGTTGGTGATGATTTTGCCGTTGATGATGTTGAAGAAGGGTTACAGGTGCAACCAAAATTCGAACATGGTGTGGGGGTGACCTTGAATTCAGTGGTTGGCTTGACAACTCCAAGAACTATGAAGCTTAAAGGCTCTATTTGCCAACATGAGGTAGTCGTATTGATCGACAGTGGTTCCACTCATAATTTTATTTCAGAAACACTGTGCAAAAATTGGGGCTGCCATTGACAAAAACCACGAGTTATGGTGTAGTGATGGGTACTGGTATTTCGGTGAAGGGCGAGGGCATATGTAGGGGGTTCCAACTCTCTCTTTCAACAGTAGAAATAGTTGAGGATTTTCTACCATTGGCGTTGGGCAGTGCTGACATTATCCTGGGCATGCAATGGTTGTCGACTTTAGGCACCACTAACATCAATTGGACCACCCTTACCATGCGGTTTACTGTGGGAGAAACACAGGTCACTTTGCAAGGTGATCCAAGTTTGAGTCGCACGCAGATTTCATTGAAGGCGATGATGCAAGCAATTCAACATGAAGGTGAGGGCGTATTGCTGGAATTGAATACTGTGGCGTTGTCATCGCTATCAGATCAAGTTGAAATTTCAAAGGATGTACAGAGTTTGTTGCACAATTTTGAGGACATCTTTCACCTACCGGACTGTCTTCCCCCGGCTCGTTCACGAGACCATGCTATTGTCTTGAAGGCGGGTACCTCTCCTATTAGTGTACGCCCATATCGATATGCACAGTCACAAAAGGATGAGATAGAACATTTAGTTCATGAGATGTTGGCAACTAGAATCATACAACCAAGCACTAGTCCATTTTCCAGCCCGATTTTATTGGTTTAGAAAAAGGATGGGAGTTGACGCTTTTGTGTGGATTATAGGGCGTTGAATAAGGAAACTGTTGCCGACAAGTTTCCCATACCAGTGATTGATGAACTTTTAGATGAACTCTATGGGGCGACGGTGTTTACGAAGCTAGATTTGAAGTTCGATTATCATCAAATTAGAGTCCAGCCTGGAGATGTTCCAAAGACAGCCTTCTGGACGCATCATGGCCATTATGAATTTTTAGTTATGCCTTTTGGTTTGACTAACGCACCAGCTACTTTCCAAGCTTTGATGAATGATGTGTTTCGGGATTATCTTCGAAAGTTTGTGTTGGTATTTTTTTATGATATTTTAGTTTACAGTGCTTCTTTGGACAGCCATTTGGACCATTTGCAGAAGGTGTTTGAGGTGTTGCGACACCGTCACTTGTTTGTTAACAAGAAGAAATGTGCTTTTGGGCAGCCATTCGTGGAGTATTTGGGTCATATCGTGTCATCGCATAGGGTAGTGGCTGATTCTTCTAAGATTGATGCTATGTTATGCTGGCCGCAACTGTGGAATCTTCGTGAGTTGCGTGGATTTTTGGGTTTGACGGGGTATTATAGAAAGTTTGTCAAGGGTTATGGTTATCTTGCTTGGCCGTTGACGGAGCAACTTAAGGGAGATTGTTTAAATCAACTATGGTTTCTATTCCGGTGTTGGCCCTTCCCGACTTTACTAAACCATTCGTTATTGAAACGGATGCTTCCGGGTATGGGTTAAGGGTAGTTTTAATGCAGAATAGCCAGCCAATTGCTTACTTTAGTCAGGTTCTTTCGACTCGGGAGCACCTGAAATCGGTCTATGAGAGGGAGCATATGGCGAACGTTTTGTCTATTCAAAGATGGAGACCGTACGCCGATTTATTGTGCGCACAGATCAGAAGAGTTTAAAATTTCGACTTTAGCAGCGGATGGTTAGTGATGAGCATCAACGATGGTTAACAAAATTGTTGGGTTATGATTTTGAAATCCAATATCGTCCGAAATTGGAAAATAAGGCTGCAGACTCTCTTTCTAGCATTGAATCCTCAATGTCTCTCTCGGTTCTTAGTTTGCCATTTGTACTGAATTGGGCTGAATTACATCAGCACTTGTCTAATGATGATCATTTGACTCAGCTGCGTGTACAGGTTCAACAAAATTCTGCAGCTTTTCCAGGTTACTCGGTGGACAATGACCTTTTACGTTTTCGGGGTCGTCTCGTTTTGCCACGCAATTATGTTTTCATTCCTACTCTTATTCGTGAATTTCATGCGACAACAGTGGGTGGTCATTCCGGTGAATTTAAGACTTATAAAAGCATAGTTGTTGAGAGGTATTGGCCAGGCATGTGCAAGGTTGTGCGTGATTTTGTTGCTCAGTGAGAGATTTTTCAACGAAATAAAACATTGGCATTGTCTCCTGCAGGTTTGTTGCAGCCTCTTCCATTGCCGCAGCAAGTTTGGGATGACGTTACCATGGATTTCATTGAGGGTCTTCCTCGTTTCGATAGGTTTGACTCTATTTTTGTTGTGGTGGATCGCCTATCCAAATATTCTCATTTCATTGCTCTTCGCCACCCATTTACTGCCCAATCTGTTGCAGCTGTGTTTGCTAAAGAGGTGGTGAGATTACATGTGGTTTATAATTTCATATCACGACCGGGTTTTTCTCAGCCTTTTTTGGACTGAATTGTTTCGTCTGCAAGGGACGAGTCTTAAGCGTAGGGTAAACCACATACCTTCCCCAAACGGATGGCCAAACGAAAGTTGTAAATAGATGTTTAGAGGTTCATTTGCGATGCCTTGCGTCCGCAGACCAAAACTGTGGTATAGGTGGTTGCATTAGGCGGAATTTTGATATAACACATCTTTTCACTCGTCCACGTGTATGACCCCCTTCTTGGCTCTTTATGGGCGTCCTCCACCACCTCTTATTCGTTATGGTTCAGATTCCACGGTTGTTCCTGCGGTTGATCAACAGTTAGTTGATCGTGACCAGTTGTTGGATGTTCTTACGGCCAATTTGGGTCGTGCTCAACAAGCTATGAAAGCTTATGCTGATAGCAAACGGCGGGATGTTCAATTACTGGTAGGAGAGTTTGTTTTCTTAAACTCCGCCCTTATCGTCAATGTTCATTGGCTAATTGTCGGAATCAGAAATTGGCTCCCCGTTTTTATGGTCCTTTCGAGGTGTTGACAAAAATTGGTGCAGTGGTGTATTGCCTTCGTTTACCAACTGATTCTTCTTTGCATCCTGTGCTTCATGTTTCACGGTTACGTCGTGCTATTGGAACTATGCAATCTTTGCAGTCCTTACCCCCACACCTGCGCGATGATTTGGAGTTACAAGTAATTCCTGAGGCTATTTTGAGTGTTTGGCCTCAAGTTTCATCTTCTACTGCAGCAGGTCCTGATGTTTTAATACGTTGGTAGGGCCTTCCTGATTCCGAGGCCACTTGGGAGTAGTTTGATGCAATTCGTCTTCAATTTCCAGATTTCAACCTTGAGGACAAGGTCAAACTTTGGGCGGGGGGTATTGACAAGCCGCAGGTACGATTTACTTATGCGAGGCGAAATACAAAAAAGAAGACGGAGGAATCAAGGACTAAAAATTAGCCGAATTTCGGCGAAATTAGCCGAATTTTTTCCGTTTTTTTACCATCGAAGCGAAAAGTGGGATGTAAAATAAAAAATGCAAAAATTCGCTAAATAATTCGATAAACTTCGACAACTTCGACGAAATTCGATAAACTTCGACAAAAGTTTAGTTTTTCAATAAAAAAAATGCAAAAATTCGAGCAAAAATTCGATAAAATTCGTCAAAATTTGATGAAATTAGACAGAGAAGTAAAAAAGATGTTACTTCATCAATAAAAAACAAAAAAACACTAATAATTATGTATTATTTTCAACTTCATCAACCAACATAGCAATATAAATTTTAAAAAATAATTTAACAAGTTAACAAATTATGTAGTTTATGGGATATGCTTTACCAAAAAAAAAAAAAAAAGAAGCAAAATAAATAAATAGTTAAAGTCGAAATAAGATAAAAACTTAAAAATAAATTAAAAGATTTTCTAAAGTCATCTTTTTTTAGTTAACTCTTATGAAACAAGATTAATAAACAACACATTCAAATAATAAACTAATAAATTAAGCATGATAGAATTCAAACTAGTAAAGTATATGGTCGAGAAGCAAGCCACCACAAAATTAAATATCAAAATAAAGAAAACAAATTAAGACCAAAAGCCGTCATTCAAATTCATCAACTCACTTAACAAGATTGATTTTGTTAGGTCGCTTATTGATATTTTTATGTATTAAAAGTGTCTATTTATATTAGTTTTTAGCTTATACTACAATAAATTTAGATATTTAAGCATATATGCAAAAATTCTCTAAACTTCTCTAATTTAGCAAATTTTTACAAAAATTCTCCATGTCGAATTAAACTTCTCCGAATTAATTCTGATTTTTGAAGGTCGAAGTTTAGGGCGAAATCGAAGTTTCGTACCTTGGGAGGAATCAAGAGATGTGGGAGTTTAAGTGGAATGAGCATGCGCTGTTTTTTCAGTGTAATAGTGTGAAAGTGGGATGATTTTTGTATCAGGTGTAAAAGGGTATAAATAGAGATTTAGTGAGGGAGTGAGGACATTCTTTTGGTGAAGTTCATTTGTAAATGTGGAGAGTGGCAGGCCTCTCGAACTTCTCTGTAATATTAGGGCTGAAACATTGCTCTTCTTACTGTAATAAAATTCGTTTGATTCTTTGAATTGTTGCTTAATAAAACTAGATCTAACAGTCTGCCCATATTAGCGAATATTATCTACTTATTTAAGAAGTATTAAGCACAATTTACATTTGATTGAGATACAACACATTATCAAGTAAAAAATACACTAGAAATTACATCATTCTTGCAAGCAAATTTAGTTGTAAACCAGAAAAAATGTTTAGGTTATTTTAATTTCAAAAATATTCTAGCCAACCAAAACTTATATATACTTTAGGACAAGGTGTGATGTGTAGCGCGTTTTAGTCAACGCAATCTACCGCATGAGATAGATAGCATTATGTGTCAATCACATTTGACAGCATGCCATACCCCATATGTGCCTAAAAAGCAAAAAATTGTCTAGCAATTAGCAACTTATAAGCATAATTTAGAATAATGCATCAACCATGCGAGGAGACTATTTTCTGTTAATTTATTTTGCGTAGATCATGTTATAACATACTAAACCCACACAGTTTACCTAGTGATTATTTATGTGTGTGGCACTTCATATTATGTCATAGATTGTCACATTTTTTATTCTTTTCATTTGAAATATCATACATAACCCGCATTTCATGAAATCATTAATGCACTTGCTACTAACCATTTCTGTTTTTTTATTTATTTATTTATATATATAGTATACATACCTTGAGTTGCTTGACAAGAAGTTTGTATTCACAGATCTGATTCAACATCTTCTCCATTTCATCCTTCAAATTTTCATTTGATGCTGCAACTGTTGGTTCTGGAATAGGTTGGACCAAAACTTCTTCACAAGCACTTCAGAAACAGAATAACTATTAGTAAGAAAGTAGAGATGGAAATCCAGTAAGCAGATAGAAATATCGATACTCTCACATCAACGGTTAGAAAGAGGATGAAATGTTGTAGCATTTTTTATCCTAAAAGGCAACAAAAAACTGAGCTATAATAACACTGACAAGGGATTACCCATGAAATTATGCAGCCAATTGTGAATCATGCAAAAAGGGAGAAGAAGAGAAAAAAGAATGCCAAGGTTTCCATTGAATGAAAGAATGAATATAAAAAAGAGAATTAAGAAAGCAAAAAAGGAAAAAAATTACTAAACTATCCTTTTTGTAAGATCCAATGCAATAGTTACATAATGACTAATATATCAACATGGAAGCTGGTAAATCAAGTATTGCCAGCACAACAATATCCTACTCGGTAAATCAAGTTTTGATAAGCACAGAGAACCAAATGTATGCAATCTATGCTTTATCCACTAACTACACACAACAAACTTACTTTACATCTTATCATAGCAGTGCATATCATACATTTACTTTTTTTCTTTTTGATACTTCACAGGTCTATCAGAGCAGAAGTCACAAGCTATAGAGGAAAGAGCCAAACAAAAATAGAATACAAAACCTTTCCACCATCTAAGGTAAACAAAAAGATACATCTTCATAGCACCAAATCAATCAACAAGACCTTTGTGATTCCTAATCAACAAAAGTGAAACACATGCATATGTATTTAGATACAAATCACTTGTACTGCTGAAGCCTGCAAGAAGAAACCTAAAGCCATCTTATACTATGCGAGGTTCCTTTGAGTAAAACAAAAAAGTCAATGAAATTTCATTTTCCTTTCATTTGTATTTATCAAAGTTTGTAGTAAAGATATTTCAAATAAATGTATACATTAATAAAGAAATTCACATTGTAGTTAATGAAATTTGCAAATCTATAAACCTAGGTAAATAGCATCAAAGAATTCATAAGACAGCAACAGCAATGATGAATTGCACGTGTGAATTATTATGCATACTGCAACATTAAGTTTCCATAGGATAAAATACAAAATCTCTATATAATTTCTTCTTTGGATAAAAATAGAAATATGGGTATCAACCAAAGATCCCGATAACTGCTTTCTATAAGCTATTTCTCAATCTCATTTGTAGGACAATTGAAATTTACAGCTGTTTTAGAAGTTCTAGTAAAATTTAATCTTTGAAAAAGGTGGTGGAAACACACACGAAAATGATTAGTTAATATGAATTATTTGTAGCAGTGAAAGACTAGTCTTTAAATCATGGTTTTGATTCTTTTGAATATAGATTGATCTATTTTGACAATGATCAACATAATGCCATAATCAAAGTCAAGCATCAAGTGTAATACGATCAACATACCAACATCAACATGACAACGCAAGGATGTTGACATAACATTTAAACCATGTCTTAACTAGCAGATATCTAGTCAGTGTTATCAAGGCGTGCACTTTTGTGCGCCTCAGGCGTGCTTTGAGGTGAGGCGCACCTATTGCTCAATACTTGACAGTTGATAGGCAAGGTGCCTTAACTCAAGCGTGCACCTTAGTGTGTGCCTCAGGCGTGCGCCTCGATGCGCTTCACTTTCCTGCTCCTCATTTAAAAATATATATATATTTAATTAGGAAATAAGTATTGTATTATATACTTATTCTTTGCATAAATGTACATGATAAACAATATAGAACATAAAACATTAAAGGAAACTTGTGTTTTGGTTTTATAACAACAATAAGATGTTGTTACAAAGACGTTACAATTGCTACTTGTTGTTCCTTGCTTTTGTGTCTTTTTATTCAATTAAATTTTAAATATCAAAAGAAATAAACACAATACTAAGAACAACTATGAAATAGAAACATTAGTGCTATTATGAACATTATGATGTATGATAAAAAAATTTATTGATTTTTGTCTATTTTGAAATCTTTTATCAAAAATAATATATAATTAAGTTTTTTAAGAATTTTGCGCCTCACTTTACTCAAGCGTGTGCCTCGCCTTGCGCCTTGCACCTTGCACCTCAGGATAGGGCCTCGAGTGCGCCTTGCACTTGTAATTACTTTGCATCTAGTATTAAAGTGCTTTCCATAACAGTGACTTTGTGTCCATGCCATCAGCTGCATTGGTTCAATGGGTACTCAAGTTGCGAAATCTAACCTTATGAGGAAGAGGTTGCGAGTTCGAACTTGGGGGAGGCCCCTGGACTGTGCAGTGTTCTGCATAGGGAAAGGACAAAGGTCGTTGGGTGCGTGCAGTGTTCTGTGGACCCCAATGAAGACAATACTGTGGATATATAATGGCTGGCGTTCGCCACACGGCTGAGGTCGTGGTGGTGCGCCCGCGCTCGCGGGAGGTTCCTTATATTGGAACCTCCATATTGACAGGAACATCCCTAATTGAGCCCTACCAGAGATGATGCCCTTATTGAGTGTTTGGAAAGTGTGGTTCTATATGAAAACAAGGATAAGGTCATAAGGGTTGGGGATTCCTCTGGTTCCTTCTCTTCTAAATCCTTCTTTAATGCACTTTTTTCCTCAGATCATACCTCTACATTGTTCACATAGGCTGGTTTTATTTGGAAAGCACATGTTCCAATTAAAATAAAGATCCTGGGTTGGCTAGCTTCATTGAATAAGCTTAATTGTGCAGACATCTTGCAGAGAAAGTACCATTCGATGTGCTTATCTCCAAGTTGGCGTTGCCTTTGTAGGAATGGAGCGGAGTCGATTGATCATATCATCTCTGAGTGTTCCTTTGCAAGGAGAGTGTGGGAAAGATGAAAAGATCAGTTGCTTCCATGCTCCAAACCCAGAAAATCCTTTTTCCTTTGGGGATACTTCTCAGTGCAAGAGGAAGCTTAGGAACTACTAGCGTGTCTTTTGTAGGCAACCTTTTGGTGCTTATGGTCTGAGAGGAATTGTAGGATATTTAAGAATGAATGTAATGACAAAGTTAGAGTTTGGGATAAGGCTCTTTTTTGTTTTTCTTGTTGGGTTAGCAATTCTAAGCTGTCTGTTGGGTATAAACTAGGGGGATGGGTTAACCAGTGGCAAGCTATTTTGGAATCTTTGTAAAACCATATTGGGACAGCTCATCCCTTTAGACCTTTTGTTTGTACATGTCTTTTACATTTATATTATAATATATATATCCATGTTTCTGGTAAAAAAAAAAGTGATTTCAATAATAGACATTTTGGGGAAAGAAAGGTCAAACAACGACCAAATGTCACTTTCACTAACACATCATGCATGTTATACAGTACAAATATGAGTAACCTACATCAAGAATAGAATCCCTTTCTTCAATTTTTCTTTTTTTTTTTTTTTTGGAAAAAAAAAAAAGAATCGGTGCGTACTATCAATAACTTTCTACCTAGAAAACACACAATCAAAGTCCATGAAAGCACAAAAAGATAAGAACACATTACTGAGCCTTTATCCCCTAAAGTATATCTAATCCAACACTTTGGGTTCCCTTCTTTCACATTAGTAGTAAAACTTGGCTACCTAGTTACCGTAGGCTCTAGATTCTACCTTTTTAAATTGAATATTTGTATTTTCTCTCCCTGCTATATATGTCACACCTGGGTTGCGCAAGCGCCCCATACCCAGTGTGATGAGCACCCCCTCAGGGCATACTCCAGTCATAGCACCAGATAATATTGTCCCATCTGGGTTGCGCAAGTGCCCCATACCCAGATCATTTGTCCACACTATTCATTCATGAATAGGTCAGGGCCTCCACCGGATTCGAACCTCAGACCTCATATAGGTGTTAAATTACATGTGTTATGATCAATTAGGTGTTAAATTAATCTAATACATTCACGTGCTAATTAAATGAAGAATTTAAGGCATGTAAGAAATGACAAGTGTCTAGTGTAACTAAAGGCACGTCATTTTGGCTGGCAAGAAGAAATGTTGGCACGTTTTGTGTTGCTGGCACTGTGAAATTGCCATACGTTAGACACGTATGAGCTTGTTGGCAAGCTAAATTACACGTTTTGACAAGTTAATTGAGCAATTTCAGCTCATTCTTGACTTGCTGGATTGAAAAACTTGTAGAGAAAGGAAGAGGAAGAAGAATGGAGAAGAGCAACTAGGAGCTCCAAAAATCCAAGGTGAGTTTGGGTTATTTTGAGCTAGAAGTTGCATATTTGATTTCCCCCAAATCCTCTAACTTTCCAACACAAGTATTCAACTTGTACCCATCACCAAACTCACAATTTCACAAATTCAATACTCAAATCTCTGCAATGTAACATGGCAACACATCATACATGAATTCATTCAATTTCTTATCAAATTAATCATGTAATCACTAATTACTCATTGATTCATCAAATTAATCTCAATACATTAAGAAGCATCTTACAAATTTATTCCCAATTCTGTAAATTCCCAGCACATGAACCAGATTTGTGCTCATCACCAAACTCAAAATTGCCCCAATTCTATATCTCAAATTCTGAAATTCACCATTACAAATTACTCAAGGTCAGTTTTCCAGCAATTAAACACAATAAACAATCCAAATCAGTCACTGAAAAATCAGTGTTTTACATATCAAAACACTCACCAATGGATAAGAATTCAACCCACCATGATTTGAGCTTCCAATTCACTCAAATCTAATCCATAGCATCCATTCACCAGCCTCAATTAAATCACTGAAAATGGGTTCCAAACCCTTACCCATCAAGGTCTGAAATTCCCATTTCAGCCATGGAAATTCAAGGAAATGGACATCAATTACTTACCAATTATCCAGCAAGCATTCTCCCAAGGTATAATCCACCAATTTTATCAAAATCCAGCACCACAACCTCATTCTCCAGGTTCAGTTCTAACCATAGGAAATCATTTGCATGTTATATATGTGATACAAGATGAAGAAAGGAACTCAAATATGAAACTTCTAGCTCAAAATAACTCAAACTCACCTTGAATTTTTGGAGCTCCTAGTTGCTCTTCTCCATTCTTCTTCCTCTTCCTTTCTCTACAAGTTTTTCAATCCAGCAAGTCAAGAATGAGCTGAAATTGCTCAATTAACTTGTCAAATCGTGTAATTTAGCTTGCCAACAAGCTCATACGTGTCTAACATATGGCAATTTCACAGTGCCAGCAACACAAAACGTGCCAACATTTCTTCTTGCCAGCCAAAATGACGTGCCTTTAGTTACACTAGACACTTGTCATTTCTTACATGCCTTAAATTCTTCATTTAATTAGCACGTGAATGTATTAGATTAATTTAACACCTAATTGACCATAACACATGTAATTTAACACCTAATTGATCATAACACATGATTATTTCATGTATTTATACACTAATACATATCAAACACACAAATTTATTAAAATACCTCGTACACACAGTATACGTGTATTATACACATCAACTACGTGCACAAGAGCTCGTATTGGGCAGTCCACGTCATCATGACGTCAGGTGCGGAAAGTGGGTCGTTACAATATATACAGCTATGTGATATGAATAATGAAGAAAAATCCCCACCCATTCCTGATATTGCCTTTTCATAAGAGACTTGATTCATTTCACTGTTCACGATACAATGCCAAGCCCTCCAACCTTATCTTTTGTTCTTTTGTGTGTCTCCAAACCACCACCTGTACCTATGTTGACATTAGGCCCTGCCTGCTTTCCACGTTTCCAGTTCATGAAACTGACCATTGTATGATTTATATATTTTAAAATGTGGATAAACATGATAAGAAAACAGTCAGATGGACCTTCCCAAAGTGTGGATGAAATGTAACATGACAATATAGTTAACTATATTGATCTTAACTATATTATTCTTTCCTAAGCTTATTACCTAGCATAAGAGTGACTTTTGCATTTGTTTTAACCTCCAAAAATTTATGAAGTGAATAGCTATAAAAATAGATGTATAAATGCATTTAATAATCAAATAAAGGCACAAAAATGAAGCAAGTAAATGAATAGTTACATTATATATACACAACATGCTTACATACATATTTATAAGGTTTTGTCCTGTTGTGAATTGTAGACTATATTGAAGTAAGGGCATCTGAATATCTGGAGCTCATTACTTTAATTGAGACAATGAAAAATCATATAGGTCGTTTTAATTTCAATTGTACCAAATCATAAATTGAAAGTTTTAAGAATAAATTACATTTTTATAATACATAAAACACAATGTTTTCAAGGCGCCAAGACGATGTCTAGGCGATTTGCCCTGTCTAGGCGAGGCGTAGCCTAGACGTGGCCTAGGCAATAAAAAAAATTATTTATAGGTCCTTTGATAATTAATTAATTATTTACAGGTCCCTAGACAGTTCATATACAAAATCATATATATCTAAGTATATTCTATAATGAATGTTAGACTTTCATAACATGATCAAAAACATTTCATATTAATTAAAATCATGTCCACAAATTGTTAGGCAGCAAATATCTGTCGCCAAAGGTTCACTGACGGTCGTCGAAGATTTCGACAGCATTTCTTGGTCGGAGCAAATGGAAAGAATGAGCTTAGGAAGAGAAAGGTTTGAGAGTTTACGGTAGAAAAGGGGGGGTTTCTGTTTTTAAAGCTTTTTTTTTAATTTTAGAGACCCCCCAAAACTTTTTAAATATTTGCACAAACCCCCACCACCTGCCTAGCACTGCGCCTAGGCGTTTCCTCCCTAAAAAAAAGACCAATTTACCTACAATTCATAAGTATGGAATATTATAGAGGTTCAGGAATTCGATTCGATTCGTCTTGGGGTTATCAAATCGCACAATTCACCGATTTGGATCACGATTCTGACAACTACGTTAAAACATGCTTTGTAGTTAAATTCTCCAACCATATCCACAAGCTCCTTTTTGTATAGGAAAAAAACCAAAGAAAAGGAAAAGAACTTACCTTTTATGAACATACTTGAGAAACTAGGAACTTTGTAGACATTAAGAAACCAAAAGGTTTGAAAACTTGCTCCAAAGCTTCAAAAATTGTTTTAGAAATGGTTAAGTAACTAATCTCAAACTTTATATGTGTTCAGAGAATATTCAAAACCAAAAAAAAAATTAGAAATTGGGTTTTATGGTAACCAAGAGTGATCTTTATGATGTGATGCAATGCCATTTGAATATTTTGACTTCATTCAAGTCATATTATTGAACATGATTCGATACTCAATGCAAATGAATATGATTTTTCGCATTTATGAACAAAAGTATTTGAATCCATGAATCAAATCATGAGTGGGTATGAATTCAAAAAATAGAACCACAATCATTTAATGACCATATATGTACATATTCATAAAAAACCATAAACATTGACATGAAAGATATGCATCAATGAAACAGTTTTTAACGAGGACAATGACACGTGCATTAGTGTCTAATAAAGTATAAAGTGTACAAGACAACAACTGCAACTTGAGCAACACAAGACACTGACCAGGTGTACATAGCTAAGCTCTGTTATGTCAAAAGAACATTTTTGTACACCACTTTTTTGCTTTTGGGCCTAGAACATTGCTAACACCATAACTCGATAAAGCCTTGGATCCTCAAAAAATGGTTGAATTTAACAACTCTTACAATCAGTGCATGAAGGATGGATCAATATCGAATTTTAAAAAAGAAAAGTTTTTAAATTCAAACAACAATATGAACTAAAAGATGGAGAAAAGTACCGAGATTCTTTTGATGTGGGAAGCTTGAATTCTGGCTTAATACAAGGTTGGATGTCATATTGCGATTCATCCTCGTTTTCCAGCAACAACCCAAGGTCCTTATTCTCAAGAATCTCTAGTTTCTCCTTCAATTTTTTGTTTTCCTGTTCCAAGCATTCAATCATCTTCTGCGAATCCAGCAATTGTATTTTCCAATCTTCCATCCACTCATCCATCATTATCGCATTTTCTACATTCCTTTCTCCCTGGAATTTCTTAGTTTCAAGGGACTTCTGTTCCAAGGATAGCAGATCAAGCCTTATGCTCTCTATCTCACATTGAGATTCCATTGCAATTGACGAAAGTGCTTCCTCCATCTTCTCCATGCACAAAGTTGAATTTTGTAATTCCATTTCCTTGCTCTCCAATTCACGCATCAAGAAGAAACGGTCAAGATTTGATTTTACCACTTCCACATTCAACTGGCTTACCTTCTCTTGTAATTTTCCAACTTCAGCTAGCTTCAGCTCTAGGCTGTGTACATGCTCACCCAAACAGTTTGCCTCAATGTTCCTCAGGTTTAGTTGATCCTGCAAATATCCTAGGGAAAAATTAAATTATGATTAATCCTGGGTGCATATGATCCATAATGAAGATGTATATCAAATGTGGGAACCACAAGTCAGGGAAGTATCATAGGACACCAAACAACCCTATTTTTTCCATTCTGCTTACATGTTAGTAAGAGTGCGCATGAACCACATTTAAAGGGGCTCCATCTGTAAAATATCTTAGCAGAGGTTCTTTTGTTTCCCAACTGTTCTTTTTGAGTTCATGGGATGAAAATAGCATAAGGCTAAGAATCAAGAACTAGAACAAACAAAAGGGAAATAAAAGACAACAATAGCACTATAAAAATATTTGCTAAGCATTATTCTCTAAACATGCTCAAACCAAATTTACCAGAATTTCATTTTGTTTGGTTCATTTACAACCCTAGTAATATTAGGGGAAATCCTTAGCTTGTGATTTTGACCAAATATACCAGTATCTGATACAAAAACTCAAACCAAACACATCTTCAAGGATCTCACTTCATCAAAATCCTCACAATTACACAGGTTCCCCCTCAAGTTTCCCCAATTTTTACTTCTGACTCTCTATTTTGATAGGCTGGGGTGTTCAAAGAGGCAGCCTCCATTTGTTATGCACCACTGTGTTGTATTTTGACTGTTTGATAACCTTGTATACAAGGTAATGGTGCAGCAACGAGAGGTAATTTAATTTTTTACTTCAGTAATCAGTAGTTCTCAAATTGCAGCCTAACTTATTTATATTCATATATGACTTCTAAATCAATTAAGAAACTTAAACAAATCAAAATTGTATCTAAATGGTTACAACTCAAAAATAAATAAAAAACTCAAATAAATAAATAAATAAAATAATATAAAAATCCTAATCAATATTGAATTTGCATATGTTGACTATACATACGAGCAAATGGAGTGATATCTCTTGCATCACCCGGTAAATTTTGGGTAAAATTCCTAATACATTATGGATTTGTTATTATCACTAATGAATGAGTCATTAGGCATATGCATGCAGAAATTCCATGATCTGTATAATGAAACTAGGAGATAGTGTAACAGCCACCAGAGAAGCTCAGAGGGATGCTCTTGAACTAAGAAATTTCACAAAAAATAATAGATAAAAAGCAATTTTGGTAGGGGTGGTCATTAACCTGACCAACTAAAACCTTATGGGTTGGGTTGGGTTGGGTTGGGTTGGGTTCAGATATTCATAACCCGATTGGTTTGGGTTGGGTCAAGGTTTTATAAAAAATAACCGAACCAACCCAAATCAATGCGAACCAACCCAAACTAATTAAAAGGGATAGTTATTATTTTATATTTATCATTTTTACTATAGTTATTTACTAATATTTTGTAATAAAAATAAATAAAAGAAATCACCTTAATAAGTATTATAATAGTCGTATTTGACGTAGAAATAATTTTATAATTTATACATTGAATAGACCAACCCGACCAAGCCAACCCAAACCAACCCGTGAACACCCCTAAATTTCAGTTAAAAAAAAAAAAGAGGTAATAATGTGAGGGAGCAATCAAGATTAAATATCAAGGATACTTCAAAGTATTCATTTTCAATATCTAGGTTCAATTACCCAAAAGGAGGAAGCTATGAAAGAGAATTTTGCCAATAGAATTAGAGCAAGATGAATAAAGTGGAGAATTGCCACCAAAGCTTCGTATGATAACTTGAAGGGAAAATGTCGAAATAATCATTTTCAATATCTTGATTCAATTACTCTGTCAAGCAAAATCCTGGATAGTTAAAAGGCAGATAAAATTCAGATGAATATGTAATGCTGGAGTAGTGGCAAGGCTAGAGAAAAACATAAAAAAACATGATGTTGTTCAGGGAGCTAAGCTATAGCAACATTTGGCTAAGAAATGAGGAATAACTCAATTGAGATGCTTGTCATGTGAGACAAAGATTAGTTGAGGTCTTAGTGATAAGGAGTGTTATTGCATTAGTTGCAGGGGTTAAAAATGGCAAGAGGATTTCTAAAATTGACAGAGGTTAAAGTAGTCAAAAAAACACACAAGTACCTTCAATTTATAACATAAAATTTGGCCTTTAGCTAGTGGCTGAAAGAAGGGGATCCTCTAATCAAACCAAGACAGCTGGGATGAGGTGTTATTTTGTTGTACTTGTTTCTATTGCACTATTGATTTGTAAAACAGAGGAAAAAACATAATCACATTCTCATTTATTACTCCTAGTTTCACAATTTGATCTTATTTCTTTGACTGCTTGATATTTGGACAGTCCACAGTCTACTACAAGCATGGTGGATAGAATCTTAATTCAAATCAATGAATTTAATGATCCACATTCACAATGTGATTTAGGGGAAAACAATTAGAATCCTTCATGAGAATCCTAATGCTTTAGAATCCCATAGTAACTTTTAAAATGTTTTAGTAGAATCTTACAGGTAACCATTTATGATTTAAAACTTACATTGATTCAAGTGTAATGATTCATACAATTCTTACAAAAAGCAATACATTTATAGATTTCAAGTATTGTGCTTAAAAATTTCAAATTAAGTTCTTTATTTTTAATGTTGAGCATGTGCCAATATAAAGAATTTATAATTACTGAATAGAATTTTTAAATATCACTTATGACCCTTTTTACTTAAAAAATTAGAATGAATTGATTTTTTTAAGAGGATGAGCTCCTTAACTAGAAAACCATTATAGCCAAGTGAAAAGTGGAAATGAGACAAACAATTATGAGGTATCCATTACCACTCTTGATTTGAAAACAATTTGATCATGTTACAAATTTTAGAGAGGTTGAGTTTTTGAAGAACAATCTACTTAGTGAAAAATAATCTGTACAAAATACCGGCCCATTTTTTAACTTCAACTTGGGCCTAATGCCAATTATTTAAGTTATAAATTAAACTCAATGAATTCATGTCTTGACCTAGATATGCATATACACATATATGAATCATATAGGGCATGCAAATCTTCATTGACTAGACTTCCAATTCAACTCACTACAAACAATTCATTCCAATTTAAGGCTCGGACAACTACAATTGCAAGCATCTTTTCACAACGTTTTCCTTGTCATTCTCTTTTAGAAGAAGGAAAATCTGTCTTATCCCCGTTTTAAAAAATGCCTGCAATCCACATGTAAATAAGAAGTGTTCCAAGATAGTTTAGAGGCTTGAGCCCCAAATGCACAACTCTCGAACCCCTAGATGAGACTATTAGGGTAGCTTTAGATAGGCCTTCCCATCAGGAATTCAACCTAAGACCATCCAAAAGGAGCCTTTACTGCTGATATCTTAAACTCCAGTAACCATTACCAGTCATACAAATTTACCTTGAATACTAGAGACATTTGAATTTTGAAAAGTGCTTTTGAATTTCTAATTACAACTTGCATTTTGAGAAAAAGTTACTAAAAGAAGATGACAAGTGGTAAAAAGACCAAATATTTTGCACTCTGTTTGCAGAAATTTTTAGTTGTTTTTTAGATCTAGATAGTCAAAGGCTAAATATTTTTTTATTTTTATTTTTTTTTATAACATGTGCTCATTAAGTTTTAAGTGTAATTAATATATTAGATTTGTGACTTGGGTGTTTGACATTGTTACTAAATAAAATAACATAAATAAAACATTATTTCATAGTGTACTCGCTTTCTGTATGTGTAATAAAAATTGTGAGGCTTATGTCTCACATTGTGGCTTCTGGCTTCCGGCACAAGTCCCAAATGGCTACTTACCTCAACTCACCTCATGAATTTGAAAGGCCCTGGTTACTCTCTAATTATGAAGAACATTGAGCTGGAAACAAAAAAGATAACCATTGAGAATCACTGAGGCTTGATGAAACCATTCTACCGATTAAACGTCCCTCATCTCAATAGAATGTGAAAATGAAATTCTACCGATTCCTTTTCAGTTTTTGGTCTTTTAGTTCTTGGTTTGGCTTTTTTCGTGCTGTGATTTGATAAGTTCTTGCCACTTATCAGGTCATGCTGTCTCATATCTCCTCTTTTTCACTAGCTAAACTTGTAGATCTATCGAAATAAATAAATAATTAGCAGTCATTCACTGCATCTTGCATTTGTGCTATTCAAGCTAGCCACAAAAGAGGGCTTCTCACAATCATGACTTGAGACTTCTTATACAAAAACAATATGAACAAAATTGGTACCATAAATTTGCAATTTTGAATTGGAACTTGCTACAACTATCAGCAACATTACTGTTTCAGATAATATGTTCAACAAGTTAGCATGTTCTTCATATCAAGAAAATTGTTCGCTTAGATAAATATCACAACAAAAACGATTTCATCCAAATATCTAGGCCTTATCTAAATAATTGGGTTCACAATTTCATCCAATATCTAGGGAGCTCACAACCAAATTAAGTAATTTTCTCAAGCTATGTAACTACAATTTCAGTATATGTTGTAACTTTGTAGCAAAAAAATTAAATTAAATTAAATTAAATTAAATAAAAAATATATATTTTGTTTTGGTTAGTTGATATTCCAAAAATAATATCTATAGAGCCTTTTTTTTTTTTTGCATCAATCTCTTCTTTTGTTTCAAACTCGTATTGCAGTTATGTTAAATGGTTTCACTTATAAAGCTCTCACAAAAAACGTTGTTCCTGGAAGGCTATTGCTGGCATTTTCCCATCATCGAGAATGGCAGATTATAGAAAAGGAGAGAACGCTTGGTCTTCCAGAAGATCAGTCTAGTCTTCTTCGAGTGGCACTAGCTATGACGAACGATGGATGATGCAGACTTTTCGGACCAAATATAAATGGCTCACGTTGTGTCTCTTGGGAGATGGGTCAGAGGTGATGATAGAGGAGGCGTCAAAAGCTAGGGTTTACTCAATCTGTTTGGGATTTAATGCCACTCAATGGCTAATGGAGAAGATGATGGAGGCTAGACGGGAACAGAAGGATGGTAGCTTCAAACGCGTCCGTTGTGGCCATAACCATGTCTTGCTAGTGGAGTCTTACACCAATCGACGTGGCAGCTTTCTCCGGCTCACCAAGATTGAAAATGGTACACAACGTACCATCTTCATTCCTGATGAAGCAGATGGTGCTGGTTGGAAGAACACTGCGGATGGTCTACAGGCCATTCTTTTTGGTGATGCTCTCTCTCGGATAGTAGCTCTGATTCTATGAAGGAAAATGTGCACACCATGGCTGAGATTCCGATGAGGAAGAGTGAACATGATGCACCTAAAGGTGTTGCAACATATGTGGCCTCTGATAAACGGCCCGCACCTTCTTAGGATGTGCTTGTACACCGCATATCTGATCGTTTTACTTGGGATGAGATTGAAATGGAGATAGCAGCTATCATCGGTCGGGAGGTTCACTTGAAGCTTTTGGATGTTGCCAGGGTCTTGCTTCACTGCTGCAACCTTGAGGAGGCGGCGAGGCTCACCAAAGGGAAAGTTGTTGAATTGAAGACGGACATCCGTTTTCAACCGTGGTCGGCGGACCTTCTATGGACTGATATGAAGATTGCATGTCCCAATAGTTGGATTGGGGTTGAAGGTATCACCCCGGACCGATGGAAGATGGAGATCTTTGCTAAGGTGGCGAACATGTGCGGCGGCGGTATGTTAGACATTGCAACGTCCACAGCTAGCCAACGATCTATGGAGATTGCTATCATGAAGGTCAATGGACTTCCCTCTGGTTTTCTGTCAGCATTCGTTGAGGTCTCCGACGGCGACTTGTGTATGGAGCTACGACTCTTTGACTTATAACGGAAATGGATTCCGACAAGTTGCAATGTGCATGATGACAGGGTTACGTCTCAATAGCTGAGATCTAACGATGTTTCTACAACTGAGATCACCAACCATCAATCTCGACGCCACTAGAGAAAGGAGGTTAGGGATGATGGTTCAGCCACGTTTGGTGACAGTGATGATGGCGGTCAGAGAGGTGGCTCGGAACAAGCAACGACATGTTGTGCGACGCAACACGTTGCAGGATAGAGACTCTGAGGTGTGTCTCAGAAAAAGATAGGCATACTCGTGCTGAGCAAGATCACCCTACAGATGGACCCATAGGTGGGGCCCCAACTGTGCATGCCCATGGTATGGATGTCCATCGGGCTAATGATGGCCATGCCATGAATTTAGGAGAATCTTAGTCCATGCCTAAAAAACCAGCACGTTCGGATCTTTTTGGCCCATCACGAAGTCCCAAAGATCTCAATGTAACGACCTTGAAGGTTTATAAAAGAAAAAATCAAAAGTTGGATAGGGGCCCGACATGCCCTGATTTCGAGAGATGGCAGTTAGAGGGCTAGACCTTTGTTGGATCGAACCGCAACTGCCCTCCTATACTGAGCGACGAACATGTTTCAGCCATTGATGTTGAGGAGGAGAGCAACTGTGACAATGAACGTCTCACCATCGACAAGGCTCGACTGGAGGGAGGGACGAGTACATGCTGGGCTGATGAAGTTGAGGAGATGGATCAAGCTGCTGATATCAACAAGGAACAGGCCAAGGAAGAGTGAGGAATCTGCTAGCCATGTGTTTGGGGACTGCGTCAGGTGAAGTAGTTGTGGCAGTGGTGGCATAGGGAGATGTTCAAGGCTGATTTTGCCAGATTTTGCATCTATTTTAGCCTATCTAGTCTTGTTGATAACAAAATTAGACAGTATTGGATTTGTATTTATTTTGCAATCTGGTGGTGTATTTGGGAGGAAAGGAACAATCGTATCTTTAATGATGGTTTTTGTAATAGTGCCAAACTTTGGGAGAAGACCATCATTTTGTTCGCTAGGTGGGTAAGCTCCAATAAGCTTTCGTTAGGCTATAGGTTTGGGGAGTGGCTTGTGAGCTGGCATAGCATTTTGGACAGGTTGTAAGTTCATTGAGACATCTCATCCCGGTGGCCACTCTTTTTTCTTTTTCTTCATATATAATATAATCTATGTTTCTTGTCAAAAAAAAAACGTTGTTCCCTTGTTTCTTTTTCTTTTTAAAGGAAACAAAAATATATCGAAAGAAAAAGAGGTACGTCAAAAGCCATCTAGGGAGGATTCAAGAGAAGCAATGTACAATGCTGCTCCAACCCCTTGACCATTCATTAATCCCAAATCCCCTTGAAAGCTTACTAGATACTAGCCAAGCAAAGGCTATGAAGTGTGAATTGCCATGGCTCGTGAATTATTAAGTTTTTTCTTCTTTTTGTGCCTTGAAGATTGCTTCTTGCTTCACAAACCCAAATTGCCTTGTAAGCCTTAAAGCCTTGCTTTTGTGAGGTAGCAATCAGTGACAGCTTATCACAGATAGGCAGGATACACCATTTCTGTGATTCTTCTATGAATCAAAGCAAAATAGAATGTTCTATTCTCTTGACTATAACTATATAATGCTTATAATATGATATCACATAATAAGTATTTATTTCTTACCCTCTTAGATAAATAATAATTTTACTCTACAATGGATATAATGCCGAGAACAAAAATCCTGCTTCCCATAGTTTGTCAAACACAAGTCCCATGATAATTTGGTAAACTCATACATCAACATTCAGCCTTCTTGCAAATTCCCAAAACTCAATATTAACTATCATGCAATAAAATCTAGATATATTGATGCATAAAAACTGTGGCGTGGAAGATCTCTATTCTTGACAAGTAACAACTAACAATAGACACACAGACTAAAGGAAGGAAACTGATGGCAATTGATATGATAGCTTTTCTTACATGCAATAGAATCCCATAGAAAAACATCCTTAAGCTTCATACTAAAATCAATTTCAAATAAGAATTAATACCTATTATTTTAGAGCAGTTCCCCAGTTCCTCCTCTAACTCTTGAGTGTACTTCAAGTCTTTTAAGCGAGCTTCAGAAAGACACTTTACATCCATTTCGAGTCTCTGCAATGAATTAGGCTTGACAATTAGATAATTCATTGAAAATATGAAGGTTACAAATTCTTAATCACATGTACTACAAATTATTGCTTAACAAGCTTATAACCCACTCTCTGTGGGGGTATATTTCTAAAATATATGTATAAAAATTATTAAAAAACATGAATTAGAAATTTAAATTGTATTAAAACTTTGTTTAAAAAGTTTAAAAAAAAACAACTATTTATATAAGAGAATAAAAATAGAAATTAGAGTCAAATAAAAACATTAGGTATGTAAATTGCACTATGCATGGGCATTTTCTAATTTAATAAAAATAAGATATAAATAGATAAAATATGAAAAAACACTTGAATTGCTAGCATTTTCTCATGTTTGGCTCCTCAAATCTGCATAGCATTGTTCTTGGTTAAATCTTAATGTGCATTAACACTTCTAAAGATTCTTTGTTATATGACATCATAGACAAAGAGATAAATTAGAAGAGTCCCCCATATGTAGTATTGGGCAAAATGTGTATATTTTATATATTAGTATGCAAGCCATTGAAGGAGAGCCTTGATAGTTCACACAACGTCTTGCAATGCAGGGTAAGGCTTTGTACAATCCAAAGTGGTCCAAACCCTCGATTCCAAAGTGAGGCAGAAACTACAGAATCTTCCCAGAGCACATACACATTCCGTTCAACATCTTTGAAGATTTTGTTACTCCTCTCCTCCCAAAATCTCCAAACCACCACTTGCAAGATTGTAGGCCAATAATCACAAAGCTTCAGGCAAGGAGAGGGATTAGCCATCACAAAGAGGTTGTCAATGGAATCCGGAAGACTTGCCAGAGAAAAACCAACCATATCACCCCAACACGACCAAACACTCCAAGAGAAGTTGCACCGAAGGAACAAGTGCTCAATAGATTCTACATCCACCCTGCAGAAACAACGCTAGCTAGGGAAAATCTAAAAATGAGGAAGCCTATCTTGCAGAACATCAACAGTGCTAATTTTTCCAAGCCAGGTAAACCCAGCTTAACACCTTAACCTTAGTGGGCAGTAGACACTCGTGTTTTCCATAGGTGAACGACGCTAAAGGGAATTAGAAACATGAGACTCTATGAGCTTAGAGAAGGAGTGGGTGGAGAACTCACTAGAGGGAACAAGTGACCAAATGATTCAGTCCTCACCATGACCAAACCTAACATTATGAAGAACAGACATGATGGAAGCATGTTCAAACTCTTGCCTATGAGTAAGAGTGGTAGGAGTGCAAAGAGTCCAAGACATCGGAGCTCATTTGGATCACAAACAAAATGGGATACCAAACAAACTTTTGCAGAAGAACATTAGTAAAGGTTTGGGAAGCAGAGATAGAATGAAGGATCACCACACCAAGGGTCCTCCCAAAATCGAAACTAAATGGCCATCCCCAAGCCTAAGGTGAGCAAACTGGTCTAAAAACTGACGAATAAAATGAATGAACTTCCAAGGACTCCTAAAGGTAGAACAAGAGGCAAGGTATATCGACTCCAAATAATCTTGCCCCACAGCGACTGCTCCTCAAAGGAAAATTCTCCACAGCCACTTCCCAAGTAAAGCCATGTTCCTATAGTGCAAGTTGCCCACCCTAAGGCCACCTTGGTTGATACTACGTTTCGCCACCTCCCATTGAACAAGATGAGAATTTCAATAGAAATCCCCTCCTTCCCAGGAAAAATTCCTCATCAATTGCTCAATTCAATCCACAACCTTCTTAGGCATTCTGAAGAAAGACATATAATACGAGTAAGTCGACCGCCTCTAGAAAGAAAAGACTTTCTCCACCCCCTGGAGTCGTTTTCTAATTTTGCTTATCACCAACTCCAAGAAATCTCATTTAAGAGAATTTCCACCCAAAGGCAAACCTAGGTAGATAATAGACCATGAATCCACACCACATCCAATCCTCTCAGCCTACCTATGAAGAAAATCTTGATCCATATGGACGCCAAATAGTTGACTTTTAGCCATATTGACCTTCAGCTTAGAGACCCAACAAAAACACTTAACAATTTGATGCACCAAATTCAAAGACTTCTCATCATGTTCCAAATAGAAGACTATATCATTAGCAAATTTAAGATGAGTAAGAACAACCTGCTACCTACCAACTTCAAAGCTCCTTAATAAGTTCAAGCTTCGAGCCCAGTCCATCATTCGCCCCAACACATTCGCCGCAAGAGTCAGTAGGAATAGAGAGAGAGGATCTCCTTGTCGAAGACCTTTTTCACCCTTGATCTTCCGTCTAGGCCTACCATTAACAAAGACTGAATAAGAGACAATATGTAAATATCATTGGATCCATCTGGTCTAGTGAGCACCAAAGCCTTTTTCAAGAAGCACAAAATCAAGAAACCTCCATTTGACCATATCATAAGCTTTTGCAAAATCCAGCTTTAAAATGAGACTAGGCTTATTGTTGCTTTGATAATCCTCAACCGCCACATTAGCTACCAACACCGCACCAAGAATCTATCGCCCATGAACAAAGGCCATTTTATTTTCAAACACTATGTTTCGCAAGACACACCTAAGTCTCATAGCCAGAACCTTAGTGATTATATTATACAAACTTATGGTAAAGCTAATTGGTCTAAAATAGCACACCTTCCTAGAGCAGGTTCTCTTAGATACGAGACAGATTTAAGTCTCAATTATGCTTCCATTTATAATGCCCGAAGCAAAAAACTCACCCATGACCTTCATCAAGTCGCCCTTGATCACATCCCAACACTTTTAGAAAAACTTCAAGGAAAAACCATCGCGTCCAGAAACCTCATCCCCATCACATTGAAAGACAGCTTGCCCAACCTTTTCGTCATCAAAGGGTCTCTCCAACCATCTACAACCTCATCTAAGATAGCTTGCCAACACAATCCATCAATACCCCGAGCGTCCTCATCATCAGAGTACATCTAGCGGAAAAAATCAACAATCTCTTTCACTATATCCTCTTCCTCCCTTAACAAAGCAATCCTCTTGCTCAATGCTACTGATGCAATTCTAAGCTCTCCTCCCATTCAACATTTTATGGAAGAATTTAGAATTAGAATAACCCTCCTTAACCTATTTAAGCTTAGCCTTTTGATGAGCAACCCTTGACTCCCTCATGTAAAGCTCATGAAGATCTCTTAACCTCCCTACGCATAACTACCATCTAATTGGACCAACTCGATCCCTATTCCATATTGTTAAGATCATGGATGGTCACTTCAACTTCCTTAATCTTAACCCCCAACATTGCCAAAACTATTATGTCCCACTCCCAAAGGTGGCCCTTAACATAGTTCAATTTCTGCATAAACTTAAAACCCTCACAACCAACCACCCCACCCCCGCCCCCGCAACCATTTCTTCAACAAACTTCAGCAATATGAGTAATTATTATTTTGAGTATATATCAAACTTCATTCTTCAAATTAGGATATCTCAAAGTAAGGCCATCAAATTTATCAGTGAGTTTCATAAGTTGGCAAGTATCATTACTACAGTTCTTTGCTGGAAAAAAAAAATCTGAGGGAATTTATCAAAATGAAAATTCTTGTCATCATGGAATGAAAAATCAACATAATTCTCCGAATTTTCATTGAATTTTATCAATATTTCAATCATCGAATTAGAAATTACATGTAATTAAATTATTACAAAAATTCCGTCGAAGTTGTGCAAAATATTGAAATAATTTGTAAAACTCAAAAAATTAAAAAACTCTTAAAGTATTTTTTTACTTTTCAACACAAAGTAAAAAAGATTAAGGCTAACTTGGCTTTAATTAGAAACATTCCTAAAGAACAGAAGTATATGAGACATTGAAATTGAACATATGTCATCGATAGAAACTAAAGAATTAGTAAGAAGCAAAATAAGATTTAAAACAAAAATGAGTATATAATTTATAAACTATGTGCAATTAATCCATAGAGCTACTAAGTATAAAAGCCATAAAGATAGCTTGGTACTCGTGCAATATACATCAAATATTATAGAGATTATAAATCTTATTTTACACATTATAGTTCATAATATAATGAGTTTTAAGTATACAATTATGTTTATCTCAACATATCTAAGGAAAACATTAATCTTTACAATATTTAAATAGAATTCTTAATACTTCTCTAAAAGGTCGAATTTTTACAAAATTCTCCTTGTCGAATTAGACTTCCCCGAATTAATTCCAAATTTCAAGGGACCGAAGTTCAAGGAAAATTCAAATTTTCAATCTTTGCTTGTCATTATCAAACTAAATTATCTAGAATTGATGGAAACAATATTATTTGTATATTTGACCAACTCATCCATCAAGACTATTCATCATAAAATATCTAGAAAAAAGAGATTTTCTTCTGCAAGACAGTAACATTGGGGTCAACTTGCTGCCCACACATCAAACTTCAAAAACCTGTCAAAAATTGTGATATCTCTTCTTTGACTGTTTTCACAAACTCTCTTCTAGTGGCTCAAGAGTTATCTCAGAGAAAAGGAAATTTGGCTAGCTTGAAACCTGTCGTCTTACGGGATATTCGGCAGGTGGCTGATTTATAATTGGAGAATGTCTCTTTTCTTCATGTTAACAGACAAAAGAACGTTGCGGCTCACAAACTCAAATTTTAATCTCTTTGACCAAAAAAAAATGATGGTCAAAAATTCAAATTGACTTGTTAAATAGTGAAATCTATTCCCGAGACATTGGGCTATATTTTGCCCCAATGCTTGCAAGTCCAAGCAAGACATCAAAGAGAAAAGTATTGCTACAAACCCATTATCCAATAACTTCATAGCCCATAAATACCCACATGAAACCAATGCTCCTCCAATAATATCTATATCATTAAGGAATAAAAAAATGATTATCAATTATATCATATATTTGGAATCAAAACAATGTCTATGGAAAAATAAGAAAAAAATGAAAGAACAAAACCACCTTGGAGAAGCCTGAAGTAAAGGGCTTTCTTTATAACCAACTGATGTGTCATACATAGGATAATAGGCATAAAACTTTCATATTGGAGGCAAGGCAAGGATTCCTGTGTCTTGCGATTGTGGTTAGCAATAGAACATCTTGCACAACTTAAAAGGTGTTGCACATATGCAACTCACTGGCCCCACAATTGTGCGTCCCTTCATTCCCGCAGCATTTTCCAAGTGTTGCAGGGTAGCATTGCAAGTGTGAAAACTGAAGAGCTTGGTTTGGCTGGGCAGTCTTCGGAATTGAAAACATCCAACGGTGGCGACTGTTACATATGATCTGTCACTACCCTTCGTTCAAATTTTCGAATACCCTGATTTTTTTTTATTTCTATGGTTTGAAGGACTATTCTTGGGATTTTTTTTCTAATATATTACTACATATGATAGGTGACTTTGCTAAGTGAAAAGGACTTCTTCGCTTTTATGTTATAAATATAAGAGACAAGATCATAAAATGTGAACTTATTGATTTTATACATCAATGAAAAGATATACAGAGCTTTAGTATTAGTTGGTATGGGAATTAAATCAAAAAAAGAGAATTGAAGAAGAAGAATGGAGAAGATAGACAAGAACCAAAATGGACTACATTGTTATTATTGTGTATTGGAAGATTACAATTAGCTCATTATATAATGTAGGAAAAAAAAAAATGGTGTTACATCCCATTTTAAAATGAATGGAAAATTAAGTATAAAATGTACCTATTCATGGGAAGATGAAAAGGTGTATCAAATGGATGTGCCCATTCGCGTAATACCTATTCATTTAAAGGGATGTGACTATTCACATGGTGTCTCTTACCATAGATGGACATGTCCATAGGATTGTGTCTCTTCCCAATTGTGTCTTTTCGAATTGCACCCTTTTGACAAGTATAAATACTCCCTAATAGGAGTCATTCATAATTCATTCAATTGCAACTTGCATTCTTCTTCATTTAGCATTGTAAGTGTGAGAGTTCTACACATTTATTAGTACCTTTAAACCCTTAAGCTCCTTCCATAGCACTTTTAAAATGTTATTAAACATAACCCATATACCATAGCATTTATTAAATACTATGGTACTCTATATTGCGTAGCATTTCTTAAATGCTATGGTATTCACAACATTTTTTAAATGTTGTGGTATCCATATCATTCATTGCATTTAAGAAATGCTATTAAAAGCTTCATACTTTCTTTTTTTTTTGAAAAGAAACAAGAATGTATTGTATTGATATAATTTTAAAAGCTATACATAATTAAGTACAAGGGAAAACCCCATTTAAAGGTCAAAACTTTGCAAAATTGGCTGCCAACCTCTCAACCACTCCCCCAAGGAGAAACTCTTTGCCAAATTACTCCCACACACCCAAAGGGAGGCTAAGAACAGAGAGTTCTCCCATACAGTCCCACAATCCTTCTCTTGATCTTAAAAAATGCGGCAATTTCTCTCCTTCCAAATGGACCATACTACAGCAAAGACAATAATGTGCCAGTAACCCTAAATCTCTGCGGGACAATGGAGTCATTCGGGAAGGTCCACAATGTCTGATCAGTGGTGATCGGGCCCCACTAAAGATATCTTTCCCATTTCTTCCAAACCTCTTTCGAAAATTCACAATCAATAAAGAGATCTTGGTTAGATTCACCATCAATCTTACACAAATAGCACCAATTTGGAGAGAGACATCAATCCTTGTAATGTCTTCAGAGCAGATATATCTTGCCATGAGCAATAGTCCATCCCAAAAACTTAACCTTCAATGACATGACCTAACATAGCGAATGCAAAAATGCTATCTATATATTATGATAGCATTTTTTAAATGCTATTAAAAGGGTTTTTTCTTGTAGTAAAAGTGATAAACTACCGATTAACATTCCCTTTTCATAAACTTCTCAAAAAAAAAAAACAGTCCCTTCAAAAAAAAAAACCGATTAACATCAAGAGAACAACTAAAATAGGTGTAAGTTAAAATAAAACATATGAAATACTATGCCCACCTATCAATTTGGGTTGGCATTGTATTAAAATTGAATTTAAATAACAGTCACAGAATTAATATTTGTTTATGATGCGAGAGTATTGAATATACTAGCAAAAATGCCCTCCAAAAAAAATTGCTCTACTAAATATGACAGTTGAGAATGTGTATAAATAACAGTCAACAATAAAATACAAATGATAAACATTTATCAATTGAATACCACATTACAAATTCTCCCTCAGTTGCAGTATTTTAAAGGCATTAAAATTGAATACCGCAGCACAATTTATGGATAGATGAGTTGAGTTTGGGATCAACTCTAAACATATTACACTCATAACAGGAATATTAACAACATTAATAGCAACAATTGAATACCACAGTACAAATTCCCCCTCTGCAAAGTGTAAAACAACTCATTCATTCATTCAATCCAAACCTAGGATTCCATTTCTACACAAACGAATCAAAAATTGAAAAATTCAAACAAAAATCATTCTAGCAGCAACAGAAAATCTCTTACGCGGTGCTAATTATCATTATAACTAAATCATAAGTGAATAAAAATGAATTGGGTAAAATGGTGATGGATGGCTGGGTGGGGGTTCCATAGCACCAACCAAAAAGTATGGTATAGTGGATCTCATCAGCTCCAAAAATGGAAACTCTCAATTATATCTAATGTAGTATGCTATTCGTATTGTCCCAAAATAATGGAATCAATTCAGCTCACACCGTTCGATGAGCACAAACAGAGCAAAATGACTATTGAGAATTTGTATAAATAACAGTCAACAATGAAATACAAATGATGAACATTTATCAATGAATATTATATATATTCGATACACGAGAGGACGACATGTGTATTATAGTTTTGAACATAATTAAAGCTCCTATATAGAAGATTTATACAGAAGCAACTCATTTAAGCAAGTCCCAAGTTTTGAATATTAGCATTGAAGAGAATGGAAAGTCCAAGAGATTAAATTGGGCAACTATTTATTCCACCATCTGGGTTATAAAGAACCAAACAACTTCAGAAATTAGACAAAAATTTGAGAGGAATACATTCCAAAATGGCAAGGCCATTTCATATTTCAAAAAGTAACAAGAGAGCACTATACAACGTCCCATTGGTTGTTAAAGAAAATCATAAAATATTTCATTCCATCTAGAAAAAAGTTGTAACTAAATCAATGAACATCAAACAAAAATGAGTCCTTTCATAGCCAGCTACATAATTTGAAATAATGTTCTGTGGCTCTTGGATAAATGATGACTCGAGTACATATGCATTTTTATTAAAACCGCAACGGACCGCTAGAGGTCTGAGAGGGAAAGAGAGAAAGCACAATGACTCATCTCTAGAAGGCTTCTGACATCTTCAATGTTCAAGCTTTCCTTCATTAGATATTCCACAGGTCAGGTTCTTTATCAAACTATATGCTGTGAATTTAAGTATGAAATTCGAAAGACTTCCTCGCTACAGCAACGTCTCTTGAAGCTAATGGTCTAGCTTAGTTCAATATGAAATATAACACTCCTTCCCTCACTAGTAAGCATATAAGCATAATATTCCCAAAGAGACGTTGAAACATTTTTGTTTGATAGCAAACAGAGTGACTGAGTGAAATATGAATCCTATAACATATTGGCTCCTATCCCCCTCCTTGCCCAGTAATAATGATACAAGCTTATAGATTCAAAACCATACCACGAATTTTCAGGATACAAACGAATTGTCAAAAATTTGCTGAAGTAAAATATTTTCATTTAACAATGATGAAAACCAAGAGTTTATTATTCCCCAATCAATGAATATTATAGTCACAAGGAGCAGCTCTTCTTTCTCTCCAATAAATGAATATTATAGTTTTGAACATAATTAAAGCCCATACATAAAATTTAAACTTGAAAAACATGTGAATTGGAAAGTTCTGTTAGACATTTTATCAAACAAAAAGTGTGCAGGAAGAAGTGGCTGCTGCTTCTCTCGTCCAGTATAACAAAACACAAACTAACAGGAGTAAGAATCAATTATAAATAATATATACGATACAAAGGTTCAAAGAAAGCAGTAAAGATAGAATTAAATTCGTATCGTGATATAGAGTGTTTGGTTCAGAATTAAATTTGTAACGTGATATAGAGTGTTTGGTTCCTCAAAGAGAGCAGAACGCGACTGAAATAATCTCTGAGCGGAAAACATGAAATCTCAGATTTTTTATTCATATGAAATAAAGCTAAGTGATATCTTACCTGAGAAAGCAAGCAAATTATAGCAGCGATGAAAGAGGAACAAACCCCTTCCGTTTCCTCAAAAAACAAACGCTTCCACAAATCAAAAACAGAGGCGCGTCGCCTGTAGCAATGACAGAATGCGTCAAAAGAGAGAAACTCAACCCAAACTTTGAAACAACAACCCTAAGATTTTAGGATGAAAAATGCAATGACGGAATGTGTCAAAATCTACGAATCGAAATAAAAAAATCCAAAAAACAGAAAAATCTGCTCAAAACTACAATGACGAAACCTAAGATTTTAGAAACGAAATATTCTCCTGCAGGATTGGAGAAGAAATGAGCCGAAATCAGTTTATGGGAATCGAAATCGCCGAGCAACCGAGAGAGAAGCTTTGAGGAATTTTTTTTTGTTTTTTCGCAAGTCTCGAAGAGGAATTCTAATCGCGATGGTAGCGCCCGCCCTTTCACTTTAACTATACCCAATCAATGGCAAGTACGAGGGTTTTTTTTTTTGAAATTATCATCGATTATGTTTTTTTTTTTTTTTTCTTTTTTTTTTTTTTGACATTTTTCATTAAGAAGCGCCTTTAAAGAGGGGTATTTTGGCAAAGCAACTTTAAGAGTTATTTTTTGAAAAGGCATTTCTAACCCAACATTAAAAAAAAATATATATATATACACTATTACCTATAATATCACTCGTATAAAAACTGTCACGTTATATAAATATGTTCATATTACACAAAACTAAGGATGGCAATTCGGCCATTTAGCCCGGTCAGGCTTAATTTCACTGGGCCTAAGAATAATTAAGTCGGACCGAGTCTGACCAATTCAAAAAATATGTGAACTGAAATTTTAGGTCTGGCCTTAAAATCTAGCCTTTAGATCAGGTGTTTAGATAACTAATATAATCAAATACATATTTTAAAGCTAAACTAATTATAATAAAATATAAATCAGATAATAAATGTTTTATGAAATGAGCATTTACTCGTTCAAGAACAAAAAAATATAAAATAATTTAAATTTAAATTATTATTTAATCTAATCTAAAATTTTCATAAGTCAATAGCGTATTATCTGCCAAAATTTTATTTTTCTGTATAGAAAAATAAAAACTTAATCAATGATAATTTTTTAAAAAAAAACCCCAAATATGTGCATGTTGTCGAGGTCATTTCCTTTCAATTGAAGTAATAAATGACTTTTAAGGCAATACGTTATTTCATATTGATTTTACGACATATAAAATATGCTTAACGACACATTTAAAATATAAGTCTAAAACCAATCTTAATATTGTTATAAAATAAAAGGAGAAACATTACAAGTAAACAAATAAAAAAGAGACATACTTGAGTGAAAAAAAATAGAAAAGTGGAGGAAATATTTTTATTCTTATTAATCTATACATGTATTAGTTATGTGTCTTGGATATATTTTTTATAATCTAAGCACTTATTTATATAAGCTCGTGGTCATAATGAAGGTGTTAAATTACATTAACAATATCAATAAATTTAATAATTAATTTTATTTGTTATTACAAAAGTAAATCCAACACTAATGTAGAAGTTACAAAATCCCTGTAATAAATTAGAGGTTATGATGACACTCAAATATATTTATAATAAATGTATATTTTTGAACCAATTGTATATTAAACAAGTGGTCTTATATATGTTTTTACAACTTAAATAATTATATGTCGTTAAAATTAAGTCTGTCACGCCCGGAAATGCACCACTGCGCATTCTACCCGGACGCGGGCGCACCCCCCACCTCTGTGGAGGACGCCAGCCACGTACACCCTATATTGTCACATCCCAGTACACAGCCCGCCACTGCGTCTAGTACCCCGGGATCATTTGTCCATATTATCCATGAATATGAATAATATAGGGCCTCCCCCAAGTTCGAACTCGCAACTTCTTCCTCATAAGGTTAGATTTCGCAACTTGAGTATCCATTGAGCCATGAAAGTGTTTTTTCTTATACAGAAACTTGGTAATTCTTAATCTAACCGAACTTAATTTGATTTATAAACCCAACCCACATTCTTTAAATTTAGATTACTTGGGTTCGTCGGTAGGATGAACATGCAATACCCTTACTCACCAAAATAGACTTTTGAGATTGAAATGTATGTTGCAGCTATTTGTGTAGTATTGACATGCTATTAGTCGAATTATGATGGATAAAAATACCCCAATATTGATATTATAATTCAATACAAGGAGAAGGGTCTTTGGAGACAAATATTTTTGTCGTTATACTTATTCAGTGTGCAAAGTGTGTCGTCTTCATTTTGTTGTTGTATACCCGTCATTGATGCCCAATGGCGACGAAAAAAAATATTTTACCAACTAAATTTTTTTGCAACAAATGTTATAGATATTAGCGACGACATCCAAATCATTACCAAAAAGTTGACGACACTGTATCGGTTGTCGTTGTTTTATGTTTGTGATGAATGACTAGTTAGTCTATAAATATATTTGACGACAAATCACATTCGTCGAGAATTATAAATAATTATTGACAAATCGTTTTATCACTAAAAACATCTGGCCACAACAAATAAGACTAATAGCTCTAATAAGAAATCGTCATTAATAACATTTACTAACAAATTTTTAATGCAAATATTATTTAAAAATGAAAAGTTTTGTTGCCATAGACTTTTAAAGACGAAAACATTCGTCGTCATTTTCTATTAACCACAAAAAACCTCTTAGTCTGAAAATGTTATTTGCGACATAATAAATTCGTTGGTAAATTGTAATTTTAGCGACAAAAAATTTTGTGGCTAAATGTTATCATCAACGAAAATCCTATATTGACAATCATTACATTATTCTTCTTTTTTTATCACAATCTATATAAATATGAATATTTCAAACACAATATCAAAACCTATAAATCATCAATCATAAATTTTATGACAGTATGTAAAGAAAAACAATTATAAAATATAATAAAGTTTGTGCCACAAATTCCATCACAAATCCTATAATAAAATCATATACTCCAAATCTTATAATAAAATCATATGGTACCTTAAATTTGGGGTCTAAGTTTCCTTTTGGTTGCACCAAAAAAAGAATCTCAAACGCTTACAAACCTATAACGACAACAATCTCTTCCCATTGTTCTTCTTCTTCCTTTTTGTTCTTTCTACGGGTTGAAGCTCTTGAATCTGTTATGAATAATAACATATAACCCTAGAAGACGATTCAAATTTTTTCGTTGCAGTGGAGACGTGAAGGAAGAATGCGAGAACCATTCGTGCGCTCTCACGTTTTTCACTAGGGTGTGGTTCGATTATTTGGATTAGGGATTGGGATTTGGGGGTTTTCACCTTTGCATTCATTTTTTTCATTTTAATTTAGGCTTTTTTATTTATTTTTGAAATGCATTTTAATTTAGGTTTATTATTGTTTAATGTTAACTTATTTTTTATTAAAAGTATATTGGGTGTTTCTTTTTTTAGAATAATATATTGGGTGTTTCATTTAATAGTTTTACTTCCATATAATATTATAAATAATTATATTTAATATATACTCAATGACAATACTATTTTAATTATAAAATGTTTTAATTATAGAATATTATCATATAATTTTTTTTTCAAGGAAACATATTTGTATAGAAATAGGTTGAATGTTTCATATAGTAGATTTAGTTTCTTTAGTTCTATATTATTTATATGTTTAATAAATATATTTAATAACAATAATAATTTTTTTTTTCATGTCATAAATAGTTGGACAAAATTTTTTAGTAGTTATTAGCTATCTAATGCAACTCTCTTTTATTCAAACTTAGGGTCAACTATAGCAAAGTTAGTAATATTAGTTGGCATTTTGAACGTAGGAATCTCTATACGGGATGAAAATTGATTGAAGAGAATTTGAGGATTAAAATCTTAATAAGATTATTGAATTTTTAATTAAATTATCTAACTTTAATAAAATATTTAATTTTTAAAGTATAATTATATTATTTTTTAATGAAATTAATTATTTCTAAATATAAAATTAAATATTTTTTATAACACATTAATTTTTTATGAATATCAAAGATTCACGTTTTCACTACTGATATTACCCCGTACCAAATGCACCTTTATAGCTAAAAGGTAAGAACTTTATTTAAAAAAAAATCATAATTTTATTTATGATGCTATATAAAATTGTAAAATTTGTAGTTATATTTAAGTTGTGATATGTTAAATAAAATATGTACATATTGCTATTACATAAAGTAATGTATAATTTTATAATGAAATAAAAGATTAGCTAGTACCTCAAGCTCAAACCTATGTAGGTTCGAGAAATGGTTGAAGGACATTTGGGCCTATTGCACACAATCCTATCTTCCTCTGTTATTTTAATAGTAAAATGAATACTTTAAATAAATGTTTATTTTTTTAGGTTTTTCCTGATTTTTCATATCAAATATTTGTAAGACCTTGAATTAACTCAATTAATTAATATTTATTTGACAACAACTTTTGTTGAAGGAGCTGTTATAGCTTGATCAAATAAACAATGTTAACATCATTATATTAAGGTAGCATTTGGTATGAAACTGAAATTTTTAAAGATTCTCGAGTTTGTTTTCCTTTGGTGCTTTTTTTTTTCTTAAGTGGAAAGTAATTTTTGTGAAAACAAAATTCTCATCACCTCATCGTAGGACAATGATTTCAATCTAGATTGGTAACATTCATTTGCCCACGAAAGTTATTTTAACCATAGAAAAGTTAATTTTTACATACACTTATTATGTTTATTTTCTTAATTATAATATTATCAAATTTAAATTATTTTTTATAATATAATGTTATTTGATTAATATAATGTTAATAATTAATAAAATCTTAAATTATTTTAGTAATTACATAATAAAAGACATTAAGTTTATTAAATTACTTTAATATTATTTTTAAATTTTAAATAATATTAAATAAAAAATATTTTTTAAAATTTTTTGAAAAAAATTAATCACTTTTATTTCATAATTAATTATTTTATTTACCATCAAAATATTAAAAATTATTAAAAATTAAATAAACTTAATTAAAATTAAATATTTTCAATGAAAATGAATGAATTTCTTAAAATTTAAATAATTTAGTTAAAAATAAATAATTTAGTTAAAAAGAAATATTTTTACTACAAATTAAATAGTTTTATAAAAAATTAATTAATTTTATGATTTTTTTTTGAAGCCAAAATTATTTAATTTTAGTAAATATAATTCTGCCATGAATAAGGTGGAGACAATACTTTTGTTCCTAAATATTTCGTATATGCATGTCACTTCTTTACGATGACTAAATAATATGATGAATATATTCGTCACTAAAAGGTATTTTTACAAACAAAACTTTAGGTACTAAATTTTTTGTTGCGAATACATACTCATTAACAACAATAAATCTTGTTGCTACAAAATGCTTCGCAAATATGCCATTCATTCATAATTAAATAATTTCACGATGAATATAGTTGTCGCTAACAAATATCTTTGGAGACGACAATTTTGTTGCTAAATATTTGGTTGCGAATACATATTCATTGACGACGACAAATCATGTCGTTAAGAAATGTGTCGCAGATAGGTTACTCATTCATGACAAGATAATTTTGTGATGAATTTATAACGTTGCTATTAATCATTTTATCATCGAAATTTGATTCATCACAAATAGTTTTGTCACTTATGGCGTGTTTGATAGCTAAGAAAATTTTCCTTAAAAAAATAATATTTTCTCGAGAATTTTTTTTTGAGAAAATGTACTTAATTTTTTTTTTCTCATGGTTGTTTGATTAGACATGGAAAATTTTGTCATAGTTGGTTATTAATTAGTTATTCAGTTATATGATTGTAACTTCTTCAAATTAGTGTATAAAATTTTCTCCCCCCTTAGGTGAGAAAATAGTGGGCCTGAAAAAAAAATTTAAAATTTTTTTCTCACCTCTTTTGGCAATTAAACACTAAAAAATAAAAAGTTTTCAAGAAAATAACTATTTTCTCAGCTATCAAACACACCCTTAGGTATATTGGCAACGATTTAGTGAATTTCGTCGGCAAATAGTCATTTTAGCGATGAAAAGAATTCATCGCTGAAAATTTTGTCGCTAAAAATGCAGTTTATTGTTATTTTCATGTGATTATTAAAATTATAACATTAATTAAAACCAAATATAATTTGTCTCGTGGTGTTAATTTTAGCATTTTTCTTCTTTTTAGTACATATAACTTTTACATCTTTACTTTCTATAACTGAAGTACCTTAATTGATTAAAATTTTCTTAGTGATTCTACTCTTAGACAACTCTTACAGTATAGTCTTTTAAGCGCCTATTCGTTTGCTAAGTAGTTGGGCACATCTAGCTCAATATTCTAGTAATTTGTAATGCCTAGCTTCTTTCTCAGATAAGGGCTTGCTGAATCTCTTTAGGGATTCACCTTAATTTGGCTGAATTTCACTTTATCAGAAAAAGATATATAGCAAGCATGCAAAGGTGATTTACCTTTGTACCAACTTTGAGTGGCAGATGTATGTGTTAAAGGAAAAATGTGTGGCTTCTGTTCTGAATCTAGTTGACAAACCTGATTTAATTAATATAAATTATGATCAGATCCATAGGACCAGGCACGGATCTGGTTATGTCCGGTAGCTGGGCATGCAAATACCTGCTTTCAACAAAGAGTGTCAACATAAGTGCAAGCAGTGTCACCGTCACCCACCTCTCTTTGACATGCGTCCATGATATTGGCCTGTTTGGGGGTGCAGTGCATTTTTAGCCGAAAGCGTGTTTTATCAAATTCAAAAGTTGGAGGAGGTTGTTTCTTAAAAACGCTAAAAAATAACATTTTAAAATGCAAATGCATGCGTGCCAAACACCTTCAAAATCACATTTGCAGAATCTTCCTACTGCAACGTGGTTTCTCTGCTCTCCCAAACACGGCCAAGTAGCAGCCAATATTGCTTCAGTAGTCCTCTCTTATTCAAGTAATTCAAAGAAAATACATACCTTTTTTTTCCAACTTCTGTGTAGGCTACATGAATCTTCTAGCATCCAACTATTATTAATTAATTTTTTTTTTCATTAAATTAAAACGCCCTAGGCATACAGAAATTGTGTTATTAAAATCGTTCTTATGGTTCTAAAATCTCTGATGAATACCCTTCATGATGAAGATTGGAAAAGCAGCTCGAGTTTTATTCAGCTCTTGGTCTACTACTAACTGCTCAAGTGCTGGACATGGGTTTTCATGCAAGAAGAGTTTTATTTGCTCCGTCGCCTAAGTGTTTTATGAAAGCCCATTAATTTGCATCCTTTTATCTCTGGGCTCTGCCCAAGTTTATTCTCAGTGGATGTGACTAGATTCGATATATGGTCACATTCAATCGATGTTCAATTTTTTTTTAAGCCAGTAGAATTTACAACTGGTACTACTAAAGATTTTTTTTTTCTTTTTGTCATCTATAATTTTTGTTACATTAAATTATTATATACATATCAATCATTAATTCATAATTAATAAATGAAAGACAAGGACAATCCAAACTATTAGTGAGAAAAATATATTCACACTAAGGCCTAATAATGCAACAACAAGGCCTCAGTAGAGACATCACAACTCTTTAACTCATGAGGAGGTAGAGTTAGTTCTAAAAATTATCACTAACATCTTGAGCATGCGAGGAGAACTACAACAACACAAAATATGTAGTTAAAACTATACTCAAGTTAATCTGACACTATACCACATCATCATATCATGAGAGGAAAAAAAAATAAAGAAAGAAAATATTTATCACTCACCATATACCACATCAACATAAGTATGATTTTGAGTATAATTTTTGGGTCGTACTCAGTGTATAAGATATACTTTAGCTAGCCAGCTTAAAGATATATTGTCAAACTAATATCTTATTAATTACCATTTGTTAACAACTTAATAAGAATACTACTTAACAAATTAATTCAAGGTGAAGCCTTTTCCCCCGGCCCAAATATATAATTTTATCTTAAAAAACTAATTATATCTTTTGTTTAAAAGGACTTAGTTTTAATGTGAAAAAGAAGAAAGTGTTAATTTGATAATTTGGCTATTTTTTAACTTTTGCGTGCATTCTCCTCCTCCTCCTCTTCTTCTTCTTCTTCTTATTATTATTTTAATTTTTCTAATGAAAACTTTTATTTGGACCCCACGTACACCGTCCTTGTCCACCAAAAAAAAATTCAAATTAATTCCTACAATACCCATTTTTCATTTGTCCAAAATGCCCCTCGATTATTTTTTATTTTTTTTCATTTTCTTCAAACTATATTCTTACCCAATCCACCACCATTCTCTAATTCATCTTCTTCCTTTTTCCATCTCCTCTTCCCCTATAGATTTTCTTCCTTCTAAATATTCGTTTAAACCCTTAAGATTCAATTTAAAAGGGTTAGGATCATTTTTAAAAGATTTTTAAATGTTTTCCTTCTTCTCCAAAAACCTTCACACCATTTCTTCTTCTTCCCTAAAATCTCTCAACTGTAAACTTGCCACCTCCATTGTTGGTTCTCCTTTGTCTTCCCTTAAAAAAACATCAAAATACCTCCAAAGCCCAAAACCTTTAAAAAACACTGGAAACCATACCAAACCAAGCATTCGGTCACAGAAGACCGAACCTAGCATAGTAAGTTTGGTCTTGTGTCCCGAGAACACATAAATTTGGCCACATAAATTTGGCCACACAAGACCGAACATATATATTGTGTCTGGTTCGCTTAGGTTTGGTTGAAGTCAACTGAATCAAGGTTTTGAGTATTTTTAAGGGTTGAATTGATTCAATTTGGACACTACGGCTTTTGGAGGCATTTTAATGTAAATTACGTTATTTATTACATTATCTGAATAGCGTTGTATTGTTCTCCACCTATTTTTATTAGATGTCTGTGTACAAGTACAAAATGTATTGGAATGGAGACTATTTTGGTTTTTCAAGAATGGAAATGCATGTTTTTTGTAAGCTAATTTGACATATAATTATTGACATAATCCCAAAGTATTATTGATGCATGGGATTCTGCACAGACATTTCAATGGAAACCGGTGAAGAACAATATCACGCTATTCAAATAACCATAATTATAAACACCGAAAGTGACATTACAATGCCTCCAAAGTCCCAAGATGACATTAAATTGCCTCCAAATTAAAGTCCTAAAATTCAAATTGAATCAACTCAACCCTTAAAAAATATTCAAAATCTTTAATTCGGTTGACTTTGACCGAACCTAAACAGCCAGGTTCAACCATAGGACTGAACATACTATGCTTGGTTCAGTCCTATGTGTTTGAACTTATGTTCTTGATTCGGTCACATAAGATTGAACTTGACATGAGATTGATCGTAGGTCGATCTTGTGTAGCCAAATCATGTTGTTTAGGTTAAGTCGAAGTCAACTGAACCAAGAGTTTTGATTTTTTTTTTTATTATTATTTTTTAAGGGTTTTAGGTTTTAGAGGCATTTTGATCTATTTTCAGAGAAGACGAAGAAGGAAAATTGGCGATAAAGGTGGCGAGTATAGAGTTGAGAGATTTTGGAGACAAAGAAGAAACGTCACAAGGGTTTTTGGAAAAGAAGGAAAAATGACGAGGGGTTAGAGAAGAAGAGGGCAAAACAACGTCGGAGTCCTATACGAAGAGGGAAAACTGTGATAGGACAGCTTGCGGTGGTATGGGGTTTGAGAGTGAGGGTATTTAGGGGGCTTTTTGGGCTATGCCTACCACGTAAATAAAAGGGATTAAAAATTACTATAAGATTAAAAAATATAAAAAGGGCTAAAAATAATAAAAAGAATAATTTTAAAATATATAAGTCTTATATTTATTAACATTATAAAATAAATACTTATTACTAAATTACTCATAAATTTATCTGATAGTTTTATATTAAAAAATGATAGGTAATTTGTAGATTTATGTGATAGAAATAACACATTGCTAATTTAAAAGTTTTGGCTTCATAAATATTATAGATATATACCAAATATTTATGTCAATATTGCCATATACTTATAATAATATTTGTTATTTGAATTCATAAAATATTAAAAATAACATGTACCGGCATTTATAAGAAATAAATTAATAGAAAAGAGAGAGAAGTATGATTGCTAAATGCTAAAGCTTCGACCAACGAGTGATTGACTCACTAGAAGCCGACTGAGTTCCTAAGTCATTTTTATATAAAAGTTGAGGGATTCGATTCTTGGAGGCACCTTCATTAAAAGAGGTTTATCATGTATTATGTTTCAGTCTGAAACGAAGATTAGTGTCGTGTACAAAAGGTGTGACGAAACCTAAAAATATATTAAAAAAGAAAAAAGAAAAAAGAAAGAAAGAAAGGTGCTGAAGCTTCGGCCTTTGACAAAATAAAATAAAATAAAGGTGAAGCTTAATTCAGCACACTAATTGCTCCACATGTCCACATAAGTGGCCCCAACGTACAGGGGTACGTCTCTATTCTTTATTTATTTTGTTTCAATATTTGTTCCCTACAGTACTATATATTCTTTCGTTTAGTTTTAAATGTCGTTTCCATTCCTAACATTTCTTTCTTTTTGATCCCTTTCAAATCTAACACCACTTATCTTTTGAAGATTTAATATCATAAATTTAATATTGAAGCAAATAGAGTATTAAAAAAAAATGAAGACAACCTCTTTTTATTAAGAAAAAGAAAACTCTCACTTATTTGTAAGAGGAGAAAATTGAACTCTCGACTTTAAGTGAAGGAAATTCGAATGTATATTGTTGGAACTAACCAATATTTGCAAAGACAGTAAATAGTTAAATTACTTGTAGGATAATATTTCAACATATAGTTAATCAAATATAAAGGAATTTATTAAATGATATATAAATCAGGATCTCTTCATAATTAATTATGTCAAAGCATTTTCAAAGATACTTTACACCTGAACCCAAGAGGGGTAAATGTATATATGTACGAAGAAAGTGACTAAAAAATAAGTGTTTTTTACTGGAAAAAATGAATATCAATCAAAGTCTAAAAAATACGTTAACGAACTAGTTTTAACTTTTAAATTATTTTAGAACCTTAACTTTCATTGTAATGCTTTTACAGGGCTCATGTAGAGTTACGATATATAATATTACCTTTAATAGCGTAGAATATAAACTGAAACAGTTAGTAATAGTTAAAACATATGGAAGATACACATCTTCACCACATATATATATATATTCTCTAAAATTTGTACTTGATATATAGTTCATTATGTGTGAGCTTCCTATAAATAAAATGGTTAAGTCATTGGATTTTTGCTCCATTGCCCAGTAAATTAACATCATGCATCATTGTATGAGGTATCTTATGAGTAAAATAATTCAAACCCATGGTCGCTAATTACCAAAAAATCTTTCAAAAAAAAAATAAAAAATACAAGGTGGCTTTTGTTATGAATATTAATTAACCCCCAATTTTTTTATGGATGACCATAACCCCTACTAAGGGTGTTCATCAACCCGACCAACCCAATCAATCCGACCGAACTAAACCTTTTGGGTTGAATTAGATTGGTTATTTGGGTTGAGTTGAGTTCTAAAATGTCCAACCCGATCAATTTGGGTTAGGTCATGAGTTGAGCTCATAAAAAACTGAGTAACCCGACCCGAAACGAACTTAAGTGTCGAAACCCTAGACCTTTTTGGAAAGGTATAATGGTTTATATTGCTCAACTATTATGCATTGATCATTTATTATTTGCATGCTTCCCAAATTGGTTGATTGTGTGTTAAAAATCTTGAAGTATTGTTAAATTATTAAGGTTAGCCTTTTGCTTTTGTGTGTTAAAATTCTTGAAGAATTCTTGTTTTCTAATTGATTTTCTTAATGATTAATATTCTGTAAATTTACTTTCTTGGTATAGGATTTGCTTAAATTGTTTTTTTTTTTTTTTTTTTTTTTTTTTGTGTTGATGAAGTGTCTCAAAAATTTTTGGCTTTTTTTTTTTTGCTAAATAAGCTGTATTTTTTTGTTGCAAATAAGAATTTTGGCTATGTTCAACCCGATGAACTGATCCAACCAAAATCGAACCCGAACTGTTTGGATTGGGTTAGATTTTGGACTTAACCCGACCCAATTCAACCCATGTACACCCCTAATCCCTACTTCATATTCCATAACCTCTTAGGTTATGCTCATATTTACTTTATCATTAAGTCATTTTGTAACCTAAAGGCTTTGTAATCTTATAGACAGAGGTTGTGAGAAAGGTGAATATAGAACAAGTTTTTATGTAATTCTTCCTCTTGTATTCTTGTTTATCTTCTTTGTGTTCTTCTCTAATCTTTGATCTAACTTTGTTTATAACATATTATCAGGGCGAATTATTCTACACCTTGAATAATATTCAAGCAACAAGTCTCTCTTTCGATTGAATTATTTCTCAAGTATAATCCTTATATCTCTACTAAATCATTTTGACACGGTGATTAGTTATAATGCTTAAATTATTATTTCTATTATATGCTTATGCAAATATTGTTTTTATGTTATTTTGTTGTTTGATTAATTCATTACGTCTATCTCATCATATGTTCATGAATCAATTGTTAATTTTATATTTCTATTACATTTGAGTCTTAGTGTTTATGCTACAACATATATATTGTCACGATGCCCCTTACGTAGGCTGACGTCATGACCGACACAATATATTATACACTGTATATACCCATATACAGTATATAATACACTGTCAGCCTCAATGAACATTCACAACCATTCCCAAAATTTACAGAAATTTTGACAGCACCTCCCCATAAAATAGACATTTCACATTTTTTCCTAATATACTACAAATCAAATCAAAGAGATATATATAAATAATCATTCCACCATTCATTCCATTCATTCACACATCAAATTCTCACATGATAGATACTTACGATCATCCCATTTCATCACATGCATAGTATAACCCAAAAATGTCAAATAAAAATCCATGTACAACCCATCTATGTGATAATATATATATGTAGGATGTGATATATATATATATATATATATATATATATATATATATATATATATATATATATATATATTCATTTGAAACTAAAGAAAATATAATCCATTTCCTTCGCATACACGTACATTAACAAAATAAGACTCTAACTCACGTATCTATTCTCGTGCTTTTCTTTTTTAACTCTGTACCTGAAATATTGAAGGAAATGGAGTGAGCAACCAACAACTCAGTGAATATATCTCTTGATGTGGCAATTATATACATTTAGGAAAATATGACATTTCAAATCATTTCAAACAAGTATTAAACACATGCGTCATTCAACGAATGTATTATACATGTCAACAACATAATTTTCATGAGTTTTCAAGAAAACAATGCATCCTTTTCTACGAAATTCACAATCTCTCTCATTCAAGGCAAGAGAGCGAGTCTAACCCTTGTATGACAGTTACAAGGTAGCCACAGCCTCTCATTACCCAATTCACAGTCATTTCAAGGATCTCTAATCCTTATTAGGACAAGCCTACTGACATTGAGGTTACGCATAACAGTCATCTGGGTCTAATTCCTAACGAAATGACACCAACTTGCCTTTGCAAGTCTCACATGCTCCAATGCTCAAAAGAAATCATTTATGAATGCAAATTAAAACACAATGCAACAATATATGCATAGTATATTTACATTAATCAAACATTTCATATATTTAAAATGCCATACAAGAACCAAAATCAAGAAAATATACTCACAGTACAATACTTTCCAACTTAAACCCAATCATCGTCGCTTTCGAGTCCAGCTCAAATTTATATCCAACTAATTCAACCTGTCACAACCACTCCATAATACTATTTAACAATATATCTCCCAACTTAAGGAATTTCGTCCTCGAAATTTAGAATCAAGGAATATTCCTCAAGTGATACTCAATTCTAGAAAACTGCTCCCGCATTTTATATTTCCTCTCCCATATTTGCTCTTCTTGATACGTGGTATCCTCCTCAACTTAGAGTTGAGTTATATCCATAACATATATAGAATCCGAATGATATTTCCTCAACATCAATATATAGAACAAATTACGGACACCTAGTGACAGTAGAGCAAATTGGTAAGCTAATGGACCTACCCTCTTAACAATTTCAAATGGTCCAATAGATTGCGGTGCACGCTTTTCTTTTATCCCAAATCTCATTTGGCTTTTCTGTGGTAAGACCCTTAATAAAACTGAGTCAGCCACAATAACTTTCAAGGCCTATATACCAACCCTATGTATTTAATAATATCTTGTGGCACCAATAACAATAACTCCATACTTTCAAATCAGCAAGTTGGAGATCTATAAGGCTTACTATAAAACCTTTAGAGTGCCATCATTATGCTATTATAATAGCTATTTATACACACAAGTTTACACAAATAAAATAATCCTTCCAACTTCCACCAAAATTCAAGTATACCAGACCCGAGCATGCTCTCAAGCATCAAAGTCACTCTCTCAGTCTGTCAGCCAGTCTGAGAATAAAATATCACACTGAGAAGGAGATGAGTACCAAATCGAGTCTGCATCATATATCAGATCTCGACAAAATCTTCGGATCTTAATCCGACATGAAAAATATCTGAGTACTCCCATCAAATCTCCCTATCTCACACATATACAATATGCTCAGTCTATCAATAGAATTATGGTGTTCATTGGAAGAATATATAGACTTATCAGTCCATCAATGGTCATCCAGATGGTATCATATCTACCCATAACCCATAAGATACCATTTGAATCCCATCTTCATTTAACACAATCCATATTATCAATTTCATAACCTTTCATACTGATATCATACTCGTCTCATCATAAATTTTACTCTATGAATATGAGTATCAATCAGCTGAACATGCATCCGAGCACAAATATCAACACATGGAGTAATAGAGAGTACACTCATAACTGCAACTCTCACTCACAACAATCTCAATTTATGGCTAACTGATAGTTACTACTCCAGTTTAAGCCTGTTTCCTGCTCAATGCCTCAGTAACATGTTGACATTTTCCAGGATAATAATTCAATATAAAATCAAATCCTTAGGGAATTCTTGCCACATTTATTACCTCATATTCAGTTTCTTTCCGTTCAAATAATTACTTCAGATTCTTAAAATCTGAAGATAATGTGACTTTTTTTTATTATAGAGGCAATGCTCTCATTATTTCAAAATAACTACCAACAAATTTCTATTCACTCTCAGGATAGTTATTCTCGTGCACTACCAAATATCTGGAGACACAAGTAATTAACCTATCCTTTTGTATCAATGCACAACCTAGATCTTGACGTGATATTCATCAATCACAATTACTTATAGGTTCTGAAAATAGTAATAACATTTAATACTGTAAGAGCTTCCCCATGCACAACGGTCCACACATTATATAACATTCGTCTGGTTTAGTTTCGTGAGTGGAACAAATAGCTTCAAGGATTGGATCTGTTCCACACACTTTCTATAACATACAACTAATACCAGAGAACTTCTGATTTTCATCATTTAAATCAGTTTTGAACAGTTCTATGATCATTTTGACCTTCCCAGCATCCTTAAAGATATTATTTAAATTAGTCATGTGATCCAAAACTTCTCATCTTAATTATCTTCAAAACTCATATTCACTGAGCTTGGCACTCAATCGGTGCTCTCTCACTGACTACAAGATAATTCTGAGGTACTATTCATGCTCCTCTCATTTCTTGGGACAATTACATATATCATAATCGAAGACTATATAATACTCAAGATATGGTTCATATACCCACTGCATTAATTCTATAAACGTGATTGACACATTAATCAAGGTTACCAAAATGTCATAATATCCATATCTTGTCTTAAAATAGTTTGCATTACATCCTTTTCTCGAATTCTTAAGTGATGGTGCCTAGATCTCAAAATGATCTTAAAGAAAATTTGGCTCCATTTAGTTAATCGAATTCGACCATCTATCCATGGTAAAGGATATTCATTATTTATTGTTACCCTGTTCAGTTAACAATAATTCATACTTAAACATATTTCACTATACCTTCTTTCCATCTTAATCACAAATGCTCTTCAAGGTGACATATTAAGGATAATAAATCTGTTGCTCAGTAACACATTTACCTACACCTTAAATTCTCACAATTCCTCAGGTACTCTTTATATGAAGGAATAGAGATACATGTTATCCTGACCTCAGTTTTTATATGCTATCAATCTCTTGTCCAGGTAGCAATTTTAATAATTCATCAAAGAATACTCCAATATACCAACTCACCACAAGAATTTTAATCAACTGCATGCCTTATTACATTACTCTAAATGGCTTTGTACTCACCATATTCTCCATTTCCTCGTTAATAACTAGCTTATCTTAGATAGAAGATTTTGAGGGTATAAATTCCTCGAGATTCAAAATGAGAATTTTCACTTATTCATAAAAAATTCATATTTTAAAGTCCATAATTACTTGATGACCCTCATATTTATTCCACATATTATTTGCTAACCATATCATGGTAGATTCTTTCTCCTGTAGGCATACTCACAATCAATGATATACTATTATAACAAAAGATCATACAATCTGTCTACCATATCACCAGAGATAAAGGACCTGGTAGATCCAACAATACATCATAATATACACAATAACAAAATGTTGATCATATATGTTATCAACGTCTTACTAATCTTTGGATCTGGTCTTGTATTTACTTTAATTTATTCTCTAAAATCTGGTGGAGTCACATTGATAAAACATATTGAGGCATTTCATATCGACTAACTGGAGATTAACACATCCAGTGTCGTTTTTTTATATAGATTGATAATAGACAATTATTGATTGGTCGAGATACAATGTACGCAGTCTGTGACTCCTGCTCAGGCAATGGAAACCATTTCTGATTTTCATATTTCGTTAACATCACTTCTCTTTTTCCCATTTTTATTGGGTCAGGTACTAACAAAATTAGAATCAACAATACTGCCAAAATCTCAACCTTACTCAATGTTTCACTTATCTTGAATTTCATATTATTGCCCCAACATTTTCTTAAATTACTTATTTCGCCTTTTACCTAAAACTGGTGTTGATGACTCGGCTTCTAACGGCAGTGCAAGTTATATCACTAATATTGCTGTGGTTAACAGTTTCACCACAACTTTGGCTAACCCGAAATTTATAGGTTGCCTCACAACTTGCGCATATATTTATAACCCAACAATTAGCAAACCTGCTGTATAGGATCCCAAAATCTATTCTAGATCCTTATCATTCTCAGAGTATCCATAGTGATCATTCCAAAAATAAACTATACCAGTCTATTTAATCCTAATTTGTATTTATGGTTAGGCATGTCACTACATTTTAACAAGATAAACTTTTTCATGCCTTAAATCAATTTCAGCAGGATGATAGAAGCCCTCATAAAATAACTTCTTTAATTAATCTCATGCCTTAATCATCTCAGAGTCCTTAACCCAATTTTCTATTATCTCTTATCATCAGTTAGCTTAAACTTATGAGGAAGAGGTTGCGAGTTCGAACTTGGGGGAGGCCCTCCCTGTGCTGTGGATTGTGCAGGGGGATAAATGATCTCGGTGACCGGCGTCCTTGTGTGGCGTGGCTGGCCGAGATGGGACAATATTATGGATCCATAATGGCTAGGCGTTCTCCACTGCGGTGGTGCGCCCGCATCTGGGTAGGGGGCACGCTGTGCAACCCAGGGTGTGACACATAGTATAACCCCAAAATGTCAAATAAAAATCCATGTACAACATATCTATGTGATAATATATATATATATATATATATATATATGTAGGATGTGATATATATATATATTCATTTGAAACTAAAGAAAATATAATCCATTTCCTTCGCATACACGTACATTAACAAAATAAGACTCTAACTCACGTATCTATTCTCGTGCTTTTCTTTTTTAACTCTGTGGCGACCCCGCGCCCCGGACCACCAACCCCGCAGGGAATGGCATGCGGAATGCCGGGACGGGATGCCCGGCGTAGGCATCTCCGACCACTCCTCAACTCCCGTGAGGTGGTTGAGATCCTACAAGCCTTATCCCAAACAACAATATGATATCAAAAGGTATTAAACAAAACTACCCACCGTATTAATCATCCAAGACAAGAGATAATCCATAAAAATGAACCATAAATAAAATCATAATTCCTACAGTCCATTAAAAATTGACATACACATAAAGTCCAAAATTGTGGGTACAAATAAAAAAAACCGTCATGTGCCCACATGGTCTATCTAGCAAGTCCCAACTCACCCATACTAAAATGTGGTAAGTATTATAATTACATAATCCAAAATATAATACTTCATAATATAAAACACAATTCAATCAAAATGCCTCTCAACTCACATAGAGGACTTGGATTCTCTCGCAGGCAAGACCCTCAAGATATGACTACTCCCTTGCCCTTATTCGGGACAGAAGGACCTGAAAGAGGAAAATGAGGGTGAGCCAACGATGCCCAGTGAATAGAATTCAAATATGCTATCAATACTCATCAATAAAAACCATGTATGCATGTCAATGTGTAGCATGATTAAAAGCTCATAACATATAGATATCAAGCATTTATAATAAGTTCGATGCAAGTAAAAGTTTATCAATTTGGATCCACATTCCACATGCCTTGGGTTACTAGTACACGTCTATTTCACCGTGCCGTTGATCCCAATCATGTTTATTTGGGTTACTAGTACACGTCTATTTCACCGTGCCGTTGATCCCAATCATTTTTATTTGGGTTACTAGTACACGTCTATTTCACCGTGCCGTTGATCCCAATCATTTCCTTTCCTAAAACCCTCTTATGACAAGGTTAAGTCCCCCTATTAGCTAGATAGATGGGTCCAACCAAAGTCATAAGGTTTTCTCAAATCAATGCATCATTCAAAACATTAGAACACATTCATGCTTTCAAGATACAATATATATAAGTGATATGATGACATAAAAGATATAATCATAAATGAAGTCTACTCACAACCAAGCCTCGCGAGAGTACTTAACCACACACGATCACCAAACCGAATCAACCCAAATCAAGATCCTGAAACATTCATCAATATCCTACCATACATCAATTTCTATGCTCAATCACATAGACATTACACATCAACCCTAAATCAGTCCACATATAAACAATAGGCCTAAATCTCATCTAATCCCATCATTCAACTCAAATTACATGACTTAGGCCTCTAATGCATAGTTCTCATACATAAACCATTCTATTAATCAAAAATACTGATTTTCAATTCCTTTAGGCATAAACATGCCCAAATTGGGTCACTTGATCACAAGTAGGCCTAACCCATGATATGGTCACAACCACCAAATCAGTAGCATGATCAACTCTAATCATGCTTAATTAAACATAAGTTGCATCAATTCAATGATTCTAGGCCAAAAGCATCAAAAGCCCTAAAATATGAAATTTTCCATACTTAGGCCCTATTGTCGATTTACACTAGGTCACCATGTTCAGCCATGTATATCACTGATTTTGCATCATGGGTTCATCAACAATGGCAACTAGGTCAACATAGTTGACATGCAAGCTATTTGGAAAGGTCTAAGTTCATATTCTAAATGTAGGTCTAATACAAACAACCCTACCAATTCTTCACATGTATTATTCTGTTCAGGTGTATTAATCTACCAATAGAAATATATAATCACAAAATCCACCGTACATATTGAAGTATGTGAAGAAACAAACCTTCTGTCCAAATATCAGCCCAATCCAACGGTGGACCGAAAAGATATGTATCTTTGATGAACAAGTATCTAATCAGACAGTTTCTCCTTTCCTGCTGCAAATATCCAAACTCAGATGGCTATATCACATAAAATACTAAACGTATAGACATCTCCACCGTTCAGAATATAGAAATATCTGTTATGAACGACATACCCAAATTTGATATCCATCCAACGGTAGATTGAGGAGATCTGTAAGTTTTACCGAAACGGCATGAGAAACCCAGAAATTCCGACCAGCTTCGTTTGAGAGGTTAGATCTCTTAGACGAAACCTCTGATCAAGATCTCCACCGACCAGAATGAAGAACCATAAGCTACGAATGTGCTGATAAAATTTGAGCTCAATCTGACCGTATATTCCAAAGATCTACCTCTTTGATGGAAACGTCGCAGGGATCTTCCTCCTGCAACTCTCTCCTTCCTTCTCTTCTTCTTTCCTTTCTCTTCTTCTTTCCTTTCTCTTCTTTTCTTTCTCTTCTTCTTTCCTTTCTCTCCACTCACCTCTTTCTAGCAATTCCTTGATTCCCTCCTTGATTCTCTCCTTGATTCTCTCCTTGTTTTCCTCCTTGATTCTCTCCTTGATTCTCTCCTTGTTTTCCTCCTTGATTCTCTTCTTGTTTTCCTCCTTGATTCTCTCCTTGTTTTCCTCCTTGATTCTCTCCTTGATTCCCTCCACTCATTCTAGCACTTCCTTGATGGCATGGGACACTTGTCCACTTTCATGCACCAACCTTCACATGTGTTGGTCTCATACTACCCATACTAACCACATTTATTTTAAATGTCCAATCCATTTAATACACCAAATTTTCAATTTCATTTATCCTTTTATTCAATCAATCCTAACCCATATCAATTCATGGTTTAATGAGCCCATGCATAAATCATAACATATGCATTATACTTTAATTTAACATGACTCATATAAATTTATGATACATATATTTATATACATTATCAAGCATCAACTATACAAACATTAAACAATCATCAAACAAACACCAAACATATCAAGACAACACATAGAGTTTGGGCAAAAATGCAATTGGGTTATGGGCTAGATGAAATAATTTTCGGGGCGTCACAAACTCTGTACCTGAAATATTGAAGAAAATGGAGTGAGCAACCAACAGCTCAGTGAATATATCTCTTGATGTGGCAATTATATACATTTAGAAAAATATGACATTTCAAATCATTTCAAACAAGTATTAAACACATGCATCATTCAACGAATGTATTATACATGTCAACAACATAATTTTAATGAGTTTTCAAGAAAACAATGCATCCTTTTCCACGAAATTCACAATCTCCCTCATTCAAGGCAAGAGAGCGGGTCTAACCCTTGTATGACCGTTACAAGGTAGCCACAGCCTCTCATTACCCAATTCACAGTCATTTCAAGGATCTCCAATCCTTATTAGGACAGACCTACTGACATTGAGGTTACGCATAACAGTCATCTGGGTCTAATTCCTAACGAAATGACACCAACTTGCCTTTGCAAGTCTCACATGCTCCAATGCTCAAAAGAAATCATTTATGAATGCAAATTAAAACACAATGCAACAAATATGCATAACATATTTACATTAATCAAACATTTCATATATTTAAAATGCCATACAAGAACCAAAATCAAGAAAATATACTCACAGTACAATACTTTCCAACTTAAACCCAATCATCGTCGCTTTCGAGTCCAGCTCCAATTTATATCCAACTAATTCAACCTGTCACAACCACTCCATAATACTATTTAACAATATATATCACCCTGGGTAGGGGGCACTGTGTGCAACCCAGGCGTGAATGGTTCAGTGGCTACTCAGATTGCGAAATCAAACCTTAAGAGGTTTCGAGTTTGAATCTGGGGGAGGAGTCTAGTACCCCCGGGATCATTTGTCCACACTATTCACTCATGAATAGTGCAGGGCCTCCCCCAGATTCGAACTCGAAACCTCTTAAGGTTTGATTTTGCAACCTGAGTAGCCTCTGAGCGGTGCGCTCTGTACTGGGATCTGATAATATTATGTGGTATATAATGGCTGGGGTACGCTCGGTATGAGGTACCCATCACATCCCGGGGGTACTAGACACTGCGGTGTGCTGTGTACTGGGTGTGACAAAAAGGCCTTATGTATATACATAAGGCCTTTTTGTCAAGCTTGGGTTGCACACAGTGCCCCCTACCCAGGGTGATGAGTACCCCCGCAGGGCATACTCTAGCCATTATATACCACATAATATTGTCACATCCCAGTATACAGCACACCACAACGTCTAGTACCTCCGGAATCATTTGTCCACACTATTCATAACCCAGGCGTGACATATATCTTAAATATTCATGAATCAAAAAATATATATCGCCAAATTATGAAAATCAAAATTGTTAATTTTATATTTCTATTAAATATATCATATCATATATTCATAACTTTTGCTTATATTATATATTACTCTATTAAATATATCATATCTTCATGGATACTGTAATACGAGATTCTCTACGAATCTTTCAATGTAATAATTTTATATTTCTATCTAAGGTATAAGACGTTATGCAATATATTTCTTACTAATTGGTACATGTTTATCAAATTAGTTAGAATATTATTTTAGAATTAATATTATTGACTAGTTTTCATCATTCTTATATGTTTATTATATTTATAGCATTGTATAACATCGAGTCATGTATATATATAATTAATTTCTATTCAATGTTTATATAAATATTTATAAATTTATATATGTTATTACTTAACTAGTGTATATGTTAATTATCTATTTAAAAAAAATGTTAGAATTAAGAAATGTATTAGATATTATTTAATATTCACATTCTAATATATTTTATGTATTTTGTGATAGTAATCATGCCAGATCTTACGAAGCTAGAATTTGTGGCACTTGATATTTCAGGCAAGAATTATTTGTCATGGATTTTGGATGCTAAAATTCATCTTGATGCTATGAGTCTCGGAAACACCATCAAAGAAGGAAATGAAGAATCCATGCAAAACCGTGCTAAGACAATGATTTTCCTTCGTCACCATCTCCACGAGGGATTGAAAATTGAGTACGTCACAATAAAAGATCCACTTGAACTTTGGGAAAGTTTGAAAGAAAGATATAACCATCAAAAGACAATAATCCTTCCAAAAGATCGTTGTGACTAGATGCATTTACGTTTACAAGATTTTAAAACTGTGAGTGAATATAACTCTGTAGTGTTTAGAATTAACTCTCAATTACAACTATGTGGAGAAAATATTACTGATGATGATATGTTAGAAAAAATATTTTTTACCTTTCGTGCCTCAAATATGCTCCTGCAGCAGCAATATCGAGAGAAAAGTTTTAAGAAATATTCAGAGATGATTTCATGCCTTCTTGAGGCTTAACAAAATAACGAGCTATTAGTGAAAAATCATGAAGCTCGTCCAATTGGTTCTACTTCATTCCCTAAAGTGAATGCAGTAACGTCTAATAGTGTTGGGCGAGGAAGAGGTCGTGGTCGTGGCCGTAGCCGTGGACGCGGTCGAGGTCCAAATTATTATTGTGGTGGTTATAGAAACTCTTCTAATTATAAAAATAATTTCAACCATCAGAAGTGGGAAAATAATGAAGAAAAAGTGGACAAAATAAGAATTCAAAAAACTCAGAAAATATATGCTACAGATGTGGCAGTAAAGGACATTGGTCATGTACCTGTCGTACGTTAAAGCATCTCGATGATCTTTATCAAGCATCATTAAAAGAGAAAGGAAAAAATATGGAGACAAATTTTATCTATCAAAATGATGATTTTGACCAAAGTCCCCTTGATATAACACATTTGGATGTAGTAGATTTCTTCGAAAATCTAGAAGGGACAATTGACAACTTGATTGGACATGGAAATGCCCAAAATAATTAGTTATTTCTAGTATCTTATTTGTATGTTTTTTTTTCTTTGGGTTGTTTTCGTTAAGTGTGTTTAATTTAATGTGTTTTTCTTTATTATGATTATAAAATTTTCATATGAAAGTATTATCTCTTACTTGTACTTATTTTATTTTAATGAAGAAAGTATGGATATTCATCAAACTTTAGTTGGAATCAAGATAAAAATGAAGATATATGTCTCGTAGACAGTGCTAAAACACATACCATACTAACAAATAAAAAATATATTTCTCATTTGCTTATGCGTGAAGCTAATGTCAACATGATATCTAGTAGTACAAAACTTATTGAAGGCTCGGGAAGAACTAATTTGTTGTTACCTGGAGGAACAAAAATTGTTATAAATAATGCATTATTCTCTACTAAGTCTCGAAGAAACTTATTAAGTTTTAAAGACATTCGAAAAAATGGGTATAGACAATTAATGGAGGGAATATTGAATACCTCTATATTACAAATGTTGTATCAGGTAAGAAATATGTGCTAGAAAAGTTACTCGCTTTTTTCTGCCGGTTTGTATTACACGAATATTACAACTATTGAAATAAATGCTATAGTAAACCAAAAGTTTACTAATGTAAATACTTTTAATATTTGGCATGACCGGTTAGGGCATCCCGGTTCTATAATGATGCAAAAAATTATTTAGAATTCAAATGGACAACCACTAAAGAACCAAATTTTTTTTAAATCCAATGAATTTCCATGCGCTGCATGTTCTCAAGGAAAACTTATTATTAGACCATCACCAACTAAAGTTGGGATTGAATCCCTTGCATTTTTGGACTATTTAGATATTTTATGGTTTTGATAGATGCATCAACAAGATGGTCATAGGTGTGCTTATTATCAACTTGTAACCTGACGTTTGTAAGATTGCTTGCTCAAATAATTCGATTACGAGCACAATTTCCAGAATATCCAATTAAGAAAATTCGTCTTGATAATGCCGGTGAATTTACATCCCAAGCTTTCAATGATTATTGTATGTCAGTTGGTATAACTGTTGAACATCCTATTGCTTATATTCATACACAAAAGGGTTTAGCAGAATCATTTATTAAACGCCTCCAATTAATAGCTAGACTATTAATTATGAGAACAAAGCTCCCTGTTTTTGTATGGGGACATGCTATTTTACATGCAATAACACTTGTACGAATCACGCTAACAAATTATCATAGATTCTTTCCTTTACAATTGGCTTATGGTCAAGAGCCAAATATTTCCCATCTGAGAATTTTTGGATGTGCAGTATATGTTCCAATTGCTCCACCACAACATACTAAGATAGGTCCTCAAAGGAGGTTAGGCATATATGTTGGATATGAATCTCCATCTATAATTAAGTATCTTGAGCCAATGATTGGAGATATTTTTACAGCACGGTTTGCTGACTGTCACTTTAATGAGACAATTTTTCCAACATTAGGGGTAGAGAATAAGCAGCTAGAAAAAGAAATTAATTGGAATGTTTTATCATTATCCCATTTTGATCCTCTTACAAAGCAATGTGAACAAGAAGTTCAAAGGATAATTCATTTGCAAGGTATTGCCAATAAATTACCAGATGCATTCACTGACCTTAAGAGAATAACTAAATCACATATACCAACGGCAAATGCTCCAGCTCATATTGAAGTCCATATAGGACAATCTTTTAGTAATATTGCAAATGAATATAAGGCTAGCCTGAAGCGTAGTAGACCAATCAGTTCTAATGATAAAAATCCTCGAAAAAGAAAAGGAGCAAATAATCAAGATGACCAGATTGAGGAGACAGGTATTCATGAAGAGACCATTGATATAACTAATAGTAAAACCCCAGAAGAGGTGCATGTACTTGAATATAATGAAGAAATCTCAATTAGTTATGTCACCACGAGAAAGATATGGAATCAAAAATAAAAGGTTATCGATAACATTTTCGCATATAAAGTAGCACTTGATGTTATAAATGACAGTGAGGATCTTGAACCTAAATCTGTTGAAGAATTTCGTAATAGACATGATTGGCCAAAATGGAAAGACACAATTTAGACATAATTATACTCACTTGCGAAATGTAATATTTTGGGACTTGTAGTCCAAACACCTAAAGGTGTAACCCCTATAGGGTATAATTGGGTCTTTGTGTGAAAATGAAATGAGAATAATGAAGTTGTAAGATATAAAACACGACTTGTTGCACAAGGTTATTCGCAAAGACTGGGTATTGATTATGAAGAGACATATTCTCCCGTGGTCGATGCAAATACATTTAGATATCTTATTAGCTTGACAATCCAAGAAAAACTTGAAATGCGTCTGATGGATGTAGTTACAACCTATTTATATGGATCTCTTGATAATAATATTTATATGAAAATCCCTGAAGGATTTCAAGTGTCTGTAGCATCTAACTCAAATTCCCGAGGAGTCTATTCAATTAAGTTACAAAGATCTTTGTATGGATTAAAGCAATCTGGACGTATGTGGTATAACCGTCGCAATGAGTATTTGTCAAAAGAAGGTTATAAGAATGATCCAATTTGTCCATGTATTTTTATCAAGAAAACTGGATCTTCATTTTTTATAATTGCTGTATATGTTGATGACTTAAACATTATTGGGAGTCCTGAAGAATTTCCAAAAGCAGTAGATTATTTAAAGAAAGAATTTGAAATGAAGGACCTTGGTAAAAAAAAGTTTTGTGTCGGCTTGCAAATCGAGAATTTACCAAATGGAATCCATATTCATCAATCGACGTATATAGAAAAGATCCTAAAACGGTTTTACATGGATAAAGCTCATCCATTGAGTACCCCAGTGGTTGTTCGTACACTTGATGTGAACAACGATCATTTTCAGCCTCGAGAGGATAATGAAGAACTACTTGGTTCTGAAGTACCATATCTTAGTGCGATTGATGCATTAATGTATCTTGCCAATAATACAAGACATGATATAACATTTTCTGTGAATTTATTAGCAAGATATAGTTCTTCACCTACACGAAGACATTGGAACAGAGTTAAACATATATGTAGATATCTCCAAGGCACAACTGATATGGGTTTGTTTTATTCAAATGAATCTAGACATCAATTAATTAGTTATGCAGATGCAGGATATTTATCTGAGCCACATAAAAGCAAGATCTTAGACAGGCTATGTTGTGACCCCTTCCCGGGTGACGTCATGATCGACATAAAATATCACATACGCCATACACTGACGTACATGATACTCTATCAGCCTTCTAATACACCAAATTTTTCAAAAATTTTAACAGCATACTCATAAAATGGACAAAGTCACAAGTCCAAACGCCACCAGATTAACCAAAAAATAATTTTCATAAATTATTATTTTATTTCCATATCATATAACACATCCACATCCCATATAACATCCATGAACATCCCATATCCCATAACATATCCGTATCAGGATTCTCTAATCCAAATTACTCACATAATTATAACCTCGTAATTACACCTTCAACCAAATTACTCATCTAGATGACAAAATATAAATAAGATGTTAATAGTATAAATATATTTATCAAAATACAAGGTTTTTAACTTCTCCAAGAACATATACAACCAAGAAAATATAAGAGTTTGCAACCCCTCACGAGCCTTGCTCTTTTCTTTAGAAACTTTACCTGAAATATTGAAGAAAATATAGTAAGCAACTACAAGCTCAATGAATATTTCTTACTATAGCATCATATATGCATTTATAAAGAATTGTTTATTTCAAACAATTAAAACAAACATATGCAGTGATCAAATAATATAATACATGCTCAATATATAATAATTCAATGCAATTTCTTTTAAAAAAAGCAATATCATTTGAAAATCATATTTATCTCTCTCCTTCTAAGTAATTGAGTGAGTTTGCTCCTCATGTGCACTAATGAGGAATGTAGCGACCTCAAATTACTCATTTATCAATTACGTCATTTCTATGTCTTTTATTTCATGTCAAGAATGTACCGACTAGGATTACTAAAATCTTCAATCCTGTGAGTTTGTTCCCTGAGATTTAGACTCATAGAAATATTTCTCATGTCAATGACTTACATAGGTACGTCCATTGACATGCTCATATGCATCAAAACCATTTCATGATTTTAAATCAAATAAATATATCATAACATGCACATCATTTTAAATTAATTTCATATAATACAATGTCATATAAGAAGACCAAAATAAAAAATATTCATAGTACAGGACTTTCCAAACCTAAGTCTTATTACTATCGCTACCATCCATATCCACTTTAATCAATCCGATTCTTATTGTTTCAACCTGACACATTCATTCAATATATCAATTTCATATATTTAATTACTAAAAAGACTAGTACATTTCCAAAAATTATGAATTTTATATCAAAATTTCCAAAATTAATCCTTCTATCTTTCTACAGTCTTAAACCACAGTTTCACCGTATTCTAATTCCATTTTATCTACTAGAAATATCATTGCCTTATTCACAATACTGTTCACAGTACTATTCATGCTACTATTCGTTGGAAACATATATCATTTTAATAAAAATATCAAAAGGTCTCAAAAAATCATGAAATTAGTATCAATGGACTCAAAACAGTCCATTCTACTGTTCTATAACTTTAAATTGTAGTTTCATCGGGTTTTAATTGTGTTCTAAACGCCTCAAGTGTCAAATCTAATTGTAAAAAACCATATAAGTTCCAATTTAACAAATCAACTCAAACTAACCATTGATCTATGGTTTCTACAACCTATGAAGTGGTTTTTAACCTTCCCAACTTGTTTAGACTAATTTTGGGTCAAAACCCCATTTTTTAGACACGTTAAAAACGGCTCTCACAGCAAAAATTAATTCGATAGAATCGCTACACCTAGGTCAAATATCAATTTCATGAAGAAATAGAGTGAAAAACACTCACCTAGGTATTAATTTGGCTTAGAAATGCTAAAAATTCTTTTTTTTTCCCTCTTTCCCTTCGTCCCTGCAATAAGAATGAAAATTATTGACTTTTTTAAAGGGTGAAAATTAGACCAAAAAAATAATTTACGATTCCCTACACTTAACGGTACTGTTTTATGGACAATACTTGCAAATGAACAATAACCTCTTTTTTTAAAAAAATATATCACTGTTCATTGTCTTCATTTTTCTTTTATTATACACTCAATACTTATAAAAAATACACGTTTTATATATCAATTTCTATGTAAAAATATGTTATGGACTTGTTTTTAACATCCTCAAGTCTATTTGACACACGTACACGTGATTTCCACGTACGCATACGTGTATTTTATCCTTCAGTATACGTATACGTCAACCAAATATATTGACTAAAAAAACGAGATGTTACAGGCTATCTATTCACATATGGCGGTATTGCTATATCTTGGAGGTCTACCAAATAATCATTAGCTACTACATCATCAAATCATGCTGAAATAATAGCAATTCATGAAGCAAGTCGAGAATGTGTTTGGTTAAGAGCAATGACTCAACATATCAAAGAGACATGTGGCCTGTCTTCAAAGAATGATACTCCAACAATATTGTATGAAGACAGTGCCGCTTGCAAAGCACAACTGAAAGGAGGATACATAAAAGGGGACAAAACAAAACATATTTTGCCATTTTTTTTTTCACACGTGATCTTCAAATGAATGGTGATATTGAAGTTCAATAAATTCGTTCAAGTGATAATCTGGTAGATTTGTTCACAAAGGCACTACTTACTGCAATATTTGAGAAATTGGTGCATATTGAAATGCGTCAGTTTAGAGATCTTAAATGATGTTACTAACGGGGGAAGTAAATATACACACACTGCTCTGTACTCTTTTTCCTTGATCGAGGTTTTATCCCACTGAGTTTTCCTAGCAAAATTTTAATTTAATGATGCATTTTTTTTAGAAATAAGGAATGATGTACTCTTTTTTTCTTTACTAAGATTTTTTTTCGCTGAATTTCTTCTTAGTAAGGTTTTAACGAAGCATATTCCTTGAAAACTGACCATCCAAGGGGGAGTGTTATGAATATTAATTAAATGGATGTCCATAACCCCCAATTCTTTATGGATGACCATAACCCCTACCTATTCATATTTCATAACCTTTTAGGTTATAATGTCCTTAATTTATTCTTATTTATTCTCATATTTACTTTATCATTAAGTCATTTTGTAACCCAAAGGCTTTGTAATCCTATAAATAAAGGTTGTGAGAAAGGTGAATATTCAACAAGTTTTTATGTAATTCTTCCTCTTGTATTCTTATTTATCTTCTTTATGTTCTTCTCTAATCTTTGATCTACCTTTGTTTATAACAGCTTTTAGTATACTTAGTAGTACTGATGGACCATAATTAATCTTATATTTTGAAATTAATACCATCAATAAAAGAAGAAAAGGCAATCTGCTTTATCAGGAAACATGAGTCAACAGCTGAGATTCCACACCCACCAATTTAAATCCCCATCTTTTTCCATGGAAGAAAGAAGATTCACCCAAATTAAGCCCTACCCAAAAAATTAAATTAAAACTATAATATAAGTTAGTGGGTTCGATGGGATAGCAGTAAAATTTTTTACTTTGCTCCATAGAAGTAGAAGCTTCACCAAATCAATTAAAGCGAATCCCACCAGTAAAACACGGACGCTGTTGGTGTGATGGGAAAGCAGTGAAATTGGGCTGATTTGATTGGACTCGAATATCATACATTGTATACATTAAAATTCTACATATATATATATATATATATAATTAATTGATTGATTAATTGATTAAAGTAGGGATTTAATTGATCATCATGATTACTCTTTTGAACTTGTTTCTCGACCAGAATTTGGTGGGACGTGTGATGAATATATATATCTAAGTATATAAGTGAGATTTCAGCGACAGTAGTGTGTGTGTGGGGGAACTCACCTTGAAATCACATTTGCCTAACATTATGACAAAGCACATCATTAGAATCCCTTTCTTTTCAAAAGCTACTTTCAAATCTTATCTACTCAACGCATTTTCACGCTGACATGAGTAACTCATCTATCTATCCATTTATAAATCTATATATGCCCTACCCACCCTCTCCTCCAAAACTCAAGAAAAAAAAAAAAAAAAAAAAAAAACAGAAGTGAGGGAAATTTTTTTTATTTTTTTATTTTTTTAAAGCTACTTCTCTATGTCACATATTTGCTTAACCCACCCGTGATACCGTCTGCTTTGAACATAGCATGTACATCCATCAAGAAAAAAAAAATCATCAATAATGTTTTAGGGGCTTGAGCAAAATATATATATATATATATATATATATATATATATAAATAAAGTAGTACATCTCTAAAACATTCAATAGAACTGAGTGTCAATGTTGAAAAATAGTGTTGACATCAAATCTATATAAAATATTTTTTATATATAAAATAATATATTCCAAAATATCTAATAGAATTGAGTGTCAACGTAAAAAAAAAATGTTAATACTAAATGTACATAAAACATTTTTAATATTTATATATAGTCTAGTTCGGCTCTCACTACACCTATACGGTTAATTTGGAACTATCACCCTTAATAATTTATCTATCTTCTTTTTTATAGAAGCGACCACTCTGGTATTAATAATGGTGCCTCTTGCTTGCGTTGAGAGCTAGAGCTATATGGTAGATGTGGTGCTGGTGCTATATCAACAAGTACTTACTTTAGCAAGCTATTTAATTGGATATATAGTTTGAGCTAGCAATATATTGAAAGCAAGTTCAAAGTTTAATTAATTTAGAAAGCTAGATTTAGCACCATGCAATTAAAGGAACCTAATCTTTTTATTATTGCTAGACAACCTCGCTTTTTAACGCTTAAAAGTGCTTCATACCTTTAGAGCAAGTGGGCATGCAAAGCATGCCTGGTGCCAACGAGAAGTTATCTTTGAGAGAAAAAAGGCTATAGAAGGAGGTCGACAGGTACTTCATCAAAGGATATATCACCAAAAAAGCAGCTATTAGCATATCTCTAATTAGAGATCATGATTATGTTTAATGATTCTTCAATCCCAAGCTAAAGCTATAGATATTATTAGTTAATTAATCAGTTAAACTATTTTAAAGTTTATTAATTAATTAGACCATTTCAAAATTAATTTGGTTCATAAATTGTGTGTTTTTAAGATTAATAATATATGGTCTAATTTCTGGTGCAAAAGGTTTCAAAGGTCACTTTCAGGACTGTTAAAAGGAAACACAAAGCTGTTGAAGGATCATGTCTTTGATTGCCATTAACAGCGTTGATAATAGTTTAAAGAACATATATGATGGTGATAAGTTAACATCATGATCATCTATGTGTATATGTTCATCATGGTTGCTATGAATGGTGGTTGCACTGTTACTATATTGCCCTACTGATTGCTTTGACATCGACAAGTTCGTCTGTGGCCAGCGATTGATCGCTCGTAACCTCTTGATCTTGATTTGGAATTAACTTGGAGGGTTAGGAGGGAATTGATGAATATGATGACTTGTTAAGATAATAGAAATATAATGATTGAGGTGGTTAGGTTGTCTAATCATGATATAATCAATCAGTTTGTAGTATGTAGAAGTAAGGTTTGAAATTGGAGTTGCTGTTTTAGATTAATGGCTAAGTAGTGATGTTTCCAACACAAATAGTACAAGAAAAATCCCCATAGTTATACGTGTGGTTAAGATGAATTTTGAATAGATAGAAATCATGACATATATATTTTGGTAATTAAATTCATTCATTTTAGAGGAATCAAATCCACAGTTAATTAAGCTCTCTAAATGCCTAAAGTGATTTATTTTATCAACCGGAATTAGTTATAGTGAATTTTCTTTTTCAATAGAAAATGCATATCTTTATATATAATAAGAATATTAACAGTACAAAAAGTGGGAAAATACAAATTATGAGCCTCTCACGCAATATCCTATTATAGTGATTTGCTAACCCCATTAGTAGTAGATTTGTAGTCATAATTAATCCCCTTTGTGGAAGATAATTATTTGAATAATTAACATAAAGATTGATATGGCAATTATATATATATATATATGTGTGTGTGTGTATAAACATAATATTAAGTGGCTATACATTTGTTTTAGTTACATAAAGTGAACAAATAGATGAAGAAATGAAATCTGAGATTTTAGCTAAATAATTAAGTGCTTTAGTGACAAATAAAGACCGCAGCAAAATATTTTATAACAAATAGTTATTTTGCAGCTGAATGTATGTTTTATCAATAAAACTAATTTCTTAGCTAAATAATGGATAGGTATTAGCTATGAAGCTAGTTTCATAGCTAAGAAAGTTCTACCGATAATAGAAAACAAAACTGGAGACAAAGTTTAGTGAATAGTATTCTGCTCAAGGATGGAGCTGAGAATAGTTCTCTATTTATAAGCACTGAAGAGTAATTAGAACCATTTGATTACAAGACATTTGTAAGCATCAAAACAGAAACAGATTAACAGACCATGTGCAAGTAACAAAATGACAACTTGTAGCTAACGTGGATAACGAATTCTGACCACCTGAAATCGTGGGTGTCACACCCCGATTCTTAACATACAATCTCTTATGATAGGCGACCAAAATTAAAGTGTGAGTACAAACGGACATCAACACAGATCTTTTATTCATCTTCTTTTAATAATGGAGGGCAAAAATACCAAATGTTACAATTACATGAGTACATAGTACGTAACGAAAAACTACAACAATCCATAAATAACACATTTAGATCTATATTGACATCTTGCACCTTACGCGCTTTCTTCTCACGTAGCTTCGATGGCTATTACATTCTGATAACATATATGTACTTACGCGTGTCTAAGATCCTGAGAAACAATATCAACGGGATGAGCTCAACAACTCAGTGAGGTCAAACAGGATAAACAAGCTTATATGCTTAATAATAAGTACAGAACAACAATCATCAAACAGTTATGTCATAATAATACAATCAAACAATGATGATGAAAAGTGACCATACGGCCTCATAGGCCAGGCACAATGCAACTCACAACCTGTAAGCGCCGAGGCACCAATGCAACATGAAGCAACTGAGAGATCTCATGAATTCCAGTGCTAACCAATGACATAGCCACCTCACGGTCCAATGTAACGGCATAGCACCCATGGGTTCAATGTCCGACTACCTTAATCATGGTCGAACATAATGGTATAGCACCCATGATTAATATATATAACATTTATGATAATTCATGGTCGAGCGTAACGACATAACACTCATGATTATGAATTTAGCATTGATGATGGATAGCCTCATACATAAAGTAAAACATGGTAACATATATGATGTATGATGCTATGTAAATTATCATTACACAACTAAGAGACGCAAATCTAGCATTCATTCCCCACCATAACTCGTGTAGTGGCATCATCTTGGCGAACCTTTCGTCGAAACGCTTATCTTCCGAAAGCACAAAGAGAGAGAGAGAGAGAGAGAGAGAGAGAGAGAGAGAGAGAGAGGAAAACACGCAAGAGGCAGAGAAAGAGGGTGCGGGGTGAGCAAGGGGTGCTCCCTCCTTTAAGGGGGTTGGTCCAAATGGGGGACGGTCCCCTCTCCCCATATGTTATATTATATATAATATATCATATTATATATTATATAACTAATATATATATATATTATATAATGTGGTATATATACAATATTAAAATATAATATATGTACATTATTTGTATTATAATATTAACAAAATGTATACTTATAATGTTAATAATACTGACATCCTTCACTGTCTATTAGTGCACGGGCTACTTCATTGGCCACGTGCTTGAATACTTCATCGAGTAAATGCATGTACTTTTGTTGTGACGCCTCGAAAATTATTTTATATAGCCCATAACCCAATTGCATTTTGCCCAAACTCTATGTGTTGCCTTGATATGTTTGGTGTTTGTTTGATGATTGTTTAATGTTTGTATATTTGATGCTTGATAATGTATATAAATATGTGCATTATAAATTGTATATGAGTCATGTTAAAATAAAGTATAATGCATATGTTATTATTTATGCATGGGCCCATTAAACCATGAATTGATATGGGTTAGAATTGATTGAATAAAAAGATAAATGAGAATAAAAAATTTGGTGTATTAGATGGATTGGACATTTAAAATACATGCAAACATAAGATTGGTTAAAGTACATGTGGTTGGTATGGGTAGTATGAAACCAACACATGTCAAATTGGTGCGTAGGAATGGACAAGTGTCCTATGCCCCATTTCTCTTCTCCAACACATGTCAAGTTGGTGCATGAAACCAACACATCTTAAGTTGGTGCATGAAAGTGGACAAGTGTCCCATGCCCACTTCTCTTCTCCAAGGAAGTCCTAGAGAGTGAGGTGAGTGGAGGGAAAGGAAAAAAGAAGAGAAAGGAAAGAAGAAGAGAAAGAAAGAGAAAGATGCTTTGAAGGACGTCTCAGCAATGTTTTCATCAAAGAGCTGGATCTTGGTGTTATATGGTCCGATTGAGCTCAAACTTTGTCAGCAAGTTCTTATCTTATGGGTCGGTGGAGATCTTGATTGGATTTTTTGTTTGAAAGATATAACCTCCCAAACAAAGCTGGTCGGAAAGTCTAGATTTCTCGTGCAGTTTAGATCAAACTAATAGATCTCCTAAATATACCGTTGGATGGATATGATATTTGAGAAAGTGGTTCACAACTGATCGTTCTGCATTATGACCGGTTGCGATGTTGACGGGAGAAGTATTTTGTGTGATATAGTCATTTGAGTTCAAGTATTTGCAGTAGGAAAGGAGAAATTGTCTGATTAGAGACTTGTTCATCAAAGGGGTTTATCTTTTCGGTCCACCATTGGATTGAGCTGATTTTTGGACAGAAGGTTTGCCTCTTAACATCCTTCAATCTGTACAGTTGATTTTGTGAATAAATAATTTTGTTTGTAGCTTGATACATCTGAACATAATATTAAGTGGAAAATTTGTAGGGTTGTTTGTATTAGACCTAAATTTAAAATATGAACTTAGACCTTTCCAAATAGTTTGCATGTCAACTATGTTGACCTAGTTGCCATTGTTGATGAACCCATGATGCAAAATCAGTGATATACTTGGCTGAACATTGTGACCTAGTGTAAATAGGCAATATGGCCTAAGTATGAGAATTTTCATATTTTAGGGCTTTTGATGCTTTTGGCCTAGAATCATTGAATTGATGCAATTTATGTCTAATTAAGCATGATTAGGGTTGATTATGCTACTGATTTGGTGGTTGTAACTATATCATGGGTTAGGCCTACTTGTGATCAAGTGACTCAATTTGAGCATGTTTATACCTTTGGAATTGAAAATCAATATTTTTGATTAATTGAATGGTTTATGTATGAGAACTATGCATTAGAGGCCTAAGTCATGTGATTTGAGTTGAATGATGGGATTAGATGAGATTTAGGCCTATTGTCTATATGTGGACTGATTTAGGGTTGATGTGTAATGTCTATGTGATTGAGCATAGAAATTGATGTATGGTTGGATATTGATGAATGTTTCAGGACCTTGATTGGGTTGATTCGGTTTGGTGTCCGTGTGTGGTTAGATACTCTCGCGAGGCTTGGTTGTGAGTAGACTTCATTATGATTATATCTTTTATGTCATCATATCACTTATATATATTGTATGTTGAAAGCATGAATGTGTCCTAATGTTTTGAATGATGCATTGATTTGAGAAAACCTTATGACTTTGGTTGGACCCATCTATCTGGCTAATATGGGGACTTAACCTTGTCATATGAGGGTTTTAAAAAGGAAATATTTGGGGATGAGAACGGTACGGTGAAATAGACGTGCACTAGTAACCCCAAATCAACATGATTGGGGATTATGACGGTACGGTGAAATAGACATGCACTAGTAACCCCAATGCATATGGAATGTGGATCAAAATTGATAAGCTTTTACTTGCATCGAACTTATAATGTTTGATATCTATATGTTATGAGCTTTTAATCATGCTACACATTGACATGCATACATGATATTTATTGATGAGTATTGATAGTTTATTTGAATTCTATTAACTGGGCACCGTTGGCTCACCCTCATTTTCCTCTTTCAGGTCCTTCTGTCCTGAATAAGGGCAAATGAGTAGTCATATCTTGAGGGCCTTGCGGGCGAGAGAATTAAGGGCCTCGATGTGAGTTGAGAGACATTTTGATTGAACTGTGTTTTAAATTATGATCTACTATATTTTTGATTATGTAATTATAACACTTACCACATTGTAGTATGGGTTAGTTGGAACTTGTTAGATAGACCATGTGGACATATGACGGTTTTTTTGTACCCTTAGTTTTGGACTTTATTTGTATGTCAATCTTGATGGACTGTAGGGATTATGACGATTTAATTTATGGTTCATTTTTATGGAGTATCTCTTGTCTTGGATGATTAATACGATTGATAGTTTTGTTTAGTACCTGTTTATATTATGTCGTTATTTGGGATAAGGCTCGTAGGGTCTCAACCCCTTCACGAGGGTTGAGGACTGGTTTGAGATGCTTACTCTGGGAGTCCCGCCCTGGCATTCCGCACGCCATTCCTAGCAGGGTTGATGGTCCGGGGTGCGGGGTCTCCACATTTGTGAATACTCCTTTTGGGTATTCTTTGATCTTAATTCGAAAGTCATTTATTTAAGGTTCTAATTTCATGTTGTGTTAGAGTGTTCATGCGATTACCGTTACATTATGCCAATTTATGCTAGATAATGATGTATTATCTAAATGAGGTAATATATCCATATCTTATATATAATATTATATGTATATATCTTTTATATAACATTATATATCTTATATTATCTTTAAGATAATATTATATATTGATATATCTTATATATCTTATATATATCAACATTACTTATATATATATATATCTTATTATATTATAATATTAACATTATAATATACATGTGTCTCATATCATAGTGTAATATTAACCTTATATAATATTAACATTATATTCATATGTGATGTCAATATTATATATATTAAGAACACTAATATAATGATTTAATAGTTTGACATCCTACCTTGTCTAGTAGTTATTGTTGGAAAAAATGTGGGAAATTTTGGAGCATGACAGTGGCGTGGGCACATGGTGTTGGAAACTTGAAGAATGTAGTAGAAGCTTCTTAGTGAGTTGCTTTAACATCCCCCCTTAAAGGAGTAGGTAGAGAAACTACATCGAGTTTGTCCCATAGCAATATGAATCGTGAGCATGATAATGCTTTGGTTAGCAAATCAGCAAATTGATCGCATGATGGAACGTAGCGGACCTCAAGAGCACGATAAAGCACCTTGTCATGAACAAACTGCACATCGATCTCTACGTGCTTGGTGAGAGCGTGAAAGATCGGGTTTGCGACTAGGGCGCCAACACACATATTGTCACACCATATGATAGGTGAGGAAGGAGGAGAGAACCCAATTTCTTTGAGAAGTGATTGCAACCAAGAGCTGCACCATGAGCAAGTGCACGATACTCAGACTCTATGCTTGAGCAGGCAACCTTTTGTTGTTTCTTGGACTACCAAGATATCAAGGAATCACCAAAATAAACACAATAACCAGCAATCGACCTTCGATCATCTGGTGAAGAAGCCCAATCCACGGTAAAACCAGTAAGGAAAAGACGAGGAGATGGCTTTAAGTGAAGACCGAGTTTTGATGTGCCTTTGATGTAACGTGAAATACATTTAAGGGCTTGCCGATGAAGGATAAAAGGATGTTGCTGGAATTGATTGAGACAATTCACAATGTAAGCAAGATTAGGCCGAGTGCGGGTGAGATATTATAGAACACCCAGTAAGCTGCAGAACAAGGTAACATCAGTAAAAGAAGCACTGTCATTGGCAGATAACGACTTAGCAGTGGCACATGGGGTGGCTATGGGCTTGCATGAAGACATGCTAGTACGTTGCAATAACAACTGAACATAGGAAGACTGAGTAAAGTAGAAACCAGTTCTGTAACACCCCGTACTTTTAGTTACATATATACGGTAACTTACACGTATATTGAGATGTATAATACATGTATTTTATACGTATTAGCTAAATATACACGTAATAATACACATATTTGATACGTATGCGCTAAATATACGCATGTATGATTTAATTAAAAATGTGGATTGGAGTATGATTTAATGAATTAATATATTCACTGAGCTGTTGTTTGCTCACCCCATTTCCTCCAATATTTCAGGTATTGAGTCGAAGGGAAAAAGGAAACTCCGTGAGTGAGTCTGGTATGTGTATGTATGCTTGGAGGAAATAGCTTATATTTTTGTTATTTTGATATGTATACTTATCACACATTATAGATATAGGTATTATCATCTAGATGGGTTGTGTGGGCATATATATATATAGCTTAATATATTGGATGATGAAATGAAAATGTGACTGTGAATGAATGGAATGATAATAGAGATCTATATGGGATTTGATTTGTGGGATATTAGAAAAAAAAAATTCTGTAAATATTGGGAGACTACGTGAAGGCTGACAATGTATTATATACTGTATATGGGATGTACAGTGTATAGTACACTGTGCCGGTCATGACGTCAGCCTACGTCAGGGGCGTCGTGACAAGTTCGGTTACGCCGACCCTCTATCCCAAGAAAATAATGCAATTCTCCCAAGTCTTTGGGTGCAAAAGAGTGATGATGAGCATCAATAAAACGTTGAACAGTTGATGAATTGTTCCTTGTGATTAAGATATCGTCCACGTAAACTAGAATATACACACGGGAAGCCCCATCATTGAAGATGAACAAGAATGACTTTGACACATGAAAACACAATGATAATAACATATGATGAAGACGATCAAACCAGGCACGTGGAGCATGTTTTAAACCATAAAGAGCCTGTTGTAATTGGCAAACATGAGAAGGCTTGGAAGAATAAACGAAACCTTTCGGTTGAGGCATATAAACAATCTCTTGAAGGTGCCCAGTAAGGAATGCATTGTTAATGTCCAATTGCCGCACTTACCAATTAAAAGAAGTAGCCAAAGTAAGAATCATTCGAATAGTAGCTGATATGAACTCCAACAATTGTGATGAAACCCAATAACAATGATGGATTAGAACCCCAAGATCGTGTAGACACGATTGGTTGAGCCTTGACCCGTCACCTAACCAGATGAAAACCAAGACTACGAAGGATTGAAACGCCACACCACGATTCAACAATCAAGGTGATAAGTTTGGTTGCTTGAACGCCACAAGATTAACTTGATAAGTTCAAAGAGTTATCTTAAGAACAAAGAGGACACAAGACCTCACAAGGATGTTAAATTCTGAAAACATAATCTACCATTCAAATTTGAGCTACCACTCTATATATACCTGGAACAACCCTCCAAGAATAGGAAAAAACATAACTAAATTTAAAACAACACAAACATCAACATAAACAAGTCCCCACGTTTTCAGGCCTCTTGGGCTTCTAAAGGACAAGTCCTCACGTTTTTAGGCCTCTTGGAATTCTAAAGGACAAGTCCCCACTTTTTTAGGCCTCTTGGACTTCTAAAGGACAAGTCCCCACGTTTTTAGGCCTCTTGGACTTCTAAAGGACAAGTCCTCACGTTTTTAGGCCTCTTGAACTTCTAAAGAACAAGTTCCCATGTTTTTAGGCCTCTTGGACTTCTAAAGGACAAGTCCCCACGTTTTTAGGCCTCTTGGACTTCTAAAGAACAAGTCGCCACGTTTTTAGGCCTCTTGGACTTCTACAGGTAACCAAAATAGCTAATTGACTAAGTTCAATGTATTTAAAACATAACCAGCCAGAACCAAGTTTATTCTCCTATTTAATATCCTTGAAACTAAACAAATTCATGCCCTTTGATGGTCAGTCCATGCTGGCACGTTTTGTGTGCTAATTAGCTTCTTCAATTGCTTTGATGACATGGACTAAGCCTTGATTATTATTTGAGCCCATATTGGTCTTTTTAGAATCAGCCAAATTCTCTTGGATTAGCCCATTTAGCGCTTCCTTGAAACGTTTGGCTTTAAGTCTTGTAATTGGACCACTTGGAAGTGACAAAGGGTCTTGTGCATATTCAGCTTCATTCCCAAGTGTATGATCAACTTGTCCAGCTCCTTGGTTTGCATCATTCTCCCCTTCTTGAGAAGGATTTGTCCTCAAATCATCACCTACATCAAAAGAAGACAAATCAGCAACATTAAAGCTTGCACTGACACCATACTCACCTGGTAAGTCAAGCTTGTAGGCATTATCATTGATGCGTTCCATTATTTGAAATGGTCCGTCACCCTGAGGTAGGAGTTTTGAATGCCATTTCTCCAAAAAACGGTCTTTCCTTAAGTGCAACCAAACCCAATCTCCGGGTTCAAACACTACCTTCTTGCGTCCCTTGTTGGCTTGTTGGACATATTGTTTAGTTCTCCTTTCAATGTGCAGCCGTGCCTTTTCATGGATCATCTTTACAAATTCTGCCTTCTTTTTGCCATCTAAGTTTACACGTTCATTCAAAGGTAAAGAAGTTAAATCCAAAGGTGACAATGGGTTAAAACCATAAACCATTTCAAATGGTGAAAATTTAGTTGTAGAATGAATACTTCGATTATAAGCAAATTCAACATGTGGCAAACAATCTTCCCATGTTCTCAAGTTCTTTTTAATGATAGCACGTAACAAAGAAGACAAAGTTCTATTTACTACTTCAGTTTGACCTCCGTTTGTGGATGACAAGTAGTAGAAAACAATAACTTGGTTCCCAACTTTCCCCACAAAGTCTTCCAAAAGTAACTCAAAAACCTTGCATCCCTATAAGAAACAATGGTCCTAGGCATGCCATGTAACCTAACAATTTCTTTGAAGAACAAATCAGCTATATGTGATGCATCATCTGTTTTATGACATGCAATGAAGTGTGCCATCTTGGAAAATCTATCTACCACCACAAAAACTAAATCTCTCCCCCTCTTAGTCCTAGGTAATCCCAAAACAAAATCCATAGAAATATCAGTCCAAGGTTCACTTGGTATTGGCAAAGGGGTGTACAAACCATGGGGTTTCAACTTAGACTTGGCATGTTTACACGTGATACACTTCTCACAGATTCTTTCCACATCACGTTTCATATGAGGCCAAAAAAAATGATCATGCAAAATTCCTAATGTCTTAGCTACACCAAAATGACCCATCAAACCACCACCATGAGCTTCTCTCACAAACAATTCACGCAAAAAACACATAGGCACACAGTTTATTTTCCCGAAACAAAAATCCATCATGCCTATAAAACTTACCAAATGCCACTTTTTCACATGCATTGAACACTTCACCAAAATCAGAATCTTGTGCATACAAATCCTTAATGTATTCAAAACCAAGCAATTTTGTATCTAAAATGGAAAGTAAAGCATACCTTCGGGACAATGCGTCAGCCACCACATTTTCCTTACCTTGCTTGTGTCTGATCACATACGGGAATGTTTCAATGAATTCCACCCACTTGGCATGTGACGCCCCGAAAATTATTTCATCTAGCCCATAACCTAATTGCATTTTTGCCCAAACTCTATGTGTTGTCTTGATATGTTTGGTGTTTGTTTGATGATTGTTTAATGTTTGTATAGTTGATGCTTGATAATGTATATAAATATATGTATCATAAATTGTATATGAGTCATGTTAAATTAAAGTATAATGCATATGTTATGATTTATGCATGGGCTCATTAAACCATGAATTGATATGGGTTAGGATTGATTGAATAAAAGGATAAATGAAATTGAAAATTTGGTGTATTAAATGGATTGGACATTTAAAATACATGTGGTTGGTATGGGTAGTATGAGACCAACACATGTGAAGGTTGGTGCATGAAAGTGGACAAGTGTCCAATGCCCACTTCTCTTCTTCAAGGAAGTGCTAGAATGAGTGGAGGGAATCAAGGAGAGAATCAAGGAGGGAATCAAGGAAGTGCTAGAAAGAGGTGAGTGGAGAGAAAGAAAAGAAGAGAAAAGAAAGAAGAAGAGAAGGAAGGAGAGAGTTGCAGGAGGAAGATCCCTGCGACGTTTCCATCAAAGAGGTGGATCTTTGGAATATACAGGCAGATTGAGCTCAAATTTTATCAGCACGTTCGTAGCTTATGGTTCTTCATTCAGGTCGGTGGAGATCTTGATTAGAGGTTTCGTCTAAGAGATCTAACCTCTCAAACAAAGCTGGTCGGAAAGTCTGGATTTCTCACACCGTTTCGCTCAAACTTATAGATCTCCTAAATCTACCGTTAGATGGCTACCAAATTTGGGTATGTGGTTTAAAACTGATATTTCTACATTCTGAACGGTGGCGATCTTAATTAGAGGCTTTTTATAAGAGATATAACCTCTCAAAAGAAGCTGGTCGGAATTTCTGGGTTTCTCGTGCCGTTTCGGTCAAACTTGTAGATCTCCTCATTCTACCGTTGGATGGATATAAAATTTGGGTATGTAGTTTATAACAGATATTTCGGTATTCTGCACGGTGGAGATGTTTATACATTTAGTATTTTGTGTGATATAGCCATCTGAGAAACTGTCTGATTAGATACTTGTTCATCAAAGATACATATCTTTTCGGTCCACCGTTGGATTGGGCTGATATTTGGACATAAGGTTTGTTTCTTCACATAATTCAATATGTACGGTTGATTTTGTGATTACATATTTCTATTGGTAGATTAATACATCTGAACAGAATATTAAATGAAGAATTGGTAAGGTGCTTGTATTGGACCTAAATTTAGAATATGAACTTAGACATTTCCAAATAGCTTGCATGTCAACTATGTTGACCTAGTTGCCATTGTTGATGAACCTATGATGCAAAATCAGTGATATACATGGCTGAACATGGTGACCTTGTATAAATCGACAATATGGCCTAAGTATGGAAAATTTCATATTTTAGGGCTTTTGATGCTTTTGGCCTAGAATCATTGAATTGATGCAACTTATGTTTAATTAAGCATGATTAGAGTTGATTATGCTACTGATTTGGTGGTTGTGACCATATCATGGGTTAGGCCTACTTGTGATCAAGTGACCAAATTTGGGCATGTTTATGCCTAAGGAATTGAAAATCAGTATTTTTGATTAATAGAATGGTTTATGTATGAGAACTATGCATTAGAGGCCTAAGTCATGTGATTTGAGTTGAATGATGGGATTAGATGGGATTTAGGCCTATTGTTTATATGTGGGCTGATTTAGGGTTGATGTGTAATGTCTATGTGATTGAGCATAGAAATTGATGTATGGTAGGATATTGATGTATGTTTCAGGATCTTGATTGGGTTGATTCGGTTTGGTGGTCGTGTGTGGTTAAATACTCTCGCGAGGCTTGGTTGTGAGTAGACTTCATTTATGATTATATCTTTTATGTCATCATATCACTTATATATATTGTATCTTGAAAGCATGAATGTGTTCTAATGTTTTGAATGATGCATTGATTTGAGAAAACCTTATGACTTTGGTTGGACCCATCTATCTGGCTAATAGGGGGACTTAACCTTGTCATAAGAGGGTTTTAGGAAAGAAAATGATTGGGATCAACGGCACGGTGAAATAGACGTGTACTAGTAACCCAAATAAACATGATTGGGATCAACGGCACGGTGAAATAGACGTGTACTAGTAACCCAAGGCATGTGGAATGTGGATCCAAATTGATAAACTTTACTTGCATCGAACTTATTATAAATGCTTGATATCTATATGTTATGAGCTTTTAATCATGCTACACATTGACATGCATACATGATATTTATTGATGAGTATTGATAACATATTTGAATTCTATTCACTGGGAATCTTTGGCTGACCCTCATTTTCCTCTTTCAGGTCCTTCTGTCCCGAATAAGGGCAAAGGAGTAGTCATATCTTGAGGGCCTTGCCTGCGAGAGAATCTAAGGCCTCGATGTGAGTTGAGAGGCATTTTGATTGAATTGTGTTTTAAATTATGAAGTACTATATTTTGGATTATGTAATTATAACACTTACCACATTGTAGTATGGGTGAGTTGGGACTTGTTAGATAGACTATGTGGGCATATGACGGTTTTATTTGTACCCACAATTTTGGACTTTATGAGTATGTCAATTTTAATGGACTGTAGGGATTATGATTATTATTTATGGTTCATTTTTTTTATGGATTATCTCTTGTCTTGGATGATTAATACGGTGGGTAGTTTTGTTTAATACCTTTTGATATCATATCGTTGTTTGGGATAAGGCTTGTAGGGTCTCAACCACCTCACGGGAGTTGAGGAGTGGTCGGAGATGCCTACGCCGGGCGTCCCGTCCCGGCATTCCGCACGCCATTCCCTGCGGGGTTGGTGGTCCGGGGCGCGGGGTCGCCACAGTTTTTTGTCACACCCTGGGTTGCACAGCGTGCCCCCTACCCAGGTGCGGGCGCACCACCACGACCTCAGCCGTGTGGCGAACGCCTAGCCATTATGGATCCATAATATTGTCCCATCTCGGCCAGCCACGCCACACAAGGACACCGGACACCGAGATCATTTATCCCCCTGCACAATCCACAGCACAGGGAGGGCCTCCCCCAAGTTCGAACTCGCAACCTCTTCCTCATAAGGTTAGATTTCGCAACTTGAGTACTTGGTTCAATGGGTACTCAAGTTGCGAAATCTAACCTTATGAGGAAGAGGTTGCGAGTTCGAACTTGGGGGAGGCCCTCCTTGTGCTGTGGATTGTGCAAGGGGGATAAATGATCTCGGTGACCGGCGTCCTTGTGTGGCGTGGCTGGCCGAGATGAGACAATATTATGGATCCATAATGGCTAGGCGTTCGCCCCGAGGGGGTGCGCCCGCACCTGGGTAGGGGCACGCTGTGCAACCCAGGGTGTGACATGGCATGGCGTCTGTTCAACCTTTGTTGTCCTTTCAAATGCTTCAAAGATTCATGATCTGTGTGAATCACGAATTCCTTTGGCCATAGATAGTGCTGCCAATTTTCCAAAGCCCTTATCAAGGCGTACATCTCCTTATCACAAGTAGGGTAATTTAGGGCTGCCCCACTCAACTTTTCACTAAAATAAGCAACTGGACGACCTTCTTGCATCAAAACAGCTCCAATACCTATACCTGAAGCATCACACTCAATTTCAAAAGTTTTAACAAAGTTAGGTAAAACAAGCAAAGGTACATTAGTTAACTTTTCTTTGATCAGATTAAATGTCTTTTCTTATTTTGTCCCCCACTTAAACGGCACATTTTTCTTGATGACTTCAGTAAGAGGTGAGGCTAAGCTACTAAAATCACGCACAAACCGTCTATAGAAGCTAGCTAAGCCGTGGAAACTCCTCACTTGGCTGATTGCTGTAGGCGTTGGCCACTCTTAGATTGCCTTAACCTTTTCCCCGTCTACCTCAATTCCTCTCTTACTAACAACAAAACCAAGGAACACAAGTGTATCCGTGCAAAAGGTGCACTTCTTAAGATTAGCAAACAACTTTTCTTTCCTTAGAATTTCCAAAACAGATTTCAAATGCATTACATGTTCTTCCAAGTTTTTGCTATAAATTAGGATATCATCAAAATACACAACGACAAATCTGCCAATAAATGCACGCAAAACATGGTTCATTAAACGCATAAATGTGCTCGGAGCATTAGTTAAACCGAAAGGCATCACTAACCACTCATACAAACCATATTTAGTCTTAAAAGTAGTTTTCCATTCATCACCTTCCTTCATCCTAATCTAATGATATCCACTGTTAAGATCAATTTTTGTAAAGACACAAGAACCATGCAATTCATCCAGCATATCGTCTAATCTAGGAATGGGATGACGATACTTTACCGTTATGTTGTTGATGGCTCGGCAGTCAACAAACATCCTCCATGTTCCATCCTTCTTAGGAACTAACAGCACCAGAACTGCACAAGGAATCATGCTTTCACGCACATACCCCTTCTCCAATAATTCACCTACTTGCCTTTGGAGTTCCTTGGTCTCATCGGGATTACTCCTATAAGCAGGTTGGTTTGGAATTGATGCACCTGGTATGAAATCAATTTGATGTTCAATCCCTCGGATTGGAGGTAATCCATAAGGTACTTCTTCGGGAAGGACATCTTCAAACTCCTGCAAAAAAGAAACAATAACGCTTGGCAAAGCACCGACGAGATCATTAGTACATAAAAGAGCCTCCTTGTACATGAGTACAATAAGGGGCTGGTGTGATAATAATGCTCTCTTGATCTCACTTTTTTTTGCAATGCAATTGAATTTTTCCTTTCTTGCTCTCACTATGGCTGAAATCCCCTCTCTTTCTTTTTCTCTCTGATCAATGTTTTTTTTTTTTTTTTTTTAAATTTCGGCCTTCATTTCTTTTTCTTTCTTTTTTTCATTTGAGCTTTGTAACTTTAATTGGTCCTCCCTGACTTGTTTTGGAGCCAATGGCACAAGAATAATAGGCTGCCCTTTATGAGTGAAAGAATACCTATTTGTGAATCCATCATGCTTACCCCTTTTATCATACTGCCATGATCTTCCCAACAATAAATGGCATGCATGCATAGGAACCACATCACAAAGCACCTCATCCTCATATTTACCAATGGATAATGCCACCAACACTTGCCTTGTCACCTTGATTTCGCCACAGTCATTCAGCCACTGAAGCCGATAAGGGTGAGGATGTTTCAAGGTAGTTAAGGCCAATTTCTCCACCAAATAAGTGCTGGCTACGTTTGTGCAACTCCCTCTATCAATAATGACACTGTAAACTTTGTTGTTTACAAAGCACCGAGTATGAAACAAGTTCTCCCTTTGGTTACTTTCTTCCTCCTTAACCTGCACATTGAGAACTCGTCTTGCTACCAATAAATCTCCAACCACAGCACTTTGCTCATCATCGGCATCCTCCAAAGGTGGCATGCCAGCATCATCTACTTCATCCCTCAACATACGCCTCATCCCCCCTAACAACGCTTGCATTTGGAGGTTCGGAACTGCATGTTGTCGAACTTCTTCGGTTGTATCTTTTTCTTGATTATTGGACATATTTAAAATCTGCAAAACAAGGTTAAAATCCTCACAAGCACTCCCTCACGTGTTTCACTCAAGAATTGATACACTTGCACTCGTGTTTTCACTCTAAACGGCTTTTACCTTCTTATGGTCTCACACGCTCTTGCCTTTTTCCACTCTTTTGTGTCTTCTTTAGTTCTTAATCAAACTTCAAGAAACTAATTCAAAATAATCTAGCAGCAATTCAAAAATATGAAACAACCAAAACTCATCAATTTTTTTTTTTTTTACAGCAAGATCAAGAACATGAATAAGGTGAGAAACAAGATTGAAAAGAGGAAATTTTCTTACTGGAATCACTTTCCTTCTCCTTTTTTTCCCCCACAGCAGGGAACAGGAAATAAAAAAATTAAAATAAAAGATAGTCAAACTTATCTTAGAACCAAAACTCTGATGCCAAATGATATGAACTCCACCAACAATTGTGATGAAACCCAATAACAATGATGGATTAGAACCCCAAGATCGTGTAGACAAGATTGGTTGAGCATTGACCCATCACCTAACCGGATGAAAACCAAGACTACGAAGGATTGAAACGCCACACCACGATTCAACAATCAAGGTGATAAGTTTGGTTGCTTGAACGCCACAAGATTAACTTGATAAGTTCAAAGAGTTATCTTAAGAACAAAGAGGACACAAGACCTCACAAGGATGTTAAATTTTGGAAACATAATCTACCATTCAAATTCGAGCTACCACTCTATATATACTTGGAACAACCCTCCAAGAATTGGAAAAGACATAACTAAATTGAAAACAACACAAACATCAACATAAACAAGTCCCCACGTTTTTAGACCTCTTGGACTTCTAATGGACAAGTCCCCACGTTTTTAGGCCTCTTGGAATTCTAAAGGACAAGTCCCCACGTTTTTAGGCCTCTTGGACTTCTAAAGAACAAGTCCCCATGTTTTTAGGCCTCTTGGACATCTAAAGGACAAGTCCCCACGTTTTTAGGCCTCTTGGACTTCTAAAGAACAAGTCCCCACGTTTTTTAGGCCTCTTGGACTTCTAAAGGTAACCAAAATAGCTAATTGAATAAGTTCAATGTATTTAAAACATAATCAGCCAGGACCAAGTTTATTCCCCTATTTAATATCCTTGAAACTCAACAAATTCATGCCCTTTGATGGTCAGTCCATGCTGGCACATTTTATGTGCTAATTAGCTTCTTCAATTGCTTTGATGACATGGACTAAGCCTTGATTATTATTTGAGCCCATCTTGGTCTTTTTAGAATCAGCCAAATTCTCTTGGATTAGCCCATTTAGCGCTTCCTTGAAACGTTTGGCTCTAAGTCTTGTAATTGGACCACTTGGAAGTGACAAAAGGTCTTGTGCATATTCAGCTCCATTCCCAAGTGTATGATCAACTTGTCCAGCTCCTTGGTTTGCATCATTGAATAGTAGCAGCCTTGATCACAAGGCTATAAGTTTCAGAAAAATCCACCCTGAGAACTTGATGATAGCCTTTGGCTACAAGACGAGCCTTGTATTTATGGATTGAGCCATCAAAATTTTGTTTGATTTTAAACACCCATCAATTCCCCACCAAGTGTTGAGTAGATGTGGCGAGTACAAAAAACTAAGTCTTGTTAGCAAGTAAAACATCAAATTCTTGCTACATGGATGATGTCACTCATTGGAATGAAGTGCTTCCTTGACAGTGGATGGCTCAGTGTGCAGTAACACCGAAAGATCCAGTTCAGCTGAGAACACTTTAGGCTTGAATATCCCACTCTAAGCCCTTGTAATCATATGAGGAGTGGAGGTTGTGGGTGGTGGGGGGTGGGGTATTGGTGTGGGGGTGAGGAGGTATCTGGAACAGGGGTTGGAACCGGGTCAGATGAAAGGGAAATAGTGATAGATGGAGAGGTGGGTGTGGTTGTTGTATTTATGGAAGAAGGTGGAGGAAAATAAATAAAAGAATGTGGTAATGGCGGTGTCATAGTTGCAGGGGCAGGGGTAAACAAAGAGAGATAAGGGAAGTCAATTTCATGAAAAACCACATGTCTTATAATGTAGAGCCTACCAGTTGGACTTAAACACTTGTACTCTTTGTGAGAGGGCTTGTAACCAAGAAACATGCATTTGTGAGATGGGAATTGAAATTTGAATTGGTTATAAAGTGGAAGGTATGGATAGCATGCACACCCAAATACCCGTAAAATGGAATAATTAGGGACCTTATGAAATGTTCTTTGGTAGGGTGATAAGTTGTCCAGTACAGGAGTAGGTAACTGATTGATTGTGAACACCACGACTTGGGCACCATCCCACCAAAAGGATAATGGAAGGTTAGCTTGTGCAAGCATGGTTAGACACATTTCAACGATGTGTCTGTGTTTACATTCAAGATAGTTAGTAAATGGACGATACTCCCCTCCCCAATCTGATTGAAAACATTTGATAGTGGTGGAAAACAAATTTTTAACAAATTTTTTAAACAAGATGAATGTGGAAAGAGCTTCATACTTGTGCTTAAGTGGATAGATCCATGTGAAACGAGAAAAATCAACAACAAAATGCATATAGTAACGATAACCTTTTTTAAAAGCAATGAGAGCTGGACCCAAAGATCAGAATATACAAATTCAAGAATGGAAGATGTACATAACTGTGATTTTTGAAATGGGAGTGCATGAGCTTTTCCCATTCGACAAACATAACAAAAATGTAACAATTTATTGAAATTAGCCGGTTTATTACAAATCTTAAGCACATGATGAAAGACTGATCGTGAGGCATGACCTAAACGCATATGCTAGATATTGGAGACAGATGGTGTTGAGGAAGAAACATCAATAGCCAAACTAGGAACATGAGAGAAAAAAGAAAATGATGAGGATTCACCATATTTGAAAGGAGAGGTAAACCGGTAAACACCATCTCTAAGGTTCCCGCGAAGAAGAACCTCTTTGGTTTGTGAATCCTTCACAAGACAATAATTAGCATGAAATTCAAGAAAAACATTATTGTCGTTAATGAGTTGTGACATGATAGACATCCAAGAGGGGGGAGGGGGGTTTAATTAGGTGTTATGGCCAGTTTTGACAATTTATAATGTGACGACCCTGCACCCTGCACCCCGCACCCCAGACCACCAACCCCGCAGGGAATGACATGCGAAATGCAGGGGCGGGAAGCCCGACGTAGGCATTTCCAACCACTCCTCAACCCCCGTGAGGTGGTTGAGACCCTACGAGTCTTATCCCAAACAATGACATAATATAAAAATATACTAAACAAATCTACCAACCATATTAATCATCAAAGACAAAAGATAATCCATAAAAATGAACCATAAATAAAACCATAATCCTTACAGTCCATCAAGATGAACATACACATAAAGTTCAAAACCATGAGTACAAAAAAACTCGTCATATGCCCACATGGTCTATCTAACGAGTCCCAACTCACCCATACTACAATGTGGTAAGTGTTATAATTAAATAGTTAAAAATATAGTACATCATAATTTAAAACACAGTTCAATCAAAATGTCTCTCAACTTACATCGAGGCCTTTGATAAAAACGTTGTTAAGACTTCCCTCAAAGCAACTTCCTCTTTCTTTCTCTTATTCTTTCCTTTATCTTCTTTTTTCCTTTCCCTCCAGTCATCTCACTCTTTAGGAATTCCTTGGAGAAGAGAAGTGAGGCATGGGACACTTGTCCACTCTCATGCACCAACTTGACATGTGTTGGAGAAGAGAAATGGGGCATGGGACACGTGTGCACTCTCATGCACCAACTTGACATGTGTTGGTCTCATGCACCAACTTGACATGTGTTGGAGAAGATAAATGGGGCATGAGACACTTGTCCATTCTCATGCACCAACTTGACGCGTGTTGGAGAAGAGAAATGGGACATGGGACACTTGTCCATTCTCATGCACCAACTTGACGCGTGTTGGTCTCTTACTACCCATACCAACCACATGTACTTTAACCAACCTCATGGTTCCATGTATTTTAAATGTACAATCCATTTAATACACCAAATTTTTATTCTCATTTATCCTTTTATTCAATCAATCCTAACCCTTATCAATTCATGGTTTAATGGGCCAATGCATAAATAATAACACATGCATTATACTTTAATTTAACATGACCCATATACAATATATAATGCACATATTTATTTACATTATCAAGCATCAAATATACAAACATGAAACAACCATCAAACAAACACCAAACATATCAAGGCAAACACATAGAGTTTGGGCAAAATGCAATTGGGTAATGAGCTAGATGAAATGATTTTCGGGGCGTCACATCTAATTTATTTGTAAAAACCCTTTGATTAATTCAAGTCATGTACTCAAATCAATGTAAAGTGCATAATGAAAGATACTGAAAATAAATACAATGCACACAAAGGATTTTTGCATGGTTCAGAAATCCTTTTCCTACTCAACGCCTAGAGAAACCTTCTCTAGGATTCTACTATAAAAGATTCACTTCAAGGGTGTGAACCAAACCGTTATAATGTCATTCTCAAGGTTCAAGACAAACCTATCCTTTTCACGGACGAAGGACAACCTATAACTTCCTTTTGCGGGATAAGGAAGAACCTACTATCCTTTTCGCGGGCTAAGGATTAACCATTTGATCATTTTCGAGATAAATGATGAAACTATATCTTGATTCCAACCTTGGAATCGCAAGTAATAAGCTGTCACTTAACTTGGTTTGTTCCAACCTTGAAGCTAACCAAAACGCTGAACACAAAGACGTGATGTTTGTTTTATACAAGTAAAACAGTTACAATGAAGCTTACAATACACATTTCCAAATACAAGATATGAAAATTAAGCTCAAAGTGCGAGAGAGCGACCTTACAACATTTTTACCTTTCTTGCAACAGGTTTTGCTCAAGAATGCATTTGATGTTGATTAGAATGAAATCCATAAAGTTTACTTTGAAAACTTTTTCAAAATCAGCTCATTTGGTTTTCAAAATACTTAGCTCTAGGACGTTCAAGAGTAAGAAATGCTATGATGTTTGGAAAACACTTAATGCACTCACATTCTTTCATTCTCTGTTTTTCTTTTCTTTTTTTTCTTTCTCTCGGTTTTCATAGTTGTGTTGCTCAACATGAGCAAACCAAAGTGTGAAGCTCAAAACTTGAGAGTATTCATCACTTCTCAACACTTAGAGAAAATAAACCAACTTGCAAAAACGTGCTTAGATCTGGTTTCAAAATCAGTTGAAGTATCTTTTATAAAAGAAGCAGTTGCATGTTGAAAAACAAGAGAGTATGGATTGATTTGAATTCAAAACATTGTTTAATCTAAAGTAATTATGGGCGTGCAAGACAATGGGAATCATCTAGGTGTTAGTGGAGAATATTTCAGTTAAGATAACCTGGCAAGACTGTGCAAGGAATATGAAAATCGAGCAAGTGGAAGTGCCCACGTTTTTCAGTTCAGAAATGTCAGATTTCTATCTTAGGCAATGATAGCGCTATCATGGCCTATAGCGTGCTATCGGCCTATTCATGATGCCTGATATTGGCTTATAGCTGGCTATTGATGCTCGATATGCTGAAAATCGAGAGTTCCTGATTTTCAGAACTCATTGATAGTGTGTTATCATCCATGATAGTGCTCTATTGCCCTTTATACAAAAAAAAAGAATTTTGGCAATAGCTTGATAGCGAGATATCTTCAATGATAGCGCACTATTGCCTATTTTCCAGAAAATTAGAATTTTGGCAATCGACATGATAGTGTATGATAGGACGCTATTGCCTTCTGAGAACTTTGACAATTGGCTGGATAGCGGGCTACAGGGACCTATAGCGCGACATTGGTTCCTGTTTTGAAAAGTCACTCTTTTGACATACAAGAACATTTCCATTGATTCAAAAACATTTTAATATATGATTAAACACTTTTAAATCATTCAAAACTCATTGAAAACAAGATCGAAACCTTTTTAAAACCATTTTGACAAGATCATGTTAAAGATTAAGACATTTTCGAAAACTTGTAATCTTCGAATATGATTTTGCGAAAGACTAATGTATGTTATTTAAGATGATAATTGAGCAAACTGGAGCAAGTAGGTTACGTCTTAATTCTAGACAAAAATGAGACTCTCAACCTCTTGTTTCTTCTTACCTTCAAGTTGTCCAAGCTTTGCATGTGATTGATCTTTTGCTTGAAAGACTTGAAGTACTTTGATCTTGTATTTGCTCTTCTCTATTGTAGGTGCTGAAATATACTCAATAAAATTATTAGCATCAAATTGCGTATTGTTTGTTAGCATCAAAACACCTAGGAGAATGCTAAGTGGAAAGCCTTTCAGGTCAACATGACACACTCAATAGGTTCTTTGTAATGGAAGGTACACATAGAACATTAGAGAAATAACTTGGGATGCAAAGAAGGTGAGATTGAATGTCCAACATGAAAATGGGAAGGGATTGGTTATTACCAACAACTAGAGATGTTTTACCTAAGTATTCAGATCTGGTGCAAATCTGATTCTGATCAGAAGTGATGTGGTTGGAAGCACCATTGTCGGCGTACCATGCAGTGCCTGTAACACCCTTTACTTTTCTACTGTCAAACTAATGTAACTGTCCGAAAATCATACAGATTTTTTAACAGTAAAAGTAGCTCGAAGGAAAAAAAACAAACCAATGGGCTCTCCCGTAGAAAAAAATACAGATCCCCATAATGGGACGACAACAAAAAAGGGACCATCCCTATAGGGGCCGACCACATGGGGGCCCCAGTTAGATGGATATGATATTTCAGAAGATGGTTCACAAATAATATTTCTGCATTATAAACGGTTGAGATGCTGATGGGTCTAGTATTTTGTGTGATATAGTCATCTAAGTTCAAGTATTTGCAGTAGGAAAAGAGAAATTGTCTGATTAGAGACTTGTTCATCAAAGGGGCTTATCTCTTCGGTCCACCGTTGTATTGAGCGAATTTTTGGACAGAAGGTTTGATTCTTAACATACTTAAATCTGTACGGTTGATTTTGTGATTCAATAATTCTGTTGGCAGCTTGATACATCTGAACAGAATATTAAATAAAACATTTGTAGGGTTGTTTGTATTATACCTATATTTAGAATATGAACTTAGACCTTTCCAAATAGCTTGCATGTCAACTATGTTGACCTAGTTGCCATTGTTGTTGAACCCATGATGCAAAAATAGTGATATACATGGCTGAACATGGTGACCTAGTGTAAATCGGCAATATGGCCTAAGTATGGAAAATTTTATATTTTAGAGCTTTTGATGCTTTTGGCCTAGAATCATTGAATTGATGCAATTTATATCTAATAAAGCATGATTAGGGTTGATTATGCTACTGATTAGGTGGTTGTGACCATATTATGGGTTAGACTTACTTGTGATCAAATGGGCCAATTTGGGCATGTTTATGCCTAAAGAATTGAAAATCAGTTTTTTTGATTAATTGAATGGTTTATGAATGAGAACTATGCATTAGAGGCCTAATTCATGTGATTTGAGTTAAATGAATGGATTAGATGAGATTTAGGCCTATTGTCTATATGTGGGCCGATTTAAGGTTGATATGTAATGTTTATGTGATTGAGCATAGGAATTGATGTATGGTTGGATATTGATGAATGTTTCAGGACCTTGATTGGGTTGATTCGGTTTGGTGTTCGTGTGTGGTTAGATACTCTAGATAGGCTTGGCAGTGAGTAGACTTCATTTATGATTACATCTTTTATGTCATGATATCACTTATATATATTGTATGTTGAAAGCATGAATGTGTTCTAATGTTTTGAATGATGCATTGATTTGAGAAAACCTTATGACTTTAGTTGGGCCCATCTATCTGGCTAATAAGGAGACTTAACCTTGTCATAGGAGGGTTTTAAAAAGGAAATATTTGGGGATGAGAACGGGACGGTGAAATAGACGTGCACTAGTAACCTCAAATCAACATGATGGGGGATGAGAACGGTACGGTGAAATAGACGTGCACTAGTAACCCCAATGCATGTGGAATGTGGATCCGAGTTGATAAGCTTTTACTTGCATCGAATTTATCATAAATGTTTGATATCTATATGTTATGAGCTTTTAATCATGCTAAACATTGACATGCATACATGATATCTATTGATGAGTATTGATAGCATATTTGAATTCTATTCACTGGGCACCGTTGGCTCACCCTCATTTTCCTCTTTCAGGTCCTTCTGTCCCGAATAAGGGCAAAAGAGTAGTCATATCTTGAGGGCTTTGCCGGCGAGAGAATTAAAGGCCTCGATGTGAGTTGAGAGGCATTTTGATTGAACTGTGTTTTAAATTATGATGTAATATATTTTGGATTATGTAATTATAACACTTACCACATTTTAGTATGGGTGAGTTGGGACTTGTTAGATAGACCATGTGGGCATATGACGATTTTTTTGTACCCATAGTTTTGGACTTTATGCGTATGTCCATCTCGATGGACTGTAGGGATTATGGTTTTATTTATGGTTCATTTTTATGGATTATCTCTTGTCTTGAATGATTAATACGGTTGGTAGTTTTGTTTAGTACCTTTTTATATTATGTCGTTGTTTGGGATAAGGCTTGTAGGGTCTCAACCACCTCACGAGGGTTGAGGAAGGGTTGAAGATGCTACGTCGGGCGTCCCGCCCAGGCATTCCGCACGCCATTCTTTGCGGGGTTGGTGGTCTGGGGTGCGAGGTCGCCATACTAGATTTGTATTTCTTACTTATTTAATAATGACTTACATAACATCATGCATCATATATGTTACCATGTTCTACTTCATGCATGAGACTATTTATCATAAATGTTAATTTCGTAACCACTGGTTGTTATGCCGTTACGTTGGACCATGGATTATCATAAACATTATATATATTAATCATGGGTGCTATGCCGTTACGCTGGACCATGGGGTAACTCTGTCACTGGTTAGCACTAGAATTCATGAGATTTCTCAGTTGCTTTATGTAGCATCGATGCCTCTGCTCATAGGTTGCTAGTTGCATTTTGCATGGCCTGTGAGACCGTGTGGTCACCATTCATTGGTTGATTGTATTATTGTGGCATAACTATTTGATGATTGTTGTTCTATATTTTTTATTATGCACGTAAGTCTTGTTTACCCTGCTTGATCTCACTGAGCTATTAAGCTCACCCCGTTGCTAATCTTCCAAGGAAATTAAGATGGGTCAGGTTGAAATTATTCCGGGGGCAATGGCCAAACCAGGTCCATGTAGGGATTTTTGTGTGTGTACTCTCCCCAGGTTCTGTCAGATCGGCCTAGCTATGGTAGTGGTGGTGGTTTCAGGCTTCTAGACGCCTCTCCTTTGACTACTCCTCTTTTTGTTATTTTAGTACTTTTGTAGGGTTTCGCCCTTCTTATCTTTATTTTATCTTTTTGTTAAAAAGGGATGTAATAATTAACAAATTCGGTGTTTTCAATATAATAGTAATTTCCTTAATAGTTTACGTTGCATTGTTATTGATGTGAGCTACTATATTTTTATATGTGCAACTTTGATCGAGTGGTCTGAGCACTCAACACCCTAACTGTCACACCTCGTGCTGGATCGATTAGGCGGGGTGTGACAGTGTCAACCATTGATTCTGGAGAAGATATGAAAGCATTTGAAGAAGGAGATGGCTGAAATACCTGTCTAGTTTATAACCTCTAATCACTGGAAGAACAATGGACTTCCAGAGGAGCAAATTATTTCGATCAAGCTTGATCGTTACAGCTTAACTTAGAGAGTGGTCGAATGGTGGAATTACTGCTGCTTGACTGTTAGTGGTGGTCGCCATTGCTGAAGATGACGAGTGAGTAGGACTTGAAGAATTAATGGACATGGCTGTGGCCTATGGCTTTGATACCATAATAGAAAACAAAACTGGAGACAGAGTTTAGTGAATAGTATTCTGCTCAAGGAAGGAGCAGAGAATAATTCTTTATTTATAGCATAGAAGAGTAATTACAACCACAACCATTGCATTACAAGACACTTGTAAGCATCAGAAGAGAAATAGATCAACAGACCATATAATGGCCCATGTGCAAGTAACAAAATGACGACTTGTAGGTGACGTGGATAACGAATTCTCTAACAAGCGAATTCCTTTTTTTTAAGATATCATTATATACTTTGGGATCTAATTTACTCATGTTTGAAATTAATAATATTTGTATAAATTGAGAATGAAATTCTTAATTAGCACAATCATGTAAAGATGTAAATTGTAAATCCTTTAGATAAATGACACTAATTAATTAGTATTAATTAAATTATACTGCTATTAATATAAATTATAAATTAAGGGAAACAGTTTTGTATAATTTTCACTATCATTCAAGCATTTTATTTATTTATTTATTTTGATAACCGAGGATTTCGGTTTCACCCAATTAATTTTTTAAGCTCCTAGTTGTTCGAGCAGAGACACCTCCAATGCCATGAGGGACAGGTTTGATCCTTAGATGTCGATGCAAGAAACACTCAGTCCACCGCTTGTCGGTTATTATCATTCAAGCATTTTATGCTTTAGGCGTTAATATAATACATGCATAAAATACAGATTTAGAACTGTTATTGATTAATTAACACAAACAATTATTTTATTTATTTGTTTATTTTTGTTAGAAATTAAAATTGATTTGATAGGATCATGACTAGCTAAATATAGGTTGTGACTAGGGTGTGTTAATTTGGTCCCACAATAAAGGGTACCTAACCGACACTTTAAGGCCCTCATAACTAATCTGAAGGCAGGCAACTAAATTTTTAGGGTCCTTTATTAAATTGTCATCGTACCTACAAACATCTATATCTATATCTATACGATGTCTAATACCAAAAGTTTCAAAGCTGACCATTTTCGTAATTCTTCCTCAACTACCATTAAAATATTACTCTTGATTTTTTTATTTTAAAATATTATTTTAATTACTTTAGGGTTATTGTAATAATTTAATCAAATTAACTTTTTTTCCACTGCTTCCTACGATTACTTCACTTTTCTATACTTATGTTGACGTTTGTCAATTTTGTCCATTTTAATTATAACATATTTTTATTTCTATTTTATTTAAAGTAAAGAAAGATAGTTTTAATTTTGCAATTTCAATAAATGTATAATATTTTCTAATAAAGATAACAATATCAAAAAATTATCAAAACTTAAAAAGTTTTTTAATTTTTCACGGTTTTAGTTTTAAGGGTTTAGGGAATTTAAAGTAAATTTCCATTAATAAGTAACTTATATTGTCTTTTTTCTTTTAATTTCATCTTTGGCTTCTTTAATTTTAAGTTTCTTTCCTTATATACTCATTTTAAAGCTATAATCGTGCCACGTGAATTTTTTATTTTATTAATTTATCTTTATTGAGCATTACTTTTTTTTAAAGAGCTATAATCATGTGGTACAATAGACACCCAAAGTGGTCTACCCTTCCCCAAATTGTTGTGTATATATGCACGAGCTTCATGCATTGGCCTGCCATTTTTCACTATGCATATCATTATTTTTAAGAATATATTTTATTATTTATAAGTGAGAACAAGAACGAAAAATAATAATATAATCACCGTAAAAAAAGCCAAATATGAAATCATAAGTTTTGTAATGTTTCATTTCCAGTGACATTGATAGAAACATTTTCATCAATGCATCATTAGATTATATTAAATCAAGTATCTGTGCATGATTTCAAGTAATTGAATGATGTATCATTATTGATGTTTCTATCTATGTTAGCTGCAAAGGTCAATGTAATAGAATTCATTAATTTATTGTTTAAATTAACAAAAAAAAGTAAAAAAGTTTTACAAAAAAAAATTACATGGAAAACATTAATTAGTGATCATATTATTTTTTAATAGCCTAGAGATTATTTCAAATAATATATGGGTAGATAATTTTAAAAAATTACCAAGAAAGTAGTTATGACTTTATTGATATAGTTGTGGTTAACCACGAAGGAGTTGGTTCGCTGCTTCGGAGAGCAAACTATGAGGTGCGGCTGAGGGACTTGTCACGAATTCAAACTCACCCTTGTCCATCCCTGTTGGGAGAGGTGCCCTTACCCGTGTAAATTTTTGAATCTGAATGGATTAGTCTCGCCCTAAAAGGGTGGAAGACTACATCTGTCGGGTGCCAAAAAACCGATACCAAAAAAAAAAAATGGAGAGTTTAATTAAGTCAAGGGCTCAACCTTGGTGTGTAAGATTGCTTCATCTTAAATGTTATGCATAGCATGGGCAGATACCATCCGTATCAACAATCATTAAACTCATTAATCTGCTACATGAAACTTTCTTTTTTAAATATAATTGATCATGAATTAGCTAATAATAATTAATAATGACGATGATGCTTAGACATGGAGATGGTAAGTACAATTGATGTAGCACGAGGAAGAAAGAAAGAATTTGGAAGAAATTAGAAGAGAAGTAGAAGAAAGAGAAGAGGAAGAGAAGAAGAAAAGGAAAAGAGGAAAAAATCAATAATCAAATATATTTTTATTCAATCAATTTGTTGTTCCAATTACAAAACTTAATTTTATAGAAATCTAAAATTCCTAACCTGTATCATATTGCCATTAAGAAACTAAAATTCTATTAAAATAAGTAACTAATCTCATAATAAAATAAACTACTTTAAAAATAATAATAATAATAATAATAATAATAATAATAATAAATATTTATTTATTATTTCTATTTTTATCTTGCATTAACAATGTACTATCGAAAATGAGTACTAGAACTTTCCACAAGCATATATAAAATTGTACGCGGGCAACGTCTAAGAAATTTTTAATTGCTAGGTTAATTAAGGTATGAGACTTTAAGAACATGTCAAAAGCAATTGATCACTTAATTATTTTCTTAATTATATATATAACAAATATCCTGATTGACATGGCAGGGCAAGATGGGTAAGAAAAGTGATTTGGACGTGAGAGTGTTTTGGGTTGAGAAAGGAAAACAAGCTAAGAAATTCCTAGATGCATTTATTTATGTTATTGATCATTTAAAAAGTCTAAATGTACCCACTAAAAATATTCTTTGTGTACTCACTTGTTATGAGTCCTTATTGAAAATATAAAGTAAATATTTTTAGTAAGTACATTTATAATTACCCAAAATAAAAGAACATAGATATGTATGTATATATGTCTATATATTACTTTATAAAAGTATTCAATTCTTGTGATACAATATATATGTGTATTTCCTAAGCTTTGGATCGAGTTTTGTCCAGTTACATACCAAATTGTAATTCATGCCAAATGAAATCAAAGAAATAACCAGCTACCCATTAGCTCTATATGGTAGATTTTGTAATTAGTCACTCACATACCATCGATTTTAATTTGAAAAATGGCATCTAACACTTGTTTCTTTGCCTGTTTCTTTATTTATTTATTTTTATTTTATTTTTTCAATTATGAATGGAACATATATAACTGAAAAAAAAAACTATTTTATATATACACACACAAACAAACTAGCTTACATGTTCATAAGTTACAATATGTGGTTTTTATTATTTATTAATGTCTATTTTTAATTAGTTGGATAGAACTCATTAAAATGCCAGTTTGCAACTATACAAAATTGATTTCATGTGTGTGTCATATATATATATATATATATATATGGGGAAAAGTGTATTCTCATCCTCACAACTTAGAAAACTTGATAGCCAGCCAGTGATCAGCACATTCATTAATTAATTACCTTAATTTTATTTTCTTGATAGAGAAGAAAGAATTAAGTTCGATAAATGGGGAGAAAAGGAAACACAAAACAAGCAAGCCTTTTAGTATCTTTTATACAAAGTTCTGTACGTCATTATCAAATTAGCACCGAAAGGAAATGGGGAATTGCAACTGAAAAGCACCCTCGAAACATGAAAAATATCAAAGACAAGAGGAGAGTCGTATATATATATATATAGTTGTTTCTTAATTAATTGTGGGATTAACAAATTGCTACTTTCTAGTTGGATATGATTTTGGACGAAAATATAAGCTTAATTAGTTTAATATAATCGCCTGTGAGAGAAAGCAGTATGTATTTAAGCCTCAAAGCCTTTAATTAATCATGTCTTATCTAGAACTGTATATATACTATGGCCAACCTGTCCTTCATTGTCTCGCCTTAATCCAACTCTCCACCATCATCACCACATATTATCTATATATACTAGTTGCTTTTTTGGGTCTTTTATTAACTAAAGTTTTAAATTTTTATTTAAAATTTCAAAGATATAACTATTGTTTTTGTTTTTGTTGTTATTATTATTATGCTAAAATTAATGCCGTATGAGTAAAGTGATACGGCATTAATTTTTTAGTGTGTAACAATGAATAAGTCATAGCATTCTATTATATTATAAAAAAAAAAAGTAAATATGATTAGTAAAATTAAAATTAAGTCTTACTTAATGACTTTGGATGGAGAAAGTTGAGTGTGAGCTGTGAAAGAATCTTTCTTGTGGTATACGTAATTGTCATATTTGTATAGTTACAGAATATATTCATATCAATAATTGATTGTACTATAGATATACATTACCTACGAATATATATATATATATATTATTCCTAATTGATTTCACATATTTTAGAACTCAAAGTATATAAAAAATATTACTGAATTTCCAATTCCAATTAGATTATAAATGAGTATTGCAGTTAAAAAAAAACTCTCATAATGTATTTTCATTAACAATACTACTAAAGATTTCTTAATTAATTAATATAAATATTTCCATTAATGTGTTATTAGATAATATTGAATCATGCAAGTATACATGATGATTTATGAAAACTCTATAATGTATTAAAAACGTTGGCTAGCTTCAACGGTGTGTATCCAGACCCCTTCACTCGAAGTTGGGAGTTCAATTCTCTCTTTTTATAAATAAGTGAGAATTTTCTCTCCCCTAATAAAAAGTGGGAGCGGGACCATAATAGTTGATTCGCATGGTTCTCATTCGGGCCCCTTATTCTCTTTTTCATTATGCTCACCTTCTTGATCCTACTGAAGGGTCTCAAGTTTCATTTGGCCCCAGTGTCAGCATTTTTTGATTTTGTGTTATCACTCAAAATAAATAAATAAATAAATAAACTAATGTATTGAAAGTCGTATTTCGACCAATGTCAGCTGAAAATGCCAATATTAATTTAAAAATATTGTTCAATTAATAAAATTACTTTCTTCTATAAAAAAAAAAAATTAAACAATTTAATTAAATAACATGTAGGTAAATGGTGTAGTTGAACTAATGACCTCAACCTTAACATACTAGCTACATGAAAATCATTTTAGACAATAGCTCAATAAACAGTTTAATTACATGTTAATTATATTTCAAGTTATTATTCGATTTTCTGATTGAGATGTTCATAAAGATTTATTATTTGATTAAAAAAAGCAGAGATTTGCCACTTCTCCTTGCCGGGTACCAAAAATAATTGAAACAGAAAACAAAAATAGATAATCTTTTGGATATATAACTTTTACAAAATATCTATTGCTGGGGACAAGCTAGCTTTTCTTTTCAATAAAGAAAAACCTATTAATATTTTAAAACAAAAAAAAGAGAAAAAACTAAATAATTTATAAAAAATAAAATAAAATTCACAGCAGCTGGCCTCCAGTGCTCCACAGATAATGGGTGGTGATGGGGATGGGAAGATTAATGCAAATGAACCCTAACAAAACACACACTTAAATTCAGAGCCAAGCAGACACGTGTCACATGTCACGCTCACCAGTGGTCTCATACCAAGAGCCACAGTCCTCTGGCCCATCCAAAGATCTCCTCTCTCTCTCTCTCTCCGGTCAACTCTTTTTAACCTAAAAGTGAGTCATTATCCCATACTCCAAACCACAGCATAACTACCTTACTCCCTACTTCTCCCTAGGCCACACCCACCACCTATATACTTATATACAATCAACGGATGAGATCCAACGATCAAGAATTACACAATTATAGATCCGTAAGATCACAGCATGAGATCTTGATCAGCTCTGCGTCGTGCCTCCTCCGTCACCATACAAATAAGTTGAAAACTACTACGAAGAAGGAGAAGAAGAAAAATGGTGGCAACGTTAAAAATGAAATGAGTTTGAAAAGGACGTGCTTGCGTGAGAGGCAAGTCAAGTTAAAAGAAGATTCGTATCACTTCCCACTCTCTCTCTCTCTCTCTCTCTCTTTCTTTCTAGCTCTCTATATATATAACTCGTCCTCTTGCACCGTCAAACGCGCGACATGTCGCTCTCAATCTGCATGATTTTAATCGCACGGGCTCCAAACCATCATTACTGTCTTGCTTCGTACGTACACTCGTGCGTCTGGAATCATTTTTCATAAACTTCTACGACCATGTATGCTACTAATAATACTACAAAGAGCGTGTGCATGGCAGGATCATCGTCATACATGATCATGATTGATCGACGGTTGACGTGGATTTGATAGTCGCAATCATGGCCGTCAAAATCTGGGCCTAACTTGGTGGTGCTGTTATCAGATATTAGCGTTTCTGAGTTTGGTCAGTTTCCACCGTGTGTGTTATAGCTGCAGCCTGCAGTCACCATTAATTCCGAAGCGAGTAGTTGGTGCTACTACGGCCCGATGAAATGATCAATGATCAAAATCTCGCGGTACATGACGTGCGCGGGTACGCACCACTTGATTGATGGATAAAATATTAATATATATAATAGCGAGACCGTACGATTGAAGTTGACGGCGATTATTATTATTTTTTCTCTCTTTAATTTAATTTTACCAAGTTATCGTTTTCGCCTCTTGTTTCATTTCATTCATTTAGAGAGAGAGAGAGAGAGGAGGATTGACGGGACAAAGCTTTCAAAGCCCCTTAAAAAAAAAAAAAGTGTTCAAAAACTACGCGTAGTTTCCAATAGCAGAGAAAAAAGAAAAAACCCTAACTTTTTTCTCTCTTTCTTGACGTGGATTCGTTTTCTTTGATGAGCTCTCTTCTTCAATGGTTTAGGGTTTGTTTGAGTCTGATGCAATAATTCTGGGAGTAGAAGCGGATTTAGGAACTTGGTGGTGGTGTGGATCTTCAGTACTAGAAGTAGAAAAGTAGTGGTTGAAGGTGGTGTTCACTGTTCACTTTTCATTCATATGGAAGATGATGAAGAGAAGAAGCTTCGTGATCATCATCATCACGGAGGAGCGGCGGCAAGTGGCGGCGGCAGCGATTCAAGTTGCTGGGTTGATGAGTCGTCGGGAAGCTTCTTCGGAAGTGATCGGGAGAGCATTATCTTGAGCGAATTTGGGTGGAATTTCCCGCCGGCGAGCCACCAAACACGTGAAACTAGCAGTGGTACCGCCGGTACTGCTATGGAGTTCGATCAGATCGAAGTGGACCAAGGATTTGGTTTGGCCGTTGGAAGTGGCTTTGGATTGCCGGAAAACAGCTCTAATCAGACGACGGTTATGACTGGAGGAACGGTTGATAGATCCGGCGATGCTTCGACGTCTAATCCGTCGGTGTCTTCAAGCTCCAGTGACGAGCAGCCGGAGAAATCAACGGGATCTGACGGAAAACCGCCTGATAAACCGTGAGTGGTGGTTTTCCTTGCCGGAATCTTTCCGATTCCGGAGTTTTGGCAGAATCGTAATAAGTGTCTGATTCTAAGGTTTTCTCGTGAAATTTTTAAAAAAAAATCTGAAAAAAAGAAAAAAAAAAGGTCGAGAAATTTATCTGGACCTTTTTCTTTGGGAAGTTGAAAGCCAATTCGCGTTTTCTAGAAACTAAAGTGGGGAAAAAAAAAATAAAAAAAAAATTCGTAAAATGAAAAGGTCGGTAGGGGCAATTCGTGTAAAATCTACGAGTATTTCGGCTATTCTTGTTGCTGTTGTTGCGGCGGGAATTGCGTCTTGCAACTTTTTTCATTCATTTAACAATGTTTCTTTCCTACGAAGAAATTCGATCATCACCTGACTCTTAGCTTTTGATTCTCCGCTTCTTTTCGCTCATTGTTTACTAATACTTTCAATCTCATCTCTTCTCAATATTGGATACAATAATATTATTAAAAAAAAATTCAAGCAAGCTTTCGACTTGAATTTTGCCCTTTTTCACGTATAAATTAATTTATCTTTTATCGTCCATATCAAATCGTTTGTTTTTCTCTTCGTTCATAGTAATTTGCAGTTCAATATAGTCACGTTTAATTTACTTACTGGTCTTTCTTTCTTAGTTTAATTAAGAATGGTAGCTACCTAGTGAATGAATATTCATTCCTTCGTTCATGGGTAAATATTGGAGTTGATATATATATATATATAATTAAGGGGGAGAATTATTGTTATTTCTCTGCTTTTTCATGTCATAAGTTTGAATATTTTGGATATTTGTTGAAGATTTGGTAAGTGTTGTTTTCAATCACTTTAGCTTTTTTCTTTTCAAAATCATCCCAGCAATAGTTGCTTGGAATTTTCCCCCTCTGACCCATTTCCTCGTTTTCATTTATTTAACAACTTGCTCCTTCGTATTTTCTAAGCTTTTCTTTTTTCTTTTCTTTTTTTTTTTTTCTCAACATGGTTTGTTAATTATAGATGTAAATTCAAGCTTTATTATCAAAATTTGACTCAAGCTTTGCATACTTTTGTCATTTTGTTTCCTGTTTTTTGTTGTCTACATAAAATTATTACTGTTATTTGAGTTCTCTTTTATTTTTTCTTCTATTTTACGTGTCTTCTTACATTGATGTACAATTTCTTTTTCATACACATTTATTATCTTCTGATATGTGGGCTATATATATAAGTAGTGATGACTTGCATGCATGATTTTAGTAGCCAAACATTTTTCAAAAGAACCTTTTTAATTTATTGCTCCCTTGTACCTTATTCAGTTTACTATGAAAATGGTGATTTTTCCTCATATATGTGACCTCCATTCCTCATAATGCATTAATTATATGTACATTAATCTGATTATTTGTTTTTAATTTGATATTTGTAGTTGAAATGTGGTGTAGGGGTAAAGGTAGAAAAAAAGGGCAGAAGCGAAGTCGACAACCACGTTTTGCATTCTTAACCAAGAGCGAAGTTGATCACCTTGAAGACGGCTATAGATGGCGCAAATATGGACAGAAGGCTGTAAAAAATAGCCCCTATCCTAGGTTTGTATGTTTACTTTTACGTTGAGAATTTAGGTTAAGTTAATCAATAATATCTAATCATGTTAATCATGTTATTAATTAGGTGCAACAATCAAAATTAAAGAAAACTACTGTAGATTGTTTTTACTGCTAGGCCAATTATTCTTTTTCAAAATTAAAAATAAAAACTAAACTAGAATTTTGTTTTTCATATATATGCTTATTGTATAATTTTTCAGTTTTTTTTTTTAAATTCACGCTATATTGCATATATTTTAATCTCATGATGAGATATATATGGCTAATAAATATAAAGTATCTTCCTTTTTGGCCGTTTACCCAATAATTTGGCAAGATATCTGAACTCCGTAATTGACAATTAATCATGAAGAGTTCATCTTTTTCTTTCTTTTTTATAAATGATGAGGTGGGTACCTTTCTCTTATATATCCCATATCTTACTCATTTAAACAAGCTAGTAATCAACAAATTAAGCCCAAAATTATCTGCAAGAAACCCGTTTTAATTGAGGTTTGATTAGATTGATCCTTTATTAATGATAATAATCATATCTCATCAAAAAATAATGATTATAATAACCATTGCATACTCATACCTCTTGATTATCTTCTTGTGTTCAGGTCACTAGCCTCTAAATCTGCTTATCATTTAATATAAGTGGATTAGCTAAAGTCCAGCCATATAATTAAAGATGAAGGATTTCTCAATCAATTCAAGTACTGAAAGCTTTCAAAAGCTTCATGAAGATGAGATGTAAAACCACTTTTCACCTATTTAGACAGATGAACTTTCCCAAGTCTTTACTCTTCACCTACAAATCTTCCCTCACCTCGGGGAAAAATATCAACAAATATATATGATATACCTTCTAGACATCCTAATATCCAGAAATAATCCTGGTGGTCATATTAAAATCTGACTGCATATTTTAATAAAAGATAACTATAATGAGTGTCTAATAATCATTGCAAGAAATAGGGGAATTAGCTCCAAGGAAACATATAACTACAAAAGGTTGTAGCTAATCCCTCTATTTCTTGTAGTGAATTAGCTTATTAAACTTTATTTTCGTTTTGTTGGACAAGGAGGAGTTTAACATGCTCTTTTTTTTTTATTTTTTTTTCTTGGTCTACTTTCAAGAGGAATAAAACAAACGGAAAAGAACCCAAGATAACTAGTTAAAATGTATCAATTCAGCTAAACATATTTGGGTTTAGGGTTTAGAGTGATTGTTTTATAAGAGGTATTAGAGCGTTGGTTTAAGGTTTAGTGTTTTTAACATGGTATTAGAGCATTAGTCTTTGGTTCAAGTTTTGTTGTTGGCATTTGCATAGTTATATTTTCTTTTTCTTTTCTTTTTTTTATCTCCATTTTGTCTTTCCAAGTGTGGGATGGGGTTGCATATATATGACGGGAGTGTTATGTATATTGTTGGGCTTCTACCTATTAGCTATAACTTTTGGATTTAGCGAAATATATATAGACACACACACCAAGGCAAAAAATGGTCTTGCTATTTTTTTCCATTTTTTCGCAACTATTTTTTTATTTTTTTTAACTTTAGCCTCTTTCCGTTTCATTGCTTTTATGTTGAAGGTCAACTTTAAGTTTAGGTAGAATATGCCAGATGAAGAAATCTCTAGTGCATTGCATGTTAATTTAAAATATTCTCAATAATTGAAAATTTTGAGCATATAAATCCTTCTTTAAAATTCTTGTTAACCAAGTACTTAAACATGATTTTTTTTTTTTTTGTACATTTGAAACCTAGTAGTTTCTTTTTCTCTTTAACCATTAACTATTGTTTGAATTTCCATATGCGTGCTTAAAATATTTCATTATTAATTTTAACAAGTTAGAGAGTCAGAGAAGTAAACAATTTAATTTAATGAATTGTTATTTGATATATTTTCTTTAATGAAGAAAGATTAACTAAAATCTTAGCACAAAAAAAATGTACATAGATAAAGTAAGAGAACAAATTAAGTTTCCAATTTATAATTATTTGCTCATATTGTTGCAACTAATTTATAATTTTTATGATCTATTGATTGAGAAATTATCCATCCAACAGGTACCAAGAAAGATGAGGAAGGCAGATAATATTAGCAAAAGTGCAAGCAGGGTTTGGATGCATGTAGTCATATTGTATTATATAAATAAATAGGTCTTGTCCGAGTCTTCTTCTAAAACCAGCTCAATTAATTAAAGAATGAGAAAGGGCATTTGTGAGAGATGACCAGTGGGTGTTAAGATTTAACCATGTTGTATCTGTAATTGGGAACTTCCATTGGTTTAACGAATCCAATTATATATATATATATGATCAACATGTCATAATTATTATCAATTATATACAAGAGAAAAAAAATTAAAAAAGGGTCATATATCACTCTAGCTTCTTCATCTTCTTTTTTTTTTTCCCTTGAATTAATGATTCCAATGAAATCTTCTTATTTCTTGTTTTTGTACAAATCATCAGGAGCTACTATCGTTGCACTAACAGCAAATGCACAGTGAAGAAGAGGGTTGAGCGGTCATCTGAAGATCCCACCGTTGTGATCACTACATATGAAGGTCAACATTGTCACCACACCGTGAGTTTCCCACGCGGTGGTATCTTTTCCACTGAGGCTGCAGCAGCCTTCATTGGTCGCCTAAACCCTTCGTCAACCTCACACTCACACTCACAGGTATATGTTCCAGGAGTACAGTATCCCATAAGAAGTACTTCATCACTTGATCATGTCAGCCACTCACTCCAACTTCAATATCATCAAATGCGTTCATCTGATCAAGTAACAGTGTTGCCTCAGCAAGACCAGCAGCAACTCATTAATATCAGTGATGAAGGCCTGCTTGGTGATATTGTCCCTGCAGGAATGCGTAGTAGATGATGATCAAGGAAAGCGGCCAAGCTAGTACTAGTCCAAGGTAACTATATATTCTCTATGTTTATTTATTTGTTTATTTATTTCTTACTAATATGCAACTCACTATCATTATCTTTTCCAAAAAAAAATAAAAATAAAAAAAAAAATCACTATATATCGTTATCATGCATTATATACATTATTGATAACGTGGTTGCATCCTCAGTTATATTTTTTATAATAATTAGAATAATATTTTCCTTATATATATATTTATAGCATTGCTTGTGTTCAGATTTAATTTTAGAAATGAATTTATTAAAGAGAAGAAGAGAAAGGGCAGACCGGGTTAAAGTATATATCTTACGGCATGCAGCACCATAATCATCAGTTATTATAACCTTTGTTAACTAAAAGGACACATATATATATAGTAGTAAGGAGAGTTGTTGTTTAGACAAATATCAGACTAGTTTCATTGAATCCTCCATATCGTAATCTTATCTAGGAGATTTCAAATAAAGAATAAGGATGATTTGATGACTTATGTAACTTGCAATTGATGACTGAATCATCTGTCAGACCAAAAAAAAAAGTAATAGTTGAAATCTTGTAGCTAGTAATAGTAAAATAAAAGTAGCGATCGAGAAGATTGCAGGAATTTAAGGCCCCACATGGTTAAATGCACTTTATTGCCGCCCAGAGTATGGATATTTTAAGTTATTGAAATATCATAACTTTTAGTAAGGATTAATTGATATTATTTTGTTGCTATATCCATGAGAATGAGCTCTTAAGAGTTCTTGGGTATAGAAACCATCTTTTATTGAGTGGCACATAAATAACTTGCTAACCTCAAACCCTAGAAACTGATACCAAAAGAACATGAAAATAATGATATTAGCTGAGTGAATGTCAACATTGATCAATTTCTTGCATGTGATTTTTACTCACTTATGTGTTTGTTTGTTTGTGCCCATGTATCATTACCAACATCTTCTTGTTATAATTTTATCTGTGACATATATATATATATATATATATATATATATATGCTTATATTTTAGTGTTTACCATTTAGTGCTCATGGCCTACCTTGTCTTGATTATTGCCAACTTTATCATAATTTTTTTTCTCAATAATGCAACTTTTCTATATACAATGCCCTCAATTGACACATGATGTTTGTGATGTAGATAAGAATGATAAGATCCATCTCTCATTTTTAACTACTTTATTCTTGGGTTTGATGAAACTTCAGTTCTTGTAAGCTATTTCTCATCAATCTTTAATTAACTGCAAATTACAACACCAAGAAAAAGAGAATTTAAATATGGACAATTAATTAATGCGTATTGTATATCTTACTTCTTAGTATTATAATTATTATTAATGTTTATCTATTTATTTATTTTGAAGACATGTTTATACTTTATTTGGTAGAGTGTATTTTGTACAGGTGGTCCAGATGACTGGGGCATGCATATTAATCACACGTACGGCTTGATACACATGCATTGTCCAACTATTGAAAGTTTTTTCTTTGGGTCAATTCCATATATACCTACATTATGGCATTTATCCAAGAATTTGAGGAGCTTCATGAATGATTTAACTGTAGCTAATTTAAGATTTATTTCAATGGAGGAAGAGGAGGCATTTGGAACTTGTGGAAGTCTGGCATTACAGCTTGTAAATATATCTAATTAAGCTTTTTCTTTCATTTTCAATATATTTGTCTTCATTGTTCTTTAGTTAATTAGATTACAAAGATGAATATTTTTGAGAATTTGAAGAAAACCTAGCTAGCTTACGATCGATGTTCCCTATAGCGCGCTTTATTATATATGTGCCTTAATTAAATAACTAACTAGGGCTTTAAGTTTACATTGACAGAGAAAGGAAACAAAATTTATATATATATTTCTTTGAGTAATTTCTTCATTATTAATTAAAAAGAGAATTAATTATTATTATTATTATTATTATTATTATTATTTTCCTTTTGTTAGGTCGACGTCTATTGTTGACTAACTTAAATAATGACAATGTTGCTTCAATGTCAAACAACTAATGATCCTATCATTTGATACATGTAGAATATAGAGAAGGAGGACATTAATTAATTAATCTGATTTTTCAACCTAATATATAATTAAAGGAGTGTTAACAACTCCATCCTTCCAAGTTTTTTTTTTGTTTTCTTATTCAGGTTAATTTCAAAGTTGGGAATCATTATATTCTTAGTTTAAGAACTCAAATCTCAGTTAACAATATTATTATATTCACGAATATGTTTATAGAAACCACTCATACATGCACATCGACCAAAGTTGACTTTTTTCAATCTAAATCATTTTTTTTTCTCTATCACGTATATATATATATATATATATATATCTTCATGGGGGCTCATAAATGGCCTATTTATATCTGTCCATTAGTTTTTTTTTCCTAATAATTCTATCTTACAAAATTACAACTTTTTCTTACAAAAAAAATACCAAATTCTCACCACCAAAGTTAAAGAAAAACATATGATTTGTAGATTATAAATAATTATCTGCCACCAAAGTGCAAATGTATTATAAGCAAGGCATTAATTGAAATATGTTTCATTTACTTATATGTCACTTACAAAAAAAAAAAAAAATGTCCCTTCCACTAAATTCTCCTTCAATTTGCAAAATATATCAAATAAAAAAGTGACAACTAAGATCTTAGAAAATGATTCTAAAGCAGCTTCATATTTTACCACTAATATGGCATAAAACAAGTACTTAATTTGTTATCTGAAAATCCCTTTTAAAAAAATTTAATCATGCAGTACATGTGAAAGTTTCTATAATAGATTCTTGGAGCATGTACTCTTTGAAAATCACACTCATGATAAGTATACAACACTTCTCCATTTAAAAAATATATATATATTAACCATTGTAATTTTCAAATCTAAATTTTACAAAAAAAATTCCTCAATAGACTAAATACAAATATAACATAATATCATGTGATGACATTTAAAAAAAAAATGAAAAAATTCACAAGAGGATAAAGAACAAAGAATATCTATATAGATATATGGATACATACATGCATGCATAGAAGACAATAATGTTTCATTGACACTCATTTTGTACATTTAAAGTGTACATCATTTTTATGCACCATTAGATTGTCTCGAATCATTTGTTGATTCATGATTCAAAACAATCCAATGATGCATTAACGTTGATGTACACTTTAGATGTACAAAATGGGTGTCACTTTACCATTTTCCTTAAGATAAATGTACCTGCACAGAGACATTTAATGTTGAAGCACCTTTATTGTTTCCATTTGATCACTTATTGTAGGTACTAAAAAACTTTATCAAGATAACTAAATACATCCCTAATTAGCTCAAACTATTCACTTCTTAACTATAATAATATAGTAATAATTCCAAAATGGGACCACAATATTGATCTCCTCATACTTTTTGATCAATTGAAGGAAAAATTAAAAGCTTAAGATCTGGTTCATGAGGCTCAACACATCCAAAACTAGAAGTAGCTTACACTTAATAGAGCAGTCAAGAAAGTGAAAAAGAAAGATAGCAACACAGCTATCACATCTCAATCTTTGAAAACCTTGTTACTCAATACTCCTAGATGCCTATCCACTTGGAGATATAGTTAAGGTACATATTTTGGTCTTTGATGAAGAAATTATATATGTGCATTAATTCAATGGCCGGTTATACTATTAAACTTTGTTGATAATTAACTAGTTCAGTAAAAATCAATTTAAAGGAAATGCTTATTTCGTAAAATTAATTAATATATTACTTCTATGCTAAACTTAATATATATAATTGTTCTTAAAAAAAGAAAAAAAACTTAATATATATAATTAGGTACATATCCACCTATCAATAATTATAGCATTTAGGTCAAGTATTTTTCAAGTGTAACATTTTGACAAATAGTATTGTAACAGTCGTAGATTAGATCTCCATGCCACTACTAATGCATAAAATAAAATAAAAAAGATGACGAAGAAGATTTATCTTGTTGTAGTTGATCAATTATGTGTAACTAATTAGGGCAGATCATTTGAAGGAATATATCAAGATGTCAGGCTCTTAATTATAGTTCACGAACAAATGTTGTCCAAAAGACACATTTTGACGTTACGTACTCTTTTTTTGGTGTTTGATGTGAGAATCTTTGCTCGCCAATTAATTTCTTTTTTTCTAATTTTCCCCTTCGATTTTATATTTGAGGGAGATCATATTAGTCTCCATATTTTATTTTATTTTTCATATTTAAATGTGATATAAGCAATAGAGGTTACATCATCGTGAAGATGAGCATTTTTTCTCTTTTCTAAAAATAAGAAAACAGGGATGATGACTAACATTTTTTTGTTGTCATTTTAATTCATCCACAACCACATCTATAAATTGCTACATATCTATTCATATGTCCCTCAACTTATACTATATTATTTGTATACAAATAGATACATGTGATATTCTTTAATTAAATATAAAAATGTCAAGCCGTCACTATTCTTTATCACAAAATTGTATTAAAAATCTAGTGCAAATGTAGTATTTCATCTTTAGATTAAATCTTTTATTAATACCAACTATTAACATCTAAATTATTTATCACTTTGAGTTGGTCATGAGAAACTATATATTAATGCATAATTTGAAGATGCACATGATTTAATTAATGTAAAAAATGTAATGCCCTATATATATATATATATATATGTATAAAAAAATCATTAGTAGTGTTCTTATTAGTATCACTTAAAGCTACTTAAACAATTTTAAAAAATAACAAGTAATAATGAGTAATTAACATGCCGACAGTGCACGTGCACTTCCTTTAGTTTAGCCCCACCAAAGCCAAAGGTAATAAAAACAAAAACTAAATAAATAAAATATAAATAAAAGAAAGAAAGAAAAAAGGTAAAGAAAACGTAAGGTGGGGCAAAGCACACGTACGGTACGAATTACTTCAATGGTAGTGGAGCAAATGCGCATGAGATTCGCTGATGACTTGATGTTACCATCACATCATCATATCATCATCGTCATCGTACGCCATCAACATGACATGACATGACATGACTTTTTATCAAATGAATTATGATATTGATGTTGATCATCCACCCATCTATCCATCCTCGTCTCATGTGCATAATTGGTAGTAACGGATTGGTTCCGTCCCGTCTTACCTAGATTCTAACTCAATTTAAACTCGTTAAATGTTAAAAAGATTGAATCCTTATACCTCTTAATTCAATTCAAATTAATTTGAGTTATATTCAGTTAAATATTTGAATAATCTTAAATATAATTATATTAATATATAAATTTAATAATTATTTTAAATTAATTATAAAATATAAAATATTTTAAATAAAATTATATTCATTTATTAATATAGTATTATATCAAACTATTTTAATTTAAATTGAGTAGTTCAAGTTAATTTTTTTTTTTTATTAAAAAAAAAAAGCATTAAATCAATTTAACCTAATCCGTTAAGTTTGGTTTAATCCAAGGTCGGTCACATTCGCTTCCATCCCTAGTCAGTGCAACAGACCCATCCAAATTTAATTAATTAATTTTGCTGGAATTAATTAAATAGTTAATTTAATTGGAAGGAACGATAGGGAGATTGACTACACAGCGAAAGCAAAAAGTTGCGTCAGTTTTGGGAGAAATAAATGCGGCGTCGGCGTGCACCGACCGCACACATCGAGGTTGCTTCTTCCCCTCTTCTTCTTTTCTATTGACAGTGTTGACAGGTGGCAGTGTCAGAAGAAGAGGACGAAATAAAGAAGGATCAGAGAATCTATCTGATCATTCCACCAATGACAAACTCACCTAACCCAATCTCTACCGCTAACGTGTCAACACCTCGAAAAGACTACTTCGATACGTAAGAAAAATGATCCCGTACTCCGCATTTCTATGTTCTTCCGCACGTGCCTTTTATTTTCTCGGTCTGTGCAATTAATCGGTCGAAGTGCCCGCCGCATCTGCCGATAAATGCGCCGAATGATTTCCTCGCCGATTCCCGTTGATTGCGGTGTTCAATTCCTCGGATTTCTTTTTCTTTTTCTTTTTTTTTTTGTCGGTTAAAAAGCTGTTATTTTTTGAGTCACGGTGGTTAGTATAGTTGAAGTTCTTAGTCAAAGAGAAAACGTGGAAACGCTCGTCCATAAGAGAGAAGTCACTTAGTCAATGTTTCTTCTAAATTCTAATGCCGGAATTCAAAGGGCAAAAGCACACTAAGATTCTGATTGTATTATTTCAAAATTTTATATGATCAATTAAATATTTTTTATAATTGAAACGATATGACATTTGTTATAAATTAATACAATAATCTTTTTTTTTCTATTAAAAAAAAAAAACGATATGACATGTGAGGAGTCAAGCTCAAGTGGTTACGTATCCCCGCACTCCATGTTATAATTTTTTTTATTTTATAGAATAGGAGTGTTAAAATGGCCCAGAACACCTAAAAATACAACCGGATTGATATGGTAATATATCAAATCATCATATTATAAAAAAAAAAATACCTACCAAGTCATATATTACATCAGCATAAGCATAAGTGTGGTTTTGAATATAATTTTTAGGTCATAAAAGTATTTCTATTAAATTTTTATATAATTTTATCTAAAATATGTACTGAGATTTTATTATAAAAAGATGATCCAAAATTTTTGAAAAATATATATTGTGTTAACATTATAGCTCTCTTCTCCATCTTCTAATTGTTGAAGTTATTACCAACCGTAGGTTTGCTGACATGAGGAGCGGACCCCGATGCAGTGTGTGGGATCCGATAACGGGTTCAAGCTCTGCTTTGGCCAAATTATGGGTAGAAGAGGTGTCTATAAACCTCTGCAGAACCTCGAACTCCCAGAGGACTAGTCTCGACCAGAAGGATAAGAGAACACCTCAAGAGAATCAGAAAACAGGTAAAAAAAAGAAAAAAAAATTGTTGAATTTATTTTATTTTTGGTAGTTTATTTGTATTAAGAGTTATATTTGTGTTTAGTTTAGGAGTTTTAGAATCACTGTTTAATTAATTTGGATATTAGGTTTGATTGCCTATAAAAAGGCCTTAATGGTTCTAATATGTTTTAAACTCTCCGTTTTGTTCTAATCCATCCATCATTCTCATTGTTATTAATTTTTATTTCTTCGTTATTTGATTTTAAATCTAGTAAATTGTTATTTTAAAATAATTTATATTAAGCAATCTAATGTGCTATATATATAACCTCTCCATCTTCAAATCAAACTTTTCTCTTCTAATTGGTCCATCATTTTCAATCTTGCAAATTTCTATTTCTCCATTATTTAATTTTTATTCGGATAAATTGTATTTTTAAGTAATTTATACATACGAATAAATATGCAACTTGTTTTGATTGCTTACCCAAAATGGGCTTTGAAACAAATTTTACAGCTTAGATTGCAAGACTTTCACCACCAATCAAACTATCACAAACCAGAGCAAAATCTTCTCCTGATATGAGTGGGGTGTGAATTTCATGAAGTAAATCAACTAAGCACATATATATGCCAATTTAACAGGGGGCATTGTTACATTAGAATCAAACGTTTTGGACAAAGCTACCATCAGATAGAAATGATTATAATCATCTCTTCTCATAAAAAGAGATGAAATGGTTCCCAAGAACCTAAAAACAAAAAGTGAGCTCTAATAGCAAAAATTACTGACAATAATCAATTCTTCTTTTTTCATTCTCTTTTACCAGTTCCATGCTCTTTCTCTTGCTCTTCTTCTTTTTTTCTTTTTCTTTTTTGAATTTTTACATTCAAGCAGCTGTTACAGCCTGAGAACCAGCTGCTGCTAGTTTCTTCACCATGGCAGCATGTTTTTGTCCTGTAAGGTGGTAATTGAAGACTACATCACTGTTGCAAACCACATTGCATACAGTGCAAACCCTAACCGCTTCTGCCGCTGCCCCACCTTCCATGACCTTCCTCCGTTTCATCTCCAGATCCTCTTCAGTTACTGAAGACAAGGCTGCCTTCTTCTTTGATTTCTGGGATCCAACAGTTTTTAACGGGTTTTCCGGTGGCCCGATCACTGGATTATTTGCTGTCTGGAGAGCAGCAGATGCAGCAGCAATGACCTTTGTTTTTGATTCTTCGAGTTTCTTCATGTGTTTCTTGCCCAATTTGTGTTGATCAAGGACATCCTTGCTGTTACAGTCGATTTTGCAGATCTCACACCATGCAGATTGCACAATCTTTGCTTTCTTCGGCCCCCGTTTTGTGGCCTTTTTCAAAGAAGGCTGAACTAGTTGGTTGACCAATAACATTGAATGTGGGTTTGCATGCACCATAGTATCTATTCCATTCGCAGGTATAACACCAGCCTGCAAGTCACCGTGAGGGATTAGACATTACTGATAATCATATGATAAGTGAAAGTTATGTAAACAAGAATTAAGGGTCACCATGAACAATAGCAAGAATTTAAGTTACAACCATGGAAATGAGGAGCTAACTTTTAAAAGAAAGTTAAAAATATATATACAGTTGTATGATATAATGAAATTCTAAATCAACATGAACAGCCATCAGGCAAGACACATATCTCTGCAACATCAAAATCACCATAACTCCGTATATTTAAGTTATCATCCCACCAATAAGAAAAAGAATCAGTTATCAGTTTGTTCACATTTTTTTTCCAGCTCCAATATTCCCCACCAAACGACCACTAGTACATGGCTTATTCCGTAGTAGCTCATATAAAATGGGACAATTAAAAATGAATGCAAATTGCACATGAACAGGACTCGGAAAATAAGCATGTCTTAGTAATGGCAAGATTTCATATGATAAACCAGAAAATAATTATGTGTTTCTTGCATATAGTGTATAATCTGACAGAACTGGAATATAGTCATTCTCAAAGAAGAACATGTTTTCATCTTAATCCGATCCCACATGGTTGGTTTAGTTTTACATGATACATATTCTTCCAGGTTAAGCACTAGTTTTTTGAGCCTAACAATTTCATTTCATGAGGGATAATATGTAGTGGACATCTTCCACAAGAACACTATTAATTAAAGTCTCACAAGGTATGATCAGTAATGGACCAAAAAATAGGAAATTAAATGAGAGCAAACACCAATTCTTCAATGACTGGAATAAGATACAAGTAACAATGTAACATGTAAAAGAGATGTACTGGTGCGTCAAGGAGTATCTTGGCAACAATCATCAGATAGTGAGCTATCTAACTCATTTTGGCATTGATTAATCCTTGCCACAAGGAAAAGTAACAAAAGACAAACCAAGGATTAAATCCTAATTTTGGGACAACAAGGAGCATAGTTTTCACCAATAAATAACATGGCAGTTTTTATTTTTATTTTTATGTGACTAAGTAATAGCTCAAATCTAGCAAAGAAAATTCCAACAATTGCAAAAACAGCACAAATACAATAATCAGATAATGTTGTGTAGGTGAACCAAGCTTCAAGTTGTGGGTTGGAGTGCAAAGAATTCAAAGCAAGTTGAGAACAAGGGAGTACTCTATATAAATGTTTCAACAATTTTCAGTCAGTTTCCCATTCTTCACCTGAACAGCATGTCTTTTTCCAGAAATATGCGTCTTGAACACAATGAGGCTATTGCATACAACATTGCATATACCACACACCATCACAGAATCAACTTCTGCTCCATGTTCCACAAGATTTTGCCTCTTTGTCTCCAAATCATCAGAAGCAGTCAACACCATCTGGCCCACTTCACCCACCAAACTTCTTTTCTTAGTTCTCTTTGGAATCTTGGGGATTGGTGCAACGCCAGGAACACTGGAGACCTTACTTAACGTTTTTTGTTTAAGCAAATTCCTCTGGTGTTTCTTTCCCAATATATGTCCATCAAAAGCATCTTTGCTATTACAATCAATTTTGCAAACCACACACTGCAGAGATTGCACAACTTTGCTCCTTGGAGACCTCTTTATAGCATCACTTGACAAAGGATGATTAATTGAATCGTTTATTGACAATATTGTAGTTGGAATTTGGGGCACTGATTCTCCTGCCTGCGGTAGAATTAAAAGAGATTGATTTTGAGATAAAGGAAAAGGAGAACAACAATTTATCTGCAATTAAAGTTAAGTTTACCAAGTGAGAGAGCAAATGAGTGCTATATTTTCATGTCTATTGACATATATCAGCAGATATATGTGCTCAGAATTTATTAAACATACCAATTCCTCATGTGCATAAAAATAAGCATGTATACATCCGTACGCACTCCCACAAGTACACATACTTTGCTTGCTTTACAAAGCTTTATTTGTATGTTCTATACATTCTATATTATGTTTTTAATTGTCTTTATGGTTGTATGCCTAATAGAAAAGATTAAAAGGTATTTGAAATTGATACATCTGTATAGGATTACAAAGATAAAAACCTTTATTCTGTGAAGAGGGAAACCATGAGGGCCTGTGAATGCTTTTGATTCTTTGGAATGTTACAAATTATTTGTTTCTAGAGGTCGTCGGCAATTAGATATTTAAGAAGAGCAGTATAAGCAAAGCATGGTAGCATAGGTGTCTTCTATTAGCAGAAGTGATTTTGAAGCCTAAACAAGAGGTTGCAAGAAATTCAACAGAAATATTAGAATATAGTCATTGAAGGAACATCCTGAATGAGCATGAGTCTCCCAGTAACTTGACCATAACCCTAGGTCTTAACCCCCTTGACATATGAATATTTCTTTAACTTGAATAAAAACTTGAGAAAAGGCTTTGTGTTGAGTTAAATGAAAGTTTGAGCTATAGAATCTGTTGAAGCTCAATTGACACAGCCTGTGGGGATCGACATCAACATACACCTGTGTAAGGTGTTGAGCCTGGGGGCCTATTGTTGCAGGTTCAACTCCAGCAATTAATCCCACGTCGATTTCGTGCTCTTCCGAGCTAAGTCCTGTAAGAAGCCTCACACCCACAAGAGGCCTTTTTCCCAAGGAGAAGAATAAAACCCCCTGGGACCTGCCACCAAGGCACGCACTACGTGTGCATCCATAGGCTCGATGGCTCAACTTTGAGGCTCGTAAAAAGGACAAGATCATGCAACATGTGGACGGGCCAAAATGAGCTTCAACAAAATCATTTTCCATATTGTTTTGGTTAATTCTATGCCTAAAGTTCAAATTTAAATTTACATCTAGAACTAACCAAGGATTCCAATACTTCCTAGCTACTTTATGTGTGTTAGTTAGAGAGTAGCAATGTAGGAATTTATTCATTGAGGGGCACTCCTCCACATAATCAAATCATTCCTAAGGAAAAGAACTTAAATATTTTTCCTATCTTAAATACTCTTTAGAATTCCTAATGATAATGTGAAATTCTCTCCTCAAAGTATGTACAAACACAAAAAGGCAACCCTCATGGCTATCTCAATCAAGATTTCCACTTCCATGTTTGTCTGAAACTATCCTTCTCCACATTATGAATTTCCTGGAGCACCTGCTCAAAGAGCTACTTTCGTAGCTGAGTTTCGCCACTATCAAGCATCCAACTACTTTTGGTTAAACCAAGCAGCAACTTCGATTTCATTCATGATATTTAGCAATATATCTTCTCTTCAATTCTCAAAAAAAGTTCAAAAAGCCATCAAAATCAATACTGCAAACCAAGGGCATGAAACTAAGCAAAGGATGCTTGGCATGTAATTTGAAATTTTGAATGAACATCCCTTTCCACTACACAACACATCATACTCTATTATTATAATCTTTAGAATACTCTTTCCACGACTAATTCCAAATTACACTAAACCAACAACTAGCACCCAAGAGAGTTATAAAAGGTTGGAGGAAGAATTTGAATCAACAATCCAAAGATTTTCTACAGATAAGTTAATTGTTAAGCCATACGCAGTTTTACAACAAACAACCAGATCCTCCAATGAATCTTAATTGTGTATAACAACTCAATCACACTAAGGGTCTGGTATTATCCATGAAATACAGATGAAATTCCACAAGTTTTCCACAGATTGTGAAAACTCTCAGCAACCTATTTCCAAAGATGAAAAAAATAAATTAACACTCTTCCAAGCATTTTCCATGACAACAAAATAAAAGTCCAAGTGTCCTCTTGACTAAAAGTCTAAAACCTTGAGAATTGCTACACTATTAAAATGGCAATTCAATGGCCCGGAAAGAAAACAAATAAAAAAAAACAAGTAGTTCTGTCAACCAATTAGTTAGCATCCAAAGCTTAGCACCAACAGAATATATCAACACAATTCTGTCAAAGTCCAGTTTCCATGGTAACAAAAATCTGCAATTTATCCAATAATCATAACTATAAAAATAAGTTTTCATGAATGCAACAAAAAAAAAAGGATAAAGATAAGATAAAGATGAAGAAAAAATATACCTAGAGAAGTATGTTTCATAAAAATCTTACCTTAAGTCCCTAAAAATATCAGTTTAAAATGTTTTCAAGGAATTAAGTCATGAAACGGCCTTAAACTTAAATGCAAAGACCTTGAAATATGGTAAGCTTCCTTTTCTTTCTTTTTTGGTGAAAAAAATATGGTCAGCTTTCATGAAAGCCCTGAAGTACACCTAAAAAATTTTTAGTGAAGTCCAAAATCCTATCTTAATTAAAACCTTAAAATGTAATAACCGTAGTTAGCAAATCTGGATTCTTGATTCTTATTTCTGCTGAATGACATTTAAGGTTGTTATTTTTTGTTTGACAGGAAACATATATTGTATTATATATAAGATGGCTGTGCATACAGCCAATAAATGTTTTCAAATGATGAGTTATCAACTGAAAACAGGGTACAAAAAATTTCAGACCTAATACAAAATTACATAGTTACTAATATTGCCTGACATTTAAGGTTGTTATTAACAACAAATAGTTACTTTCCTTCAGCCTGTATTAACGGATGGCATGTCCAATGTATGCAACCATACTCATGGGAGGTTTAACAAAACTCTTTTTCATAAATCAGTTAGAACTGTCATTATAAGCAGTTTAGCATGGCCATTTTCAATAGCCATAGCCACCAAATCATTTTATTACTGGACAGTTGAGTACATCTAAAGAACTTGTTATTTAGGGAAAAATAGAACTAAAACTGCATATCCACGAGTGCACCAACCCAATTTATTTAGTAAAAACAGCTTATGAATACTTTCTTTGAACCAAATTGGGGCAGGAATGGTGTCCAGGAACCCACCTCAACAACTGGGAGTCTTGAATTCAAATTTCACCCCAAGCAAGCCACTTTGCATAGAACTTCTGGTGTGTGAGGATATGGAGGTTCACACGCATTTTAAGGGACTAGTTGGGTGCACTAAGAGGCCAAGATACCCTCAGAATCAAAAAATGATAATAATAAATGATTAATTAATTGCTACCTTAAGAATATGGATGATCGAAGGGTTTAGATTTTATCATAATCATTGTTTCTACTTTCTTCAAATCATTTTCAACACTTCTTCATTCCTAACTTCTCCTAATTTTTGTCGTTCTCTTTCTTGATTTTGCAGTTTTATTCTAACATTTCCCCCTAGCTAAATTATTCCAGAACCCTAGCATCATGATTATGTTCTCAACCATACAATTAAAAAAAAATAAAACCTAAATAAAACAAAAGATAACAGCAAACAAAACGTCATATAGTTTTTATAAGAAAGAGAACTATTAGCCTTAATTTTTGAGACAAAACAAAGCGCGCGAGCGCGCGCACACACACACATATATATTACTTAAGTAGATACATGCAGAGCACCATAAGTATTCGTGCCCAATATTACTTACGCCCTCAAAACAAACCATACCCCCTATAAACAACTTATCCAATCTCTGTACCAATCAGAGAAAGAGAACCCAGCAACAACATTTGAACAAACAACCCAATGACATGCAGTCCAATGTATTTCTTCCCATAGGCATCTCCAATCCTTCCTAACACCATTAAAAGCTCTCCAATTACACTCCAGCCAAATTGACCAAAGAGTCACAAAGCATGCCACATTGCCACCTTTAGGACTTCTCACTCCCTCTTCGATAAACCATGAATATGAGCCAAAGACATACAATCCTCGCATGAAGAGGGGGTGACCAGCTTCCCAACCAAATAACAAAACCATCTATCCCAAATCCTCAACAAAAAGGGACAAGAAACGAATAAATGGTCACTCGCCTCCTGATCCTGCATACAAAGAAGACAACAGTGTGGAGAAATGCCTAAAGACGGCAAAATCGCCTCTGAAGGGTGTCCATAGTGCAGTAGTGTTTCCTATGTGCAAGTATCCACCCAAAAACTTTAACCATTGAGGGAATGTGAGCATACCAAATAGAATGGGAAATGTGAAATTGAGGGAGAGAGGCACAATCAACAAGAAACTCAAAATATGATTTACAAGAGAATGTGCTTGAGGGATGAAGAAACCAATTAAACTGGTCAGAGTTTGAATTCAAAGAAACTTGATCAAGTCCAAGTCGTAATGAAACTACTTCATCATGTTCACGAGTGGTGAGAGCTCTGGGGAAGTGTAAATTCCAAGATAGTGTGGAGAGTGATGATTCGAAATTCATGGAGACAAAAGAACAAATAAGGGAGTTATGACGAGCGGAGAGGCAAAAAAGGTAAGGGAAAAGCTTCAGCAAAGGAAGAATTGTCGTTCCACCTATCTTCCCAAAAACGGATCGTGCAACCATCACCAACCTTTGGGGTAATACGTGCATCATGTCTAAGGCTAGTGACATTATAAATTTGCAAGGGCTTAGAAAAGTAACTCCACGACCTCTTCCACGGTTCCAATCACTAACAACAATCACTGACAAAAGATCCATAACTACTATCAATTATCCAAACCCAAAGGGAATGTTTTTCCTGCAAGAAGAGCCAAACCCACTTCGCACAAAGTGCCTTGTTTCTTAAAATAATATTCCCGCTGCCAAGACCGCCCTTGTTCAATGGTCGTTGAACCATCTCCCAACTGATAGGATGAGGGCTAGAATTGTTATCCATACCTTTTCAAAAGAAAGATATTATCTTTTTCTCAATCACCTTTTGATGCCATCCAACAAGAGTTGAAATATTTGTATAGGTTTGAACATCCCGAGAAAGAGAGGGTGTAGTGAAAAAAAAGGACATAGGCGGAATTTTGCTAAAAGATTGCGCATAGTATTTTGACGAAACGACACTTGTTTCCGAAGGAAAACAGCGTGCCAATCAATACTCACAGGCAACACCGTGACTAACGTGCTTTTTTGGGCAAGTTTCATCGTTTAGGCCTTCAAATTCACGTTTTTACTATTTTAGATAAGTTTTGTTTCGAGTATAACTCGATGTAGGAGAGTCTGATTTTGTTTCCGTTATTTTCTACGCGATATCTTCCTTACTAGATAGGTTTTGGCATACTTTCTATTTTTGTCAAATTTTGCTATTTTTAGTATTCGAGTCGGATTAGAAGTTTTGTCGTAGGTTTTGCCTATTGTATGCATTATTGGACTACAGATTGAGTAACATTGATTTTTTCTAGAATTTGCAAATTCTTTTTCCACCTTTTTTCTCAGTATTCGGAAGAATCAACGAGTCAAGGGAAGGACTCGTTTTCCTATTCATGCCCCACATCAGTTGATATTAGAGTCGTATTCATTCTTCCGCATGCCTCCAAGGAGACAACAGCAAGAAGCCCAACTTGAGGACGTGCATAGACGTGACGATTACGCATGACTTGAGCGACAGATCGCTTAGTTGACGCAACAGTTTGTTGTGTTCTTGAAAAACCCCCAGGCCGTGCTGCAAATCGGTGTTTGAAGATGTTGGAGAACACATGATGAAGTGACTTGTGGCATTTTGGTGTAGGTACATTATGGCAAGCATCACCTTTAAAGGACTGGACTTGAACAAAAAGTCATAGTAGTCGGGAAGCTGAAACTTGTGATGAATATGAATTATAAAGGATGAGATCTCGGGGAACTTGGATTCTGTTATATCAATTTTTCATTGATGAGAAACTAGTGAGCAGCTTGTATACCGCTAAAATCAGTTTCCCATTGATGAACTATTGTTCAACGTAGTGCCTTGATTTAAATCATGCTAGAAAAGCTCTTGTTTGCATGGTTAAGATGACTCAAATTGGCATTTTAACTTAATTTAGTCAGTCACAAACAAAAAGTTACGATGTAATCTAATGTTTCTTAATTTAGAAGATACCTGAGAATCTAAAGGACATTTATCTGAACTTAATTTAGCTCGATTTGACTAGTGCACTAACTTGATACGTTATAATATTATATATACACTGCCAACTAAAATGCTCATTAATTATTCTTATTAAAATTAACAACAGAACGTGGATATATATATATATATATAGATTGATAATTGCATGAGATAGGGCAGATATTATGAGAATAAGATCAATGTGAGTGTATTGATAAACCACACAACTTAAATGGAAAAAATGAAAAAGGTTGAACTTATATAAAGATAATAAGTGTAACTTTAAATAAAAATGAGGTACATATCATTTCTTTAAAAAAAAAAATCAGATTTTGATTAAATTTACAAGTACATTACCTTTTTAATACTTTGAAATATCATGAAGTGTGTTGTATTCATTTATTTAAGCAAAATGCTATACAAACATTTATACCCTTTTTAATGAGTTATTGTGTTATATTAATATTGAACAAAATATTATTTATTTAACTAATTCTATTATTGATTATTTTGTCTAATGAGGTGTCAGGTTCCCTTAAAAAAACTGAGGTGTTAGGTAAACAAAAAGAATTATTTTTGCATAGTCTATTTAGCTTGAATATGATTAATATTTATTTGGTCTTAATAGACCAAGTTGTAATCATTTATCAAATGTTGAAAAAAGTATAAAACTAGAGCAAACTCAACAAAACACAAGTATGACGCAACAAATTTACTCATCAAGTTGAATAGAATCTTAAACGGTTGAACAAATTAATGTTGCTATTTTACTTTACACATACTCGTATAAAATAACAAAACGTTTCTTGTGTATCATCCCCCATTATCTATATCATAAATAAATGAAATAGATGAGACATGGTTCTCAACTTGTAGTAAACAACTTATTATTGATTTGATTTAAATGCTTACAGGTTGAAGCTACCTAGTCACATTCGGGCATCTGATGTTTTTAGTGTCAAGCACCTCATTCCTTACTTGGGAGATTCTTCTAATGATGATGGGCCCCTTCCAATTCGAGGTAGAAGTTTTCCTATGCTGGGGGGAATGATGCTATCCAACAAGAGTTGGAATATTTGCATAGGTTTGAACATCTCAAGAAGGAGAGGGTGTAGTGAAAAAAGGACGTAAGTGGAATTTTGCTAAAAGATTGTATGTGGGATTTTGTTAAATTTTGACGAAACGACACTTGTTTCCGAAGGAAAACGGCATGCCAATCAATACTCACAACTAACATTGTGACTAACGTGCTTTTTTGGGCAAATTTCATCAATCAGCCCATCAAATTCACGTTTTTACTATTTTAGAAAAGTTTTGTTTGAGTAAAACTCGACGTAGGACGGTAGGAGAGTCTGATTTTGTTTTCGTTTTTTTTCTACGCGATATACATCGTGAGATCTTTCTTTCTCGATAGATTTTGGCATATTTTCTATTTTTGGCAAATTTTGCTATTTTTAGTATTTGAGTCTGATTAGAAGTTTTGTCGTAGGTTTTGCCTATTTAAGCTCATTGTATGAGTTATTGGAATACAGATTGAGTAATCTTGATTTTCTCAAGAATTTGCAAATTCTTTTCCCACATTTTTTCTCGGTATTCAAAAGAATCAACGAGCCAAGGGAAGGAATTGTTTTCCTATTCACGCCCTGCATCACCTTTGCAACTCCAACTGGCATTTTGAAAAGAGAAATGAAGAAAGATGGTAAAGAAAGAAGTATTGATCTGAAGTGCAACCCTTTCACCTCGGGATAGGAAGCATCTCTTCCACCCATTCAATCTCTTAGCTGATAATGGATTGCCACCCAATGGAAGACCTAGATACTTTAACAGGCCAAGCCCCTATGGAACATCCCACCTTATTAGCAAGGCGAAGAAGTACATCCTAATCCATATTAATACCAACCAGCTGACTCTTGCCCATATTAACCTTCAAGCCTGACATCTTGCAAAAACAATGAAGAACCCAAATGGCTTCCAATACATTATTCTTCGAGCCCTATAGGCATAATAGAGTGTCATCGGCATATTGCAAGTGAGAGACCTCCACACCATTGGCACCAATCTTATTGACCATTGAATGTTCACAAGCCTTATCCATCATTCAACTTGGCCCATCTGCTACTAATGTGAAAACGAACGATGAGAAAGGATCCCCCTGCCTCAATCCTCTTTCCGCATAGGTCTCCTGTTAACAACCACCGAATAGGTAACTAACCGAAGATATCCGCATCCACAGTCTCCATCTTGGGCCAAAGCCCTTTCTCTCCATAGTGAAATCAAGAAAGAGAAATATTAGCTAAAAAGAGATGTAAAAAAAGAGAGAAGAAGGGATCCTCTAAAAGAAATAAAAGTAACACTTTTAAAGAGCAATGGGCCAATCCCTAACAAGATTCGTGAAAGAGACGCACTTGGATATTGCAATCCCACACAAATGTGTATGATAAAAATGTGTATGAAAGAGTTTATCTAATAATTGAGAAGCTAAATGTTCAATGCAATCCCACACAAAATGGATATTGCTTGACTACTCTTAAAAAATTCTTTGATTTCTTCCTAACAAAACACACCATAGAAGAGTAATGACAATATTGTTTCAAAGGATCTTGCAATTTCTCCCACTCCCATCCAAAATATTTGTGTTGCGGAGAAGAGAGAAATCTGGGGGATTGCGTTGCCATTTAGAGGAAAAATTATTTTTAGGAGTTTCCATATTTAAAAGATACTGAAATTGTAAAAGTTACGATACAGTGAACAACTCTGTAAATCTATTTATTTTGGTGTTCCTCCATTGAGGAATTATCACAAATAAGAAAAATTCCCCTCTCTTCTCCTATGGACGTACGCCATAGAGCCGAACCATATTACAACTCTGTGTTTCTTTATTATTTTATTTTTCAGCATGGTATCAGAGCAGTAGGCTCGTACAACTGAGAATATTTTTTCGGCCTTCATCGTCGAAATCTTGTGCCGGCATTCATCGTTGAATCTTTGTGGTGAGCCTTCATTGCCGTCGCTGTGTGGACTTTCATCATCTTCACTGCCGTAATTTTTTTTTTTCTGCAGATGCTACTGTTCATTGCTGCGAAATCCCATCTTCATTGACCGTTGCCTTCATCGCAAGCGTGCATACATCATCTCATCGAAAACAGTGGGTTCCGACGACGCCATTGCACACCATCTCACCACCGTTGCTACACACCGACGTCATTGCTCTCTAGTTCGTGCGACTAGTTTGCACCCTTCACCCTCATTTGTTGTTGCTGCTAGTTCGCGCGACTGGTTAGTGTGTCGTCTCTGGTTAGTGTGACTGATCTCGTTGTTGTAACGTCGTCGCAACCTCAGAACCCTACCATTATCGTTGTCGCACCATCACTGTTGTTGTATCGCGGCTGCCGCTTTGATCCGTCAATTGTTGTGTCGCTGCTCACAGATCGCAAAACCCCTTCGCGCATGTACCTACGTCTTCTTCGCACCTGTACCTGCGTCTTCTTCACGCCCGTGTCTTCCTCTTTCAAATCTTGCAACACACTCACTACACATCTATTTGATCGTTGCTATCGCAATTCTCTCAAGGCATTGCTCAAAGCCTTGCTTCATCATCGTCACGAAGATTGCGCAAATCGATTATCGTTGCTCTTGTCGACACATAGATCGTTGTCGTAGTTGTCGTAGTTGTCGTTGCAAACCCTTCTTGCTGCTGATGCTTATCTTCTCCATCACCATCAACGCGATCTTCATCGCCATTAACGCTGCCTATTGTTGTTTCCGTTGAACCTCGCCATCAACGCCTTCTCCTTCTCCTTCTCCTTCTCCTTCTCCTTCTCCTTCTCCTTCTCCTTCTCCTTCTCCTCCGTCGTCGTCTGCAACTACTCCATCTTCTTCTTTTTTATTTCTTTTCCTCTCTTTTTTTACTTGTACACCCTAATAAAAAATAAAAAAAAATAAAAAAAAAATGTCGGTTACTTCCGAAACAGTGCAGACTGAAGAAGCAATTGACAAAACGAAGAAAGGAAAACTACCAAACATTCAGGCAGCATACAAACTTGATGAAAAGAATAATTTGAAGTGGTCTCGGCTGGTGCGTGCCTTTCTTAAAAGGCAAAAGGAAATTGAGTCATATTTTGGGCACTGGACCTACACCTGGAGATCCTAAGTTTATAGCGTGGGATAACGAAGATGTTTCTATAATGGCGTGGCTATGAAATTCAATGACGTCAAATATTAGTAATACATGCATGTTTCTGACTACCGCCAAAGACATTTGGGATGTCGTTCATCATACATACTATAACGCCCATGATGAAGCCCAAGTATATGAAATCAAAGTGAATGTTGGAACAACAAAACAAGGCAACATGACGGTCACAGAATATGCCAATGTATTGAAGAATCTCTGACAGAAACTTGACCATTATAGGTGTATTGCAACTAAATGCCCTGCAGATGTTGTAGTTCTAAAAAACTACTTTGAGAAGGATCGAGTCTATGACTTTTTGGCTGGACTCAATGCAGAGTTTGATCAAGTGAGAGTTCAGACTCTCGGCAAAGAGTTGCCAACTCTGAATGAGACTCAGCGAAGCGTTACCAAGTCTGAATGAGACTATCTCTGTTATCCGGACTGAAGAAAGCAGAAGAAGTGTTATGCTCACACCTCAGAAGATGGAAGGCTCAGCTATGGTTGCCAATCGGGGAAATGATTAGCAGACAACCACTCCGCAAGCTGAATCATCAAAGGTCCCAAATCGAGACAATATGGACAATCTATGGTGAACTTATTTTTCGAAGGCTAGACATACCAGGGAGAAGTGTTGGAAACTTCATGGCAAGCCTTCAACTTCCAGTAAAGAATGGGGCTACAAAGGAGGACAGCAAAAGACAAGTGGACAAACACATCTGTCTACTAAACAAACAGTTGCAGACTCCCCGGTGCCAGTAGGATTCAGCCAAGACGACATTGAAAGATTGAAATCTTTGCTTGGCACACTAGACAAACCCTCAGGTACCTGTTCATATGCACATTCAGGTAAATTTCCTATTTCTATTGGATTTAAAGTCTCGGATAAGTTTTTTGCTAACTCTTGGGTTATAGATTTTGGTGCTACTGATCACATGACCAATTCCCCCAATATGTTTCATACCTACAACCCCTGTCCTAGTAGTCGAAAAATAGCCACAGCTGATGGATCCTTAACCACAGTTGTTGGTATAGGTGATGTTCAAATCAACCCCACCCTTACACTCAGAAATGTTTTGCATGTTCCTAAACTATATACTAATCTTATCTCTATTCAAAAACTGACCCATGATCTGAGTTGTAATGTAACCTTCTTCCCTATTTATTGTGTATTTCAGGACCAGGACCAGGACTTGGGGATGATGATTGGACGTGCTAAGGAACAGGACCGGTTGTATTACCTTGAGACACCAGTACATCCTATCAAGAGTAACACTTCATTTCTCTCCGAGCACAAGTTTTCCAATAAAGAAAAGTTATGGCTTCATCATCGCCGCCTTGGCCATCCTTCTTTTCGAACCCTTAAAATCATGTTTTCTTCCAGAGAATTTCACAGAAATTCACTCGGCAGAGGGCAAGTAACCAGCTAAAAATCTTGACTTCCCACGGGGCTTCATTTCCCATATGAAAGAGAAAGGCCAAAAAAGAGGTGTTTGGGGATGACCAATTGAATGGTTGGAGGAGTTGTAAGAAAAGATACCTAATTTATCAAGCTTCCAAATTCTCCTATCATGGACGCCTAGGTATAAGTTGACTACTTTTAACATTCCTATGAGCTTAATTATCTCTTTTGCTTCAAAGTAAGAAAGATTTCTATGAAGAACATTCCAAGATAACTTAAAATGATCCTCTGAATTGGCTATGAAAGAATGGTTAGTTATGATGAAGGGAAATGGAATAAATGGATGGGAAGTATATCTTATGGGGTTCTTCCCCATACCAAACATCAAAGCGCCCTCCTCTAGACAAAAGACACTTTTCCAACCATTCAATCTCTTTGATATCTTCCAAATTATCAAGTCCTAAAAGCCCACTCTCATTCAATTGGCCCCCAAAGGGAAGGTCAAGGTATTTTAGGGTCCGATTTCCTATCCTATGGAACAGCTAATCTGATTTGCAACCAGAATTAAGCCATACTTATTGATGTTGATTCTTGCTAAGGTGTTTTTTACCTTGTTGACCCTTAACCCTGAAAGAGAACTAAAGCACTTAACCATCTTTGCCTTCAAGCGAAAATAAGGTATCATATGCAAACAACCCGCGAGAAAATACTTTCTATCTGCCTATTTCAAAACCTTTGATGACCCCAGAAGACGTGGCTTTGTTAACATCTTTCCAAGAACATCAACAATTGTGATGAACAAAAACAGAGAGAAAGGGTCCTCTTTTCTAAGCTCTCAAGAGGCTTTAACTTCTCTCTAGGTCTTTCATTAATCATAACTGAGTAGGAAGGGCATCTCAAGCAACCTTCTCTCTGTTTTAACATTTTCTACCAAAACCTTTCCTTTCCAAGACAAAGCAACAGAAGTACCAATCAACATGGGAGTATCTTTGCAAAGTCAATCTTTCGAAGAAAACCTTCATTCTTCTTATATCTACACTCCTCAACCTCCTCGTTTGCAACTAGAACCATATTAAATATTTGCCTTCCTAGGAGCTTCGACAAAAGCACCCTGGTATGAGGAAGTTTTACTACTTGTTACTTGCTTAAATCTCAAAACTAGAATTTTGGATATAATCTTGTACAGGCTAGTGACCAAGTCAATTGGTCTAAAGTTAGTAATCCACCCTAAACTACCATCCTTAAGAATCAAATATATATACGTCTCTTTGGTGTTTGCATTGATCACTCCATTTCCATAGAATTTTCCAAAGCTCATTGTTGTGTCCCTCTTTAGTTTCTCCCAACTATAACAGTAGAATTCAATTGTGAAACCATAAAGCCTTGAGGCCTTGGAGCTATCTCCTTCAAAGACCACTTTCTCGATTTCTTCTTGGGAAATTTGGCCAACTGACCTATAAAATGGTGGGAAAACGAGATATGGCCTAAGTTTTAAATTTCTAAACTCATAACCCATTTTCAATTTGAAAAGACTAAAATACACTTGTTCCCTCCAACAAAACAAGTTTTAGATTTTTCATTTCTCACATTTCATCAAATCTCCACTTCCTACATTTAAGAGTTGCCAAAGGAAAACAAATCTGTCACATTTATAGTCATCAAAGAATACAAGAATCAGTAGAGAAGACGAACACATATTTCAACTTCACCAGAGAAGAAAGAAGAGATTGTGTTCTCTAGGAAGAAAACACCCTCCTTTCCTTCAACTCTTTGTCTAAGCGAAGATTAAAAAATAACACAACTTACAATGAATAGAACACCACGCAATATTCATCAATTCGAGCGAACATGTATTATCACAATCCTTCATTAATCAACTAAACTTCGATGTAATGAAATGATACAATTGACTTCATTATTAGGGCACGATAAACCATCATAAACCTTCGTAGACCATAGATGATACATTGAAGACCTTAACACATCTTTTATGTTAGCTAGTAGACCTTTATTGACCTCATTCATTAATTAATCAACTCAACTTTCATACTATGGAATGATACAACGAACTCTATTCATTGGCATGATAGACTTTCATAGTCCTCCAAAGACCATAGATCATAGACCATAGGCCTTTCTAAACACATCCTAGATGTTAGTTGGTAGACTTGTGTAGACCTCATTTGTTTATTAATCAACACAATTTTCATGTACAAAAATGATATAGTCGAATCCATTAATTAGGGCATGATAGTTGGTAGACCTTTAGAGACTTTATTCATTGATTGCTTGATTACATCCTCCATAAACCTTGTCGTATCCACTTGATAAACCTCCATAGACCACTTTTGTAGACCTTTGTGTACCACATTCGTATACCAACATCATGCAGCTTTATTTGCCATGTCATTTGGCCTTCATAGATGACAGACAATGTTGATAGATCAAGTTCATAATATAGTCCTCCATTTCTCACAAGTGTACAAACTATCGAGATTCTTGTGCAGCATGGAGGTAGCAATTGGGTTGATAATCCAAGTCACAGAAAATGATACAATACTAAGAAGGGAACTAAAGTCATCTCTCTCCCAATAGATTGAACTAATAAAAGGCGTTCCTCACAAAATAATTTTTAAAAACTTATCAAAAAGTTTTATTAAATTCTATAAAAGTTTGAGAAAATATCTAAGATATTTGTGTCATCATCTACATCACCAAATCACTTTAGGAAAAAAAAAAAACTATCAAGATTAATATGCTTACTACTAAAACGTGTTCTTCATGAAATACATTTAGAAAACTTATCAAAAAGTTATTAATTTCTATAAAAAATTGAGAAATTTGTTATGATCGTGTTTGAATTTATAAAAATTATTTGAGATCATCATCTACGTTGTTTGAATTACTTTCAAAAAATAAAACCTATCAACATTAATACTTTTAAGGTGTTCTTCTACCTAAAATAATGCATCTATGACAGTCTATAGATATTGAGCCATAACCATTAATGGTCTATAAAGGTCTTACACGAGTCATTCTCAAAGTTCTACCTAAAATAATGAGTCTGTGATGGTCCACAGAAATTGAGCCATAACCATTGATAGTCTACGAAGGTCTATGGTCATCCACAAAGGTCTTGTGCGAATCCAATCTTTGAAGGTCTATGATGGTCTATGGATGTTGAAACATAATCACTAAAAGTTTAATCGTAGACCATGTGGTCTACGAAGTTCTTTGGTCGTTTAAAAAGGTCTTGTGTGAGTCAATCGTTGAATGTCTACCTAAATTAATGCGTCTACGAAGGTCTACAACGGTCTACGTGCATGGAAATGCAATTATTGAAACTAAGAAATGCTAACCTTCGAACAATCACTCAATCAGAGAGTTGAATGCAAGAAGATCATTGCTTCTATTATTCTCCAGCGCACAAAGTCAAAATGGATATTCTTCTAGCAAATCTCGTTATCTCTGGCTAGATGAAATGGGTGTTCTTCCAACAAATCTTGTTTTCTCTGGTTTGATGAAATGGATGTTCTTCCGACAAAATCTCGTTTCCCCTGGCTAAATGAAATGGATGTTCTTCTAATAACAATGAACGCTAAAACCTCCCAAACCTTTAATCATAGGTTTTATGTTTTTGAGGAAACCTTCTCAAAAAAGTAGGGACTTTTGAGAAAATAAGGATATGTTAGTCTTTTCAATTAAAAAATAGGTTATAAGTTTTAAAATTCAGATTTTAGGTCACACAACCCATATTTCGTTTTCCCAACATTTTATTGGTCAATTTGTCAAATTTCCCTTTCTTCCTCCTCAACAGGTCACTTCAACCATTCCTTATCCCTTTATTCAATTGGATTCCATTCCATTCTTGCAAGTTGCAATACTGTACCACACCTTTTTCCCCTTTTGTATAAAGGTTGCACAAAATTCTCATCCTCATCTGAAATGGTACCATCCTCCCTATCCAATTTTGTAATAGTGTTCTTCATTTTTTTTCTTGAATTTAGGATTGTAGGAAGAAATTTGGTGTTTGCATCCCCTCTTTAAGCCAACTCATCTAACACTTTTGTATAGCAATGTGCTACTCGCAAAAGAAGACATTCCAAGTATTGTCTTTGCTTCCCTATAGGTTGTTGCCTGTTCTTGGCCCCAGCTACTCTCCTCTTCTGCTATGTTCAATTCCTGGATCCTAGATAACAGCAGCATTTGCTTCCTTTCTCCCAAATGACTCTACACTATCTTGTTTCTAGTGTTTAGTCTTTTCCTTGATTATCTTTAGTTTTTTTGCATGAAATTATATCCCTCCACGCCTCAATTAAGGGGATACAAGATGGCACGTTGCATGTTGACCTAAAATGACAAAAACCTTCAAAACTCCTTAACGAACTCTAGAATCAATAGTCACTTGCAACTTAGAGAGCATCAAATCTTTGCTCACCCATTAGTCATTCCAAAAGTGTCTTTTCTATTGAAACAAACTCAAGGACCAAGAAGCAAAAATCATATATGTTATCTTACAAACACAACCTAAGAAAAGGACCAAAAATCAAACATATCCTTCATAGGGTTTTTTGGGATTACAAATTTACAATAGCAAAGGCGTCAATAGAGCAGTACTCTAAATAACCATTGTCATAAAATTCTTACAACAAGTTCTAAAAAACTGCTCTAATCAACTCTTGACATGCATTTTAAAAGGTAATTTTGTGTGCAAGAGTGCATTTAGGGAATTTATTACAATGTCCCTTCCTCAGACCCCACAATGGCAAGAACCTTGAGCATTGGGTACACCCTTTTTTAATTTAAAAGAGGGTATAGGTACATCTTGGAGAAATTAGTAACTTGCATATTATAATGCTAGCTATACACAAATTGCTCAAAAGAAATGACTTAAAATTCTCAAAAAACCTCAATCTTGAAAGCCTTGATGTTAAAACTATGCCAATATGTTCCTCTTCTTCCTAAAAATGAATCTTATTCTCCCAAAGACCCCTTTATCCACAAGAACTAAAAGTTCCCACAAAAAAAATTCTAGAGAAAAATGTATTATTGAATCGACAAGATGAGGGGGTTTCCCCAAATTAACTTTTTTCTAGAAGAAAATGTATTATTGAACCAGGAAGAAGAGAAAAAGAAACACATAACTTAGTAAGCACCCAATAAAACCAAGAAAAAAAAGAAAAAGAATTCCAAATGGGACTTGCAAATATACAACAAAAGGTGAAATGAACTATCAATATCAGATTTCTAAAGATTGCAAAAGAAAATCGTGATTTTCCTTTGGCTTTTAGAATGCTAGTTGCACAATGTAAGTCCAAAAAAATTTTGATGCAACAAGGTGATATTAGAATGAACTTTTCAAGATCCAAATAGGAAAAAAGGGGGTGTTCCATTAAGTATGGAAAAACAAAACATGATAAACTGAACTAACAAACAAATTTAGCTTTTGGTCCATAGTTTATAAATGAGAGAGCGACAAAAAAATTATAATAGTTAATGATGCCCTATGAACTTCACAAGAAAATTTTCAACAAATCAAGTTCTAAAGTTGAAACTCGTATCATGGTGCATATTGCATTTGGACACCTTGGTACAAAAAATACAAGGATTATACCATGTGATACAATATATATTGAATAAGATAATCTTAGCACCTCAAAACTTACATGTGGGGAAAACAACTTTTCCCTCATCTTCAAATTTGCATGAGGCCTTCTATAAATATATGGATGAGAGCTACATTTGATCAACCAGGAACTTATCCATCATCACATCTAATACACTAGCTACATCCCTTCCATCAATTGGCTTTGTTTTCCGCTAGTTAATTCAAACCCAAAAAGTTATAACTGGGTTGACAGCAGGTGCTTCCACATTCATTTAATCCATTGGTTACACTCTAGATCTATAATTTGAGCTTTTCTCAATATGATTTGGCAATGGGTAACAAACATTTCATATGGGCCCTTCTGCCTTCTGCTTCCTCCACTCTACTTCATCAAGGGCTAAAAGCCTAAATCTTTAATTATATTACAACTAGTTATATCTTTCTTAATTATTCTACCCAAGTTAAGGTTTTCTCCTCTTCTATCACTACTGTTAATAGTTAATACCTATGTTACCTGGACTTGGGTATGGGTGTCGAGTATGGGTACATATCTAGATGTACGACTCATTTATTTTCAAATTCTGGAATACGGAGACTCGGCTATATTATATATTGTTTTTTTCCTTTTTTTTCTTCTTTTCACTCATTTATTGTTCTTTTTGTGCTCCCTCTTAAGTGAATTGCACCTATTAGTCATTATCTTCTTTCATGCTTTCTCTTCTTTCCATTAAAGAATCTACATAGTAATATTTTAAAATCTAAAGTGTCGGACACATATCCCATACCCGTGTTGTATCATGAAGTGTCGGACACGAGTACGTCGAGCTAAAGTGAAGGGTCTGGATAACATAGGTTAATACACCATTTGTCCTAACTAACAGATCTAAGTCTTCATTGTATGCATCCAAATTGTCTAAGCCGTTTCTCATTTTATCTCTAATCGAGGATACTCCTATCATTTCTTAAATGCATTCATTTCTTAAATGCATTCATTTCTTAAATGCATTCATTTCTGATTTTATCTTTATATATTTTATCTTCATGTAGGGCCACCTGCTAAGCTACTCTTAAGGCCACATAGCAGCAAGCATGATATCTTCAACTGCATATGAATGAGATAGGCTAATGCCACCATTTGCTAGTACTAATGGAATAGGGTCATCCACTTGCACCCTCAACATATCAACAGCAAGAACTTTCCTCAATTATTATCTTGATTGAGATCATCAAGCCAAGAGACTTGAGCCCCAATCAGAATACTCCCATCAAAGAAATATAAACAGCAATCTCCTACAAGCTTATAAAAGTTGAGAATTCTCATCCAACAAATAAGAATGAAACAGCAATAGCTCCTATACGAACTACAGGCTTATAAAAGTTGAGAATTATCAATTCATAGTACCAAAAAAATAAGTTCATACAATTCAATTTCAAGTGTTTTAGTTAAGAGAAATGAAATCCCGCTTCTGAAGTTTCAATGCCAGAAGAAGAAAGTTGAGAATGAAGACGTCTATCTATGAGAGTGTAATGACTTAGATATAGGATATAGCTGAAATTAGTATATTTGACTCGTATCATGAATCATTTTTATTGAGTGCCCATTTACACTTCAAATTATACACATTTTAGAACAACTTAAATAATTTTTATAACTAGAACAAATATGAGCACTTGGCACTTCAGAAAGCATGCGTCTCGAATATGAGGACAAAGTTTCATTGCCAACTCAAAAAAAACAAACATCTGATTCAATTTCAAAAAAAGAATTCAAGTTGTATTCGGTCATGTTCATAAAGACTAAGTAAAGCCAACATATCAGGGAAATATTAGATTAGACCATTAAGTACGAAATGACAGCAAAATACATGAAGCACCTATTTGTTAAGTTATGTACTTCACTGTCAAAACCAAAATCAATCAAATGAACTCTTAGAAGCGTTCAATTGTACAAACTAACAACAATTTGAATGAAACAGAAAAGACAAAGCGAACAATCGGCATATTCACCTCTTATTCCTTCCACAAAACAGCTAAAAAGTCGTATTTGACAGTTAAATAAATATAGCTCATGTATTGAGAAAATTAGAACGCAAGCAAGAAAAAAAAAATCATAAACATAGTAAAATACGTAAGACTAACAAAGAAAAGAGACAAGTTTGAGAGAAGAAGAAGAGATCACTCACAATTGATGTCTTGTTAAACAAGACCCCATTATATAGACTCTTTGTCATAATGAGGACGTAACATTTTATTTGCATCAACATAAACAAATAAGTGATTACAAAGTTAATTTCAAAAATTGGCGGTCACAAATTATGAAGTGTTGGATATTTAATATATTACAACAATAAAATATTTTAAGATCATACAGTTGATTACCATACAAGAAAGAATTACTCAATGATTCAAAGAAGGGATAAATTCCCAACGCTGGCTCATCAGAAAATAAAGAACACGCACACACACACTCTTATATGTGCCCGCACTCATGTGTGTGTGTGTGTGTGTGTGTGTGTAGAGAGAGAGAGAGAGAGAGAGAGAGAGAGAGAGAGAAGGTGCTCCATTCCAACACCGCAAACCAAATACATTTATTAGATGAATTTCCTTCCTTCCCCCTTTTCTTCATACAACATAGATATGAAAAACCATTTTCTCACTAACAATCAAACAACAATGAGAGAAAACTAAAAAACTACATTTTCTCGAGAAGTTTTTTTCTTAGCTATCAACATGCCCTTAATAAAGTCAAATAAGGGAATAAATGACTAAACAAATATCACAATTCATAAACAGAGGTGCCCGTGTGACAAACAAAACCAAAATTAATTAAAAAATAAATAAAGTGCAGAATCAAATGCAGGTTCTAAACCCCTAAACCTCAGTAACTGGGCATCCCTACATCTTGCAATAACCACTTCAATTCAGCAAAAACAGACAAAACCACAAAAAAAAAAAACACAAATGCCCACCACTGGATTGTCAAACAACAACCAAGCGTCATCACTCCCAAACACTCCAAATTCATCAAGAAATCAAAAAGAAAGAAAAATGATAATCAATTAATCAAATGGTGAGCACAGTAAAACTTACAGCTGCATAACCACAATTATCAGCTCCATACTGCAGACCAATGCCGGGATTCTGATAATAAGTGGCGCCCGCTTGCCCGGTCGCCACCACAGGCGCCGCGGCGTGAGGATCGTAAGAAAAATGCCGAGGAGGATGAACATAGGAGGAGCTAATAGAGGGATAAGAGACGATAGCGGTACCGGGTGGCCGGAGAGCGGCGTCGGGAGCAGGAAGAAGAAGATGGTTAGAGGGGATTTCAGGGTGAAGTGGAGCTGTCAAAGGGATTTGGAAAGGGTAATGAGGATAAGAAGAAGATTGGTGCACATTGTAGTAATGTGGGGCATATGGATCAGTTGATGGTGGATTAGGGTTTAGTACATCGGACGACCTGTTGGGATCCATGGATGATGATCATCAGTTGCAGAAATTGGAGGGAAAAAAAAAATCAAAAATCTTTTCCCTTTCGGTTTTGGTTTTGGTTTTGATTTCTCTTCTTCTTCTTCTCTTCAGCTTCTGTGACACAAACAAAACAAACGGTTTTTGCGAGTTCGTGAGATGAGCTTTGTTCTGGGACGAGGGCGAGTGCTAACTTGAGCCGAGAATGTCTTAAGGTTTATCCTGCGCATGCCTCCGGAGGCTGACCGGTTTGATTTGTGATTGGAAAACAATTCAAAATTTTGACCGGCAGGATAGTTTGTCAGGCTATTTTCACCCACCTATTTCTATCTCTTCACCCACCTAAAAATTTAAAATAACTCATATTTTTTCTCTCCACCCTTCCATATTCCCATTATGCCATTCACATTTACAAACCCCAAGGCCATTTTTCATTTCTCTCTCTCTCGTTTTTAGGGCATTCATCAGGTTAGAACACTGATAGGAACGATTACGAGCAACTTTGTCACGAAATCTTGCAAAAAATAGTGTTATTTAGGATTTTTGAGGCCTCGAAATAAAAGTTATTCAAAAACTAGAATCAACCAAATCGGTAAGTAAATCTTTGATTTCTTCAAGTTTAAGTTGATTTTAATACTACATTGTTGTATTGAATTATTTTTGTGCAAAAAAAATGGTTGAAATGTAGGCGGCGGAAATGATTTCTAGAAACTCATTCCGCACAAGAATCGCAACCATCCGACCTTGATAGGTCGGACGGTTGTAGCTTTGTCCGTTCCAATAAGGCCGGACAGAGCATTTGTTTGTTTTTGTTTAAGCTAAATATCAACTGTATCTCCTAATTGTATAGTTTTTTATATGTATTTGGCTATTTTGATAGATATGCTGCCAAGAACAAGGAGATGTCGTTCGGAAGAACAAAGCTCGCAAAGAAGAAGGTCAACGGCCTCATATAGACAAAGACGACGCAAGTCACCACCACCACCCCTTGTTATACATGAAGAAGAAGAGCAACAATCTGAAAAAGAACCTATGTAGGTTGGGGTGGAGGGAGAAGGAGACGATGGTCTATTGAAGGGTCCTTGCCCCGAGGACCTACTGATCATTCGGTCCTTACCCATTTCAAGGGACACGTAGCATATTACGTGTGGCAAAATCAGGTATATCACTCTCATAATTTAATTTTAATTCAATTGAGGTTATGATTAAATTTAAATATTGATTCTTATAATTTTTTGTTTATTTACATAAAAACGAAATATGCAAAAGTGTAGAAACCATGGGGAAAAGTTAGCTTCTTGGGACCTCAATGAACATCCCAAGAAAGAGAAAGTAATGGAGATAGTTACAAACATCGGTCTTCATTATTTGGTGTCTTGTAGTTATAGTTGTGTCAACAAGCCTTGTAGTTATAGTTGTGTCAACAAGCCGTTGATAACTGCTTTTGTAGAGAGGTGGCAACCATAGACTAATTCATTTCACTTACCATTTGGTGAAATGACCATTACACTGGACGATGTAATGGTCTTACTTAAGATTCCAACAGTGGCCAAGACAATGAATGGAAATGCACTGAGCAATGTAGAAGCAATGATCATACTTCAAGAAGCCTTAAGGGTTTCGGCTCGAGAGGCATTTGATGAGGTGAATAAGAAGAGAGGTCAATTGGTTCGATTGGATTGGTTGTTAAAAAAAATTGGATCGAAGCTTCAAGGAAACCAACATCATTCTTCGACTGAGCATACTGTGAGAGCATATCTTTTGTTCATCCTAGGTTGCACTCTTTTCACGGACAAGAGTGCTACAAGGGTGAACATAATTTACTTGCCACTGTTGATGAATCTGGATGAGGTTGTCAATTTCGCAAGGAGAGTGATCGTGATTATTTCTGATTCGCAAGTGCACGAATTGTCAAGTTAAAATATCGAGATGAGTTGAGTTATCGTCCTCAGGGAAAAGTAATTTTACTAATGTAAATGCTCAAAACTACTATGATTTTAATTTTATCTAGGTGATCAAATTGGGTGGTTTAATGTGCTGGAATATAAATTGAACAATTTAAAACGAATTAGTGCAAAATTAATTGAAAATGGGTATAAATCACAGAATGAAAGTTCTAGAGGATTGAAATCATCATATTTTAATTTATGGGTTTCAAAAGATTGTGTTATTGATTTAAATAATGAATTTATAAATCATGAATCTTATCTCAATCAAACCCCTCTCTTGAATGTAATTTGAAAATCTATACTTAATCTATTAATTCTCTCTCTCGAGAGTGTAAATCAACACATTAAGTATGCCTTAAGATTTGTGATTCATGTTATCCGATTTCAAAGATTTTCGTAGGTCTCTCAACTCAATACTACTAACATAGGTCACAAATTCCCAGATCCGATTTGATAACACTTCTCTCGAGTGTAAAAAATCAAATCTAGCTACATTCAACTAGTGGCCAGCAAATTGAAGGCATTAAGCATATGAATTTGCAAATAAATTCAAAAACTAATTCAATAACACAGAAATAAACATTAACCCATAAAATCAAACATAAATCATTCAAACTTCTAGATTAATAATTTAGCTCATATTCATGTTCATGGATACAAGATGAAAAAGAAATAAAACAACGGAGGAGAACATTTCAAGACATAAGAAATTAAAATTAAAGGTTAGAATCTCCCTTTGACGGTGGATTAATCTTCTTTTTTATTAGTATTGGGAGAGTTGAGACTACCATTTGTTACAAGCGCCTGCACGAGATGAACAAGTTTCTAATGCATGGGACGCCGTACCAGAATATCTTGAGTGGTTCGAACAAATTTCATATTCAAAGGTGCAGAACCCTGAATATTGACGATCCACGGAGAATTTAGCGCCAACTTCACCGGATAATTTAGAAATTTTGGTAATAAATCAAAACCTACAAAACATTATTAATTTTATTAAATTTGGCAGTAATTAATTTTTTGATTTTAGAGGGAGCGCAACAACCGAGGTCTGGCGATGTTGAGGTCCTTGAGAGCAACTCAAGGGCCTGAGACATCGATTGATGTTGTGTTTCGGGGCATTGACGATGTCATCGAAGTTTTAGCCGACACAAGCATCAACGAAGAAGAGGAACATGCCGAGGAAGAACGAGCCCATACTCTAGTTCTCCACTTCGAAGACATGTTACACACTCCAATTGCACACTTCGAACGTGGTGAAAACTCGCACTGAGTTGAAGAAGATGCACCTGCCGAAAGCGCCTACCTTTCGACTATGAATTCGAAGAAGACGAGATTATACTTTTTCTTTTTTCTTTTTTTGGTTTTGGACTAGAAATATTTTTGATATTTTTGTGCAATGAATTTTGAACTTCAACAAACAATTTCATTAATGCCAATGAACAAAAATGTACATGTATTACATTTGTTGCAAGTTAAAAAAAAAAAAAAAAAAAAACTTCAATCCTCATCAATTATTTCTATAGCTGCTACATTGTGAACTGTACCACTAAAATGCAAAATCCTATCTAGATATGGGGCGTCCCAACCCTTAGCGCACAATAAATTTTACTTCACCCAATTTGCAGCAACGGGTGGCACTGGACTTGTCGGGGTCAAAATAACTTGTCAACGGACAATTATATATGTTAATCATCTAGACAAGACAAATCATAGATTTCTATACATTAACAAGTATAAAACAATACATAATGTTTTTTATACCTGCACAAAGTGGCACTCACTCACGAACCCCATAGCAAATAGTCGTCTCTGTGTTATCGGGACAGGTTCGCTCCTTAGTGGAAGAAATGTTAAACATTGTTGGGGTGAAATAAGTACAAATACCAGATTGCACTTGCTTGCAATCAAGTGACCCATCTCAGGCATTTTCATCTAAGCACGTGACGGTGTTGGGGTCTTATGACAATCAAGTGCCTTCATGATTTCGTCAACTCTGCCACAATACTGAAAAACGACCTCGTAGTGATCCTTGAAACTCATGAGTTCCTCTAAGAGCTCTTGCCTAACCCTTTTCCATTCACCTTCCCCATAACAAAAAATGGCAACTGCTCGATAATCACAATCCCATCGGCCTCCACATCTTTCACATGTTGGATGTAAACTTTCAGAGAAATTGAAAATTGATTTATATACTTATGTGAGTCATGTTCTTTGTCCTGTGAACCTTAGGTGATCGCTTACCCTTAGTCACCGTGTTTTTAGGGGAACAATTGTGTCACGACGCCCATGACGTAGGCTAACGTCATGACCGGCACAGTATACTATACACTGTACATACCCATATACAGTATATAATACACTGTCAGCCTTCACGTATTCTCTCAATCCTTCCCAAATCTACAGAATTTTTTTTTCTTTTTATACCACAAATCAAATCACATCAACTATCTATATAGAGAATCATTCCACTCACATTCATTCCATTCATTCCACAAATTAAATTCTCACCTGATGATCAATATCTATGATCATCTCATTCCATCCTCTCAAGCATTATCTAAGATTACCACAACCCATCTAGGTGATGATACATCACAATTTCATTTCCTCATCTAATATCTTAAGCTATATATATGCCCACACATCCCATCTACATGATAATACGTATATATATAACGTGTGATAAGTATACATATCAAAATAACAAAAGCTATTTCCTCCAAGCCAACATACACATACCAGACTCACTCACGGAGTTTCCTTTTCCCTTCGACTCAATACCTGAAATATTGGAGGAATTAGGGTGAGCAAACAACAGCTCAGTGAATATAGTTCTTGAGATGACAATTATATACATTTAAAGAAATATGACATTTAAACTCATTTCAAACATTTATTCAACACATGCATCGTTCAACGAATATATCATACATGTCAACAACATAAATTTCATGCTTTTCAATCATACAATGCACAATCTCCCTCCTCCGCAAGGCATGAGAGCGGGTCTAACCCTTGTATGGCCGTACAAGGTAGCCACAACCTCTCATTACCCAAGTAACAGTCATTTCAAGGGTCGCAACCCTTGTTAGGACAGACCACTGACAATGAGGACTCGCAAAACCTCATCCGGGTCTAATTCCTAACGAAATGACGATGAGGAATCGCAAAGCCTCATCATTACAAACTCCACATGCTAAAAACAGTTTGCATGATCCATAAAACTCAATGCAGTTGTAATATCACATGCATACAATCGAACAGTTTATATGCGTACAATGCCATACAAAAACCAAATCAAGAGAACTATACTCACAGTACAACACGTTCAACTTAAACCCAATCATCGTTGCTTTCGAGTCCAGCTCCAAGTTAAATCCAATTAATTTCACCTGTTATAATCACTCCATGATTCAATTTCATGTATTCAGATCTATTTACATCTTTAATGTCTCAACTCACTTCAAATCACTACTAATAAATCCATTTAGGACTCAAAAGCAGTTATCTCGTTTCTATAAACTCAAACCGAGGTTTCAGTGGGTTCACATCACTGGTCACATCACTGTGTACAGTACGATTCACATCACTGATCAATGTCACTATTCACTATTCACTGTGCACTATTCACTGTACACTATTCACTGTACACTATTCATCCCGAAAGATGTAAATTGTATTAAAATTGTCCGACGGTCTCCAAATCTCCTGAAATCAAATCTAACCACATATTCGGAGTCGCTATAGTCCAGGAAGTGTTTTTCTACCTTCCTAGCGAATTTCTCATTCACATTGGGGTCAAAACTTCAATTTGTCAAAATGCCGTAAAACGGCTCCTACAGTCAAAATTAGTCCGCTAGAACGGTTACCGCTAGCTTAGATAGTAATTTCACGAAGAAATGGAGTGAAAATCGCTTACCGTGAGTCCGAATTTCACCCGAATCCCGCTTTCTCCCTTTTCTCTCTTCTCCTTCTTCTCTCGGTTTCTTTATCTGGAAACTTCGTTTGATATTTTTTTTTTCGTCGTTTTTTTTTTTCATTCAGCACATCATTTACTGATACTGTTCCGTGAACAGTACATGAACAGTAACCTAATTTGTCTTCTTGTGGATACTATTCACGATACTATTTGATGAACAGTACCCCTCTTATAAACAGTAAATTTACTATTTAAATACTGTTTATTATTTTATTTTATTTTATGTTTTTATTCGTTCTACACTCAATCAACATATTTATTTGCTCACATTCCTTAATTATAGCATGTATTTCATACACGCGTATATCTGTATTTTTCTTCTTACATTCAATCATACACGTATATTTCACTTTTACGTATAAAATACGTGTATTCTCTTCCATAGAAAATATGTGTAGGTATTTAAGTAAATTTACGGGGTGTTACAATCTCCCCAACTTAAGGAATTTCGTCCTCGAAATTTAGAATCACGGACTATTCCTCCAGTGATACTCAATCCCAGAAAACTGATTTTATAACTCAGCTCCCATGTTTGCTCTTCTTGATACATGGTATCCTCCCCAACTTAGAGGTGAGTTATATCCATAACATATATGCATGCGAATGATATTTCCTCAACATCAATATATAGCAAATCGTATGGACACCTAGCAGCCGTGATAGTAGAGCAAATCGGTAAGCCTATGGACCTATCCTATCAAGGATCTCTAATGGTCCAACAAATCGCGGTGCGAACTTTCTGTTCATCCCAACTCTCATTTTGGCCTTTCTGTGGTAAGACCCTTAACAAAACTGAGTCAGCCACAATACACTTCAAGGCCTATATACCAACCCTGTGTATTGAATAAGATCATGTGGCACCAATAACAATAACTCCATACTTTCAAATCAACAAGTTGGACATGGATAAGGCTTCTTATCAACCTTTCGAGTGCCATCATTATGCTCTTATAATAGCTATTTATACACATACAGTTACACACATAAAATATTCCTTCCAACTTCCACCAAAATTCAAATATACTAGACCCGAGCATGCTCGCAAGCATCAAAGTCACTCTCTCAGTCTGTCAGCCAGTCTGAGAATACAATATCACACTGAGAAGGAGATGAGTACCAAATCGAGTCTGCATCAGATATCAGATCTCGACACAATCTTCGGATCGTAATCCGACATGAAAAATATCTGAGTACTCCCATCAAATCTCCCTATCTCACATATATATAATCTGCTCAGTCTATCAATAGAATTATGGTGTTCATTGAAAGAATACGCAGACTTATCAGTCCACTAATGGTTATCTAAATGGTATCATTTCTACCCATAACCCATAAGATACCATTTGAATCCCATATTCATTTAATACACTCCATAGTACCAATTCCATACTCTTTCACTTATTCAGAATATTACTTCTTTTCTGAGCGACGGTCCACCTGGCATGAGAAGTGACCAACCAATCATACCCACAAAGCATCCAATTCCACAAATTTCATATTCTAAAGTCCATAAGTACTTGATGACCCTCATGTTTATTCCACATATTATTTGCTAACCATATCAAGGTAGATTTTTTTTTTTTTCTGTAGGCATACTCACAATCAATGATATACTATTATACCAGAAGATAATACAATTTTTCTACCATATCACCAGAGATAAAGGACCAGGTAGATCCAACAACACATCAGAATATACACCATAACCAAATGTTATCAACGTCTCTTTGGATCTGGTCTTACTTTAATGTATGCTCTAAAATCTGGTGGAGTCACATTGATAACTTTAACTGGAGCAGTCCATATCAACTAACTGGAGATTAACACATCTCATTTTTTTTTTTTTTTTGTTCAGCTTGATAATCGACAGTCATAGGTCGAGATAAAAAGTACGTAGTTTGTGACTCCTGCTCACGCAATGGCAACTAATTCTGGTTTTCATAATTCGTTAACATCACTTTTCTTTTTCCCATTTTTTTTTTTTTTTTTGGCTTAGTACCTGACCCAATACTGCCAACCTCTCACCTTACTCAATGTTTCACTTATCTTCAATTTCATATTATTGCCCCAACATTTCCTTACATTACTTGAGAGTGGTGATGACTGTTCCAATACCAGCATGTTCATATGAAAGAAGATTTGTATCGAGCAGAGCGATACGTGCAGACATGGGTAGGTCACCTCGACCATGATAAGAGAGGACAAGACGGATGGCTCCCATATGCATATGGGTGTAGCCATGAGCTAACCAGGGACGGATGAACGACAGTTCAAACTCAAGGGTCATCACTCTATGATGATTCAGCCGGTTATATTTGGATCTCCTCAGCAATTCAGTTCTCTTTTTACCGAAAACTGGTGTTGATGACTCAGCTTCTAACGGCAGTGCAATCTATCTCACTATTGCTGGGGTTAACAATTTTACCACAGCATTGGCTAACCGGAAAGTTATAGGCTGCCTCTCAACTTGCGCCTATATTTATAACCCAACAATTATCAAACTTGCCGTATAGGATTCCAAAATTTATTCTAGATCCTTATCAATCTCAGAATATCCATCGTGATCATTCCAAAAATAAACTATACCAGTCTACTGAAGTCATGTTTGTTTTTATGGGTAGGCATGTCACTACATTTTAACAAGATAAAATGTCTCATACCTTAAAGCAATTTCAACATGATGATAGAAGCCCTGATAAAACAGCTTCTTTAATTAATCTCATGCCTTAATCCTCGTCCTTAACCCAATTTTTCTATCATCTCTTATCATCAGTTAGTTTAAACTTAGCTCACTTACTTTTCAGAGCTTTAATCATTCTCTAAGCTTGTCTCTACTCATAGTAGCAACTTTTTTATTCCATCTACGATCATATTGCCAGTTAATATAGGAGAGTCTCTTCTCCCGAAAGTTTCCATAACTTTCACATATCTTTTCATTTCATCTGGCTTATCATTGAAACCTTCTATTTATTTTATGTCTCAACTATATATGTTTAGACTAAAGTACTCACACCATTGGCACTCAAATAGGGAGCTATCACTGGTTCAAGCCTCTGTCTTTCTCACATTACAATTTTACCACAAGCTCATAAGCTGTGCATCTCGTTGTTATTGGGTAGTTACGAGCCATATATAAGTTATATAATTTCTTATCACTGGATTACATCCAATTCTTTTTCTTTCAGCCTTCTGATCCTTTCGTGATCAGCAATTTCCATTGTTAATCTTGACTGGTCTTTTCCAAATCTGGAATTCACCGACACAGGTGATTTTCAATCAAGATAACATATTGGATTAGGCTCAACATAATAGAACTACCCATATATATACCCATACAAACAATCATAATATCATAAAGCTTTTATCTTTTTACGAATTTTAAACTTAGGCTCTGATACCAATATTGTCACGACGCCCATGACGTAGGCTGACGTCATGACCGGCACAGTATACTATACACTGTACATACCCATATACAGTATATAATACACTGTCAGCCTTCACGTATTCTCTCAATCCTTCCCAAATCTACAGAATTTTTTTTTTCTTTTTATACCACAAATCAAATCACATCAACTATCTATATAGAGAATCATTCCACTTACATTCATTCCATTCATTCCACAAATTAAATTCTCACCTGATGATCAATATCTATGATCATCTCATTCCATCCTCTCAAGCATTATCTAAGATTACCACAACCCATCTAGGTGATGATACATCACAATTTCATTTCCTCATCTAATATCTTAAGCTATATATATGCCCACACATCCCATCTACATGATAATACGTATATATATAACGTGTGATAAGTATACATATCAAAATAACAAAAGCTATTTCCTCCAAGCCAACATACACATACCAGACTCACTCACGGAGTTTCCTTTTCCCTTCGACTCAATACCTGAAATATTGGAGGAATTAGGGTGAGCAAACAACAGCTCAGTGAATATAGTTCTTGAGATGACAATTATATACATTTAAAGAAATATGACATTTAAACTCATTTCAAACATTTATTCAACACATGCATCGTTCAACGAATATATCATACATGTCAACAACATAAATTTCATGCTTTTCAATCATACAATGCACAATCTCCCTCCTCCGCAAGGCATGAGAGCGGGTCTAACCCTTGTATGGCCGTACAAGGTAGCCACAACCTCTCATTACCCAAGTAACAGTCATTTCAAGGGTCGCAACCCTTGTTAGGACAGGCCACTGACAATGAGGACTCGCAAAACCTCATCCGGGTCTAATTCCTAACGAAATGACGATGAGGAATCGCAAAGCCTCATCATTACAAACTCCACATGCTAAAAACAGTTTGCATGATCCATAAAACTCAATGCAGTTGTAATATCACATGCATACAATCGAACAGTTTATATGCGTACAATGCCATACAAAAACCAAATCAAGAGAACTATACTCACAGTACAACACGTTCAACTTAAATCATACTCATCATAAATCTTACTATCTGAATATGAGTATCAAGTAGCTGAACATGCATCCAAGCACAAATATCAACACATGGAGTAACAGAGAGTACACTCATAACGGTAACTCTCATTCACAAACAATCTCCATTTATGGCTAACTGATAGATACTACTTCAGTTTCAGCATGTTTCCTGCTCAATGCCTCAGCAACATATTGGCCTTTCCCAGGATAATAATGCAATATAAAATCAAATCCTTCGGGAATTCTTGCCACGTTTATTACCTCATATTCAGTTTCTTGCCGTTCAAATAATGACTTCAGACTCTTAAAAGCTGAAGATAATGTGACCTTTTTATTATAGAGGAAATGCTCTCATCAATTCAAAATAACTACCAACAAAATTCACGCTCAGGATAGTTATTCTTGTACACTACCAAATATCTGGAAACACAAGTAATTAACCTATCCTTTTGTGTCAATGCAAAATTCAAATCTGGACGTGATATTCATCACAATTACTTCCAGATTCTGAACCTAGTAACAACATTTCATACTGTGAAAGCTTTCCTCATACACAACGGTCCACACAGTACTCACCATTTGTCTGGTTGAGTTTCGTGAGCGGGACAGATAGCTTCAAGGATCTTTCCACGCACTTTCTATAACATACAACTATACCAGAGAACTTATGATTTTCATCATTTACATCAGTTTGAACAGTTCTATGATCACTTTGACCTTCGCAGTATCCTTAAAGATATGATTTAAACTAGTCATGTGATCCAAATTCCATTATATTCAAAATTCATATTCATCGAGCTTGGCACTCAATCGGTGCTCTCTCCGTGACTACAAGATAATTTTGAGGTGCTATTCATGTTCCTCTCATTTTCGTGGGACAATTTCATATATCATCATCGAAGACTATGTAATAATCAAGATATGGTTCATATTCCCACTGCATCAATCTTATAAACGTGATTGACACATTAATCCAGGTTACCAAAATATCATAATATCCATATCTTGTCTTAAAACAGTCTGCATTACATCCTTTTCTCGAAGTCTTAACTGATGGTGCCTAGATCTCAAAATGATCTTAAAGAAAAGTTGGCACTATTTAGTTAATCGAATTCGACCATCTATCCATGGTAAAGGATATTCATTCGTTGTTGTTACCTTGCTCAGGTACCGGTAATTCATACACGCGTATATCTGTATTTTTCTTCTTACATTCAATCATACACGTATATTTCACTTTTACGTATAAAATACGTGTATTCTCTTCCATAGAAAATATGTGTAGGTATTTAAGTAAATTTACGGGGTGTTACAATTTGTCTTGTTGGGATAAGACATGCTCAAACAATGATGGATATCTCTTGGTTGGCTTATCAACTTTCAAACTCAACCTTTCCCGAGTATTTTTTTTTTATGGTGGGCTCAGTGACCATTGTAGATAATGGCTTCGATATCTCTCTCAACCTCTTAAGCATTATTCTTCTCCCAGATATGTCACATTGCTCAAACTCCTTACAAAAGACCTCGATCTCCTCGTGGCATTGTAATTGGTCTTGGGACTCTTGAACAGGGAGAAGCATATCCAATATGTTCCAATGTGCATCCACCAAAGTAATAGGGACGGGCCAACTTTCTTTGTGATATTTAAAGATCTCATGTGCACAAGATAACCCATGAGTTTTTTTCAACATGCAACCACAAGTAGAAGTTTTGAAATCTGTCTCCTTCAAACATTCACATTCTATATGAATCTTTTCGATTGCATGAATCGAGACAACCCCTCGCAAGTGCCCATATATAAGTCCTCTATGAACGTGTTTTGTGGTAAATAAGTTTTTCTCAAAAGATGACGATATCTCGGTATGTTGCAAAGTTAACAGAGAATGTATTGTGATCCAGCTACTCTCAAACGTTCTCTGTGAAGAACCCAAGTGTTTCTTCAACTTTGTATGTGCACTTTCGGCCCGGTTAGTTGTGACATTACCGAAATGCATGATCTCATTTGTCCAAGCCACCACAAATATTTCTTTGTGGTTCAACAACCACTCATTGTATAGATAAAGAAAGAGAGTAGGGTAAGCTTCATAAGATTTTGAAAGCACTTTCCAATGCTCTTCATACTGCTCCTCTGTCTCTGAATCCACCAAACCATGCCACATGCCCATGAATTTCATACGGTCACTGCTATCCTTGAACAACGATTTTGATTTCACCAACACATTCTTGTTAATGTGCAAACTACACCACATTTCTAACATTTGGAAAAACAATATTCACTGCATTCATCAGGGCCAATTCTCTATCAGTAAGAAAAACCTCTGGTTGCGGCCACCCTTCTACCAGATCCTTCAACTTCTCAAGTGCCCATACGTAGCTCTCTTGTTACTCGTTTTCCATGAATACGCGCACCATCAAAAATGTGAGTTGAGTTGATGTAACGCCAACTATCTCAAGTAACAGATATCGATAGATATTCATCTTATACGTGCAATTCATTATCAAAACTTTAGGAAAGCAACATAACCAATTGACAGATACTGGGTATGCGTAAAAAAACACTTATACATGATCAGTGTTTTCGTCGAACTTGAGCCACTCGACGTATTGTTCTTCAGCTAACTTCGTTATCAAATATTGCATCTGAGACCTCCCATCGTGTTCCAACAATTTATACTTGCTACGTGCATTTTATATGGTCTTCAATGTAGATGCATTGCCTACATCCTTCGCTTCATAACATTCAATATATATTTGGGTCTTGCTTGACTCCTACTCATATCCACAAGTATTTCCATCTCATCCTTTGCCAGTCGGCCCGTGTAAAAATGCCCTTCCATCCGATCAGCAGGTGGATGATTATGAATGTCGCAATCCACTTTTATCATCCAATCGTCATCAGTGGCCAATTTTTGCCCACGTAATAAGAATGGACAATTACACTTCTTCGATGAGGTTTTATTGACTTTCTTCTTCCTTGTGTCTTTCAGATTGTACAGACCGTACCTCTCACATGCAAGCTTGATTCTTGGTCGCCTACCCTTCGTCCCCTTTGCATCCGAGCTCTTGATAATGATAACAAAACCATTTGCACGACCTACTTCCCTTGTCCATGCAATAAGTTTGACCTTACTCTTAAACACAATATCGATTGTGAACTCATCAGGATAGTCCCGAACTAACACCAACTCATTGCCAACAATTTTGGATTTATCAAATCTCTCGTCATCCTGATGAATTACAACTCAATATTAGTATTACATACTAAATAAAAAAAAAGAAAACAAAAAAAAAACTTAAGAAAACACAAAAATGATTTGTCCGACCAGAATCAGTCGAACAGAAGCTTTCTGTTTGACTAAACAGGGTCAGACAGAAGCGTTATGTCCGACCTGTCAGAGTCGGACAGGAAATGTATTGTTCGATTCTGACAGGTCGGACATAACATTTGCACTTATTTATTTTGTTATGTTCGACCAATTTTGGACGAACATTTTCTTGTGTGTTTGATCTAGTGTGGTCGGACACTCCACTTTCGATCCTTCCACAATAGGTCGGACAGAACGATTTCGGGGGCAATTTTCTGGGTTTCGCAATACATTTTCGACCCCTTTCCACTTTGATTTTACATAAAAATAGTGTAGATACCAAATGCACGTATCGTAAGGGATGAAGAATGACTTGAAAATCTCTTTCCATTGTAGGTCGAACGGCTTGCTTGATGTCGCACACTTTCAACACTTTGAACACTTCTCGAATAACTTGCAAACACTTCAAATCGAAAGAAACCACTTACGAATAGTTGAAAACGTGCTTGTGATTCAAAAAATATACTAAATCACATGATCAAAGATTGAGATTTGTTGGAGGATTAAATAGTTTTATGGTTTAGGGTAGGAGTTGAATGGTTGATGGGTGGGTGAAGCGACAGGTTGAAGGAGTTAAGGGGTTTAATAGGTGTTGTGGCAACCCCGCTCCCCGGACCACCAACCCCGCAGGGAATGGCATGCGGAATGCCGAGGCGAGACGCCCGGCGTAGGCATCTCCGACCACTCCTCAACTCCCATGAGGTGGTTGAGACCCTACGAGCCTTATTTCAAACAACGACATAATATCAAAAGGTACTAAACAAAACTACCCACCGTATTAATCATCAAAGACAAGAGATAATCCATAAAAATGAACCATAAATAAAATCATAATTCCTACAGTCCATTAAAATTGACATACACATAAAGTCCAAAATTGTGGGTACAAATAAAAATCGTCATATGCCCACATGGTTTATCTAACAAGTCCCAACTCACCCATACTACAATGTGGTAAGTGTTATAATTACATAATCCAAAATATAATACTTCATAATTTAAAACACAGTTCAATCAAAATGCCTCTCAACTCACATCGAGGCTTTGGATTCTCTCGCAGGCAAGACCCTCAAGATATAACTACTCTTTTGCCCTTATTCGGGACAGAAGGACCTGAAAGAGGAAAATGAGGGTGAGTCAACGGTGCCCAGTGAATAGAATTCAAATATGCTATCAATACTCATCAATAAATATCATGTATGCATGTCAATGTGTAGCATGATTAAAAGCTCATAACATATAGATATCAAGCATTTATAATAAATTCGATGCAAGTAAAAGCTTATCAACTTGGATCCACATTCCACATGCATTGGGTTACTAGTGCACGTCTATTTCACCGTACCGTTGACCCCAATCATGTTTACTTGGGTTACTAGTACACGTCTATTTCACCGTGCCGTTGACCCCAATCATTTCCTTTCCTAAAACCCTCCTATGACAAGGTTAAGTCCCCCTATTAGCCAGATAGATGGGCCCAACCAAAGTCATAAGGTTTTCTCAAATCAATGCATCATTCAAAATATTAGAACACATTCATGCTTTCAACATACAATATATATAAGTGATATGATGACATAAAAGATATAATCATAAATGAGGTCTACTCACAACCAAGCCTCGCGAGAGTATTTAACCATACACGACCACCAAATCGAATCAACCCAATCAAGATCCTGAAACATACATCAATATCCTACCATACATCAGTTTCTATGCTCAATCACATAGATATTACACATCAACCCTAAATCAGCCTGCATATAAACAATAGGCCTAAATCCCATCTAATCCCATCATTCAACTCAAATCACATGACTTAGGCCTCTAATGAATAGTTCTCATACATAAACCATTCTATTAATCAAAAATACTGATTTTCAATTCCTTTAGGCATAAACATGCCCAAATTGGGTCACTTGATCTCAAATAGGCCTAACTCATGATATGGTCACAACCACCAAATCAGTAGCATAATCAACCCTAATCATGCTTAATTAAACATAAGTTGCATCAATTCAATGATTCTAGGTCAAAAGCATCAAAAGCCCTAAAATATGAAATTTTCCATACTTAGGCCATATTGTCGATTTACACTATGTCACCATGTTCAGCCATGTATATTACTGATTTTGCATCATGGGTTCATCAACAATGGCAACTAGGTCAACATAGTTGACATGCAAGCTATTTGGAAAGGTCTAAGTTCATATTCTAAATTTAGGTCTAATACAAGCAACCCTACCAATTCTTCTTTTACTATTCTGTTCAGATGTATCAATATACCAACAGAAATATGTAATAACAAAATCAACCGTACAGATTGAAGTATATGAAGAAACAAACCTTCTGTCCAAATATCAGCTCAATCCAACGGTGGACCAAAAAGATTAGTATATTTGATGAACAAGTCTCTAATCAGACAATTTCTCCTTTCCTGCTGCAAATACTCAAACTTAGATGACTATATCACACAAAATACTAAACGTATAAACATCTCCACCGTTCCGAATACATAAGTATCCGTTATAAACTACATACCCAAATTTGATATCCATCGAACGGTAGATTTAGGAGATCTATAAGTTTGACCGAAACGGCGCGAGAAATCCAGACTTTCCGACCAGCTTTGTTTAAGAGGTTAGATCTCTTAGACGAAACCTCTGATCAAGATCTCCACCGACTAGAATGAATAACCATAAGCTACGAACTTGCTGACAATTTTTGAGCTCAATCTGACCATTCATCCCAAAGATACAGCTCTTTGATGAAAATGTCGCAGAGATCTTCCTCCTGCAACTCCCTCCTTCTTTCTCTTCTTCTTTCCTTTCTCTTCTTTTCTTTCTCTTCTTTTTTCCTTTCTCTCCACTCACCTCTTTTTAGCACTTCCTTGATTCCCTCCCTCCTCCACTCACCTCACTTTCTAGTACATTCTTGGATTCTCTCCTCCACTCACCTCATTTTCTAGCACATTCTTAGATTCTCTCCTCCACTCACCTCATTTTCTAGCACATTCTTGGATTCTCTCCTCCACTCACCTCACTTTCTAGCACATTCTTGGATTAGAGAAGTGGGCATGGGACACTTGTCCACTTTCATGCACCAACCTTCACATGTGTTGGTCTCATACTACCCATACCAACCACATGTACTTTAACCAATCTCATGCTTCCATGTATTTTAAATGTTCAATCCATTTAATACACCAAATTTTCATTCTCATTTATCCTTTTATTCAATCAATCCTAACTCATATCAATTCATGGTTTAATGGGCCCATGCATAAATAATAACATATGCATTATACTTTAATTTAACATGACCCATATACAATTTATGATACACATATTTATATACATTATCAAGCATCAACTATACAAACATTAAACAACCATCAAACAAACACCAAACATATCAAGGCAACACATAGAGTTTGGGCAAAATGCAATTGGGTTATGGGCTAGATGAAATAATTTTCGGGGCGTCACAGGTGTCCTTTTTGACAACTTTATATGAGGATTTTTTAGTTTTTTTATTTTTTAGATGAGGTGGGTGAAGAGATAATAATAGGTGGGTGAAAATAGTCGTACCCTTTTCCTAAATAGCTTTTGAAGCAAAAACACTCTTCAAGATGTTTAAGTGTGGCAAAATGGGGCCCAGATCCCGTAGTTTTCATCTAGCCCGTTTTAAAATGGATACAAACAAAAATCTTTTAAAAATTGGGTTGGGAATGTATAAAAATTATGTGTCTATTTTAAAATTGGGCAAGGTCTAAACATAAGCTTCTAAAAGGCAAAATTTACATATATTTAAATTTTTCTACACCTTATAGCTAGGCTAATTTTTTTTTTTAATTATATTTCTTCTTTAATCTTTCATCTTTTTGTTATTTTCTTCTTCTTCTTCGTCTTCCTTCTTGGTTACTATCGACATGGAATCTCTATTTTCTTTTAGAAAAAAAAGCTTAAAAAGCATACTTCACTACCATATGTTTTTAAAAATGCATATGGTTAGGGACAAAGCCAGGCTATTCAATTTTTAAGACATACGGGTAAGATCGAACATGTGTGTCTGTTTTTCAAACTGGGTCAAGTACGAACATGCTATATGTCTAATAGTATGAGGGGTTGTCCGTACCTATTTGTACTCAATTTTTGGTCATCCCTAGTTTTAACAACATCTGTTTCTAGCTAAACTGTGATGGAGAAAATTAATTTTTTGCTTAAAGAAAAAACTATAAGTGATTAATTTTTTTCCAAAAGCATTTTTTTAGAAGTATTTATCGAAAAAAATATTTTTGAAAAAAGTCTGTCAAACAGGGCTTTGAAAACAAACAAAACGCATTTGACTAATCGTATTTAAAAATAATTTTTGAAAAACTTATTAAGAAAGTAAGACTGGGTTTGGCATATAATTTAAAAATAGTTTCAAAAAATAGAATATGATCTTATTTTTTGTTAATTTATAGTTTCTGAAAATATGTTTGATATCGTATTCAAAAAATATTATTTAAATTTGAAAATAAGAATTTAAGATTTCACATAAATTAAGTATAAAAAAAGGCTAATGTGGGTCCTATCGCTTTTCTCTCAAAAAATAACTTTTATGTATTTTCTCAAAATAAGTTTTTTTCTTAACATTTTCTCAAAAACAATTTTCAAGTCACAATAAATCAAATAAATTTTTTTTTCAACGTTTTCGACTTTTTATTTTAAAATGCCGAAAACATAATTTAAAACAAATACCAAATAAGTTATTTTAAAAAAAATAATTATTTTTTGAGTTTTTTATTTTCAATTTATAGTCTTATTTTTTAATCACGATGTGAGAGTTAAGAACTGTCAATTGTTTGAGTTGAATGTTGTTAGGAGTGACAAGTTTTACAATTCTCTGTGTTTCTTACTCCATTTTTTTTTTTTAATCCTAAAACTAGAAAGTATAGAAAATGAGTTTTGATTGCTCAAATTTAACAAATATTTTTTAATATTTTATTATTAAAATAAGTTGTTTTAATTTTTATGGTTATTAAATAATAAAAAATAAAAATGGCATGGATCAAAAATAAAAATGGTGGACGAGAGTAAATATAATATAATTGTGGGTTTTGACCATTATTGTGCTTGTTCATCCTCATAATATATAATAATTATTATCATTTGGGTGAGTTATTGTGTTTATGTTATATTTGACGAAAAAAAAAAAAGATTGTTAAATCTAAAAATTAATTTTTTGTATTATATATCAATTTTTAATCGACGTAAGGCAGATATTTGTTCATGCCACGTGGGGTACGGACTGCCTTGTGTTTAGTGAAGAAAAAGTATTTAGTAAAAGCCCTGTTTTCAGATCAAAGATTAGCCCAGTTTGTGGGACCGAGGCTTTTAATTGCCACATGGCACTCTTTGTATAGATTGATCAGAGAAGTTTTACTTTATGGTTCATTGACTGGATCGTGTCCAAGAATACATACACGTCCCAAACCTAAAGGAGTAGTAAATTGAATTAAATACCCCTGTTTGACTTTTTTTTTTGGCCTGTGTTTTTGTGGTGCGTGATTGAGTCACTTTTATTCACCTTTTGTAAGTAGAGTAAAGAAATGACATGTTTGTTTATGCAGTGTTTGAAAGATATTTAATCTGAAAATAGAAAATTTTAAAAATAGGTTTTTATCTTTTATGAAAATAATTATTTATTTATTTTTACAAAAAATTAAAAATTAATTTTCTGATTCACTCAAATTTTTTAAATTTTCATATTTTTTAATACAAAAACTGTATCCAAACGAGCCCTTAGTTTTTGTTAACCAAGACATTCTTTTTGTTTTATTTTTATTTTTATTTTTATTATTAATTTTTTTTATCAACATGAAGTCTCTCAATACACATTGTATTACTTCTTCATGTTGATCTAAAGATCTACTTGAGTATATTTTTCAAGTCTACATATATAGTGAATTCAAAATGTTTACAACGATGCAAAGTACTTAAAATCTATTTCATGGAAAAGTTTTAGGTTCGAGTCTATGACTTTCACTATTTATTGTCTATCGATATTATTAGGTTATGTTCGGTTTTATGAAATTAGTGGAGAGAGAGGGTCTCAGATACCCATGATCTCAACAAAAAAAAAAAAATGTTTACAAGGATAAAGAACTTGAACTCTAATGCATTAAAGATATTTTGATTTAAAAAGTAGAGAAGGTACTAGTGCAACTAACATGTGATAGAGCACTTGATTTCATGAATATTTTCAACAATGTTTATAAAGCATCTTAAACTTTGATTATCTAAATACAATTTAACTCGAGTAGGCCTTTTTCTAACTATATTTTTTGAAATAACTATATAAGTTATCATTTTTCTATGTGGTTTTTTGACTCTTTTTTTTTTCTATTCTTCTCAGTCATTGATATAAATAAACTAGATATATATGGGGAAGAAGAACGGGCAAACACTAGGGTGAGATTATGCTTAAACAACATGAATATAAGTATATTTATAAATAAAATAAAAATTAATTGGAGTAAAACAGAAGGTTTTTCATACCCAAAATACCCCTCTGGATCACTTTTTAAAAGCCCAAAAATATCCTTGACTTTTGATAAGGACTTGACTATACGCCAAGTTTCCTAAGTATTTTGCTACTTTTGATAAAGCAACCGCTAGTGGCACAGTAGCAGCTCCCCTAAGTGCAATTGAAAAAATAATAAAAAATAAAAAATAATGTTATATGTATGTTGGGTGTCAATGTCATTTTTTGATAATTACATCTATTTTTTTTTGGATGTTTTAAAGATGCGCGTATATTTAGAGATATTGTATCATACAAGCGCATCCTTAAAATATTTAAAAGAATTAAGTGTCAGTATCGAAAAATAATGTTGACAGCAACGCATATAAAATATTTTTCAAAAATAAAAGAGCTCACTGTTTTTCTTATTACTCAAGCTTGCTTAACAAAGTGATGGAGAGTTTAAGTCCATTTAATGGTTGAATTAATTGTTATTCTAGACCACTATGCAAAGTATCTTTTCAAAAATAATGGTTTGGTTTGGCTTAGATAACGGTGCATTAATTAATTGACAATTAATAACAATCATTACACCTTTTTTTTTGGTTACCCTTTTTCATTTTCTTTCTGCCCTTTAGAAGATATCCTGTTTTTTAGCTTAATTAAGCTGATTAATGGACTAGTTCTAGTCAGGAAAAAAGGCCATTTGTCCTAGTTCTAAACCAGGAGCTTTGTGCAAGCTGACTCAAACCCAATTGAAAATATGAAAGTCTCACCTCTATTAATGTTAATAATCTCGAGAATAAAGAATCAATTGAGTAGTAGTGTTGCTATATCATCAATATGCTTAGTTAAGAAAGAAAAAAAGGAGAATATGAAAAAGACATGAAGATACAGAGAAGTAAGATGCGTTGTCATGCTTTTATGGTAGGTGACTAAACAACCACCTTCACCTCACATGCCATCTCCCCATAATTATAAAAAGGGTTTTTTTTTTTTTTTTTTTTTTTTTTTCAAGTGTCATCAAACCTTGTTTCCTTATGACTTCACACTCCAGCATGCCCACGCCATCAAGCAGGCTTCAAGAGTAGCCCAACTACACCTCTCTCATCTCTCCTTCTCTTTAATCACTTTGACACTAATTATTAATTTATCTCTTTCTAAGAGATCTTTTATCACAGTAAAACTGTATCAATCCTGAGTTCCAATCAATCCTCAGAAGGCCACTTCTTATAGAGATTTTGATGTGAGACACATATTTATCTCAATGGACTAGTCGGGCGCTTTAAGAGGCCTAGATACCCTTGAATAAAAAAAAAAGAAAAAAAATAATGAACCTAATAGAGGAACGTACTTGGGCACTGAAGTCCCTGCTCAATACACACAACCTTGTATTGATTTGAAGTCCCTGGGATTAATATATACTTTGGGCACAGAAGTCCCAAAGATTAACATGGAGTTGCTCAATACACACTTTGTATTGATCTAAGGGAATCGGGTGCTTGAGTACACTTCTCAGATCAATTCACTCCTCCCCCTTGGCCATTTCCATTTTTCACTTTGTGACTTGTAATGTGCCAAGATAGAGTATCTTTTGAAGAACATGATGCAAAAAGATAATTACTAAAGGGAGCTTAATTTATGTTACTCCAAGATGGGATTCTTATGAAAGAGTTTGCATTCATATGTGGATGGTGTTTATAGGATATCGCGAGTTAGTTCAACAGCCAGATGCTCTAAAGCGAAAAATAACCCTACTTAAACAAGTTTGCAGTATGAACAAGTCAATTTGAATTTAACAGTTAGGGATGGGAGTAGTCCAGATTCAAGGGACCTGACATAAAAATTTCTATCCCTAGATATGTACCAGTAAAAAGTACCATGTTTTGAGCTAGCATTGATAGGATTGATTGAGCAAAGATACAATGCAACAATAAGAAGAAACACAAAAATTTGATTATAGTATCAAAAGCTGCAAAATGAGACATCTTGATGAACTAGAAGTTTGCAACAATGGAGATTATTATCAGAATGTAAAAGAGAAAAAAGAGGACAAAAATTAAGCGCTAGAAAGAGAGAAGAGAACAAAAACACTTCCTACTTAAACGCGTAAAAGCGGCAAATGAGGACATTACCTTGTATGACATGTTCTTGAATCTGTAAAGAATCAATGAAATAGTAGTAGTAGTAGTATCCACCAGCTTGTTCTGTACACTCCTGCTTCATCACCAAGGGGAGCCAGCTAATACAGCGAAAAAAAGGTCAGGTTTCTTAGTTAGAGATTACACCTGCCGCTACCACTGGTTCGTGCTTATGGTTGCTTCCGATCCACCATGGCTTGAACCCAATGTGGCTACTATTGGCATCTTCCTGATCAATTGGAGCTGGAAGATTAAGATCAAGCAAATCGCGAATCTCAGGGAGCTTTGGCTGAATCACAATACTTTGATTTCCTCTTGCTTCGTTGCTCTCAACTACATGAGACCTCTTGTGCCCACCTAAAGCTTGCCCTGATGCAAAAATCTTGAAGCAAATTGGGCATTCATGCTTACTCCTCTTGGCCACATTGCTACTTTCACCAATGCCACTCAGGCTCTCGTTCTCCCAAGACTTAATGAGCTTAACATCATCAATAGGATCAGGAGAAACATCAGTTTCAATGCTGTTTTCACCGGTCTCAATTTTTGTTGCAAAGCATCCTTTGATCTTCTTGTGACTTGCCCTGTGTCCCCCCAGCGCTTGGTAAGAATGGAAGATCTTGTTGCAGGTAGTACACTCAAATTTGCTCGTCTTCTTCGGTGAACAATTATCCTTCCCAATTTCAAGATCAAATGGATCATACCTAGTAGCTTTCTTGCTCAAATCGTACTTTCCACCAGACTCTAAATAATCTTGACAAGTAGTATTTTTCCCCAATTCAGCATCAGAAACCTCAATCCCAGCTTCATTATCTTGTCTAGGGTTCATAATCTTATCTTCCCCAAAAGACCCATCAACTGAAACTTCTGAATTGATCTTCTCGAAACCATTTTTCAGAACCCCAAAATTAGAACCCCCAAATTCAGAAACCTTCCTTTCAAACCTACCATTCTCCAAATCTGATGAAACCACAGGTTTCTTCATCTTCAAATTATTCTGATCACCATTCCAATCTTCTGTTTCAGTAATTCCCTTAACTAAACCTGAAGATCTAACTTCCACAACCACAGAATTATTATCAGAAGAATCAGCAACAGAATTATTCAACCCTCCTCCTCCTCCTCCTCCCCAACACCCAACATCTCTAGATAACATCATCAAGCACAAAGCAACTTCTTCTTGTTCTTGCTCAATTTCAGAAACAGAAGAAGGGGATACATTTGCAAAGGAAAAAGATGAAGTAGTAGTAGCTGTAGTAGTAGTTGTAGTAGTAGTAGTAACAGTAGCAGCAGTAGTAGTAAGAGTAGTTCTGTACCTAGTTCTTCTTGATCTTCTTCTTCTTCTAGGAGCAGCAGCAGCAGCTTCATTATCAGATTGGCTATCAATTACAAGTTTTTGATTCTGGGCATTCCATGAATTTCCTTCTAAGCTGTAATTCGAGATCTTTTCTTTATCGGAATGGCATCTCATGTGACCAAACAGAGCTTTCCATGATTGAAACCCTTTACCACATTCTTTACAGAGCTTCTCTTGACGAGAATTGTTGTTGTTGTTGTTGTTGTTGTTAGTTTCATCGATTGAATCTGATAGTCTCCATGTTTTCTTGGGATTTTCTCTCAGACCATAACCAGCATGACCTCCAGCTTCAAAATCCACCATGTAATTACTGCGATGATGATCATCATCATTAACAGAAGAAAGAAGCTTCTTCTTCTTGTTCTTTGCTTCAGCAGCAGCTGGGGAATTACTACTATTCTTCTTGTTGTTAGTCATCATATGAGACCTCATATGACCTCCTAAGGATCTTCCACAAGGGAAGCTCTTCTTGCAGAATTTGCACACATGCTTCTGTTCTTGATCTTCTTCTCCCATCGCTACAAGAATCACAAAAATGCTTCCTTGATCCTCAATCTGCTATTTTTTTTTTTCCAATCCAAAAAAAAAAAGGTAAAGAAACAGAGTGACCCAGAAAATCCAAGATCAGGAAAAACAAGTACAGAAGCTCAAATCTGAGCTGAAGAAACTGGGGAATCAGATCATGAGTATTCTTGAATTGGCAACTGAACCCATCTCAGATTTCAAAGTTATGATCTTTGACAAGAATAAGATCTGATTGATACTCTGTCTTGGGCAGTTGAATTTTTCTTTTTTCTTTTCTCTTTTGCTAGTAGCTATGAACAGAGGCCAAATGAAGAAAAAAAAATAAAGAAGAGAGAGCTTTTCTCTTCTTCTTCTTCTTCTTCTTCTTCTTCTTACTCTCTCTTCTTTCTCTCTCTTGTTCGAGTTATATTTTGGAGGAGAAATCCATGCATGGAAGCAAAGATAAAAAGAGGAAAGAAAAGATGGCAGCACGTGTACTCCAACTGAGAATCCTACGCCACCTCATCCAACGGTTGTTATGTATTAACAGTGGGAATCCCGAGGGTGACTAGAGATTAAAAAAAAACTAACTGAATTGCTCTGCCCTGCCCCTTACCCTCTTAACTATTCCTTCCTTTGTCTTGCTCCGAAGGAAAAGTCCCACACACATAGAGCCAGTGACAGGGTGAAAGGTTCGAATCTCCAACCGTTATTCTTTTGGACTTTCGTATCTATTTGTTTTGTTATTTATTCTTGCACCACTCTCTTTTTGCCCTATTTGGAAATCAACTCCTTTCAACTATATGTATGGTAATTATTAAAGTGCCATTAATTTGCCCTTTACTTTGAAAATCTCATATTAGAAATCAACTTAATTATAAATTTCTGTGCATTTGGTTTATAGTTTAGATCTAATGACATAATTCTATAAAGTCTTAGATCCGATTTAGTTTGTGAGTCCGATACAATTTTATGTATGTGAAAATTTAAAATACGTCGATTGATTGAAAGGTGGATTGCCAAACACAATATCTAAGAAAATGTTATGGATTCGAGCATCCCAATTCACAAGGTTAATTCTAATATTGACCAACTGTATTCTACGACATTTGTGGTCATACTGTACGAAGATTAGTAGCCAAAGGGTCAATACCTCCTTACCTTTAAAAAAAAAGAAAAACAATTGAAATACCAAAATGTATTTAGTTAGTTGAATTCAAGAAAATATTTCAAAATTTTTTTTAGAAAATGATAAAAAAAAATATTTTTATTTTTTGTTTTATATTTATTTTTAGATCATAAACCAAATAGAGCCTACAATTCAAGACAACTTTATGTCATTTTCAACAAACCAACTATTTTTTAATAGAATTTTAAGGAATCATTTTTAAATTTAATGAAAAAAATCTAAATTATAAAGCAAGCTTGTATATATATAGATGGATAAATTCATCAGATATTGGGCCCGCCCTTTGTATGCTTTGTAAATTATCCTTGATTTACAGTGATCAGATCTTAATTTCATGGTATGTTAATGAATAATACATTGAATAATCATATCTTACAGTGACTGATCATGATATGATAAATGAATTATGTTCCAAAAACTTGTATTAATATCTCCAATTAAGGCTATGTGAAGGAGGAGGAGGAGGAGGAGAATGTAAAAATACGCCACAATATGGCAATGTCCAAGTTGTTGGATGGTCATTGAAACTCAATGATTCCTAAGATTACATGAGTCATGACAGCTTTATTGAAAATTTACAACCACATTACAAGCTAACCCCATTATATATTGTGATCCATTTAAAATTATATATAATAATTCTTTTACAGTTGAGATGTTGGTTGATTAGGGAAGTTGAATCACAGACCTCATGTTGCTTTATTCTATTAATTATATATACTGCTGACACTGATATCGCCAGGACCATTTTTGCTACAACCAGGCTAATCTAATAAAGTATATATAGCTAGCTAGATAAATATATATATGCACTATGTGCCACTTTAACACATATATATGGTTGTATTACTTGCAGAATTTATTTTATTAATTAACATTTTGGTGTCTAGGGATTTTGAGATTCCTTGCTTCTTTTGTGTTTTGGGAAAAGGGTCTTGGATATATGTTAGTTTATGTTCACTATAAATTTGTCACAGGTTGGCCAACATGACTCCATATATATGAGTGAATTTACATGCCGGCCTTGCCCAGCTGCTTCTTCAAGCCGGCTAATCCCAATGCGTTGATCTCAATACAGTTCAAATGAACTGTTAATCACATTCCAAACTTATGTATGTAATTAATTTATATTCATCACCTTTTCTCGCCGATAATATTTAATTAGCGTGTTGGCACGGTGGTAAAGCCTTGAGGTTTATTTCACTTGGTCGAGGGTTATAGTCACGACAAAAACTTTCATGACGTAGGTCCCTTAAAGAAGGAAGTATCGCACTCGAACCTACGAGACTGATGTACAAGGGCTTAAAGACACTTTTTATTTCTAGTAAAAATAAAATAAAATAAATAGGGTGACGATATTAATTACCTTGTTAAATAGAAAAATTAAAAAGAAGGATTAATTGATGGGCATGTGCTTGTGTATTATTTCTACCAATATGGAAGCTGGTTCATGCATGCATTATTGTATATTTTAAGTAGAGCTAGCAAGAGATTCCATGTTTAAGTATGAGGATACTGGGGTCTTATATTAAAATGTGATTATTGTATTGTTAATGTAGATAAACCAAAAGGAAAAGTGGGAGAGGATCCCTATAGGGAAGCAAAATGATGATTAGCTTAAGGGCATATATGTTTATATTTTTTAATTCATGTAATAGTATATATATATATATATAATATAAGAAAATAGTAAGATTCTAAGTCTCATAAGCTGAGAGAAGCAGCACAACTATGCAACAACCTGAGAATCATAACATTTTTAGATTATTCTCTTATCAAAAATATTATGTGGGTCTCATTACCTCTTGAGACGTATTGATGGTACTGCTTGGCTTGTGGGACACCCTTTAATTTGTTCATTGTACTTCTTCTATTTCTTTTTCTTCTTGTTTTTGGTGTTCCAGTGGTTAACATTAATAAAGCTTAATATTTGTTATTCCCTAGTTGATTTTGAGGGTACCCTTGCCTGATTTTATAATTTGCAAATGAAAAATAATGGGATATGTGATTATTCCAATGTCAAACTCCTCATGAATTAAAGCATTGTTCTGGCACTTTACCCTATATATATATATATAATTTTTGTGGGATTATACATTATATTACTCTGTTTATACTTAATGAAGTTTTTAAGGTTGGCTACACGAATATGTTTTCTCCCTCATTATTCTTTCAAGAGCTAAGTATTTATATATGTTTTTTTTAAGAGATCCTTTGTGGTCACATGGAAACTTTACTTAAGAGTTAAGACCCTCCAAAAGTGATGCTTAAATTGACAACTTGACACCTTACAAGGAAAGCAGGTTGGCCATTCCTTTGTCTTCTCCCTATGCCCTTTTACATTATTAGAATTAAGATAAGATGCCCCAACCTTGGTTTATGCTTGGCAAATCCTCCACTCTTATACCCCTACTTGACCTAACCTATAAAACCACCTTGGTCTTGGGTTGCTTTCAATGGCCCAATTCTTTAACCAGTCCAAAATTAATTTCCAATACTTCTATTTAGTCACTACCCTTTAGCCAAATCTTTATTCCCATTCTTGTTTTCCTTCCCTTCCCCCCTCTTCTCAAATGCTTGGTTCACCCTTTTGGATTTCTGTAACTACATGATGCATCTAATTAACCAACTTTTAGCCTATAGAGATCATTAAATTGGTCCAAATTATTTCATCTCCTTTGTTTTTTTTTTTTTCAAAAAAAGTAAAAAAACAAAATAGATGGTGTAAGGAGGGGTTGACCCAATACCCAATAGAAAACATTACGTTTGTGTATTCATACATATACATTTGAAGTACCCTCATATTTATGTCAGAGCCAAAGCTAAGGATATCTTCGCAGACAAGGTCTAAGATGGCAAAGGACAACTCAAACTTAAGTCATTACAAGAGTGCAGCAGCTGCTCAACTAGTTGAGCCCGCCTTTGCAGTTTTCATCTCCTTTGTTGCCCAAGAGGGTACTCTTGTAGTTGTATAAGCAATTAGATTAGCACTCCTTAATCTTTTCAAAATAAAATTATGTTAAAGCAAGTATTATTTATTCATTGTTAACGCTAACGATAATCCCCACTTTCTACCTACCAAGTTCATAGAGAAAATGCAAGCATTGAATCAAGGACATGGCTAGCATAAATATGTATACAGAGTTCTTTTAGTTAATTAAATGAGAATATTAATGTTGTCTAAGAGATCTATACTTCTTTTTTTATATTCGTATCATGTGTTCATGGTTCGGTGAAGAAATTTGAGGGGTCGCATAATTGTGTGCTGCTGGGTTTTCTCTTTTTTCTTGTGTTGGGTCAGTTATACAGGGGATAATTAGATGACACTTTTGCATTGAAAAAGTAAAAATGACAAGTTATGCAGATCTGAATAGCTGATGATCATCATCAATGACTATACCTATGAGTCCTGAGTCCCGAGTCCTACAGGTAGTTGAGGTATCCCTACCAACTGATGAACTAGTACAATCACATCATTTTGCTTCTACTGGAAAATGAGATAATCAAATTGATAAACTAACAGTTACCCCAGATTTTAATTTGAATGAAGCAGTAAAAAAAATTACCCTAATGGTCTGCCTATGAGTCCTGAGTCCCGAGTCCTACAGGTAGTTGAGGTATCCCTGCCAACTGATTGAACTAGCACAATCACATTATTTTGCTTCTACTGGAAAATGAGATAATCAAATTGATAAACTAACAGTTACCCCAGATTTTAATTTGAATGAAGCAGTAAAAAAAATTACCCTAATGGTCTGAAAAAATTTACCAATATGTCGATGCATTAATTTTGGGTTATAAGTGTTAGAAACCACTCAATCTAAAAACTTTAACTGTCAGATAAGAGTCCATTAATGCATATCAAGCTATATAACCTCATCTTGTACAAAGAGAGTCATAAGAGAAATAGAAGGAGATAAATATTAATTATGTAAATAAAGAATATATATATATATATATATATATATATATATATATATATATATATATATATATATATAAATAAAGCGCATGCAGTTATATATATTTTTATATATGTAAGCTCTAATGATAATAAAGGTGTACGTGTTGCTTTGCATAGGCAATCATGGTGCATGTGTTACTGAGCAAAGCTTGCACCAGCAATGCTTTGGGAATACTCAAATGAATAGTAGAGTATCCAAGTCTTTATATTACTTGGTCCCACCCCTCATTAAGTCTCTTAAATGGATTAGAGGGTTTAAGTGAGCAGGACTGCAGCACCACTACACCCACCTCCAATTTTCTTTTTCTTTAATAAAACAAAGGTACATAATTTCTTTCCCATTGTTAACTAATCTAGTTGACTAAAGAAAATTTACAGGCATTTATGTTGCAAGGCAAAGATTAAGTTGTCTTTAATAAAACATTAGAAGTCTTAAGTCTTTTCTTCAATTACAAGGATCAGTTATATTAAGATCCATTTTATTTATCAAGAAGGAAGAATAAGTGATCAGAATGTGAATCATAGATTTAAAATAGTTGTTTGAAAAATGGGTATTCAAACATTGTTTCTCATTAACTTTGAGCCCAATTTTAAATAGGACCACATGTGATTTTGGGTAAGACAAAGGGAAAGATTAATATTTAATATGTAGAGATTAATAATATATAATTATTTGGTTATAATTATTTTCATATAAATGAAAAATTGAGATTAAGTGGGCTATTTTTCCATGTACAACTAAAACATTTAGATCACGTCTAAAATGATTGAGTGTGATCCAATGTTGTACAATTGGATGTGTCGATCACGACTATTATAACGCATCCACTACAATCAAGTGCGATCCAACGGTAAACAATCGAGTACATCGATCGCAACCGTCGTATTACATTTACTGTAATCAACCACGATTCGATGGTGCACAAACAAACATCACCAATATCCACCAAATGCCTATAAATAGACCCCCTTAGACCTCAAAAAAACTATCCAATTTTTTTTGAATATTCATTCTTCTCTATTTTAGCATTTATTTGTCATAGAGATTACAAACATTAATTGATTTAATTATCTTAATAATTGTAGTACTATAATAATAAGAGGAAGATCGTAGTATCTTGAAAGATAATTTCTAAAGATAAATTGTCATATATCGTTAGCACCTTGGCAAGACAAAATTTTTTTGATGACATAAAGTTAAACTCTAGCTTCAAATATTATACTATTGATATTTCAATATTCTGCCGATATTTCAATATTTTGCTGATATTCTGCTCCATTATAGACAACAACAACAACATAGGTTAAACGAACAAGTGTTTCTAAAATATTATATGATCGATGCATCTCATTGAAATCGTAAGAAATTTTTTATAAAACTCTATATAGGCTAGTCATTTTGTAGGGAACAAAATGTTGGACAATAAATGTTACGACGCCCCTGACGTAGGCTGATGTCATGACCGGCACAGTGTACTATACACTGTACATACCCATATACAGTATATAATACACTATCAGCCTTCACGTAGTCTCACAATCCTTCCCAACATTTTCAGAAATTTTTTTCCTAATATACCACAAATCAAATCAAATCAACTATCTATATAAATGATCATTCGACTCACATTCATTCCATTCATTCCACAAATTAAATTTCCACCTGATAAATCTCTATGATCATCTCCTTCCATCATCCCAAGCATTATATAAGATTACCACACAACCCATCTAGGTGATAGTATATCTATAGTATGTGATAATTATACATATCAAAATAACAAACATATAACTTATTTCCTCCAAGTATACATACACATACCAGACGAAGGCTCCCGTGATTATCCCTCACAGATTTTTTTCCTTTTTCCTTTGACTCAATACCTAAAATATTGGAGGAAATGGAGTGAGCAAACAACAACTCAGCGAATATAGTTTTTGAGATGACAATTATATACATTTAGAGAAATATGACATTTAAAATCATTTCAAACACTTATTCAACACATGCATCATTCAACGAATATAATATACATGTCAACAACATAAATTTTATGAGTTTTCCATAACACAATGCACAATCTCCCTCCTCCGCAAGGCAAGAGAACGAGTCTAACCCTTGTATGGCCGTTACAAGGTAGCCACAGCCTCTCATTACCCAATTCACAGTCATTTCAAGGATCGCAACCCTTGTTATGACAGACCTACTGACAATGAGGACTCGCAAAACCTCATCCGGGTCTAATTCCTAACGAAATGACAATGAGGACTCGCAAAATCTCATCATTACAAACTCCAATTACTAAAATCAGTTTGCATGATCCATAAAACTCAATGAATTATATATATAAATATAACATGCATATAATCAAACATTTTATATGCGTACAATGTCATACAAGAACCAAATCAAGAAAACTATGCTCACAGCACAACACGTTCAACTTAAACCTAATCATCGTCGCTTTCGAGTCCAGCTCCAAGTTAAATCCAACTAATTTAACCTGTCACAATCACTCCATAATTCAATTTCATGTATTCATATCTATTTACATCTTTAATTTCTCAACTCACTTCAAATCACGAATAATAAATCCATTTAGGACTCATAAGCAGTTGAAGAAACTACTATATCGTTTCTGTGGTCAATCTAGATATTTCCACAAGAAAGAACAGTGAAAATAGATTTCTAAATCCTATTTTCATGACATCATATACTTAGTTACTAAAACTATCAAATCATATCCAAAAATCACAATCTTAGCATCGAAACGTCCGAAATTCAGTTCTCTACGATTCTATGATCTCAAACCGGAGTTTCATTGGATACACATCACTGTTCACATCATTGTTCACATCACTGTTCACATACTGTTCATAGTATTATTCACATCACAGTTTCACATCACTGTTCATAGTACTATTCACATCACTGTTTACATCATTATTCACTGTTCATTCGAAACATGTAAATTGTATTAAAATTGTCCAACGGTCTCCAAAACTCATGAAATGGAATCTAACCACATATTCGGGGTCCCTACCGTCTAAGGAGTGTTTTTCTATCTTTCTAGCGAATTTTCATTCACATTGGGTCACAACCCCAATTTGTTAAAACGTCGTAAAACGGCTCCCACAGTAAAAATTACTCCGCTAGAAAGTTTACATCTAGCTTAGATAGTAATTTCACGAAGAAATAGAGTGGAAATCACGTACTGCGATGCCCGATTGGACGCGAATCCCGCGTTCTTTCTTTTTTCTTCTTCTCCTCTTCTCGGTTCTTCCTCTCTGCAACTTTCGTTCGTTTTAATTTTTTTTTCTTTTCTTTTTTTTATTTAATACATACGAGTACTGTTTATGGTACTGTTCTGTGAACAGTATCCCACAAATGAACAATAATTAATTATTATTTTATTTTTTTCTTTCTTTATTCCTCTTTTTCTTCTTCTATACACTCAATTCACATATTTAATTAACCAACCCCATAAATTAATCATCTTCTTTCTTTACTACTCATACACACGTATATTTGGCTCCTACGTATAAAATACATGTATTATTAAGCGTATAGTTAGCACCTACGTAAAAATATGTGTATTATACATCTCGATATACGTGTACGTTAACGTATGTATTTAAGTAAATTTACGGGGTGTTACAATAAATAAACAAATTTAGTAACATAAACACACATATCTAAATTTATTTAGAGCTGTCCTCTTAAATCTCGGCCTAGATCGTTGCCCTTGGTCCCTCCATCATTCGGGCCAATTTACTTGTAAATCCATATTTCAGTTTTTGATTGATGACCCCTCTACACCATATTTTCCTTTGGCGCCCTTGGGTGAGAAGCTCATATTCTATCTAAGGTAAAAATGTATGGATGGATCATGGTCTATAATAAACTCAACATGGGTGATGATCTCCGATCCAAAGAAGAATGTCATTTATATCATTATTTCCTCATTGTTGCTTTTTATGTTGTAAAAGTGCATATAGCGCCGATCATCCTTTTTTCAGTTGCTCATTTTCTTTGAGGCTATGGGGCGAATGGCAGTCTAGAATTGGGAATAGGTTTTTCTTTCCTCATTCAGGCGAAGATTGCTTGTTGGTGAGTCATATTTGAGGCATTCAAGGCAGCCGGGTTAAAATTATGAGGTTGGCCAATCTTGCAACACTGTGGATGATTTGGCTGGAACGTAATCACTGTATTTTAAGAAAGCAGAGGAAGTGTGGAATGATGCAATTTTAATTGCAAGTTTTTGGTTATTGCTAGCTTATAGAATTAATGGGGACTATTCCATTAATTATTGGGGTAGGAACTGGAATGATTGCTTGAAGTGGTATGATGTTGTTGTAGAGAATGATTTTTTTTGCTTTATTTTGGTTTTTTCTTCTCAGTGTTGGTCGAGTACCTTTGGCACTCTATCTAGTTGTGAACCTTTTTATTGTCTTATTAATAAATCTGTTTGTTTACTCTCAAAAGAAAAAAAGAAAAAAAAGATATAATGTGGTAAAATATTAAAAGTAGATATAGACATACTTGAGAAATAGTAAAAGTGACATCACTTAGTTGAGTCAAGTTGATTTTCCGTTTTATCAAAATCAACAATTATAATAAATGTAGTTATATCTTTTTTTAATAATATCTATTCATGCTATTTTAGATGTTGATTACAAAAAAAATGTCATTTTACATCTTATTTGCATCTAGTATTACTATTAAATTAAATGTCTAATCATCCTTATTGTATGTTCAAACTATCTTTAACCCGCTCTCTCTCATTTTTCTTCAATTAGAGCTACTCTGACATTTTTAAAAAATATATACGTTTATTTTTAATTTTACTTTTCACTATCTTTTTTTTTAACAACTTTTCAATATCTTATATCCATGTTAACATGAAGTTATATAAATTAATTGGTCAAATTAACAGTGTACATGTCACATCTCATACCGACGGTGTGATAGACACCTCATACCGAACGTACCTCAGCCATTACATACCACATAATATTATCACATCCCACTACACAAAATTGGGAATATTATCACATCCCACCACAGCGTCTAGTACCTCAAGATCATTTGTCTATACTATTCACTGATGAATAGTACATGACCTCTCCTATATTCGAACTTACAACTTCATAAGGTTTGATTTCACAATCTGAGTAGCCACTGAACCAATGTGGACAAATGATCCTGGGGGTACTAGACGCTGCAGTGTGCTGTGTACTGGAATGTGACAATATTATGTGGTATGTAATGGCTGGGGTACGCTCGGTATGAGGTATCCATCACACCGTCGGTATAGGGTGTGACAAAAAGGCCTTATGTATTGACTCAGTGGTTACTCACATAAGGCTTTTTTGTCATGTCTGGGTTGCACACAGTACCCCCTACTCAGGGTGATGAGTACCCTCGCAGGGCATACTCCAGCCATTATATACCGCATAATATTATCACATCCTAGTACACAGTACACCGCAGCGTCTAGTATCCCAGAATCATTTGTCCACACTATTCACTCATTAATAGTGCAGGGTCTCCTTTAGATTCGAACTCACAACCTCATAAGGTTTGATTTCGCAATCCGAGCTAATGACTGGAGTATGTCCTGCGGAGGTACTCATCACTCTGAGTAGGGGGCACTGTATGCAACCCATGCATGACAGTGCAGATCCATCTATAATATGCGGTATGCATTTAATTAATTAGAACCCAAACAAACAATCCAAGAAATACAATCAAATTGCAGGTCATGATCATGCTCATTGATAACCACATAAATGAATATCATGATAGTGTACTTCAAATGATATTCAGGAAATTAATTACTTCCAGCACTGGTAAGCTGTCTTAATATATATAATTAGTAGGAAGCTCGATGCAGCTTTCATAATCTTGACATTTCAAACATAAAAGATGCGGTTGGTGCAAAAATATTTTAAGATGCTCGTAAGGGTCTCAAAGATCTCTCCTGGTGATCAATTAAAATAGCCCTGTTCCAAGGTTTCTCTTTGATTTAAAGGGTGTGCTGCTCACTACTACCAAGTTTATTCCACGCTTTTTGGGGCGTTTGGTATAGGGTGGATACATATATATAATCAATTTATCATATGTAAAAAACTTTGATTAATTGAATGAGAATCCAAGTTTATTCCACCTTTTTTGGAGGTGTTTGTTTGGTATAGGATAATTTTGAGGATGAGAATGAAAATCTTTAAGTTAGGAGTGAAAAAGTAATTTTTGAAAAAATAGGATTCCAACCCAAGAGAAAGCAATTCTCATTGAAGTAAGTGATATACTTTTCCGAGAAAGTGATTATAGTGAGAGAGTTTTTATTTTTTTAAAAAATTAGGCAAAAAAAAAAAAACTCACAACCCCAACAAATAAAATCGCCCCTTTATTTCACCTAGGTTAATAATTTTAATCAAATATGATAATTTTTTATTAAAATTATTATTTTAAAAAATATATTGATTTTATTAACTTAGTATTAATAATAATATTTTTTATATTTTTATGAAATATTAATATTTTTTATTTTAAAAAAATAATTTTATTATTATTTTTTCATCACAACAAATTTTATTATTTTCAATAAAAAATCAATTTTACTGTTTTTAATTAAAATAAAGTTTATTGTCTTAAAAATACTTTATTATTTAATTTTTATTATTATTACTTTATAATAATAATAACAATTTTAATATTTTTATGAAATTCATTTTATTATTTTTAAAAATAATTTTATTATTTTTCATCACTATTTTTAATTAAAATTAAGTTTATTATTTTAATAAAAAATAAAAAAATAATTTTTTATTCTAACTTTGTATCAATAATTTTATAATTTTATGAAATATTTAATTTGTGATTTGTTTTTCTAGTTTTATTATTTTTAATAAAAAACCAAATTTATTTTTTGATATCAATAATAATTTTTTATTCTAACTTTATATCAATAATAATAATTTTTATATTTTTTAAAATATTCATTTTATGATTTTTAATAAAAAAACAAATTTCACTATTTAAAAAAATTAAGTTCATTATTTTAATAAAAAATATTCAAAAAATATTTTATTATCTAAGATTAATTCTGATCGATCACTTCTTTAAGAATCTGATTCTCTTTCTTATGAAAAGATTACCGTATACATTCGCAACCTAAGTGGCAATTTTTCTGTATGTATGTTTGTTTGTGTGTGGGTTATACATATATACACCAGTGAAGGAGCTGTGCGTCTCATTGCCTTAAAATGACCAAGCCAAATGCTAGTCTAGTTGGTGTGTCATAAATTCAGACTTATTCAATGTAGGAGGTGAAAATGGCATTTGAGAAATTAGGCTTGATAACAAACATCACCCTCGAGCCTGTAAAGCTCTCTCTCTCTCGTCGAAAAGTTAGGGTTTACGGTGAAATCGCGTGGGAAAACAGAGTAAACAGAGAAGGGATCGTGTCCGGCTACCGTCAGAAAGCTCCTGGTGAGTGAAACCCTTTCCGTTTAGCTTCGAATCGCCCTTAGAGTAAAGATCTAGATCGGTTTCTTTTTCATTTATTGCTTTCATCATTTCTGGTTCGTTACTTCGAATCGTCCAAGAAGGCAAATTTCTTTGATAAGGTTCTTTTGGATTGTGGGTTGCTGCGCTCGCATTGAGGAAGGAAGAGAGGTGTTCGTGTCCGCCGCTAATCTATTAGGGTTTTTAGCCTTGTAGTTCGCCACTGCCATCCTCTCTGCCAAGAACACAGCAAGAGAAGACAGCAAGAGAAGCAGAGCTTGGAGGCATAGATTTGGGAATTGAGGATTAATGCCAATGGTAGGTGACCATGACTCGAACAGCGATCCAAAATAGTAGGTGACAGCAACTTACACACCACAAACAATTGTTCAATAGAACTAACGAATTGTATAAAATAAAAAAGAAAAATAAGGGTGGAGGAAAATGAAAGGGCATTTGGGGAAGATGGAGGGATTTATGTGTTGTGCGTGGTAGAAGCGGAATGGGAATCAAGCGTACAAATCTAACAAATGCAAAAAACAACTATAGCAAGAACACACAAATTTAAGGAATTCGATGAATATACACTAGATTGATGAGAATCAATTTACTGATGGAGAAAAACAAATAAGTTATAACCTATGCACATATCTAAATTCAAATTCTCTCAAATTTAAAAGTGCTCCCACATAATTTCAAATTTTCACACACACTCGAACGAGGGTTTATATACAAGGTGTTAGGATTAGTTTTCAACACAAAATAAAAAAGTTTTCAATTTAGACTAAGAAGTTATTAAATTAAGAAATTAATATATATATATATATATATATATATAATAGAAATAACCCATTGGCTGGACTGAGCCACGCCATATATAATATTATGGTCTGATAAATGCAACAAAGACTTTTAGAAGCTTCACTTAGGAAGAGCGACTTATTAAATACCTATAGTAATGACAGATGAAAGAAAAAAAATAACACTGGTAGAAATAATTAAAAAGATATAACTATTGGTAATTTATATGTTAATCTAGCCCTTTTGTAGAGAACTAAGAAGAGTAGAGAAAACAAATTTACGTAACTAACCCCATGTAGTTAAAAAAATAACTTAATTAAGTTGAGTTGAGTTTGAGTTGAAGTAAAAAAGGAGAGGACGATTCAAAAGCGAGCTTGCCATTTCACCGTGAACTAGGTACCTCAGACCTATGAACAAAGAAAGGGGAGAAATATGCTATCGTAAAGAGTATCAATGCGGTGCTAGCCCAAGATTCTTTGATGCCTAAGTCAGATCCAAGTTGTCTAAGAAATAACATTGCATTAATTAAAGCAATTAACAACTTACCTTCCCTAATAGGGGATTAGCAAAACACTTATGATGGAGCAATCTATGGCTAGCCTGGCGAAGACACGTAGCGCTTTGTCATATGCTGAATCATCTGGATATGGCGCGATGGGTCCCGCTACAAATGTATCTAGTTGTCATGTACATCTCAGTGCGTCAGCTGGGAGTACAAAGCTAACGACATGACTCGTCTTGAAGGCATTCCCTTACGTCCCAGGCAAGATTATGCCTTAAAACTCAGCTCGGTACCCGGATCTAACGCCTTTCCCAAATCTCGAGCTGAATGGATGTTGCGGGGGTGAGCTGCGTTGCGTGTTAACTCATCCTACCAATATTATGGCTCAACCTCTAGGCTTCAAAGAAGGCTGGAGGCTTTGCCCACTTCGTAGTTAAGTGATGAGCTTGTTGCATTGAAATACTTGTTTGGGAGTCAAACTAATCTTTTCGTTTGATTTTCCTTAAGAAGCGTAATGACACGAATGTATGGACATAAAGGCGCGTCGTTTCGTCTACTGCGCTCAACTTTTCGCTATTTATCTCAAGACATGTAATGTGACGCCCCAAAAATTATTTCATCTAGCCCATAATCGAATTGCATTTTGCCCAAACTCTATATGTTGCCTTGATATGTTTGGTGTTTGTTTGATGGTTGTTTAATGTTTGTATATTTGATGCTTGATAATGTATATAAATATGTGCATTATAAATTGCATATGGGTCATGTTAAATTAAAGTATAATGCATATGTTATTATTTATGCATGGGCCCATTAAACCATGAATTGATATGGGTTAGGATTGATTGAATAAAAGGATAAATGAGAATAAAAAATTTGGTGTATTAGATGGATTGAACATTTAAGATACATGCAAGCATAAGATTGGTTAAAGTACATGTGGTTGGTATGGGTAGTATGAGACCAACACATGTCAAATTGGTGCATGAGAATGGACAAGTGTCCCATGCCCCATTTCTCTTCTCCAACACATGTCAAGTTGGTGTATGAAACCAACACATGTCAAGTTGATGTATGAGAATGGACAAGTGTCTCATGCCCCATTTCTCTTCTCCAATACATGTCAAGTTGGTGCATGAGACCAACACATGTCAAGTTGGTGCATGAGAGTGCACAAGTGTCCCATGCCCCATTTCTCTTCTCCAACACATGTCAAGTTGGTGCATGAAAGTGGACAAGTGTCCCATGCCCACTTTTCTTCTCCAAGGAAGTCCTAGAGAGTGAGGTGAGTGGAGGGAAAGGAAAAAGGAAGAGAAAGGAAAGAAGAAGAGAAAGAAAGAGGAAGTTGCTTTGAGGGAAATCTCAGCAATGTTTTCATCAAAGAGCTGGTTTTTGGTGATATATGGTCGGATTGAGCTCAAACTTTGTCAGCAAGTTCATTTCTTATGGTTATTCATTCTGGTCGGTGGAGATCTTGATTGGAGGTTTCGTCGGAGAGATATAACCTCCCAAACAAAGCTGGTCGGAAAGTTTGGATTTCTCGCGCAGTTTAGATCAAACTAATAGAACTCCTAAATCTACCGTTGGATGGATATGATATTTGAGAAGGTGGTTCACAACTGATCTTTCTGCAGTATGAACGGTTGAGATGTTGGTGGGTCAAGTATTTTGTATGATATAGTCATCTGAGTTCGAGTATTTGCTGCATGAAAGGAGAAATTGTCTGATTAGAGACTTGTTCATAAAAAAGCCTTATCTTTTCGGTCCACCGTTGGATTGAGCTGATTTTTGGACAGAAGGTTTGTTTCTTAACATACTTCAATCTGTACGATTGATTTTGTGATTAAATATTTCTGTTGGTAGCTTGATACATCTAAACAGAATATTAAATGAAGAATTGGTAGGGTTGCTTGTATTAGACCTAAATTTACAATATGAGCTTAGACCTTTCCAAATAGCTTGCATGTCAACTATGTTGACCTAGTTGCCATTGTTAATGAACCCATGATGCAAAATCAGTGATATACATGGCTGAACATGGCGACCTAGTGTAAATAGGCAATATGACTTAAGTATTAAAATTTTCATATTTTAGGCTTTTGATGCTTTTGGCCTAGAATCATTGAATTGATGCAATTTATGTCTAATTAAGCATGATTAGGGTTGATTATGCTACTGATTTTGTGGTTGTGACCATATCATGGGTTAGGCGTACTTGTGATCAAATGACCCAATTTGGGCATGTTTAGGCCTAAGGAATTGAAAATCAGTATTTTTGATTAATTGAATGGTTTATGAATGCGAACTATGCATTAGAGGCCTAAGTCATGTGATTTGAGTTGAATGGTGAGATTAAATGAGATTTAGGCCTATTGTCTATATGTAGGCTGATTTAGGGTTGATGTGTAATGTCTATGTGATTGAGCATATAAATTGATGTATGGTTGGATATTGATAAATGTTTCAGGACCTTGATTAGGTTGATTCGGTTTGGTGTCCGTGTGTGGTTAGATACTCTCGCGAGGCTTGGTTGTGAGTAGACTTCATTTATGATTATATCTTTTATGTCATCATATCACTTATATATATTGTATGTTGAAAGCATGAATGTGTTCTAATGTTTTGAATGATGCATTGATTTGAGAAAACCTTATGACTTTGGTTGGGCCCATCTATCTGGCTAACAGGGGACTTAACCTTGTCATGAGAGGGTTTTAAAAAGGAAATATTTGGGGATGAGAACGGTACGGTGAAATAGACGTGCACTAGTAACCCCAATGCATGTGGAATGTGGATCCAAATTGATAAGTTTTTACTTGCATCAAACTTATTATAAATGCTTGATATCTATATGTTATGAACTTTTAATCATGCTACACATTGACATGCATACATGATATTTATTGATGAGTATTGATAGCATATTTGAATTCTATTCACTGGGCACTGTTGGCTCACCCTCATTTTCCTCTTTCAGGTCCTTCTGTCTTTAATAAGGGCAAATGAGTAGTCATATCTTGAGGGCCTTGCCGGCGAGAGAATCCAAGGCCTCGATGTGAGTTGAGAGACATTTTGATTGAACTGTATTTTAAATTATGATGTATTATATTTTGGACTATGTAATTATAACACTTGTCACATTGTAGTATGGGTGAGTTGAGACTTGTTAGATATACCATGTGGACATATGACGGTTTTTTGTACCCTTAGTTTTGGACTTTATGTGTATGTCAATCTTGATGGACTGTAGGGATCATGACGATTTTATTTATGGTTCATTTTTATGGAGTATCTCTTGTCTTGGATGATTATTACGGTTGATAGTTTTGTTTAATACCTGTTTGTATTATGTCGTTGTTTGGGATAAGGCTTGTAGGGTCTCAACCACCTCACGAGGGTTGAGGACTGGTTTGAGATGCCTACGCCGGGCGTCTCGCCCCGACATTCTGTACGTCATTCCTAGCGGGGTTGGTGGTCCGGGGTGCGGGGCCGCCACATGTAATGTCAATATCTGACAACTATTAATTATCATCAAGGGCCCTTTATAATTGGTGGTCCCATTATTTGCGTTATGTACATCCTTCGAGTTTACCGAGCTCAGAGTCTCCCTTTCTTAGGAAACTCCTTACTCTCTATTGGCCTAGTTAAGTGTCCAAAAGGGGTGTGAATTAGACAAATTTGCAAGTTGTGCACTTTTTAAATATTATAACAAATAACAGTACAAAGACATGAAAATGAAAATAATCAAATAAACAACAGTTAAAGTAAAATGAAACAGTACACAACTATTTATAGTGGTTCAGCCTACATTTACTACTTAATCTCCTTAATTAGGATTTTCACGGGTGAGGATTAAACCGTTACAATTTATCAACTTACAGGTGTGAGAAAATCGTTACTCTTTGAGCTAACACCAACTCAACTTAGTGACTCCTCGTCACTTTACAAATGAAATATAAGATAATGAATTGATTCTTTTACCATGAATCAAAGAAATACTTACAGAGCAATATTTAAACTCGACAGAAGTATGTTCAACAATATCAAGAGTTTAAGCACAGCTGAAAGAGTGAAGTTATGCTCTTTTTTTCCTCCTTTGGATTTTGATTAAAAAAGATGAAGGTTTAAGCTCTCAAATTTGAGGAAAACTTTTCTTAAATCACAAATGAAAAATAGTTTTCTTTCACAAGATTTTCACAAAAAATATGAGACTAAGTTTCAAAGAGTTTTGGCGCAGGTTTTCAACAATATTTAGTTTTTTTCTGTTGTGTTTTAGATAATGCCAAAGTGTTCATCTTATAGAAGAGTGCTAGGGTTTCAATCTCCCAAAAACAACTAAAAGAGATGTTTAAAATTCAAACTCAATGGATAAAATCTTTCATGGAAATGGTATAAACAAGACTGTTGAAGTTCTTTATCATAAAACATTTTCATCGAAATAACAATTGAATCAGAACTGTCACCACACGCTTGAAAAGTTAGTTTCTTTTGACACAGTTGGGTGAGCGTCCTGCTGCTCAAGGAGGGCACTGCTACAATGAAAAACCAACAATTCATTTAGCACATGAGCGTCATACTCTCCTATGAGTGTCTTGCCGTCCGTCAACCCAAAAGACAGTTTCGTCTCAATCAGACTTATGAGTGTGTTGATGTGGGATGAGCATCCTCACTGATTGTTCCAAAAAAATTCAAAAAAACTTGAGCGTTCAGCTCAAGGGTGAGCGTCTTGAAGTATTGGCCTAGAATTTAAAGTTAACTGGCCACTGCCTGAGCGTCCTACCCAAGTGTGAGCGTCCTGCTTAACCGATGAAAAACTGAGTTTTTGAAGTTTTAAGAGATCTGATGTAACGCCTCAAAAATTATTTCATCTAGCCCATAACTCAATTGCATTTTGCCCAAACTCTATGTGCTTGCATTGATGTGTATGTTTGTATATTTGATATTTGATGCGTGTTTGATCATGTGTTTTCATATGATATTAAGTTGTTTAAAGAATTGTATGTGATTATTGCTTATATAAAATATTATTATTTGTGGTGTTATTATTTTTATTAATATCATTAGTCATATTAATACTATTGTGGGTAGTTTGTTGGAGAAGCCATATTTAAATAACTTATTGAACAAGTCATTGTTTTGACTTGTAGCTTGTTGAAGGACCATATTAAATTCTCTCATTAATGTACCCATATGATATATGAGAAGTTGTGAGCAACCATTGGATAAAAAGAACATAATATTTGATTATGTGCTTGAAATGGGATGAGGGTGCTGGCTTAGTAAAGCAACACATGGGAGCATAAGATTGTTAGCATCTAAAGCATATCCAATTAAACCAGTCCATTCTCTCATTTTTCTTCTCCATTCACACTGAGAAAAGAAGAGGAGAAGGAAAGAAGAAGAAAAAAGGAGAAAGAGAAGAAGAAAAAAATGTTTATGCAAACTCTTCATCAAAGAGCTTAATCTTGGTGATCCATGGTTAGATTGAGCTCAAATTTGGTGAGTTTGTTCTTATCTTGTGCATGTATCTTATGTTCGGTCAAGATTTTGATCAGATTACTATTTTGTGACTTATTGCCATTCAAACCTAAGTGACCGAAATCATGGTTATTTCTGCAACAGTTTACATCAGAGCCTAGATCTCATAGATTCCTGATCGGATCAAGCTGAGAATTTGTCCTCCGATTCGTCTATTATGTTTATTCATTCTGGTCGGTGGAGATCTTGATTGGAGGTTTATTCAGAGAGATTTAACTTCCCAAACAAAGCTAGTCGGAAAGTCTGGATTTCTCGCACGGTTTATATCAAACTGATAGATCTCCTAAATCTACTGTTGGATTGATGTGATATTTCAGAAGAAGGTTCGTAATTGAACTTTGTGCATTATGAACGGTTAAGATTTTGATTAGTCTGAGTATTTTGGGAGATATAATCATCAAAGTGCAATTATTTGCAGCAGGAAAGGAGAAATCGTCCGATTAGAGATATGTTCATCAAAGAAGTTGATCTCTTCGGTCCATCGTTGGATTGGGCTGAAATTTGGAAAGAAGGTTTGTCTCTTAATATTCTTCAATCTGTACAGTTGATTTGCTGAGTAAATATTTCTGTTGGTAGCTTGATACATCCGAACAAAATATTGAATGGAAAATTGGTGAAGTCAAGTGTGATAACCCTAAACCTAGAAAATGAACTTAGAGTTTTCCTTTGGACTTACATGTCAACTATGTTGACCTAATGGACATTGTGGACGAATCCTTAGTGCTAGATCAGTGTTTTGCATGGCCGAACATAGTGACCTAGTGTAAATCGGCAATATGGCCTAAGCATGAAAATTTTCATATTTTGGGGCTTTTGATGCTTTTGACCTAGAATCTTGAAATTGATGAAATTTATGTCTACTTGAGCATGGTTAGAGTTGTTTAAGCTATCTAATTGATGGAAGTGATTAAAATTTTCCAATTTGGGCATGTTTATGCCTAAGGATTTAAAATCAGTATTTATGATTAACTTAATGATTTACGAATGGAAACTAGGCATTAGAGACCTATGTCATGTGAATTGAGTTGTATGTTGTGATTAGATGGGATTTAGGCTTATTATCCATGTATGAGATGATTTGAGATTGATGTGTAATGTCTATGTGATTGAGCATAGAAATTGATGTATGGTTGGATTTGATGAATGTTTCAGGACCTTGATTGGGTTGATTCGGTTTGGTTATCGTGTGTGGTTAGAACGCTCTTGTTGGCTTGGTTGTGAGTAGACTTCAATTATGTTTAAATCTCTTATATCATCATATTACTTATATCTTGTATGTTTGAAAGCATGAAACATATTCTAATAGTTTGAATGATGCATGTTTTGGAATAAAACCTTATGACCTTGATTTGACTCATCTATCTGGCTAATAGGAAGACTTAACCTTGTCATAAGAGGGTTTTAGTATGGAAATATGATTGGACATGGGAACGGTACAATAAAATTATACGTACACTAGTAACTTTAATGCATATGAAATGTGGATCAAGAAAACAATAAGTTTTTTTACTTGCATCGAACTTATTATAAATGCTTGATAGCTATATGTTATGAGCTTTTAATCATACTGCACATTGACATGCATATATGATGTTTTATTGATTAGTATTAATGACATATCTGAATTCTATTCACTGGGCATCGTTGGTTCATCCTCATTTCCCTTTTTCAGGTCCTTTAGTTTCGGATAAGGGTAAGAGAGTAGTTTCTTGAGGACCTTGTCGGCGATAGAGTTAAGAGCCTTAACGTGAGTTAGGAGGGCGAAATTTTTGGGTGAACTTTATTTTAATTATAATGTATTATATTTTGGACTATGTAATTAAATCACTTATCACATTTTAGTATGGGTGAGTTGAAACTTGTTAGATAGACCATGTGGGCATATGACAGTTTTCATACTCATGGTTTTTGGACCTTATGTGTATGTCCATTTTGATGGACTGTTGGGATTATGGATTATTTGTGGATTTATTTTGATCTTTATCAGTTGTCTTGATGATTATTATGGTTGGTAGATTTATTTAGTACCTTTATATTATGACGTTGTTTGGGATAAGGCTTGTAGGGTCTCAACCACCTCACGTGGGTTGAGGGGTGGTTGGAGATGCCTACGCTGGGCGTCCCGCCACGACATTTCACACGCCATTCCCTGCGAGGTTGGTTGTCTGGGGTGCGGGGTCACTACATCCGATAAACTAAATCAACTTGAAATCATTTCAGATCAAATCAAACATTAAAGGGACACTTGAAACATTTGAATTTCACGTAGAAGCAATTTATCAAACAAAATTATATTGAAGATCATTTCGAAAAGATTCAAAAACTTGAAATACTTATGATCGTTTGAGAACTGATTTTAGAATGATTTGAATTTAGCTGAACATTCCTAATGTGGACTTCTACAATCCTAAAGACAATCTAAGCAATACAAAGATAATTAACATTACGATCACTTGCTTTGAAAATTGTCTTTCCTTGCTTTGATTTGAGCTTTGCTTGAATGAATAAACTTCATATCGTTTAAGCTTGCAAACTCTTGTCAGATGATAAATTGAATAAGGAATGTGATTTGTAATTATCAAAATATCTAACTTTGGAGGTAATTGGCATAACACTCTCCTCATCAGCTCAATTTCCTTAGGTTCCCTTCTTTTTGTTATGACCTCCCGTGTTGTCTTGTTTGACTCATGCAAGAGTTTAGAGTCCGATCACTTTCCTTGTTCCCCCGAAGACGGTGCTTCTAGACCAACTTCTTCTATTGTCAATGAGATTTTGTCCTCTGAGGATGATGCTCGTGATGTCGAGCAAGAAGTCCTCAATGTCACCCCGCTATGGGTCGACCGCCCTAGATGTTCTCGGTACCTCAAAGCCTAGTATTTTTGGACGGGTTTGTGTGGTGGAAGGCCCTGTCCCTAAGGGGCCTGCAAACTTAGATTTTTCCATAGGCCACATTCTGTTGAAGATCATCGGGAACAAATTTCTCCATCTTCATATTTTGCTCAACATTTCAAGCTCAGTTAAAATGAGAGTTCCCACCCAAACGACCGACCTAGCTGCCTAGTTGATGACATGACTCGTTTTGAAGGCATTCTCTTATGTTCGAGGTAGGACTATGCCTTAAGACTCGAATTAGTTAGACATCTACCTCCTCTTATGTGAGGTGGGTCAGAGGGTTGAAATCTCATTAGCCTCATATGACTTGAAGAGTTTTGTGCCCCTATTAGGCCTGCGATAACCCTATTAGGAGCTTATCGCAGGCCTAATAGGCCTTGTTGTAGTCATTTGTTCATCGTATTAATAATTGGGAACCGTCCCTGTCTTTGACTTATTGATGATGTATAATGATCCACTACAACAAATACTATAGATTGACAAAAAAAGAAAAAACATCACACTCCTTGACACTTGTATTGTATTGTTTAATATTTGAACATCATATATATATATTAAAAAAAAAAATCACGAAAAATGTTTCTTAGCCAATTAAGAGTCCTAAAGAGGTATTAATACTCAGTTTTTCTAGCAATTTTGGTTTAAAAGTCAACCCTACGCAAAAATTCAAACCTTAGTTCAAATTTAATAATAATTCTCTAGACACGTGAAATTTAAATTGTCCAGCTTTCATATAAATATAAATATATCTTTATACACGTAAGGCCATCATTTATGCATGTATTGCATTACAAGTTTGCAAGTCTTAGTCACTGAGATCCTCAAACCAATCATCTTAGTAATCTATATCAGATAAAAATTATATTAGTTTAAACTATTAATTCTTTAAATGCCCTTAATTTATTCAAGAAATATAACAAAATAATATTAGTTTTGTATTTTATATTTCAAAAAAGGAAAAAAAATAAATTAAGTAATCCTCTATATATCTATATATTTTTAATTCTTAAATAGAATATATATATTAACCCTAAACTGGATACTCGATTTCTATTTAATAGAACGAGTAAGAAAGATATTATTTATATATATATTTTAATTTGACAATGTTTTGTTTGGTTAAACATTTTTCACTTATATTTCTTTTTCAATCTTTTTTTTTTCTTTCTTCTAAATATCTTCTTCTTCTTCTTTTTCATTCTTCGTCCCTAAAGATCTCTAATATATATATATATATATTTATTTATTTATAAAAAAATATACTTCACCATTATATATATTTTTAAAAATATAAGGTTTAAACAATAGAGGGTCACCTGATTTTTAAAATATATGAGACTGAACAAACACTTACTATCCATTTTTCAAATCGGCTCGAGGATGAACATGTTATATGTCAGTTAATACAAGACATTGTTTGTATCGTGCTCATACCCCTTTTTTTTGTCACCCCTAGTTAGGTGAGGTGGACGCGACCTTTTTAAAAGATTCCATAAAATTATGTTGGGTTAAATTATTTTTAAATTTTTTAATAATTATTTTTTTATTTCAACTTATAAAATTTGCAGAAGAAAATAAGAAAACAAACATGCCTTACTAAAACGTGAAAAACTGATCTCTATGGAAATTATTATTTAAAACCTGAGTTCCTAAACCAAGAACACAAACTCAACCGAAGAAGCCTCATTAAAAACCCTGTTAAGCGGTTTCTTCTTCTTCTTCTTCTTCTTCGAGTGCTCTGAATGCTGCAGTGAACCGCCAATTTCCGCAGCTCGCAGGTATTCTTCATCTTCTCTCGTTCTTGTTCTTCGCAGACATCATGCTAATTGTACTTTTTTTTTTCCTACAAAAAAGTTTTCTTGTTTGAATTTGGGAACTTGTTTGATAACTGATTCGAATTCTGAGGTTTTTCTCGGAAAAAAGATCATTCTTCATTTGTAGTTCTCCAAAAATTACACTTTTGGCTTGTGGGTTTCTTGAAAGTTCTAGTCAGAATTCTCGCTCTACGTCTAGGAAAATTGATTATTAAAGTATGCAACTACTTACGTTTTAAATTTCTACCTTTTAAGTTCTTGCGGACCTTCACCGGAATGATTGTTTGATTTTTTTCTTCTTCTTTTTCTTCAAGAATGTTTGTGTCATTTAGTTTCTTGAATGATGGAGCTGAAGTTTACTTCTTTTTGAAATCTAGGTTTTGTTTCCTGTAATCTTGATAAAAACTGATAGGCATTTTTACCATCGTCCGTGGGAAGAGTATCACAAAATGTTTCTATGGGTTTATGTAATTAATTAACATTCATTGATGTAGATAGCAATGGGGTGGGGAATTGCTTGTTTAGTGGCCAGGATGTTCGTCATACATATGTATTCTTTTTTTTTTTTTTTTTTTTAAAGTATTGGCTTAAGATTCACGCCTTACCTCTCAAAGAAAAATCGTCTCAATTATGCCGTATGAATTAAACGGTAATATGGATAAAGAGGAATACCTAATATAACGTGGATTGAGATAACTAAGAAAAATTCAAGTGTTTGTAATATAATTGAACAGTTAGCCGTCACTGGAGCAAAGTGGAGTAAGTGAATTCATGTAGTTCATGCGGTTGAGTTAAGAATCAGTAAATCACAGCTTCGTTAATCTCATTCCCAAATTGAGATTTTCGCACATCTTCTGATGAAAATCTAAGCAATAGATTAAAAAGTTCCTAGGTTTAAGATCGTTGAAGTATGGGGGATTTTTGACCTTCTCTCTTTCCTATTTGGAACTGATGTCTCTAGTCAACAAATATGGAAGTTGCCACAATGAAACATTGGGGATGGCTTCTTTAAGCATGATCCATTGCAAATTTTTGTCAATGTGGGGAAGATTGAAGATCCTTAGAGTCGCATGAATGTGCTCTGTTGAGGAATATATTTGATTATGGCGTTGGTGTTGCGCTTTTGTAGATCAGCTTGGAGGTAATGGGAGAGGGTGATTAGAAACCACCTTACACAAATCATTAGAACTCCATTGCTTAGTGTTTGAGGATCTACCATGGGAACCACAAGGATAGATTTTAACCTTAAATAGCTTACCGAGTTTGTTATGGTCCTAAATCCTTGTGCTGTGCAGCTAGATCAGGTAGAAATGCTCGTTTGTTGGGGAAATATGTGAAATGTAAAACTTAAGGCTCCATTTGATTTACACTTAAAAGCAGTTTGGTATGGTCCTTCGTCTTTATGCATTGTAGCGAGATTAGTTCTGAATTTATAAATCATAACCTAAATTCATAACTTGGTCAAAACTTAAGGCCCCGTTTGGTATACAATTTAAATACAACTTTCTGTTTTGGAATTCAAGATTCCCAAAAAACTTGTTTTGTTGAACTATTTTTAAAAAACCCAAAAACTGTTTTTAAATTTAACTGTAGACTTTGTGAAGGAAACAAAAAAGTTGTTTTCATTGTTTCTAAAAATGAAATCAGAAAACACTTTTTTTAAATTTATTTTTGAAAAAAGTTTTTAAATTGGATACCAGTCGGGTCCTAAATCCTCACTTGGACTCGTTTCCCAGCCTAAAATTGATTTGTGACTCAACTTGGATTCCTCGTGGATCTAGACTGCAATCAATGATCCAAGCACATCCAGTAGAAGCCTTTGTTTTGGGCCTAAGAGTTTATGTAATGATTTGTGAATAGAACCCTCTACGCTGTCATATTCTCCTCATTTAGAAGAAATTTTAAGTGATGGTTGTAGTTTGAGCTATTCCTAAGACTTGGAGGGAAGCTTTAAGTCCAGGAGTGGATACTTCTAATGACTTGACTGTGTCATAAAGGTTATTTAAATTGTTCAATTAGGTTTCCTGGAGCCACTCATGGTTGTAGTTTAGCAAGGACATAGGAGTTGTTGTGGTGTGCTAGAAAGACGTTGAAGGACAATTTCTTTTGCCCTCTACTCTCAAGTGGTTGGCAAGATGCCGCTCCTTCCTCCTTTCATTTTCCCTATACTCTTTAGTGCTTCTCTTTCATCTGTCCCCCCTTTTTCAAATTGTTAGAAGGAAGAGCTCGATGGCACCAATGTTTTTAGAATGGAAATTCCCACAATTTTTTGATTTTTCTAACTTGATTTTCTTCTCAATTGATGAATTCTAACATGATTGGTCCGACTGTTGGGACAGATTAGAGAGGCCATTTAACTGTTAATTGCTATTGGAGATATATTGAGGCAGACCATTCTTAAGCACATTGCATGCATTACACATGCATTCCCCGAGGAAAGTGTTTAGACATCAACTATTATCAACTGTTACCATACTTCTTTATAACATTATGATTTGAACCTTGGCATATATTGCCAGCTCAAAATTGATGCCTACTCTTTTGGGGGAAAAAGTATTACACACCCATAGTGCAAAATTGTTCTCTCCTGCTCAACATCTCTTTCCTTTCTAAAACAGTGAACCGATGAGCTATAGCCAGTGTTATCAAGGCGCGCCTGGAAAATGCCCAGGCGCAAGAACAACAATGAGGCACGCGCCTCATTGATGCACCCTCTTTCTTTTTGTTTTTGTTTTACTGAATAATAATATTATATAATAATAAAATATTATTATATAACATGATAATAATTTAATATTACATGTTAGAAGTTAGAAGTTAGAACTTAAAATAAAATACATGTTACAAATTTACAAGCCCTAATTTTATCAAAAGCACAAAACTCTCCAACGGCAGCAACAACAACTTCTTCCAACGACTTCCTCCATTCCAAACTAGGTATGCTTCTTCTTCTTCTTCTTCTATTTTTCTTTCTTTCTTTCTTCTTCTGGGTTCCTTTTCACCTTGCTGCACTCTCTCTCTCTCTCTCTCACACACACACACACACACACTTCTTCATCTTAATTTAATTTAATTTAATTTAATTTTATTTATTTAATTTTTTTTTCTGTTCTGCTGCCGGGGTGTTGCTGCAGTGCTGAGTAGAGGTGCTGCAACACCCCTCTTCCTCCCTCATTCTCTTCTTGCAGCAGCTGCTGCTTCAAGAGGAGGAGAAGAGAGGAGGGAGGGGTAGGATGCTACTGCAGAGGAGCAGCTTTGTTGCTTCTCCCCGAACCCCCCTCCCTTCTCTCTCCTCCTGCTCCTCTGCTGCTGCTGTAGCTGCTTCTTCTTCCCCTCCTCCTCTTGCAGCAGCAGCAGTTTTGCTGTAAGAGGAGGAGGAGGAGGAGGGGGGGGGGGGGGGGGGGGGGGCAACAACACACAGGAAACTCTCTTCTCCCATCCTTCTCCTTTTCTCTATTTCCTAATTCTTGCAATTCAATTAAAAATAAACAAAATTATTCATGAATAAATAATGAATTAAAGAAATTAAGAAAGTAAGAATAAGCAATTGCAAGTTGCAACTTAGTTGGATACTTTAATAATTAGATTATAATTTGTTGTCTTACACACTTGAAAGTTTGAATGCTATCATGCTCATAGCCTCATGTGATCATGTAATGATGATTGATGACTAATGGATTGAACAATTTGCCAATTTAGGAAGTTGGGATGTTATCATGCTCATAACCTCATATGTTGTTTTTCTTTTGATCATATCATCATCATATTATTAATGTGTTATGACTTATGATACGACTATATGAGTCATATGACAGATTTGTTTTATTTAATATCTAGTTTGCTTATCTTTAGAATCTATGGTTCATTAATTGATAATAAATTTATAAAAAAATGTTCGTATATTTTGACGTCTTGCGTCACTTGGGCGTGCGCCTCGCCTTGTTGTAGCACTGGCTATAACAAGACCGATTCAGGATAGAGGTTAGGTTTCAGGACAATGAAAACCTAAGGCCGTGTTTGGTTGGGTACCCTTAAACAACTTTCTATTTTCACAGTTGCCAAAAAGTAATACTAGAAAACTTGGAAACAACATTTTGTCATTTTCCAAGTTTTCTTCTGTTTGTAAGGGAAAATTTGAAAAGTAATTGTTAAGAAAATAAAATAATAAACGACACAAGATGTAACGTGGTTCGACTTTATGGCCTACATCCACGGGAGAAGAGAAAGAATCTTTGTTATTGTTTTTAATGTCTTAATGGAGGGACTCCATATATATAGACATACAGGGCTATGTACTTATAGCTACATTTACAATTTTAGTAACTTCTATATTCCTTAAAGGAAATAAATCCTTAAGGAAATAATTCTGTACAGGAAACAAATCTATACAGGAAATAAATTTGTATAGGAAACAAATCTCAACACTCCCCCTCAAGCTGGTGAATAAAGGTTTACCATTCCCAGCTTGGACACATTTGCTTGAAATGCAGTATGATTTAACCCTTTAGTGAGCATATCGGCGAGCTGATTATTGGTAGACACATATGGAGTACAGATCAACCCACTGTCAAGCTTCTCTTTAATAAAGTGTCTATCAATCTCTATATGCTTGGTTCGATCATGTTGGACTGGGTTATGGGCAATGCTAATTGCAGATTTATTGTCACAATATAGTCTCATAGGGCCATCCTAGTGTATCTTCAAATCTGTCAAAATTATCTGCAACCATAATAGCTCACAAACCCCTTATGCCATTGCTCGGAATTCTGCTTCAGCACTAGATCTGGCCACTACATTCTGTTTTTTACTTCGCCATGTCACCAAATTCCCACCAAGAAACGTACAATATCCAGTAGTTGATCTTCTGTCAACTACTGAACCAGCATAGTTTGAATCAGTATATGCTTCAAGAACCATTCCTGTGTGTAGTTTAAATAAGATGCCTTGTCCTGGAGTCCCTTTAAGATACTGTAGAACGCGATTAGCTGCTTGCAAATGAATATCTTTAGGATTGTGCATGAACTGACTTATTACACTCACTGCATAGGCAATATCAGGTCTTGTGTGAGAGAGATAGACGAGTCTTCCTACTAGTCTTTGATACATCTCTTTATTAACAGTCAGCGCTTCTTCAGCTTTTCCAAGCTTGTGATTAAGATCAATAGGAGTATTCATTGGTTTGCATGCTAGCTTCCCTGTTTCTTTAAGAAGGTCTGTAATGCACTTCTGTTGAGAGATAAAGATTTCTTGTTTAGAGTGTGCCACTTCAATCCTTAGGAAATATTTCAATCTCCCTAGTTCCTTGATCTCAAATTCCTCGGTCAAACACCGCTTCAAATTTTGTCTCTCGTTCTCATTGTTTCCTGTCATGATGATGTCATCAACATACACTAATAGAGCTGTAACTCCCCCTGAAGTCGAGTGCTTAATAAACAGAGTGTGATCTCCTTGGCTTTGTTTATATCCCATACTTGTCATTACTTTGGCAAACCGACCAAACCATGCCCTCGGGGATTGTTTAAGTCCATACAGGGCCTTTTTTAATTTGCACACTTTATCAGTGGTGCCAAATCCTGGAGGCACTTCCGTATAAATTTCTTCCTCTAAATTCCCATGTAAAAATGCATTTTTTACATCAAATTGTTACAGATCTCAGTCATAATTAGCTGCCAATGACAAAAAAAGTCTCACAGTATTCATTTTTGCAACTGGAGCAAATGTCTCTTGATAGTCCACACCATATGTCTGTGTATATCCTTTGGCTACCAATCTTGCCTTGTAGCGCTCTAGGGACCCATCTGCTTTGTATTTTACTGTATAAACCCATTTGCATCCAACAAGTTTCTTTCCTGGAGGCAAGTCTACCAACTCCCATGTTGTATTTTTCTCCAGGGCTTCCATTTCCACATTCATAGCTTGTTTCCAATTTGTATTAGATAAAGCCTCGGATAATGACGTAGGAGTTTGGATATTATTCAGGCTGGTAAGGAAACTCTTATGGGTTTGTGAGAACTTCTCAAAGGATACAACATGAGATAGTGGATACAAGGGATGTTTAGTGCATTCCCTTGTGCCCTTTCTAATGGCAATGGGAAGGTCATTGTCAGGTTCAGAGGCTAAAAGATCATTGTTAGTTTCAGGAACTAATAGAATTTGTAAGGAGGGTTCAGGATTTGTTACCTCATTCTCAGAGATTGGTTCAGATTCTTGAGCTTGCATCGGTTAAGGAGCTGCGACTTTATTCCTTGAGTACACTTGTCCAGTCATCCGATCCTTAGGTTCGTCATTGGGTACAGGGGGTGTAGGAGATTCTGGTTTGGTTTGTCGGAGGGTAAAGGGGTCAAAAAGATCAAAAAGGTTATCAAGGGAGTTTCGATCCTTATCTTCCATGATGACATTCTCCCCCGGAAGAGGAGGAGCGGAAAAATAGGGCTCGGGTTCACAGAAAGTGACATCGGCTGAGACAAAGAATTTCTTTGATGGCGGATGATAGTATTTATATCCCTTTTGAATGGAAGAGTATCCGACAATCATCGTCCCTTTTGAGAGAAATGAAGTGGTACTCGTGATAGGATGTACTGGTGTCTCAAGATAATACAACCTGTCCTGTTCCTTAGCATGTCCAATCATCGTTCCTAAGTCCTGGTCTTTAAATGTACAGTAAGTAGGGAAGAAGGTTACATTACAACTCAGATCATGGGTCAATTTTTTAATAGAGATAAGATTAGTAGATAGTTTAGGGACATGAAGAACGTTTCTGAGTGTATGGGTGGGGCTGATGTGAACTTCACCTATACCAGCAACTGTGGTTAAGGATCCATCAGCTGTGGCTATTTTTCGACTACTAGGACATGGGTTGTAGGTATGAAATATATTGGAAGAATTGGTCATGTGATCAGTAGCACCAGAATCTATCACCCAAGAGTTAGCAAAAGATTTATCCCAGACGTTAAATCCAATAGAAATAGGAAAATTATCTGAATGGGCCAATGAGTTGGTACCTGAGGGTTTTCCAAGAGTGTCAAGTAGAGTTCTCAATCTCTTGATCTCATCCTGATTGAATCCGACTTGCTTAAGAGAGTGCCCTTCAATTGATTGTACACTGGAAATCTTTCTTTTGGCTCACGTACCAGTGGAAGCAGCAACAACAATAACAATGCCTGGTCAAATTCTTCAATAACAACGATGAACGCCAAACAAGCCTCTCTTTGGCAATGAAGGCCGAAGATGGAGGTTGATGATTTTATTTTATTTTATTTATATTATATTATATATATATATATATATATATATATATATTTTGGTTAGTTGCTGAAAATAAGAAAGAAGAAAGAGAAGACGGACGAAGGGAAGAGATAAAGAAGACGGGAGAAAAAGAAAAAATAAAATAAAATAAAAAAGAAGAATATTGGATAACGAATATCGAATAAAAGGAAGAATAGAAGACGAAGATGAAAAACGCAGATGCAATGTTACAAGAAGAAGAAGACAAACCAGTCGGTACAGCGATAGAGGAAGAAGAAGACAAAGACGAACCAGATGCGATGTACAGTTGCGATGTTGGCTGTAAGTCGAACCAGGAAGACGACGATGTTACAGGAAGAAGAAGACCACTTCAAATAAGACAAAGAAGACGAACCAGGAAGAAGACGAAGATGAAACTGCAGATCGGCTTCGCGCGATTTTGCAGAACTAGCATAAAACGGGAACGAGGACGTTGAAGCAGCAGCGGCGATCGAAAACAGGTCTGAGTCGTCAATCAACGAAGAAGACGATGAACAGTGAATCGCACGAACCAGTTGCAGGCGTGAATCGCACGAACAGTGAATCGCATGAGCAGTGAACAGTGACAGACGTGATTTGCAAAGAAGACGATGAACAGTGACGAGTTGCAAGGAAGACGATGAACAGAGACTGACGGACACGATTTGAAAAAAGACGATGAACAGTGACAGACTATGAACAGTGAACAGTGACAGACGCGATTTGCAAGGAAGACGATGAACAGTGACGAGTTGCAAGGAAGGTGATGAACACTGACAGACGCGATTTAAATGGCGATCCAGATCGCGATTTAAATGGCTATTCAGCAGCAGTTCCAGATCGCGATTGAAATGGATATGGAAGATGAGGATCGCGATTTGCAGGCGATCTAGTCGCACGTACCAGTCGCACGAACCAGTTGCAGACGACGGTGATGACGATGGCAGCGTCGCAGAAACACAGCGGCGGCAGCGGAGATGCAACGAGCAGCAGCAACGGTGATGAAGACGGAGGATTCCGGCAGCGACGGCGATGAAGGCCACCCAAGAGGATTCCGGCGATGAAGGCCGACAATGATGATTCCGGCGATGAAGGCCGAAACAGATTTCCTAGTAATAGACACTAGGGCTCTGATACCATGTTAAGAAAATAAAATAATAAACGACACAAGATGTAACGTGGTTCGACTTTATGGCCTACATCCACGGGAGAAGAGAAATAATCTTTATTCTTGTTTTTAATGTCTTAATGGAGGGACTCCATATATATAGACATACAGGGCTATGTACTTATAGCTACATTTACAATTTTAGTAACTTCTATATTCCTTAAAGGAAATAAATCCTTAAGGAAATAATTCTGTACAGGAAACAAATCTATACAGGAAATAAATTTGTATAGGAAACAAATCTCAACAGTAATTTTCAAAAACTATATTAGAAACGTTTTCACATACTGCTTTCTTTTTTTTTACTATTTGAAAACTGAAAACATTTTTCAAATTGGAAACCAAACGCAGCCTAAAAAATTCAGGAATTCCAGTTTCTGGTAGCAGAAGTGTAGTATTTGTATCATCTTGTGAATATATTTTGTTCTTGTATCTAATATAAGAAAATCAATTGCATTGATGGCTAATTTTTTATGTTCTCATTTTTTGCATAATTTTTAGTTGATTTTAAAACAATTCTATATCTGTCCAATAGATTCCTTGACTTAATTGAGTATTCTCCATTGCATCTTTTTTCCAGGAAATGCCGGAAGATAGCAATCTCAGAACGTGGGTTTCAGACAAGTTAATTTCTTTGTTGGGATACTCCCAGCCCTATGTCATCCAATATGTTATTGGATTGTGTTAGTACCAAAATCGTCATTTCTTTTTCTTTTCTTTTCTTTGTTTTCTTAATAATGTAATCTTGAAACAATGTAGGTTGCATTGATTGTTCTTGTTTGCTTACTTGTGAGAATATGGCTTGAAATGCAGCAAAGCAGGCAGCTTCCCCTGCTGATTTGGTGGGCAAGCTTTCGGAGTTAGGCTTGTCATCTTCAACAGAAACAAGCTCATTCGCTGCAGAGATCTTTGCCAGAGTCCCTCATAAAGGGTCTGGTTTGAATGTAAGTTATTACTTAAGAGTTCCTGTAATAGGGGTTTTCTAATTGCGAGCTTTCCTTTTAAACCAGACGCTCCTGCAAATAGTTAATAAGATTAGCTTGCCCCAACAATTTCATTTATTTTAAGCAATAATTTAGTTAAGGGATGAAAGTATGCTATAACTATTTGAATCAACTATGAAAAGTTGTGCAGCCATACTTTGGTTGATTGTCCACAAAAATCACTACTTGATAACTTATAATTAAATGCTGGTAATTTAATATTTGCTACTTGAAAATTTAAAATAGACTTTCCATGCACGTAAAATTTTATATTGGATGGCAATTGGAAATATTATAATCCTTAGCCACATAGTAATACAATTTTGAGTCTATTTGATTTAAATTGGTGGTTTCTTCTTCACATTTAGTATGTGATGTGAGCCTTGGATGATGTATTGTGAAGATTTATGGCTATAAGGGGAAGTCTTTTACTCTATGATTATCAAATTCGGACGATACTCTTGGAATGCATGAATATGTTTGACTTGGCTTGTATATTCCAACACGTACTAGGTTTTCTCAGCTCATAATCTTTTCTTCTCTAATTTTGGATATTACTTCATTAGATGTTATTAATCTAGTTCCTGAAATGTATTGTTTGGATTGTTCCTTCGTTATTGAGATTTAAGTAATTTGAGTTTTGATTGTTGGTTTGAGGATGCCTTCCCATGCCGATAATGTGTTTTGATGTGTGGTAACTGTTCAATAAGCTTATTACCCTAAATATTTGGCAGTGGCAGTCCTATGAATGACATAGTGAAGGATCAACATGATGTTCCCAGCAGGCTTGATGAGGAACCAAGTGGTTACTAACAACAATGCTAGGCCTTGTAATAGGTGTTATTCTTAGCATGCTAACAATGAAGACATCTCTTCCAGTCCAAAAATGTCATTGATCATTTTATCCTTGTGGTTTATAGCAATTTGTTGTTGGGTAGAACTCAACTTGTACTATGGATTTTATAGTATTTAACTATTATTCACTTTTGTTTGTAAGTTTGGCAACGTTGGATAATTTGTTCTACTATCTGTCTTCTAGCTCCTTAATAGTACCTTTATTATTGTTTATTTTTAATATTTTATTTTCATTTTATTTTTCTGTGTATTAGAGCTATCAAAAAGAGGAAAAAGAGGCAGCCATGCTTGTTCGAAAGCAAAAAAGTTATGCAATTCTTGATGCTGATGATGGTGATGATGACAATGATGGGGGTCGCCATATTTCTCAATCAAAGGCTGCCCAGACCCGACAAAAGCATTTTCGAAAGAGAGTTGATGCCCCTGATGATGAAGATGATGAGGCATAATTTTATATTCTTATAATAGAGTTCACTTATAATTTCATATGAAGCAATTAGTTCTGTCAATTGTCAACCTGGTCTTTTTTGTGATGACTTTTCCTGTTTGCTTTAATTTTATGTTACAGATCATTGAGCAGCAAGCAAAGGAAAGACAAGTTCGGAGACGCATTGCTCAAGATGAAGATGATTTAGAGGTACTTCTTTTTTCTAAAAAATATTAAATGCTGTAATATTGGTATTGTTTCATTTGGGTCTAAACTGAAATACTTAATATTGCAAGTTTAAACTGAAATACTTCAGCATTGATGCGCATGTTAGTTTATTTCTTTTTATGATATTCCTAGTTTCTTATAAAAAGAAGTGCATGCTAATTTATTTCATGCAACTTAGTGAGGAAACATGCCAGGTTCCATTAATAAGAGCCTTTCAATTTGCTTCATTTGTCAAACACGATGTCTTGGAGGAGATCATGGGTTCGAGCCTCTCCGTTCACTAGGTTGATTCTTATATTGGCCAACAACGTCCTAGGGTGTTGTGGCCATGCCCCAGGGGGGCTAGTGGGCAAGGGCCCGATACCTCCTGATTTCAAAAAAAAAAAAACCTTTATATATTTATTTTATATATTAAGAAAGGGAAACTTGGGATAGCTGGCTACCTATACAATTGCACTTGGCTTTGCCCAGCTAAAAGAAAAAGCACTTGGTTTTAAGTTCAAAACACACTGAGATAGAAACACATTCCCACTATCCATGATAAGCTTTTGAAATTTGCAGTTTATTGTTTAGCAGGACCAAGTTTAAAAAGCGTGAGGCGTAATTGAGACAGTATGCCCTTGTGAGGCGAGGCCGGTATGAGGCGCAAGCCTCACATTTAAAAAAAAAAAAAAAAAATAATTAAGAAAAATTCACAAAAAATCTAAAAATTACTAGTATCAATGGTAAATAAAGAAACATCTAAAGTAAGTTGAAGTATGAACTAGTTTTATATACGTGTGGAAAACTCAAGTGATTTTTCTTAATACATTAGATGACAAGAAACAAAAGTATATTGTATTAATTGTGTAATATGTACAACAAAAATACACTAGGACCCATGGTCCAAATAGCAACAACAAGAATCAAGAATCAAATGCTATCCAAAATGGGATTCCATCCCAACAACCAATCCCCCAGAGAAAAAACGGTGTCTTAATTGCCATTAACGTCATCAACAACTAATTAAGTACATATCATATGTTAAGCTTTCCGAACTTAAAGTTTGAAACTATTAAAAGCATCAAAAGTAGAAAGTTAGCAAATACATTGTAAAATTATTAGGTCTTTGCCACTTCATACCATTTTATAGTTGATAGTTGATACAAGTTGACTTAGAATTATTTGTCAAAAAGTATTTAGATTGATAGGTTAGTACTGATATTATTATTTAGTAAATTTCAAAATATATTGCTAGTACGGGGTGAAGACAACTCAAGGGTAAAAAACTTCAATTTGCTCAAATGAAATTGAGTTGATTCTTAAAGACTCAAATGTTTTGTTAATCCAAAAACTATAATCCTAAATTTATTATTATTATTTTTTAAATTGAATTTTATATGTAAAAATTGAGGCTTAAGCCTCATTGCGCCTTGAGGTGTAAGCCTGGAGGCGTACGCCTCAACATTGTGCGGCGTAAGCCTCACAGCTTGACGTTGAGGCTTAAGTCTCAAGGTGTTTTTTTGGCACCTTGCCTCGAGGCATACACCTCATTAGATTTTTAAAACAGAGAGCAAGACAAAGGTACAAATGTGAAAAATTATTCTTACTACTCATTTTGGTACTATTTGTCATGTTCTTATGTTGTTCTATGAAATCACAAACCAACCAATTTTTTTTACTCTTTATCTTAAGAAGGAAAATTCTTATTAGGTCATTGCATTGACGCTTAATCGTTACGCAACCCTTTAATGCCATATTAATGCTAAGGAAAATACTTAAAACCATAGGCCCTTGATTGATTTTGTGAATCCTTAGGAGCAAAAACAACATGGAACATAAAATAACAAAAGTTAAATTTTTTTTTCCAGGCTTTGCAGCTTTGCTTGTGTATAGTTCAAATTCTTTTTGTTGATTTTTCTTAATTTGCTCAATGACATAGGTCATCCTCATAATTTTTTTTTTTAAATTTTTTCTTGTTTTGTTCTTTTTTTTTTTGAATACGCCTACAATATTTTTACAAAAAAACAACAAAGAAGGAAACATACTCCTTCATTTATTGTTTGTTTCTACTTTTTGTTTTACTCATTGTTTGAATCATCACATAATGTGTTATATATACATCTTTTATGGATGGCTGAGAAAAGGAAATGTGTAGTCATTGTGATACATATTGAGAGAGCCATCTATAAAATTATAAAAGAGGGCGAACCAATTGCATGAGGTTCCCACCATTATGGTGATGTGTGCGAAGCGTTCCTATCATATTAGAGAGGCAGTTTTCCCCGGATTATAATAAAATAATCTCAATCATTGCACCAAGGCCCACCCTTTAGCCATCTATAAAATCTTGAATCTCCAAAATCTTTAATGTCATTGAAAAAGGGGTTCTTGGTAAATTGTTGAGGAATTGGTGTTGCTTCATTAAGGTAGGATATGCCTTGAAATCTATATCTTCATATTGGTTTTTTGTTAGATAAATTAGTACTTCAAAAGGTGATTTGGGCTTTGATGAAAAATTACGTTGATTTCCCTACAAGGGTTTCCTTTGTAGTTTTTACCTTTTTCAAACTCTAGATAGGCAACTCATTCATGGGTGGTGGTTTTAGACAACAACCATTTGCCTTTAGAAATGTTGACATATTTTGAAAGAAGGGCTATGTGATATGCAATACAAGTTGAGAAAAGCTCGTTTAATCATACTTTCTTTTAAAGCTCTTTAGTGTTATTTGCCTTAGTTGTAAAAATCAGGTTAACATATTTCTTGAAAGTGAATATATTTGAAATTTCAATCATTTTGACGTAATGGCTTGGTCAAAACTTTGTTGAACATCACGTCTTTACAATTCCCACTGGCTTCATGTAATTGTTATTTTTCTTATATCATATCCACAGTATTCAGTATTTTTTTTTTGACAAGAAACGGAAAAAGTATTACCGTATTAGATTAAGTATGAAAAATGTACATGAGAATATACAACCGAACCAAATGGGCAAGAAGAATAAACAAAATTACAGCACCATACACTCCAAAATAGGGACCCATCCCCGTAATCAATCCCCTAAACAATATTTGGCTCTCGTATCCAAATTTTTTTGACCTCATTAAAGAGTGGTGGAGGGAAGAGGTGGCCCTAGGTTGGAGGGCTATAAATTCCGCCAAAAACTTTGCGGCGTGAAGAATCATCTCATGAGATGGAGTAAAGATTTTGCAGCAGGGATTCGGCTAGAAAGAAGGAATTGGATACTCTGCTTAGATTGGATTAGGAGGAGGGTGCGGTGGGTTGGTCGGAAGAGAAGTTCCTTTAGCGAAGATCTATTAAGGAAGACCTTTAGGCTATTCTTCTTTGGGAGGATCGTTTAGTAGCCCAAAAAGCTAAGGTCAAATGGGCTAAGGAAGGAGATGTCAATTCCAAATATTTTCATAGGCTTCTTAACAATCGACGTTCTCAGAGTGTTATCTCAAAGATTGAGACGGCCAATGGTGCTTTGGTGGAGTCCGAGGATGGTATCATGGGGGAGGTGGTGGATTACTTTCTCAATATTTTTAAAGAGGATGACTGTGGTTTGTGGGGCATCGAAGGTATTGATTGGAGATGTTTGTCCCTTGGGGAGAGTGAAGGTTTGGAGCAGCCCTTCGAGATGGAGGAGATCCGTGATGCAGTCTTCAGTTGTGATGGGGACAAAGCCCCTGGCCCTGATGGTTTCACCCTCTCCCTTTACCAAGAATGCTGGGATACTTTGAAGGTGGACCTCAAGTCAGTGCTGGATGAATTTTATACAAATTGAGTTATCAACAAGTCTGTTAATGAGACTTACATTACTCTTATCCCTAAAAAGGTTCAATCGAAGAAGGTGAAGAACTTCAGACCAATAAGTCCCACCACTAGTCTTTATAAAATTATTGCCAAAATTCTAGCTGCTCGCCTGAGACGGGTTCTCCATAACACAATTGCTGAAAATCAAATGGCATTTGTGCATGGTAGACAAGTCGCTGATGCCGTTTTGATTGCAAATGAAGCGGTGGAAGATTATAGCGTGTCTAGACGGGAAGGTATAGTCTTCAAAACGAATTTTGAGAAGGCGTATGATTCGGTCCGGTGGGATTTCCTCGACTATGTTTTCCAAATGAAAGGGTTTGGAGTCAGGTGGCGGAAATGGATTCATGGCTGCATATCTTCAGTCTCCTACTCTGTCTTCATTAATGGCCGACCTAGGGGTAAGATTTGTGCCTCGAGAGGGTTAAGGCAGGGAGATCCGCTCTCTCCCTTCGTCTTCATCTTAGTTGCGGATGTCTTGGGGAAGATGATGGACAAAGCCAAGGAGAATGGTGTGGTGGAGGGCTTTCTTGTTGGGAAGGAGAAGGTTCAAGTGTCTCATCTTCAATTTGCTGACGACTGTCTTTTCCTAGTTGAGAATGATGGCTCTAGTTTCCTTGCTGCTCTTAGGATCATTCAAGGCTTCTGTTTGATTTCGGGTATGAAGTTGAACCTTGAGAAATGCCAAGTTGTTGGGATTTGTATGACAAAGTCTAGTTTGTTGGAGGTGGCTTCCTCGTGTGTTTGTTCGGTTGGTAGTTGGCCTTTAACTTATCTTGGGCTTCCGCTTGGGGGTAATCCAATTTCTCTGGCGTTTTGGGAGCCAATAATCAATACTGTCTCAAGGAGACTTGATGGGTGGAAAAGAAGTTTTCTTTCGAAGGGAGGTCGCTTAACCTTGATTAAAAATGTTTTGGAGGCTATTCCAACATATTTTCTTTCGATGTTTAAAATTTCAAAGTTGGTGGCTTGGCGGATTGAGAGGATGGTGAGAAAGTTCTTATGGAAGGATGAAGACAAAAGGGGAGGGAATTGTTTGGTTAGATGGAGTGTGGCTAGTGGGAGGATTGAGTAGGGGGGGCTGGGAATTGGTAATTTGAAGTTTAGAAACAAGGCCTTGGCGGGGAAGTGGTTATGAAGATTTGGTATGGAAAAGGGTTCCTTGTGGGCAAAAGTGGTGGTGAGTCAGCATGGGATTCAACGAAATTCAAGAGATGCTAGCGTGTCCCCCAAAGCCACATATCGAAGCCTGTGGAAATTCATCCATTCCCTTTTTCCATGTTTTTCTTTCATTGCTTGCCTCAAAATGGGTAATGGAGCCATGACGAATTTTTGGGAGGATTCTTGGTATGGTACCTCTAGTTTTTGTATCCTTTTTCCCCATATTTATAGATTGTCTACCAAACCTTTTTATCCTATTTCTGATTTCTTTGTCCCCGCGGCGATTGACGAAAGTGCTAGGCCTTCTTGGTGTCTTCACCTAAGTATGGATCTTTCTGATAGAGAATATCTTGAAGTTTCCACCCTTCTAGATACTCTTGATTCGGTTCATCTTTCCGATGACAACGATAGAGTGTCGTGGCCCCTAGAGTCATCAGGGGAATTCTCTTCAAAATCCTTTTTGCATCATCTTTGTTCAAACAATGTCTCAGCTCCAAATTCTAGCAACTTTTCTCATGATTTCATTTGGAAAGCACATGTTACTTCACAGGCCAAATTTTTGGGATGGACAATTGCTCATGATAGGGTGAATTGTGCGGATATCTTGCAAAGGTGGTTCAAGAATTGGTCAATTTCTCCCAACTGATGTTGCTTGTGTAAGAAAAGCGGGGAGTCCAGTCAACATCTTTTCCTTGAGTGTGAGTTCACTAAAAAGTTGTGGCAAGAATGAGAGTTTATGCTCCAATGGGAGGGTTTCTTCACAAACCCCTCCCTTTGGGAATTTTCCAATGAGTCTACTCTCTCGAGATGTTTCAAGGATTATTGGCGAGTTATTGTTTTTGCAGTTGTTTGGTCTATTTGGAAAGAGAGGAACACTCGTATTTTTGATAATCAGGAAAATGACTTCGGGGTTGTTTGGGAAAATTCTTTCTTTTTGTCTTCCCTTTGGGTTAGCACTAGCAAACTTTCTAGAGGTTATTAATTGGGGGATTGGTTGAGGGGGTGGTGTCCTATTTTGTCCAGTCTTGTTTTTTAATCCGAGTGTATTTCTTCTGTATAACACTTTGTACTTAATACAATACAATTCATTTGTTTCTTGTCAAAAAAAAAAAAAAAAAAAACTTACATACACTAAACCCAAATGGAACCCAAAAGGAGTGATCTATCCCAAACAACCCCAACTCCTCCTAAATGTTATAAAAAACACGCAAATTCCTCTCCTTTCAGATAGACCAAACCACCGCAAAAACAACCATCCTCCAGTAGTCCCTCAAACGCCTCGGTAGGTGGTTCTCATCGGGAAAGGACCAAAGGCTATTGCCCATTGGAATACCTTCGCACTTGAGGTAAGACAACCACTGCCCCCAAACACTTTTTGTGAAATCACAATAAGCAAAAAGGTGATGACTGGATTTCCCTTCTTTTTTACACAAGTAATACCAATTTGGGGAAAGAGCCCAATCCTTAAATATGCTTTGGAGCACATTCGCACAATTTTACCTGTTATGAGCAATAGTCCATCCCAAAAATTTGGCCTTCGAAGAAACATGAGCATTCCAAATAAAATCATGGGGAAAATGATCAGTATGATGGTTAAGGTCATGGAGAGAACAAAGGTAATGGAAATAAGACTTTGAGGAGAACTCCCCAGGAGCTTCCCCTAACCAAAACACTTTATCACTCTCATTACACATATGAGAAATAACTCTATCCACTGTATTCAATATGAGAAATAACTTTACTACAAGAATCCTAAAAAAGCTTTTCCATTTTCAAACTACCTAAGGCCCTGAGCTAGGTTCTGAATGTGTGTTGAGGCATACAATTGCCAATAATCAATACCATAGTAGGTGGCGATGAGTTACCTTGAGGCATGTATTGACGTGCCACCTTTAACAGTTTTTAATCCCATTATATTAGTGACACAGTTGAGATAAATTGCTATGCATTTTGTTTCCATTGTCATTAATGAGACATTTTGGTCACCACTGGTATATGGTTGACATTTATTGTTTGAAAAGAAACAAATTAAAAAAAAAAAAACAGAACAGAGAAAGGCGACAACAAAAGGCCCAAAAGGACAAGAAGTTCTCAAGGACCGCTTACTAGCACTCTAAAACAGAACTCCAATCCTTCAGCATGTCACTAAGCTTGCATCCCCTAGATAGCTTGGAAGCACTAATCCATGAAGATGATGCAAAGGCCAATGAATTCTCCCACGCCTTGCAACTCAATCTGAAAAGCTTCTTCAAAGATCCTAGAGTTCCTTTCTTCCACACCGACCACAACATTGCAAATACCACTACCCTCCAATAATTTTTGTACTTGGAAGGGAGAGATCCGTAGAAGAGAAAAAAAGCAGCTGGTTCTCATTGGGGAAAGACGTCCACTGAATATAGCATTTCCATCTATCCTAAACCCTTCAAGTAAAAGCATACTACCAGAATAAATTGACAAGGTGACTTTTCATTTCATGGTGTTAATAATGATGCAACCAGTGAATATGCATTACAAGAAATGTGACATGATTCAATGTGGATTAGGTTAGTTGATAAGTTGGCTATAGTCTAGTGGTTAACAGGAAATTTGAGTTTTGAACATACGTAATAACTCACTCTTGTCAATCATACTGATCAAACTGTGACTGTTTTTTGTTTTTTTTCCTGAAATACAATTGCTCAAGTATGAAAGTCATGATCAAGTATGAAAGTCATTTGGTTGATCATTCGTGTCAACTAGCACATGAAGCTTATTTTGTTAATGGAGATATATTGTTGTATATATATTTTTTTTCCCAATAGGAGGTTCTATTTCACTTAGCCGTGTAGTTTGAAGCATTTTATTTGTCTTCAAATTCAAGAAAAGAAACAACATCTACCAGCTCAACATAAAAAGGGGCAGCCTGGTGCACGAAGCTTCAGAGTTCAGGGAGGGGTTGGACCACTTTGGGTCTATTGTACTAAGCCTTACCCTGAATCGCAGGAGGCTGTTTTCACGACTTGAATCCATGATCACTCGATCACACGACAATAACTCTTATCATTGCGCTGTGGCTCCTCTTCATCCATAAGCTCAACATCTTGGATAAAATTTTGTAAGATTGTGAGTGCTTAGCTCTGTATGGATGTGGATAAGCCAATCTGGTACCTTCTCTTTTAGCCAATGAAGGGGTTATGTTTTTTGAATTTGATGTTTGATTTCATAAACTGCTTTGGACAACTTTTTTTTTTTTTCTTTTTTTTGGGTCATTTTGTTCATGCTTTTATGCATTAATTGTTTAATTTTGGATGTTGAGAATATAAACATGTAAATGTCAAATATAATTGGAAACTTTGGAGAAAATGGTACAAAACATTCATTTGATTTAGCAATATGTTGTCAAAACGAAGAGGCAAATTGGGCCATTTTGAATTGTGGACATGATTTTTCATGCGTGCTGGCATGTGACATATATTGGTATTGGCCATGTTCAACATGATGGTTAAACCTGACATTTCAAACCTTTCTTTTCACTCATGTTTCCATTGGTTATTTTATTAACACATCTACATAGACATATGTTTCTTGCGGAAGCATTTGGTTTTCGGTATTCAGTTGTTGTGGCCCCATTACTTCTATTATCTAATCTGATTGAGGTAATCAAGTCGACTCTCTCCATTTGTGCCCTTGTCCCTTAATAACATTTTGCATAAGTAGTTTTTTAATGCCTGCAAGTTGAATTCTCCTTTTCTTTTCATGCAGTCCGAGGAGGCCATATTACGTGATCAGGAAGAGCGAGAGGAGCTGGAGAGAAATATAAGAAAAAGAGATGCAGCGGCAACACGGAAAGTAAGAATTGGATTCTAATTTGCAGCCATGCTGTTGTGATGCACTAAATTGTCACTTTAGATCTCTTATTTTTTTATTTTGAAGTATTCTTATTCAATACCTTTTAATCTAAAGATAAACTGTGGATTTTGGTTGTTGTGAAACCAAGATTTAAATCTTCACTTTACCTTTTTTGGAGATGCCTCTTTGTGACTCCTCCCATTCCACGATAAAGGAAAATTTCCTATCTTCGAGTGGCATTTGAATCAGGAAAAAAGAAAAGGGTCTCTTAATTATCTTATATTAATAAGTGAATTATAGCACTTAAATGTTTAGTGTTAGAGATACATGTATATTTGTAAATTTAGATTGCTGCTCTTGGTGGGATCTATGATTCCTGGGTTTGAAGGGGTAGAGATTACACATGCCATGGTTTTGAGTCAAAAGAAAGATTCTATGAGGTCAGGGGTAGCAGACATGAGGGAATTTCCTTTTGTGTTGATACTTCCGATTGGGAAAAGGAAAGACTCTTGAGTAAGGTTCTCAACTCCTAGGATATAGCTCAGAAAGATACGTTTGTTTGGTTCTTTCCCCTCTTTCCTCTTTTTATTTTTTTATTAAATTTTAATTGAATATTACGGGGGAAAAATTTGTAGAAGTAGAAATCTTTAGTAGTATATACTGCTCTAAACATTGAAATGAGTATAATTGCAGTTGTGTAGTTTGTACATGTACAATGTATACCTGCATGCAACAGTGGTTGTTAAGAAATGAGATTTGGTGATCTATAGGTTTTGTTTTTCATATATACATTTGATACATAAATGTGGATGTCTATTATGGTTGTCTATATGCACCAACAAAGTTGTTAAATCGAAATCGGATCGTAAAATTGTAAAGGATAATATTTAAATCACATAGTAAATCATAAGATTTTTTTTGATTTTTCAAATAATATATATAAACAAGTCTAGTACTCATATATGCATATGTCATGATTCAAAATTAATTCTAAAACTCCCTAAACAAGTTCTTGGTCAATATTCATTAAATATCAAGTCATCAAGATACAAAATAAAGTTAAAGACTCAAAATTAATTATCAAAATTCAAAAGTTCCAAACTTCAATCTTTAATCTTCATCATTTTCTTCATCTTCTTCCTCATCATCATCCCCTAAGCCATCAAATTCTCTTTCTTCATCTTCATCTTCATCTTGCACCACTCTTTTCCCTTTGTCATTAGGAGCAATATATTGCATTTTCCTTGGACCCAAAAGTAAAAGTAAAAAACCAATGTTAACTTGTTAAGTGATATTTATTATTTAATGTCTCATAAAATTTTGTATTTAGAAATTAAATTAAATTGTAAATTTGTAATGTAAAACTTAGAATACCTCTTCTTTGTGACATGGAAGCATTATCACCTTCACACTCTTCTTCTCTAAAGCACTTTTCATCTAGCCATGAAGTGCCTTCTGGGGGAATTGGATCCTCTCTTTCTGTGATCCACTCATCATCTGATTCCATATCTGATAAAGTAATCGGAACATAACAATTTTAATCTCTTGTCCTCTTCTCTTTTCTGATGTGAAGTTGGAGATTATACTTCACAAATACAAGAGCATTCAATCTTTTTTGCTCTAGGCGGTTGCGTTTCTTTGAATGGATCTAATAAAACAAAAGGAAGTGGGATTCACATCAACTAAACATTAAAGTTTAAACAAATCAATAATTGGTATAGCTGTTGTCAAAGATGACTTATCTAATTGTCTATTGACTCTAAATTTTAAAAACTTGCATGTTCGAATGTACTCCAATTCCTTTCACAACCTGAAGAGCTACAAGTAAGACTTAAAATCCTCACAACCAACTTTTGCAAATCAGGTGTTCCATCTCCATAATCCTCCCGCCAAAGAGCTGCAAATTATAAATTATAAATTGTTAATTACTAACTACTAATTAGATATACTAATAGTCAAATACAATAAGCCAAATGTATTAAAGAAGAATATTTTAATTTTCACGTACCAGGTTGCTTTGTGGCTCTTGAAAATTTTGCTGTTTCTCTTGCAAATAGGCCTTCACCTCTTCTAAATAAGTCGATTTGATAACAACCACCATTCTTTCTCTAGTAGATGGAATCATTCTGTCTATGTAGTCATATAACCCATGTTGAAAAAGTAACTTGGCTCAATGGTTCAGGTAGAGGGGCAGAAGATATTGTTTGAGACAATGGTCTGAAGTTCGAGCCCTGGATTGATGAGATTAATTCCCTGGTTTATCCTGGACTGATGCGTGGTGGGTGCGTGTAGGTCCCAATGGACTAGTCTGGCGTAAGCAAGGATATCATTGCTTCAAAAAAAAAAAAAAAAAAAAAAAAAAAACGTAACTTGTTGCATGTAGAGGCCCATGCAACTGAAGGTCCCATCTCTTATCAATGATATCCCAAATGGCCTTATATCTTTTCTTAACTCCACCCAAATTTCTAGCAATACTCTCCTTCGCATGGGCCATTGCTTCATATATATAACCCATGGGTGGCCTCTCTTCGGAATCGACTAATCAAAGGACCTTTACAAGAGGTATGGTGCTTTTAATGCAATACTTGAGGGATGACCAAAAGTTTCCATTTGCTATAATTATGTCCCTCACAACAACTCCATCTCTCTTTTTGGCATAAGGACTCTTTTGCCAATCTTCACAAGCAAGCATAGTAATCAATGCTGATTGATGTTGGTGCAAACTCTTCATCGACAAATAGCAGGTGGCAAAATGAGTTATTGCTTGCCTCACTAGATCCCCTCCTCTTGTGAACTTCCTCATCAAATTCAACACCCTACAATGATTATAGATGTAAACAATGATTCTTTTACTCTTTTCAATCACATTTGCATGAATGGGCAAGCTACCAATATCCTCAAGCATCAAGTCTAAGCAATGGGCTGCACATGGAGACCAAAACAAACATTTCCTTTTTTCCATCAACTTCTTTCCAACATTAACATATGGTGATGCTCCATTAGTAATGACTTGCACCACGTTTTCTTCTCCTACCTCTTCAACAACATCATCAAGAAGATGAAACAAATTTTCAGCATTCTTCACAATATTAGATGCATCAATAGATCTAAGAAATAGGCTATTCACCAAGAAATTAATGATGGTTCTATTTCTACCATTTGTCCAACCATTTGACATAATTGTGCATCCCATCCTGCTCCATTCATCTTTATATTCTGATAGTAAACCCTCCACATACTTCACCTCATTTTCAAGTAAAAGGTTTCTAATTTCATGATAGCTTGGGAGCTTCAGTCCATGCCCATATGTAGTTATAGCTTGAACCATTTCTTTAAGAAAAGGGCTTTTGACAACATTGAAAGCTATGCCATTAGAATAAAAAAATTTAGCAATTTTTTGGCACTTTCCCCCTTTCTTTTTTTATCCAATGTTTATTTAATGTGCTTTGTTTTCCCTTCCCCTTAAAGGCATCAAAAAGCAATTTCTTCTTTTGAGTTTCCCCACCACCAATCTCTCCAACATCTTCATCACCACCAACATCTTGCCTTTTACTTGGTCTTGTGTCAAACATTTCAATTTCCTTTTCTTCATTTTCTTTCTTTCTTTTTTTCAAAAAGTTCTTGAAAAAATTACTCACATCATCGGGCATTAGTGTAAGGTTTCACATCTTTACTTGTTTGTGCCAAGTGGTGTTTCATCCTAAAAACACCTCCATTAAAGTTTAACCCACAATAGTTACACTTTAAGAAATTCTTGTTCCCTGTATACACTCAACTACAATGGTCCCATGTAGGATCTTTCTTTCTACTCATCTCTACTTTCAAGTTTCAACCTACAAAATAAACCGAAATATGATATCCAAGATTCCAAGCTTCAACAAGAAACAATCAAAATAAAAAACCAAATCCCGGTTATGAAAAGAGGTATTGATAGAAAATCACCTATCTTTGTTTTTTCTTCAACCTTGAATCTTCAAACTTCAAACACTTTCTTTTTGTTGTAGAAACACTCTGCAAAAGACAGAATTTGATTTGATCGAGAATCGAAGGAGAAATCAACAATCCAAGTGGGGATCAAGTTCTAGGGTTTTTTTATTTTAAAGAAACTAAAAGGTATTTTATATATGTATTGATAAAAGGAAAAATAGCTGTACATAATCGTCAGTATAGACCGCACCTCTATATCGATACAAAATTACCCCACCCTCGAATCCAATCACCCATCCCATAGCCTCTTGATAGACTACTATTAGCAACCCAAAAGGGGGCTAATAAATGAGAAGACTCCCACACTTTGGCAGCCAAGAGAAACTCATCAAGGAACACCCGTTTTATTCCTTTCCTTCCATAAGGACCATCAAACAGCCAAACACACCACCTTCCAATGGTCCCTCCATTGTGATTGAATATTGTGCATAAGTGGGAAAATGGTTATTTCCTCCACAACTGCCTCATCAACCCCCGTGATAGGGAAATGGGTCCTCCATCTACTCCAAGCCTCCTTAGCAAAAGGGCAATGCCAACATAGATGTCGCACATATTTTGATTCCCCTTTACAAAGATAGCACCAATATGGAGATAAATACATATGTGAGAACCTTTTTTGCAACCTATCCCCTGTGTTCATCTTCCCATGGGAAGCTACCGACCCAAGAATTTAACCTTTGATGGCACATGCGCTTTCCAAATTAAACTATGATTTGAAAAAAGGGAAACGTGAGGCTCATTGATGATGGAAGAATGAAAGGACTTGGTGGTGAAAAGACTAGACGGGTCCCATGGCCAAGAGATTCTATCATGGTCCCCAAATAGGTGACATCTCTCAAATAACCCAAGTAAATACAAAAGCTCATCCTCCACTCAGGGCGGGATGATCCCACCCAAATGAAGGTCCCAAGACACAACAAAATCCCCCGAGTTTCTTACAAAGTCAATAACGGGTTTGTTATGGGAAGAAGAGAGACGGTACAGGTTGGGGAAAAGTATAAGAAAAGTATCGTTTCCACACCATAGATCCTTCCAAAAGCGAATTGAATCTCCCTTACCAAGTTTAAGTCTAGTCAAGGTAGAGAAAATGGGATACACAGAGGAGATGAATTTCCATGGGCTTCTAAAAGTAGCTCTATTAGCAAGCCCAACATTCCTTTGGTTTGCCCTGATACTATGACTACTACCAATGACCTTACCCCATAATAAGTTCCTTTCCCTTGGGAACCTCCATAACCACTTGCCAACCAACGCCTTATTTCTAAGAATTAAGTTTCCAATACCCAGTCCATCTTGCTCGACCTTCTTTTGTACAATGCTCCAAGCATGAAGATGAGACCCATGCTCCTTATCAACACTCTACCAAAGGAAATCCCTCATTAATTTCTCGATCCGTTCCGCAACCTTCATCGGAACTTGAAAAACTAACAAATAGTAGGTTGGGAGAGCATCCAACACAGACTTTATGAGAGTCAGTCGACCACCTTTAGATAAAAAACATATCTTCCAACCATCTAATCGTCTAGAGACTTTTGAAATTACTGGATAGAAGGATTTCCACCCAAAGGCATACCCAAGTATTTCATTGGCCATCCACCCGTAGAACACCCAATAAAATTCGCCATCTTCCCCAACCACCTATGACAGATATTAATGCCTGCCATCTGACTTTTAGCCACATTAATAGCCATTCCTGACAACCAGCAAAAGCATTCAACTACCATGGACGCATTCCGAATACAACTTTTGTTGCCATCCAAAAAGAACGACGTGTCGTCTGCAAATTGAAGGTGTGTGACCTCCACATTCTCACACCCCTCCTGGAATCCCGCTATCAATTCAACCTCCCTGGCTTTATCCAACATTCTTCTTAGCACATCCATCACTAAAGTAAACAGAAAAGGTGAGAGAGGATCTCCCTGTTGTAGACCCCTTTCTCCAAAAACTTCACCACGAGGCTTCCTGTTGACGAAGATCAAATATGTCACCGACCGCAAGCAACCTATATGCATTTCTTCCATCTTGTGCCAAAACCTTTCATTTTCAACACAAAATCCAGAAAATCCCAATTGACCATGTCATATGCTTTCACAAAATCAAGCTTGAAGACAACCCCCTTCTTTTTTGTTGATTTGTAGTCCTCTACCAACTCATTAAAAACAACATCCACAATTTGACACCACTGCACAAAAGCCATCTGATTCCTAGAAACTGTATCCTGCAACACACCCTTCAACCTGTTAGCCAGAACCTTGGCAATGATCTTGTAAAGGCACGTGGTAAGGCTAACAGACCTAAAGTCTGCAACTCACCTAGATATGGTCTTTTTAGGAATAAGACATATATATGTTTCATTAGTGCTTCCATTGATAATCCCATTATGGAAAAATTCCACCAACACCTTCATGAGATCATTTTTGATGATATCCCAACAACTTTGGAAGAAACTCATAGTCATACCATCCGGCCCAGGAGCCTTTGTCCCATCGCAGTAAAAAACAACTTGCTTCACCTCCACCAATTTGAAAGGCACATCAAGCTCCTCACTAATCTCTGCCCTGAACGGGCACCAATCAATACCATCCAAACCCCACACCCTATCAATACTCCTCGAGAAAATAGCCCGAAAATAGTCAATAATGTCATCCACAATTTCCCCCTCCTCTTCCACTATGGAACCATCAACCTGCTCTAGTCTGGTAATAGTGTTAATAGCTCTTCTCCCACTCATAATTTTGTGGAAAAATTTAGAATTGGCATCCCCCTCTTTCAACCACCGAATCCTGGAATGTAGCATAGCGGCCTGATCATCCTTCCCACAAAGACTCCACAACTCAGCTTTAGCAATCGCCCTATCATGTACCATAGCCTCATTCCACTCTGGCCCCCTTCCTTCTTATCAAGCTCCATAACTACACCTTCGAGCACCCTTCTCCTCCCAACCTCCCAACCTCCCACCCCATTATCTCCTTACCCCACCCATGAAGTCTAGACTTCACTACCCTCACTTTTTGCATAAACTTATACCCTTCCCACCCTAAGGTAGGCCCTCCCTCCACCAACCCTCAACTCGGCTTCTAAAATCACGATGATCAATCAACCTACTATCAAAACCTCAGGGGAGCTGGCCCCCATCTAGCTCTGGTAGTGTCCAAAACTATCGGCCAATGATTAGAGACAAATCTACCCCCCACCTCCTGCATATGAAATGGAAACAACTCCAACCATCCCACTACCAAGTTCTAGGGTTTGAGAGGAAAAAAACAAGGAAGAACGTTTTTTAAAAGTTTCTTTTGTCTTCTTTTTGCTTTTATAGGGATGAGGGAAAGTTTAGAATAGTTTAGAAGTTAAAAAAATAAAAAAACAAACCAAAAAAATAAAATGAGGTTAAAAAGTCGATGCATGTCGTGATTAGAGTCTCACGACTCGACTTGAGTCGTGTGACTCAGTAAACTTGTTTGTGATTTTTTTTTAATCGCGAATCGTATGTGATATGATTCCAGTTAAATCGTACGATTTTAATAACAGAGTGCACCAATACGTTTGAACTTATCTGTCATTGATTATTTTGGGTTATTAAGTGAAAGAATTTTTGATTTGTTTTGAGTTTCCAGCTTCCATTGTAATATAATGCTGTTGTGATTTATATACTGGTATTCTGTACATATTTATTTTTCATTTATGATTTTTGATGACCATTCGTTCTTGATTGTTTGCTCTTTGGCAGTTAGCAGAACCAAAAATGACTCGGAAGGAGGAAGGTACATATTATGAGACTGATGTATATTTACATATTGATTCTATATGGTATTCTGGTTCATTGATTTGCTCTTATATATCAGAGGAAGCAATACGGAGGTCAGAGGCTCGGGAGCTAGATGAGATTGAGACTCTCAGGTTCATTTTTTATTCTGCAAATTGTTACTTGGTACCAATTGATGTGTGTTTTGGTTAGTGTTTATGCTGCTTATTGAACTATTTGAGGGCTTTTTGTTTTATAGCAGAGAACCATACATGACTTGATTATCAACCAGTTACCATTGAGTTTAACTGTGCTTGAACGTCTAGTTGATTAAGCAATTTCTTTGATGTGACTGTTCAATAGTTGGTAGGTTGTTCAAATAATGGGGAAAACAGTTCAAGAGTGGGAAAGTCGACTTTAGAGATGAGTATTCTCATCTAGGTTCAGACTTGATGCAACAAAAAAGATGCAGCTTCGGTTTGTAATCAAGAAATAGGATAGAACTGGGAAACCATAAACCGAAGTGAACTTTAGTGCAAAACCTTTGAAAGCATATATTGGAGTGTGGGATATGGTCTTCAGAGAATTGAATGACAGTATAATTCAGTTGTATAATTTAGAAATTGTAAATTCAGTTGGACCTTGATATAAGTTAGAAGTGACTTTCATTAATAAGCTGAATGCTTTCATTAATTATTCATAAAATCTGCAGCTGTTGGAACTTGGTGTCGTTTCTATGCTGAATCTATTATCTTGTCCGTGTACCAAAGCCATGTAGTAAAGCACATTTTTTTGTTGTCTTGCTATTCAAAAACCATGTAGTAAAGCATATTTCTTTTTGTTTGTCTTGTTCCCGTTGCAGAAAAGTTTCAAGGCAAGAATATTTAAAGAAAAGGGAGCAAAAGAAGCTGGAAGAGCTCAGGTACTATGGAAGTCTACCCCAATTTAGTAAAGTTTTCTCAATAACAAAAAATAAAAGTCCCTATTTTTGCTTGTTTTGATGATTCCTGTTTTCTATTTGGCTAGAAAAAAAAAAGAAGAATATCATTGGCACATTGTATTTATGATCTTTGCATTTATTGTTGTTTTTAGGGATGATATAATAGATGAGGAATACTTGTTTGATGGTGTTAAGTTGACAGAAGCTGAATATCGTGAACTAAGGTAATTAAGTTATCCTTACCGAGTCATGTGCGTTTATTTGGTCAGTGATGAGTGTACTGTTTTTATCTTTACTTAGTCATGTGCCTTTATTTGGTCAGTGAATATTTTTAGCATATTATTATTATTATTATTGTTGTTGTATCTTTTTAATGATTAACTGGGACCTTTGGTACCTGAAACAGAAGTTCAAGAATGGGGAATGAGAATTTTCTCATGCAAAGAACAAAATGAAGGTTAGAAAATTTGCTACTAAAGAAATAGAGAAGAAACAAAGAGGAAAACTCTGTTATTTTGATCTATCTGATTCGATACCATCCTATGGGTTTTATACACAATGAATGGCAACAGTTGCAGATTTGGAATACTAAACAATGGGGAAACAATCCCTTAAAATCAGGCATAAAAACAGCAAGAATAATTGAGATATTAGGATGAGAAGAAATCATATCCTTGTCTCTTTATTTGAAACAGAACCTAACTAAACTAAATAAAACAGAGAAATCATTCTAATTCCTAAAATCTAGGAATTAATTCCGACTTTCTACCCTCCTCCTCAAGCTGGGAATAGATGTTAATCATTCCAAGCTTGGACGTCAATTCTTCGAACTTACTTTTGGAAGAGCTTTTGTGAGGATATTAGCCACTTGAAGATGTGTAGGAGTATGAATCAAGCTTAGAATTCCTTCTTCAACCTTTCCTTGGATGAAGTGTCGGTCTAACTCCACATGCTTAGTTCGATCATGATGAACAAGATTTTGTGCTATACTTATTGCAGCTTGATTGTCAAAATACACCTTCACAAATTCTTCTGTTGGAATCTTTAACTCCTTAAGTAGTCTTCTCAACCACAATCCTTCACAAATACCTTGAGCTAAAGCTCGAAGTTCTGCCTTAGCGCTACATCTTGTAACAACTGATTGTTTCTTACTACGCCTCGTGACAAGGTTCCCCCAAACATAGGTACAATAGCCAGTTGTTGATCTTCTATCAGTAATTGAACCAGCCCAATCTGCATTTGCGAAGATCTCCACTTCCTTATTTATTCCTTTTCGGAAAAATATACCTTTCCCTAGTGTCATTTTTAAATATCGAAGGATTCTATACACAACTTCGAGATGATCTTCATTAGGCTTGTTCATGAATTGGCTAACCACACTTATTGGAAAGCCAATGTCAGGTCTTGTGTGTGAGAGGTAAATAAGCTTCCCAACAAGGCACTGGTATCTCCCTGTGTCAACAGGGGAACTATCTTCCTTCAGACCAAGTTTATAATTTGAGTCCATGGGAGTGTTTGTAGGTTTGCATCCTAACATGTCTGTTTCTTTTAGTAAGTCCAAGACGTACTTTTGTTGATATACCACAATTCCTTTCTTTGAGCGAGCTATCTCCATGCCCAAAAAATACCTCGCATTTCTTAGGTCTTTGATTTCAAATTCCTTGGCAAGGACTTCCCTCAAAATGACTATTTCTTTTGCAAAATCCCTAGTTAGAATGATGTCATCAACATGCGCAGTGAGAATAGCAATTCTTCCATCCACAAAAAACCTGGTGAATAACATGTGGTTTGCTTGCCCCTGAGAATACCCATGTTTCTTGACTACCTTGGTGAACCTCTCAAATCACACTCGAGGAGATTGTTTGAGCCCTTACAAAGACGTCCGAAGCTTGCAGACTTTGTTCACATTGGTTTTTGTCTCAAAGCCAGGTGGAATCTCTATGTACACCTCGTCTGCTAAATCATTGTTGAGGAATGCATTCTTGATATCCAATTGATGGAGGGACCAATCTCGATTTGCTGCTAAGGATAAGAGAACGTGAACTATATTAAGCTTGGCTACAAGAGCAAAAGTCTCTTTGTTGACTATGCCATATATTTAGGTGAATCCTTTAGCAACCAACCTTGCTTTGTGGCATTCTATACTTCCATCCGGTTTGTGTTTGACTGTGAATATCCACTTACAGCCAACTGGGCATTTTCCTCTTGGCAAGTCTGCTAGATCCCAAGTACCATTTTTTTAAGGCCTAATCTCCTCTCCAATGGCGATCCTCCATTTTGCTTTTCCTTGTGCATCATGAATGTTCTGTGGAATTTCAACATTGGATAAATTAGTAGCAAATGCCTTGTATGCTGGAGATAGACCCTACATGACACAAAGTTATGATAAGGATGCTTAGTACATTCTCGTACTACACCTTTTCTTATTGCAATAGGAATATCAAGATCATTATAATGGGTAGTGCCATTTGAATCATCATGAGAATTGTTACTTTGACTATTTGATCTTGGTTTTGTTCAGGAAGAATTGGATTCTCCATCTCTTCTTTGGGTCTATTCCTCCTTGTATAAACACGTAACTCATTATCATGTGTAGTTTGGATGTGTACAAGAGAGACAAGGTTCTGGTTCTTGAGTTTAGGTAAAATAATTGTGGTGTTAGTTCTTGGCGGGTTAGTCTTGGTTTCAGTGGGTTAGTCAAAGGTAATTTTATGGTAGTGATCTTGGGTCCTGGAAGATCGAGTGTGTCAAGCCCAAAATTGCATTCTTGTGAGGTCTCCCCTTGAATGGGATTTTTGGGGTAGTAGGATTGACTTTCAAAGAATGTTACATCGTAATGGGTGAGTAACATTTATAGCCTTTTCTGGTGGGAGAGTAGCCAAGGAAAATGCATTTGACAGCTCTAGGGTCTAGTTTGCTTTGGTTTTGGGAATGGATATTAACAAAAGCTGTACTCCCAAACACTTTTAATGGCAAGGATGAAAGTGATGTAGATTCGTCGCGGAAGCAAGAACGAACATACTAAAAAATAAACCAAAATAAATTCTATGAAATAGAATTCTCAATTCATTAATTAAATTTCGTAGTTGGAGCTCTTTATATAGATAACTCCCTAAAACAACTTCTAAACTACCTAAAACACCTAAAAATAAGTTTCCTACCCTATCTATAACATACAACTAACTTCTTACTTCTATTTCAACTTCTAAACTACCTAAACTACCTAAACTACCTAAAACACCTAAAACACCTAAAACAACTTCTAAACTACCTAAAACACCAGCTCATCTGCGGTTGTGATGATTTATAACCTTGGATTGGATAACTATTTCTCACATGTTTGGATAATTGACACACTTCACATTGCAGAAGTTTAGCATTTATATTATCGAATAGAGTGGGAAACAATCTTCTCAAATACTGGAAATTAGGATGACTTAATCTATAGTGCCACAACATGATTGTGCTATTTTATTGGAAATATTTGAAAAAATAGGTAAGGACATACTACTTGCATGATGAGCTTGTTCCTTAGGATTACGAGGTCTTGTAAGAAGATAGAGCCTCGCACACTCCTTAGCATTGCCAATCGTCGTCCCAAATTCCAAGTCTTGAAATTCACAATGAGTTGGGAAAAAGTGAGTAATACAATTTAAATCCTTGGTAAGTTTGCTAATGGACAATAAATTGTAGGTTAACTTAAGAACCAAAATAATTGATATTAGGATCAAAGAATTGATGCATCTAGGAACCTTCATCTTTCTCTAGCTTTGACCAGTAGGGAACAAGTGGAGGTAGTCACATTACTTTCTTATCTAGAGAGTTTCTTCCTATCCCATAATCCAGATCGAATCGTTTGGAACTTAAGATCGAATGGCCTATTTTCATGTAAATCTCTTTGTGTTACCCTGTCATCCAACCCCCGTGCTCTCCCATTTCCACTTGCCCCCATCATCTGGAACTCAATGCTACCCTTTAAGGTTAAAGTATTTGCCCGGATTTTGTCCCATAGACGTCTCAACACTATTGACGTTTTGCAAAGGAAGCTAACATCTAAGTGCATCTCTCCACATTGCTGTATGTTTTGTTTTCAGGATGGAGAGTCGATGGACCACATATTTCTTCACTGCCCATACATACGGGGTTTGTGGGTTCGTTGGGGGCCCTATTCTAGGAATCGTCTTTTACCACCTCAGTCATTGGAGGATTGTTTTTATTTGCCACACACGGGCTTTGTCTCTTCTATTGGCAAGGCGGCATCATTGATTGCTTCTTTTGCTACGTTATGGTTGGTATGGTTAGAAAGGAACGAGAGAGTGTTCCACGGTCGACCTAAAGACGCTGCTCGTCTGTGGGAGTCCTTTAAGCTCACAGCCAGCTCTTGGGCATTTTCGGCGAACATGTCTGACGGTTTCTCCTAAGCTGATTGGGTGGGCGATTGGGGCAGATGTTTGGATTGCTTATAAGCAGTACATTGGGCCTCTTTTCTGGTTATAGTGTGTCCTCTACCAGCTTTTGCTGTTGCCTGTGCCTGATTATAGCATAACTTATGCTATCTTGTTTTTATATCTTGGTACTATAATCAATAAAATATATATCGTTTCTGCTAAAAAAAAAACAACAATTCCCATTCCCACCACTTTCGATTCTGATCCTTGGCTATCCACACCAAATAATTTCCAGAACAAGGGCTAAAAGAATGAAATAAAGTAGAATCACCGGTCATGTGGTTGGACGCCCCATAATCTATAGTCCAAGGGACTATTATTCTTCATTTGGGAACTCAAAGCCATGGAAAAATTACCTTATTGTGCCACAATACCAGCAACTCCAATCTCAAGTGTGGATGTTTGGCGGCTGATCAGCTTTTGGAGCAATTTGAGCTGCTCTTTGCTGAACAACGAACTTTTAGGTGCCGGTTACACTTCTCTAGCCGTCGGTTTCCAGTCTGCAGGCTTCCCATGCAGTTTCAAGTGGATATCTTTTGTGTGTCTAGGTTTCTGGCAATGCTCACACCAAGATCTGCCATTTTGATGTTGTTGGTTGTTGTCATGAGGTGTATTGAACCCACGAACAACAAGAACAAAGGCTTCATCGGAGTGTGACAATCCTTGATTGCCCCTCATAACCTTTTTCTTACTTTCTTCTCGTCTAACCTCTTGGAATGCTTCTCGTAATTGAAGGAAGAGGTTTAATGCCAAGTATTCTTCCTCTCACTTCATCCATATTGTTATCCTCTCACTTCATCCATATTGTTAATAGGGCCAAATAAGAATTTGAAAATTCTCTATTTTTCAACAATCTTTTTGTACTTGAGATTGTAGTCTGAGCAACCAAGTTTTTCGTTGTCAAAGAGATCTAGCTGTTACCAGTATCGATCCAGGGTATTGAAGTATTGAGTGATTGTTAGTTCACCTTGTCTGAGATCATACCTCTCACCTCAAAGAGTTCTGAGGTATTTTCGTTGTCGGGATATGTTTCCTTGGCAGTGTCCCAAATCTCCTTGGCTGTCTTGTAGAACATAAAATCTTCACCGGTCTCTTTAGTCATGGAATTGAGTAACCAAGACATAACCATGCTGTTCTCAGTTTTCTAGGCCTTGTTTTACGAGTCTTTTGGTTACGGCGCCTTGGCAGCTCCAATGAGAGAATCGTTTTTTCGTTTGCCGCAGATAAATAGCATCACATATTGTGACCATTGTTGGTAGTTTTTATGGGTTAGCTTGTGGGCAATGATTGGCAATACTAAGGTTTTTGAATTGCCATTTCTGCTGGAAATGGTACCCTCTTGAGTGGAGTATACATTGGAAGTTTCAGGGTGGCCATACCGTATTTTACCATTGGGTATTTGATCGGTGTAGCGGAAGCGTGTTTGACTCAATAGATTCGAGAGAAACAGAGAAAAATAAATAACTAAGAAGCAGATTTTTGCGCTCAAGAGAAGAAGAATTGATGATTAGATTGATTGTATCCTTAATTTTTGTAATTGGAGCTCTTTATATAGATAACTCCTTTGAAACAACTTAGAAACTTCCTAAAACACTTAAAATTAAGTTTTCTAAGCTATCTATAACAATATAGAAACTTTCTAATGCACTTACAACCATGGTTCGAAAATTCTCCGAAATTCGGCGAACTTCTACAAATTATTTCTCTTTTTTTTAACATCGAAGTGCGAAGTGGATGTAAAATAAAAAATACAAAAATTCGCCGAAATAGTTCGATAAAATTTGACAAAATTCGATAAACTTCAATAAAATTTTTATTTTTCAATTCAAAAATGCAAAAATTCGACAAGAAATTCGATAAAATTCGACAAGAAATTCGATAAAATTCAACAAAGTTCAATGAAATTCGACAAAGAAGTAAAAAAATGTTATTTCATTAATAAAAACAAAAAAAATATCAATAATATTATTTTCAACTTCATCAACCAACATAACAATATAAATTTTAAAAAATAATTTAATAAGCTAACAAATTATATAGTTTATGGGATATGCTTTACCAAAAAGAGAAGAAAAGAAGCAAAAAAATAAATAAATAAAGTTGAAATAAGATAAAAACTTAAAAATAAATTAAAAAAATTTTTAAAGCCATCTTCTTTTAGTTAACTCTTATAAAACAAGATTAAAAAATAATACATTTAAATAATAAACTAATAAATTAAGCATGGTGGGATTCAAACTAGCAAAGTATATGGTTGAGAAGCAAGCCACCAAAAAACTAAATATCAAAACAAAGAAAATAAATTATGACCAAAAGCCACTATTTCAAATTCATCAACCCACTTAATAAGATTGATTTTGTTAGGTCACTTATTGGTATTTTTATGAATTAAAAGTGTTTATTTATATTAGTTTTTTAGCTTATACTACAATAAATCTATATATTTAAGCATATATAAAAAAAATTCTCCATGTTAAATTAAACTTCTCCAAATTAATTCCAATTTTCAAGTGACCGAAGTCAAGTTGAAATCGAATTTTCGATCCTTGGATGTGCGTTAAACAATGTTAATGTAAAAACACATGTTTCAACCGATTATATTTATACTTTTATATGTGAAAAGTATCTATTTATGTTTGCTTTCATCATTTCTAATAGTAACTATGCATATTTTAACATCTATATAGAAATTCTTTAAACTTCTCTAAGTTGGCGAATTTTTACAATAATTTTCCAAGACTTCTCAAACTTTCCCGAATTAATTCTGATTTTTAAAGGTCGAAGTGTCGGGTGAAATCGAAGTTTCGAACCTTGCTTACAACTATATTTTTAGACACTTTCTAATTACATTAAATAACATAAAACGAATTTAGAAATCTCTAAAACTACCACTAAAATACAATTTTGCCAAAATAGAATCTTTTCTAAAAACAAAAAACTTGCTTAAAAATAAAAAGAAACTAAAAATTAAATTTCCTGAACATTATACTATGTCCTACATCAAACTCCATAAAGAAAAAAAGAAGAAACAAAGAGTAAAACTCTGTTATTTTTATCTATCTTATTCGATACCACCCTAGGGGTTTTATATACATTGAATGGAAACCGTTGAAGATTTGGAATCCCAATCTTCAAACAGGAAACAATCCCAAACAAACAGGAAACAATCCCTTAAAATCAAGGATAAAAAAATGAATAAATTGAGATATTAGGATGAGGAGAAATTATATCCTTATCTCTTTATTTGAAACATAAACTACCTAAATTAAATAAAACAGGAATAAATTGACAATTTACCGTGTCACAAGTTGCCTTTAAAACTAGGGAAAGCAATTGTCCACCCCCTTTGCTATTATTATGCTCCATTTGTTTCTCTGATCCTCAAAGCCGCTGTGATTAAGGGATTTGGACTTGAGATCCATTTCTCCTTGAGTTATCCAACTCGATTGGCTGATCTTTGTTATTCCAAGCAAATCCTTTGAACTCCAAATCCATTTCAAGTTTGAGTCCAATAATTCTCTCATTGAATTCTTAAGTTAAAAAATCGAAGTTAGAACTAGTTCAGATACAAATAAGACCATACCATGACTAGCAACAACTCAACTTGACAAAGCCTTTTCCTAACTACATGGGGACAACCCGTAAGTTCAATCCTTCTATATTAGGATTAGAGGTATATTGGTTACATTAAAAGTTATAAGCATTGGATAGAATGCTAAGCCATATATGGCATTCTAGAAGATTGTATATAAATGAAGCAACGGCTATTTGTACTTGCTCCACCTCGCGTTAGTGGATATTTATATGACATGCTCAACTAACTAATTATCCTGCAATTGGGCATTTGGAGTTTTGATGCATTAGTTGCAATTCTCATTAATAGAAATATGCTTTATCCCATATTGTTGTGTGGTACACATGGTAAAAATCTGGATTAGTAAATTGTGTCAAAATCCAATTTAAATGGAAAAAATTATGAGCAACTCTCACTATTTCAAGATCGTTCCAATCATAAACTCTTCTCAGTTACGATTTGGGCTATAACATTTTGAGTGAGAATGAGAGTTAGGGACCAAAAGAGTTACTGGCCCAGGTCGATAAATATATCATTATCTAATGTATATTTTCTCATACTGGAATGTATAAAGCGACTTTTCTACGGATTATTGATGGTTTGGTGTTGATAATCTACTTTCAGGTATAAGAAGGAAATATATGACCTTGTGAAGGAAAGGTCAAATGATGTGGATGATATTAATGAGGTGAATACCACTTTTACTCAATGGCTCGTGTGGTTCATTAGTATGGTTATTGGATACAGTTTACTCTCTTGTTTTGAACATGCTTTTATTTTATGTTTGCTCGTAACTGTATGTCTCAGGCTATTTGTTCTTGTTCTTGTGTGTATATGTTTGAACTATGGGTACTTGTGTGTTATTTACTATTGCATTATTGGCAACACAATTGGTTAGTAAATAATGATGTCCTGTGCTGTGCTGGTTGTTGAAACTGTCTTGTTTTTTCTTGTTGTTTTTGTCGGTGAGTGTACATTTCGGACTATGGAATGCACTGTCTTGTCATTAGTTTAGAAAAGAAAAGTAAAACCCTATAGGGAAATTCCCAAATAAGGGGTTCAGGGGTTGAAATATTCATTAAAAGTTCTTGTTGAACCTATTTGTAACTGAGAAATCCCAAAACCTAAAGCCTTTGGCTCCTCTATGTGTAAAACAATTTCTTCTTGGCAATAATATGTTTGGTTATAATAAATATGGGCTTATTAAGGTTATCTTATATTTCTCTTAAGAAACATACGTTCATCCATAAATATGAGGTTTGATAGGCTTTAAAGTGATTTTTTTTTTTTGTTTATATAATTGTGGTAGATATGATGAGAGTTGATTTGTTTTCTCAATATTGAATCAATGAATCGATCAATCGGTTGTACACCATAAAAAAAAGGTTATTGATGTTTAGTTGGGGCAGGTTGGCAATTTTTTTTTTTTTTTTTTTTTTTTTTTACAAGAAATGATATAGAGTGTATTATGTATAAAAACTATACAAAAATATACAACCAGAGTGAAACTAACATTAATGATCAATACAAAACAAAATAGGATTCCACCCGTTCAACCAATCCCCCAATGAGTAACCTCTTGACCCATAGGGAAGCCAAATAAAATGAACTATCCCAAATGGCATTGACATCCCTAACCTGATTGTCAAAAATGCGATTGTTTCGCTCTTTCCATAAAGACCAAACCACCGTGAAAACAGCCACTCGCCAGTAATCCCTAAGCCACCTAAGGAGGACATCCTCATCAGGAAACACCCACAAAGATGAGCTGGTGGAAAAACCCGCCCACTGAAGCATAGCTTCCCATCTTCGCCAAACCCCTTTTGAGAACTCACATTCAAGGAAGAGATGATGAGTGGATTCCCCATTGGCCTTACACAAACAGCACCAATTTGGGGACAATGCCCAACTCCTAAATTGCCTTTGCAGAATATCCGCACAATTCAACCTGTGGGCAATGGTCCATCCCAAAAACTTGGCCTTAGACGTAACATGAGCCTTCTAGATGAAGTCACGCGGGAAGAAATTAGCATTTGGTTTCAGTAATTGTTTGAGAACAAAGATGATATAAAAAGGATTTGGAGGAGAACTCCCCCAAGGAATCAAGGGTTGGCAATTTTAACTGTTTGTGTGTCTAAACATCCCTGCTTCTGCTCCTTTGTTAGGCAAGAGAAATGGGAAGAGAGAAGGTTCTAAGGGGTTTTATTGGTATTGATTAAAAAAATACAACCTCCATTGCCATTAGAGTCCATACATCTAAAAAGAAAAAAAAAGCTGTATTTCTAACTTTCTGAAGTTGAGTTTATGCTTTTAATTTAGTTCACTTCCAGATGTCAATAAAACATTGCTAAATGGTCTTAATGCTGTTTATGCTTTTAACTTAGACTTCTATTGTTTTTGCTAAAGCTTGTTTTTGGAGTTGCCAAACAAAAAGTTTAGGCCCAATAGTAGATTTTAATTAACCATTTAATGTTAAATGCATTTTCTTTTTGGTTTTTCAAATTATTAACAAGAAGTCTAGAATGACATTATTTCATTACCATTATTTCATCCCTAAAACAAAATCTCAACAAAAGCCTGAGATATTGCTTAAATGTAGGTCGGAGCCTTTCCTCACTGCAAACATCTTTTCAATTTGATTCTCTTGATTTGTCTTGCTTTTGGAAAGATGTTTTGGGTTGACTCTATATGCTAGAACCTTACGTTGGCATCAGTTTTGATTTTACAAACAGGATTTTATCTTCATCTTCTAGCCAAAGAATTCAGAAGGCTCATAACTTGGGATCTTATTATGCTCTAAAATAATAGATTAGTTGTAAAATTCTGAGATGCTACTGCTTTTGGGAGTTCTCTTGTTAATAAGGGGTTAATTTGCTTAAGTACGAGTACAGATTATGTTGTATCCTGGAAACTGAGAATCATAAAAGCAAATAAAAAAAGGGAAAGGAAGCATAATCTTGATGGTCATTCAATTCTCATCTTAGTGGGCACGCTTTTTTGATGAGCCACTGCTTTACTATTAAAGTTTATTTTTGGATTCTGGGGAAAGTTCCTTTCTGCAAGATCTGTAAAATTCTCATTTTATTTCCAATCAATTTTTACAAATGGACTTCTAAAAGGACATCCCAAGTGTTCTATGATTCTATCAAGAGGGAAATGTTCGCGACAAATGTTATGTGTGTGGCATGATGTCTTTGAGAAGCTGAACTCGGTATTTTCTTTGGAGATGTTATTATTAACACTGCATAATTTATATTACTCTATAACTTCTCAGAAAGATTTAAATAACAGAAAAAATCCATTGGAATCCGAAAGAAACAAAAAAGTTGGGCAGACTAGGTTTGTAATCTTTATTGTATCTTGTGGATTTTAAGCCTTATCAAGGAAACTTTACAATGGAGTTTCCACACAAGTACTGAAAGTTAGAGTTGAATTGTTTAAGTTTAACTGAGTGTTTTGATTTTTTAGTGGTTGAATTGCAGATTACATTAAAAAAAAAAAAAAAATGCAAAAGTCGACAACAGATTTGAATCCATTTTTCTCACTTTCATGTATGTTTGATGTAGGAATTTGTTTTTTTATTTTTATTTATTTATTTAGAATAGATAGGATGGTTGGGTTATACTTTGTAGCTAAGATACCACCTTTTTAAAACACAACGTTTATTACTATTAATGATAGCTTGATATTTATTTCAAAAAGAAAAAAGTAAAAAGGAAAATGATAGCTTGACATAGTCGGGCCTTCACCTATCAACTATAACTTTTGTGTTGAGTGGTTTCTAACATGATATTGAAGCTTTGGTTTTATAAGAGGTATTGGGTTCAAGTGTCATTGTTGGCATTTGCATGTTCCCCATTTGCATAATTGATATTTCTCTTCTTCTATCTCTCTTTGTTACATATTATGATTTTTGCATCATTGAGTTTATGACTCTCACCTTAAATCATTATTTTTGATATTCTAATATGCTAAATTTGTATTATCATGGCTTTTTTAGCATATCTTAAAGAAGTATAAGTTTTGCCAACACTTAGTGAAATCTCTCTATACTACCCTAAAATGAAAATTTTTTGCAATGGAATTCTTCTGAAATTAATTCCTAATTGCAAGTTACCATATTTTAGAGTGAAGTTGGAATTTTAATCATAGGTGAGAAGAGATAAGAAAATCTAATCTTAAATTTAGTTGATAGTTCTCTAACAATATCTGGATTATCAAATTGATCATGGAATAAGGAAATGTGTTAATGTTGCTGATGCATGCTTTCCTTTTGATCATGTTTATTAAATTCTTAATAAATTCACGGGATTAATATATCGAGTTCTTTTTAAACTGCAGTATAGGATACCTGAAGCTTATGATCAGGATGGGAGAGTAGATCAGGAGAAAAGATTTGCTGCTGCAATACAGCGATACAGGTTAGATAGTGGAGTTCAGCAGAACTGCAAATATTTGCTCGGGCTCATAATTCCACATAAATTTTAACTACTGACAGGGATATGAACTTGTGTTCTATGCAGTTTTTTTTGTTTTTTTCCTCCCTTCTTTGCATTTATGCTTATCCACTTGTTGTAGGGATCCAAACACTGTAGAGAAAATGAACCCATTTGCAGAACAAGAGGCATGGGAAGAGCACCAAATTGGTAACTTTGTGCTGATCTTATCTCATTCTATTTCATCTAGTTCCGTAACAGTTGACTGAATCTAATATTACTATTTAGCATTATAATTCTAGTCTTGTCATCTTGTAGGAAAGGCAACCCTGAAGTTTGGTTCAAAAAATAAAAAGCAGACTACTGATGATTATCAGTAAGTTGTGATTTCTAAGAAAGTCAAATCCTGATTCTATTCCTGATAAAAGTCTATGCTCATGTCTTGGAAGATAAGGTCATCTGCTTGTAGGAAGCACTATTACTTTTCTCAGTTCATAAATAAATTTATGTTCCTCATTCAACTAAATGTTCAATGCTTAGGTATGTGTTTGAGGACCAGATTGACTTCATCAAGGCATCAGTTATGGATGGCACCAATGTATGGCACAGATACTGTTCTTCAACTGGTTATGGTTTTTCTTTTGATTATTGATGAAGTTGCTGTCTTCTAGGAAAATTCCTTTAAGATTTCTAATTTTTTTTTGAATTTTTCTTGGTCTGTAGGATGAAAATGAAGTGTCAGACGAGCTGTCTGAAAGCTTCATGGAGAGATCAATGCAACAGAAACTTCAGGTATCTTGTGTGCAAAAATGATGTTTCCTTATAATCGATATGACTTCCATCTGATTTTACATTAAAAGCAATGTTCTAGTACCATTATACTTTTCATTGGATGTTGCTATATTTGCAAATGGTGGTAGATATGTAACCATTATAACTGTAGTTTTTGGATTTAAATCATGTTTCCCTTTAGTACGCTCTTTGAAATGACAGTCTGCTTCTTATTATTTATTTCCACTTTTAAACTGAAAATTATTTTGACATGGATTTGAGTTCATTTCCAAGGTTTTATTTCAAAGATTTTTTGGTATAGTGTCATCATTCTCCCATACCCGTATCTGCTTCACTGTCACACAATATTAATGGCAGTCCACTACAAGGACTAAAAATTAGCCAAATTTCGGCGAAATTAGCCGAATTTTTTCGGTTTTTTTTACCATCGAAGCGAAAAGTGGGATGTAAAATAAAAAATGCAAAAATTCGCTAAATAATTCGATAAACTTCGACAACTTCGACGAAATTCGATAAACTTCGACAAAAGTTTAGTTTTTCAATAAAAAAATGCAAAAATTCGAGCAAAAATTCGACAAAATTCGATGAAATTAGACAGAGAAGTAAAAAAGATGTTACTTCATCAATAAAAAACAAAAAAAACACTAATAATTATGTATTATTTTCAACTTCATCAACCAACATAGCAATATAAATTTTAAAAAATAATTTAACAAGTTAACAAATTATGTAGTTTATGGGATATGCTTTACCAAAAAAAAGAAAGAAAAGAAGCAAAATAAATAAATAGTTAAAGTCGAAATAAGATAAAAACTTAAAAATAAATTAAAAGATTTCCTAAAGTCATCTTTTTTTAGTTAACTCTTATGAAACAAGATTAATAAACAACACATTCAAATAATAAACTAATAAATTAAGCATGATAGAATTCAAACTAGTAAAGTATATGGTCGAGAAGCAAGCCACCACAAAATTAAATATCAAAATAAAAAAAACAAATTAAGACCAAAAGCCGTCATTCAAATTCATCAACTCACTTAACAAGATTGATTTTGTTAGGTCGCTTATTGATATTTTTATGTATTAAAAGTGTCTATTTATATTAGTTTTTAGCTTATACTACAATAAATTTAGATATTTAAGCATATATGCAAAAATTCTCTAAACTTCTCTAATTTAGCAAATTTTTACAAAAATTCTCCATGTCGAATTAAACTTCTCCGAATTAATTCTGATTTTTGAAGGTCGAAGTTTAGGGCGAAATCGAAGTTTCGTAGTGGACTCCACTATATATATTTCTTCCTACGCCTAATGTTCAACATACTTGAATTTTTTATTCAGAATGTGGGCTTGTTACAACTTACAAGTTACAAAAATATTATTATTTAAGTCCCATAACAATATAATAATATTGTTATAATAATACACAAACACATGTATTATATTAGTATTTTTGTTCACTTGGAGTTAAGTAATTGAGTCCAGGTATGTTGTAGTTTCTTAGTGTATTCAATGTTTATCTCTTGTTTAGGGAGTCAAATTTTCTTCTTTTATTCTCCCATTAATTATGTTCTTCTGTCTAACAATAAGCTACTATTTCAGGACGAGAGAAAAACTCTGCCTATCTTTCCATACAGAGAAGAACTTCTTCAGGCTGTCCATGATCACCAGGTTCTTGAATGTGGTTAACTTGTTAAATAATAATTCATGTTTTATGCAATAATGTTTAATACTTTTTTTCCCTAGATTTTGCAAGATTTTCTCATCACTTTCCTTTCTTCTTTATATTTTGATCTTGCTGTTTGGATAGGTTCTTGTGATTGTTGGAGAGACTGGATCTGGTAAAACAACCCAAATACCCCAGTATCTTCATGAAGCTGGTTACACAAAACGGGGAAAGGTATGGGTCTTTAGTTTATCGCATTGTAAAAACTAAAAGGCTATGCTTAGTATATTTCATTGCTTATATCATTTATTTTTCAATCTAATAATAAAATTATTAGTTGAGAAAACGCAAAAATATTCGAGAACCAAGAGAGGGAGGTGGATGAAGCATGGGGGAACTCCTTCTTGTTGGCTTCTTTGTGGGTTAGTGCAAGCAAGCTTGCTAAAGGTTTTAGGTTGGGCGAGTTGCTAAGGGGTTGGGGTCCTATTATGGATTGTATTTCATCATAGTAACTGGACACCTTGTCCTTGACGTGTCTTAGGATGTACATTTTAGCTTATTAATACAATATTTTTTGTTTCTTTTCAAAAAGAAAATAAAAAGATGCAAAAATATTCTTCCTTTTTTGGAAGAACCTTACCTACTCAAAATTCAGTTCTAAGCAAACGTCAACCTTGACATTGTTCTTGAGTTCTTGGTTTGATGTAAAATTGAAAATACTCTTTGGCCCCCTTTGGTTATAGTGGTTACCCAAATTCTGTTTTTTTGAAACACTTGTCTTTAATTAAATTGTTGATCATTGAATTAGTTGGATCAGCACCATAAATAATTTAAGAAAGGGATGTAGTATGTACCAAATGCATGAGGCTCTTGCCATTGTGGTGTTTGGGGAAGGGTTGATGTATACAGACTTAACCATGCATTATGGACTCCATAATATGGAGTAGTTGTTTCTTCATTCAAACCATTACCTCCAAATTGCAATGGAGCAACTTTTACCATTGTACTACGGCCTGTAGAAATGCAAAGAATGTTTTACTTACTGTCTCATGGGTCCTCTATGCTGCACAACAAGATTGTTGCTTTGGACCCAAATCCAAATAAAAAAGGACGAGGTGCCTTGGTTTAAGTTGATAATTGGTGTAAAGCCGTAAATAATATCAAACTAAAAACATAAATCTTTAAATAGATACAAACTGTTTCACTCTCTGTCTCACAAGTCTTAGGAACATGATTACTATAAATGATTGAATGTGCAGTAAGATCATATTTTATAAAGGTTATAGTTGAATCAAACTTTTACTAACCATACAATTGAAATTGCCACAAGGTTTGGCCATAATTTTTGCAATACAGGGTATAATTTTCTTATCATCAAGTCTCCAAAAGGGTTGCTTACTTCTCATTATGCTCTCCTAAAAGATATAGCATTTAAGTATTCTACTAAATTACAAAGTCATGAAAGACTCACAAGGTACGCGATCCAAAGGACCAAGGCTAACAAATGTTACTAACCAATGACTCAACCCTTAGTAATCTCCATTCTTTGTTCATTCTCCATGAGCCTAAAAGTAAACATGAGCTAAAAGACTAGTAGATAAAGTAATAATTCATGAGGTTTTTTTTTTGATTGAGCAGAAACAAATATATAGTTGTAAAATAAAATAATAACACAGAGATGTAACGTGGTTCGGCTCTTTGACCTATGTCCACGGGAGAAGAGAGGAGATTCTTCTTATTCTTGATGATGTCTCAGTGGAGGGACACCATATATATAGACATACAGGGCTATGCACACATATAGCAATAATTACAATTTTAGTAATTGCTAAATAAAACAACTACTAAAATTATCATCTTTTCTTAAAAGAAATAAATCCCACAGATTTTACTCTTCTCCCACAACACACACACACACACACATATATATATATATATTGATGTTGTAGGTAAAATAATACATGAAAGATGCACCAGAGGTGCAACAGTCAACCACCTCCTATTCTAAATAAAGCCCCTACCTAACTTGATAAAGCAGCATATAAAGATATATACAACACCCAACAGCAAAACTACAGTACAACACTGATCAATAACCAAAGGCTATGTTACTACACCTTACCGTACTTGATGCAAGCAGTTTTACCAATTTAGACACCAATCAAACAAAGAAAAATCCTTGAAACTAGAAAATGCAAACACCCATGAGCTTGCTACGAACTTAACTTCCTCCCACACTATCGCTTCATCCTTGATGATATTATTGAAAAATCTATTGTTGGGCTCTAATCAAATGATCCATAGGGGGTAGCAAATGAAGCAATACTACACACCTCTCTCTCAAAAGGGGAGATAGAGGGAGGTGAGACAATGTCATGACTTCTTCCAAGTCTTGCGGTACACCTAAGCGATCCCCAGAAAAGCTGAACCATTTGGGCCACAAACTTCTTGCAAATGAACATAAAACTAGGATATGAACCAATGACTCTCCATCCGGAAAGCATGAGAGCAACAATGTGGGGATAAGCATACCCTAGGGAACCGTCTTTGCAGCACATCCATAAGGTTTTACTATTGTATGCAGATCATAGTTTATATAAAGCATTTACGGATATACTATTTTTCAAAGCTCATGGATAAAATTAGAAGTTCAAGAATTGATATTTGGTGTTTGGCATAATCTATAATGGAAACTGTAGTTCACATAAATAAACTCATATTTCAGAAAACCATGCCTTTGCAAGGAAATGGATTAATTAATTTCAATCTCTATGGATCAATGTCTCTATTTAGCAGGCTTCCTTAGCAAAGTTGTTAGAATCTTTATTAGAATCGAATCATTTTGGAGCCTAGTAATTGAATTAGGATCCAATTCAATGAATCATAAGATTCATTAGCATAACATGATTTATGTATTTATATGTAATATTTCGGTTAAGAATTATAGTGAAATTTAATTTATAAGTTTTCTAATTGTTCATTTGTCCCAATTCCCCTGTTAAAGTTCCAAAATGAACTAAATTTTTTTAAGGATAATAAATAATTTTGTTTATGAAGTGATCATCCTCACAAGTTTATTTTGAATTGTTCCCTAATCAAATTTCTTTAACATTAAAACGAAAACAAATAATTCACAATTTTTCATCTCTTGTACAATCTTTCTCTAGCTTGAATAGTGGGATAAAATAGTTTCGTAACATTTTTTTATTGAAGAAATCATCCTAATAAAAAGTTAGTTCATTCCAATAATTTTTAGGAAGGTTAAATGTTCTATAAGATACTAGAAACCTAAGATATATAATATAATGTTTGCCCATGCTTTGTAGCCCGTGGAAATTTATTCATTCTACTCATCAAACCTTTGCCAACAAGTCAGCCACATAAAAAAAGGGTTCACTATTGTGTATAGAGCACATAATGTTTGTTTCCGGGAAGATATTCAGTGTGGGACTACTGATTTCACAACTTCATTCCCATGTGTGTTTAAGTTATCGTCCCTTCTTGATGACTCAATCTCTTCGTTGTAATCTTGAGTGAGGGAAGGGACCTTTCTTGAATCTCCACCTAGATGAAAACTTAAGCTGTAGAGAGGAAATCATAGTAGGAACTTTGTTAACCACTTTGGGTGACTTCCGCTTATCAAGGAGAGAAGATAGGCATATGTTGTCTTTAGAGCTCTCAGGTAGGTTTTCATTTTTCTACTAAGTATTTTCTATCCCATAGTGTTGAATGTCAGTAGACCCACCTTCCCATACAATTCTCTCATATGGAAAGCTCATGTGCTGTCCAAGGTCAAGGTGTTGGTTGAATTGTTGTCCATTGTAAGCTCAATATTGTTGATATGCTCCAAAGAAGACATCCTCAAAGGTGCATCTCCCTACTTGGTGTTTTTCATGTAAGCAAGATGTATAAATAGTTAGCCACATGTTCATTTGATCATTCACAAAGAAGATGTGGGTTAGATGGAGCACACACTCATCCTTTTTTTTTTTGAGAAGAAACAATATATAATTGATTAAACAAATGAAGCAAATACAAAAGTGGCCGAGTATAAGCACCAAGAGTACTTAACACAACTGCCCTAAAGTAAGCCCAACCAAAAACAAGCATAAACAAAACACAACCTCCTCCAAACAAATATACGACCGAATGGACGACCAATCCCCCACAGATATGACAATTGAACCATAGGACAAATAGAAGACCAGAGCAAAAACCCAAGGTGCAAAGATTATTTTTCCGATACAAGCAAGTAGACCAACTCAGGCACTAGTCCGAAATCGAGAAACCATTCGCTCATGGACAAGCAAAAACCCTGGTGCTAGCCGCTAACTTTAACTCCTCCCACAATAGAGAAACATCCATCCAGGCATTGTTGAAGACCCTTCGATTGCCTTCAAGCCAAGGAGACCAAAGGGTCGCATAAAAAGCAATGAAGCCTACCTCCTTCCATCCTAGAAAGATTCGGAATATGACTAAGAGATAAACCATTAATGGAGGGGGACAAAATTTATCCCCTGAAAAAGCGAACCAATTATACCAAATCCTCCTAGAAAAAGGACAAAAGAAGAATATATGCTCCATTGATTTACCATCCCGAAGATGAAAAGAACTAAAATTTGGAGAATAACAAATGGAAGGGGACCATCTTTGCAGCACCTCCTAAGTATTAATCTTATTTTGAGCCACGAGCCAACCAAAAACCTTTAGTTTGGAAGGAATCTGTACATTCCATATAGAAGATGATGAGGGGAAGTTGGGAAAGCATGGGCAGTCGGTTGGGATCTCAAAGTAAGACTTGCAAGAAAAGAGGCTTGATGGGTTATGTAACCAAATGTACTTATTGGGATCAAATTTAAGCCTAAGATTTTCAAGTCTAGCGTGGAGGAGGTCAATCTCACTTTGCTTTCTTATAATGAGGGCCCTAGGGAAATGAAAGTTCCAAGATAGGATAAGTGAAGAAATAGATGGAAACGGATGCAAAAAGGAGGCAATGGGTTGGTTATGTTAGGTGGAAAGGCAGAATAAATAAGGGAAAGCATCGATAATAGCTGAATCACCCAACCATTTACCTTCCCAAAAGCGGAAAGTTAGACCATCACCAACCTTGGTTCTAAGATGGGGAAAAAAATTCTGTAACTAGAGATGAAATAAATTTCCATGAACTTTTGTAGGTGGATCTTTTCGACATTCCTGCAACATTGCTAGAGAGATCCGTACCATGCCTACTAACAATAACTTGTGCCAACAAAGATTGTCATTCACTAAAAAATCTTCAAATTCATTTAGCATCCATAGCTTCTTTTAGAAATATTACCAATGCCGAGACCCCCTCTTTCCACCAATCTTTGAATAACCCTCCAACTGACCAAATTTGAATTTCCAACTGCCTCGACACCCTTCCAAAGGAAAGACTTGAACTTCTTCTCAACATAAAAGAGATGGGATCTTTTCACTTCCTACTGATGGTACCGTGCACTCGAACATAAAGCGACATTGGGTGGTGATTCTTTTTGTAGTGTTTTGGAGTATTTGGAATAAGAAGAACAAAATAATTTTTCAAGGAGTATAGAGGTGCTAGTTTAGTTTTGGAGAGTTCTCTTCTCTTGGCCTCTCAATGGGTGGCAACAAGGAATCTCTTCAAGAGTTATAGCTTTAATGATTGGTTTAAGGGTTGGGATCAATTGTAACTAGTCTTTATGGGTAGTCTCAAAGGATGGCTCATCCTCCTATTGTGGCAAAGGGTCCTAGAATTCCATCTTCAACGAATTGTCCCTCGATGATGGCCCAAGCTATTTCATAGGCCAAGACCCCAATGAACATCCAGTAGAGCTGGTGGTATTGTGAAAGTTCTCTTGTTCCTTCATGTTAATCCCAGAAAGTGCCCCTCGCCCCCTTTTCTACATTCTATGTTCAATTATCTTTAAATTGCTATTCTTGCAACCTGCAAATCCACCTGAGCCATTTTGTAAACCAATAATACCTTGTTATTCTTTATTACTAAGGGAAGTTTTGCTGGGTGATCATTTGCAATTTGAAACTTTTATCCACCTCCCAAATTAATTGATAAATTTTTTAAATTGAATGAAATAATTTGGCGATTCATTTGTGTGGATATTTACAGTGCCTTTTCATGTTGCTACAGGTTGGATGTACCCAGCCACGTCGTGTTGCTGCTATGAGTGTTGCTGCTCGTGTTTCCCAAGAGATGGGTGTTAAACTTGGTCATGAGGTATCTTTGATTTTGTAGAAGATGCATCAAAGTTGATTTTTGATTGTCTCCCAATTGTAGATTTAGAGTTGAAATTATATTTATGGGAGGCTTCATTTCCTATTGCCTATTGGATGAGTTGAGGATGGTAACATGATTAATGCAATTCAAATAGAATAAGAACAGATATGCATTTCTAGTTGGCGATGCATCTTTAGTGTCAGAAATCTGGTAGATATTTATCCTTCCATGTGGTATCTTCAAAGTAGCTGAGATTATATTATTTTACTACATTTCAGGTTGGTTATTCCATTCGTTTTGAAGATTGCACTTCGGAAAAGACACTTTTAAAATATATGACAGATGGAATGTTGTTGCGGGAATTCCTTGGTGAACCTGATTTAGCAAGCTACAGGTAAGCTCAGTTATAACTCATTTATACCACCTTTATGGTTTGCTAGATAACAGTTCCCTGTGATGCTGACTTCTTCTCGGAAATGTTCAGTGTATTGATGGTGGATGAAGCTCATGAAAGAACACTTTCAACAGATATTTTATTCGGTCTTGTCAAGGCAAGCACAAACCTTTTTAACTTGTTAAAGATTTTTCAGATGTGTTTAAAAGTAAGAAATTAATTTATTTTGCACCAAACTTTTTTTTAAATGTAACATGTAAGCATTCAAGCACTTGTCATTATCATAGAGAGAGCTGGACCTTTGTTTCGTGGTGCTCTCATTTTGATCTATGCCTAGAATAAACCTAGTCATCTGGATCCTGACCATTTGATCACTCTTTCAGTTGATCAAAAAATATGGAGAACTGCATTTATAAGTAGTTTGTTAGATTATCACCAACTGGCTTGCTATCTCATTGGTCTTTGTTTGAAGTATCCAAAATGAGATTATCAAAAGATGATCATGCATTCTAATGCTGTTGGTAACTTATCCATAGGGTTTTTCTTTAGTATCCTTGACTGCCTTGTCTGCCTATTATTATTTGACTTGTACTGGTGTTTCTGGCAGGACATTGCTCGGTTCCGAAGTGATATAAAATTGCTTATTTCAAGTGCAACACTAGATGCTGAGAAGTTCAGTGATTACTTTGACTCAGCTCCTATTTTTAAGATACCCGGGAGGCGATTCCCTGTTGATATAATGTATACTAAAGCACCAGAAGCTGATTATTTGGATGCTGCTATTGTTGCTGTTCTTCAAATACATGTGAGAGAGCCACCAGGTGATATTCTGGTATTTTTCACGGGACAGGAAGAAATTGAAACAGCAGATGAGATTCTAAAACATAGGACACGAGGTTTGGGAACTAAAATTGCTGAACTTATTATATGTCCCATATATGCTAACCTTCCTACTGAGCTGCAAGCCAAAATATTTGAACCCACTCCTGAAGGAGCTAGGAAGGTTGTCCTGGCCACAAACATAGCTGAAACATCACTGACAATTGATGGGATAAGCTATGTGATTGATCCTGGATTCTGTAAGATAAAATCTTATAATCCAAGGACTGGTATGGAGTCTTTACAAGTCAATCCCATCTCTAAAGCATCTGCTATGCAACGGGCTGGTCGATCTGGACGAACCGGTCCTGGGAAGTGCTTCCGTTTGTATACTGCCTTCAATTACCATAATGATTTAGAAGATAATACTGTTCCAGAGATACAGAGGACCAACCTGGCAAATGTGGTGCTTACTCTCAAAAGTCTTGGTATTCATGATTTGCTGACTTTTGATTTCATGGATCCTCCCCCTGCCGAAGCATTGCTTAAAGCCTTAGAGTTGCTTTATGCCCTTGGTGCACTCAATAAAGTTGGAGAGCTTACTAAGCTGGGGAGACGAATGGCAGAGTTTCCGCTTGATCCAATGCTTTCTAAAACGATAGTTGCGTCTGAAAAATATAAATGTTCTGAGGAGATAATTTCAATTGCTGCTATGCTGTCTGTTGGAAATTCAATATTTTACCGTCCAAAGGACAAACAGGTCCATGCTGACAATGCAAGGATGAACTTTCATGCTGGAAATGTTGGTGACCATATTGCTCTGCTTAAGGTGAGTTGCTAAATTATTTGTATAATTAGTTTTTTTTTTTTTTTGACAAGAAACAAAGAATAATTGTATTGAGCATGGTTCGAAAATTCTCCGAAATTCGGCGAACTTCTACGAATTATTTCTCTTTTTTTACCATCGAAGTGCGAAGTAGATGTAAAATAAAAAATACAAAAATTCGCCGAAATAGTTCGATAAAATTCAACAAAATTCGATAAACTTCAATAAAATTTCTATTTTTCAATTCAAAAATGCAAAAATTCGACAAGAAATTCGATAAAATTCAACAAAGTTCAATGAAATTCGACAAAGAAGTAAAAAAATGTTATTTCATTAATAAAAACAAAAAAAATATCAATAATATTATTTTCAACTTCATCAACCAACATAACAATATAAATTTTAAAAAATAATTTAATAAGCTAACAAATTATATAGTTTATGGGATATGCTTTACCAAAAAGAGAAGAAAAGAAGCAAAAAAATAAATAAATAAAGTTGAAATAAGATAAAAACTTAAAAATAAATTAAAAATTTTTTTAAAGCCATCTTCTTTTAGTTAACTCTTATAAAACAAGATTAAAAATAATACATTTAAATAATAAACTAATAAATTAAGCATGGTGGGATTCAAACTAGCAAAGTATATGGTTGAGAAGCAAGCCACCAAAAAACTAAATATCAAAACAAAGAAAATAAATTAAGACCAAAAGCCATCATTTCAAATTCATCAACCCACTTAATAAGATTGATTTTGTTAGGTCACTTATTGGTATTGTTATGAATTAAAAGTGTTTATTTATATTAGTTTTTTTAGCTTATACTACAATAAATCTATATATTTAAGCATATATAAAAAAATTCTCTGAACTTCTCTAATTAGGAAATTTTTACAAAAATTCTCCATGTTAAATTAAACTTCTCCAAATTAATTCCAATTTTCAAGTGACCAAAGTCAAGTTGAAATCGAATTTTCGATCCTTGGATGTGCGTTAAACAATGTTAATGTAAAAACACATGTTTCAACCGATTATATTTATACTTTTAATTGTGAAAAGTATCTATTTATGTTTGTTTTCATTATTTTTAATAGTAATTATGCATATTTTAACATCTATATAGAAATTCTTTAAACTTCTCTAAGTTGGCAAATTTTTACAATAATTCTCCAAAACTTCTCAAACTTTCCCGAATTAATTCTGATTTTTAAAGGTCGAAGTGTCGGACGAAATCGAAGTTTCGAACCTTGGTATTGAGTATAATTATAAGATGTTGTACAAGTAAAACAACCGGAAGGCCGGCATTAAATAACAAGACTCTCCAAGATTGGTACCTAACCTCTCAACCACTCACCCAAAGGAAAGCCTTGCGCTAATTTGCAAGAGCTAACCCATAAAGATGCTAAATAAAACGAAACCAAATCACAGTCCTTAGCGTGGTCTTCAAAAATACGAGAATTTCTCTCTTTCCAAATTAGTTTTGCTGTAATGGAGATAACCCATCCTATTTTTTGAAACTAAAAGGGTTCACTGTTGTGCATAGAGCAAATAGTGCTCTTATTGGTTCAAATACATAACGCAACATTTAGCATTTCAGTTGTGAAAATCTAGACTTATCAGCATGAGCGGTGCATTTTTGTTCGTCATGAACAAATTCTGCCAATACTGTGGCTTTTGATATTTGATTGTCTGCTGGCTTTCTTAGTAGCAAATCTATGAGTGTGATGTCACAATGCTGGGCCACTTAAGCATGAATCTGAAGATTGCTCCAGAATACTTTTGAAGCATTTTGTCATCGTAAACTTTTGTCCCACCTTGTGATGGACTTCAAATCAAATTTAAGCTAGATTGTTTGATTTTTGCTTGGAGATTTGAGAATATTTTCTGCTAAAAACAGGTCATGGATGTAAGCAATGGGTTCAAAAGTACATGATTTAGTTTTGGAATTTTGTGTGAACCAAGCATTGGGTTTCATGGGTTGGCTTAATGTTTTTAGGCCAAGGGATTTTAAAGAGTTCACTGCATGGCTTTGTTTATCATACTTCTTTAATGCATCTCATTCGCCTCCTGTTTTCAAATTTCGTTCATGCTTCCTTTGGCGTCCTGAACAATAATCATGGTTTCACAGGTTTATAATTCATGGAAAGAAGCCAACTTCTCAACTCAATGGTGTTATGAGAATTACATCCAGGTACCCATATGTGCTTCAGATAGTTCTATTTACTTGCTTTATTTTGATTGGTCTTTCCTTTTCACTCGTATCTACAAGGTCTTGTTTGAAACAAATTAAGGATGATAAAACAATGGAAACAATATAATTCCCAAGAAAATAAAGTAAATAAGTCGACACAACTCTAAAATAGAGAAACTAACATTAATTTGCTCGAGCTCATTACAAACTTGAATTACCATATGTGCAAATAAGAATCCCCTTCTTCACGACTTTTTCTTCAAATTGTAGATATAGGATTTCACCTTTTCCAAATGTATTAGCAATAAAGATTGAGACTCACTGTCCATGAATCAACAACACTTTCTTTAAGCATATGAAGAATTTATAGAGTGAAGAAGTAAATGTGGAAGAGAGTTCCCTAAATAGATAGAGTTTCTATTTGTTCTTCATATTGACATGCATGAAATGTTTGAGCTTGCCATTGGTCGACAATCCTTTGAGAGTTGATTTCTAGGACCTGGCCTCGAGCACAATCAACAAAAGACTAAAAGGATGGAAAAAGGATGCCTATCTAGACTCTAGAGGTGGTTTCTCGATGCTTTTCTGATCGAATCTTGAGGCAATATTGACATATTTCATGTCTCTTTTTAAATTCCCAAAAGTGTTAGCTTTGTCCATAGTCCATCGAACGAACAATAATGACCTTCTTATGGAAATGAAGAGCTCAAATGTCATCTTCTTTGTTGGGATATTGCGCAAAGGAGGGTGGATCAAGGGGTGCTAGCTATTGGCAATGTTATTCAGAGAAACAAAGGTCTTTTGGGGAATGGCTCAGGTGGTTCCCTTAAGGTCATTAATAAGAGGGGCGCTTTTAGGAAAAATGCACAAAATCCTCAAATTTCACAAATTTAATATAGGAAAAAATTCCCAAAATCAGGGGAAAACTACAGGCAAAAACAATTAATCCACTATCATTTAACAAGCACCTTAGAGGATTCAAATGCTTCAAGTACTGAAAATATCGTTACGCAAGATAGCAACATAGATCTAAAGATTTGGTAAAGAAAACAAGAAAGACAAATGGATATGGAGGCTATTACAGGATCAGAGTTCATTATGGGCAAAGGTATAAGCAGTTATGGAAGATTCTCTCTTTTAGAAAGCGGAGAGAGTGGACGGAGGACAAGGAGGGTCACCTACATAAGTCCATGGAAGTTTATTGCATCTCTAATACCTAGTGTGTTAGAGAATTGTAGGCCCATAGTTGGTGACAGACATACATTTCGCTTTTGGGAAGACATATGGATGGGAGATAGATCCTTGGCTGAAATATTTCCAAATCTGTATAGACTCTCCTCCTTACTTAACCAACCCATCTCCTCCTACATCTCATATGACATTTCATCCTCCCCCCACTCTCTTTCCTGGAACCTATACCCATCTAGAGCCTTAACCCATAGGGAACAAGTTAAAGCCTCCTCACTCATAACTAGCCTTTACAATATAAACATATCCAACACACCAGATCAAATAGTTTGGTCCCTTGATTCAATAGGTCAATATTCTTGTAAATCCCTATTCAATGCATTGCCTGACTCTCCTTCCAACCTAATATTCCCATTAGCTACATATCTATGGAAGGTTCATGTCCCATCTAAGGTAAACGTATTTGGATGGCTTCTGGCACATAGGAGAATCAATACACTTGATGTCCTTCAAAGAAGAATGCCTAACTTATGTATTTCCCCAAATTGGTGCTCTTTATGCGGTCAGGATGGAGAAAGCATAGATTATGTATTCTTTTCATGTAACTTTGCTAGACGGTTTTGGAGCTTTTGGAATGATTTGTTATGTGGCAGAATTCCTTACCCAAGGAATATCAGTGAGGGACTATCCCTGTCTCATATGGACAGTAGTTCCAGACAAATGATTGAAGTGAGATCGATTGCTACATACGCGACCTTATGGTCATTATGCTTGGAACGTAACAATAGAATATTTAAAGCTCAAGTTAAGGGAGTAGAACAATTGTGGTAGTCAATAAAGTTGGTTGCCAGCTCTTGGGTGCTTGTTTCCGAGTGGAATCCAGGATATTCCCTCTCGGATTGGATGTTGGGATGGGATAGATGCCTTCAATAATTTTGTTTTAACGTGCTTTTTCAGTTAAGGAGGCTTTTGTAATTTTAAATTAGGGTAGAGTCATGCACCTCTGGTGCATATCAAGATGTTAACAGAATATATTCAATTAATAAATGATTATCTTTGTTTCTTCTAAAAAAAAAAAAAAAAGAAAATACAAAAACTCATACCATGTAACCCACACAAGCTTCGATGCTTTTCCCTTTCACATACCTCCCAAGGACGTGCAATACACCTTTTAACATTAGCTTCACCCAGTTCTAAGTCTCATTAACACATTGGCTTGATGAAGAAATAATGAAGGATAACCTTTATAAAATACCTCCAGCTAGCCACAAGGTTCGAAAATGTGACTAAAAAGATTTCCTCATTCTATTACAACTATCTATGTTTTGTTGTTCGAGCCAAATTTCAACAATTTTCATGTTGTGAAAACACCAATATTTCATCTACTTTAATGTATATTTTCGCCTCTTTTTCCTCATGAACCATGACACTCAAAGCTGAGAATCACTCAAGTCCAAGTCATCCTTGAACTTTGCCAACTTGAATTGTAGCTAATCACTTTAGTGATTACCACAAGAAGATGAATCCCAAGAAGTTGATGAACGGGATATGTTGGGGGTGTAGGCAATTGAGGCACCTAAGGAGGTTGAAAAATAAAAAAAGGAAGCAAGTTCGACAAATAGCTTTAAGTAAGCAAATAAATTCGTCGATCGTATCCGTGACTATATCAATTGAATGTCATTTGGTTTGATGATAATTTTATTCTTATGGCATTTATTAGCAATGGAAATTTACTCCATAAGGGAGGATGGGTGATTGATAAATGGGGCTACACATCATTTATGTGTACACGAGGCATGGTTTGACAAGTATACATGCACTAGTGACAAGTTTTTGTCGATGGGTGATGGTTCCCTAATCTCGATAGTGGGAGTGGATAAAGTTCAGGTGAAGGCTGAAGCTGTCTGATGAATGTATTATCACACTTCATGATGTTCCACATGAAACATTTTATGAGGTAGTCAAGGGACCTATATACAAATCGTCAAGACAGAATCAACAGCGATAGGTCCAAGACAACCACGAGAGTAAGCAACAATGATGGCCTAATAGAGGACGAGAGGGTGAAAAACTCACTCTAAGTGGAAGATAATTCCTTAGACGAGGCGACAACGCTAGAGGATGATGACAGAAGAAGAACAAGTCTAGGAGACCTTAACCTTCAAGTGGTGTTATCTCTGCAAGCAAGACATAGAGTTAGTTGGTCCTATCAGTTTAATATGCCCATTCGCTCTGGACATCTGGAGGAGATGGTGTTGTTACTACTCGGTAGTGTTGTCAAAGGTAGCAAGTTTACAAGGAATAAATACTTTTTCATTTATGGATAGCGTTCAACCATCATGAAGGGAACATTGGGAGGTAGTTTGACTAGTGACACTATGGTCTATATTGTAAGAGAAGGATTAGGAGGGTTTATGAAGGGGAGGGATCTACTACAGCTGGGGTTTGGGAGAATCCTCATTTGTTGGCTTCATTTTGGGTAGCAAATAGTAAATTGTCTGGAGGGGGAATTTTATATAGGGGAATGTGGGGGATGGGTATGGAAAAGTTGCAGCTTCCCACGTTTGTTTTTCTCTTTGAGTTTTTTCTCATGGTGGGAAAGTGATTCCCACCCAACTAGGTGGGTTGTTTTTTATTAATTTAGTAATCTAACATTATCTAACTTTAGGCTATTTTACTAAGCTCTTATATATATTTAATTAGTTTTATTAATTTAATATTATTAAAACTTAGAAAATCATATCAAGGTCTCATACGTAACCAAACACAATAATATGATATTTACGGGAAAGTTATTTAAGATTCCTATGCACAACCAACCACTCTCAAATTCCCCTCAGTCACTTTCCCAGTAATTTGATTTTCATTCCTATCCTCAAATTCTAGCGTACCAAACGCCACCTAAGGGGTATGCACATAGTGATTGGGGAAATTTTGTAGTACCATAGGTGATATAGGTGGATACCTTACCTTCCTGCTGCCATCATCTTGTTCCTTCATTATAACTACATATAGTATAATTTCTAGTTTTTTCTTTTTTTCTTAAAAAAAAATGTTCGACATGTGTCCAGTTTTACTCAAAATCTAACTTCTCTTTCCAAGTTAGGTTCTGAAGCTTATGGGCTCTCTTGTAAAGATGGAGTATTTTTTTAAGAAGAAAGAAAATAATTTTATTAATATAATCATGAGAGGTGTTCAAAACATAAACTTTTGTTTTAAACATGAGAGGTGCTCAAAGTAAAGATGGAGTACTGAAAATCTTTAGGAAGTCTACTGTAATCTTGAAAGGTGTTCAAAACAAAAACTTTTGTGCTGCCAGACTTTGGGTGATTCTTGACCGAGTGTCATGGCCCATGAGAGCAAAATGGCAAAAACATAAATTGAAGTTGTTGTGGAGAAGAGTAAAATTTATGGGATTTATTTCCTTCCAGGAAAGATGATATTTTTAGTAGTTGTTTTATTTAGCAGTTACTAAAATTGTAATTATTGCTATATGTGTGCATAGACCTGTATGTTTATATATGTGGTGTCCCTCCATTGAGACATCATCACGAATAAGATTTATCCCTCCTCTTCTCCCGTGGACATATTGGTGTTTTCACCAAGGTAAATATTGTTTAAGTTCGGCTCAAACACGGAAAAGGAAATTGTGTGGAAATTGCAAAAAGGATATATTGCAAGTGCACAATATCCTTCCATTCAGTCCTGGGACCCATCCAGTCTTTTTACCACAAAATCCTTTCATTCATCTATTCTTGATGTGCCTAATGCCCCTCTCTTCCCCTTTCACTATCTTTTATGGAAAGCTCTGGTACTATCAAAGGTTAAATTTTTGGGGTTGGAAGCTTCCCATAGGAAGATGAACACAGGGGATGTGCTACAAAAGCGGTTTCCATACATGTGTTTGTCACCTTTTTGGTGTTATTTGTGCAGACAGAACTTGGAGTTGGTGCAACACATTTGTCAAAGTTGTTCGTTTGGTACTGAGGCACAGATGGCGCTATCACTTCCCCGTTATGAGTGGTGATGGTGTTGAGGATGATAATATAAATATTTTTCCCTATTTGGATAACGTTCTCTCTCCTCAAATAGATCATTGGAAGGTGGTTTGCTTGGTGGTTCTATGGTCTTTGTGGAAGGAGCGGAACAAGCGGGTTTTTCATGATGAGTTTTTATCAGCTGGTGAAGTGTGGGAGAGTTCTCACCTTCTAGCTTCTTTTTGGATTGTCAATAGTAAATTGTCAAAAGGATATGTGCTAGGGGATTGGTTAAGAGGGTGGGGCAACATTGTCTCTTGTTAGGATCATGTTTTTGCGGTCATGATATTGTACAATTTTTTTTTATTCTCTTACATATTTATATATATACAATACTTTTAGTTTCTTTTTAAAAAAATTTTAAAAAAAAAATTGTGCACAATATCATGATTCATGTACAAGTAATAAAGTGAAGAGTACAAGATCGTTCCCACAGAGATTTGTAACTTGTAAGAATAAACTCCTTAGTGAACAGTCCGGAGCCTTCATTCTTGACTAAATATTAGTCTACTTTGGATCCCAATTAGGACTCAAATGACTAGTTGAGAAAGTTGGTATAGATGTTGGCTTATATTTGTATTTTTATACATGATTCATATAACGACATGAATCGTACAATTCATCTATTTGAATCCTTCTTAGAGTCTATTTATTAACCTTTTTTTTTTTTGAGAGAGGAAGCAAGTATAATTTTATTAAATGAGAGCAAAAGTAATTACAATCTAAGATAGAGTATCAAAAGTACTCAATGTAAGGAGATCAACAAACAAACATTAGTTACACCAAACAAGACCTCCAATCCCTATACCAATCTATGACAGAAAAACCCCCTATAAGTGTTGAAGAAGCCACCTAGCAAGCCGCATACAACAAGACCTCCTCCCACAAGCTTGGAGCATCCTTCTTGAAGTTCTGAAAAAATTTCCTATTACTTTCCAACCAAACCCCTCACAAAGTAGCCAATGAGGTAATTCGACCTATCTCGATTATCCTCTTAGAATGTATTGTGAGATGGGATAATGAGATACTCTAAATAAATGAAGATGGCATGAATTCTACTTTAAAATTAATCTCTATTTTTAGTAGAGGTTTAAACTCTACTAAAATAAGCCAAGATTTTTTGTTCTTGTAGAGGTTATACCTCTACTTCAATCGTAGTTAGAAAAAACAAAAATATTTACCATTTTTGTTTTTTGGTTCCCCTCCACAATTTTTAGAGGCTACAACTTACAAGTAGAGTTAACAATCACCACCTTAGTTTACTAAACTCTAATCATTTGATTCAGATTCATAATTCTAGTAGATATGGGGTTTGACTTCCTTATATAAGCCTATAAGGTAAGGTAACAAATATAAGAGAGTTCAAGCGTATTGGAGGAATCCCATCTTTTGGCTTCCTTGTGGGTATGTAGTAGTAAACTTTCTGCAGGTTATAGGCTTGGGGTTGGACTAGGGATTGGCGAGCCATTTTGACATGCTTGTAATTGTTGTTGGAAAACACCTTGTCCTCCGTGTATGTTTCATTTCGAGTTGTACCCATAGTTGTCAAACCGGAATCGAATCAAAATATCGCCAAGGGTAAGATTCAAATCGAATCGTAAATCGTAAGATTTTTTCCGATTTTCTAAAAAATCACCAAAAAAATATAGAAAAATTTGAAATAATATAAAAATAATAAATTTATCTAAAATGCATATCTAAATTGTTGTGGAGAAGAGCAAAATCTGTGGGATTTATTTCTTTTAAGGAAAAATGATAATTCTGTGGGATTTATTTCCTTTAAGGAAAGATGATAATTTTAGTAGTCGTTTTATTTAGCAGTTACTAAAATTGTAATTATAGCTATATGTGTGTGCATAGCCCTGTATGTCTATATATATGGTATCCCTCCATTAAGACATCATCAAGAATAAGAAAATATTTTCTCTCTTCTCCCGTGGACGTAGGCCTTGAAGCCGAACCACGTTACATCTTTGTGTCTTTTATTAGTATTTAACATGGTATCAGAGATTTAATCACGTACAACTAGGAAATTTTTCTTTTCTTCCGACCTTCATCGTCGAAATTGTTTTATTTTGGCCTTCATTGCCGGAACCTTCCTCATTGGCCTTCATCGCCATTATTCGTGTTGTTGATTGGTGCTTACGTCTTCATCACTGCTATTATATCACCATCGACTACGGCGTCTTCCTCATCGGCACTGACGATATCCTAATCGTCTTCGACGCCTTCGTCTCCATTGCTACTGTGTTTCAGTCGCCGCCGCTCGAACCCACCATTGCTGATCTTTGACGTTGCTACTGATCTTCGTCGTCTCTCGCGCATCTCTCTCACATATCTCTCTTGCGCATCACTGCATCTCTCTAAGCTCCATCGCCATCTGCAGCTCCTGGGAAAAAGAAAAATGTTGGTTACTTCCGAAACGGTGCCAGAAGGATTCAGCCAAGACGACATTGAAAGATTGAAATCTTTGCTTGGCACACTGGACAAACCCTCAGGTACCTGTTCATTGGCCCATTCAGGTAACTTTTCTATTTCTATTGGATTTAACGTCTCGGATAAGTCTTTTGCTAACTCTTGGGTTATAGATTCTGGTGCTATTGATCACATGACCAATTCCCTCAATATATTTCATACCTACAACCCATGTCCTAGTAGTCGAAAAATAGCCACAGCTGATGGATCCTTAACCACAGTTGTTGGTATAGGTGATGTTCACATCAGCCCCACCCGTACACTCAGAAATGTTCTTCATGTTCCTAAACTATCTACTAATTTTATCTCTATTAAAAAATCGACCCATGATCTGAGTTGTAATGTAACCTTCTTCCCTACTTACTGTGCATTTCAGGACCAAGACATGGGGACGATGATTGGACATGCTAAAGAACAGGACGGGTTGTATTACCTTGAGACACCAGTACATCCTATCAAGAGTAACACTTCATTTCTCTCCGAGCACAAATTTTCCAATAATGAAAAGCTATGGCTCCATCATCGGCGCCTTGGCCATCCTTCTTTTCGAACCCTTAAAAATCATGTTTCCTTTTTTGTTTAAGTCTCTCAATGTTGAAGATTTTCATTGTGAGTGTGTGAACTTGCGAAACACAAGCGTATTTCTTTTCCACTTAGTAATGAAAGAAGTTCAGATTCTTTTGATCTCATTCATAGTGATATTTGTGGTCCCTCTCCAATACCTAATGTTTCTGGAGCGCGATGGTTTGTGTCCTTTATTGATGATTGTACTAGAGTCTCGTGGATATTCTTATTGAAACAAAAATCCGATGTGAGCTTTGTTCTTCCTACCTTCCATAACATGATACACACCCAGTTTGGTGCTAAAATCAAGAAATTTCGATCTGACAATGCTAGAGACTATTTTAATCAAACATTGACCAATTACTTCCAAAACGAGGGGATCCTTCATGAATCATCCTGTGTTCACACCCCACAACAAAATGGAGTTAATGAAAGAAAAAACGGCCACCTGCTTGATACAACCCGAGCCTTTTTATTTCAGAATACTATGCCTAAGTCCTATTGGGGGGAAGCTGTCCTTACTGCAACACACCTTATTAACCGCCTACCATCCCGGACCGTTGGTTTCAAAAGTTCTATGGAAAAGCTATGTCAATCTTACCCTAAGCTCAAAATCTCCAATAATCTTATACCTAAGATATTTGGGTGTGTATCATTTGTCCATGTTCACAAACCCAACAAGGGGAAGTTGGACCCTAGAGCTCTCAAGTGTGTTTTTGTCGGATACTCTTCAACTCAAAAGGGATATAAATGCTATCATCTGCCATCAAAGAAATTTTTTGTCTCTGCCGATGTCACTTTCTGTGAACCTGAGCCCTATTTTTCCGCTCCTCCTTTTTCGGGGGAGAGTGTCATCATGGAAGATAAGGATCGGAACTCCCTTGATAACCCTTTTGATCTTTTTGGCCCCTTTAACATCCAACAAACCAAACCCGAATCTCCTACACCCTCTGTACCCAATGACGAACCTAAGGATCGGATGACTGGACAAATGTACTCCAGGGAGAAAGCTGCAGCTCCTGAACCGATGCAAGTTCAAGAATCTGAACCAATCCTTGAAAATGAGGTAACAAATCCTGAACCCTCCTTATAAATTTCATTAGTTCCTGAAACTAACAATGATCTTTTAGCCTCTGAACCTGACAATGATCTTCCCATTGCCATTAGAAAGGGCACAAGGAAATGCACTAAACATCCTTTGTATCCACTATCTCATGTTGTATCCTTCGAGAAGTTCTCGCCAACCCATAAGAGTTTCTTTACCAACCTGAACAACATCCAGACTCCTACATCATTATCCGAGGCTTTATCTAATACAAATTGGAAACAAGCTATGAATATGGAAATGGAAGCCCTGGAGAAAAATACAACATGGGAGTTGGTATACTTGCCTGCAGGAAAGAAACCTGTGGGATGCAAATGGGTTTATACAGTAAAATACAAAGCAGATGGGTCCCTAGAGCGCTACAAGGCAAGATTAATAGCCAAAGGATATACTCAGACATATGGTGTGGACTATCAAGAGACATTTGCTCCGGTTGCAAAAATGAATACTGTGAGACTTTTGTCATTGGCAACTAATTATGACTGGGATCTGTAACAATTTGATGTAAAGAATGCATTTTTACATGGGGATTTAGAAGAAGAAATTTATATGGAAGTGCCTCCAGGATTTGGAGGAATCCCATCTTTTGGCTTCCTTGTGGGTATGTAGTAGTAAACTTTCTGCAGGTTATAGGCTTGGGGGTGTGACTAGGGATTGGCGAGCCATTTTGACATGCTTGTAATTGTTGTTGGAAAACACCTTGTCCTCCGTGTATGTTTCATTTCTGGTTGTACCCATAGTTGTAAAACCGAAATCAAATCAAAAAATCGCCATGGATAAGATTCAAATCGAATTGTAAATCGTAAGATTTTTTCCAATTTTTTAAAAAATCACCAAAAAAATATAGAAAAATCTGAAATAATATAAAAATAATAAATTTATCTAAAATGCATATCTAAATATTCAAAACTAAGCCTCAACCTTCAAAAACAAAGTTTATATCACTATTTTGCAACGATTTTAAGGCATAAAAGTTAAAACATCAAAATATAGAGTAAGGTAAGGAGTTAGATTACAATTCATCATCCTAGGTGCATTCTAATCTCCAAGTTACATAAAAAAAGAACGCAAACAAGACTATATAACCTATAAGCCTATAACTCTATAAGTATGTAAGTATGTAACCCATTCACAATTTCACTTCACATAATTACATTCAAAAAACTTGAAGTCTTGAACACCGACTCATTCATTCATCTTCGTCATCCTCATCGTCTTCATCTTCATCTTCATCCTCATCAACTAAGCCTTGTACTACTTCTTGTTCTTCTTCAAAAGAATCTTCATCCTCTTCATCGTCTTCTTGCATCACTCCTTTTCCTTTATCACCAGGAGCAACAAATCGCATATTCCTTGGTCCTGAACAAAGCAATGCAAACACTTTAATACTTCATTTGAAATTGAAAAAATTATCTTTAGAAACCAAATCAAATTGTATATTTGTAAATTGTAATGCTATAAATTTTAATACCTTTTCTTTGTGACATAGGTGCACGCGCATTGCCTCCTTCACATTCTTCTTCTCCAAAGCACTCGTCTAAATCCAACCACGAGTTGCTTTCTGGGAGTATCGGATCTTCTTTTTCTGTGATCCACTCATCATCTGAATCCATGTCAGATAGACATATTGGATCATTGGTTTGGTCTTTTGATTCGAACTGCTTTTGTTTTCGAACTTGAAGTTGCAAATTGTATTTTACAAATACAAGTGCATTCAATCTTTTTTGCTCTAAGCGGTTGCGCTTCTTAGAGTGAATCTAGTAAAATAAAATGAAGGAGAGTCAAATTTAATAAACACTAAATAAATCAAAGATTATAATTTAGAATTAACTCTAAGCATTTACATGCTCAAATGTACTCCAGTTCCGCTCGCAACCAGAAGAGCTGTAAGTCAGACTCAAAATCCTTATTACCAACTTCTGCAAATTAGGAGCGCTTTCCCCATAACTCTCCCACCAATAAGCTGTAAAATAGAAATTCAAATTATAAAGTCAGAGGCTTAAAGCAAATAGTAAATTTAATCAAATCAAGACATTGTTCAAAAATCAATACTTCACATACGACATACCAGGTATTTTAGTGGTTCTTGTAAGCTTCGTTGTTTCTCTCCCAAACATGCCTTCAGGTCTTTTTAATAGGTCCATTTGGTCATCAATCAAAATCCTTTCTCTAGCAGACAAGACCATTCTTTCTATGCAATCATATAACCCCTACTTCACTTCAAGATCCATTTTGAATTGTTTATCATATTGAAATCTTGGATTTAGAAAGTAACCAGCTGCATGTAGAGGCCTGTGAAATTGAAGATCCCATCTTTTATCAATTATTTCCCAAATGGCCTTGTATCTCTTCTTCACACCACCCAAATTTTTAGCAATGGCCTCCTTTGCATGATCCATCGCTTCATATATGTAACCCATTAGTGGCCTTTCATCAGAGTCAACAAGTTGAAGGACCTTCACAAGAGGACCTGTGCTTTTTGGACAATACTTGATAGATTTTCAGAAGTTTGCTTCAGTCAAATGATGTGGCTAATAGCCACTCCTTCTCTCTTCTTAGCAAAAGAACTCTTCTGCCATTCCTCTAAGGCAAATAAGGAAATCAATGCTGACTTATGCACAAGCACACTCTTCATGGTGAGAAAACATGTAGGCCTAACCAAATCTCCTCCATTGGTGAACTTTCTCATCAAGTTCAACACCCAGCAATGATTGTAGATGTACACTATAAGTCTTTGACATTTGTTTATGACATCTGCATGGATGGGTAATCTGCCAATGTCCTCTAGCATCAAGTCTAGGCAACGTGCAACACATGGGGACCAAAATAAATGCTTCCTCCTATCCATCAGCATTTGTCCAGCATTCACATATGCTGAAGCTCCATCTGTAATCACATGAACTACATTTTCCTCCCCCACTTCCTCCACCACACTATCAAGGAGACTAAACAAATTCTCGGCATTCTTTATGATGTCAGAAACATCCATAGACTTAAGAAATACAGTCTCCTTGGGACTATTCACCAAAAAATTAATTATTGCTCTATTTCTTCCATCTGTCCAGCCATCTGACATTATGGTACAGCCTGCACTACTCCATTCTTTCTTATGCTCTTCAAGAATGCCCTCAACGTAGTTCACTTCCTTTTGAAGTAATGGATTTCTCAGCTCATGGTAGCTAGGCACCTTCAACCTGGTCTAAAAGTAGAAATAGACTGAACCATATCATAAAAAAAGGGACTTTTAACCACAATAAAAGCAATGTTGTTGCAATTAAAAAACCTAGCAATTTTTTGGCAAACTTTTTCTCTGTCATCTTCCAATGCTCATTAAGGGTAGTTTGCTTGCCCTTCCTTGGAAAAAACTTTCCCATCACCCCTTTTCTTTTAGTGGCGTCTCCTCCCTCACTTCCTCTTACTTCATTTTCAACTTCAAGGTCCACAAACTCATGTCTTTTTCTCCTTGTATCATACATCTCATCTTCTATATTTTCCTTTTCTTTCTTCTTTTCTTTCAATAGATCATTACAAAAAGCACTAACATCATCGGGAACACTAAGACATTCTTTTGTATCTTTTTTGGTCTTTGCTAAGTGGTGTTTCATTCGAAAAACACCTCCATGAAGATTTTTTCCACAATAGTTACGCCTCATGTACGTCTTATAGGAGAGTAGAGACAATGGAGAAATAGTGGAGATCCAAGGTGGAAGGAGACAATGGAGGCCCCACCCAACACACTTTCTTGTCTCTAACAAGTGGAGAAGAAGACAAGGGTTTAGAGAAGAAGGCAAGAAGCACTTTAGAATCTTTCTTTCCCTCTTTTTTTTATGCCCTAGGGCTTTTAAAAGTTCTTTGTATAACTTTTAGAAGCAAAAAGTAAAAAAAGAATAATAAAAAAAACACTTTAAAAAAAAGAAAAAAAAAATCGACCTGGGTCGCGGAAACGATTCAGTCCAGTTTTTGATTTTTTATGTGATTTAAATCTTGACTTATACGATTCGATTCAAATCGTAGAAAATCGTACCGATTTGACAACTATGGTTGTACCCAAGTAGGCAATTATCCTTTATATATTAATATAATATGACAGGAAAAAAAAAAGATATGGGGTTTGAAAGTTCACTATATAAAGTTAGTTTCTTTTCTCTCTTCCAGTTTAACACGGACGCTCATCTTCCACAACTTACGATTTTGAACAGCTTGTCATGTCTGTTTGTGAGAAATACTTAAATCGTGGACGAACTATGGTATATTTCTCAAAATTCATCTCAGCACAAACCACATGGGTTAGCATGAATTCACCTATGCCTCTCCACCCTCTAAGGGTCATAGCTTCTAATATATTACTAGTGGTTATATCTTTTTAAATTATGTCAACACATGCTATTTTTATAATTCTCAATATAGGGAACAAATACTGGCATGGCAATAGTTATCGGTGTTGTTATATTAGGGACAGGAATCCCAATGTTTTACAACACGTTGATGTTGATCCTGAATTAAAGAAGTCCATGCTTTTGTTGCATATTTCTGTTTCTACTAGTGATACATGTTGATTTTTCTTATAAATCTGACACCTTGTAGTTTGTGCTTCTAATATGTAAGGTCAGGAGTATGAAGCGTGCAAGAGATATTAGGGATCAGTTGGAGGGTTTGTTGGAAAGGGTGGAGATTGAGCCTACGTCCAGTGCCAATGATTTGGAAGGAATAAAGAAGGCCATAACATCAGGTTGCTTCCTAATTCTTACTTCTCTGCTGGTTTTGACTCTTCTTCTTCTTCTTTCTCTTTGATTGATCTTCTATTTTCTTTTCAGGGTTTTTCCATCATGCTGCAAGGCTTCAAAAGAGTGGTGCTTATAGAACAGTTAAAAATCCCCAAACTGTTCATCTTCATCCAAGTTCTGGTTTGGCACAGGTGAATTGATTATCTTTTCTTATTTTATGGGGTAAAGTGGATGCTAAGATGGCCATGGATTGTTTGAGTGACAAAACATTTTTATGCATAGCTTGTTATTAAAATCTATGTCTAGAAATTAGAAATATATCAAGATTCAAGATGTGCGGTTTGGGGGTGGGGAAGGGGGGAGGTATGATTACTAAAATGGTTATGGTTTCTGTATTATATTGTTTGTTTCTTTGGAAGGAACATGAATATGAATTCCATGGAATGAATGATGTTTTCTTTGATCAATGAAAGTAACATGTGCCTCCACAGCAAATTCTTATCAAAATTATGTAGGTTAGTTGCCAACGAGGCGTTGGCCAAGTAGTTGGATCGAGGGGTAAGTAACCGAGAGGTTTCGAGTTCGAGCCCCAACCACTTGTGTCCCTCCCAACTTGGTGAGGGGATTAGACGATTCATGGTGAGGGAGCGATCACGGCCGTCAATCTATCCATCATGTAGTCGGATACCCCTGGAGTTTGTTTCTACTCCAAAAAAAAAAAAATTAATGTTGTGCCATTCTACTTGACCTAGAAATATTCTCTGCTAGTCACTTGCACAAGCAGTTATGTTTATCGGACATAGTCAATTTCAGCTTTTCTCTTACCCTTATTATACCTTTCACTTTCACATTGTCACACTTTTTCACAATTTCAGGAACTAGTTTTTGTTGTATGTATGAGATATCCCAGCCACATTTAGTTCACTATTGTCTTTTGGTGCTTTACCTTTTTAGGTGTATTAAGATCTGATTTTCTCTCTTCTTGTCCATCCATCTCCATTTCTCCACAATCTCATCTCCGCCAACATTTTTTCTTCTTTTTTCACAATTTTTCTCTGTAGGGTATGATGGTCTTATTGCTGTCCCATGTCTTTCCATTGTGATAATTTCTTTCATTATACAAAACTCCAAACGCATCTTCCCTTCCTTTATTCCTACTAAAATTTTCAAATAACAACCTCTTTAACATCTCCACCCTTATAAATTACTGATGGAATGAAATTATTATTATAGTGAATGTAATTTATTAGATAAATCTCTCTCTCTCTCTCTCTTTGTCTCCCTCCCTCCCTCCCTCCTATTTGATCTCAAAATCATTCTGGTTTCTTTTAAACCTCTTGAATGATGATATAACATCATCTTTCCAGTGATTCTGAAATCCTGAAGAAACATCATATTTGCTATGCAACAGGATGAATAATATGAGAAATTGAAGAGCCAAAGGAACGTAGTTTACCTTTCTTTTCCATATTTAATTATTGCCTACCAACCTAAAAATGGAAGTTAATTACATTTCCATTTTCACCTTACTACTCCTTAATCTTAATAAAAGGGTTCCTAAAACCAATCATCTCAAAACTAATTGGGTTTAACTCCTACAACAGTTATATATAGCATTTCCAACTTAGCAGGTTTATGATTTATTAAGGCACAGCTGCATAAATAGACTAAAATGTGGTGCGACCCCTCCCTGGGGCTCCTCATTTGGGAGCTTCGTGCACCAGGTTGCCCTTTTCTTTTCTTTTTTAACTGAAGTGGGTATTGCAATCCAAATGTAATTTAGAAATTAACTCCACTTCATTGAAAAGAGACATGTTCAATTTAGGATGAATGAGATCGTCACTGTTATTGGCTTAGTTATGACAATATTGTTCAGTTGAATATTAATCAACCAAGCAAAGTTTATATAAATGTAGTCTTCATTGATATGCTCTAATAATTTTACTGCAACCTTTATTCTTGTGAGAATGTATAATGAAGTCCCCATCTGGATAACATATTCCACAGGTTGGTAAATGCAGCTTCCTATTCCTCCCACAGCCTTTTTCTAGGTCTAGTATCAGTTGACAACTTTGACCATGTTTCTTACCCTGAGATATTACAAGAAGTGAATTTATGGAGTCCATAATTTCATGCTTGCATTGATTAACCTTATGTGCTTTTACACAATGAAGCTTGCGCCAAGTGCCAACTAAGCATCTCCTGGCCCACTATTCTATGACTTGTAAAGCTTCTCATCCAAAATCATTGTGAGTCTTTTGATAAAAATTTTCTTAATTGAACTCCTTAATACAAGTCTATTTTCTACAACCAAACCATAAGTGTTCCAAATAGAAGCTCAAACATCATTCGGACACATTCAACTTTCTCTTAAGATTACTATCTCTGGCATTACTCAATAGAGTGTGATGGAGGTGGAGGCTTTCAAGGGAGTTTAACGGCAGCCAAATTTTCCAAGTGAGCACTGTCACACAGGTTAACTTGAACTGTCAGTATTCAAATTGTTAGGAACCTTGGTACTGCTAGCATCCAAATGGACAAGCATCCACCTTTATTTGTGCGGCTGGCTGAACTATTCATTTAATCTGGCCAATGTTTGCTTACAACCAACTCATTTCTACGCCTACCAGTAGGTTGATTTCTGAAGCCGATCTCAAGGGAAGTGGTCTTAATAGGTTGTTTCTTCTACACAATTCTCTGAAGCAAGACTCAAAACACATTCCCCCTAGATACATCACCTTATTATGGTACTGCATTAAGTCATTGATTTATAAGAACTGCATGATAATTGTTCTTGATTGCCATGAAATTGAACCTCGAGTTTTGAAGATCACAACTTACCCCCAATGAAACATCTCCTAGAATTACCGCATTCAACCAGCTAATAGCAGCACATCGACATGTTCTTTTATTAGTGGAGTTTTCTGGTCACACTCATTAAAATGTATGATACTAAAAGTTTGACGGATGCCATTTCTGTTGGATATGCATGGAGAAACTCTTGTTGTAACATCTGCATCACACATCTACTTGTTGTGTCTACTTATCCAACCTATACTCTTAAAATGTAGGACTTCGGTTTACCAAAGGGACACACAAATTGGAGTTGTAATCCAACATTCTAGCTCAATGGTATCTTGTATTGCCTTTTAGTTAGGATATCATTCTTTGTTGACTAATTTGTTCATTTCTTGTTTTATCTAATGGGTGGTAAATCTCCAATGGTTAAGACTAATTATTCTCAAGAACATTTTAAGATCATAATTATATATGCCTTATCAAAGTTATTGAGGGTTTGGAAACATGAAAATATGTTGGAAAACTTGAAATCATTTGTATTAATGGAAGTGCAATGTGTTATATATTGTCGTCAACAATAGAGGAAGATGTAAAATAATGTGGGAAGAGATAATTGCGAAAGACATGAACTCTCATGATACGATGGAAGGTTTGATTGTTAATCAAGTTGAGTGGAGAAAATGAATTAATGTAGCCAATCTTGTTTGGTGGGGAAAGGTTTTGTTAAGTTGATGTTAGTTTTAATTATTGGAACTGTAGATTTGTCGAAAAGCTTCTAAGACGTTAGAGTTTATGTTGGGATAACCTTAGTCGCCTTGCACCTTGCACCTTGCACCATAGGTGACAAGGCCTACTCACATCTTAAGTTTGCCTTGCTTTAAAGTACCTTGCTCCCACTTTTTATTCCATTTCCAAATCTCCATCCTGCTACCATCCCAAAATAGTTCAACTAACTTTTGACAGTTGGTTCCCCATTTATGCACCAATGCTTCCTTTATGCACATTCGATCAGCCAAAATGCAATTGTTAACTTATAGAATGTAGGATGAAAGAAAGAAGCTAAGGTAAATGTTGGAGCTAGGCGCACTTAAGATGAGGCATATGGATGTAACTGACGAACATATGCCTCATCCCGAAGAAGATAATTTCCTACTTGTTGAAGGACTTTCGACCTATTAGTTTGGTGATGAGCCTGTACAAGATAATTGCCAAGGTCTTGTCCGTTCGACCTAGGGTTCTCTTGGGCAATACAATAGGGATCTCTCTGACAACTTTCATTTGGGATAGACAAATACTTGATGCAATTCTTGAGTCACATGCCCTGAGGCGGTTGAAGATTACAGAAGTGGTCATAAGCAAGGTGTGGTTTTCAAAGTTTATTTTGTAAAGGCGTATGATATGGTAGATTGGGATTATCTTGATTTTACAATGGAAAAGAAATGGGTGTGGCGTTTCCTTAGAGACAAACAATTGATTTGGGTGCAAGTTGTCTACAACATTTACAAGCCTTTAGTTTTGGATCGGAGTGTTGGAAGAGGTAATTGAGTCACATGCCACAACCCATGGAAGTTTATTTTATGTCTGGCGCCAGAGTTCTATTCTCACATCAGACCAAGGGTCGGCGATGGTCACAATTTTTGCTTTGGGGAGGATGGATGCCTTGACGAATCTTCTCTCGCTACTTCACATCCTAATTTATTTTGTCTTTCGTCCTTACACACTAGCCCCATATCCTCATTTATAAACATGGCTTCTCCCAACTCGCTATCCCCTCTGAACTAGAATTTTCACTTCACGAGGAGCCATACATTAATAAAACAATACGAAATTGTCCTCCTCCTCTCTAGGCTTGATCAAGTTAGATTCAGTAGCGACCTTGATAAGTTTATTTGGCTTCCCAACACCTCAGGGATCTTCTCATGTAAATCATACTTTGAGTTTCTCATTGGCACTCCTTCCACTCCATTATTCCCCCTTTCATCTTGTGTATGGAATGTGCAAGCTCCTTTCAAAAATGAAGGTGTTTGGCTGGCTTGTAGCTCATAATAAGCTAAACACTTGTGATGTGTTACAAAGATGTTGTCCATCAATATGTTATTCTCCACATTGTTGCCCATTCTATGTACAGGAAGGTGAATCATTAGAGCACATTCTTTTCACATGCCCTCTTGCTAAAAGAATTTGGCAAAAATGGTTCATACATTCGGGAGATAAATTGCTTCCTCCTAAAAACTTTGAGGATGGACTCTCTCAATCATATTCCATATTTAAACAGTTTAGAAAAGGTTGAATCAATTGCTTTCTATGCTACCATGTGGTCGCTTTGGCTTCAGCGTAATCAAAGAGTTTTCAATAATATTTTGAAGGATGAGACTATTCTATGGGATGAAATAAAGTTTCTGGCCAGTACGTGGATTTTCGCCTCTTCATGAGCTAATGGTTCAGTCTCCAACTTGTACACGAACTGGGCCTCCTGCTTATATTGGGGACAGTGAATGGGGATGCGATCTCACTCTCATAATATCTCCATTGGGTGCAGATTGTATTTGTAGATTAATGTGGGAGTTTGAGTGTCCTGTGATTGGGGTGTAGAGTGTTCTTGACACAGGGGCACTATATTAAGCACTCCTGCTGCTATATCATGTTAACAATGCTATACTATTATATTAAAGAAAATACCTTTCGTTTTGTCTAAAAAAAAAAGTCATGCTGCAGCCCATGGAAGTTTGTTATATCTTTGGTACATGAGTTTCTACCACATGTAAGTGCTAGAGTGGAGACGGCTGCACATTTCGATTTTGAGAGGATAAGTGGAACGGAGACTCAACCCTCGCTAAATCATTCCCCCATCTCTATCAGTTGTGTATGCTACATAACGCTCCCATTCGTTCCTTCCTTGCATGCTCTTCTTCTTCCTCTACCAATCCCATCTCCATGCAACCTTCTTGGAACCTTCATCTTCCTAGAGCTCTAACAATTTGTGAACAAAATGAGGTGGTTGCCCTTCTTTCTAGACTTGATCTCGTCTCCTTGTCTCTAAATCAAGACAGTTTTGTTTGGTCTCTTCATTCCTCTGGTGGATTTTTCTGTAAATCCTTCTTTGAGTTCTTATCTGATAGTCCTTCCTTCTCTCCATTTCCTTTAGTTTCCTCAGTGTGGACTGCTCACATTCCTTCAAAGTTCAAGGTGTTTGTGTGGCTAGTTGTACATAGGAAAATTTGCACGTTGGATGTGATTCAGGGACGATTGCCTTACATTTCACCTCATTGTTGTCCTTTATGTTTACAGGATAGTGAATCAGTTAATCACTTGTTTGTGTCTTGCTGTATTCCTTGAGGATATGGAACATTTGGGCGTCATTCTTAGATGGAAAATTTGTGGTTCCTTCTTGTGAGGAATGTTTGTCAATGATACATGGCCATGGATTGACCGGGAAGGAGAAAGAGATCTTGAAGATTGCAAGCTTTGCGATTTTGTGGACTATTTGGGGGGGAACGTAATAGGAGAATTTTTAGGGAGTGGAAAAGGAATGTTTGCATTTGGGATGATGTACTTTGATTAGCTTCCATTTGGGTTGCTTGCTCTAAATTTTCAGCTGGATTCTCTATGATGGATTGGTGTAGGAATTGGTGGGGGTGCATGTAGGATTATGGTTGCAATTGTGATGCTTGGCGTTTATGTATTTTGTGCTTATGTCGAGTACCTCTAGTACTCTGCATGTACTTATTTATGTTTATTTTAATTAATATAGTTTTGTTTCTCCTCAAAAAAAAAAAAATGTTGGAGCTAAAGTCAGTACAATATTGGCTACTCGGAGTACACTTAAATAAATGTCTTCAAAGTTCACACGTTTCATATTATTTGCATGATTTGTGGTCATCTTTTAATTTTTCCACCTCTATGTGTTAGGTGCTCCCAAGGTGGGTCGTTTATCATGAACTGGTGCTCACAACAAAAGAATACATGCGCCAGGTAATTGCTCAATTCTAGAGATACTATTACTGCTTTACTGCTGCCTTGTGTGTATTGAGCAACCAGGGATGTTCAATGCTGACTAGGTGAGTTGAACATGCAGGTGACAGAACTAAAACCTGAATGGTTAGTAGATATTGCACCACACTATTATCAGATGAAGGATGTTGAAGAATGTAAGCTTTCTCTCTCTCTCTCTCACACACACACCTACCTGCACATCTTTTTTCCTTTTATCTTCAATAATAGTTATTACATGTGATAAAGATAGGCTCCCAATTGAAGTGGTTCCTTGTCTGTATTTTCTTGTCAACGTGATTTGGCAAATTAGGAAATTCGTGCATATGATAATTGATCAATACTAAACCTCCCTTAGCACATGTTTGATATTCTGTGGAATTTACATCACTATCGTGTGGATGTTAGAAAAAACACAATAGTGATGTAAATTCCTCAGAATATTCATTTTGCGGGAGTCCTTTTCATTATTTTGTTCAGTATCTACATGCTTCCCTTGTGTAATGGTGGGTGGAGGGATGTTTATTGCTCCTTTTGTCCCTAGTTTGTTTTCCATGTGCTAGTATTTTATATGACCTCTTTTTTCGTACTAGGAGGTGGCATATATAGCACATAGTGCTGATGATTAAATCTATGTTAAAAAAATTGAAAATGCTCCAGCTTTGCCAAAGTCTTCATTTGTCTACTTTTGTTCTAGATGGGTTTGAGGAATTATATGAAGTGTATGTTCTCAATGTAGTTGTATGTCCTTAATGAAGTTATATATAACCACGTGTGAAGGTTGTGAATCAAATAATTAATTACATAAAGTGGTTATATCTCATCTTATCTTATACTTTCTTATGCTATAATATAAAAATGCTTTAGTGAGAGCAATGGACATGTGGCAATTCATTCTTTTTTTCCCGGTCTCTTAAGTCTTACCGCCGAATTCCCCTTCTTATGTAATTTGTTTTTCTTTCTGTTACCTTTTCTTTTTGGATTTTTACTACATCTCGAATTATACACTTGACATGTGTACCATTATGACCCATCGGTGTTGACATATTTTTACTGGAGAGTTTTTTCGTACATTTTACTTTTTTTTAGCAAACTATTTTTTTTCTTTCTTTATTAAATTTCCAATTTTCATTTGAAAGTTCATTATATCTGAATATGCAATACATACATACATACATACATACATACATACATACATACATACATACATCACCCACTTTTTTTACAATATAATTTTTATATTTTCAAAAGATATATTATTTTATTTTTAATAAATGAATACTTAATTAAAATTATTAAGTTTTTATTTTATGTATAATGTTTTATTAAAAACAACCCGTGCATATGCATGGGTATTTCAAACTTGTCTTTATTAATTATATTTCTACTCGTGTTAGTTGAGTGCTTTTTTTTTCTGTCGCTATCATTAATGGTCAATGCCATGTTTTATTTTTCCTGTCATTTTATCCTAATGAATTGTGAAAACTTCTGAATAGGTATCCTACATTTAAACTGAATTCTTCTTGGTTAAAGAATCTCCTAATTGTAACAAAGGGATTACTACAAACTAACCCACCATTGGGACTATTTTTACCATCTCTTGAATATGTTTATTTTTAATTTTATATTTGATGTTTTGATGTGTCAGTCTTAATATTTCCATTTTCAGTGTACTTGGTTTGTTAGTTTTTTGACATATTATTCTTTTATCACCAACTTTTTGTTTCATAATGCATGATTGGCCAAATAACATTCTCGTAAGTTTTTTTTCCTTTCAACTTCAGGAGTGAACATCAATCAGTAGTAGATACCTATCCCTATAGTACCCAAATTTACTGGTCACCTATTGGAATGTCTTTGGGCTGGTGTTCACGCTTTTGCGTAACAAATAAGGCGTTTTTCATCCTATTGAAAGTCTGAAGAGCAAAAATAGATGCTATTCCCATATATCGGTTGCTTTAAAATTTGGATTATCTACATAAATAAAAACATGCTCTTACTTTATAGCCTAATTGATGAAACGAAGTTTCTTGGTTCTTTTTTTTTTTTTTTTTCATTTGTATTCTTGACCGTCTTAAAGCCAGTGGTGGCAAAAGAAATATAGCATTATGTACCTTGTTTTACCATCCATCGAAGCAGTAGATCTGCAATATTTTAAATAGGAAACTTTCCTTGATAACATTGCTAAACAATCACTATCCTTCTGTTTATTTTATGTACAGCTGGGTCAAAGAAAATGCCTCGAACGCAAGGCCGTGCAGTAATGGACTAACAACTGATATCTGGACAAAATGCCATTCAAGCAAATTTGTAACCTTCATGAAGCACAAGTGAATTGGGCTGGAGATCTTGACTTGCATTAGTCAACTGGAGACCGAAGGCAGCTCATATATATCATTTTGGGTTCTCTATTCTTCAAAGGTGGTCTTATAACATTGTATCTTGGCCGGATGGCGCACCATTTTGAACTCTTGTTTTGTTTTATTTGTGGGAGTTGTAATTGTAAATTTGAGGTGGTAGTTTGTATATATGGTGAGGGTGGTGTTGTTACCAGATCATTGTTTAGCTAGATACCAAACCATTGTGCCTCCCACAGCTTCTGTATTTCCTGTAACAGTTCATACAAGTTTTAACTTTTTATATATTCACTAAAGAATAAAAGGATCTATTTAACCATTTTTTCAAGTTCTAGTGTACTTGGGAATAATTCTTTCCATCTCTAATTTCTTTTCCATATTTTTGGACAGGCTGGTTCCATACACTTGAATGTTCAGTTATGTATTAGTTTATCCTGATGCCCATCCAAAACTAACAAGAACCCAGGAATTGTTTTCTAGTATTCAGAGACATTATATATCTACTTTGATTTTTTGATTCTTTGGTCTCTTTGATATTCAACTAGGTTAATAATCTCTTGCAAGGTTTGAAAATTTGATTACTTCAGTCTTTTATAATTTAAAATTAATTCGAAAAAGTTTAATTCGAGGAGAGAATTTTGTAAAAGTTTAACACTGCAGAGAAGTTTAAAGAATTTTTTTTAAACGCTGTAAAGATCTATGTTTCCTTCGATGTGCTGCAAAAAATATAATAGTATACTTAAAACTCATTAAAATCATGAAATGCGATGGTTCGAAGTAAGCGTTATCAGCCATTAAGTCCTCTCAGGCCATCAGAGGGGGTCTCGAATTAGCCTTTGAATCCGATACTGTGGAGGAGGATTCCTCTCAAGTTATATCAGCCATTAAGTCCGTGTAGTATGTCCAAATTGAAGAGGGGGAGATGGCAGAAGATGTCAAATGATGCTTTGTAATTGGCCAAATGTTTTGATCCATGCCAATCATAGAGAAAAGGAAGTGCTACTCATAATTTGAGCAAATTTGTTGTTTTTATTGCCAGTAGGCTGGAATGGTTAGAGGAGGTTCCTCCTATAATCACTGTGTAGTGTCTGCGGACAAATGTCCTCTCTCCTTTTCTTAATGAAGTGTTTTGGGTTTCAAAAAAAAAAAAAAAGGTAAGCGTTAAAATCTTTATATTACTACACGCATATGACACGAGTGATAAGCTATTTTATGATTGGTTGCAGCTATTTAAATAACAAAAAATTCTTTTTATACTATAAAAAACTACTTATTTTGATTTTCAATAATACGTTCATGTGATTGTACCAAAATGCCCCTATTTTTTATTTTTTTTTCTAATTTGAAGCTTTTTTTTCATTTCTTGCTCGTGGGGTTTGGTCTTGCTTGACCGAACCAAATATAAAAATTATTTTTTTTGAACTGTTCGGTCGGAGATGACAGAACCTAAAACATTAGGTTCGGTCACATATGACCAAATCAAATGTAAAAATAATTTTTTTGAACTGTTCGATCAAAAATGACATAACCTGAAACATTAGGTTCGGTCGGAGAGGACCGAACTATCTTGATCGGTTCGGTATCGCATGTCCAAACCAATCGCAATTCCTTCTCATTCACGTCGGTTTCCTTTCACTTCCGACGACGTTTTTCGCAAACAAAAACACTAAAACATTCGATTTCACGTAATCTAAATACTAAACATGATTAAAAAAAATAATAATAAATCTTTTATCGATTTAATGATTTAGGGTTTTGGGTGTAGTGATTTAAGGTTTTGAGTGTTGAAAATTTAAAAAAAAAAATGGGGAGGGAGTTGAAGAGTGTTTTGAAAAGGTTGAAATCTGAGACCAACCTGGCGTTGGTCGAGTGGTTCCCTCACTCGGCCCCCAGTAGGGCGGTTCTAGGATTGAATCCCAAGTTGAGAGGGTTTACGGAGATTTTTTTCAAGGATTACTGTCAGCCGCAGATCTAGTCTCGTGGTGCGCTTTGGCTAGCTGGGGAATACTACGGGGACCAAAAAAATAAAGAAAAGCTGAAGCCAAATGCACATGATCTTTCTGTCTCATTGTTGTATAAATTCCAGTTTTTTAACCTTTGCAATCTGTGATACCAATGTCACAGTCCACTGTTTCACAGGCACCCATGATCCAAATGATATTTAATTCTACCTCTTGCAATTGTATAAATTTCCGCTTTTCTTACCTTTGAGAACCGTAATACCAATGTAAGTGGATGTACTATTTTTTCATTGGCACCCAGGATCCAAATGGTATTTGAGTCTACCACCTGCATACGCAGAAAAAAAAGAAGAGCTGGAACTTGAAGAACATGATTCATTTGCTTTTCTTTTTTTTTGGTTTTGAGGTATCCTCACACCTTTGGACACGAGTCTAGTTTATGTGCATCGGATATAAGACTAGTTTTTGTGCAGAATGATAGACCTCTCCCAACGAAAACACCTTAAAAAATCAAACCTTAAAACTTCTATACAGTAACGACCTTAGGACTCAGTCCGCTTTCAAGCCAACCACTCATTAGTTAACATAATTCATTTTTCAAGTTACCTCTAATTCATCCTTTTCAGTGAATTAAATTGATAGAAAGATTTGAAAAATAAATAAATAAATAAAAGCAAAAGATTTCCTGAACTAGCAAGAATTCATTTATGATATATAGCATATTAAGCCATACAAAAAAACAAAAGAAAGGAACAAAAAGGAACAAAAGGTAAAGCGTTAATGCAAAACAAAGACCCCTCTTACTATCTTCGCAGAGATAGAGTAGTACCAAGGTAACCCAGAATTACCAGATAGACAAAATAAGAATTTAAAGAATCACACTGCCACTCAATATTCTCTCTCTTCTATCTCCCACTACAACCCTCCGTCTAATAAGCCTGAATCTCCCTTTCTTCTTTATGTTTATGCCACAGCAGGCATGTCCTTGAGCCATGGGTCCAATGGCTTACCAATTGAGTACACAATGAACCCAATCTCCCTCAGCTTCTCCACATTCACAACGTTGCGCCCATCGAACACAAAAGCCGGCTTCTGCATGTTATCGTAGATCTTCTGGAAATCAAGTTGCTTGAACTCATCCCACTCAGTCAAAATACAGATGCAATGAGAATCCTTTGTAGCTTCATAAGCATCCCACACCACGCCTACTTGCTGCAGAGACGTCGGGCTCATTGGCTGCAAGTGAATCGGGTGATCCCAATCGAACTTCTTCATCGTGAGATCCCTCTTGATCTGGTCTTCATTCACCTGTGGATCGTAAATGTTCAACCGGGCATTGTCACCTAACAGCCCCTTGCACACATCAATGGCTGGTGTCTCCCTGGTATCACCAGTATCCTTCTTGAAAGCAAATCCCAGAACAGCAATCTTCTTCCCGGATACAGTGTTGAACATGGAAGAAACAATCCTGTTCACGAACCGGTTCTTCTGGTAGTCATTGATCTGTATCACCTGTTTCCAGTAGTTTGCAACCTCAGGGAGGCCATTGCATTCACAAATGTACACAAGATTGAGAATGTCCTTCTGGAAGCAAGAACCGCCGAATCCCACACTAGCATTGAGAAACTTAGGCCCAATTCTCGTGTCTGTCCCAACGGCATGAGACACCTGAGAAACATCGGCACCCGTTGCCTCGCAGAGGGCAGACATGGCATTCACAGAGGAGATCCTCTGGGCCAAGAAAGCATTGGCGGCGAGCTTCGAAAGCTCCGCAGACCACAGATTTGTTGTAATAATTCTGTCCTTAGGCACCCATTCGCCATACACACTGGCTAAGGCTTGGATTGCCTTCTTGCCTTCAGGAGTCTCCCTTCCTCCAATGAGTACCCGATCTGGGTTCAGAAGATCTTTAATCGCAGTTCCCTCGGCGAGAAACTCCGGATTCGACAGAATCTGATAGTTAATTCCCTTGCTGTTGTGTGTTAAGATCTTTTCAATGGCCTCAGCAGTTTTCACAGGTACTGTTGATTTCTCAACAACAATCTTATCAGACTTTGAGACATCGGCGATCATGCGAGCCGCACTCTCCCAGTAGGTAAGATCAGCGGCTTTCCCAGCGCCAAGACCTCGGGTCTTGGTCGGAGTATTGACAGAGACAAACACAATATCAGCCTCCGAAACGTGTTTCTCAACGTCAGTGCTGAAGAAGAGGTTGTTGCCTCTGCATTGCTTCACCACATCTTCGAGACCTGGCTCGTAGATGGGAAGGTGATCGCTGTTCCAGGCGTTGATCCGAGGAGCAGAAATGTCAACAACGACCACTTCAATTGATGGGCACTTGAGAGCGATAACGGCCATGGTAGGGCCGCCGACATACCCAGCTCCAATGCAGCAGATCTTCACCATTTTTTCTTGGTTGTTCTAATAATAACCTGATATGAAGGAAAAAGGTCATGTGTATCAGAAGATCTATGCATAATTAGGTAAAAATACTCAAAAGGGTATACAGACATTTCACAGATCTGAAGATATATACCCACAATGGAGCTAAATTGTAAATGATCATATTTATACTTAAAGAGTATAAAACTATTACGAAAAGAAGAAATAATAAAAAATAAATAAACAAAAATTGAAGCTGAAAATCAGATGTATAGGTTTTATGGAACTTGGATCAGTCAGATCTAGATTCTCAAAATTATGATCCGAGAAAACAGGATCGATTTGGTTGATGCCCCAATTTAAGCATCGTGGTCAGTGGATCTGAAACCAAATGAGGGAAAATGAAACAGATCTGCTGAATTCATGAACAGATTCGTTCTCATTCTTCAATTTCCTTGCAAATTACAGATCAAAAAACAAAAGATAAAACTTTTTCCCTAAAGATTAATTGGGATCAGAAGCGAAATCAGGAAAAGCAATGCGAGAGCCAGAGATTTGACAGAACATAAACACAAAACAACAGATCAGAAGAAGCAACAAGTGGAAAGATAAATGACAAAATCACGAACAGCCCATTACTGGAAATTCACCAAAGGATCAATTCCCAAAAAAATTGAAAAAAAAAAAAATCAAAATCAAAATGAAAAAGTTAAAGTAGGGATCGGAAGAAGAGAAATACGTACCCTTTTTAAGTGAATGAATTTTTTGGTGTTATTTCCAGTCTTGAGTTGAAGAAGAAGAAGAAGGGAGAATCGAATAGAATGAATGAGAAGAGAAATGAAAGGAGAGTGTGTATAAATACCCAAAAATAAAATGTTAGATCTAACAAAATCCTTTTAAGGCTTCTGATTCTCAGAAACCGCGCAAAGTCAGCTTTTACAGCCACCCCTCTCTTTCCCTCCCTCCCTCCCTCCAACACGTTTTCATACCTCACCACCTTACGTCTTATTTATTTATTTTTTTATTTTTTATTTTTAAAAATAAAAAATAAAAATATAATAAAAAATAAAAATTTACTAATTTTTTTGACCTCCAGTATCCTTATTTTATTGGGTGAGACTAACTTTTCAGACAATAAAAATGAACAAAAACAGATTTAAATTCGTAATAAGTCATTTATTCTACCTCGTAAATTTTGCTCTTTAAACCATTGAACTAAACCTTGATCCAATAAATTTTATACTAACACCTAATGCACTCTTCTCGGCTCGGGACGACCGACTATGTTTAAAGATCCAAATAGAGTTTATATGAGGAAGAAAATCCGGAAAAAAAAAATTATTTTTTATTTTTTCGTTCCAAATATATATATGAAACAAATCTAAAATATTAGATAATACGATCATAGTTTTTTGGTTTTATAAAAATATATGAATTAAGTTGTTTTAAAAAATTAAAAATTAAAAATTAAAAATTCTAGTTTTTTAGAAAAATTAATTTTTTTTTTTTAAAAAAAAAACATCTGAGAATAGTTTAGAATTAGAATTGCACAGGCTAATTTCCAGCCAAGAAAAAAAAAAAAACTGAGAAATCTTAGAAAGAAAGAAACACTGCACATATGATTGTGTTTGGTCTAATTAATTATAAACTTTTTGACTTATAAAAAAAAAGGAGAGAAATCATATGATTGGGGGGCTCAGCAGCGTTGAGTAAGATGGACTCCATGAATTAAAGAAACGAAGGACGAACCTTAACATGTTGTTGCCCCCTTAACTTAAATATAAAATAACACCAAACAAACGGAGCAAACGTGAAGATCACTAAAAATGCAGACTGTAGATACAAGAAAAGGGCAATAAATTAATAAATTATATAAATAGCAGCAGTTGAACTTGAAAATTTAGCAATTTCAATTTCATGGATGAGTTGATTGAGGAAAAAAGAAATTATAATTTTCTTTTTAAAAAAAATTAGTTTCGTCTTTTGAGGGTTATATTCAACATACTTACAAATACATTTTGTTGACATTGATCAAGAGAGTTATTAGATTACTTTGAATCACGTATTAATACGTAATTCGAAATAAATTAACAATTCTCAAAGACAATGTTAACAAAACGTGTTTATCAAATTTGTTAGTCAAACATTACTCTATTCCAATAAAGTTTTAGTTGCAAAGAACAATTTATTATTTATATAGGGTTGGTTTGTTGGTTCGGAGAGTAAACTACGAAATACGGTTGAGAGACTCATTACTCGTTCAAGTCTGCCCTCGTTCATTTCTATTAGAAGAGGTGTTCTTATCCTTATAAATTTTTGAATCTAAAATGATTAATACAAAAAAAAAATTAGTACAAAAAAAAACAATTTATTAAAAGAAATTAATATATATGAATATCCAATTGATTTTGTAAATTATAATTATTCTAGTTCTAAAGATTCAGCAACTTACTTATTCTCAACTGTTGTAGGAAAGTGCGTGTCCAAAAGGTTTAATCAACCAATCAAAACAAATAATAATATGAGTCTTTTTTTTTCTTTTCTTTTTTAGCTTACAAAAATATGACAATATTAGGAGTGGTAAGCCAATTCGATCTAACCAAATCAAATATGACGGGTTAGGTTGGGTTTGGTTAAAAAATCTCAACCCGAACAAGTTTGGATTGAGTCACGGATTGAAAGCTGAAAAAATTGACTCAACCCAACTCAATCCGAATCAATTAGTTATCTTAACTCTAAAAAATTTCTTTCTTTCTCATTTTATATGGAAATTGAAGCTTGAAAGTGGCTCAAACTCATTTATTTTTTGCGTTATTAACAACTTTATACCATTTTTAACTATCTTGAATTTGTATTTGTAGTTGTAATAAAATTCTTTTCAATTTGTATTTTTGTCATATTATGATATGGTGACGGATGAATGTGATTTATTTAAAACATCTTGATATTTATAGTTAATTTAAAATAATTGTCAAATTTACATGTTGATATAATTGTATTTGAAATTAAAATATTACATATTTGATGTCTATTAGTATAGAATTTATATATGATTAATTTAACTCATTTTAAAATTCTCAACTCTAATGACCAACACAAGCCAACCCAAACTAGTTTAGGTTGGGTTGAGGGACAATTTGGTTTGAGTTGAATTTTAATTTTGTTAACCTGAACTAATTTAGATTGGGTTTATATTTGACTCTAATGTAACTCAATCCAACTCGTTACACCCCTGGACTATATCAGAAAAAAAATAAAAAAAAATAAAAAAACCTCTTTTGGTGGAAACAATGAAAAATAACCCATCTTTTCAAAACACTGAGGAGTGGACCAAAATACATGATCATAATTACTAAAACACCCTTAAAACTAATAAGACGAAACTATTTAGGAGTTACGCATCCTTGAGCAGTTCCTCCTTAAAGTGATTATATAGATGTAGGCATGAAATGAAACTCAAAATCAAGACTTTTTTCTTCAACCACAGCCTATATCTCGTACTAACGCTACTACCCAACTTAATTTAGGTCCAAATAGTATTTATTAACTATACATATAACATCTAAAAAAACTGATTATTTTTCTCTTTGAAGTAGAAATATAACCTTTGCAAGAATTTTTTATTTATTATATAAGAGCTTAAATCTCTGCTGCAATCTTCATACAGCAAAATTCAATTTAGAGTAAAATTTTATTATAAAAACTAAATGTGGGCCCTTATTCTTTTTGTATTATTTCTGCAATGATCTTTGGTCTCCTTTGGTTCCATAATTAGTGTGGTGTCATCTAATTAAAAAAGGTGGCTTTAAATTAAAGTCAAATGCGATATTACTTAACTTTTGTACGACTTTTTCTTTCATTACCAATAATTACATAACTTTTGTACGACTTTTTCTTTCATTACCAATAATTACAATAGGAACAATCATATACACCTATATATAATATTATTTTAGTCAATAGAAATTTAGACAAAATAATCTTCATATTTGGTAGTATCGTGTAAGAGCACGTAATTTTATATATTTATGCACTTGGGAGAACTTATATATGGTATATTCAAGACAATAAAATGGTTGAAATATTAAATTTTATTCTAAAATATCACACTTCTCAAATCAATTACAAGATTTTAATTTTGTAAGGTCGAAGGGTTTAAAGATTGAAGAGTACAAGGGTTTGAGATTTAAGGATAGGTAGGTAAAGTTTACAGAGACCGAGAGGATTTTGGGTTGGATTTTATGCTATCCTTTTTGGTAAAATAATATAAGGTTAGTTTTATCTTTTTTATTTTTTAAATTTACCCTTATATTTATAAGGCCATTTCTAAAGGGTCCAGTTAAATCCATCCAACATTTCCTCTCTCTCTCTCCATCCATGAGACAAAAAAACACTCATATAAAATTATCAAAAAAAACATTAATAAACTTCCTTTAAACCCCTTCTTCTTTCTCTTCACCCACCCACTCTCTACTAGAGGCGTAGCAGGTTGGGTTAGGTGGGGTTGGAACTAAATTCTAACCCAATCCAAATTAGTTCAAGTTGGAAAAATTAAAACCCAACTCAAATCAAATCGCCCCTCAACCCAACCCGAGGGTTGCGTTAGATATTCTGGTTGAGAATCTTGACTCTTGAGATAAGTTAAATTATACTTTTAAAATTTTACATTAATAGACATTAAACATATAACGTTTCAATTTCAAATACAACTATATCAACATGTAAATTTGATAACCATTTCAAATTAACCATAAAATATCAAAATATTTTAAATAAAATTACATTCATTCACTATCATATCATAATACCAAACTAATTCGGTTCGGATTGGGTTGAGTCGATTTTTTAGGCTCCCAACCTAAACAGCTCGGGTTGGGGTTTTTTCAACCCAACCCATCGAGTTTGGTTCGGTTCGGTCAGGTTGGTTGGGTCGGTCAAGTTGGCTTACACCCCTACTCTCTACCTTCAACCCTTCAACCTTTTGACTCTCCAACTCATCTTAATCTTTAATCTAGTCATTTTCTTGTATTTTTTAAATCGAAAGCATACACTTCCACCATTTTCACTATTTTTTTGTAAAAACATACCCAAAATCTAAGAGAAAAGGGGGCGAAAATGGGTTTCGAAACCCAAAAAAATCGGCCCCAGATTGGGCGTATCCAATCCTGCATGGGCGGACATAACAAGGTTTGTTCAACCCTAATGGGTCGGATATATCTTTTCTGTTCAACCTATCAGAGTCAAACAAAAAAGAAATTTTTTAAAAAAAAATTAAAAAAATTGTATTGTTCGACCTTGATGGTCGGACACACCTGCTTATGTTCGATCAAGATGACATAAACCGAACTGTTTGACCCACCAAGGTCGAGCGTGTACAAATACGACACGAAAATGGATTGTATGAACCCATTTCCTCCGCATCATTCCACCATTTTTACCTTTTTTTTTTGCGAAAAAATATTGAAATCCAACATCACATTGAAATCCATTTCGAACATATAAAAATCATGTTTTACTTACCGATTTGAGATTTAAGATTTGACTTAAACCAATTTGAGTTGGATGCCTTCAAAACCCGAAATAACCTGATTTTTTCGTAAGATTTCACTATGTTGTTACTCACAAACCTTCCGAATGTTGTCCTAACTTTTTGAATGATTGAAAAACTTAAAGAAATTATGAATCAATGGAGAAGAAACAAAAGAGGAGGAGAGTGTTGGGGTTTGGGGAGGATAGAAATAAGAAGGGTAAAATAAAAAGAGTAAGTAGGTGGAGAAAGAGGAAAAAGTGGATGGATTTAGCTGGAGCCTTTCTAAATTATGCAGCTGTCCAAAGGCCCACTAATCCTCACGATTTAGAAATGAATGTCAATGTGGTCGGGACCAAGCCTGGGCAAATGATAAAAAGTAATCCGGCCCATCTGCTCTGATCAATTGAATTATCCATTATTCATCTAATATTTGATCGAAGAATGCCTTAGGCGACCTTAGTTTTCTAATAAGTTTTTCATCTTTTTTTATTCAAGATGCATTTAAAAGCATCCAGAAGTGTTTGAAATAGAATTTTAATAACATTAAGAAGTTGTGGTGTTGTTATAGATAGCTTAGAAAATTTATATGAACGTTTCAATAGGTTTACAACTTATTTTAATAGAGTTATCTCATGACTTGCATACCATGTATCAAATCGCCAAGCTAAGATGACTGGTATTAATATGATGATTTTGGTCACTCTTTCCCTTCAAAGTAAAACTCAAATTGCACCTTAGCCAATATTTTATCTATCCAACCTAAAAAGATTGACCAAAGAAAACAAATAACAAAATAAAAAAACCTTGCAAGTCTCAAGATTCATTTGCAAAACCTGCCCAACTCTGCTTGACTTGGGCTCACAATTTGGCATAAGTATTAAAAGTTTGTAGTTTCAGCCCTACATTCACTACCATATTGTGATTCTTACTTCCATTTAGCTTCTGCCAAATAATTTTCCAAGAAAAAAACACTTCTTTTTTTTTTTTTTTTTGGTACAAAAATGTTTAGATAGGAGGAGGCTACCCTAGTCCAAGGTCAGGACATGTCACAGATCTCAAAGAGGGCTCACGATGATACTTACATATCGCCCACTAACAAAAGATATCTTTCAATTTCGGGGGTAAGGACGGTTGGCTCAAGATTCAAACTCTCACCTGTGGCGACGAGTTGAATCTCTAAACCAACTGAGCCATCCTTTGTTGTCGAAAAAAAACACATCTACAAGCGAGTGTTCCTTCACCAAATTGATGGCACAGTAAAATGCTTAAAAAGTTCCAGAATCCTAACATTTATGTTAAACCCACATAGATTTAACATTCAAGAAACAATCCACCAAATCCAACTAGATATTTTGACATTGCAGTTCGATAGAAAACCTCCACCAAAATCAAGAAAGGACTTTGACTTGATTGCCAAAGAGAAATAAACATACTCAATTGGTTTTTGATTATGCAAAAAAAAATGAATACATTTATGATAGAATATTAAGCCATGTAAAGCTGGTTCCACAAGTGATACAAAACAACAGACTATATCACTACTACCTTCGACCATATAGTTTAAAGGCAATCCCGAATATCTATTAGGCAAATGCAAGAAATAGCAGAAACCCCCATGTCTTGCAGCAACTCAAAATTTAAGAATTCAAAAGAATTTGACACTGCTTTTCTGATCTAGAACTTGTGTTCCATTTATGCCACAGCAGGCATATCCTTGAGCCATGGATCCAAGGGTTTACCGATTGAATACACAATGAAGCCAATCTCCCTCAGCTTCTCTGCATTCACAATATTGCGCCCATCGAACACAAAAGCCGGCTTCTTCATATTGTCGTAGATCTTCTCATAATCAAGTGTCTTGAACTCATCCCACTCTGTCAAAATACAGATACCATGGGCATCCTTTGTAGCTTCATAAGCATCCAACACTATACTTACTTGATCCAAAGATGTGGGGCTCACCCGCTGCAGGTGAAACGGATGGTCCCAATCGAACTTGTCCATCGAAAGATCCCGCTTGATCTGATCTCCATTCACCTGAGGATCGTAAATGCTCAATCGGGCATTATCACCTAACAGCCCCTTGCAAACATCAATTGCAGGAGTCTCCCTCGTGTCCCCAGTATCCTTCTTGAAAGCAAATCCAAGAACCGCAATCTTCTTCCCCGATACAGTGTTGAACATGGAAGACACGACCCTGTTCACGAACCGGTTCTTCTGGTAGTCGTTAATTTGGATCACCTGTTTCCAGTAGTTTGCAACCTCAGTTAGGCCATTACATTCACAAATGTATACAAGGTTGAGAATATCCTTTTGGAAGCAAGAACCTCCGAACCCAACACTAGAATTTAGAAATTTAGGCCCAATTCTTGTGTCGGTCCCAACAGCATGGGCCAAATGAGAAACATCTGCTCCGGTTGCTTCACAGAGCGCAGACATAGCATTCACAGAGGAAATCCTTTGGGCTAAGAAGGCATTGGCGGCAAGCTTTGAAAGCTCGGCCGACCAGAGATTTGTTTTCAAAATTCTATCTTCAGGCACCCAATGAGCATACACATCGGCTAAGGCTCGGATCGCTTTCTTGCCTTCAGGAGTCTCTCTACCTCCAATGAGTACCCGATCCGGGTTCAGAAGGTCTTTAATTGCAGTCCCCTCAGCAAGAAACTCCGGATTTGATAAAATTTGATACTTAATTCCCTTGCTGTTGTGCATTAGGATCTTTTCAATCGCTTCGGCAGTTTTCACAGGGACCGTTGATTTCTCAACTACGATTTTATCAGATTTTGAGACATCAGCGATCATGCGAGCAGCACTTTCCCAGTAGGTAAGATCAGCGGCTTTTCCAGCGCCAAGGCCACGAGTCTTGGTCGGAGTATTGACAGAGACAAAGACAATATCAGCTTCTGAGACATGTTTCTCTATATCAGAGCTGAAGAAGAGGTTTCTTCCTCGGCATTGCTTTACCACTTCTTCAAGGCCTGGTTCATAGATAGGAAGCTGATCGCTGTTCCAGGCATTGATGCGAGGTACCGAGATGTCAACAACTACCACTTCAACTGAAGGGCATTTGAGCGCGATCACAGCCATGGTAGGGCCGCCGACATAGCCAGCTCCAAGGCAACAGATCTTCACCATTTTTTCTTGGTCACTATAACCTGAAACAATGGAAATGAGTTTATCAAGGGTGGAAGGGGGACGCCATCATCATCAAGGATAATCTCATTTTTTACAAGCATTTAGCAGATCTGAACATTGACAAGCTCTTGCTAAGAAGAAAAACTGAGACCCATTTCAAGGATAATTTAGAAGAAAGGAATGCACAAGCGGAAGAGTTCAAAAGAGTGATTCGGGCATTGTAGAAACAAAGCACAGTGATGTATCAGGAAAACATAGGTAATTGAAGCAGCAAGCTATTTAAAGGGACTCAACTACTATGAAAGAAGAACAAGAGAAGCATGAAACAAAGATCTAACCAACAGATCTACATTTTGAAAGAGAAGCTTGAAATTTTTAACTGTGCTTCTCAGTTCAGACTAAATTGCAAATTCTTCAAAGAAAACATGATCAACAATTAGAACTAGGACAGGAGAAAAATGATAACATATTTGAATTGCTTGATGCCCATGTTTAATCACTACAGTTACTGGATCTTGAAAGGAAGAAATAGGGAAAAAGAGGCAACAACTCTATAATTTACAAACAAATTCATTCTCCCAAACAAATTTACAAAACAAAACAAAGCAAACAAAACCAACACAGAAATTCTTCAAAGGACAATTGGGTATGCAGACCAAGTGATGAAAAAACAAAATCATTGACAGTAGCCAAGGAAATAACTCTAAGAACTTGACATAAAAAACAATAGAAATCAGCAGGAGAAGACAAAGATCACACTAGAGAAAACAAATGTTTCTAACAGATCACCATGAACTCATGACTAGAATTGCAATTTCTGAAAGAAGTTTACCTTATGAAATTCTACCCCTTCTCTTAATTCAAGAAGACTGAAGAGAGAGAGAGAGAGAGAGAGAGAGAGAAATGGGAAGAGAACAATATTTCTTAAAAGACTAAAGCCTCTCTCCCTGCAGGAAAATAAGGAGAACCATACCTCCTTTAAATACCCAAAACCCATCTCAGATCTAACCCTCAGATTTTAAGCAAACCCATGCAAAGTCACCCATTAACAGCTAACCTGAATCATTCAACACGTTTTCAAACCCTTCACTTTATATTTTACAAAACAGAACAAACGCCATTATCAAGCCAGTTCATATAAGCATACCAAAAAATAAAATTTTCTTAAAAAACAAGTCATAGAATCAATCAGGTTTAAACACAACCCACAGAAACACAGTACAACTTTCAAGTCAAAAAACAGTAGCAGAACTGAATTACTTCAACGCGTTTCATCTAAAGCTACCCTTTTTAAATAAAAAAAAAAACATATAATTACGTAAAAGAAAGAAAGTAATATAAAAATCAAACCATACCCATTAAAAATTCCACAAAATCCATGTGGCCCAAATACCAGACCATTTTTTACAGTTTTCGGTATGAATGAAGCCAAAGGAAAGGGTTGGCGTTGGAGACAGTAAAGAACAAACGTACTGGTGGGTTTGGAGAGACGTTGAGTGAGATCTAAGGCATGAAAAATTAAAGAAACTAACAAGGATCATTAAACGTACAGTTGATACCTCTCATCATAATTCCAACCGCAATCTCTTCCCAAAAAAAAAAAAAAAAACACACCCAACAACAAGAGAAAACGCAAATGTGCAACAAACGTGAATCTTGCCACACGCACACACACAGAGATTACAGAAAAGTGGGTTTGAGAATGGTAGAAAGTAAAAAAAAGATAATGAAAAAAAAACCTTTTGAATTTGATGAAGAGGTTTGCTTTCACCTTCACTCCCTTCACAAGTTGAACAGCATTTCAAGATTGCTAGGTTTATTTTATACTTATTTATATTGTAATTATTTTGAACTAATTCTATTAAAATAAAAAAATCCTATTGAGATTGCTATGATTATTTTTTACTTGTTTTGCACTTTTGTGGATGAACTTGCCTTTTTTTTTTTTTTTTTACCTTATCCATGAGGTCTCAGCTTTCTTTGGCTATGTAACAGCATATATTCTGTCTTTGAGTTCAAGAAAAAAAATATATATATATATATATAAAAAAACGTAACCACACCATGACCAAAAAATTATTTATATATATATACAAAATAACCACTTTCAGTGATTGGAAGTTTATACCAATATTATTCAATTGTCAATAAATTAAGTGAATAAAAATTATAAGCTATGTTTATTTACTAATATTTTATCTTCAAGCTCTAGCTTTTTAGAAATAATATATTTTTTATTTCTTAAATTTTGAAAAAAAAATAATAATACACATACTTTGGAATCAAAATAACTAAAATGAGAGTTTAGTTGGAAGGCTAATAGCACTGAAACACTCTCAAGCCTTAAAATTATTATTAAAAATAGTGAATGATTGTAATAATTAATTGTTGTAAATCCTACAAGTATAGCGCATAATATTTAATTAGAGTCTTTCAAGGTATTGATTTATTAATTTATTTTATTAACTATATAGTTAGTATTTTTATATAAAGTAGTTTATTTGATCAATTGAAAATTCAATTTATAACTACTCTGAAGAAGAAAAATGATTGAATCCCATAAAACATTGATGTTGATGGCAAGGGAATTAGTTAATTAAGTGAAGAAGAATTGCATTAAAAGGTTGAACGTGCAGTAACTCCTAATTGAGCTCCCGAAGCATAGAATCAGAGTTCTGAAAATGAAGTGCTTTTGGGAATTCTAATGAAGGGGGGCACGTGGCGTCTTTTCTCTTTAAAAGTGAGACTGACTTGTTAGGAGTCTTTTCGTCTACTAATAAACAATTGACTCCTTGTTGGTGAGTATTAAAATTGGAGAAATACTCTGGTGCGGAATTACGTACGTACGCACAAAAGTCCTGTATCCACTTGGCAGGAATGTAGACATGACATTTGTCGAGTCTCACATACGCGTGCCTCCACCATTGCTTCGACCCTTTCTTCCGTGTCGCACCAATTTCTCGTGTCAATCTATTTTTCCCGCCAGAAGCATGCAAGTGTTTTGAGATTTTGGTGTCTGGACCAGCTTATGTGCATCTGACTAATCTCAGAGGGTTACAGGTTCTTAACTCACAAAATGTCATCCCTTAAAACTCTAGAGAAAATCTTCGTTCATGCTCGTATATACCTCAAAGAAAAAATAAGTGAATGAGGCTTAAACTCGTAACCTCTCGTATGACTAATTCGATTAACGCAACTAATCTGAACATTATGAGTTTGATTGAGTTAGGTTTATATATCAAAGTAGGTTTATACACCTACTGGGAGGGGCCTATCCGGACCATCTTACCAAGCCATGCTTGGTTTGAGTTTTCAAAGAATTGTTTTGGATTACATAGGTATTGACTATAACTAATTGTTATGGGATTAGTTTGAGTGAATATATTTCATAATAAGTTTATATTAAATTCTAAATTTTGCAAATAAAATAGTCAAATGCATGTAAAATTTTCATGTGAAATCTCTAATAAATAAGAAGGAAAGCCTAAGGATAGTAAGATTTTGTCGTGTGACCATATGGTCACGAGTTCAAGTTAAGATTATGTACAATAAATCTAATTAATATGGTCTAAACTTTCTCAAGACCTCATATAGATGAGAGCTTCGTATACCGTCCCTTTAATCTTTTGACGAATGAAAAAACAAGATCCATTCATCATAATGTTAGGCATTTTTTATTTGGAATTAAAGAAGCTTGATTATCGAAATAATTGTAATTTTTTTTTGTCAAATTATCTCATCACTGAACTTTTAAGTTATGAAAGCAAGGTAAGTTTGTGCACAATAAATCTAATTAATATGGTTTAAACTTTTTCAAGACCTCACATAGATGAGAGCTTCGTGTACCGTCCCTTTAATCTTTTGACGAATGAAAGAACAAGATCCATTCATCATAATGTTAGGCATTTTTTATTCAGAATTAAAGAAGTAATATCGTTAATTATCTAAATAATTGTAATCTTTTTTTGGTCAAATTATCTCATCAGAACCTTTTCTACGTATATTGGAATAGGTTAATTGTTTACATTTTATATTGAATCCTATCTAATGCCACCTTGACAAATGCATTAAAAATTAATCAAATATATGTCATTGAAAAAAAAACCAAATGAATTAAAAATCAATAATCACAAGTGTTTTGATTACATTATAGTTTTCAAAAAATTTAGGAACATCCCAATGAATATTTTCTTAGGATTTTTTTTAAGTAAAAATTTTGATTTTCAAATAGATATTATAAAAACATTTTCAATAGTTAAGACAAACGAGCACCAGTTGATCATCGATTGATCTCATGATATATGGTGTCATGTAAATTAATTAATGTTTTTTTTCCTTTTTAAAAAATTCATCAACATTTTTACAATCTTCAAGTTGTTAGCTTGTAAAAACATACTAAAAATAACTTCTAATACAGAAAGAGCCCTTCAAATTAGGTGGTATGGCATTATACAAAAAATGAGCAATACTCAGTCAAAAGTGGGTATAGGGTGGCTCTTAAAGGTGCGAGAAATGGGAAAAGTTCTAACAGTGCTAAAAATTTTGATGTAAAGTAGAACACTTGCCTTACCCTAAAAGTTAAGATTTTCTTTTAAAAACTAATCCACAATATCATCCCAATAAAGGACAATTTGTGGAAAAGAATGATTGTTGATGATGTCATTTGTGGTTTATGCCAAGAAGAAATTGAATCATCTATTCATACCATTGCAAGATGCAAGAGAGTTGCGGAGTTGTGGACCTATGTTGACCCTGCTTGAAGATAGAAGATTAGTGTCGTGGCTAGCTGATGAAAATTTAGTGGACTGTCATCGAAGCAAACAAAAAAGACTTGAAAATTATCATGGTCACTACACGGGCCTCATGGAATGATAAAAATAGAGTATTTGTTGAAAGGAAAGTGACGATATTGGTTGGGTAGCAAAAAGAGCTTTACTTTATCTCAGAATAGTAGCACACTACTGAATGACATGAAGTTCCAAGAGCGTCTAGAAATCACAGTTGGCATCTTCCTCCCCATGACAAATTAAAAATGAACGTTGATGCATGTTTGGATGAGAAAGGAGCAATTGACATTGGTATTATTGTGAGAGATCACATTAAGAATGTCATTGTGGCCTAAGGCATCTTATAAGATAAGGGGCCTCCATGCACTTGCCGTTGAACTTAGTGCACTGAGAATGGGTTTGGAGTTTGCAATTAAAACATGAATCCATCTCAATATGATTGAGGGTGATTTCTCTTGAGTGTTGGATGAGCTAAAAAGAAGTACTGACAATTTTACTGAAACTGGTGAATTAGTAGATGATTGCAAGCATCTGTTGAACTATTGGTAGAATGTCTCAATATCGACAATGCCGTGTAAATTTAACATTAGAAAAACATAATTAGTATTATGTACTCAAACTTCTCGTGTGTGGATTGGAAATCTCACCTATAATTGTTGATATTGTATTTGAGGAGGCATTACCTCTCTGTTCTAATGAATGATATGAAGTTGTTTGGCTTTAAAAAACAAAAAAAAAACTTCTAAATCTGTAAAACTATATAATTACCTTGCTATATAATATCTATTCTTAGATCCTATTGTCCTAACTACTTACAATGCACAGTAAAAAAACATATATTAAGTGATTATTAAAGTTCACCAGCAAGCAAAATAAGCAAGTATTGTATTGTATTTTATTTTATTTTTAAAATTTTTCCATGATTTATAATTAATATAATGAAATATAAGAAAGAAAAATTATTTGATACTTGGATATTATACTTATACACCACTTTTGTGATATCTCAATCAAACTCAATCAAATCAGGATAAAAAAATATGATTGTGTTATGTAACTGACAATCAATGTAAAACTTTATAATTAAGATCGATTATGATATGAATCTCAATCAAAGTACACAAACAATTAAATTATAAGTGAAGGAAATAAATTTATATAGTTAACCTTATGTAATTGAAAAAAAATTTAATTGAGGTAAGTTGTAGCGATATTTTAATTAAAGTTAATAAAAAAAAGTATAGAGATGACAAAGGAAAAACTAGATAAAACATAGTACTTACTAGCCAGTTGTGGGAAAAAAAAATATAATGTCTACCACACAAATTAAAGAGGAATTGTTAAACCAATCAGCTCAATCCTTTGACATGACTAATAAGCTTTCACCATAATGAAAATTAGTTTTTGAAAAATAAAATTGATACAAATATAGTTTAAAATTTTAATCATGTAGAAATTCAAAAATTTAGTAGTTCTGCAAGCGAATTTTCAAAGTAACAGTAAATTCATATTTTATATACGTTTCTTTATGTTCATATTTAATTTTTTAAAAATATTTTTAAAAAATATATATATATATATATTATATCATATTTTTAATATACATATATTTTTAAAATATTTAATAAAAGTTACGTGTTGCCGTAAAAAAAAAAAAAACTCTATATATAGCATTATTATGAATAGATTGGAAGGCCAGGAAAAGTGAATGGCGTAGCATTAATATGAAGTGACAAGAGGCTGCCGACAGTCCTTTGGCATGAATAATGAGCATTAACAAAAGCAAACAAACGCGTCGGTGATTGGAGACTCTTTTATCAGCATGACGTCACAATAAACAAGCAAAGCTATGGTGTCATGCATGTGGAACTGAAGCTCTTGAATTTCTAACCTAGACATTATTCTGCTTACAAAAAATGACTGCATACATATTATATTGGTCATTGGTCATTGGTCATTGGTCGTTACAAAAAATGACTGCATACATTAAATTTTTTTTTTGTATCTATTAGTATTACATAACTTTTTTTTTACTTGATTTATTTGAAATCTTGAACAAATTAAATAAAATTTTCTTATGTTTTAAATTTTAAAAATAATTCTTGAATATGATACCAAACATTAATTTAGAAACTATAAATCAACTAAAAATATGATTATTTTTTATTTTTTTTAAAATTATTTTTAAATTAGATGTTAAACTCAGCCTTAGACCTTTTGTAATACTTTTTTCATTTTCATGGTGACACATATATAGTTAATAAAACTACCACTTTGATTATTGTTTATAATTTAAAAATATATGTAATGGCATAGTGCCAAAAGAAACGAGAAAGAAATTAAGAAGGAATTAATAATTTAATAATTAATAATTTATTATTGTGTTTCTCAATTACATCCTTGAATATTTATAGATTAATATAACATCTAAATTTACACTAATCAAGATTTTTATTCAAATTTTATCTAAAATTTTACTTGTTGGGTGGTTATATTAATTAATTTTTTTGAGAAGATATTTATATTTTATCTTCTCAAAAAAGATATTTTCTTCTTTCCATCACATCATAGACTTAAAGATAGTATTTAACAAAAACAATATTATTATTTTATTTTTATTTTTATTTTTTGGAAAGGGAGAGACTTCAATTAGATAGGGAAGGACAGTCTGAATACACAACATCCATAATAATATCTGGGGATTATTACATCTTTCCGTACTAAGCAAGAATCTGCACCTAAAGCCACTTGGCTAAGGTGAGCCACTGCATTGCTTTCTCTGAAAACAACCCTGCATTGAACTTGAGGAAACGATTTAGCATGTGTTTGCAGGCCTCCCATTTAGTTTCAATTTGTGGTAATCTCTCCTGTTTCCCAAGAGAGGTTGTGTCTTTTCCGAAATTCCTCCACAAAGAGAAGAACTTGGCCTGGAGAAACAACATCTTGCTTGATCTTTGTGTGGATCTGGGAATTCCTGGAGCACCAAATCCTCCAACACATAGCTACAAAGTCTCCTGAAGTAATCATACGGCTGATATTCTTATCTGCTACAAAGGATGTTTGGGCCCAAATGTTTCTAGCATGATGACATCTCCCAATAGCATGAGAAATAGATTCCTGATCTCCTTGACATAACCTGCAAATAGGAGAATTTGTTATATCTTTGGAGAAAAGTCTTTCATAAGTAGGCAAAATGTTATCTAGTACTCTCCAAAAGAAAATTTTCAAGCTTTGGAAGGATGTTAAGATGCCAAATGACTTTCCAACATCTGTCCGGACCACTCGAATATGATTGGTTTCCTGTTCCCTATAGTGATCTACCCAACCAATAACCACTCTTTACTGTGTAGGAGTCATTACTAGTATAATGCCAAATTAGTTCATTTTCTACTTCTCTGCCACTGAGAGGAATATGTAATATTGCTTCTAAATCTTCCTCCCAAACCACCTCTTTGAGATCTTCTACTTTCCATTCTCTGTCTTCAAAACAAAAGTCTTTCACCTGCCAACTAGAAGCTCCAGATAATGGGGTAATAGGTTTAAAAGTGACTGGTCTGGGTAACCATGTATCATGCTTGAAGTTAATATATGCTCCATTACCTACTCTCTATATTATTCCTTTCTTTAGAAGACTTCTCCCCCATATAATGCTCCTCCAAATATGAGATGCACCATTACAAACTTTTACGTCCCCGAAGCTAGAGTATGGGAAGTAACTGATCTTAAGGGCTCTGGCTACTAGAGAATCAGGCAACTTTAGCAAATGCCAACCCTACTTTGCTAACAAAGTCTTATTGAAGGTTTCTAAATCCCTGAAGCCTAAACCGCCACAAGCTTTTGGAGTGCACAGATCTTCCTATTTTTTCCAATGAATTTTGATGAAAACCCCACCAAAACTTGGCTATTAGAGAACTTAGTTGATTGCTCATTTTCATAGGGGGATTAAAACAACTAATAAGAAGGTAGGGCTTGGGCCACGGCCTTAATAAGCACCTCTTTCGCTCAAGTCGAGAAGAGCTTTTCTTGCCATCTTTGATTTTATATAATCAAACATGAGGCATTTATTCCTTTGAGACATTGATGGCATTCCCAAATACTTTGAAGGACCACCTCCACTTTTAATCCCAAGGATCTGGTTAAGATCTACTCTTCTTTCCTAAGGGGCATTGGAGCTATCAGTTGTGCGACATCTCCTGTGGTGAAGAAGTTTGACGCAATCTTTCTATGCTCTAGTTGTTGGTGGAATGACCCTCTCCGTTTGATGTTTTAATGATTACAAACAACTTAACTTATGATACTAATCTCTTTGACTGAGTTGATACAGCTCATATTGATCAAATCATAAAAAGTCATCAGAAAAGTCAAAGTCAAAGCTTAAAGAATCGAAACAATCGGACGATTAAGATAACATCAATATAATGTAGTTGCTTAGATTCTTTAGGGTTGTAGAATACTTCTTAGGATGATAAGCCAATTATGTGCATGTATGCATCATAGTGAAAAATCATAAGTTGTTGCATGACCAAAATGTTTTTCAAAGTTAGTCAAACTTTTCACTCTCATCAAATTTTGATTTAAACACTTGCATGTATTTCAATTTGATCAAATTACAATGTTTTGAAATGCATTTAAACTTGGTTTTTAAATAATCACATTGTAGACTTAACAAATTTCACAAAAAATCAAGTTTTCATGTTTATGTGCAAACATAAATGCTTTTCCTCCTTAAGAAGCGTGTTTCAACTTTGTCCAAAATCATGAATTTCATCATCACTCCTAGAAACGTGTTTCCTGTCAAAGAAACTCGTTTCCTGCAATTTCCAAAATGATGAAATTTTACTTATCAGCACAAAAACACGTTTCCTTGGTTTTCCAGAAAACCATGCCCTTTGGATTTTTCCAGAACTCATTTCTTTTAAAAGAAACGTGTTTCTCACTTTTTGGGTATTTATGAAAATTCATACAGAAATGCGTTTCTTCTTTAAGAATTGCGTTTCCTATTGAATTCCCAAGAGCTATTTTTTTAGGCTGTTTTGAACAGAAATGCGCTTCTCTTATTAGAAACGTGTTTGCTCTTATGGTTGTTGGAAAAACACTATAAATACAGGACTTTGCTCATTCATTCCAACTTTTGCATAAATCAAACACCTATTGAGCTTTTGAGTGTTTTCCAAGTTTTCAAATCAAACAAGTGTGCTTGCCAAGTTTTTCAAGTTCATTTGTACTCTTGAGAGAAATCAAAATTATTCTACATCTTGCAAGTTTTTTTTCTCAAATCTTTTGTTGAAAATCTCTTTGCTTACATTCATTTTTTTGAGAGATCATTTTTAAGAGATTTCAAAGCTCCAAAGGTCTTAGACTTGTGTACTTCATCTACATCAATCATCAAGTCAATATTTCAACAAAGGAACTTCCAATAGAGCTTGCACTTCATTTTAATCATCATTGGCTTATCATTCAAAAGAAGTATTCATTTCCAATTTTTAAGCTTGATTCTATATTTCTATAAAATTGGAAGTACATTGGCTAGGTTGCCAATTGGGGAAGATTCCATATAAAAATTCTTCAAGGTCTTTGTAACGGTCCGATTCACACTCGCAAGTAAATCAAGTGTAATAATTTGATCCACACCCGGTAAGTTGGATCAAGTTAGTGAGTTTGAAAAATTCTAATTGAAGAGATTAGGTATTGGAAGTAGGCGTTTGGTGCCAAACCACTATAAATCACCATATTCATTATTTATTTCTTGCACTTTTGATTTGAGTTTTTATCTTTCCAATTTGGTTTGTCAAAGGTTTTGAAAATATGTCGTAGTCCAATTCACCCCCTCTTGAACTCTTGGACTATTATCTGCGCCAACACCTGTGGCTAGGGGTGAAATCGGGTTGGTCAGGTTGGCCCCCGTCAAATAGCCTAATTTTTTTAAAACTTAATAACTACTATTTAAGTTTATATTAGTAATAAAATATGTTGCATTATCATGTATCAAACTTATTAAACTACTATTTAAGCTTTAAAAGATGAGATTTCTTCTTTTTAGAAGAACTTATATATGTACAAGTCAACCCAGATACGTATGGAACGATCCCAACAACATAAACGTTGATCTTCGAATATTTCAACAAAACTCCCCAGAGCCTCACCAATGATTTTTGCTACCTCCTTAGTCATGTAGGCAATTGGGAGATCATACACAAAACTTTGCCCACCGTAGCTCCATTTCAGTCGGTTTCTTCAACCCATCAACTTATGCTAGTACCACCAAAGAATTATCAAAATGCCAAAGGTTCTCTCTCGAGGAACCTTTTCCTGTCCACCAGGTTACTGAACTGAACAGTGAAAATTTTCTCCCCAACCTCCTTGAACAAAACAGGTTTGCATGTTCTCCATAATTGACCCATGGTGGTCCGAAACTCTTTCCTGCTAATACGTTTAGATGTTAGAACGGTAGCATATAAACATTTTTTGAAATCAATCTCTCCACTTCCTTGTTTCACATTTGCAATATACAATTCTTCGACTTTGTTGTTCGAACTGAACTAACCCAACGACATCCTTTCCTTACAGGTCTCTCTCTGTAGTTGCTTCTTGAGGTTCTCTCCTCGATTCTTATTTGGTATTTGGTATTGGTCAAATTGTACAAAATGGATAAATTAATTGTTTTTCTTTTCTTTAAATCTTTTGGAGGGCATATTTGATAATGACAACGCAACTCCACACTACATGAGAAGAAGTCACATTTTGATAATTGGAGGACACAATTCAAGCAATAGCCATAATTTTAATAATAAAATGATACTAATTTTGAAAATATACTCAATTTTAAATAAATTAACCTAGGCACCAGAATAAATTTTCCAATTCGATTTTGACATATACTTCACTTTATAATTTTATTCAAATTGAATTGTATAATTGATTAGCGATTACCATGAATTGGTTAAAGCTATCATGCAAAACCCTATGTAAAATCATAATTCTCAAAATTTTAAGTGAGGATTTATACATCAAGCATCATTAAACATGAGCCAATGTTCGATTGGTTGAATGACTCAGGACGTTCGTCTCAAGAAACGAGGTCATGAATTCAACTCTCCACCAACATTGGCCACTGGAAGTATCTCCCGCTCGAACAAACTAAATACTTAGATACCCTCGGTTATCAAAAAAAAAAAAAAGCATCATTGAACATGCAAGTCATAAAGTAAATAAATAATTGTCACGTACATATTTATTTAATCAACTCAATCAAGCATATATATAGCCTTACCTCGACATAAAATAGGCTATCTCGAATTCAAAAAGGGTAACCCTCAAAGTCACAATGGATCAATCTCAACTCAATTAAATCATTTTTCCAAAGAAACAAGAATCAAAAGGTGACCAGTAAAGAACTTGCTTCTGTTTTTTTTTTTTCACCTCTAAAAATCATATCTAAACCCAAAACTTAAACTGGACCAAAACGTAAAATTAGGCATTCAATAGCAAATTAGCAATAGTAGCAGTATACAATTGAAGTTTTAACTGATACCTTAAAAAGGTTAAAAAGGTGAAAGGGAACCAAACTAATCCCTAATGAAAGTATCATCACACTGATTTCATTGCTGCCATTTCTGTCACAAAAAATTGAGATTTAATTCATTGAGATATGTAGAAAGTTGTATGTTATGTACAGATGTATGAATGCGTAAAAAACTCTCGCTCGCCATGAATTATACTCGGACAATATTACATTTTAAGAAATGTCTCCAGGCCAGTTGGTATAAGAAAACATGATTTTTAAAGAGTTTATGCACCTAAAACTGTGAATTTAAATACATAGATGAAGTGAAAAATATTGATATTGAAGAGCAGAGTACAGTAGACCTCTAGGAGAGCCTCAGAGCCATTTCTTGAAGAAGAGCTCGCTTCTGAGATGCAGTAATTACACGGTTGGTTTCAGCATTCTCAAGCACATCGGTAATTATGGCTGCTGCATGACCAAGAGGCTCCTCAGATGCCCTCTTCAACAAAAATGCCTGCATGATCAAATGCAAACATAAGCAACAAATCGAGAATCACAAGCAATCATCTTGGCACGAGGGACTTCAACAAATAAAAACAAGAGGTTTTAGCTTAATGAGTGTGCCTCCCGATTAAGTACATTAGATATTATTCTATGCTGACAGAACATGTGATGCGCCCTTCTTACATGAGCTTGGGAGCCTTACTCAAGGCGGACATTCCAGCAACTATTGAAGGAATAAAAAGACAAACTAAATTAACATGAAAGCAGACTCATCAACAGGCGCAAAACATGCAAGATATATATGGCTTCTTTAATGCCTCACAGAATGAAGAGATGGCTTAAGAGCTCCTGCTCCCGCACAATTTTAATAAGTAGCATCGAGGCATACTGCTTCCGGGAATCTTATCCGAGGCCTGTCTACAATTTGGATGAGCTTAAGCAAAATAAGAGACCAAGTTACTTCTCTATTTCCTTTGATTCCACATCCGAGAGTCAAAGGAAGAACAGAAAGAAAAAGCTGATTCATGAGAACAAAGAATTCTAGCTGAGTTGCAGCATGAAGGGAAGATTGTTACAAATGAGAGGATAATGCAATAATAGTCAGAGAAGTGAACAAGATTGTAAGATCATAAGAGAGATATACTTTAAAGTTTGTTTTTGAATCGAAATTGAAATGTCAAACAGAACTCTAACAAATAATACAAGTGTGAACATTTCTTTCTCAGCTCTGAATGGAAGGACGCAGAGGTAACTGATTTTCCAGGAGCAGCAACACTTGATCCAGAGGCCTCATGATATCAACATCAATGGAGTGAAAAAACAGAAGTTTAAGGTAAATATAGGTCAATCATATGTTATAACTTCAAGACAAAAAAGTAAGCAATAACATTTTATTGCCTTCTTATTTCCTGTCCTTAATTCACCTAATAAAACTGCAAACTTGAAGAACTAAAGAATTATTTAAGAGCCATGACAAACTACCACATAATATCTTGTTCATACACTAAACACATATGCAGAGCGAGTGGGAGAGGGAGAACCTGGCCATGATGTGATATGGTTAATGTGCATGGCTGCTGAAGCCAAGGCTCTCCATCAACTTGAACAGGTAAAGGAACAGAGAGATGGATTCTGATTGATTGCCCTTGAGCCAATCTTCGAGCTCGAGAGAGCCCAACCTGGTTTACACATGCAAGTTTTAGTAATTTTTCACTCGCCAAAACTATTTTTACCGAGTTCTTATCAATTTTCTTTAGGAAAGCCCTCAACAAGTCTAAGGGAAGTACGCATAATTTGCAACACCTAAATTTGTAACAGAGCAGGATATAGCATAACAACATGCAAAGTACCACCTGAAGCTTTCCAAGATGCCATGTTCCAGATATGCTAACGACCTCTAGCACCTTGTCATGCATGGATTGTGGATCAAAATTATCATCAGTCTCATCCTCATTTTGCCACAAATCTACACCTCCCATATAGCTTCCAATGTTGGCAACTAGAATGCCTTCTGCATCCTGCAATAGTTTTGAAAGGAAAATAGTAAGTGACAATTTCATGAATATTATTCTCCTGCCAGTTTGCAACAACATAATAGAAAAAAACGACCTAAATAGCCTAATAGCCAATATTGCATAATGCACAACCATGCCAATACATGTGTCACCATATTCATCTGCATGGTACAAGTGGTGATGAGACCAAGTGTAAATTCTATATAAGAGAACAGTAATAGAAATCCAACGCACCTCAGGGACCTCTATGTCCACACCATCAACAAATACTCTGACTTGCCAGGGGAAGTCTTCAAAGGTTTTGTCCATGATACATTTAGCACCTTCTCTTGCATATAGCACTTTATTCATGAACTGCAGGAAAATTGTGTCTTTCAGCTAATGATGCCGAACTTAATCAAAGAAAGTTTCTATACCATCATTAAATGAAACAATGAGGCACTAAATAAATGAAACACAAAGAAATGACAAATAATAATAGTTCTGAACAACATTTCCCTTTTCCTTGTCCAAACATTTCATTTTAAGAGTGAATTTGCTTCATTGATTCCCATTCTATTTTACTTCTAGAGAAAATACAAAAAGAAGAGTACAAATATGGTCATATTCAGTAAATAGAAATACGAATATTAGTCCATATTCTGACATTAGTAGCAGCAATAACCATCATAACCATCCATTAGGATGTAGTGCAGATATGTTACCAAACCTCAACCAAAGTACACCATTCTGAACCTCAGATATATCAAGGGAGTCATAACTCCAACTGAGTGATGTTCATGTTGGAGTAAGTCGGGTTTTTGGGTCTGTTTTGTTGTTTTTAATTTCATTCATTTCACTCTTTGTGTGATGCTTCGTATTTTCTTTTGGCTTTCAAGTATGATACAATAATTACCCCAGAAAATACTCAGGCCTTGCAGGAGCCATATCATACAAAAACTTTATAGGTGACAAATGTAACACGGGAAAATGTGACCAAATGCATGAAATTGTTGTGAGCAGATAGGGAGAAAAAAGAAATTGCTGATTGTTTTTCACTTAAGTGACCATTCTTATGTGGCTTCAAAGTTCGGACACAAGAAAGAAAGCAAATATTTCATCTTAATTCCTAAAAGATGCTTGAGTGCCAAGGGTAAGAAAGGTGCAGGATCAAGGTTGATGTTTGATCTCATTTAGTAGTGAAGGTCCCATTAGTTGTGAACTTTAGGCCTATGAATGATAAACTTCAACTATTCCAGCTTCCATTACAACAATAAATTCTTGATCAAGGAAACAGGTCTATGGGAATTAGCACCAATTCATAGATTAGTATTATTATTACTCATATCAACATTATCGGTTTTATGACTAATATTATTGTTGTTGTTTTCGAAGTCCTATCAATTCATTATTGACTGTGATCTCTGGCAGATGCAATTACTTGGTACAAATCTCAATTCTCCTTCAGCCTCTCCAATGACTCAAGCACCATGGTGACTATTGAGACATGAGAAAACTACTTGGGTCAACCAATTTAAAACACAAATCTCTTCCAAATTACAAATGCAAAAGTTTTCTGATCTTCCATTCCTCGTGGACTTTGAATATAATGAAAGCGAGACCACATGTTCACAAATCATAAGATCAAAACACTTTTTCATTCAAGATTTTTTCCATAGAAGATATCATTTATTCATTATCATCATACCATTTATTCACATTGAGTCACAAAATATATTATTCTTGATGCATTTCTAAAAATTCTCGTACCGTCATTAACTATGCATTACACAGTAAAATTTGTCAGACAGATAGGCCATGTGGATGTGAGTGCTCCGAACGCTACCAAATACCACATCATATCTGCAGTGGAACAGTTCTAATGCAGTTATTATTAAAAATTGTTGTCACCTGGTTATAGAACTTCTCCGGGTTCTCTTCCCGTAAGTTATGAATGTCCAATGCAACCTTTGCATCACATCCTACACCTGTCATAACAGTTATCAGAGACTTGTTATATTTTAGTACAGACTACAGAGGAAAGTACAAATTTTAGACCAAAAATTACCTAACTACACCAGTCACCTAACTAGACTAGTCACCCACATTTAGGGACTAGAAATTACCTTTTGAAGATAGCAACCTATAAATATCTACCAGTGAAGAAAGTACCACACTGGATGACTAAAATGTCTCATTATTGAACTATAAAACAGCAAAGAACCCAGGAGGAAGTCCAGATATCAGATGGTTAACGTTTGAGCAAGTAAATCCCAAGTTTACATCTCTTGAAAACCAATAAGTTAGAGGCTCTATCATTCTACCAAAAGTTTCTACTATTCCCAATAGCATTGATAAGCCAAAATGTTGAGAATGTAGATATTGGGTATTGGCCATTCTCAAATTTATCCATTTTTTACAAACATTACATCATTTTAACATCTTTACTTCTATTGAATTCCACGTATTACAAATCATTCAGATGATTTACTTTAAAATAATATGAAAAAAGAAGGCACCCAAAAATAATATTGGGCACCTCAATTGACAGTTAAGAACATCAGAATTTCACAATCATTGCCTCCATAATTATCACTTTAAGCTCGGTAGAAACTAACTTGTGCACTGAAGAAGCCTACCAGAAAACCATTCAGGTAATTCAGATGCCCCTATCTATGCATGTATTTTCAGCAATTAAGGAAGGATTCTTGTAACATACCAAGATAGTTGTTCATAAATTTTGGTGGTAGAATCTGCTTTCCCTGCTGATTTCCTATTGTTATCTTCCATCGATCTAGTACAGTGACTGCAGCGTGTTCTATGTGGTGCAACACCGTGCAAAGGCCTCCTTGTCTTTCTACAGCACCCAACCCACCTCCCCAAGACAAAACCCTGGCTAGATCGTTCCCAGTTCCGGCTGGAAGAATTGCAACTGGAGGAGGAGAAACAAAGTTTTGCTTGTCGATGGTGTCCAGAACCCATCCAACTGTGCCATCTCCTCCACAAACAAGAATTCTAAAGTGGGGCACTTTTCTGAATAAGTACAGGCCAATCTCTGGTCCTTCTGCTGCACTCAACTCGAACACCTAAACATATTACCAATTAGGTTAAGACTTAACAAAATGAAATGACAAATGGCCTTTGATTATTCAAGTCCGGCAATTGTTGGTCATATATATATATATATATATAGGATTTTATTTACTAAAGAAAGGAAGAGAAGGGAAGAGGGGGGGCGGAGGGTGGGGGGGAGAATAAAATGTTGTGACAGAAGTGCACTATCTTGACTATTGCATGCTGACAAATGAAACTTCATATTTATCAGAAACTATTATGGGAAGAAATAAAACTCACAAAGCTATTAACTAATCATCTCTTAAAGGGACAATAAATAAATACAAAAGTTATATGCGGCTATGGCTACCAAAATACCATTTATAAAGCACAAAGAAACACTTCAAACTTTAAACAATTTATGGCCTACTAAACCAAAAGTGAAAGGTATGTAATGGACCTGATGCGAACAAAAGTGAAACACTACACCATTAAGTAATTCCTTATGCATTTATAAGCAGTTACCTGAACAGGATTCAAAAGCATGTTCAAACGTAGCTTGAGAGAATCCCCACGTTGTGCCCCACTCTTCTTGTTAATGAAAACTAGTAGTGGTCTCACATTTGACGGCAAATCAATCAATTCATATTTCTGTTTCATCCCTAACATCTGAGACTCATCATTCCAACTCGATGAGGTACTTCTTTTATAGTTTGGCTTCAACTCTGTCTTGTTATCTACTTCACAACCTTGGTGTACAATTCCATTGTCTACGCCACCATTACAATTTTCATTCTTATTATGAGAACCCTTTGGAGTTTGATGGCTATCACCAGTGCGCTCTGGTGATGAATCATAGGTTACACCACCATTAGTAGAATCAACAGAAGATTCTGTTTCATGCTTGTACTTCTTACTTTGACTCCTAATACGCCCACGAACTGAGGACGCAAGCTCGTTGGCTCCATGTGTGATTGAGCTCAAAAACCCACCTGCAGCATTTCGATTCAATTCCTTGACAAAGAGTGGTGATAAGATCAATCTCTTAAATGGTCCAAGATCACAAATGTCACCAGCTTCATTGGACATGCTAGTGTGGCACTCAAAATGAACCAGGCGCTGACACCACATGCAACACCAAATTGGAGAACCTCCAAGAAATGACCCACTAAAAGGCTCTTCACAGTGACTACAACAAGCCGTTTCATCGGGTTGGTCTGCAATTTCTGTCCAACGAACAGACCATTGGTGTATCATGTGTTCGTACCCAATCATGGAGATACACTTGCAATCCTTGTGTGCATTTGAAGAGCAGTTCAGATGTGCTGCTGCACCACAGATGCTACAACGGTGGATGAAGCTGTCAGAGGCAATCATTGGGCCAAGTGGCTGAGTTGGGCACACAGACTTCAAGCATACACAGCAGCTTAGGCTCCTAGCACGTGAAACCACCTCTAAACTCCAAGAATGAGCAGCGACAGGGACCTTGTCCTTTGTCTTTGGATTCTTTTTAGATCTTGCTATGGCTTTCATCCAGCTTAGACTAATGTTTCTTCTCCACTGGAAGACTGTGTAAACTATAGTCAAAATTCCAACTAGTGCAGCAATAAAGCAAGCAGCGATGAAGAGATGAGATTCTCCCATGCTCCATTTCTGAGGCAATTGCCCAAGATTCTCTTTATAGTCATCCATTCTTCAATATATATATTGCCTCATTCTACAAATACCCTGGATAGGGATGGATAACAGGTTTGTGTTGGGGAGCCTACCAGAAATGAATCAGCCTAATCATATCAAAAGAGAGATGACCTGATCCACCAAAAGAAGGGAACTACACAAAAAAACATAACTTCCTGCTAAAATTCTTGAGCCCAATCTAAATCAAGATAAGTACTTCAGTAAAGTTACGGTCACACTTATTTACAAGAGTCACCCTTCACTTTCTAAGTCCAAGAAAATCTCCAAGCAAGCAAATAGCTATAACTCATGCAACTCTGCCTCTCTGTATGTCTTCTATAATAAAGGCACTCCTTTTGTTCCTCTAATCATGAAATTCAATAACAAATGTAATTTCCAAGCTTGTAATCAAAAGCTCCTCTGTCATAAAATGGTAGTAGAAGGGCCAAGAGCTTTTAAGAAACCTGCAAAATCAAAAGCAATATATGTAGAATAACTGATGATTTTCTGCAACCACTTTAAATAATTAAATATGCTTGGAAAGAGGGTACATTGTGCATGTGCAATTGTGCATGCATATGTGCTTGTATGCATGTTCAAATGAAACACGTGTGTATATTGTGCACATACCCATATGTTACATTGTGCACATGCCCATACAGGCGGATGTCTCAATGCATGTGCACGTGTGGTCGTATTACTGTGTATGCCTGTTAGAGACTTTTTGCATAAAAAGAGTAGAGATGAAAATGTTAAGACGGATAAGTAGTAACACTAGGAAACAAATCTATAATGGTCAATTTGCAAGAATCTTAGAATAATTACAATATGAGAGTGTCTTAGAAGGCTGGAAGCCTCAAAGCAGACCGTCCGAATCTGATCAGACCTCTTAATTAAAAATAAAACCTTCAAGCTAAGAGAAGGCCATCTCCCCTCGAAGTCTTTCACTTGTGCCTAGTTAATTGGCACATGGACAAAGGTCACAAAGCTCACAACTTTCTTCTTAGGAATTAGGATAAATATCAGATTCCACTAGTTAAGAGAGAGAGAGAGAGAGAGAGAGAGAGAACAACAGCCTCAGTGACTGATAAAACAAAACAGGATAGAGTATCTCGTGTCCATAAAACAATCCTACAAAAATCAACAACCGCATAAGGGAACCGGCCTCCATAACAGTCTTCCCCTCAACAACAAGTCATCCAGCCCCAACAAGGAAGCAACAACAATCTAGGGCAAACCTTGCTCACTGTAGAAGAACTTAGAAAAACAAACTTAATGATAATAGAAATAAATATAGTGATCAAGAATATGCTCAATGTGCCCCAATCTTTCTTTCTTTCTTTTTTAATGGATAAACTAGGCCTTCGGTGCATAACCTCACAGCTTGCAAACTCACACCTCTGATTGCTTGCAAATGTGGCAATAAGAACGACTAATTTGTAATACTTAGATTTTCCAGTGGAATTTTGATAATTTTGATGCATGGCCAATTTTTTTCAATTTACGGATTTACAATGTAAATATTTTTTTATCATAAATGATTATAACTTACCCATCAAAACCCCCAAGACATTGTTGCAGTAATTTTAAACAATTTACAAGAAACTAGGTTTTAGGGGCATTTTGATCATTTCTGTAATATATGATCAGACGATCTCTTACTAAAATATGACTTCACGAATGGTCCTCTAATAATGAAAAACCTTTATGATGCAATGTGAAAAGAGTTGGAGTTTGTGGAGATCTCAAATTAGTGTTTCCATATTTTAGGAAATTTTACTAATTTTAGTAAATTTACTATTTTTAGTAAATTTAAATAAAATTAGTAAAATTTCCTAAAATATGAAAACACTAATTTGAGATCTCCACAAACTCCAACTCTTATCACATTGCATCACTCTACAACTAAAATTTGGTGATTTTAGGACAACATACACTATTTTATGTTGGATTTAGAGTTTCAACCTAATGTGTAACCATAACATTTTCTGATAGTATCAATAATCAAGAATATCAACCCACAGATTTCAAACTATTTCTAGGTTAATGAAATACACTTAGCAATTAGCTATTTGTACTGTATCTGAAATAAATCATTTCTATTCCTATCAGTTCCTAATTTTATTAGGAGATATACAGAAATTGGAAAGGGCAGAGCACCAAGGAGGCTAGGAAGGGTTTTTCCAATGCCTACAAGACACCCTAGCCATCCATAGAACTGCCCATTGTGTTCTAACAAGTCTCCTAAATCTAGATTTGGAGGGAAAAGGAAAAGAACAAGAAAAAAATTATTCAATCGATGACTTAGATTGCCAAACAAATACTAGGTTGGATTTGATCAAGGAGGAAAGCTTAATGAGTGGAACTCTTGTGGAGTCTTAAATTGGATTCTCAACTCTATACTTATAGGATTAGGATGAACAATAGAGAAATAATTGGCTAGAGAGACCTACACCAAGTCAAAATTGAATAATTACAAAAGCCTTATAAAAAGGTAGAAATAGGGAAGATTCCCCAAAAAAACTTTGCTCTTGGACGTTCTGCACATTTTTCCTCTCTTATTTAAGTTTTTTGAGACTCCATTTGACATCCAAGAGTGTTTAAAAAGCAGATCTAGTACACTATAAGAACTACATCTACATGACCTAAGAAAAGTGAAGAAAAGGTATGTGTAATCTTTGAACCTTATTCATCTTCTCACATCCCTCTTCAATGTTCTATCCATGTTATAAATGGTAAATCTACATGCTAGTTCATGTCTAGTTTCTAGAAAATCATGCATGGAACGTCTTTCATACTTTGCTCTACCTCATATGTGCCACATAAAAGCATGTTTTGATGAGCATTAGTGTTGTTAAGGCACTGGGGCAACTCCCCTATATACTACATAAGGCAAGCATGGAATTCTTTGAAGATTTTTCAAAAGTTCAAGGGTATTAGTATAAATATATAAAGCCTACAATTGCAACCCTCAATCCCAACCTTAACCCCAACCCCCTTTCTTCTCATTGCAATTTTTCAAGTAAAATGTCAGTCATCTTCAACATCTCATGAGTGTGTTTGATCTCTTAGTTCCCACTCTAGCCCCTTTTCCACCAATTCTTAACTCAACTGTGCCGATCTTTGTAATTACCAAAATTCTTAATACGGAATTAATCCTTTAAAGCTTCTATTGTTGGGGAGTTTGGGGAAAGTAACATTAGGGATTTCTTTGACCAAGCGAGCAACTTAGGCCCCCATGTGGTAAGGGAGAAAAACAATTGGGAAATTAACATGAAAACATTTACAATAAATCAGGCCTTAGGTTTGTCTTGTAAGGTTCCAAAGCTCAAAAAAATTTAGCTCCTAAAGACAATTGCACCATAGTAATCAACCATTGGTCTTAGTGACACTAGATCAAGATCTTGTGCATATTCCACCCAGCTAAGTCGAGTATCCTGTTTGTGTTCAAACAATATATTAGTCAATAGTAATTTCATGCACTTAGATGTGTTATAGTCTAATAGTACCCTCTCTTGCAAACTTGCAACAAGTAATCACAATTCACAAGTATTGAGGAAAAGGGGCATGGAAACTGCAAGCTTTATGTTAGAATGTTAATCAGCTTGATAGGCATGGTAAGAAAAATCACATGACAAGAATTATTGAGTAAATAAGTTGTAATGTGGTTTCTAGGAGGTAGCTGATATCTAAATATCTAGAACTAAGATTAGCAGACCCAACATACTAAAGGGACTAAAAGAGCAACATTGTTCTTCTAGGATAAATAATTTCAGCAATTAATAAGTTTTACCATCCTATTCTCTTTCCATGAGATGTAGCATTGTGGACTTTTTTTTTATTAGATGATATCTATGGTCTGATAAACAAAGATATTGACAATCTTTTTTTCAAACATCTACTCAATGGCAAGAAGACTTAGGCCTCCGTAACCTCAATAGTCATGGAGGCTAAGGAAAAATGGTTTCATCCACCTCATGCACAAGGAGTCAACATCATTAGATTTTCTAGCTATGTAAAGGAAATCATACAGTCAACTCAAGCACAAAGCCATGTAAAACTCGCAACGAGTGGGCTTGATTGCATCCTTGTCAATATAGGTTACAAGTTATATGTCACCCAATTCATAAACATTTGACCACGTTAAAGGTGCATGGTGTACTTGAGGCAATGAGGACCTTGGTGCTTGAGACGCAAGATGCAAAGGGAGGTACAGAGCACGTTTGAGTGAAGTGCGGCACAAAATTTGTATAAAAACTCAATTATACATTAATTAATGATAGTAAATTCTGTTTTTCTATGTACTTATTTTTTACCAGAGGATTCAAAAATCAGAAAAGATTCTAGTTTTCATCATTATATTATAATGGTCATAGCAGCACTACTGTTTCATATTTCATACTTGATAGCACACATTTGAATGAAGTGAGGCACAAAATTCATAAAAAACTCAACTATACAATACTTATTAATATTGAATTTTGTTTTTTCTATGTACTCTATATTAAGTAAAGAATTTAAAGAAGTAAAAAAATCATAAAAGTTCTCTTTTTTCTCATCATATATCATAATAGTTATTGTAGCACTAGTGTAAGAGTGTTTCATATTTCATAGTTGGCACTAATATTATTTTTATCTGGTTTGATGTTTAAATTTGAGTTAAAGTAGGAAACATAAAAGCAAGAAAAAACATGTACGAACACGCAATAGCAACTATATTTCTTTGCCAGCAAGAACTCATTGCCGTTGTCATAGCAACCGTTATTCTACAGTTAGAGCGCCGACCTAGTGTTGTAACAACACTAGCAATGTGTTGTTATAGCAACAGAGCACCAATTTCCTTGCAGGTTTATTATAATCTGCATAATGTTCTATATGAATTTTATGCAAAGAAAAGAAAGAAAAGACTACAAACAATATTTAAGTTAATAATAGCATGATACATATTATTCAGCCTCTACTTAATAACTATAGCTTTAAGGAGTGGTTGTTTGGAAATCCCTTTGCTACTTCCTAGATGTTCATACAATGTTTTTAGTCTCTCAATTACCATATTGTTCAGATAAGAAAGGCTATGGGTCACTTCTTGTGATACTTACAAAGTACAACCCTCAAATTTGGTAAGAAAGTTTCTTGCCACTATCATTAACTAGGGTAGTCCCCCTTTTCTGGTGTTTCAGTCACCTTTGAGTGGATCCCTTAATGTATGAGCCAGGAAGTTTCTAAAGAAGCTGCCTACTTCCCAAAAATATTTGTTCTATTGTCATTGGGGCTAACTTTCTTTCAACTCAAGTTTGCGAGAAACCTTGGGTTTAAGCCTCTTTGTTGGCACTTGAATGTTTGGCATTTGTTTATTCATCTTTCTTCCATCTATCTCTTCACTTGTAAGACTGCACTACACATGAAGGGAAGTGTTTGTGATAGTTTGATATACATTGTTGGGCCTCTACTTGACACCTATAGCTTTTAGGCCAATTGATTCTCTAAAGACTTCTTTAATGTTCAAATGAATACATTTTATGTAAAGACAATGTAGAAAATAATCTATTGTACTAAATGTTTAAATGGCTAAATAAAGGAGGGGGGACTAGAAGGTGAGGCGCACTGAGGCATACACCTCAGGTTCCCTAAGGTGCAAAAAAGGTCATGCCCAAGTGGTGGCTCCTTACCTTCACAGTCTTAAGACATTGTATGTGCACCCTACCTCAAGGCATGCCTCTAGTGCGCTCTTGAGCTCGCCTTGACTACTTTTGACCAAATTAAAACCAAGTTACATTGCTTTTGACTATGGCATCATAGTCACCAGATCAAGACCTTTTATTGTTTAAAATATATTGTTGAAAAAGGTTATCATATTTCAATAAGGTCTAGTAGGAAGGTTCCTTCTGTTTTACAGGAAGAAATAATGGTGCTCAAATTGAAACTCAAGGCTCTATAAGAAAATTAAATTAAATTCTCGGTTGAAATCAATATCAATATATTATCCCATGTATATTCTAAAAGGTCTAAGAACCATGTCGCAACTTGGAAGTTCTTCTCATTAATTAAGTTTACAAAAGAATAAGCCTTAGGAAACTGAACTAATTCAATAGTTTTTGATAGAACTAATATTTCTTAGTTTTCCAAATTCCTTTATTCATGAGAGGAAGAGTTCCAAGTCTGAAATGTGAAAGAGTTCTGGTCATAAAGATTGAGTCATCGCTCCCTCCTTCCTCTCTTGCTTTTGAAATTCCATAATTCTTATGCCCTTCCAAGAAAGAATTTTCTCCACCCAAGTTTTTCGCATGTTGGCATTGGATGATTATTATGCATAATATTTCTCCAAGTTTTCTTTATGAAGCACTTATAGAGCAAAGAAAAGTTTGCAAAAAAAAGTGATAAATCAAGACAGACTTAACTTAAACAATCTCTATAATAAGTTAAGGACTTAGAAGGATGAAAATGGCATGTAACACCTAGCACAAATTAGCGAGAGACAAACTAAATAGTTCAATTGTTTGATGTATCAAATGCCCGAAAGACAATCTTGGCAAAAAACAAGGAACTCAAGGAAATGGATAAACATTGACTAAAAACTACCAAATGAAAACATATGTCAAGACTCGAGAATTTCTCCAAAATTTGTATTTAAATTCTTCATATTTTTGCACTATTGGTTCCAAATCAAGATTGAGGTGGAGAATAGCAGCATTAGGTTGAAATCCATATATTATCTCATTTAACCTAGTTATGCCAATGTTGAATCATTGTTTTATGCTAGGTCCTAAGACATTCAAATAATGCCCCAGATAAAATGAAATGATGAATTGAAAGATGTTATGCAACCTTGTTTGGTGTTATCTTGTCCTTCATCTACATAAAGGCACTGAGGGATACATGGGATAAATTAGAGCATGCACTATAGTAAAACCAAGGAATAAAAAATCGAATTAATCCAATTTTATTTATTATTGGTCAAATTGTAGATTATATGATAAGAAGAGGAATGTTTCAAGAATATTATACGATTAGCACATCCGATTGTGAAGTTAGAAGGAAAATTTATAAGAGTGCACTAAGCCAACCATACCCCATGAAATTGAATGTTAGGCAGTAAAGAAACAACTGTTAATAGACTGAGCGTAAAGAAATACGCGTGTGAGATGGATATGCGGTAAAACATTGAAAGATAAAATAAAAAATGAACATATTAGAAAAATAATAAAAGTAGCCCCAATTGGAGATACTAAGAGAGAAAATTGATTTAAGGCAATTTCGACATATATAGCAAAGACTACTGGATGCACCGTTTAGAAAGAGAGAACTATTAATAACAATCCATGGTAATGACTAATGATAGAAGCAAAGAAAGACTAAATACTATGGATAAAAATAATTACGAAAGATATAACTACTTGTAATATAAATTTTGGCTTAAGCCTTGATAGAGATTAGAGAGAAGTTGAAGAAGCGAATTCATGTAGCAAACCCGTATAATGGTGAAAAGGCTTTGTTGAGTTGAGTTTAATGTGTTAAACATTGTTGATGTCACAAAACATTTTTGAACTGTCAAAACATATTTCCTTACTTAGACAAGAGATGGGAGAAATTAATATAATAAACAAATGATTTTTACTAGACCTTTTTTGAACTCGAGAAAGCGTGCCCATATCCATTTGCTCTGGTCATAGATCAAGAGACTACACCAAGTTCTAAGAGGATACTCATGGATGACACTTGAACAACGAGAAGGTTCAACACAATTCTATCATCTTGGAGAGCATTCCAAGATGTAATATAGTTCATGGATTAAACCCGAACTTTAGCAACACATGGAAAATAGGGATGATAACTCATGTAAAATAAATGATCAACAAAACCTCATAGTGGACATATTCTAAAACTTGCTTCCATACTTGTAAAAATAGAAATCTCGAGAAAGTTTCGCGACAGCATTAATGTCAGAGTGCTACAATTGAAGTTCAGAATTCTTTATTCACAAACACAGAACGGATTCTTTGAGAGCTTTACATTCACAATAAGAGAAATGGAAGATTTGAACCCAAAAAAAAAAAAAATAGTGAGAAGATTGAGGCTGCTAGGGATGCGTGAATTTCAAGAGAGATGCACTCAAATCTTAGGTTAATTCATAAGCCTAATACCATATGAGAAAAGAAATCAAACCTGATATTAACTTCACAACAGCAACCACCAAAAATTCTAAGTGCAAACAGCATTAAGATGAACTCCAATCTTAAGCTATTATCGATGATAATGTTGATAGCGGAATCCATACAATGCAATATAACTGCTAATGCTGCAACTTACCCAAATTCCCAATCTCAGATCATCTCCAAAACAGACCTCCATATAATCCAAAACCCATTGAACTAATACAAATAAATCGACAAATACGCGTCACTGTACAAAAACCACATGAAACTTGAAAAATTCTTGAACAAGTTTACAAATTTAAGAAAAAAAAAACCATTTAGCATAAGATCAAAAAAATCGTGATAACCATCGAAAAATCACTGTTTTTTTTTTTTTTTTTTTTTTGCAGAAAATTGAGCGCGGAGATCAGAATCACGTACGTTTGAAAGTCCAGTCATTAGAAAGCGAAGATCGCAGAAGAGACTGAGCGTTCACGAGATTATTCTAGAGAGATGTTCTGCTCTAAATCGGCATTCGAGGCAACGCAACCACGAATCAATCTTCTCTGCTACAAATAATATTTTTTTTTGGAAAATGCTTTTCGATTTGAATGCAATTTTATTTTATTTTTTTTAAATAATTTTCTCACTTTCCTCTTTTAACTTGCGAACGAGCCTGAATCGTACCGAGTGTGTACACACGCAACTTTACGTTTCTAGACACGTGGCAGAAAGTAAAGCTCTGGAATGCTTTTGTGGATCCCACTGGTTTAATAGAGTGCTTACTCAACGCTAGGAGATTCCTTCTCGCCGACACGTCACTGTAGAAAGTGAAGTTTTGATGTATTTGAGTACATCAAAGGTTGAATATTGTTTATTATAAAAATACACGTGTCGATGACCCTCAATGAATTCAATAAATGAAACATTTTGCTTCCTGAAATTGGTTTTGTATTATTTATGAATGAATAAATTTTATTAAATATTCCAATGATATACTTATGATCTTTAGTAATAAAATTATTACTGTCATTAATTTCTACATATAAATTTGAAAACATATTTATCTTTTGTTTAAATTATATTTATTTTTAAAAAAAAATTAAAATATTACAATTTTTTTATGTTTAAAACTTAAAAAATATAAAAAGTGGGTGCCCTATAGATTATTATTGTTATATTTAATGCACTACAAATCATTACGTATCACTGATTGCTTGCCAGATAAGGGTAATGGCAAAACTGTTAACTTATAATATGAGTGATTACGTGCACAATTATTAGATGACAATTAATAATTTACAATATATTGGTAATTACTTCTTGTTGATTTGGTGGATCACAAATCATTTTTAATAGTGACAATGCTTCTAGGATTTTTAGAAATTATCCTATATTTGTTTAGAGAATATATGGAGTTGCCTATGTAAATCCGCTTCTTTCATTCCACTTCATCGAAGGTTAAGTTAAAGTTTAAATTATAATAAGTTAAATCATTCTTAATTAATTATCTTTGTCTATATTATTTTAAGTCTTCTTTTTTATCATATAGTGCTAATAAGTCATTCTTCCTAAGTAATGAGAGGATGAATACTCAATGAGAAAAAAGAAAAAAAAAACTAACTTTTTTTCCTTAAATAATCTAAAAAATGCATCAGCCTCTATTTTATTTAGATGTTATTAATTATCAGTAAACATATCAACTACTTTTTTTACCCTTTATTTTAATTAGGTAGTGTTTGACAAATCTAATATTAAAAAATAAGTTCTATTTTTTTTAGCTCTATTTTAATAAGAGCTTATTTTAGTAGAGCTTATTTGAAATGTATTGTTTGGTAATCAATGTTTTAACATTTAATTTTAGTTTTGAATTAGATTTTGAGTGTTTGATAATCAAAATTTAATTCTCTTATTACAGGGTATTTGATGTTTTTTATCAAAATATTTTTTACTATTATATTATCTATAATAAAAATATTAAAAAAACTTAAATTAAACATTACTCAAATATTATATTATTATAATTATATAAATAATTTATTTATTTATTTATTTATTTATTATTGACGTGACAATAACAAAATTAGATAAAATAAATAAGTTATTTTTAAAGATTATTTTAAATTTTTAACTCATCAACCATTTACTTACAAAATAATGTAAAAGTGTAAAAGATATATTTATTGCTCAAAAAATAAATGCTACTAATCAATAAACAAAAAATATAGTTATCAATGATGACATAGTTGGTTGGCACTGCTATCTCTAACAATGGGCATCTCTACATCATTTGTTTGAGCATTAATTCCTAAATTGCTCTCTTGATCTTCTGAACCATAATAGAATTCAACATTATTATGCTCATATTAAGCAAATAATTCATCTGCAATGGCTTCTTTTCTAATGAAGTTATGTATGATCATCGATGCGCACATAGTACTTCGTTGTATTAAAAATAGATATGGAGCCATTTTTTGTAAAATTGAAAATCTAGCATTCAATATTCCAAAGGACCACTCAATAACATTTCTCAATGAAGAATGACGATAGTTGAAAATTGTTTTTTGATTACGAGCTCAAATGCCACGTTGATAATCTGGCAACCAATATCGAACGTTTCTATATGGTGTAAGATATCCACGCATATTAGGGTAACCAGCGTCAACAACATAATATTTACCTACAAAATAACATCAATTCATATATAAATTAAAACTTTTCAATTCAATTTTAAATGCTAGTAAGTAACTTCATACTATTTGACAAAAAAAAAAAAAAAAAAAAGACCTTTCATACTCACCAAGAGGGGGATGTGGAAATTTTGCGTTTGGATTACGAATAGTTTCCAAAAGAATTATTGAATCATGAGCAATGCATTCCCAACCAGTCATTACATACGTGAAAGTTATGTCAAATGCACAAATAGCCATAACATTTTATGTAGATTCTTTTTTTTTTATTCCCTATATGACACTTGTTCTCCTATAGGTATTATGACACTAATGTGTGTACTGTCTATTGCTCCAATACAGTCCTATTAAATTAAAAAAAATTAAATATTAGTTTATAAATACTTTCGATATTATAAAAATAAAAACAAATTGAAAAAAAACTAAAATTAAAGAAGTCACAAAATACCTTAAAATAAGGATAATACATTGGATTTTCCAAAATCTCTTTAGTCACATATTCAAATGAATATGGCTTTATAATTTCACCTGCAAACTTTAACATTGCTATCAATACTGAACAAAAATGTCGATGTATCGTTTTAACTGAATGTTAAAATCTATCTTGCTATAATTTATTCCTTGCACTATGACCTATAGTCATTAGGAAAATATCAATTTATTCCTCAACACTCATGTACCTACTATCTTTTAGTCATTCTTTGTCTTTAAATAACATACATAGACGAAAAAAATATGTTTAACCATCCGAAATAATTCTAAACATATTCTGGGATGACAGTCCATTAAATCACACATAAATTTATGTTCAGATACCCTCGAAACTCTGTAAGGTAGTTGTGTTATAGCACAACTTTGTCGTTTACGACTCTTCATATACAATAAGATTAGAATAACAAATATTTTTTTTTTTCTGTTCATTGGTGCTGAAATAAAAAAGAAAAAAAATAATGTTAAACAAACAAATATATAAGAACTTACAACAAAATCAACATAAGTCTATTTGCTAAAATTAAATAATTAAATAATCAAATCATTCATTGTAATTTATCTACAAGATGAAAAACTAAATTATTTCAATACAGAATCTCATGTCTAGAAAAAATAAAATAAAAAGACATCCTAGCACACTAATTATTAGATTTTTCTTTTTCCAATATGAAAGATTCTAGAATTAAGATCCGAGTTGTTGGATCCTTGTAGCATCTATAATTCTCTGAAATTTGGCTTCATGAAACTTGTGAGAGCGAACACATATAATTGGCTTTGATGAGGTATTTTTGTCATCTTTTTCAAAGATGCAACACATTCAGCCATGGTTGACACTATTTTTGTTGCACTTTGTTCAGACAATATTTGAGATAAAAAGTGCTTCAGTCCCTTTTCAATCACATTATCAGTGTTATTTTTTCCCTTTGGATGGTCGAGGACGTTTACGTCTAATCTCTGACTTACGGTTATCAAACTCTTCTTTCTCATCAGGATTCTCAATTTCTACAGTTTTTGAATTTTGTGTTGCATCTTGTAGATTAGGTAAATGTCTCTCATCGTCTGCATCTAGATCTATATAACTTCCACTTGAAGTAATATCATTTGGAATAGACCCATTAGCATGATATGCAAATTTACCTGAAGCTAAAACTCCTCTGAATAGTATATCTAACTCAGAAGCAAATAACAATGGTTGGGTTATGAAAATTTTTGCATGTGAATTTGTCTATATTAAAAAATAAACTATTATGAACAATCTAAAATACTTATTACTATTTATATATAAAAAATTATAAAATAAAATAAAAATTGCCTTAATATAATCGTCTCACCAATCATTGTCCATGATAACTCGTTGATTAGTTTTATCTCGTCCAATATCAGTTTGAGAAATCAATTTGTTCCAAGCAACCCAATTTCTTTTCAACAAATCCCATTGATTTTTTAATTTCTTCTAATCATACTTTAACCATGTTTTCTTGTTGAATTCATCTAACACATTATTCCATCCCTTTCTATTAAAATTTGCCCTGGATCTTCCACCCAGTTGAATTTGTTCAATATAGATATCAATAAATATCTTTGTAGTGACGTTATTTCACTCAGCCCTAATTGATCTCTTCTTTTGTCATCTTTCTCTCTTATATTTGTCATGTTTTCCTTGTAAGTACTCATTTTTCTTATAAAAAAAATGGCACAAGAATCATATGTATATACATATAATGCACAAAGATAAATAAATAATAACATTCAATGAATAACATACAAACAAAATGTACAAGAATAAAAAATAAAAAAATTGAAGCAAAGAATGCATCAAAAACATAAACAAATAATAGCATATAATAAAAATAAATAAACAAAAAAATTGAAAAACTTTTTTTTTCAAAATACAATAATAAACAAAAAAAATTAGCATCAAAACTAAAAGTGTAACAAAAAATAAAAATAAAAAAATTGCACAAACACACTGCAAAGGAGAGGCTCTCCTCTCTGATGCAGCACGCGGCAGAAAGGAGGGAGAGAAGACTTCTTCTCTGTCACACGTTGCCTCTTCTCTCTACCGCGTTGGGAGAGAGAAACCTTTTTTTTTTTTTGAGTTAAAAATTTTTACCTTGAGTTTGTGCAATGAAGGTGAGGTGGGGAAGAAGGGCGAAGGAGACACAGAGACAGAGAGAAAGGGAAGAGTTTAGAAGAGAAGAGTCGTTGAAGAGAAGGGAAAGAGTTTAGAAAAGAAGAAAATTGTTGGGAGAAGAAGGGCAATTTAGGATTTTTGAAAAAAAAAAATTATGTTTTTTTTTTTTTTACGGCACTTCCTCAACCCGCAATAGAGGTTTAGCTCGTAAAAAACAAGCTAAATTTTTTTATTTTTTTAAATAGAGATTTAACCTCTAATTTTGCTAAACATCTATTTCTTTTAGAGGTTTTAAAATCCTAACCAAATCCTCTATTTCTACAAAACTTTATTAATAAGGGAAAGCAAAATAGAGGAAAGAAATAGGGTTGCCAAACTCTATTTATACTACTTTATAAAAATATTCAATTCTTGTGATACAATATATATGTGTATTTCCTAAGCTATTCAATCCTTTATAAAAGTATTCAATCCTTTACTTTATAATGGAAATAAGATATTAGTATTAGAGTTAACTATCTAGCTATTTTCTCAAATTTATATCTTATTTATATGAATTCAAATAAATAAAAAAAAAGATAAATTTTAACACAAATTAAAGGCATCTTAGGCAACTGATATGATTATAGGGGATCATGTAAAGAGCTGTGATCTATCATGTCGCGATCCCTTCCCGGATGACGTCACGACCGGCACAGTACCCCAGATAATGTCACAACCCAACAAAGTCTGAGGTACTGATAAGCTTCTACACAGAAAGTTACATACGATCCAAAGACATCATCCGTATATGATCAGGATAATTGAATTAAATACAGATCAAAATTTTATCACGAACTAGATGTTATATACCATAGTATCTGTGATAATTATATACAATAACAAAGTTTAAACATAAATATCTTCTACCATTTCCCCTATATACAAATCAAAACTCACATATAAAAGAAGTAAGGCAAGCTATACCAACTCTAAGCCTTCCCCTTTCATTTACGATCTGATCCTGAAAATATGAAAAAAAATGGAATGAGCTCAACTAGTTCAGTGAATATTTTTCACTAAAATCTCCACATATGCATTTATGTAAAACATGTATGTTACTTGAAAAAACATGGTTAAATTTAAATGCATCAATGAAATATATGATACGTGCTTCCAAACTAAAGATATAATTATGCATCATTTTCATAAAAGATATGTAGAAAAACCTCAACAGGAGGTCACATCATGATAACATTGTCTACACTTCCCCCATTGCGCCATGGGTTCAAACCAACACGTTATCCAACTAATCCTTCTACCCTTACATTCTTCAGTGATTCGAAAAGTCATTTTCACAAAGTATCAATCCAAGTACTTCGTTGACAATTTTCCCCAAAGAACAAGTAAATAGAAAGAAATTCAATACTAAGGTATTTAATTCTAAATACCTAAGGCCATTCCAATGCATAAAATCCGTGCTCATGATCATAAATACAATGCACATATATAATATAATGCATATCATTCAAGAATTGAATTTCATATATACAACGCTATAAATGGAGAATTAAAGTGAGAAATACTCACAACCACAAAATTTTGCCCAAGTCCACAAATCTTCGCCAATTCACCAATACTTCAATTGTGTTCACAAATCATCGTCCAATTCATAATCAACCCACTGCAAATTACACATTGCACACACACAAATGAATTCCAGCAAAATGAATTTAATCACTTGATCATTCAATTAAATCACCAATTAGTCACTAATTCATCAATTCACAATATACATTTGATTTCCCCCAAATTCTCTAACTTTCCAGCACAAGTATTCAACTTGTACCCATCACCAAACTCACAATTTCACAAATTCAATAATCAAATCTCCGCAATGTAACATGGCAACACATCATACATGAATTCATTCAATTACTTATCAAATTAATCATGTAATCACTAATTACTCATTGATTCATCAAATTAATCCAAATACATTAAGAAGCATCTTACAAATGTATTCCCAATTCTGTAAATTCCCAGCTCATGAACCAGATTTGTGCTCATCACCACACTCAAAATTGCCCCAATTCTATATCTCAAATTCTGAAATTCACCATTACAAATTACTCAAGGTCAGTTTTCCAACAATTAAACACAATAAACAATCCAAATCAGTCACTGAAAAATCAGTGTTTTACATATCAAAACACTCACCAATGGACAAGAATTCAACCCACCATGATTTGAGCTTCTAATTCACTCAAATCTAGTCCATAACATCCATTCACCAGCCTCAATTAAATCACTGAAAATGGGTTTCCCATTTCAGCCATGGAAATTCAAGGAAATGAACATCAATTACATACCAATTATCCAGCAAGCATTCTCCCAAGGTTAATCCACCAATTTGATCAAAATCCAGCACATCAACCTCATTTTCCAGGTTCAGGTCTAACCATAGGAAATCATTTGCATGTTATATATGTGATACAAGATGAAGAAAGGAACTCAAATATGCAACTTCTAGCTCAAAATAACCCAAACTCACCTTGGATTTTTGGAGCTCCTAGTTGCTCTTCTCCATTCTTCTTCCTCTTCCTTTCTCTACAAGTCTTTCAATCCAGCAAGTCAAGAATGAGCTGAAATTGCTCAATTAACTTGCCAAAACATGTAATTTAGCTTGCCAACAAGCTCATACGTGTCTAAATCAGCTCAAAATGACATCAAATGTTCGTGCCACCTAATGAGCAACATGCACAAACCGCCTCTTCAATCAAATCTTAAAACATTTCAGGCCCACCGAGGAGCGCACTTGTTGCACCCAAATCTGAATTTTTTTTTTCTGGTGTTGGAAATTTTATGATGCGACTAGCCTCCTAGGGTACCAATAGCCCTAAAATACATACATATACACGTATTTTGACTTACACATACACACTAACACATAGCAAACACAAAAATACATTAAAATACTTCGTATACACACAACATACGAGTATTATACATATCAATCATGTGCATAAGACTTCGCGTTGGGCATTTTACGTCATCATGACGTCACATACGAAAAGTGGGTCGTTATAATCTCCCCAACTTAAGAAATTTCGTCCTCGAAATTTAATATATTGTAATTTAATTATTACCTCAAGAGGTGAACAAATCAGGAAATCTCTTCCGCATCTGATCTTCCCGCTTCCAGGTTTGCTCCTCATTGTCATGAAATTGTCATTTGACTCTGACTAAAGGAATTTCTTTATTTCGCAACTTTTGAATCCTCTTATCAAGAATCTGAATATGCTTCTCTTCATAAGTAGCATCCTCCCCAACTTGTAGCTGTGTGACATCTAAAATTCGTGTTGGGTCTGGATACTTAGTCGGGTATGTATAGTATTTTCTCAACATAGAAACATGAAATACATTCTGAACACCGACCAACTGTGGAGGTAGAGCAAGTCTGTATCCTAGCGGACTAATCCTCTCCAAGACCTTAATGGTCCAACAAAACGGGGAGCTAATTTCCCTTTCACCCCAAACCGCATTTGACCTTTTCGTGGCGAGACCTTAAGCAATACCAGGTCACCCACTGCAAACTCTAAAGTTCTATGTCGGCTATCAAAATAACTCTTTTGTCGATCTTGGGCAGCTTTCAATTTCTGCCTAATTTGCTTGATCTGTTCAGTATGATCAACAACAACTTTCGGCCCCAATAACTGTGATTCTCCCACTTCATATCAGCAAGTCGGAGATCTACACGGCTTACCATACAAAGCCTCATAAGGTGCCATACCTATACTGGCCTGATAGCTGTTGTTATAAGCAAATTCACATAATGGCAAACTTTCACTCCAAGTCCCACCAAACTCTAATGTACAAGATCTGAGCATATCTTCCAGCATCTAAATCACCCTTTCGGTCTGACCATCAGTCTGAGGATGAAATGTTGTACTAAGACGGAGGTGAGTACCAAACCGAGTCTGCATGGCCTGCCAAAAACTCGATGTAAAACGCGGATCTCTATCCTATACAATAGAAACATGTACCCCATGTAATCTCACAATTTCCCGCACATACAATCTGCTCAGTCTGTCAACCGAGTCTCTGGTGTTCATCGAAAGAAAGTGCGCAGACTTAGTCAATCTATCAACAATCACCTAGATGACATCATATCTACCCTGAGATCTGGGCCGCCCTGTGATATAGTCCATAGTAATATGCTATCATTTCCATTCTGAAATGGATAATGGTTGCATCTGGCCTCCTGGCCTCTGGTGTTCAGCTTTTACTTGCTGACATACTCCACATTTCTGCACGTACTCAGCTATACTTTTCTTCATCCCATGCCACCAAACGGTTCTTTTCATATCATGATACATTTTAGTAGACCCTGGGTGAATGGTATACTGAGATCTGTGTGCCTTCTGTAACAACTCTGCCCTCAATTCTCTATCTGTGGGTACCCATAACCTCCCCTGATAACGCAAGACACCATCTGGACCTCTCTGCCACTCAACTCTGTTCGTACTATCCGCCCAAGAATCATACATACCAAGATCAGGATCATGTTGCTGCATCTCCTTAATTCTCTGAATATGAGAATCTGTCAACTGAATATGCATCTGAGCACAAATATCAACATGTGGAGCCATAGAGAGGACACTCATCATAGTCACTCACTCCAAAAGTGGCCACTTATGGGCCATCTGACATGTTACCACACCTGTCTCAACACGTTTCCTGCTCAATGCATCAGCTACAACGTTGGCTTTTCCAGGATGATATTCCAGAGTGAAGTCATAATCCTTTAGGAATTCCAACCATCTACGCTGTCTCATATTCAGTTCCTTCTGGTCAAACAAGTATTTCAAACTCTTATGGTCTGAATACAATGTGAACCTTTCCCCATAGAGGTAATGTGTCACACCCCAGAATGAATAGTGTGGACAAATGATCCCGGGGGTACTAGACACTGCGGTGGGTTATGTACTGGGATGTGACAATATTATGTGGTATATAACGGCTGGGGTATGCGTACCCATCACATCCCGGGGGTACTAGACACTGCGGTGCATATGTGCTTTTGAAATGTTTTAAATTGATTTGATATGCCATGTTTCCTAAAATGCATGCGATTGTCATGTCAGGAACTATATTCACTGAGCTGTTGTTTGCTCACTCCATTTCCTTCAATATTTCAGGTATTGAGTCGAAGGGAAAAGGAAAAATCGGTGAGTGATAATCACGTGAGCCTTCGTCTGGTATGTGTATGTATGCTTGGAGGAAATAGGTTATATGTTTGTTATTTTGATATGTATAATATCACACACTATAGATATACTATCACCTAAATGGGTTGTGTGGTAATATTATATAATGCTTGGGATGATGGAATGAGATTATCATAGATATTTATCAGGTGAGAATTTAATTTGTGGAATGAATGGAATGAATGTGAGTGGAATAATCATTTAATATATTTGATTTGATTTGATTTGTGGTATATTGGGAATTTTTGTGAATGTCCGTTGAGGCTGACAGTGTATCGTATATTGTATATGAGTATGTACAGTGTATAATACATTGTGCCGGTCATGACGTCAGCCTACGTCAGGGTCGTCGTGACATAATGCCTCTACAATTTCAATGCAAAAACTATTGCTGCCTACTCCAAATCATGCACATGGTAGTTTTTCGCATGCACCTTCAACTGTCTAGATGCATAAGCAATTACTCTACCCTTCTACATCAATACACAGCCCAAACCTGCATGTGACGCATCAGTGTAAATCACTAACTCTTTTCCAGGTTCTGGGAGCACTAAAATCGGTGCAGTAGTCAACTTTTTCTTCAGTTCATTGAAAGCATCCTCACATGCTGAAGTCCACACATATGGCACATTTTTCTGAGTTAACCTAGTAAGTGGAGTAGCCAATTTGGAAAAACCCTCCACAAACCTTCTGTAATAACCAGCCAGACCCAAAAAACTGCGAATCTCTGTCACTGTGGTTGGTCTTGGCCAATTTATAATTGCCTCGACCTTAGCAGAATCAACAAAAATACCTTCAGCACTAACCACATAACCTAAAAATTTCACCTCATTTATCCAAAACTCACATTTGCTGAGTTTAGCATATAGCCTATGCTCTTTTAATGTATGCAATGTGTTCTGGAGGTGCTGCTCATGCTCCTCACGTGTTTTGGAATATATCATAATATCGTCAATAAAGACAATGATGAAATGATCTAGATCTAAACACCCTCTGCATCAAATCCATAAACATCGCAGGTGCGTTCGTCTGCCCAAATGGCATGACCAGAAATTCATAATGACCATATCTCGTCCTGAAGGCAGTCTTCGGGACATCTTCTTCTCTAATCCTCAACTGATGATAGCCTGATCTCAAATCAATCTTAGAGAAAAATTTGGCACCATTTAACTGATCAAATAGATCATTAATGCGAGGTAGATGATATTTGTTCTTAATGGTGACTTTGTTCAGCTGACGGTAATTTATACACAATCTCAAACTCCCGTCTTTCTTTTTCACAAAAAAAACTGGTGCACCCCAAGGTGACATACTAGGGTTAATAAACCCTTTGTTCAAAAGCTCTTCTACCTACACCTTGAGTTCTTGCAACTCCTTCGGTGCCATCCGATAAGGTGGAATAGAGATAGGTTTAGTACCAAGCATTAGCTCAATAATGAAGTCAATTTCCCTCTTGGGTGGTAACCCCGGTAAATCATCAGGAAACACATTGGAAAATTCACTCACTACTGGAATATCAGAAATCTGAATGCCTTGATCCTTTTCTTCCAATGGCCTAATACTAGCCATGAGTGCAGTTTCTACATCAGTAGCCAGTCTGCCTCGGGTAGGTGGTCTGGTATAAGTCATACCTCTGTAGACAACTGATGGCCGCCCATGGATCTGTAATACAATTTGCTTATGGAAACAATCCACTTGGGCGTGATACGCCTCCAACCAGTCCATACCCAAAATAACATCAAAATCGAGGAACTCTAACACCCTAAGGTTCACAATCATTTCTAGGTCCTCATATTTGACCACAAAATTCATGCAAATCATATCTGGGTAGATTCTCTCACCCGTAGTTGTACTCAAAATCAAAGGTGTACTAGCTCTAACCACAGGCAATTTAAGTCTATCGACCACATATCCAGATATGAATGATAAAGTAGAACCAGAATCAATCAACACATGCAACATTATATCACAAATAGAAATCATACCCTCAATCAGATTCTTGCTGGCATTAAGATCTGGTTCAGTCACTGCCTTAACTTGCTTCCTCGTACCAGATGCAACAGAAATAGCTGGAGCAGAAAATTGCCTCGGTGCAGAACACTGATTAGCCTTGTGGCCTTTCACACCACATCTGAAGCAAGTAATAACGGGTCTCGGAACTGATGATGCAATCTGTGACTGACTCTGTGATCTTACTGGAGTATGATCTCCCTTACTGTACACTGCTGGAACAGATGCTACAGAAGCAGGAGCAACAAATGAATCAACTCCAGAAAATCCACCACTAGACTTGGGCTTCTTATCTTTATCCAGGGCTTCTTGTTCCACTTCTTCTTGAACTTTCCTGACGATGGAAATGATGAAGCAGAAGGAAATACAGGTACTGGCGGAATAGTCGTCGTCTTAGATCTCACCACAGCCTCAGCAGTCTCAAAATCCATAGCCTGCATCAAAGCCTGATCATAAGTCGACACACCAGCCAAAGCTAACCCCTGTCGAATCTGATCCTGGAAACCATCCCTCAATCTCGCCATCCTCAAAGCATCGGTAGGCACTAACTCCAGAGCAAAGAGTGAGAGTCTGTTAAACTCATGCTCGTACTCTCGAACTGATTTACTACCCTGAGTCAACTGAATGAACTCATTTCGTCTCCGATCAACCTCTGATCGCGGGTATTAAGTAGCATAAAACAATTCCTTAAATCTCATCCAAGCCTTGGTCTCACCAATAGATCTCTGAGTAGTTTCCCACCATTTATCAGCCGCATCAGCCAACTTAAATCTAGCCAAACGAACTCTGTCTCTGTCTAGAGCCTGCATATCGTTAAGGATGACCTCAATGCGCTGAATCCAACTCTCAGCATCCTCAAGCTTCAAACTGCCTGAAAATGTTGGAGGTTCTCGTATCTTGAATGCTTTCATCACTTTCTCGTACCGTTTCTTCTCCTCAACGTCTTCACCAGACTCAGGAGTCGGTACAGTAATTTCAGCAGGAGGAGTGACAGCCACGGCACCAACACTACTAGTGCCCACACCTTGAACAGCAGGTGCATCAACACGTGGCCTATCTTGTTGCAGCTTGGTAATCATCTCAAGGAATTGAGCATTCTGTTGTTGCTAGATAGTAAACATTTCCTCCAACCTCTTAAACCTATCTTGATCGCTAGGGTCCATTGCTTACCTTGATTTTGCCCTTCTTCAAAAAGCTGAAATTTCAATGGCAAAATACATAAGGCAGGATAACATACTATGGATGATTCATAATCTAACTACCCATATAATACCCATACAATCAAAACATAATATTCTAAAGCTTTTATCTTTCTTAAAGTTTTTATAACTTGAACGTAGGTATTCTAAACTTCAGGCTCTGATACCAATATTGTCGCCCTTCCCGGGTGACATCATGACCGGCACAGTACCCCAGATAATGTCACAACCCGACAAAGTCTGAGGTACCGATAAGCCTCTACACAGAAAGTTACATACGATCCAAAGACATCATCCGTATATGATCAGGATAATTGAATTAAATACAGATCAAAATTTTATTACGAACTAGATGTTATATACCATAGTATCTGTGATAATTATATACAATAACAAAAGTTTAAACATAAATATCTTCTACCATTTCCCCATGTACAAATCAAAACTCACATATAAGAGAAGTAAGGCAAGCTATACCAACTTTAACCCTTCCCCTTTCTTTTACGATCTGATCCTGAAAATATAAAGAAAAATGGAATGAGCTCAACTAGATCAGTGAATACCTTTCACTAAAATCTCCACATATGCATTTATGTAAAACATGTATGTTACTTGAAATAACATGGTTAAATTTAAATGCATCAATGAAATATATGATACATGCTTCCAAACTAAAGATATAATTATGCATCATTTTCATAAAAGATATGTAAAAAAGCCTCAACAGTATGTCACATCAGGATAACATTGCCTACACTTCCCCCACTGCGCCATGGTTTCAAACCAATAAGTTATCCAACTAATCCTTCTACCCTTACATTCCTCAGTTATTCAAAAAGTCATTTTCACAAAGTACCAATCCAAGTACTTCGTTGGCACTTTTCCCCAAAGAACAAGTAAATAGAAAGAAATTCAATACTAAGGTATTTAATTCTAAATACCTAAGGCCATTCCAATGCATAAAATCCGTGCTCATGATCATAAATACAATGCACATATATAATATAATGCATATCATTCAAGAATTGAATTTCATATATACAACGCTATAAATGGAGAATTAAAGTGAGAAATACTCACAACCACAAAATTTTGCCCAAGTCCACAAATCTTCGCCAATTCACCAATACTTCAATTGTGTTCACAAATCATCATCCAATTCATAATCAACCCACTGCAAATTACACATTGCACACACACAAATGAATTCCAGCAAAATGAATTTAATCACTTGATCATTCAATTAAATCACCAATTAGTCACTAATTCATCAATTCACAATATACATTTGATTTCCCCCAAATTCTCTAACTTTCCAGCACAAGTATTCAACTTGTACCCATCACCAAACTCACAATTTCACAAATTCAATACTCAAATCTCCGCAATGTAACATGGCAACACATCATACATGAATTCATTCAATTACTTATCAAATTAATCATGTAATCACTAATTACTCATTGATTCATCAAATTAATCTCAATACATTAAGAAGCATCTTACAAATGTATTCCCAATTCTGTAAATTCCCAGCTCATGAACCAGATTTGTGCTCATCACCACACTCAAAATTGCCCCAATTCTATATCTCAAATTCTGAAATTCACCATTACAAATTACTCAAGGTCAGTTTTCCAACAATTAAACACAATAAACAATCCAAATCAGTCACTGAAAAATCAGTGTTTTACATATCAAAACACTCACCAATGGACAAGAATTCAACCAACCATGATTTGAGCTTCTAATTCACTCAAATCTAGTCCATAGCATCCATTCACCAGCCTCAATTAAATCACTGAAAATGGGTTCCAAACCCTTACCCATCAAGGTCTGAAATTCCCATTTCAGCCATAGAAATTCAAGGAAATTAACATCAATTACTTACCAATTATCCAGCAAGCATTCTCCCAAGGTTTAATCCACCAATTTGATCAAAATCCAGCACAACAACCTCATTTTCCAGGTTCAGTTCTAACCATAGGAAATCATTTGCATGTTATATATGTGATACAAGATGAAGAAAGGAACTCAAATATGCAACTTCTAGCTCAAAATAACCCAAACTCACCTTGGATTTTTGGAGCTCCTAGTTGCTCTTCTCCATTCTTCTTCCTCTTCCTTTCTCTACAAGTCTTTCAATCCAGCAAGTCAAGAATGAGCTAAAATTGCTCAATTAACTTGCCAAAACATGTAATTTAGCTTGCCAACAAGCTCATAACGGGTCTAAATCAGCTCAAAATGGCATCAAATGTTCGTGCCACCTATTGAGCAACATGCACAAACCGCCTCTTCAATCAAATCTTAAAACATTTCAGGCCCACCGAGGAACGCACTTCTTGCACCCAAATCTGAATTTTTTTTTCTAGTGTTGGGCATTTTATGATGCGACTAGCCTCCTAGGGTACCAATGGCCCTAAAATACATACATATACACATATTTTGACTTACACATACACACTAACACATAGCAAACACAAAAATACATCAAAATACTTCGTATACACACAATATACGAGTATTATACATATCAATCACGTGCACAAGACTTTGCGTTGGGCATTTTACGTCATCATGACGTCACATGCGAAAAGTGGATCGTTACATATCATACATTCAATAGAATCATGTAATTAAATAGCACATGTACATGAAATATTAAAACCAATTAAAGAATTGGTTGCATGGCAAATGATCATTCATACTCTTGCTGTTTTGGTGCTTGGATGTTTGGAAAGATTATTTCTTATGAGAGAATCTAGTACTTAGCTTGGCTAATGCATTCATTTGGATGATGGAAAGATTTTTGGTGAATAAATACAGTTGGCATGGCTTCAATTCACTAGATTTGTTACACAAAACTTGAACAATATATGACATATTTACAGGGTTGTGTCCTTTGGTCGTACCTCCAATCTTGTATCAAAGAGTATATATGAAGCTTGAAAAATCTGTAAGCATGATACTCCAATTAGATAATGTAGCCATAATTAAGGGTTAAAACAATTGGTTTCAAAGCTGACTTTTGCATATGATAAATCTTCGGTGACGCTATGTTCTTTAAGGAAGGTAGATTGTAATAGTCCTCTCGTATAAGAAACATTAATGATAAAGAAGGGTTAAAATACTCCAATTTCTTAAAAACGTTGTTTGAAGAAAAATCTTGAAGGTGACATAAGACGAGTAGATCATGTAGACTAGCAAACTTCTACCTGACTTTGGACTGGCCTCAAGTAGGGTGTTTAAATGAGTTGTTAAAGCCTCAAAGGAAGAAGGGGAAAGAAGAGTGAGGAGTTTGCAAGAAAAGGAAGTTGGTGTTATAGTGTTGTTGCGCAACGGAACACAAGGTTTTTTGTTCGGTCATCCAAGACCAAACCGAACCATTCTAGCTATTTTATTAATTCTTGGCTAACCTACGTAAGCATAATCTCACTGCAAGAACTATGTCCTAAATTCATTCAGGTACTTGGACCTAGGACCTCCAACTTGTAAACTAAAGGATACACCACTCTTTTTTTTAAATTGAGCAGGACTTTGTTCAAGAGAAAAAAAAAAGGAGAAGATGCCTCCTTAAAAACTAATGTCATTTATAGTAGGAGCTACGAATTTCCTCACACAACACATGAACAAAATCAAACAACAAAGCATGCTTACTTAATCTATGAGCTACTTGGTACAAAGAATATACCACTTATGTTCAATTACTTCTCGCCATTTCTCAACACAAGTATGCAAGATAACCATTTTGAAAATATATATATATATTAGGCTTTTAAATAAATACACATGATTATTGTCCTTATTTTAAATCATATTTTACATGAAAATAGAGAGAAACTGATAGACCATTCAAATCATATAGTATCAGATTTACCATTATTGCCACATTAAGAATTGCCCAAAACAACATAAACCAAATATAACATTCTTTTTAATAACATTGCTTAATTTAATTAGAAATAATTCAAAAAAAAATTAAATTGTTCCAGCAAAATTAAACTCCATAAGGGCGTTTCCGTAAAATAGCGAAATTTTATCAAGCAAAATATAACGGTCACCAATCGGCCCCAAAAATAAATAGGAGTCCATTGCCATCGCCGAACTCGGCCCTTAAATCCAACGACAAAGATCGACCCAAAATTCAAATTAAAAATCCGACGGTCCCAAACTCATATTACCAACCAAAAAAACTAGCCGTTACAGAGCGTTTCTAACGTTCATTTTTTCTTCCACCTCTGGCGCCCCTTCCTTAATCCCTCACTGGTTCAAGAAACAAAGAAGAACACAGAGAGTCAGTCAGTCAGTCATCTTTAACGCTCCCAAAACCTCTCCACAACTCCGATCAACAAATCCACTCCAACTCCGGCCATCTTCCCATCTTTTCCGGTGATCTTCCGATCGATTTCTCGCCGGAAATGACACCAGTAAAAGACCCACCTGCAGCAGCATCTCGATCTCAGATGACGACAACGATGATGATGTCTGAGAATCACAATCCAAATCATTCTACTACAAGCCCAATGAAGAAGATCGGAAGTTCCCCAATAATCAAATCAGCAGCGAAGAAATCGGCGCAGAAGAACCCGAATCAGATGATCTCGCCCCGTAACAAGGGCCGCGAAAGGAAGTTCATAGTGGCCAAGAAGAACCCAAAAGTTCGGCCCGCATCGTCATCGGATGCGACCTGCAAATGCAAAGAAAAATTGGGGGGTGATCTCAAGAAGTGCCCTTGCATTGCTTACCAGAATCTGAGAGTATCACAGGAGGAGTTCTTTCGGAGTCGAAGCAGTGTTGAGAAAGATCAGGAGAATGGTCGGGACTTCAAAGAAGAAGAAGAAGAAGAAGTAAAGATCTGTGTAAGAGCTGAGAATGGAGAGAAAGAGAAGAGCCCAGGATTAGAAAACTTCGAAACAGTGGATGGATCGGGAGAGGAGGGTAAGGATTCCTTAAATGAACCAAGCAAGTCGGCGGATGAAATGGGTACAGCGGCGATTAAGAGGAGGAGGGACAAGTTGCTTGAAGAAGCCAGGAATAGCATTCCAGAAGATGGAATGGTGAAGCATTTGATTCGGGCTTTTGAGAGGCTTAATTCGATTCCGAAGGAATCAAAAGGGAAAGAAGATGAAGGGGAAGGAGATTGTAAGAAGGGATTGCAGTGGGCGTTACCGTTGCCGGGCATGCAGCAAATCAAGGCTCCTGAGACAGAGGGTTCCTTAGGTTCCTTCTCTCCATCTGAACTGTTCTTCACATCAGATAATTTTGGAATGGATTCCAGAGTTTCGTCTTCGTTGGACGGTAGTAGAGGAAGGTGAGAAAGCATTCAATTTAAATTTTTTAGATCTGAAAGAAAATAAAGCTACCAGTTCATTTCTAACTGCACTCTTGTTCTTCGTTTCTGAATTGGAGATGCAGTTTTACAAGCCGCCGGAGTTCAGGGGGAGGCCGCAGGAGCCGAAGAAATGTAAGGAATTTCATTCATCTCAGTGTTCTCTTGATGATTAATATATAAATGTTTGAATTCTGAGATTTTGATCCTTTTTTTTTTCTTTTTTTTTGGGGCAACTTTAGAGTGCAGAGTCAACAGGGACATTTGGTGGAAGCAAGTGGAAGAAGAAGAAGCAAAACAAGGTCACCCGCCAACAGCCATTCAAGCTAAGAACTGAGGTACCCATCATTGGATTTTGGCTAAAACCACTGCTACTATTGAGATTGTCATAATTGAAACACTTTATATTTTCAAAAAAGAACTAGTTTCTGACTGATTTTGGTGCTGCAAGGTAAAAGAAGAAAAAAGTTCTCTAGCCTTAATTATTGATATTATTAGGCTATTGATAGTGGAAAAAACTTGAACTAATTATTGATCCCATCACTACCCTATTGATTTTCTTTCAGCTATTCAACATCAGATGCATGGAAATTAAGTCTGTGGAATCAATATAATGACTTATATGATTGTCATTCACAGGAAATATTTCTTACAAGCTTAATGTTAACCAATCAATTTTTTTTTTTTTGTGTTCCAGCAAAGAGGGAGATCGAAAGAGGAAGAATTCCTGAAGAAGGTGCAGGAGATGTTTTCAGAGGAGGAGAAATTGCGGGTACCTATTGCGCAAGGCCTTCCATGGACAACAGATGAACCAGAGGTTAGGATGCTTTATTTTAGGGTACAATTAATTATGAAAAAAAAATCTTAGTTTAAAAAATATGCAAATATTTTCTATTGAATCTCCATCCAATCTTTTCTTATACTTGTGGAGGAACGGAACACCTGATAACAAAAGATGAATCTTTTAAATTTTAATTTTGTGTCTGCACAAAGCTATATTTCTTCAGCATTTGAGTGCAGAAGCCAATTTGAAACATTTTAATTTAGAGAATGTAAGTGATTGGTTTCTATATGAATTTTCAACATGTGAAGGTCTATTTGGATAAAACATGTACCCTTGATTTCTTTTTTCCCATCTGAAGTTGTCAACTAGGTAATTTTTTGAGTTGGGTCTGCTTTTGATGCACTTGTTCTTCTAAGTATTCCTTGCCCATTTTAGCATGTTTCCTGGTCTGTACCTCAGAAAATTAAACATAGAGTTTCCATTACATTTTTTTTACACATAGAAATTAGAGAATTAGTTGAGAATTGAGTTGATACTACTCAAATTCATATGGAATTGTTTGTGTATACTTGCTAGCTAATTTCCCAAATTTTGGTGAACTCTGTCCAGTGCCCCACGAAGCCTCTGGTGAAGGAAAGCACAAGGCCAATTGACTTGAAGCTTCACAGTGATGTAAGAGCGGTGGAGCGTGCTGAGTTCGACCATTATGTAAGTTTGTCAAAGAAGATAAGCTTGTAAACATATCGCTTCTCGTTCCGAAGAGTCTTAAAAGGGTATCCTTAATTTTGTTTTCATTGCAGGTTTCTGAGAAGTTGAACTTCATTGAGCAATACAGAATGGAAAGAGAGAGACAGCAAAAGGTAGGTGGAAAAATAGAAGAAACATAGGATGATAAATACATTCAAAAGTGACTTATTTTTTATATTTTATCAAATATTTCTTTATTTGGTTTTTGGTCCTTGCAGTTAGAAGAAGAGGAAGAAATAAAGAGATTGAGGAAGGAGCTTGTTCCAAGAGCTCAACCTATGCCATATTTTGATAGACCATTCATCCCACAAAGGTGATAAATATTAAACCGGATTTGAATTGATGATATATTTTGTTAAGAGAGAATGCAACTTTGGAAATTTATGCTATTTTTGTATGATTTTGTAGGTCATCAAAACATCCAACAATACCAAAAGACCCCAAATTCCAGATTCCTCAGCACAAGAAGATCAAGTGCTGCATGTCTTGGAATGATATTGACATCTATAACACCCAGCAACAATGAAGAAGAGAGAAGAAGAAAAGGGAGGGAGAGAAAGGGGATGGGAACAACAGAAATAAGACTTTTTTATACTTTGTTTTTCTATCTTCATTGGTCATTGAAGATCATTGATTCTTTTTTTTTTAATCATTTCTTTTTGTATTAATCCAAGCAATCAATTCTAATTGCATTTTCAGATAATCAACTCAACATGGGGTCGTCCGCTTCTTTCCATTTTCCAAAAATCTTTCTGATTTTGTGAAAATACTGAGATATCAGCAGCAACAAAGAAATTTAAGGAAAGCCTTCAACTGCTAAATTGTAACTAGTTCAGAGTGCACAAGTAGTGATACTGTTGAAAGAAGCCCAACATTCAGTTTTCCACCATTGAACTTTATATAAAAACAAGGAAATTTAAGGAAAAGCACCCTTCAACTGCAAAATTGTAACTTCTTCAGAATGCACAAGTAGTGAAACTGTTGAAAGAAGCCCAACACTCAGTTTTCCACCATTGAACTTTATATAAAAACAAGGAAATTTAAGGAAATTTAAGGAAAAGCCTTCAACTGCTAAATTGTAACTAGTTCAGAGTGCACAAGTAGTGAAACTGTTGAAAGAAGCCCAACATTTAGTTTTCCACCATTGAACTTTATATAAAAACAAGGAAATTTAAGGAAAAGCACCCTTCAACTGCAAAATTGTAACTTCTTCAGAATGCACAAGTAGTGAAACTGTTGAAAGGATCCCAACACTCAGTTTTCCACCATTGAACTTTATATAAAAACAAGGAAATTTAAGGAAAAGCACCCTTCAACTGCAAAATTGTAACTTCTTCAGAATGCACAAGTAGTGAAACTGTTGAAAGAAGCCCAACACTCAGTTTTCCACCATTGAACTTTATATAAAAACAAGGAAATTTAAGGAAAAGCACCCTTCAACTGCAAAATTGTAACTTCTTCAGAATGCACAAGTAGTGAAACTGTTGAAAGAAGCCCAACACTCAGTTTTCCACCATTGAACTTTATATAAAAACAAGGAAATTTAAGGAAATTGTAACTTCTTCAGAGTGTGCAAGTATTGAAACTGTTGAAAGAAACCCAATTTTATTCAGTTTTCCATTATTGATTGAACTTAATATAAAATACACAATTTAATCCATGGGGGGGATTGGGCGTCAGCCGTTTCGTTTAAACAACATGATTTAATGAAAAAGCAATTATTTTCATGTTTCATGACTTAAGAAAAACGTATTATTGCAAGTATGTGAACGTATTGTTGCAAGTAGTGTGGGAGGGTTATGAATTTAACAGGTCTTATCAATTAATTTAAAAAGTCTTCTAATAAGGAGAATTTTTATGCAAATCAATCATTTATAAAGAGATATATCACTTGCAAAATTAAAAATCTATACATCTTATATACCATTGGGGATTATAACAGAAGACTCAATAAGGTAATAACTCCCTTGAAGAGCTCCACCAAAGGCATTTAAACCTCAAGAAAACACTCAAAAATAAAAGATAAAAAAGGCACTAACGCCGTACATTGGTAAAAACATTTCCATCTATTGATCCACTACTAAATTATCTCAAATCTTGTACCAAACACTAAATTTTAGACAATCCAATGTCTTAAAGGTTTAAGGCATAGCCAGTAGAATCTGTTAGTTTCAGCAAAACACTTCACTAAATAAAATCCTTCTAATTTTACATCCTTTCAATAAATAAAAATCTCAAACCTCAAAACATCAGGACAATGACAGTATTATGCAAGCAAAAATGGCCCAATAACTCGCTCAAGGAGCAGCAACAACTATCCGCCCTGCAACTTGGTCAAGATCACGCTGACCGGTTGATGTAATTCTCCTCCCTCTGTTAACACAAGATACAGAATAACATCAGTTTCTTACAAAACGAATTGATATCTGCTGTCTATGCTCCAATGTTCTATTTAACTTCCAACAAGTTCAGCCAGATGGGAATAGCTTCGACTTTGCGCTAGTCAGACTAGTGCTTGCTGACCTATTGAACAGTACAAAACCAAGATACAACTAACCAGTGAAGTTCACCCGTAATGTATTTTTTTTTTAATTTTCCTTTATTAATCTCAAATCAGGATTAATATGAAAAGAAAATGATTATTCCAGCTCCAATAATAAACAAGAGAACAGAAAACTTACCCCTTGGGATCAATCTCAACAATATTCATATCCTGCAGCTGTTTGAGGATGTTACGAGCAACCGCACCACTGCTCTTGCAGAAATGTGGTGGGCGGCTCCCATTCCTCTTGCGTCCACCATAAATCTTCTGAAAACCACCAACTCCAATACCCTGCCTCAAGTAGATCTTTCTGGCCATGGAAGCTGCAATGCCGAATTAAATGAAAGATGAACATTCAAATACATAATCACAATAATACTTGGAGATAATAAATTGATACATAGTTGTCAAGGAAATGTTGAGAAAAATGGAAGGATTTGAGATCATAAGGGAGAGACTTCATACCAGCTCTAACAAAGTACCAATCAGGATCATATGGAGCAAGCTCCTTGAACCTTGCAGTCTTAACAATATCGGTCCAATGAGGAAGCTCCATCTATTAATAAAAGAAGTTTAAAAAAAAAAAAAAAGTGAGCAAAGGACAAAGGATTCTTCAAGAGTGAGACTTCTTTGAATTCTGGTGTAAAATACATATAATGTATTTAGTACATGGTTATGCTAGGCATTTGAAAATATGAAACAAGGTTCTTCCAGAAATATCTTTAACATTTGGAAAGCATTCATTTATTACTATATGGCAATCAATAATCATCATTTTCTTTTATTATCAAAACAACACACAAAATTTTTAAACAAATACATTTCCAGAGTTGAAGTATTCACTACCTTGGCATCCCATTTGGCATTTGATTTAAAAACTGTCGTTAAAAGTAAGTTTTATAAAAGTTGTTTTCAGAGTTCATATTTAGAAAATAAGGAAAAAGTCTCGATGCAGTATTCTTGTTTCCTTCACAAATTTCAAAGTAACATTTAAAAAACAGGTTTAGAATTTTTCTGAAAACAGTTCGACACAAGTTTTCTAGGAATTCTGAATTTATAAACAAAAAAACTGTCTTTTATATTGCATACCAAACAGGCCCTTTTAACTGAAATATTGAGAATGCAGCTAGACAAATTGATAGAAAATCACATTTTTTTACCATAAAATCCATCAATCCATCTTCTTTCTCATCTATACAACTAATATCATGTTATCGCAATCCTTTTGCTCTAAATCAAATATCCCAAGATACCATCTTCTCTTCAAGGATAATTTCTCTATCAGTAGAGCCCAAAACTCAGCAAAGCATATTTGTGAACTTGCAAGAGAACACTAACATAGAATGACAAAGACAAACAATCGAGTATTACAACGACAGACATCTCAATGTACCACCGAAACCACTACGATCAAATATAAGTCAGTATAAACTAAAATCAAGAAACACAACACACAAAAGGATATATAAGAAACCCTAAAACCCTAAAACATAATCGAACGCCCGAAGTAATCGGAGAAACTTAATCGTTTTTAATGGAAAAAAATTAAAAAAAAAAAAGAAGAAGAAGAAGAAGAAAGAGAATGGTACCTTTCCGGATCTCTTGAGATGAGCGGAATAAGCCTTGACGAAATCGTGAGGAGAAACATCTTTCACCGTCCGAGCAGCCTCCATGGTCGTCGACTCGCCCAAACACCAACTGTGTTTCTCTGTTCCGTCGTCTCTAGGGTTTTCTAGGTTTTTTTCGTTTAGATCGATACCTTTTATAGTCGCAACGTGGGTAGTATTCGGGTTGCGGACCAAAATTAGACGGAGACCCCTAAATAAGATAGACTTTCATGATTTTATTTATTTTTTTATTTTTTATTCTTTTTGCAAACATGAAAAATATTGTTTGTTTGCATGAAAAATATTTTTTCGCAAAATGCTTGAAATTTTAAATAAATTGATAGAAAAAAAAATGATGTGAATATAACAATTTTTCAAAAACTTCTCTTGAGGTTTTAACAAAGAGCTTCTATTTGTACCCCATTAAAACATTAGCCTTACCCGTAAAAAAATTTAAAATTAATTTTTGTAATACCCTTCTATGATTTGTTCATAATGCCCTAGCATTAAATTTTTTTCTATTCATCTTCAGCTCATTTACTAACCTTACCAGACACCATTCTCCATTTTTATTTTTTTGATAAAAAACAAAGTATGTATATATATTACTAACAAATTTGTACAAAAGCGGCATAAGTGCAGCCAAACGCTATCCACCTGTAAGCTTAACCAATCATACACCACCACCCACAATAGTTTCCTTACAATAAACAATTACTCTAATTAATCAACCAACTAGATAATAGAAATAAATTCATTCCCCCACGAGGAGACATGAACCCAAGAGCTCGCTAGTAATCGAAAACCTTCCCACAATTGATGGCCCTCCTTTTGCCAAAGTAGAATCTTCCAACCAATTGTCTTTCCAAAAACGAAAGGTATTGTCATCTCTTAGTTTGAGACCCGCATGCGAGAAGAATTATGGAGCAAGTGAAGATATAAACCTTCATGGGTTCCTAAAAGTTGATCTCCTTACCCTGCCCACGCTCCCTAGTTGTTCCTGTGGTAGAATTGTTCCGTACTTTCTTCTGACCACTCTAGCCCCCAGTGAATCTCGTTCCATGAAGTATTTCCATATCCATTTACCACATAGAGCTTCATTTTGCAACCTTGGATTGCCCACACCAAGACCGCCTTTCTCTACTGGTTTTTGAACTTCTGTCCAACTCACTGGACTGGTGTACCCTACTTTTTTCTCTCTAGAAAAAGGTCTTGAATTGCTTTTCTATTTGTTTGGCTACTCCCTGTGGGATTTTGAAGACAGACTCACATTCATCTTTTTCCTTAAACTCTAACCTTGTTCCCTTTCCATCTTCCTTTTTCTCCTACATATTTTTTTTCTTTCAATTACTCTTTAAAATCCTTAAGAGTCATTTTTGAAAGGGTTAGCATCCTTTTTAAACTCCATTCTCTTGGTCTTCTAGTGTGCTAGAAACCAACTCAAGGGCATTCAAAAACTTCATTCTTTAACACATTTAATAGCAATTATGGCGGATGATTCAAATTGGGAAAATGACGCACATCAATCTATCGTAATTTCTTTTGGGCAGAAAGATACTTTTCTAAAACAAAAACAAAAAAAAATTGCCTATGGTTTGGTCCTACATGACCGAACTAGGGACTTATGGTTCGGTAACACATGTTCGAACTGGAGCTCACAATTTGGTCTTATGTAACCAAACTGACAATGTCAGGTTCGTTTGTGTCCTACCGAACCTATGATCTTTTGTGTTTTTTCATGGATTTATCCCATCAATCTGAACTTTACTACTTAAGAAGACATTTGACTGTATTTTGTGGGTTTATTATGTTATTTGAATGGTGGTGCATCGATCATCATTAAAAGGTGACCTCTTAGGATGTGGAACGATGCACTGCCATTGAAATAACGTACTAAACCAACAAAACACATTCAAATGTTTTCTTTAAGTGGTAAAGTTTAGATTCATGGGATAAATCCATGAAAAACACAAAAGATCATAAGTTCAGTAGGACACGATTGAACCTAATTGTGACGCCCCGAAAATTATTTCATCTAGCCCATAACCCAATTGTATTTTGCCCAAACTCTATGTGTTGCCTTGATATGTTTGGTGTTTGTTTGATGATTGTTTAATGTTTGTATAGTTAATGCTTGATAATGTATATAAATATATGTATCATAAATTGTATATGAGTCATGTTAAATTAAAGTTTAATGCATATGTTATTATTTATGCATGGGCTCATTAAACCATGAATTGATATGGGTTAGGATTGATGGAATAAAAGGATAAATGAAATTGAAGATTTGGTGTATTAAATGGATTGGACATTTAAAATACATGTGGTTGGTATGGGTAGTATGAGACCAACACATGTGAAGGTTGGTGCATGAAAGTGGACAAGTGTCCAATGCCCACTTGTCTTCTTCAAGGAAGTGCTAGAATGAGTGGAGGGAACCAAGGAGAGGAAAACAAGGAGAGAATCAAGGAGAGAATCAAGGAGGGAATCAAGGAAGTGCTAGAAAGAGGTGAGTGGAGAGAAAAGAAAGAAGAAGAGAAAGAAAAGAAGAGAAAGGAAAGAAGAAGAGAAAGAAGGAGAGAGTTGCAGGAGTAAGAACCCTGCGAGATTTTCAACAAAGAAGTGGATCTTTGGAATTTATGGTCAGATTGAGCTCAAATTTTGTCAGCACGTTCGTAGCTTATGGTTCTTCATTCTGGTCGGTGGAGATCTAGATCAGAGGTTTCTTCTGAGAGATCTAACCTCTCAAACAAAGCTGGACGGAAAGTCTGGATTTCTCGCACTATTTCGCTCAAACTTATAGATCTCCTAAATCTACCGTTAGATAGTTATCAAATTTGGGTATGTAGTTTATAACTGATATTTATACATTCTGAACGGTGGAGATCGTAATTAGAAGCTTGTGCTAAGAGATATAACCTCTGAAACAAAGCTGGTCGGAATTTCTGGGCTTCTCGTTCCGTTTCGGTAAAACTTGTAGATATCCTCAACGTACCGTTGGATGGATATCAAATTTGAGTATGTAATTTAAAACAGATATTTATGTATTCTGAACGGTGGAAATATTTATACGTTAATTATTTTGTGTGATATAGCCATCTGAGTTTGGGTATTTGCAGCAGGAAAGGAGAAACTGTCTGATTAGACACTTGCTCATCAAAGATACATATCTTTTCGGTCCACCGTTGGATTGGGCTGATATTTGGACAGAAGGTTTGTTTCTTCACATACTTCAATCTTTACGGTTGATTTTGTGATTACATATTTCTGTTGGTAGATTGATACATCTGAACAGAATAATACATGTGAAGAATTGGTAGGGTTGTTTGTATTAGACCTACATTTAGAATATGAACTTAGACCTTTCCAAATAGCTTGCATGTCAACTATGTTGACCTAGTTGCCATTGTGGATGAACCCATGATGCAAAATCAGTGATATACATGGCTGAACATGGCGACCTAGTGTAAATCGACAATATGGCCTAAGTATGGAAAATTTCATATTTTAGGGCTTTTGATGCTTTTGGCTTAGAATCATTGAATTGATGCAACTTATGTTTAATTAAGCATGATTAGGGTTGATTATGCTACTGATTTGGTGGTTGTGACCATATCATGGGTTAGGCCTACTTGTGATCAAGTGACCCAAATTTGGACATGTTTATGCCTAAGGAATTGAAAATCAGTATTTTTGATTAATAGAATGGTTTATGAATGAGAACTATGCATTAGAGGCCTAAGTCATGTGATTTGAGTTGAATGATGGGATTAAATGGGATTTAGGCCTATTAATTATATGTGGGCTGATTTAGGGTTGATTTGTAATGTCTATGTAATTGAGCATAGAAATTGATGTATGGTAGGATATTGATGTATGTTTCAGGATCTTGATTGGGTTGATTCGGTTTGGTGGTCGTGTGTGATTAAATACTCTCGCGAGGCTTGGTTGTGAGTAGGCTTCACTTATGATTATATCATTTATGTCATCATATCACTTATATATATTGTATGTTGAAAGCATGAATGTGTTCTAATGTTTTGAATGATGCATTGATTTGAGAAAACCTTATGACTTTGGTTGGGCCCATCTATCTGGCTAATAGGGGGACTTGACCTTGTCATAGGAGGGTTTTAAGAAGGAAATGATTGGGATCAACGGCACGGTGAAATAGACGTGGACTAGTAACCCAAGTAAACATGATTGGGATCAACGGCACGGTGAAATAGACGTGGACTAGTAACCCAAGGCATGTGGAATGTGGATCCAAATTGATAAACTTTTACTTGCATCGAACTTATTATAAATGCTTGATATCTATATGTTATGAGCTTTTAATCATGCTACACATTGACATGCATACATGGTTTTTATTGATGAGTATTGATAGCATATTTGAATTCTATTCACTGGGCATCGTTGGCTCACCCTCATTTTCCTCTTTCAGGTCCTTCTGTCCCGAATAAGGGCAAGAGAGTAGTCATATCTTGAGGGCCTTGCCTGCGAGAGAATCCAAGTCCTCTATGTGAGTTGAGAGGCATTTTGATTGAATTGTGTTTTATATTATGAAGTATTATATTTTGGATTATGTAATTATAACACTTACCACATTGTAGTATGGGTGAGTTGGGACTTGTTAGATAGACTATGTGGGCATATGACGGTTTTTATTTGTATCCACAATTTTAGATTTTATGTCTATGTCAATTTTAATGGACTGTAGGGATTATGATTTTATTTATGGTTCATTTTTATGGATTATCTCTTGTCTTGGATGATTAATACGGTGGGTAGTTTTGTTTAGTACATTTTGATATCATGTGGTTGTTTGAGATAAGGCTCGTAGGGTCTCAACCACCTCACGGGAGTTGAGGAGTGGTCGGAGATGCCTACGCCGGGCGTCCCGCCCCGGCATTCCGCATGCCATTCCCTGTGGGGTTGGTGGTCCGGGGCGCGGGGTCGCCACAGTTGGTATCAGAGACTGATTTTACTAGGTTTGGTCTATGTATTGGACTTAGATGACTTTGACCTAGGAATTTGGTGAGAGATTTAGGTGATTAAAAAGCTTAAAGGAATTAACTTAAAAGCCTTACTATCATATTTTTTGTGTGTATTATATGATATGGGTAGTTATAAGGCGGGCACTAGTAGGGCTGAGGCTAGTGGAGCTGCAGGGGCAGCAGGACCTCAAATGGTTGTACCTCAGCCTATGCCTACACCTGCTCCTATTGTTGTGGAGAACCCCACTAATCGGCAGATCAAACTGCTAGAGAAGTTCATGAAACTAAAGGCTAAGGAATTCACTGGTGGAGTTGACTTAAAAAAGGCCGAAGATTGGCTGAAGAATGTCGAGAAGATCAGTCGCTCTTTAGAGCTTGATGAGGAGTCTCAGGTCCTATGTGCTGCTCACACACTGGAGAGTGATGCAGAGGACTGGTGGCTTTCAGTGTTGGTATGTCTACACGGGCAGCTCCAGGTGAACAGACTTCACAAGCAAAGTCTGGGGGGCAGTTCCAGACTCCGTGGAAGAAGGGAAGATGGGAAAGGTAGAGAAAGTTTTATGGAGGAGCACAGTCCGAGGGTACTCAGAGTAAGACATCCCAGGTTCAGACTGGTATGATGGCCTCACCAGTGGTTTCCTCTCCTGTCCCGATTCCTATTCAGGCACCGAGTGCACCGAGACCCCATTCTCACAGACTGCTGGCCGAGGCAGAGGTAGAGGTCGAGGAAGCTATGTGACGACATCTCAGACTGGATCATTTGCGCCCAGGGCTCCATTTTTATGTTATCAATGTGGGCAGGCTGGGCATAGGAAGTCCGAGTGTCCAAATTTTTAGAGAGCTCAGGGATTTGTGCAGCAGTCCAGTGCCAGAGAGACAACAAAGGCAGCTACTGAGCCAGACCCGACAGCATCCAAGACTTTGGTGGAAGGTACTCTTATTATTTGTGGTACTTCTATGCATGTATTATCTGATGCTGGGTCTACATTATCATTCATATCTGGACGTATGGTAGATAATTTGCATTTAACTCCCATTATGGCTAGTACGTGGTTAGTGGTGAGTACTGTAGCTGGGGAGAGGATCTACCCGAACATGATCTGTAGCCAGTGTGTGGTTCAGATTGGTGATGTTGAGATGCCTATTGACTTTCGAGTCCTCGAGGTTTTAGAGTTTGATGCAATTCTAGGAATGGATTGGCTCACGGCATATCATGCAGTTGTCGACTGTTTCGCAAAGAGAATCATTTTTCAAATCCCCGGACACCCAGTGTTTACACTACAGGGTAAAGCTTCAGACCAGACAGTCACGAGGGGTAGATTTGTGACTGATGGAGATAGGGAGATTTTGGTTGGGTTAGTGCCTGAAGAGGAAGAGACTAGTGAGGTGATACTTGAGGATATTGCCATTGTTAGGGACTTTCCAGATGTGTTCCCTGCAGATCTTCCAGGATTACCACCGAAGCGAGAGATCGATTTCATTATTGAACTAGTCCCTGGCACGAAGCCTATCTCCATGACACCATATAGAATGGCGCCAGCCGAGTTGAAAGAGTTGCAGAAACAGCTTGAGGAGTTATTGGCTAAAGGCTTTATTTGCCCGAGTGTGTCACCCTGGGGAGCTCCAGTTCTTTTTGTGAAAAAGAAAGATGGAAGCTTGCGGTTATGCATCGACTATCGCCAATTGAACAGGGTGACCATCAAGAACAAATATCCTCTCCCAAGGATTGATGACTTGTTTGATCAGTTGAGGGGAGCGAAGTATTTTTCGAAGATTGATTTGCGCTCCGGGTATCATCAGCTGAGGATCAGGGAGGAAGATGTGCCTAAGACAGCATTCAGAACCCGCTATGGACATTATGAGTTCCTTGTGATGCCATTTGGTGTGACTAATGCACCGGCGATGTTCATGGACCTGATGCAGAGGGTCTTTAGGCAGTATCTGGATAAGTTTGTCATCGTCTTCATTGATGACATATTGGTGTATTCCAAGACTCGAGCTGAGCATGAGGAACACCTTAGAGTGACTTTGCAAACCCTGAGAGAGCATAGGCTATATGCAAAGCTGAGCAAGTGCGAATTTTGGATCACCGAAGTGAAGTTCTTAGGTCATGTGGTGAGTTCTGAGGGGGTTTTAGTTGATCCGTCTAAGGTTGAAGCCATTATCAGTTGGCCTAGGCCTACCACAGTGGCCGAGATCAGAAGCTTTCTTGGGTTAGCTGGTTACTATAGGAGATTCGTTCAGGGATTCTCCAAGATAGCTACGCCTATGACTAGGCTCACCCAGAAAGATGTGTCATTTGCATGGACCGAGGAGTGTGAGAATGCCTTTTTAGAGCTGAAGAAAAGATTGACATCTACGCCAGTGTTGATTTTGCCAGAGCCTGATCAGGAGTTGGTTATCTATACTGATGCCTCTCGCATCGGCTTAGGTTGCGTGTTGATGCAGAAGGATAGGGTCATTGCTTATGCATCGAGGCAGTTGAAGGTGCATGAAAAGAACTACCCTGTTCATGACTTAGAACTGGCCGCAGTGGTTTTTGCTTTGAAGATTTGGAGGCATTATCTCTATGGTGAGAGATTCACTCTGTATTCTGACCATAAGAGCCTCAAGTACTTGTTCTCTCAGAAGGAATTGAACATGAGGCAGAGAAGGTGGTTGGAGCTCCTCAAAGACTATGATTTTACATTGGAATACCACCCAGGTAAAGCCAATGTAGTGGCTGATGCGTTGAGCAGGAAGCGGGTAGAGACAGTTATGGTAGCACGCCAGATGTCTCATGAGTGGAGACTACTTGAGGCGGCTACGGTTATGAGTGTATGTGCTACTCCTTCAGATCAGATTGTGATATGTGCTCAAATGAGAGCTCAGCCTACACAAGTCCAGGAGGTAATTGACCAACAGAGACTTGACGTTGATTATGGGATATACAAGTCTTGGGCTAAGAGCAGTGATTTTACTGATTGACACTTGTCATCTGATGGTGCCTTGAGATTTAGGGGACGTTTATGGGTTCCCACAGATCCACGACTTAGACAGAGTGTTCTCCAAGAGGCTCACAGATCTCATTATGCTATTCATCCTGGCGGAACCAAGATGTATCATGATATGAAAAGAATGTATTGGTGGCCCGACATGAAGAGAGAAATAGCTCAGTTCATTCAGAGGTGTGAGATCTGTCAAAGAGTCAAAGCTGAGCATCAGAGGCCTGGAGGGCAGATGCAACCGCTTGCCATTCCTGAGTGGAAATGGGAGCATGTCACTATGGATTTTGTTGTGGGATTACCCAACACCCCGAGGAGACATAATGCTGTTTGGGTTATTATTGATCGCTTGACCAAGTCTGCTCACTTTCTACCGGTGAACACTAGGGATTCTATGGACAAGCTGAGCAGACTCTATATGCGGGAGATAGTCAGATTACATGGAGTGCCAGTTTTGATTGTGTCAGATAGGGATCCGAGGTTTACATCGGTATTCTGGCAGGGGTTGCAGAGGCAGCTCGGCACTAGACTAGATCTCAGTACCGCTTTTCACCCCCAGATGGATGGCCAGTCTGAGAGGTTGATATCGATTTTAGAGGATATGCTTCGAGCTTGTGTCCTTGAGTCCAGTGGTAACTGGGAGGAGTACATACATTTGTGTGAGTTCGCGTACAACAATAGCTATCAGTCCAGTATTGGCATGGCTCCTTTTGAGGCATTGTATGGTCGACCCTGTAGATCTCCGATCAGTTGGACGGAGGTAGGGGATGTTGCGATGATGGGACCAGAGTTTGTACAAGAACACACAGAGAATATTAAGAGGATCAAGCATAATATGAAAGTAGCCCAAGACAGGCAGAAGAGTTACACTGATGCCAAGCGGAAGACCGTAGAGTTCGAGGTGGGTGACCAAGTTTTATTGAAGGTCTCACCTCAAAAGGGCCAAACTAGATTTGGAATAAAAGGCAAGCTCGCTCCGAGATTTATTGGGCCGTTCGAGGTTTTAGAACGAATTGGCCCCGTCGCTTACCGATTAGCCTTGCCACCTCAGTTAGCAGCAGTCCACAATGTCTTTCACGTGTCAATGCTGAGAGTATACAAGAGTGATTTTGATCACGTCTTGGACTGGAGGAACATTGAACTGAGGCAGGATGGGACTTATGATGAGGAACCTATTCAGATACTTGACCGGAAGGTCCAGAGGTTACGTAACCGTGAGATTCCGATGGTTAAGGTGAGATGGCAGTTCCATGGCGAGGAACAGGTTACTTGGGAGCGTGAGGACTACATGATGGAGCACTTTGCCGAGTTCATGGGCTTAGGTAATTCTTAACCTTAAAACTTCGAGGACGAAGTTCATTCTAAGGTGGGTGTGATGTGACGCCCCGAAAATTATTTCATCTAGCCCATAACCCAATTGTATTTTGCCCAAACTCTATGTGTTGCCTTGATATGTTTGGTGTTTGTTTGATGATTGTTTAATGTTTGTATAGTTAATGCTTGATAATGTATATAAATATATGTATCATAAATTGTATATGAGTCATGTTAAATTAAAGTTTAATGCATATGTTATTATTTATGCATGGGCTCATTAAACCATGAATTGATATGGGTTAGGATTGATGGAATAAAAGGATAAATGAAATTGAAGATTTGGTGTATTAAATGGATTGGACATTTAAAATACATGTGGTTGGTATGGGTAGTATGAGACCAACACATGTGAAGGTTGGTGCATGAAAGTGGACAAGTGTCCAATGCCCACTTGTCTTCTTCAAGGAAGTGCTAGAATGAGTGGAGGGAACCAAGGAGAGGAAAACAAGGAGAGAATCAAGGAGAGAATCAAGGAGGGAATCAAGGAAGTGCTAGAAAGAGGTGAGTGGAGAGAAAAGAAAGAAGAAGAGAAAGAAAAGAAGAGAAAGGAAAGAAGAAGAGAAAGAAGGAGAGAGTTGCAGGAGTAAGAACCCTGCGAGATTTTCAACAAAGAAGTGGATCTTTGGAATTTATGGTCAGATTGAGCTCAAATTTTGTCAGCACGTTCGTAGCTTATGGTTCTTCATTCTGGTCGGTGGAGATCTAGATCAGAGGTTTCTTCTGAGAGATCTAACCTCTCAAACAAAGCTGGACGGAAAGTCTGGATTTCTCGCACTATTTCGCTCAAACTTATAGATCTCCTAAATCTACCGTTAGATAGTTATCAAATTTGGGTATGTAGTTTATAACTGATATTTATACATTCTGAACGGTGGAGATCGTAATTAGAAGCTTGTGCTAAGAGATATAACCTCTGAAACAAAGCTGGTCGGAATTTCTGGGCTTCTCGTTCCGTTTCGGTAAAACTTGTAGATATCCTCAACGTACCGTTGGATGGATATCAAATTTGAGTATGTAATTTAAAACAGATATTTATGTATTCTGAACGGTGGAAATATTTATACGTTAATTATTTTGTGTGATATAGCCATCTGAGTTTGGGTATTTGCAGCAGGAAAGGAGAAACTGTCTGATTAGACACTTGCTCATCAAAGATACATATCTTTTCGGTCCACCGTTGGATTGGGCTGATATTTGGACAGAAGGTTTGTTTCTTCACATACTTCAATCTTTACGGTTGATTTTGTGATTACATATTTCTGTTGGTAGATTGATACATCTGAACAGAATAATACATGTGAAGAATTGGTAGGGTTGTTTGTATTAGACCTACATTTAGAATATGAACTTAGACCTTTCCAAATAGCTTGCATGTCAACTATGTTGACCTAGTTGCCATTGTGGATGAACCCATGATGCAAAATCAGTGATATACATGGCTGAACATGGCGACCTAGTGTAAATCGACAATATGGCCTAAGTATGGAAAATTTCATATTTTAGGGCTTTTGATGCTTTTGGCTTAGAATCATTGAATTGATGCAACTTATGTTTAATTAAGCATGATTAGGGTTGATTATGCTACTGATTTGGTGGTTGTGACCATATCATGGGTTAGGCCTACTTGTGATCAAGTGACCCAAATTTGGACATGTTTATGCCTAAGGAATTGAAAATCAGTATTTTTGATTAATAGAATGGTTTATGAATGAGAACTATGCATTAGAGGCCTAAGTCATGTGATTTGAGTTGAATGATGGGATTAAATGGGATTTAGGCCTATTAATTATATGTGGGCTGATTTAGGGTTGATTTGTAATGTCTATGTAATTGAGCATAGAAATTGATGTATGGTAGGATATTGATGTATGTTTCAGGATCTTGATTGGGTTGATTCGGTTTGGTGGTCGTGTGTGATTAAATACTCTCGCGAGGCTTGGTTGTGAGTAGGCTTCACTTATGATTATATCATTTATGTCATCATATCACTTATATATATTGTATGTTGAAAGCATGAATGTGTTCTAATGTTTTGAATGATGCATTGATTTGAGAAAACCTTATGACTTTGGTTGGGCCCATCTATCTGGCTAATAGGGGGACTTGACCTTGTCATAGGAGGGTTTTAAGAAGGAAATGATTGGGATCAACGGCACGGTGAAATAGACGTGGACTAGTAACCCAAGTAAACATGATTGGGATCAACGGCACGGTGAAATAGACGTGGACTAGTAACCCAAGGCATGTGGAATGTGGATCCAAATTGATAAACTTTTACTTGCATCGAACTTATTATAAATGCTTGATATCTATATGTTATGAGCTTTTAATCATGCTACACATTGACATGCATACATGGTTTTTATTGATGAGTATTGATAGCATATTTGAATTCTATTCACTGGGCATCGTTGGCTCACCCTCATTTTCCTCTTTCAGGTCCTTCTGTCCCGAATAAGGGCAAGGGAGTAGTCATATCTTGAGGGCCTTGCCTGCGAGAGAATCCAAGTCCTCTATGTGAGTTGAGAGGCATTTTGATTGAATTGTGTTTTATATTATGAAGTATTATATTTTGGATTATGTAATTATAACACTTACCACATTGTAGTATGGGTGAGTTGGGACTTGTTAGATAGACTATGTGGGCATATGACGGTTTTTATTTGTATCCACAATTTTAGATTTTATGTCTATGTCAATTTTAATGGACTGTAGGGATTATGATTTTATTTATGGTTCATTTTTATGGATTATCTCTTGTCTTGGATGATTAATACGGTGGGTAGTTTTGTTTAGTACATTTTGATATCATGTGGTTGTTTGAGATAAGGCTCGTAGGGTCTCAACCACCTCACGGGAGTTGAGGAGTGGTCGGAGATGCCTACGCCGGGCGTCCCGCCCCGGCATTCCGCATGCCGTTCCCTGTGGGGTTGGTGGTCCGGGGCGCGGGGTCGCCACACTAATACTGTCAGTTCAATCCTGTTCAACAGAACTAATAGTGTCAGGTTTTGATTACATAGGACCAAACCGAAGCTACCGAACCAAACATCTCGGTTGATTCATGTCATAACTAGCGATTTTTCTTATCAAACACACAAATGTCATAAAACTAATAAAAAAAAGTATCAAAACATAGGTTTCTTATCGGATCGACGAGTTTGAATCCAAATTTAAGAATTTTCTAACGTTGCAAATATTCTTCAAACAATGAACCTAAAATCCAAAAACGACCTTCAGATTTTGGATCTAACACTTTTCCAACTCGATTTGAAAGTTAGAAGTGGAAGATGACAGGTGGATGAAGTTGGGGTTTGGTTTGAAGATGAAAAAATGAAATGGTGAAGAAGAAACTTAGACCTTGGTGTTTTCAAAGAGGAAGAAGAACCAAATTAAGAAAGTTTTGGGAAAAAAAAAACGATGGTGATAGAGAGGACGGTGGTGGAGATTGGTTAGGGTTTGGGAGTTTTGGGGAAGAAAATGAGATGGTGCTAATTTTGAGGTAAGGGTCTTTTGGGATGATTGAGATTTTTTGTGGGTAAAGCAAGTAGTAATATTTTAGGTGGGGTAAAGTTAGTAGGTAGGTAAGGATAGTATGTTAGTGGAGTATATTCGGTGGCTCCCTTTAGCAATTATAAAAAACACCCACTAAATGGAATCAAATCTGTTGTAAGATATCAAGTAAGGGAAACGTTACTTTCTCCCCTCGTTGGGGCTTACCCTTAAGGATGAGTCGATGCACATAAACTGGCCCACATACCCCATGTTACCAAAAAAATAATGATAACAATCAATAAAACAAGAATTGTAATATTTATATTACTGATTTTATGAGTTGAATTTTAAAAGATGCAAATAGACGTATGATGATTTACTCGAAACTTACGTTTGGGTAAAAGAAAAGAAAATGAAAAATATGGATGAGAAAATAATATGAAGGATATTGTTTTAGAGGAAATAAGGGGTTTGAAAGGTACTTGTTTAAGAAAAATAAAGAAAAAGGTATAACCCCATTTGATTGAGTGATTGCAAATTTATTTTGAAGGAAAAATAGTTTATGGTCCATTTTGCAACGTCTATTTTTAAACCAAACTGTAGTATTGAAAAAGCTTTCAAACACTTTTATTTCTAAAAACTATTCTTGAAACCAACTTTTTAAAAAATTATTCCTGCCCTATCTCGAATGATTTTATATCTATTTGCATTTGTTACTTCTAAAGGTTGTTTGTCATATGTGACATTATAGTTGAAAAGTAAACATGGCTGTTATTTTATATATAATGTGCATTTAACGTTTTCTAGATTTGTCAATGCAAACTGTAAAAGTAAATAGCATCTCTTAAGAAACAAGTACTAGCGTAGTTTGTCATTAGGTAATAAGAAGTTACCAATGCTTGGAAACATTTGCAGATATATCTTTTCAGATTAGATTGGGTTGAAAGGGCCGGGCAGATATCAGATGCGCCAGCTTAAAAGTGCAATTGCTGATAATAACAATTTGCAGCTTCACTAAGGGAGCCTACCATTTGTAGAGGCACAGGAACCAAACCTTCCCATGCCAGTTAAAGCATTTCACTTAGAAAAGACTCAACAAACAAATCAAGAGGAACTCAAACAATTAACATTTTAAACCCAAAACCACATTTAACTAGCAATAGTTCACAGAGAAGATGAAAGAAATGCTACCAAAATCCTCATAGTTTTACATTCTTTCAATAAATAAAAATCTCAACCTAAAAACATTAGACACAATGACTGTGCCGTGCAAGCAAAAATGGCCCTATAACACGCTCAAGGAGCAACAACTATCCGCCCTGAAACTTGGTCAAGATCACGCTGACCGGTTGATGTAATTCTCCTCCCTCTGTTACACAAGATAAAGAATAACATCAGTTTCTTACAAAACGAATTGAATCTGCTGTATCTATGCTCCTATGTTCTATTTAACTTCCAACAAGTTTAGCCAGATGGGAATAGCTTCTACTTTATGCTAGTCATACTAGTGCTTGCTGGCCTATTGATCGGTACAAAACCCAGATACAACTGACCAGTGAAGTTCAACCGTAATGTATTTTTTTTTATAATTTTTCTTTGTTAACCTCAAATCAGGATTAATATGAAAAGAAAATCATTATTCCAGCTCCAATCATAAACAAGAGAACATAAAACTTACCCCTTGGGATGAATCTCATCAATATTCATATCCTGCAGCTGTTTGAGGATGTTACGAGCAATCGCACCACTGCTTTTGCAGAAATGTGGTGGGAGGCTCCCATTCCTCTTGCGTCCACCATATATCTTCCGAAAACCACCAACTCAAATACCCTGCCTCAAGTAGATCTTTCTGGCCATGGAAGCTGCAATGCGGAATTAAATGAAAAATGAACATTCAAATACATATTCACAGTAATACTTGGAGATGGTATATTAACTGACATGTGTAAAGGAAATACAGAGAAAAATGGCAGGGTCGGAAATCCTAAGGGAGAGACTTCATACCAGCTCTGACAAAGTACCAATCAGGATCATATGGAGCAAGCTCCTTGAACCTTGCAGTCTTAACAATATCGGTCCAATGAGGAAGCTCCATCTATTAATATAAGAAGTTAAAAAAAAATAAAAGTGAGCAAAGGACAAAAGATTCTTAAAAAATGAGACTTCTTTGAATTCTGATGCAAAATACATATAATATATTTAGTACATGGTTGGTGCTAGCATTAGAAAATATGAAGCAAGGTTCTTACAGAAATATCTTTAACATTTGGAAAGCATTCATTTCTTACTATTTGGCAATCACTAATCCTCGTTTTCTTCTATTATAAAAACAACACAGAAAATTTTTAAACAAATATATTTCCAGAGTTGAAGTATTCACTTCCATGGCGCCCTATTTGGCATTTGATTTAAAAAACTGTCATTAAAAATAAGTTTTTAAAAAGTTGTTTTCAGACTTCATATTTAGAAAATAAGGAAAACAACTGTACACAGTTTTCTTTCTTCCTTCACAAATTTCAAAGTAACATTTAAAAAAAGTTTTAGAATTTTTCTGAAAATAGTTCAACCAAACAAGTTTTCTAGGAATTTTGAATTTATGAACAAAAATAAAAACTATTTTTAAATTGCATACCAAACAGGGCCTTTTAACTGAAATATTGAGAATGCAGCTAGCAAAATTGATACAAAATCACATATTTCCACATAAAATCCATCAATCCATCTTCTTCCCCATCTATACAACTAATATCATGTTATAGCACTCCTTAAAGCTCTAAATCAAATATCCCCAGATATCATCTTCTCTTCAAGGATAATATTTCTCTATCAGTAGAACCCAAAACTCACCAAAGCATATTTTTGAACTTGCACAAGAACACTGACATAGAATGACAAAGACAAACAATCTAGTATTACAACCACAGACATCGATGTACCACCGAAACCACTACAATCACATACAAGTCAGTATCAACTAAAATCAAGAAACACAACACACAAAAGAATACATAAGAAACCATAAAACCCTAAAACACAATCGAATGGTGGAAACAGTCGGACAAACTTATCGTTTTTATTGGCAAAAAATTCAAAAAAAAGAAGAAGAAGAAGAAAGAGAATGGTACCTTTCCGGATCTCTTCGTGAGGAGAAACATCTTTCACTGTCCGAGCAGCCTCCATGGTCGTCGACTCGCCCCAACACAACTGCTACTGTGTTTCTCTGGGTTTTTTTCATTTAGATCGATTAGGATCTTTTATAGTCGCAACGTACTATTCGGGTTAAGATTTTGGACCAAAATTGTACGGTAGACCTCAACCCGACCGTGCACAGTTTAAGAAAAATAAATTGGTGATTCTATTTCAACCCACCATTTTCACTCTATCTACCCACCTACTTAATATACTTTTTATAAAATTCAAAAACACATTGGATGCTATTACAACGTTTTTTTTTATTTTTCATAATTTTTTTTGACTTTTTACCACTTTTTATGTCTATTAATTTACAAATATTAAATAATAAAATAAAAAAGCTCATCTTAAAACTCAAAAACTTAATTTATGATTAAAAAAATATATTTGTGATTAACACACTTAAACAATTAAGATTCTTAAAATTTTCAAGTTTTTAAAATAATATAATAATTTGAAACTGTTGATAAATGGCAATAGAAATTTTTGGGTGTATACATATTGTAGCACTTTAAAAAGTTACTTTTTTTAAAGTTATTTTATAATTTTTATTATTATTACAAAATTATTAAATATTGATGTGTTAAAAAAATAGTTAGTACAAACCGCACTCCATAGTTCATCTTAGAACACCCACTATTTTCATATTCTCTACTTATTTTACCCTTCTTAAAGAACCCATTGTCCCTCAATAATAAAAAGTTTTAAAAATTATACCTAATAGGCTCTATGTGGAATGATTTTATATCTATTTGCATTTGTTACTTCTAAAGATTGTTGTCATATGTGTCAATATAGAGTTGGTGTAGTTGATAACGAGGTAACATTAAAATCTAAGGTTTTAAGCTCAACTTTTGTAACTATCTTACCGAGGGTGAGGGGTTTAATAGGTCAAGAACGTGCCTGATATCTATCCAGAGTACAGTTTGGTGATGAAGTTGGTTATATAACTAACTACTAACCTTGTATCCTTTTTAAATAATAAAAATAAAAATTGTGTGTCGTATGTGACATCATAATTGAAGAGTAAACATGGTTGTTATTTTATACATAATGTGCATTTAATATTTTCTACATTTGTCAACAACCGGTTGGTCTAGTGGTTGACAGCTTCCCTTTTAAAAGTGTCAACAATTTGGTTCTAGATCGGTTTGATGCTCAAACGTAACTTAAATCAAATATGATTGGGTTCAATTCGATTTAAGTTGATTGGTTTAGTCAGAATTATCAACTCGAATCAAATATAATTGTTTGGTTCGGTTTAAGTTAATTGGTTTAAAATTTTAAATACACATACATTAAATAAATCAAAAATATTAATTAACTACAGATGCATGAAGCAAAATTTAATTTTCTAATGAATATTTAACAAATCTTAAAACAATCTTTACTGTATAAGATCATTATCTATTTTTTTGTTGTGACATGTTTATATCATAAATGAATCTTAGACATTAAAAAATAAATATTAACACTTTTATTTCTGAAATTAGTTTGGTTTGATGTAGATTGATTTTTAAAGTTTCAAATCATAACCAGAATCAAACTAATCGCATTATTATTTTTCCAAACCCAATTCAAACTGAACTTATCAAGAATTGAACCAAACCAAATCAAATGAATCACTTTGGTTTAGTTTTGCGAAACCAATCAATTGACACTCCTACCCCTTTTTCACAAGTCAGAGGATTCAAGCCATTAGGTTGTTTGTTTTTTAAATTATATGCCACATAAAATCATAGATGATTAGGCAAAATGGAATTGGAGTCCTCTATTTTTATATATATTTTTGTATTTTTTTTTTCTGGGTTTCCCACAAGATCTTCATACATTCTTTGAGTATGAGACTAGTTCTCATTTAAGGTAGAAGTGGAATGGCAGACCTCTCCCAACGAGGGTGCCTCTAAGATTCGAACCTTAAAACTTTTATACAGAAACGACATTGTGACTCAATCTGCTTTCACTGAGTCAACTACTCGTTAATTATATTTTTCTATTTCATTAAAGCTTTTAGAAAACTAAAAATGAAGTTTATTGGTATTTTGAGGGGTCGTTACACAGCTGACTGTGTCACTCCTCCTTAACATAAAATGTAAAATTATTTATTACTGTCACGTGAGCATGTGCTTTTTTTTTATTAATTGATTTTTCTAAAAGAAAATTAAAGTTTCAAGTTAAAAGGTATTACTAACATTGTTATTGTTATTTTGCTAATATATATTAATATTATTTGTGTTAAACTAATGACAAAATATAATGTTTATTTCTAAATAGAAAGGGAATAAAAAAGTAGTATACTGTTAAAATTGAAAAGATAGAAAAAAGAAATTGAATGTAAAGTGATCTTGGAAGAAAATAGGAAAAGTGAAGGAAAGTGAGGATTTTTTAAATTATCCTAAAAGCCCATAACTAATTCTTGAAATTAATGGTAAACAATAAGTTTTTAAGTGTTAAATTTGCAAACCAACATTTGGTTGGGCGAATGGTTCTTGTTGGTGTAGGATTTGATCAACATTAGTAGATAATGAAATAGATAAACGAAACAATGATTTGGTTGCCTGAGACTTCTGACTAGAAAGGAGAGAAAAAGGAAAAAATATGCTATCGTAAGGAACACCGGTGTGGTGTTGGCCGAAGACCTTCGGATGCTTATGTCAGTTCAGAGCTCTATAAAGTATTAATCACACTGACTTGGTAATTAATTGTGTACCTCATTAATGAAGGGTTAGGGGGTATTTATAATGAATAAGGTCCTTAGCCTAGCTGGAGTGTCGTCGTAGAATTCATATAAAATCTCAAAATTGTCGTAGTGGATCTCATGTGATCCTTATTCGTGTTGAATAATGATTTTGTTGATTAGCTCGGTGTGCCGACCTGATGATTTTTCGTCATGTATGTTTGTTGATAGGTCAATACCAGGTCAATGGCTTACTTGCCTGCTCAGAGGTATGAGCTGAGGTTCATGTTGCTGCTAACGAGTTGACTACTTTTCTGTCGAATCTGTATCTGAGCTGACATCACCACTTGACGACCAGGCAGACTAATGTGGTTGATGATATGACATCCAACTCGGTAAGCCGAGAAGTTGGTCCAATAATTCTGATTATGAAACCGCAGCTCGAGGACTAGTGGAAGCAAGAGCTCTAATATTTCTAACCTAAAAAAAAAATAAAAAAAATAAAAAAAGGGTTAATTGGTTAATAGATTAGGAAAATGAATGCGGTTCAAATAGATTTATTATAAATAGTGTAGATTAAAAGGTTTTAAATATGTATGACTAAGACCTTTAATAGTTAGACAAAGAAGTTTTTAAGTACCTCTAGATATGTCCTCACTATAAATAGGTAAAACACAGGTTTTTTGGAAAATTAATCTTGATAATTTTTTATTTAAGAATTTGCTCCGTATATTAAATAATTTTAGAATTTATTCTAATTAGACCCATCAACGGATCAACGGTAAGGTATCTCTTTTTTTTTAGAAGCACTTTTTTAAAAGATAATTATTGGAGTCACCTTTTGAAAAAATGCTTTTAAACAAAAAAGAAAAAAAAACTTGACTTTAAAAGTCGCCTTTATAAAATATGCTTTTTAACGAAAAATATGAAAAAAAAGAAAAAATCTACTCCGTTCGACTCAATCAACGGTTATTAATTGTTCCAAGGTAAATTTTAAAATAATTAATGATACGTAGTAAATTTCTAGATTAATAATTTTTAAAAAAACCTAGTAAAACACTTATAACATGTAACCACGTAATGCTAATTGGCTTACCCTGGCATATAAACATCAAGGACAATGCAGGTAAAAAATAATGACCTCCACGAGGCACGAATCACCGATGACCCAAAAAAAACAAAAACAGGAATCCCAATTTCAACAGATACACGCGTCACCGCGTCAGTTCATTACTCTACAACACAAGTCATCACCACTCCATCGTTTCCCTAGTGTTGGTCGAAGTTTGGTACGACATCAAGACTTTCGTATCTTGCTCCTCCCGGATTTGGTAGGCCCCGCAATCCAAATACTAATAAGAGGAACCTACTTACGATCCGTCAGATGACAAAAAAACGAAACGATTCGATCAGACGGTGGACATCGCTGCATGGCAGTTAGCTAGTTGGTTCAATGTGGCAAAAAGGCCACTCATAACACAGCACACTTCAACCATTAATACCTAACCACACACACAACACAACACAACACAGCACAACAGCGTGTTCTGGCGATGCTTCTTAGTGCTTCGTTGCATACATTTCTCGTAGATATCGAAGAAGAAGAGAAAGAAAAAAGAGGCTTTCGACGATAATTCTCGGATCTTCTTCCTTTCCTTACTTCGATTTCATCGCCATTTTCTACTAGTTTTAGTTAATCTTAATAAACGCTTCAATTTTTGAGTTCTTACTCGGAATCTTAGGAGCTGGTTTCTTGGTTTTTGCGTTTCATTGATTGATTCGTGACTATGGCGTCTTCGTTCTCGGTTCCGTGCCCTAAGTCATCGTCTGCACTAGCTCTGTTGAAAGGATCTGTAGTACAGCATCAGCAGCAGAAGCCGAAGATCTCGTTTCAGTCGGCGTTGAGATCGAGGAATTCTAAATCGTTTTTAGATGGATCTTCTGGATTAGATCAGGCTGTGCATTTCAGATTTCAGGTTAGTTTGTTGCTGTTGTTGTGTTTGGTTGGATTTGTTGCTCTGTTGATGGTTTTGGATTGTTGTCTTCATGTGAGTTTTAAGTGTTTCTAATTGATTTTGAGTGGAATTTTTCCAATTTTGGAATCGTTTGCTGTTATTCGTGAAATGTAGGTAGTAGCTTTGTGGATATACCTTGGATTTCTTTGTTTTGGATGCACTTCTTCTATTGTTATGAGCATGTAGGCTTGTGAAAGCTCAGTCATTTTTGCTCCTGTTGCTGATTTTTAGTTGCTAAATTACTGGAATTTAGCAACTAGTTTTCTTCTTAAACCTTCATGCACTTTGACTATTGTAGGTTGTTTGTACAAAGTAGCAAAATTATCAGTTAATATCACAAAAAATTTGGTACTTCCTTTATCAAGTGCTATTGGAGCAATGCCTACAATGTGTAATATTTATACATATGAGATGAATTGCATGCTGGTTACTGGAGATGGTTATATCATCTCCATCCCCTGTTTTTCCAAAAAAAGTAAAAAAATTTCGGTGATGGTTTCCATGTTGCTCCAAAAAAAATGGGGAAAAGGAGAAAGAATTCCATGCTTTTATGTGGATAGGAATTACAACACAGATCCATCATGTATCTAAATTAACTATCTGCATTATCACATTCTCTTAGTCCTGCTGCAATTAGAGGACCAGCAAGTGTGAATCATCTTTTGCCATGTCCTCTCCTTGGAATATTGATTTTCGCACTGCCTCTTTTCATATTATGTTTGAGATTTCATCCTCCCCTTTAAGGCATGAGTTACCCCACAGGTCCAGACCTTGTATGTTTAGGAGCATTTATTTTTCTCTTCTTTTTTTTTTTTTTCTTTCTAGAAATGTACAATCTTCTCATCTCCTGGTGGTATTTCTTGCTAAAATCCTTAACAACTTGGTATCTGATTCTTTCTTGTATGCTGACTAGTAAATGTATGTTCTGTGTTGGATTTATTGATCTTCAAACCCATAGTCTATAAGACCTGTCTCCAGCACTCTTATGTTGAGAAGTTACTTCTCTGTATTTCACCGGCAACAGCAAAAACTGCTTCTGCAGTAAATGTAAATCTTGGGACCTCTCTTTTTAGCGTGAACAACCTATCGTCATAATTGTTCAAAAAAAATTAATTGTAGTGCAAATGATGGTGCGAAGTATTCAAGTTGGAGATAATTTATCTCATTAACAATAACTATCCTTATACTCTAACGCCTCTCTAAAATAGAATTAATAAACTACTTCACCTCCATTCATTCATTATTTGTTTCCTCATATCAGCCATGTATTCAATAGAGCCGCCTTTCATTCTATTCTTTTTTATAGAAAAAAAAGGTAAAAACAACACCAAATTAACTCTTATCATATGCCTTTTTTTGAGTCAATAGAAACAATTTGTTTTTTTTTTTTTTCATTTCCTAATTGATTGTTTTCCACACTCACCAATCTGCAATTTCTGTTAAGCAACCTCTATAGAAGTCTATGATGGCAAATGCGTTCGAACAAAAAATGTCTTGTCTTGTATGCCAGCTTTATTGGTTTTGTGATAATCCTGCCTAACTTGTGTGTGGTATACTTTTGTGCAGAGTATTTAACTCTATTCTTTTCTTTTTTATAGAAAAAAAAGGTAAAAACAACACCAAATTAACTCTTATCATATGCCTTTTTTTGAGTCAATAGAAACAATTTGTTTTTTTTTTTTTTTTTTCATTTCCTAATTGATTGTTTTCCACACTCACCAATCTGCAATTTCTGTTAAGCAACCTCTATAGAAGTCTATGATGGCAAATGCGTTCGAACAAAAAATGTCCTGTCTTGTATGCCAGCTTTATTGGTTTTGTGATAATCCTGCCTAACTTGTGTGTGGTATACTTTTGTGCAGAGTATTTAGTTGATCTATGCTACTTGTGCACTATCACAAATTCATTTTAAGAAGTCACAATATGGCATATCTGGATGAAATCATGATTGTAATGTATTGGGGCTGTATTTTATTACTGAGGAACAAGAGGACACGCACTTCGTTAGGCATAACTTTTATTTCTTTGTTAAACTGTTGTACATAGTCAAAGAGTTAAAATGCTATCAAAATTTGTGTTTCCTTAGGTGTGAGAAAGCTTATCAGGCAATCTATTGTGCTTTGACCCTATAATATTGTTACGATTCTTATGCAGAGGCCTAGTTGGAAAAATTCCACCATTTGGAAGGTGAAGGCTCAGCTTAATGAGGTCAGCTTCATGTCATAATTTTCTAATTTCTTTTGATCTCACTTTTATTAAAGCTGTTCTTTTTGGGTCAATTAAACCTTTTCTCCATATTCAAGGTTGCTGCTGATAAATCTTCAAATTCTGCTCTAGTAACCCAAGAAAAATTGGAGTTACCATCTTCTGGGGAAAAAGATGAGCCAGTAGAAGAAACAGGTGTAAAAAGTGCTGTTAGAGATGATGCATCCATCTCAGCATTCATGACTCAAGTGGCGGACCTTGTCAAGTAACTGCTAAACTTCAAGTTCCTTTTTTTGTTATTTTATTTTATTTTTCTTTTCTTTTCTTTGGATATACTTTTTCATGTTTGAGCACTTAATTTGGAATTCGTTTTCTTCAGAATTAATGTTTCTTTCTATGGGCAGGCTTGTGGATTCAAGAGATATCATGGAGCTGCAACTAAAGCAATCAGATTGTGAACTCACAATAAGGAAGAAGGAAGCATTGGTACAGGCACCAGGTGCACCAGCTCCTGTTGTCATGATGCAACCTCCTTCTCCCCCTCCTCAAGCTATGTTTCCATCGCAACCGCCAGCACCCCTAGCAGCTGCTTCTGCCCCAGCAAGTGCCCCTTCTTCAGCTCCAGCCCTGCCTGCTCCCTCAAAAGCAAGAAAGTCGTCAGTTCCACCTCTAAAGTGCCCCATGGCTGGAACATTGTATCGATCTCCTGCTCCTGGGGAACCACCATTTGTGAAGGTAAACGCTTTGCTGCACACATGTAATGTATGTCTGTGAATGTAATGTATTTGTATTTTAATGTCCATGCACACGAAGTTTGTGCATTGAGCTTGGTCTGAATGTGATTGTACATTTATTTTTGTCAGAATGTGATTGTACATTGATTAGTTCACCTTTTCACTTCCTATGCATGGCTCTACAGGTTGGAGATAAGGTTCAGAAAGGCCAAGTTGTCTGCATCATTGAGGCCATGAAACTGATGAATGAAATTGAAGTAAGTCCTCTACATGAATTTACTTGCTTTTCCCCATGATTAAGCCTTGAAAAGTCTTAGAATTGGTTACTTTTTATTTCTTGTTATTTTCATTGAGAATGGTCAATGGACTAGGAATGTTGAATGTTATTTTAGGAAGAGAATGTTTTCCTCATCCGTAACACATTATTACATGATAAAACATCATGACTTGAAGACACTTATATGAAGATTCTACCATGACTACATGATATTTCAATGCTCTAATTGGATGATGCCCCAAATTTGTGGTTCATATTTTTGGATCCCAGCTAATTTAGCCCATGAAGAAAAATGCTATGGAACTGAATTTTCTAAACTTTTAACTTGTGTACTGACTAGAGTTTGAGGAGAAGCTCTTCTCTTTGTTTCTTCCTCGAAGAGAATGAAGTATGTGATTACCATGAATATTTCATAACACTTACACTTTTTTGCGAATTTTCGAATGTTATTGCTTGATGTATGCTCAACCTCAGAGGCCTTGCTTTTAGAAATCTTCTATTCAAATAGGTTTTGATAATTCTGGTAGGTTACAAAAGGTTGGGATGGTTGAATCTATTATGATTCTTAGTTGATTAGGTTTACTCGCATGCTCATACCTACCTAAGATAGAATTTTAGCCCCAAAAATGTGGAGGTATTAACTTGTGTAGAAATACATGCGAGACAATGGAAAAAGAGATGTCATGGAGTAAATGTCATGTTCTGAATCTTTCTCCAAACATGCCCATCTACATTGAAGTGTAATTCGAAATGTTGAGATCCTTTCCCACAAGTGGCTTGGAAGGGAGCGCAGTTCCAGTTCTGTTAGAATGGTAGCCTTTGCCTGTCAAAACCCTCCTCAAGGCATTTGATAAGGCTAGTCTTAACTGTGAGATGTTGTATGAGATAAGAATCTCCCAGCCTACAGAATTGTCCTTCCAAATCTCTTCCTATTGTCTGTCCACTCGTACAGCTCAATCTCTGGTCCATATGAAATCCCAAGTCATAATCTACTTCCCAAACATTTACAGACTCTGGTTCTTAGACTTGAATATTGAATACTAAAGCCATTTTCTCTTGCAATGCCTTACTTATCATAATGAGATTGCTGCTTGAGAATGCAGACTAGTGCCAAATTGGTGCGATTGTCTTGGAGTTCGCTCTGTGTTTTTCATCCCAAACGAAGTTTGTCATCATTAGGTTTACTAAATATCCTAATGAGCTTTATCTGTTGGGTTTTAACAAAATTAACATATATTTCCCTACTTGGGCACCCATTCATTTATAAGAGAACTTGTAAAGAGTGCTATGGATATAAATTTAAGCTTCAGTTCTGACATCTTTTGACCTGCCTACTCAAAATATGCTTTAATCTTCTGAGACAAGGCAATGCCTTAAATTGAATATATTTGGTACCAGTGGATTGAATACACAAGATATAGCTCTGACGTCTTGTTGCGGTGTATGTAATAACAGGCAGATCATTCTGGAAAGATAGTTGAGATTCTGGTAGAGGATGGAAAAGCAGTTAGCGTGGACATGGTATCCTCTCTCTCTCTCTTTGATATTTTATAATGATTATTATTTTAAACCATATGGTTTTTTAAATCTCTTATTTTTTGTTTTTACCTTTTTTCCTATCTGCAGCCTCTATTTATCATTGAACCATGAAAGACGAGTGCAGTTGGCCGAGTGTTGTAGCTTTCTTGGCGTAAGCATAGTTTTTGCAGTATTTCTTTCCTTCAGTTTGATGTTTCTTTCAATCTGTTTTACAGCCATCTGTTCCCCGTCTGCTAGCATCAATATAATTGGGATTGGTTTGGTAAACAAGACCATATATTCTCTTCATTGTTTGTCTATACCACTTGCGCACACATACAAAATAAAAAAAAGGGTTAAAAGATTACGTGAAGGGATTAGTATGGACTGAACTTTGAAAGCATAGTCATTGAATTTTTGCATTCAAGTCTTTTTCTCATAATTGTCACGCCTACTTTTTTCTTTGTTAGAAACCTATTCATGCTGAATGATGGTTCAAGAAATCAGTAGATATATATATATATATATATATATATATATATATATATATATATATATATAACGTTTGGTTCAGGTCTTGTGCACTCAACATTGGTATTGTGATTCATGGTTGGATGGTTTGCAAGATAAGATATATATAATAAGAATAGCAGAGTTACAAAGGGTTGTTTGTGTTTGGAAAGCAACTGAACTGCTATTGAACATTCGTACTAATTACGAAAAGAAGATAAAATGATGCGATTTGTATTGTTGCATAGCTCAACGTTGGCTGAATGTTCATGATAACTTAAAGCTAAACCATAAAATATTCATATCTACATTTTAAACACAGGAAACTCTTTCTTCAATCGGACAGCATGAATTTTCGTTTCCCAAATCCCTTTTATTTTTCAGAATCTGCTAGAAGTTTTTAAAACTTATTGGACTCTGGTGTTACCAAAGATGGGTTTGACTCTAATCAATCTAGAAAACTGAATTGAGGGGCAGGCTGGCTTTGTTAGCAGCTTCTAACGGGGCGCTTCCACCAACAGAACGAAGCGTTGCGACTTCAATGTCATTTCTAGGACTAACTTAAAAAGAATGGCCATTTTATGTTTGGGGTTGGTTATATTAATTTACTTCCTTTAACATCACAAAGCTTAAAAATGGCCATCAGCTATTTAATACAATTTTTCTCGTTTATATGGACTTGGGGGCCAGTTATATTTAAAGATATAAGCACCGGCAGAATTTGTTGTTAGTTTTATCATAGTAAATATGAATTGAAATAATCTAACAAAGTGGTATTTGGCAATTCTACTACCAAACTGTTCATAATATTCATCACTTTATCTGAAATAAGCAGAATCTCGGAAAAAAAAAAGAAAAAAAAAAAAGTCATAAAAGTTTTTACTTTATACCATAGTACCCTAAAGCTCTAGTCTAAATAATTTCATTTGGAGCCTTAAAAGGTTGCCTTTCTTCCCAAATAACAATTATACTTGCTATAAAACTTATTTGCCTTCTTTCAAAAAATTAAATAAATAAATTTTCATGAGCTTCTAAGGGTTGTGGAAGAGAAGGTTTCAATGTCCCATCTTGAACGCAGAGTATCGTGTATGCTTCTAATGACTCGAACCCATAAAGAGTGGCATTCCTACGAAAGCCTCCATAACTACTTTGAGGCAAGGGCTTCATTCCTCCTAGCTAGATTCTCAATTCCCAAACCTCCTTTGCATACATGTTTTTGAACCACCTTCCAATTAACTAGAGAATAGTTACTTTGCTCATCCAACCCTTTCCAAAGGAAAGACCGAAATCTCTTTTCAATAATTTTTGCTCCTTCGCATGGGAATTTTGAAAAGAGATAGAAGAAGGTAGGTAAGGCCGATGGCACGAATCGAATTAATGACAACCGATCTCCTTTGGACAAAAAACATTTCTTCCAACCATCCAATCTTTTAGAAATCTTTGCCATCACTGGGTTCTAGAAATTAAGGGCATTGGGGTTTCCTCCAAGTGGCAAACCAAGGTAGGTCATTGGCCCTGAACCAATTGAGCAACCAATTTTATTTGCCAGAGATACAAGTAGATTGCCATCCACATTTATAGCTGCCACCTGGCTCTTTGCCATATTTACTTTCAAGCTAGACATGCTGCAAAAAGACTCCAGGACTTTAATCTCTCCCAGAGCATTGTCTCCATCACCCTGAAACATAAATAGAGTATAATCAACATATTGTAGATGTGAAATCTAACCTTGTCTTTCCCCACCACAAAACCTCTAGTAATCAACATGTCACATGCTCTACTCATTAGTACGTCAGCTACCATTGTGAAGAGGAAATGTGATAGTGGATCAATTTGTCTTAATACTCTCTGCCTTGAAAACTTGCCGTGTGGCTTGCCATTAACAATAACTAAGTAATTAGCCGATCTCAAGCAACCATTGATCCACATTCTCCATCTGTCTCCCGGACCTTTCTGCTTCATAACATAGTCCTGAAAGTCCCAATTAAGCCTCGCAAAATCTCCCTTGAAGACAATCCCCGATTTCCTTCTTCTTCGATATTCTTCCACAACGTGATTTGCAATAAAAGAAGCATCAAGAATCTGACAACCACGGATAAAAGCAAATTGAGACTGTGCGATTGTCTTGTAGAGCACTAATCTTAATCTAAGCGAGAACACCTTAGAAATAATTTTATACAAACTTGTTACCAAGCTAATAGGCTTATACTCAAAGACTTTCCAAGAGTTTAGCTTCTTGGGAATCAGACAAATGTATGTTTCTTTAGTTCTAACATTAACCACACTATTTTGAAAGAAATCTTCCATTACTTTCATGAGGTCATTTTAAAGGAGATCCCAAGATTTTTGATAAAAGGTCATCGTGAAACCATCTGGCCTAAGGGTTTTGTCGCCATCACTATCAAAAACTACTTCCCTAACCTCCCTTTCTCCAAATGGGTGCTTTAGCATGGATACATCTGCTAGAGAGAGTGCCTCCTAAAGCAAGCCATTTATCCCCCAATACGTGGGATCCTAAGGGCGTTTCTCAAAGAAATCGATAATCACACTAATTTATCTCTTCCCTCCCTTTATTTTCCCTTCACCTCTCACAATCCATTGGCAGTGGTGTCTTTTCGTTTTTGGAAAGATATATGGTGCAGAGATTCCTCTCTCGTTTCTCACTTTCCACAATTATATTAGCTTTCAGCTCTTTACAACAAACCAATTGCACTTTTTGTCAACTTGCTTGAAGATAGTTCTTCTTCTTATTGGAACTTTCATTTCTCATGACCACCTTCATCTAGAGCCTTATCGCACTTAGATAATCTCATCACTTTGTTAGACAATGCGAGGTTGTCTTAAGGTGAAGATAGTTTTAGATGGTCTTTATCATATTCTGGTAGGTTCACTTGTAATTCATTGTTCGATGTGCTGATTGATTGTCCTCATCAGACTGCATCCTCTTTTGCCTCGTCACTATGGGTTGCACATGTTTCTTTCAAAATTAAATTTTGAATTTTGAATTTTGAGATACAACTCAATTGAAACTCAAATACTAAATTTTCTCATTAAAAACCTACTTTTGACTAGCCAAATATTTATTCCTTTCAATAAACAAAAACTACATCCAATTTACAAACTACTAAACAGGATTGCGCAGAAAGTAGCTCGAGAAGTAACAATAAGAATTTCATTCAAGGAAATGGGAGGTACAATTAGTACTGTGCTAGTAAAAATACAAAACAAAACATGGACTACACTCCCCCAAACCAAAGAATTTAGCTGCTCCCTCTTCCTCTCTTCTATCTCCAATCCCCACTTTTTGCTATTCCCTAATTTTTTTTCTTCTTTTTTGTTCCCTACATCTGGCTACATAATGTACATGTCAGTTTACCATTTACTTACAACTACAATCGTTGTCTCCCTCTACCACCACCGGTACTTCTCCGGCCACTGCCGCTTAGCCTCCTATATGCACCAGTCCAATCTTCATCACCGTCATCCCCGCCATCTTCATAACCAGATCTCCCACCTCTAGAACTCCTAGGTGCTGGGCGTTTCCTCCTGATATTAGCAGCGTAGATTGCATAGTCAACAGTGTCTTCCTTCAATGCAACCTTGAATTCCTGAGCCATAATGAACCAAACAATGTTGTTTCAGAACACAAATCTCATCCATCCTTCCTGATGAACACAAATCTCAAGGCTGCATTTGGTATACAATTTAAAATAGTCTTCCAAAAATAGAATATAATCTCATTTTTAGTTGATTTATAGTTTCTGAAAATATGTTTGGTACCATATTCAATTTTTTTTCTTTTAAAAAAATTGAAAACAAGAAAAACTTGGTTTGTTTTAAGATTTCACATAAATTAAGTAAAAAAAGAAAGCCAATGTGGGTCTCATCATTTTTCACTTTTTACAAACCAACCAAAGAAAAACTCAAAAAACAACTTTTTTATGTTTTCTAAAAACAAGCCTTTTTTCTCAACTTTTTCCCAAAAATAGTTTTGAGTCACAATAAACCAAACAAGTTTTTTCCAACTATTTTAATTTTTTGTTTTTAAATACAGAAAACAGAATTTGAAAATGATACCAAATGCAGCCCTAATATTTTCAAAGGGAAACCCCAAAACTTTCAGTTATGTGTGGGTTTATTTTTCTTCTACTCTTACAAGCACACCCATGAAAAATTTATTGCAATAAGTTTATAAAGATAACACCACTACATGTCCGGGCCATATCAGGCTATGACTTATGCATTGATTATGTATGGAAAAATAACAGTTACGCTGAAATAAAGAAATATGGAAACAAAGCAACCATCAAATATAACTGCTACTCTACCTGATATCTCTCAATCACTTCTTTTTGGGAGGTAGGCAAATTGATAGGCATTTCGCTGAAGTTAAAAGGAATGTTCTGCTTAGAGAGAGCCTCTCCATGTTTTAAGGGCTCAGTTGGAGAAAACGCCTGATTAGAAAAACAATCATAACTTTACCTTAGACTCGAAAGTTATTGAATACCTCATTCCAAACGAAGGTTTTCCTAATTTTAAAAGAAAACCATGGTAGAAAGACATTTTTGTGGCAAGTCTTACCTGACATCTTGCATCATTTAGACCAAAAAGAACTTTCAAGTGTCTCTTTAGTTTTAGGAGGAGTTGCAAAGCTATTGCAGCATGACATTCAGCCTGTAAGGATACAATTGATTGAAGTCCCAAGGACAAAATTGTAAATCAAGTTAAAATTCTGAGCACAATTATGACATTCAGCTTGTATCTGAAGTCCCAAGAACAAAATTGTAAATCAAGTTACACACCTCCCCCCCCCCCCCCCCCCCCCCCCCCCCCCCCCCCCTCCCACACACACACACACAAAACAAAAAAAAAAACAGAAGAGGAATATGAGGCAAACTACATCTCATGAATACTTTATTTAACGTCATGGCATCCTCAATCTCAAGATCCTCAATACACATTGTTGAACATGTATTACAACAACTATAGCTTTAACTATAGCTTTTGGGTTGAACAATTGTTTAACATGCAATTAGAGCTTAACTTTGATAAGGACTTGGGCTCAAACCTTTTTGCAAGCATTTGTTGGTTCTTCATTTGTGTGTTTGAAAGTTGTCTCTCTTTCTTTCCATCTAAATGATAGGGCTGTATGTGAGGGAAGGAGTATAGCTAAATTTACATAGTCGAGCCTTCACTTGATAGTTATAGTTTTTTGGTTTGATGATTGTCTAACAAACACCACTCTAAAGTAAACGACTCTTTTTTTGCTCCTATATACACTCTTACCCATCATTTTTGAAGTCATATAAAACATTTCATAATCAAATAAATATATCCAAGACCCTTTAACTCATATTTACTACAATACCACTTACCAGCTGCAAAAAGCATAAATAAGAAAATGTTGTTCCGTTCTAGATTATCTGAGAGGTAGGATAGACCTATGTGGAGGTTTTTCGCTTCAATGTCACACCGGAGTTTTTTTTTTTTAAAGACAATTGCACTTCAACTATACTAGAAGTTCTAGGAATATAAGATAAGGCAACTTCTTACATTTTAAAATAAAATTATACCTTTTTTGTTTTCTAAACCTACCGTGTAAATACATTTGAAGCTTAAATTTGATGTAACAAAATACATTGAATCTATTTTTTTAATGATCATCTCTGCACAAGTTATCAGTAAGAGCAAAATGTAAAACTTGATGTTAAAAACTACATTACCTTAACATAAAAATTTTAACACATTTTATTCGATTAGAATAAGTAGATTAGAGAAAAATTAAAGTTCACCAAAGCATGACATGTACGTAACCAAAAAACTACGAACCTTTGAACCTTATCTACTACTTCACCATTGAGCTTAGATTACCTTAAATTTAGGGACCTACAAATAATTTTCTTATTGCCTAGGCATTGCCTTGGCACCATGACAACCTTGGAAGAGATTCTTAGAAACTGATAGTATTGAAAGCACAAAGATATGGTACATGGGATGCTACTTATGCCAAAAAAAGCTTGGGTAATCTCATGTTGAAATTTTCATCAATCAAGAACAACAACCTAATGGCCAAATGCTCATGCACCTTTCATAAGAAAAAACTTGGAAGGGATACGTGATGGCCAACAAAGGCAAAAGGGCCTACTAAATGCAGCAGTAAAATAGTGGATGGCTCATAAAATGTGGGATTTTGAAAGGGACACCAAAAATCCAATAGTTCTTTCATGGGAGAGCAAAATCAATTGGGGCGTAGAAGATAGATTGTTTTTTTTTTTTACGAGAAAGAAATTTTATTGAAGGAAAAAAGGAGATAAAGACAACTCATTACTCAGGAAGGAGAGGAAGAGGATCAATTAAAAAAATATGATCCCATCCTTCAGCCAATGCAAAAGGTTATGCCCCTTGGATGCTTACTCATGGCTATCCAAAAAAAAGTCATGAGCCAAGACTGCTCCCACACTTGTTCAACATCCCTATACACTTCTTCAAAAACTCTTCCATTTCTTCCCAACCAAATGCACCAGATTACTGCTAGAATAGTAGTTCTTTGAACGCCCCTTAGGAAGGAGAAGTTATTATGAGAGCCTCCCTAAAAAAAAGATCAACACAACAATGTGATGACAACAAAGACCACCTTGCATAATGCATCCTCTCCATTTGTCCCAAATGTGCATAGCAAAAGGACATTCAATGAGGATATGCAGTGGATATAGTATATCCCTTCATCAAAGCAAAAACAACAGGGTTTTCCATGGTGTGGAAAAGTCAGTGATGCAGCTTTGGGAAGATATTAAGCTTAAGGCTTGTACATGGGTCTTTGCCTCACCTTTTGGAAAGGGTTTTTCGATCTCTGATTGGTTATTGAACTGGAACAATTGCATGTATGGGGGTAGGGCTACTCTTCCTTAGGTAGGCTTCTAACAAGTCGGGGTGTCTATAAGGGTAGAGGTTGGAGTTTTTCTTCTTCAAATCACCACTGGTGATCAGTGATTGTACAGTTCCATCATTATCATATTAATATATTTAAAGCTTGTTTCTGCCAAAAAAAAAAAAAAAAAAAAAAGCAAAGACAACAATGGTGGGGAGAAATACTCGATAAGGAAATGTTCTCTGAAGGATATTAGGGTGTTGATCTGTCGATAAGCCACTAGCCATCACAAAAATTGGACTTTGAACGAAGCATGAGCTTTCTAGATAAAAGAAGCAAGGGGAAATAGGGGAATACTTTAGAATCATCGATTATGAGGAAGGGAAAAAAAAAGATTTGCAAAGTGACAGTTCCATAGGGCTCTCAACAACTAGAATTGTTTCTATTTGCAATTGATTTGGAAATCCTAACTCCCTCTAGAAAAGTGAGAAGAAATCCTACCTCTTCAAAACTGAAGTAGATAAGTGGCAGAAATCAAGAAAGGTTTATCATAGGAGAGGAAAAAAAGATTCCAAGGCACAAATCCTGATTTGGAATTCTCTAGAAAATGGTGGAGCTATTTGCAACCTTTTATTGGTCGCCTCATGAATGAAGTTGTGCAATTAAAGAAGAAAGTCAAAGATCTGGTTCTTTCACCAAAGAGTATCAAATGTCCTTAGATTTCCGAGATAATATAATTAGTAGTCATAACTATTTTAGTGCTCCTATAGAGTTCTTAGATTTGTTACGAAGTACTTAGAAAACCTAGGGTTTTTTTTTTTTTTTGAGCGAAAACAAAGTCAATTTTATTAAGCATCAAAATATACAGCTACCACATGCACCAACCGTGCAACCTAAACAAAACAGAACTAGAGAACCAGAAATAACATGAATTACATCCAAAACAGACTCCCGACCTTCAAGTGTGATGAAGGCAACTTCCCCAATCTAATACCCAATCTGATAGTGATGGACCTTGGACTAAGTTCCCGCATGCACCAAGAGCAAGCAACGAACTTAATATCCTCCCACAACTTATTTAACTCCTTAACTCTATCATTGAAAATCCTATTATTCCTATCCAGCCAAATATGCCAGATTGTGGCAAAAGAAGCGATGAGAGCCACTTCTCTTGCCGTGCTAGATATAATGGCATCGTGAGACATAGATAAAAAATCCTCAATGTTACTTGGAGAGGGAAGTCCCCCCCCGGAAAAGTTGAACAATCTCTCCCAAATCCTCCTTGACATAGGGCAATGAACAAATAAATGATCTGGGCTCTCCTCAGCCTAAAAGTAGAGCACACAATACTTTGGAGACAAATACATGTTAGGTAATTGTTTTTGTAGTAAGTCCATTATATTTATTCTCCTATGGGCCAGTTGTCATCCAAACACTTTTAACTCTAGACGAAATTTGTGTTTTCCATATGTATGCCGACAATGGGAAATGTTAGAGAAGCTAATTAGAAGAGGAGTGTAATGCATTAATAAGAGATTTGCATGAGAAGGTACCGTTTGGTTCAAGGGCCCAGAATAAGTGGTCCGGGGAGGGTGACAAGCGAACTTGCTCTAAACAAGCTAAAAGGGCGAATGCTTCCACCTGTTCCCTAGAAGTTAGGGCGCGAGGGAAGTGAAGGTTCCAAGCCACGTGTTTGTTGCAGGGTTTGGAAGGAATTGGAAAAGAGGGAGATGGGTTGGTTGTGAAGGGAAGAGAGTCTGTATAGATTTGGAAAGGACCTTGCCAATGAACTCTCACCCAACCATCTATCTTCCCAAAAGTGGAAGGTATCCCCGTTGCCAACCAATGGGCAAACATGTGCAAGGACTAGTGGCGCCAAAGAAGCAATGTACTTCCATGGCCCTCTTGAAGAAAAACTTGTCCAATTTCTTGGCCCACCACCATCAACAAAGTATGATGCTCTGCCATATCTACTGACAATCACCTATGACCAAAGAGAACCTGCTTTGTTCACAAACCTCCAAATCCACTTCCCGCATAAAGCCATATTCTTCTCTGTTATGTTTCCAATATGTAACTCCCCATTATCTAGTGGTTTCTTCAAAACCTCCCATTTGATCAAGCTTTTCATTCCTTGACCCCCCTTCTCCCCCCAAAAGAAATTTTTGATTATCTTCTCAATACTCCTTGCTACTTTAGATGGGATCTTGAATATAGAGAGGAAATATGAAGGAATGACATGTAGTACAACCTTTATCAAAGCAAGTCTCCCCCCTTTAGATAAGAAGCATGTTAATTACTGCCATTTGACATTTAGCCATATTCATCTTCAAACCAGAAAATTCACAAAAACACTGTAAAATCTTCAAATCATTGCCCACATTGACCTCTTCTCCATGCAGCAAGAATAGTGTGTCATCAACATATTGTAAATGTGAAACTTCTATTTTATTTCTCCCAACGTGAAAACCTTTCAAAATATCCAACAGTCTTGCACGTGACATTAACCTACTCAAACCATCGCCCGCCACAGTGAATAAAAAAGCAGATAGAGGATCGCCTTGATGCAATCCCCTTCCTGCCACAAACTTGCCTCGTGGCCCTCCCTTTATCACCACAAAATAAGTTATAGAACTCACACAACCCATCATCCATCGGTCCCCAAAGGCTTTCTGCTGCAACACATGCTTAAGAAATCCCCAATCAATCGTATCATAGGCTTTGGCAAAGTCTACCTTAAACACCACCCCTGCTTTACCCCTAGATCTGTAATCTTCAATGGTTTCATTTGCCACCAGGACTGCATCTAAGATTTGTCTACCCTGAATGAAAGCAGATTGCGTATCGTCCACTGTCTTATGCAGTACAACCTTTAGCCTATTTGATAGGGTTTTAGATAATATCTTGTATAAGCTGGTAACTAGGCTAATAGGTCTGCAGTCTTTCAAACAGCGCGAATCATCTTATTTGGGAATTAGGTAAATATATGTCTCATTTGCCTTATTATTGATCACACCGTTATGAAAGAACTCCCTCATCACCATCATGACATCCTCCTTCACCACTTTCCATGCCTTCTGAAAAAAAGACAGAGAGAACCCATCTGGCCCCAGGGCTTTCAGCCCATCGCAACTGAAAACCGCCTCCTTCACCTCTTCCTCCTCGAATGGCCGCTCAAAGAACTCTATATGACATTGTGAAATGGTCCCCCAGTCCAGACCTTCAGTCTCCCAAACATAATTCTTGTCAGCCTTGAACACCTCTGAGAAGTATCTGGTTACCTCATCCTCCACCCCTCTCTCGTCTGAGATGCTCACCCCATCCTCCCTCTCAATCGAGGAGATGGCATTCCGACTTCGCCTGCCACTCAGAATCCTATGGAAGAATCATGTGTTCGCATCGCCCTCCTTCAACCATTTGATCTTTGCTTTTTGAAATGCCATTCTATTTTCTCTAAGACAGAGATCCTCCAAATCTGCTTTATATAACTTTCGGAATGTATCCAATTCCCCATCTCCTCCATACCATCCAGAGATTTGATGACATCTTCAAGCTCCTTCTTTCTGTGATTTGTCACGCCAAAAACCTTTTTATCCCAAACCTTAATGGAGTCCTTCAGCGATTTAAGTTTGATCATAAATCTATGCCCCTCCCGCTCAAATGTTGATGCTTCATGCCACCACTGCCACACCTTCTGCATAAAATCCTTGTGCGATAGCCAAACATTCTTGAATCTGAATGGAGTAGGGCCCCATTTCACCCTACGGATTTTTAGATTTCCTAAAGTTTTAATACATGTATTTTCCAAGAATTATTGATGATTCTTGATTTTGTATTGTACGAGTCTCTAAATAGGATTGTAATCTTCTTTTCGGAGCATTGAACAAAGTTTTAGATTTGAGTTTTCTCTCCTTTGGAATTGTGTCATACAATCCAGCCTTGGTGTGATGCCCAAGACTTCTAGAAGTGATTCCTACACCTTTTAACTCATTTTTCTATTCTAATCCTTTTACTTTATTTTTCATAACCATTTCCAGCCCAAATACTACTAAATCCTACAACTTTATTTCTCCTAAAATATCACTATTACATTTGATAAATAGCAAGCCAACCACTAGACCACTAAAAGAAAAGAAAAGAAAAGAAAATTTGCTGGTAGTTATGAAATTGAGTAGCATTCTCAACATACTCGTTTGGATGGTATTCTCTCTCTTTCTCTGAGTGTGTGTTTCCATCCCCCCCCCCTCCCCCCCGCGCAAAAAAAAATAAAATAAAATAATACTAACAAAATAAAATAAAAAGAAAAACGAAATTCTATAAAATTTCATTTCTGAATATAAATCATGATATGATTCACTTTGAAAGACAATTGATTTGACAGCCATCAAGCATTTTCTTTCATTAGTACGGGCTTCGTTGTTCCAAATTCTAAATCTAGTGTTTTCTTTTTGGTAGGCTCAATAAAAAATCTCAAAAAATTTGGGTATTGTTAAATTTGTCAACAACACAGATGCTCTTCCTTGCCTCTCCCCAACGTAGGTAGGTAACACTAAAAACAAATAGAAAAGAAAAAAGTACATGTTTTGTGTCTGCTAATCATATATCATATACAATATGTGAAAAGGATGACTTCTATCCTGTTACAAGTCCTTTGCTTTTAAGGTTTTTATTTTACATTATTTTTTTTACAAGATAGTTTTTAAGGTTAACACTAACTTTCTATCTCCTCTCTTTTTGGTTTTTGGTTTTTGGACTCTTCTTCCAATTTCTTTTTTAAATTGACCTCCTTATAAGCAAGAATTGTTGATTTCAAAATTAATTCAAGCTCACAAACTGTACATATTAATAAGTTAGATTTTTTAGTTTTTCAATTCCATCAATGCAAGTTTATTTAGCTTAATTGGTTAGTCATTGTTAGTTAATTAATTATTAATTGTACATGAATTTATGGGTTGGTAGATTAAAATACATATAGTTTTGTAGGTTGATTAAAGTAATTTATTTTCAAATGGGTAGTTTCATAAATGTCTTGCTAGATTTTTTTCCACTTTTTACTTAATTAATCTTTTATTTTACTAATAAATTATTTGTAATCATAATTTTTGTTGTGTGTTTTTAATGCAAAAGACTTTGACCTAAAATTTATTGATATAGAAATTTTTAATTATTCATTTATGCTTCATATGTGCTTTTTTTTTTTCCTTCTATTTCTTGTTATGAATAATGTGTTAATATAAAAAAATTAGAAGATAATAATAATACAATGTAAGAAACAGCTGCGCGTGGTGGGCAGTTAAAAGGTTGTACATATGTAGTTGCACGTACCTGAACTTTTTGCAGATCAGCTTTCAAGATGGCATAAGAATCAGTTGAGTTCATAGAATGCAATCTTACATCCTCATTCTGCATTTGATCAGACGAGGGTAGGGGAACTGATTCCATAGTAGTTACTCCATTTCCAAGAGGATTCATATAAGCTTCCCCTTCTAGGCCATGAGAACTGAAGGCTTTCATATTTGCCTCAATGGCTCCAGCTCTTACTTGTATGACTCGATTTATGGTGTAAATCAAGTAGAGAGGCTCATCAGGGGAGCCGAATGGGAGAGAAGCAAGAATCTCTGTGCAATATCTGAAGAAAAGAGAAGAGAAAGCAATACAACTCAGAATTGATGCATTCAAAAACATGTCAGAGAAGCAAATGAGTTCATATCAGCACTCACATCAGGAAGGGTATTAATGATCGTGTTGGGCTTGGAGAATCAAACTTCCGTACAACTGAGGACATAAATTTGTTTCTTGAAACTCGATTTCCTCGAATAAGCCTGTAAATTCGAGAAACTCCAAGCCTTGCCTGAGTGAATGAGCCGCCATCTGTTTTCCCTTTCATATTTCCAGGTACTTTGTTTTTGCTGGAATATTCAAGAGAACTGCTTGTCATAGACTGGATGAAACCAAAAGACATCTGAAGGCCATCCCCCAAACGGCTTTCAAAAAAGGAAGGATACCTGCAGATATAGTGTCATGAGGAATAAATACAACGCTTAAATTGACATGGTTGAGCAGAATATAACAGGTATTTGGTAAGTACTTCTCATTCATGTTCATTAGCAAGTGGTGGGCCAACTTCCAGTTTGCTTCTTGTGGATCTGTTTCAAGTGCTATAAGGTATGGAACACAGGTAATTGGATGCACTAGACCCTGACGTAGCACAACTTCGACAATCTGCCTCAAACAAAAGTTAAGTGATGAAATAAGTGACAGAAGAAGAATACGAAGTCATAGATCATGTGGAAAGTTTCCCATGGGGGACTCGTTATATTGTGCAAGAATATAGTAAAATTCAAGCCATCGAGAAATGTGCAGGAACAAAAGAGCTTTGATGTCACTTACCTTAAGGGCAGACTGTCGAACCTGTTCATTCATGTCCAAACATCTTCCCAGGATGCCGTCCCAATACAACTGAACAATCCCGCCACATATGTTAGTATCACCTGCACCAGCAGCTACAGGAACAGCATGTCCACCTTCCTCAGGATACTGGATGTTGGTACTTCCAGCCTTATCTGTTCCCATTTGGCTTTCAGCATCAAGAAGATATTCATACATGTTTTGCAAAGCCTGCATCTGAGCAATAAAGGAGAAGTTCAGAATAATAAGATTTCAAACTTGAAAAAGTACTAGAATTTCGTGTACCTTAAGGCGTTCATCAGAACCCGATGACAGAGAAGCCTCCACTATCTTCCCAATGTCCCTTTCCAACATATAGTCAGGCCTCGCAATTAAAACAAACCCCAATGCCTACACAAGTAAATCAAACTTCATGAGCTATGTACTTAGATTAGATGCAAATGCTAAGAAACATAAAATAATAGAAAAGAAGTGGCTTTGGAACCCAAAGGTTCTAAGTTCAACTTATGCCACTGCCTCACAGTAGGGGGTGGAGGGGATTAATGGATATGGTCATACAACGAAGTACTAACATTGTATCTTCGCAAAAAAAATAAAAATAAAAAATAATAGAAAAGGAATTCACCTGCAATGATCGGACCTTAATGACAAAATCCTCAGAACGGAGAAAATTTTTAAGCAAGATGAGACTTTTATCTACGTGTGTGTTTCTGTTATTATACGCCATCATCAACTCATTCCCATAGCGGATCAGCAACCCAAGACAGAAAAGAGATCGCCCCACTTGCTGAAGTTAATAGAGAAATCAGGACTTGTCTATGTTTTCAAAATAAATAAACAAGAATTCAGATCAATGACACAACAAATTCAAAGCAGTAAGTGAACTGGTTTTGTGTGAAAACAAGGTAGACATAACTTTAAAAATAAAACCAAGACAACTCACTGAAATGTGCATCAAGAAAATTCAAGATGATGTTAAATAAAATTTTAAACTCTTCAAAATTACCATTTATTTCATCAGTTCTAGTGAATTCTTAAGCAGTCGACAAATTGTTGTGATAAAATAATCAACAAAGCCTTTCTGACTACATGAATTCAGTTCTTCCACTTTGTCCTATAAAGTGTTAAATTCTCAATTATATTACAAAAAGCTATGCTTTACTAATGATCTTTATATATGTACTTTAGGTCTTTATTTTTTTCAATAATTACTTTTTAATAGTTAATATCTTACCCTCAGTTACTAGTGTAACTAAATACATTTTGTTATATGAGTCAACATTTGATTGCCTTTCTTCCATTTTATCAGATTGGCTAAGATCCCCTGTTCACAGTCAAAGCGGACTATAGTCCAAGAAGAAGTCTTGGAACCAATGTTTTATTTAGAAGACTTCCACTGGGATTACTTCAACAAAGTCTTGAATACGCCCATTTCTAATTTTTCTTGTAATATTTACCAAATATCCAGCTTATCATTCACATTTCTATTACACTTAACTCATTAATATGTTGTTTATTTGTTGTCCATCAATTTACTCCATAAAGCATGGCTAGCCAAAAAGTGTGTTATAATTTTTTTCTCTTCAACTTTAATAGGATGCATTAAACATATAATATTCAAGAAGAATCACTCTAATTAACCCAACATGTTTAATTTCATGACTGACATCATCTCTTATTTCTTCCTCTTAACGAATAATTAAGCCTAAATGCCTAAAGTTTTTCAGTTTTTTCTTCTTTTTTTTTTTTTTTTTTTTGATAGGAAAAGCTTTTCACTTTTTGATAACTCTTGACTTTCAATCTTTCATTGTCTCTCCACCAATATATTTAATTCCACTAAAATTACAATTAATGTATTCAATTTTAGTCCTACATGGCTTGAATCTTTTTTATTTTATAGTTTCTCTCCAAATATCTAATTTAACAAGTACTCCTAATTTAGTGCCATTGATTAGCACAAGATCATCAACAAACAACACTATGAAATATCTTCTTGAATATGTTTACTTAGTTTACTCATCACAAGTGCTAAATAGTTGACCTAATAGAGGATATGTATGATTAGTGCAAAACTATTGTAACTGAGAATCGACTAGTTTCTTGTACTATTGCTTTTATTATGGTTATTGATCAATCATACATATCCTCTATTAGGTCAACTATTTATGATTCTTTTTTCTCTAAAACCTGCCATGTTATATTTCTAGGTACTCTGCGTTGTCCCAACATTGCAAAGGATTAATGCATGTAGCCTTATTCCCGTATTGCAAAGAAGTTTACAAATTCAAACTTGCGACCTTTCCCTTTTGCATTTTGCCTCATGCAATTGAGATTCATCCCTGGTAACGTAGTTTTGGTTTCTAGATCTATGATTCCAAACTGAGCATGTGACTTAAATTTTTTGTTTAACATCTTGAGGAAATTAGATACATGACTCAATACTTTGACAATATTAGCCAAATGAAGCACAAGCCAATATATTTCACCAAACAACTTCACCTTCCTTGAATTATTAATTCATTTTTAATTTTTATTCCATGCTTCCCATCAATTCACAAATGCAAATATCCAAGACTCCTGCACTAATATATTAACAAAGTAGATAAACATTGACAATCTAACGCAAGCAAAAACACTGAATCACTTCAATTGCAAATTTCATGCATCCATCATAACCTAAACCAATGACAATCTAACACATGTACAATTATTAATCGATTGATCCCTCAGAACCCTCACAAACACAATCCAACAAAATTTGGATTTGGCTGCATTGTTAACCGAATGATCCTTGGACCTGTGCTATAAGCCCCCAAAAATTGGATTATATCCTACAATCCCCACCCCAACAACCTTGACAAAAGACTCCTCATATAGTGGCACAGTGCATTGATGCTTATTCTAGGATAGCTGCATATAAATAATTTTAAATATAATAGTTGTTATATGTTCAATGAGCTGTCATTAAATAATATTCTTAAAATTAAGTTATTCACAAGGCAGGCATATTGAATATGCACAAATCAAATTTATTAGCCCTTTTGACTACAGAACTGACTTAACTGTTAGAGAGGCTGCTTGTTACTCCTTTTCATTCAGGCTAATAACAATATTTTAATTATAAATTTTCAATTCAGTTATAGCAAAAAGGCCTTAAACAGATATATCATCTTTTTTACTTAGCACATCTCTATCAAGAAGTTGTCAGTTTTCTGTCCCATACCAAGTAGGCAAATAGATCGAAATATCATTTTTCAGATATACAAAATCAGCTAACATGTAGTCAAGTTTCAATAAATGAGATCATACATCATTAATTCACAGAAGGAATCTAGATGATGGACATTCTAATTTTCATCAAACAGTAGTGATGTTTATCCAGAACTTCTCTGAGTTGATATTAACATCAGTGAAACCAAGATCTAACATACAGAGACATCGCCTCATTTTATTAACCAGTTCCCGAGCAGAGACGATAGGCTAAATATTACAGCATTCAATCTGGCAAGCAACATACCTGTTTGTTATCAACTGCAAGGGTATCCAAATGCTTGAGGAAAAGCTGAATAAGATATTCAACAATATAAGAACCTTTTCCAGCCACTTTACTAAGTGAGCAAAGGCACCTGGAACAAGAATGGGAAAAATCAGCAACTCTCACTTAAAAACCACCAGAACGATTAGAAGTGATTTGTTTGGAGAACAAGGAGAATGTTATACTCTATTGAACATTAGTCACGTGATAAACTTCTGACACAAGGTTCAAATAGCACAAGAAGAACCAAAAATCTAAAGTGCACATGACATGACCAACAAGACAACCAGCTAAAGTTAGTTGAAAAGGATGGCATCTTCCATGCTTCATACACAAGCCTTGTAGCTAAAACTATTATAATCATCTAATACAACCAATACTTCATATTTTTTAAGTTATTGACAAGTTTTATGGAACAAAGGAAATATTTCCTTTCATTTTCTACCTTTGTATTTTCCTTATTCCTTTTGAACTAAGGCACCCAAACCCTATCTTATCCTACACCATTGCACATTTCCTTATTACTTAATATATTTTTTAAGTTATTGACAACAACCTTGGAAGTATTTAATACAACTCTTTTGAGCTCTAATATAGGCACAGTAACATGAAATATATGAAGGAAGATAATTTACTTGACACAAGCATGGACAACTGTCAAGAAAGAATGTCGAACAATCATGTGTTTGAGGTCCTGTTCAAGTTCTTCAACAACACTCTGTGGAGGCTTGCGGACCAGAGGGAGAACAGCATCAATTACAAAGATTATGTTCTCAAGTAATTGTGCTACCGCTCGATTATCAACCTACATCGGAAAAAAAAAATCAGACATAACACAAACAGAATATAACAAACTTTCACACATAAAAATCAGATTAAAAAAAAAGAAAAAGTTAATTTAAAGAGATAATCAGCGTTCATGATGGCAATTGAGGCTAGAGAGAGAGAGAGAGAGAGAGAGAGAGAGAGATTGTAAGCATGGAAAATAAGAAAAAGAGAAAGGAAAGATATACCAATATCTAACTACTACAAAGATATTATCCCTGTTCAATCAACAGGATTACTTTTCAGAATTTGCCTTTCATCATCACATTAATTTTTAAATTCTCAATGAAGCCTCCTCCAATAACTCCAACCTTCATTTCCCTTTTATTGATAACCTTGGATACCTGGGTTACCTCAACTAATCCTTATGGCCCCTAGTTGCTCAATCAAGAAATGCCCCTAGTGGCCAACGTTGAAGGAGATCCATAACCGCCTACCTTCGCCACCTAAGGCTGCTCAACATTTCATTTCTATTAGATAAGTTCTTAAAATTTTACTTCTATATCAAATCAATCTTTAAATGTTCAGCAAGATAATTAGAGGCACAAGGCGCCCATAAGGCGAAAGTCACAAGGCTCATGCCTGAGTAAAGTGAGACACAAAATTCTTAAAAAACTTAATGATATATTATTTTTGGTCAAAAGAATTTAAAAAGATAATAATAAATAAAAGTTTTAAAATTTTCCCATCATACACCATAAAGTTCAAAATAGCACTAAGTTTTTTTATTTCATAATTGTTATTAACAATTAATATTATGTCTATTTCTTTTGGTATAGAATTAGATTGAAAAAAAAAAAACACAACAAAGAAGAACAAGTAGCAACTGTGCCGTCTTTGTAACAACTACTTATTATTATTATTATAAAAGCGGAACACAAGTTTCCTTTAATGTTTTATGTTCTATATTATGTAAATTGGTCTGATGTGAAATTCATTTCAAATTCAGTCAAACAACCATAAGCCCATCGACCAATGGGGCAAGCTGATCCGCTTTGATCCAGGATTCGCCCAGTCAGCCACCTTTTCGGTGTAGGTCACATGACCTACAGCTCGGCGCCACACCATCTCTTTTTTATAGGTTCTACGGACCGATGCGTGCTACTTCATTTGGGAGAACAAAATCTTAGATATGCCGGTCATTAGAAGGAAGAACCACCATAAAGATCTTCCCGTAGTTGAAGCGAGTCATAGTTTCGATTCTATTTGAACAAGCATTCCTACCAATTCCATTTTTAGGGGAATCAACTAGTAACAAGGAATAGAAAGGAATTCTCTTCCAAAAGGTGACATGGCGGGAGACCCGAAGACGCTAAGAAAACGGAATCAAACTCCAATTTTGAGTATGATTGGGCCAAAGACCAATTCCATATTTATACCCAACCCTCTCGTTGAGCGAAGGAAGAAGCGAATCAATCAAAATGGAGACAGGGAGGAGAGGCGAAAGATGAGTTATTAGGAATATGATGGAACGAAAGACCAAGGACAGGAAGAAGAAAGCACCAAAATGCAGGTGTTGCACCAAACGCTGGTGGTTCTTTCTTGTTGTATTATGAATATTTATTCAAAGAAAGAAGAACAAATAGTATATAATGCAATACTTATTTCATTATTAAATGATTTAAAAAAAAAAACAATGAGCAAGAAAGTGAGGCGCACCTAGGCACATGTCTGAGGCGCACTAAGGTGCACGCCTAAGTTAATGTGTCTTACCAAGAACCTCCGCTTGCGAGAGCCTTACCGTGTCGCCTCCTTACAACCGGGCCAACACCTCGTTGGCCCTTAGGTACGCCTTGATAACACTGATTTTCAGTGGAGCCTCCTTCACCAATAACTCCACACTACATTTCTATGCTTTCTCTCTCTTAGTAGAGAAAATGTCATTACCATCCCCATGTTTGATTCTTTCTTGATGACTTCCTCCATTCTCAAAACACCTCCTTTCCTCTTAGTTAATTCATTCAATAAAGCTTCGAGACAAATGATTCTTCCTACATTGTTGTTATAATGGCCCGCATCAACTAGTTACTCTATCTATTAGTAATTGGATCTTGATTTCTATTTATCCCTTCATCAAATTTTCAAATTGTTTCGAGTTTTTATCAATATTATTTTTTCCACTTTTATAATGATATATAACAATTCATATATCCTAGTTTAAGAGGACCATTTCTTTCACTTTTATAATGATATATCCTAGTTTAAGAGGACCAATTCCACTTTTATAATGATATATAACAAATCAAGTCCAGACATAAGAATTGGAATAAGGAGGTGTTCAACAATGGCCCTTCTAAGGAAAATGATGAACTCATGGATCTAATAAGAGACTTAGTGTCTTAGGAGGAGCAGCCAGCTAGATAGAGGTCATGAATGCAATAAGGAAGGGTAAATAACTCCACGTGGCTGGAAGGTCTCCTAAATAAACAAGGGGGGGGCATTTGGTTGAGTGTCTGAAAATAGATATTCTATTTTCAGAGTACTCAAAAGGAGAATTTGGGAGACTTAGAAAACAACGTTTAAAAGATTAATTTTCAAAATTGTCCTTGCCAAACACGTCCTACATTGTTTTCATTTTTTTTACTATTTGAAAACTAAAAACGATTTCCGGATTGGAAACCAAACACAACCTAAGGGTTTGTTTGCTTTAGGATGCAAAAACTATTATTTGGTTTTGAAGATAAAGATTCCTTGGGAAAGTGTTTGTTGAGTTGTCTTTGAAAAAACCAAAAATTGTTTTCCAATAAAAGTTTAAAATTAATGAAGGAAACAAGAAAACAACTATAAAAAATAATTTTCTTGATTTTCAAAAAATATAGTTCTAAAACCTATTCTCAAAAATTACTTTTCAAAAATTATTTTTGAACCCTAAATCAAACATGCCCTTAATCTCCAAGTAAATCTTATGCATTATACAAATTGCATTAGTGCAATGGATGATGATATGTTGCACCAATTCATTGTCCCATTTACATAGAAAACACCATTAAAGGAATAAGCACATGGATGGATGTGTCTGTTGAACCATGTCATCTTGTTGATCCTCTTATGGGGAATAAGCCACCCCAAAACCTACACTCTACATGAAACCTAGGATTTCTAAATAAATGAGCAAATTCTACTCAACTCAACTCAATTAAGCCTTTTCCCACCTACATTGGGCCGGCTACATGAATCTGCTTCCTCCACTCCGCTCAATCGAGCGCTAAGTTGTCGTTCAAATTACAAGTAGTTAGATTTTTCTTAATTATTTTTGTACATGTTATTTTAGGTCTACCTCTATTACTAATGTTACCATCTAGTGTTGATAGGTTACTCTTTTTAACTGGTGCATTTAAAGGCCTACGTTGTATGTGTTCGAATCACCTCAATCGGTTCTCTCCTATTTTATCTCCAATTGGTGCTACTCCTACCATTTCCTGAATATGCTCATTTCTAATTCTATCTTTTAAAGTTTTACCACATATCCATCTTAGCATTCACATTTCTGTTACACTTAGTTTGTTAACATGTTGTTTTTAATTGCCCAACATTTTGTACCATATAGCATGGCTAGCCAAATAGCAACTCTATAAAATATATGAGCAAATATGGAATGAAAATTTTCCAAACTTCTTTGAGTTTTCATCAAGCTATAACAAATTAAATGTAAGAAAAAACTAAAAAAAATCCCATAAGAGTAAGAAAAATATCGAAATAATTGGCAATTTTTCTTAAGAAAGATCTTTTAATTTTCACTTCGGGTAGAGCAAACAAAAAGGAGACCTTTGCTCCATCTGCTTCTTCCCCTTCCTAGGAATGAACAATTGGATAAACAAGAAAGAAAAATGATTTTCTTTTTAGAAACTCTTATTGTTTATAGATAGATATTCAATGACATATCAAAAGAATAGTATATTTGAAGCAAGTGGCCCTTTTGCGACTCAAACTGCCGGTATGCTGTCCGGCTCACAACGACTCAAATGAGCGGGGCTCTCTATTTGCTTAATTAGAATGAAATGGGTACAAGTTCCAAGTTCATAGGAGACAACTTGGTCCCTGATATCTAATAATCCAACTGGTTTTTTCTTTTCAAAGATCAATCATTACACTTAATCATTTAAAAGCTCAAACTGAACATGCCAGTGACAAGAATGCATTATTGATTTTGAGACATGGGTTACAATGGGCACACGGTGAATTATGAAGTTTTGGCATCACAATAAAGATAATTGTCCTCAATTATAATATTTAGCAATGCTTTGGATGTCCTACCCCACAAAAGATCACCAACACGGGTCACATTCAAGTGAGAGCAATCAGATTACATCCAATGCCAAGGTCAGAGATTCAGATTTCTTGTCTAAATGATGCCTCCATGGCAAACTGGTCGTATCTGTACCCAACCAGGTGTAGATTACTAGGTTCTAGATCTACAACTTATATTTTCAGCTCATTTCAATGTATTGCAACTATATTAGAGAAGAGATTTGCATGACTGCACATCCACAAAAAGGCCAATAACGACACAATGGCATGAATCACAAACTCAGTCAATGTCACCCTCCCCGCAAAATATATTATAAATAATATTACACCAGACACACACACACACACATATATATAAGAGATGGTGGAGCAGAAGAAAATAGAATGAAATCTGCAAATCACCTGGCTCTTAAGGTATGGTTGGAGAGTAACCAGAAACTGGGATGGATCAGATGCTGGTGCACATAATGTTGAGTCCACAACACAGAATGCATGCAAAACCAGCACATAAGGAAGGGCTCGCACCTCCACCTCCTCATGAACTGTTTCCTCCACCTGCAAAACAAAAATTCCAGCAAAAGATTTAGAGATGAAATTAACTGAGAATACTATCGCAGCAAATGGTTAGGAAACCACGGGCAATACCTGCAATATTCTTTCTAATAAACGCTTGCACATTAATTCGCAACGCTTACGTACTGAAGCCAGTGACAAAGGATTGATTCCAACAGCTTTAGCTGACTGGGGAAAGAAATCAAGTAACAAGTTGCGCCTTATGACTGTGACAAGAAATTGCTGGTTTGGCATCTTTCTCAGCATCTCAACAACTTGTTCAGTTTTCTTTGCCACTTCCAATGGCACAGAACTACCATCTTCAACAAATTCAGTCTGCACACCGGTAGGTTCTTCAAACCAGAACTCATAAAATGTTTTACAGACAAGATCCTGGCATGCCAAAAATTTAGGATAATATCAGTTCAGCAAAAATTAAACAAAGGCTAATCCTAAAAGATAATATGCATAGAGACCAGCAGTGACAAGTTCAATAATAAACTAAAATCTCAAATGCAGGTGATTATTAAAATAAGACAGCACCAATTTAAAATATACCCAACTAGAGCTTCCACCCTAAGTTTTTTAATGTTAAGCCAAGTTACTCAATTCTTAGAACAACATCCTGAATCCTAGCATAACAAGTTGGATGAAGCTACAAAAACTTTGTTGTTCTCCGAAAAGGGCTAACAAGGAGAATCAAGAGGAACAAGTAATTCAATTTATAAGATGCAAACTCATTTACCAGTAGAAACCACAATCATCACTTCATGCTACAGCATTATCAGTAAAAGACAAATTGCGCATCTAGGTCCACACATAATTTGAAAAAGTGATACTAGAATCAGATTGCAATACAATTTTAATAAAGATTTGTAGCTGAATTACTTGTATACTAGATTCTTCATCACTGACGCGAGAAATAATCTCGATGCAAGCACTTGTAAATTCTGAAAAGTTTGCATTAGAAGTGCACATGTCTCGGATGATCTTGATAGCTCTTTTGCGAACACTTACTCCAGTATCCTTTACTCGCTCAGCAACTTTTTCAAAATACTGTAGATCATTGAAAAAAAAATGCAACTTTTAAATTAGTAAGCCCCTAATAGTAACAAAATTAGTAGAAACTTCCTGTCAAATACCTTCAAACCAACATCAGGATGCGAAGCAATATGCCTCCCAACCAGTTCCAATGCAGCTTCTCGTACAGAGATGGCGGAATCGCAAAATCTTCCTTCAACAGCAGATTGGACGCGTTTTTCACATAAAACCTCAGGATCAGCTTCAACAATTATACTAACCTATTGTTTAGAATAAAATAAAATGAGTTGACTCCAACGACAATACCACCAAGAAGTATCATTCTTCAAGGCATTACTTGCAAAAACAATTGAAAAAAAGGGGAGAATTTCTGCTTACTGCACGTAATGCCTTGGCCCTGAGTATGGGAGAGTTTTCCCTCAAGCTAGCCTGAAGTGATAAGTTGCAACAGCATTCAGATGTTGCCTGAAATCAAAATAAGCACAAAGAGACAAAAAAAAATATAATACTTACAAGAAGCATGCAAAGAATTTTGTCAAATCCCCTTGAAAAAGAATTATTTTGCCCTAATGCTAAAGATATCTTTTTCGCTGACTCCCTTGTCAACGAAGAAACAGTACCAAAATTCCTTAATATTGCTTTGGAGTTAAGTCTTGCGATGTAATAAATGAATTTCTCTTGAGACTTCGGATCATCTTTGTACCATAGGCAAAGATAAAACCTGCATGTAAAAGCATATCTATATCATCACTGCAAAAAAAAAAAAAAAAAAAGATATAACTTCTGGTGAACTACAAACCAGCGAGCAAAATTACGAGCATCATCAGTAGAACCCGCTTCCTGCAAATAATTCAAAAGCATTTGTTGAATAACTTCCAATTTAGCAATTGGTTCTGAAGTTTCAGAAGAGCTTTCTGACACAGGCTGATTATTTTTTTCATCTCCTCTGTACTGTGACTTGCAGTATGATTGTAGAACTGTCAGCTGCTTCTTACAGGTACAAATCTGACAATACCAGCTTCTACTAGGAGTATCATGTTCTTTAACTCCCATGCAATCTGCATGAAACACTCTCTGACAACTATCACAAATGAATAGCAATTTCCCACCCCTTCCGTCAAGACAGACAGAACATACATCTTTTGGATAACTTCGGTCAGCAAGGTCTCCACTAGCCAACTCTTGCAAAACCCAAAATCTATCCCTGCTGCAAAGTGCAGAATCATGCTTCAACCTTGCCGCAATAGTTCCAAGAAGATCAATAGCCAGAGTGCGTGCAGAGATGTCTTTAGATTTCAATCCAGCATTCTGAAGCAGCAAGACACAAAGAACCTGCAAGTAGACTGTAAATAAAAGAGGAAGGAGGAGGGAATATCCAGTAAATTAAATCCAGGTTGAGATTTGTTACCTCAAGAATATGAGCTGAGGCAGGATATTCTGGTAAGTTCAATGTTGTCAACAAATCCATAACAAAGTTCTCAATGATCACTTTAAGCTCAGATACATCCTGGGCTTTTACTGTTGCAAGTCTCTGAAGAACACGTGTCCAGAAAAGACAACATGCCTCTGTGGCCGCTTCATTGCATTTGATTGGGTAACTAGCATCAATTGAAACTTCTAAAATAGAAGTACCACTTAATGTTTTAGGTGCATTTGAGTTACATTGAACCAACTGAATTAGCAAAGCTGTTATCATCTGAATCTGCGTTTGTTCTTCATCAGGTAGATGGTAAGCTCTAATTGCCCGCTTTGAAAATGGTAGCTTCCAAAGCAGCTGGACTGTTTCATCAATCAAAAAGTTTCTATGGTGGGTGTATGAAAAAAACACCTGCACTCAAGTATGAACATAACAACAATTCATCCTTTGCAGAAAAATATAGAGAAGTCCAAGAATAAGAAAAACTGAAAATAAGTAATACCGTGCTGATCAAACCAATGGCCTTCAATTGCAGGAGTTGGATATTATCCACCAAGAAGGTCGCGAAGCTTGTCCTCACTAATTGTAAAATGCAACTATCTGATAGACGCTCTATTAACATGAGATCTTTAAGAAAGCCAAGAATTGTACAAAGTTTCTGAAGCACAGTATTCACAGCGGCAGTAACCCTGACAAAAGGAAACATGAACAAAATTAGAAGACTCCTCATTTTGGATCCAGCAAAGAGCTAATCATGGCACTGAACATCATACAAAGTTAGAAAGAAAGGTAACAGTGATAAGCACACTTGTTTCCTGTTGACTTTTTCACTTTGACACTCCTAAAACTACGGCGCTTCTTTCCCGCAGAACCAAAATCAGTATCAGCTTCTTCATCATCTTCACCTGAGGAATGATATGTGCGTTAACAAACTTACTGCTATCCATTTTGCAATACCGTAAACAACGTTGAGTAGCATTTAGCCCACAACAGGTGAAATAATAGAAATAAGATAAATCAGTTTCCACCAACACATTGCTAATGTAAAAATCAAGCACAAACTTAAATGCAAAACAATCAGTAAAAAATATTAAAGCAGACCGTTCAATCTTATGGCAACACATGAACACCCAACAGCAAGTATTCGTGCAAAAACAGGAGAAGCTTACCATCTTGAGCTCCATTTTCACTTGATTTATGCAGAGCACGGTATGATGGATCACAAGCTGACATGCACTCCATGATCTGGTGCCTAGAGAAGTCCAAAATTCTTTCAATGATCTGATAAGGATAAAATATAAAGCAAAGAGTCAACAGGATTTGACAATATTGGAAGCATGAAAAATAACACAAACAAAATAAATGAAGTGCACCAAAAATTACCATAAGTTAAAAACAAGAACATAAAATTTATTTGAAAAACAGTACAAAATAGGAGTAGAACATACCTCTTCTTTATAGAGCTGCTTGGGCATGTCATGATGAGTCATTATTACTAGAGCTGCATGGGTGGATTCCAGGGCAGAAATAACCAATGACACAACATCTGAATCAAACTGGAAGAAAACAAGAGACTTCTCAATAATCAATATTTCAGAATGAGATTTTGCTAAAGACAATCTGGACTGTGCTCGTGGAGTCTTTTCAAAATTATATACAGCATAAGGAAAATAACTTAATTTTGATAGGCATCCAAAATGCTTGAGACAATGGTTTTTCCTTCACTTTATCAACCAAAAGACTGTTTATACAAAGTCAAGAATGAACAGAAAATATTACAAAAAAGTTTAGCAAGTCAGAACTTCATATCTATATAGATATCCAAAGATATTTTATTGACATGAAGCCTCTGAAGATGCTTCAACATCTTATTCTATGCTTTCTTTGCTTTACCTTGTCCATTAAAGATTTTTTTTAGCAAGTCAAGAATCAGAATGCAAAATACGTACAAAGCTTATTTCAGGACAGAAAAAGGATTGAAGCTCCAGTAACGTTGCAAAATGATTCACATCATTAAGTCATTAACAAATATTCTAGAAAAAAGTTATAAAAACTACTACTTTGAACAATAAACAGAGGAATCCTGGTTTGTTAAAAATGTAAGTGGTTCAAATAAGTTACTAACCATACAGTAAATAAATCCACAAGGAGATCAAGAACATAAATGAATACGGATTCCATTGAGGAACCACTGCCACCCTGCAGGACAGTAGCTTTAGATTTCCTTACCTCCTTTACATACCCTGTTCAAATTGGTGTAAAGCCTTCAACAAAATTGTAAAAATAATTATGGGGTGCAACAATGTAACATTTTGATAGTCAACACAATGTAAAATCATCAAGGGAAAACTTCAACCACCTCATTCTCCATTGTGCATAGGAATTAAAGCTATTAAGGGCGCCCGTTTAATTTTGCAAATAAATCACAAATTTCCAACTTTAATCATAAGATTTGACTTCAACTCAAAAATTCAAATCAAATTGTAAGATATGAAACCAAACCAATATAACTCAATTGATAAGCATTTTCTTAATTTATTGTTCAATTAACTTCTTTATATCCCAATGAGACAAATGTAAGCTTTTCAAAAGCTTAAGTTTGTTTTCATTGCAGACAACTAAGAGATAGTCTTCAGTACCTACTTTTTCTCACTTCAATAATTCACTTTATCTTTTGCATCCAATTAAAATTCACTTACACTGTAGTATCTCAAACAGGTAAGAGATTTTAAGTGCTTGGTAGATTTAGACCTTCCCTTGTTTCATTCAATTTGAGGTTTCTTTTGTCATCTTAGATTTTCTTTGAGAAGTGAGAATCCGTAGAAAGAAGGAAAAACTTGGGAGCATAGCCCTATGGTGCACCCAAATAATAAGAATCAATGTGTTAGATGGTATCAGTGTTTTCAAGGCGTCGCTTTGCTAGGCAGACAGTTGGGGTTTGTGCAAATATTTAAAAAGTTTTGGGGGGTCTCTCTAATTTTAAAAAAAAAAGGCTTAAAAAACATAAACACCCCATTTCTATAGTAAACCCTTAAACCTTTCTCTCCCTAAGCCCATCCTTTCCATTTGCTCCTACCAAGAAACGTCGTGGAAATATCTGGGGATTGTCGACGACCCTCCGGTGATAGATATTTGATTTTGTATTTTTGAACCTTTTGGATAATGTGTATTATGGCATGAATTAATGTTTTGTGGACATGATTTTAATTAATATGAAGTGTTTTTTATCATTTTATGAAAATTTAACATTTATTATAGAATATAGTTAGATATATGTAATTTTGTATATAAAATGTCCAGGGGCTTGTAAATAATTAATTAATTATCTAAAGACCTATAAATAAATATTTTTCTTATTGCCTAGACCAAGTCTGGGCTTCGCCAAGGCTACGCCTCGCCTAGATAGGGCAAATCGCCTAGACATCGCCTTGGCACCTTGAAAACACTAGATGATATAGTTCATTCTTAAAAATTTATTGCTGAGAAAGGAAGGACGAAATAATAAATCAACAAGAGAATGTTTAATACAAGAGGAAGAAGACTTTTTAAGTTTGACACAAACCAAATAACTAAATAAATGATTATTGTACTATATAAGATTTTTTTTAGAAAAATTATTATTTGGTAATATAAAAAACCTGAGAAAAATCTTATGATTTATGATTCAATTAACAATTTGCATCCAATCCCAACCCTAATGGTTTTTCAATTCCATTCAGATTTAACAACTACGTTCATAAGTGTGATAGGGAATATAACTACCTATCAACCAATCTCAAAATATGACCTAATGCCTAATGGAGTAGAGATTTGTATTACATAAACACTCTCATTCCAAAATATGCTTGATCCAACAATATGCATTTCAAATCACTAGGTCAATTTGAAGAAATCCATTCATCACAAATAAAATCCTTTATCAAAGCATCATTTTTTTTATTTTTTTATTTCAAATGATTTATAAGGTGGAACAAAAATTAGCATGCCTACTACAATTTCACATAAATGTCCATGCTACATTAAAAAAAAATCCATGATTATATGTATGAATAATGAATCAACTAAGAGTCATTTTTTTACTAGCAATCTCTTCATCCTTACAAATTCATCTATATCTTTCAGCACCATATCAATGCAATGAGTTACAATAATGTCCAAACTCCAGTATAAAATAGTGCTTTCTATTCATTAACAGTCTCATTACACCAACAGCTACATACAGGAAATACTATCAAATAACAACTTAGGTCACATTCACCTAGCCAACCTTCTCCACAAAAACGTTGAACTACTATGGAAGTGTTTGTGCAATACTTTTGTGTATGTGATGAGGTGTCTATAAACTCTAGGAAAACAATACCATACCAACAAGTATTAATCAAGAAACTAATTAAGGTCATATTGCTTTGTTTGTCCACTCGTTTGACATGATGGTGTTCCTAAACTTCACACATGCTTCTATGATAAGCTTTAACAATCTTTTAAGGGTACTCTTCCCTCATGACATCATGTCACCTTCAAGACAAGCCCAATGCCCAATCGCTTTAATCATTCCCTTGAAGCTCTTCACTTCATAGCATAAGGAATGAATTGACCTGTTCAACATAGATCATAAAATATATTTGCAAGACTTTTCTTTCAGTCAATCTTATTCAATCAGATTTTCAAATGTCCCTTGTTTCCTTTTTTTCACCATCTTGTGGGCCTTTGTAGGATCTTGACCACACCATTGTACCCTTTCTTTTGAATGACCTAGGTGCTTCCCTCTTGTTAGCCAAATCAACATCATGATCATCCTCCATTAAACTAATATCTTAACCCACTAATTCATAAGTACAGATAAAGTTGTAACGCTCCCAAAAAATACCCAAATTTCACAAAACACTTCTTCAGGGCAATTCTCACACTTGGCTAATTTCTACCAACTTGATCCAAGTGTTTTTTTAAACAACGTATGTCCATCACAAGGTAAATCAATGAAATCACAAGATGCAAAAAAGAAGAGCCATTATTTGAATCATCTGATTTTGATGAAGACTAAGCGTTGAATAACAAGAAGGTTGATAAGGATGATTCAAATGACAATGTGAATGAAATTGAATTGATGCTCTTCTAGAAAAATTTATTTATGATGATTAACACAATTTTGGTAATTGGATTTATAGCTTCTCATGTAATATAGTGAATGTAAAGTTGAAAAACGTGAACTGTGGCTTATCTTCTAATAGACTAATACAAGAATCAAAAGATAAATCCTTTTATGTTACTTTAGTTTCAATTTGACCATTTTCTTCAACTTTCAAATTGATCATTTTCTTTAACAGGATTTATTCTCATAATTTAGATCACAAACCATAAGCATTCTTTTTATCTGTTTAGGACCACTTGTTCATTTTTTAAGAATCCTCTACAAAGAAAAACAAGCATGTTCCAACATAAAAGTGTTTGTGTTGTTAAGTAGAATGACTCCACATTCTGATGGATCTCAAAATCAATTTATCTTTGGCCTACTACAACAAAAACCTTTTAGACAAAATATTTGCTTTCATGAAAGAACTAACCTACATAGAGGTCAACTTAATTGAATCTAGGCAGTAATACCCCTAATTCATAAACAAACACGTGTCCTTCCTATACCTAATGACAGAGTTGGATGATCATATAATTGCATGTAAATTGGACTTGAAGCATATTTCTGCAGAGACTTGCAAGAATGATACTTAAAACACAAATGGAAACGAAAAATTTAAATAATGTAAAGATTTAAATAGACTAACTTAATAGACACTTACATTTTCATTTTCATCAATTGACAGGCCTTCTGCTCCACGAATATGCCGGTCTAGGACATTTAAAAGTCTTACAAGAATATCTACAGGAACCATGTGTAGGATTTTCTTTGCACAGATGGACATTATTTGATTTGTAACCATTTTAAGATCAGTAGATGACAATACTTGCGCATCTGCTTCATCCTGATCTTCGTTAGGCGCTTCCACTGTGCTACAAACATCCTCGACCACCTCCACAAAACATCCAATGATGCCATCTGAAGACTTGGAATTCTCATCATGGGTTCGAATAGACATGAAAGAAAAGGGAAAACACAAAATTCAAACAGTGAAGGAGGCCCAACCTTGCAGTTCAATGGGATCTGGCCTGGCAGAAAAAGAATTTTCATCACTTCCTTTCTTCCTGACTTTAGGTTTTCTTGAAGAAACAGAAGCCTGTGCATCCTGCAATTGAACTACTATTTAAAGTTGGGCAGAAAAAAAAAGAATTGAAAACCCAAAAATAAAAAAAATATATTGTTGTGAAACCAAGGCCCACATTAACAAGGTTTCCGCTGGTGCGATGATTAGAAGCTCCTTCACAATCTTTTCGTATTTGAATAACAATTGGCACATCTTGTTGGACGGGCTTGATTTCAGATACTGAATTTCTACAGTTCCGCTCCTTGACAAGACCTGAGAAACTTGAACAACATAAGAGTACAATAAGCAATAAACATTAAGTAAGCAGCAGAGCATTTTCACCACAATGATTTGGTAAGGCAATAAAGGAAAAAAGTGGAATAGAAAATATGTGGATTAGAATGATATAACTTTCATAAAGATTGCATATTTCAGACAATTGGAAGGTTTTCTTTTGCTTCTTCATCAAGAATTCTATCACCTCCTAAACTCAATTTCAAGCAAAGCATTGAGTGTCATGCACATCCCCTCACAAGTTTGATATATTTCCACATGGAAACAGAAACAAGAAGAAAGATATTTACAAACATATGTCAATAAATGAAATGAATAGAAAAAGAAGATGAAAAGATGCACCGAGTATCCAAGACAAGGATTGATTGATTAAAATCCACCTGAAAGAAAGCCTAACACTATATTAAATGCTAAATATATATAGAAGGAAAAATCCTGCTGACCATGCATGAGTTCAAACTTCCATCAGTCTAATATAACAAAACCGGGTAATGGAGATGGAACATTTAAAATTCTCGGTTTCACACTTCACTTTTGTCAATTGTTGTAACGCCCCAAAAATTATTTCATCTAACCCATAACCCAATTGCATTTTGCCCAAACTCGATGTGTTTGCCTTGATATGTTTGGTGTTTGTGTGATGGTTGTTTAATGTTTGTATATTTGATGCTTGATAATGTATATAAATATGTGCATTATAAATTGTATATGGGTCATGTTAAATTAAAGTATAATGCATGTGTTATTATTTATGCATGGGCCCATTAAACCATGAATTGATATGGGTTAAGATTGATTGAATAAAAGGATAAATGAGAATGAAAATTTGGTGTATTAGATGGATTGAACATTTAAAATACATGCAAGCATGAGATTGGTTAAATTTCTCTTCTCCAACACATGTCAAGTTGGTGCATGAGAATGGACAAGTGTCGCATGCCCACTTCTCTTCTCCAAGGAAGTCCTAGAGAGTGAGATGAGTAGAGGGAAAGGAAAAAAGAAGAGAAAGGAAAGAAGAAATTGCTTTGAGAATGGACAAGTGTCTCATGCCCCATTTCTCTTCTCCAACACATGTCAAGTTGGTGCATGAGAATGGACAAGTGTCTCATGCCCCATTTCTCTTCTCCAATACATGTCAAGTTGGTGCATGAGTGTGCACAAGTGTCCCATGCCCCATTTCTCTTCTCCAACACATATCAAGTTGGTGCATGAGAGTGGACAAGTGTCGTATGCCCACTTCTCTTCTCCAAGGAAGTCCTAGAGAGTGAGATGAGTGGAGGGAAAGGAAAAAAGAAGAGAAAGGAAAGAAGAAATTGCTTTGAGGGAAGTCTCAGCAACGTTTTCATCAAAGATCTGGATCTTGGTGATATATGGTCAAATTGAGCTCAAACTTTGTCAGCCAGTTCATATCTTATGGTTATTCATTCTGGTCGGTGGAGATCTTGATTGGAGTTTTCTTCTGAGAGATATAACCTCCCAAACAAAGCTGGTCGGAAAGTCTGAATTTCTCGCACAGTTTAGATCAAACTGATAGATCTCCTAAACCTACCGTTGGATGGATATGATATTTCAGAGGATGGTTCACAACTAATATGTTTGCATTATGAACGGTTGAGATGTGGATGGGTCAAGTATTTTGTGTGATAGTCATCTGAGTTCAAGTATTTGCAGCAGGAAATGAGAAATTGTCTGATTAGAGACTTGTTCATCAAAGAGGCTTATCTCTTCGGTCCACCGTTGGATTGAGATGATATTTGGACAGAAGGTTTGCTTCTTAACATACTTCAATCTGTACGGTTGATTTTGTGATTAAATATTTCTGTTGGTAGCTTGATACATCTGAACAGAATATTAAATGAAAAATTGGTAAGGTTGTTTGTATTAAACCTAAATTTAGAATATGAACTTAGACCTTTTCAAATAGCTTGCATGTCAACTATGTTGACCTAGTTGCCATTTTTGATGAACCCATGATGCAAAATCAGTGATATACATGGCTGAACATGGTGACCTAGTGTAAATCGACAATATGACCTAAGTATGAAAATTTTCATATTTTAGGGCTTTTGATGCTTTTGGCCTAGAATCATTGAATTAATGCAATTTATGTCTAATTAAGCATGATTACGGTTGATTATGCCACTGATTAGGTGGTTATGACCATATCATGGGTTAGGCCTACTTATGATCGAATGACCCAATTTGGGCATGTTTAATGCCTAAGGAATTGAAAATCAGTATTTTTGATTAATTGAATGGTTTATGAATGAGAACTATGCATTAGAGGCCTAAGTCTGGTGATTTGAGTAGAATGATGGGATTTAGGCCTATTGTCTATATGTGGGCTGATTTTAGGTTGATGTGTAATGTCTATGTGATTGAGCATAGAAATTGATGTATGGTTGGATATTGATGAATGTTTCAGGACCTTGATTGGGTTGATTCGGTTTGGTGTCCGTGTGTGGTTAGATACTCTCGCGAGGCTTGGTTGTGAGTAGACTTCATTTATGATTATATCTTTTATGTCATCATATCACTTATATATATTGTATGTTGAAAGCATGAATGTGTTCTAATGTTTAGAATGATGCATTAATTTGAGAAAACCTTATGACTTTGGTTGGGCCCATCTATCTGGCTAATAGGGAGACCTAACCTTGTCATAGGAGGGTTTTAGAAAGGAAATATTTGGGGATGAGAACAATACGATGAAATAGACGTGCACTAGTAACCCCAATGCATGTGGAATGTGGATCTAAGTTGATAGGCTTTTACTTGCATTGAATTTATCATAAATGCTTGATATATATATGTTATGAGCTTTTAATCATGCTACACATTGACATGCATACATGATATTTATTGATGAGTATTGATAGCATATTTGAATTCTATTCACTGGACACCGTTGGTTCACCCTCATTTTCCTCTTTCAGGTCCTTCTGTCCCCAAATAAGGACAAAAGAGTAGTCATATCTTGAGGGCCTTGCCGGCGAGAGAATCCAAGGCCTCGATGTGAATTGAGAGGCATTTTGATTGAACTGTGTTTTCAATTATGATGTATTATATTTTGGACCATGTAATTATAACACTTACCACATTGTAGTATGGGTGAGTTGGGACTTGTTAGATAGACCATGTGGGCATATGACGATTTTTTCTTGTACCCATAGTTTTGGACTTTATGTGTATGTCCATTTTGATAGACTGTAGGAATTATGATTTTATTTATGGTTCATTTTTATGGATTATCTCTTGTCTTGGATGATTAATACAGTTTGTAATTTTGTTTAGTACCTTTTTATATTATGTCATTGTTTGGGATAAGACTCGTAGGGTCTCAACCACCTCACGAGGGTTGAGGAGTGGTCGGAGATGCCTTCGCCGGGCGTTCCACACGCCATTCCTTGCGGGGTTGGTGGTCCAGGGTGCGGGGTCGCCACAATTGTTCTTGGTGAAAAGTATATAGGCTACTCATTTTCCCATTTCACTAACAACCCTCTTCACAGGCAGACAAAAATGCCAGATGGAAAGTACCTTGATGTTGCATCAGCATAATAGCTTAATAGCTTAATAGCCTTTGAATTGCTATAATTCTTCAAAAAAATCTCCCAAAATAATCAGATGATAAATTCCATTCCTGATCAACATGTGTTGTTAGATTGTCCAACTTGACATCAGTATCTCAACAGAAATGTTGTTGTACACGAGCTTAATCTAAAATTCCTTGAATCTGCTGAAAAGTTAGGTATTAAGTCTCTACCTATATTATTCTTTTGCAAAACAAAATCAACCTACGTTTCTTCATTTAGGTTTTGCCTCTCAAATACAATGTTAACTTCAACTTTCCCTAGTTTGTTTAGCAAATTGGAATTTGGAAGGATCAAGTGACTCATGAGCCAAATGTGCATCTTCTCCTTGATACAAAACACATTAGTAAGTACTCCAACTACATGTGATTGGCTACAAGAACCTGCTTCTTCTACACCACTTGATTGAGTGCCAAATCTATAGTCATAATACAAGCAATTGCATCTTTGTCAGATATCTCTATCCATGATATTCTAAGACTTGTCTTCTTCTATCATTGTCATAACTACTGAATATGTCATTTTTCCTAATGAGCCCATCTAATGATCTTCATTATATATATTCAAGCCATTTTAATTGGTGTTCTCTCATTGTATCAACAATTGGAGCTACTTTTACCATTTTTCATATATGTTCATTTCTAATATAATCTTTATATATTTTATCATATATATTTTTAGCTTTTTTATTTATGTTACACTCAATTTATCAACATTTTATTTCTTTGTCGCGTAACATTTCATCCATAAATGCATGGTTCGGTCTTATAAAAAAAAATTCAACTTCTATAGGATGTGTCACTTGTATAATATTGACATTCTATAAGATGAGCTCTTTTCCACTTAACCCACCCCATTAAATTCTATGGTAAACATTATCTCCTAGTCTTCCTCCTAATGAATAATTGAACGCCTAAATACCAAAAAATTTCACTTTTTGGTATCTTTTCACTTCAAATCTTCACTGTCTCTCCACTGCATTTCTAAATCCATTAATCTTGAACCTATGGAATTCCAAAATCTCTCTTGAAACATTTAATTCAACATTAACCCCTTATTTAATTTAACTAATTAACACAATATCATAAACAAACAACATACACGATGGAATATCTTCTTAAATATGTTTCAGTCAATTCATCTATAATTAGCACAAAAAGAAAAGGGCACAATGTAAACCTATTGTGATTGCTCCTTATTTTCTTAAGAACCCAACATAATATATCATCATGACTCTTTCTAAGGTTCTTCTATATAGGCATCATCATAATAAAAAGCAACTTAAGTCATTTTACCTACTTATTTATTCATTGGATTCCATTATCTAAACTTAGCCTTTTCCCAACTACATGGGATCAGGTACAAAAATCTACTTCACAACTCTATCAAGGACTAAGTCAACATTTATATTACACCTTACCACCACTTCCACTCCCAATGAGAAATGATAGAATTGCTCAAGTTAAATTATGATGGGCACAAGGGTAGTTCACACACTCCACCTTCTTATGAATTTGAGTTAATGGCCAAGGTCATCCTACCTTTGAATAAAAAATTAATAGTCTCACTATTTTTGCACTTTCTATCTTTTTATTTAACATAATTCCATGCAATATCAAATGTCTTATAATATCTCTCTCATGACCAAGTGGTATTTAGTTCCACTATGAACAAAGTAACTGCAAATTAACCGCATAAATCACCGTTAGCATGAAATGCATAGTTTTCATAATATGAATCAGCAAAAAGGAAAGTGTTTTATTTAAACATCACCAATTTGATTAAAACATATGGCCATTGTAGGTACACATGCCCTTATATCTACTAAAGTTCAGAAGGTAAATTGTTTAAATAATATTTCAGCGTTTAAAACATCAAATAAAGACAAATCATTCCATATAGGAGAATATCATGAGAAACCCCATCACAAGAGTTTAAGCAATATCATGGGACAACCTTATCAAGTGACAAAAAAAAAGGACTATTCAGTGTTATCAAGGTGTGCGCCTTAGTGCGTCTCAGGTGCACCTTGAGGCGGGCCACACATGTTGTGCCTTAATATTTGGCAAGTGTGCACCTTAGTACACTTCAGGCATGCATTGTAAGTGCGCCTTAGTACACCTCATTTTCCTGCTCCCCATTTTTCTTGAAAAAAATTATTTAATCATTAAATAGATGTTGTATTACATACTTTTTTCTATTTTCTTTTAAATATATATATATATATATATATATATATATATATATATATATAATACACAATATAGAGCATAAAATGCTAAAAGAAACTTGTGTTCCACTTTTATCACAACAATAAGAAGTTGTTGTTACAAGGATGTGACATTGCTACTTGTTTTTTTTGCTTTTACGTTTCTTGCTTTTGTGTTTTTTGTGTTTTTTGTGTTTCTTACTTCAAAAATAATAATAATAATAATAATAATAATATGAATATGAATAACAACTATAAAATAGAAGCATTAATGTTACTATAAACATTATGATGTAAGATGAGAAAATTTTAAAACTTTTATTGAATTTTATCTATTTTAAATTCTTTTACCAAGTGCTTTGCGCACTAGGGCCCCTCATCGCCTTAAGTGTGCCTTGCGCTTTTAACAACCTTGGGACTAGTTTAAGTTCACCTAGCAACTCAAATATTCTAATTAAATTTTCTCCTTTCAAATTCATGTGCACTTTGAAACCTTCTTTCATTTTTGTATGTCTCTGACGCTTCTTATCTATACTGCATTCAAATTGTCAATTTGACAATGAAACATTTCCTAAATATCTCATGGATAGAGTAGATGTTGAAATTCGTCACTTGTGGTTTCTTATTTAATCCTAAGAGGTATGTCAACCCCAACATGTGTAAAACCGTTCGTTGTAAAGGGATCAAAAGTGTTAAACCATTATAACTAAATCCAGACAGAGCAACATGCATGAGATTCAGCTCTTGTAACTACTAAGGAATTCGATATTAAATTAATCAGCATATTAAGAGCAAAATGGGGAGATACTGTGGTTACCTGGAACATAATAATCAAATGCTTCGGAATTGTACTGAAGAACTTCATTATGAAGGGCTGAAGGTTGTGATGATATGTGGGTAAGGGTACTTGCCCCTTCTCTGAGGTTCCTGTACACAAGAAATGATCAGACCAACTGCAGCAATCAAAACATTAAGGGTGTGTTTGGTGTGCGGGATAGGATAGGATTATTTTTATGGGATGGGTGGGATTGGATGGGATGGGATGAGATAGGATGGGATTAAAAATAAAGTAACGGTGCGTTTGGTGGTATATTTAGAATTGGAATAAAAAAGTAATTAAATATTTTTTTATAACTCAATTTAAAAAAAAATTATATTAAACCTATATAAAAAATAAATAAATAAATATATAAAAACCAGCCAACACCTGGCTGGTTTCGCAAACCAGCGATTTTTTTTTTTTTTTATAACGAAAGAAGAAGAAATATGCAGCGCGAAGAAGAAGAAGAAGAAGAAGAAGAAGAAGAAGAAGAAGAAGAAGAAGACGAGGAAGATAAATAAATAAATAAAGATGGCGGGATAATCAATCCCACCATTTTTGGTGGGATTGGTTTATCCCGTTGGAACGGGATTGATTGGTGAGGTGGGATAATTTTTATCCCATCCCACCTCACCTCCAAACAGAGGATAAGGACTAAAACTAGTCTTATCCTATCCAATCCTCCCTGCCAAACGGACCACAAGGGAATTTTAACAGATAGCTTCTAAAGCAAGAGCACTTTTGGTGAAAGACAGAAAACAAACAGAGTATATTTAAGAGACCAACTATTTGGTATGATAATACATACAATCAAGCTCATTTAATAATCAAAGATGTCTATATATGGGCGTCCAGACCTGCTTCTTACAATTCAGAGGAATGAAACAAGCATTAAATGAAAGATGCAGGTTAGGTATGACAATAAGTTTTGTAGCACTAGGAGCCTAGAACTAGCTCATTTTTTTTTTCTATTAAGTAGAGAGATTATGTTCAAAATATTATAAAACAATGAGTTGTTTTGTTTCTTTTTAGTTCTCAACTAAGGACTGTTTCATAGGTACGAAAACCATCTTATTGATTAAAATTTCACAAGTTCTACAGAAAGAAAAAAAAAATGCTAAAATAGGGACATTTAATATGGAACTCCAAAATTCTCTCAAAAAAATATTTCCATTTCTCACATAATCTTTTCTGTGATTTTCACACAACCCTACCTTTATTATCTTTCTTATATGCAGGGAAATATATTTTTCATTAATAAGACAACATTCTCTCCATATTTTCTTTATATATAAAAAACAAGAATAAGATTCAAAAAACAAAATATATACTTAAATCCAAAAAAAAAATATAAAAAATGTAATAATAAACATAAATTTAAAGAATGTCACACTGTTATATATCTATATAAATATTCTAACTAGATGAATAGTATGGGGAAATAGACTCAAGCATAATTTTTAAAATTACAATATTAACCCCATTTAAAATACAAATTATCATCATTGAATTATTTTGGGAAAAAAAAAAACACTTCATTATATGACCTATAACCTTTTTCAAAAAACAAATTTAGTTACGAGCTTATATAGATATACCAATATTATTTGTTGCCTCATAATGACAAATTACTTTTGGTAACCTTTTTAAAAACTAATACAGACACTTAAGTAAGTATTTTCCATGGGAATCAAATAGTAGCCAACATTACTTCGTTTAAGTACAATTAAACAACTTCGACGATATTTTCTTAGTAAACAACCAATAACCTCCGAGTAAAATTCCTTAAGAAAACTCTAATTTTTCTTCCAAAAACTCCTACCGCATGCATTCAAACATTGTGAAGCTCTCGAACTTCAAAAAGAAAACAATCTCACATCAAATATAAGAAAATTCAAAAACCTAAAAATCCGTTGACATAGAGTGACAAGATAAGTAGACTCTCCAAGGAAAATGTAACACCAAGAACACTCAAAACCTCCATAAATTAAGCCTTCAGTGCTATCCAATTCTCCATATTACGCAATATTTCTCCAATTACCAATAAAATTGAGGAAGAAAATTGAAGAAATTCAAGACGACTTACAAGTAGGAAACATCAGTATCCCTAAGAAGCTCCGCAATCCGAGCAGCCTGAGCAAGAACCTCCTTCCTATTAACCGATCGACTACTACTCGGCTCATCAAACAAGCGGAGCTCCTGATCAATGGCGCCGCAGAACACCGGAAGCAAAGGCAACGGCAAGCAAGAGGCAACTTCCGAATGAATCGTATTAGAAAGCCGGCACGCCGCGCCTTCGTGACCGAGAACTCTGCTACTACTCCAGCCTCCGCCTGAGCTTGTCATCGATCAAACAACAACAACAACGAAACTATTATCCGCATAAAGAACCGTAACAGGCATTCATATCCAACGAATTCGAGCACGTAATGCAGTAATCTAGGGCTTTTCAAGAGGAGAATTAGGGTTTTTTGAATGTTTGGATAGAACAAGCCCTAGAGCTGTGGAAACGGAGAGAAGTGAAAAAGGCAGAGAAGAGCGGGAGAGAAGAAAAATTGGGAGATTTTTTGTTGTTAGTACAGCGAATGATGATGACTTTTATAGTTAAGGAAAGTAGTACAAGTGCGAATTGACCGAAGGGACCTCGGCTCTGCAGTGTAATAACGAAATTGTTCATTTTCTTGCGACGTGTTGGCTTCTCAGGGAAGATTTTTCATTTCTGAGCGAGTCGTGTGCTGGTCAAGTGTGGTTCGTTTTCGTTTGACTGCCATAGTGCGGCCAGCGTCCTGTAATTAAGACAGCTTTGGGGCATTTAAATCCTGTTCGAAGTAATTTGACAAAAAAAAGGAAAAGGAAATATGTTAAAAATATGTATTTTTTAAGTATTTTAAAAAAAGATTTATTTAAAAAAGAATAATAGTAATAATAATAATAAGGGCGAGTTTAATTTGTATATGGATAAAATTTAAAACTTAAAAAACTCGTTTGATTTAAATAAATTTGAAAACAATTTTCAAATAAAATAATACTATTTTCTGATTTTTTTATTAAAACACAACTTTACTTGTGATGTTTCTAAAAAAATTTAAAATTTATTTTTTAAGTAAACTTTTTTTAAAAAAATTTAAAAGAATATCTTTAGAATAATTTTTTAAAATTATTTTTAAAATTTAAATATTGAACCAAATAGGCCATTTGACTTCATTTAATTTATGATTTAAATATTATTTTTTGTGTCTAAAATTTTAAAAACATCCAACGTACGTTCCGTTTATAGATTTCAAAAACGCTTTTTTTGTTTTTTATTAAAAAATAAGTTGTTTTCAAAAAAAGGTAAACTATTATTTTTCAAATTTTTTTTTCTAGATTATATTTTTGTTTCTGACATACTAATTAATGTCATAGCCATGCAATTAATTAATTCTGATTTGACCTAAGGACATGTATTAAGTGTTTTTTCTTTTATATTAGTTGCTAATGCGCCAACTTTTTATATTCAAATGTTTCTGATTTCCCCCTCGACGCATTTATTTATAATTGTAATATGAAAAGACAAATTAGGAAGTTTGACAAGACACCTGATGACAAAATTAGCAAAAATCAACAACCAAGGTTGGGCAGGCTCATATCCAAAATATTCCTCTTGGAACTTTTTGTCTAGGTCAATATGCTCAATGTCACGCACGATGGTTTGACCGTCGTGATAATCTTACCACATAATAGTGCTATATATGACATATGTTATTGGTATTTTTTAACCAAAGTGGAAGTAATTAATTAAAAACTGATAAATAGCTGGACATTGTTTGGAAAAATATTTGTATTAATATGGCTATTTTAAAGAATAATGCTAAATAATTAATTATGGTGACTTTTGGGATTGTATTATAGTTGCATTAAATTATGTATTGTTACGTAATTTGATAAAATCTAAAGATGTCAGAATAAGGTAGTTTGCATTATCATTTCTACGGCAATTAATGTATCATTTTAATTAAATAGACTAATAAATGGTCGACCAACCCTTCTCTAGAACCTTTACATAAGAGGGTGTTTATGCACACGATCCTTTTTTTTTTTTTTTGTAGTATGGTTATTTAAAATAGAATTGAAGATGTTACATGTGTTTTTATTTGAAACTTTAATTTCAAATAAGGATGTAACTAAATATCATTATTATTTAATAATACTATTATTTAAACATGCTATGCATATAATTTTTGTTATTATTAATTAAAATAAACTAAATATTTTATAAGAAGGAAATTAATATATGATATGTTCATGTATTTGGAATTAAAAGTATTTTTAATAAAATATAAAAAAAACTTTTGAGGAACAATTAATTTTGGCACTATCATTGTGATAAATATTTTGAGGATAATAAAAAAGAACTATCATTTTGATAAATATTTTTATTTTTTCTTCCTATAATTGAAGTGGAGTGGAGGTATAACTTCTATAATAATAAACGGAGAAATTAACTTGGCATATTTTAGTGGAGCTTAGTCCTCTACTGCAAATAGAAGTTGATTTGAAACTAAAAGTAATTAATAAAAGAGGCCTTAAAGAATAGCTTCCGGCATTCAAGGACTACGTCAAGGAATCCTGCGGAGGGGAAGCACTTCCTTTCAATAATCTGCACAAAATATGTATAAGAATCACTTTGCACTTGGACATTTTTATAACCCAATTGGTAAACCAATCTTTGACCAAGACTAGCAACTTCTGCAACAATGCAACAATGGGAGAGAGACTCGCACAATCTTACATGTAAGCAAAATACCACCCCACTACAAAAGCTATTCCTCAACAAACCCTCACAACCAGCCCTTCTATCATTAAATGAACCATCACAAGCTAATTGATAACCATAGAGGGGCTTGATGCTATTCCTCAACAAACCCTCACAACCAGCCCTTCTATCATTAAATGAACCATCACAAGCTAATTGATAACCATAGAGGGGCTTGATCGAAAAATAATAAATGAAAATTGAATTTGTAACAACCAAATATTTATTTGCATTTAAATTTGAATTTAAATTCAAAAAACGGTTATACTTTTTAATTGACTTTAAATTTGTAAAAAGTTGATGGAGGTCATTTTGTATTCTTATTAAGGACATTAAAAGCACCGCCCCCCTCTACTAATATAAAAGAAGGTGCCCTCCCTTATATTTCTTTACACCAATTTTCAGAGCTCTCTCTTGCTTTTGAAATTCTCTTATTCTCTTTAGTTTTTTTTTTTAGTTTTGAGGTGTGTTGGTCTGTGGTGATAGTCTTCTGTAAAACTCAGTTCGTCCGAATAGTGACGAAGTGCTAGTCAGCTGCTCATCTACCATTGTATCCTGGGAGGTAGCCACCAATCCACCTCTTGCACCAACGTGAAAGACGAATCTATTTTAAGGAAATTGTGTGTCACATAAGCCTCAGTTTCATCTTATTCAACCTCTGCTATGTTGTAATTTGGTTTATTTTCTAAACTCATATATTATGTTTGATATTTGAATTAATATAGTTGTTTATTAAATATTATTTTTGTTCTTATTTGTTGGTTCTTACATTATTGCTAACAACTTAAAACAAATTCTTAAGGACAAACAAGTTGTCGAAAATTTATGATTGACTAATTTTTTTCCCACAAATAATTTTTTGTGTGTATATATATATATTATTTGTGGAAATAATATTTGTTTTTCTCATACAATATTTTTGCAAAAATAATATTCTGCACTTATTATTAAAAAAAATGAGAATATTTTTTCTAAAAATAATATTTTGCTTAGATATATTAATTTGGAAAAATAATATTTTGAATAGTTTAAAAAATATTTTGCCAGATTCCTTATTAAAAAGTATTATTTTTTTCAAAAAATAATATTTTGCGGGATTCTTTATCAAAAAGGAAAAATGTTATTTTTGTAAAAAATAATATTTTAATCACGAAGCTCATTAGCAAGATTTTTTTGTTGATTGCACCAATTCTTTTGGATTGATCTAATCAATATTAGTTAAGTCTTGTCCTAAGTAATGCTAAAAAATGAACAGAGACAACTCAACTACTTTAAAAGAGTGGTTTTTAAGCAAGACCTTGCATAGTGCATGTGACTCTACCACTCAGCCTAGAGACTTACTAGCTGATTAAATCAAGAATTCATTTTGGAGGCCTTTGGAAGCAATCTTTAAAGAGTTGTCTAAATTATAAGGTTTTGACTTTCAATATTTGATTTTGTGTTTTAAAAATGGCAAGTGACTGTGTCGTGAACATAATGAATATTGTCATGACCCAAGAGTCAAACCATTTTGTGGGTCAAGTGCCAACTCCTGTGGCTGTACTGGCAACGTATCTTGTTAATCATGGAGAAATGTCACACCCCGCCCGGACGCGCCTAAACCGGCGGAACACTCACGGACGGGGCACGAATGCATTTTAATAATAACTGAGTGCGCGGAAACACGATTAAGTACAAGTCTGATTTCATTAATTTCAGAATATATTTGTACATAAATAGTTAAGGGAACATTCTCCCAAAATCCCCCAATGAATAATACAAAGGGTACAAAATGTAGGCCCAAAAACCTGCACCCAGTCCACCCTAATCTCCTGTGAAAAATTGGATAACAACGGGGTGAGCTACACGTTCAGTGGGTAAAATAGTTCGTGAATATAACAATTAATAAAACAAGCTTCATAATCAAATATCTTAAATACACATCAGAGCATCATAATCAATCCAATATGTATGTATGCATGACACCGTCTTGTATTAGTTTGATGACTGTTCATCGCCTTAGTTCACGTACAGATGTCCCTCACCAGGAGTAGCCGGGTTCTCATTGTACGTCCCTCCTCAGGAACGATGCTCTGGATTCACGTACAGATGTCCCTCCCCAGGAGTAGTCAGGTTCTCATTGTACGTCCCTCTCCACAGAAATATAATGAATAGCGAACATCGCTTCTAACTATTCTATGAATCATAAACCGCATACGTCCCTAGGTGGTGCTATGTATGATGTCAATGCATGAACTGGTCCGGTCTTTACTTAACACTTAGACAGTATTTGGCAACGTCTAGTGATCCTTATCAGGGTCGGTATCACTACGTGCAAGGTTAGGACATTCAATATTACTTGTATAAGCTGATAGCTTTCAAAGGAGACCAACCAGATCAGTCTTCAGTTGAGAGGTGAGACACGAGGTCTACTTAAATACCAATCGTCTAGAGCAGCACGCTGCCTCCCGTTCACTATTTAAAGTTACTGAGGACAAGACTGAGTCTGGTTGAGCCAGATTGACTACTAATCCGGCAAAACAACAATGTAATACATGAACTCCAAATTTACAGGCATAAGTATGACAATATGACATTATACGCAATAATGCAGTTTAAATGAATAGTTGACATAATGATAAATGAATGTAAACTTTAATAAAAGTTATAAGACACGCAAACCTATGTTTTGTTCCCCACCTTCAAATAAAAACTCCTTTGAAACCTGGCGCCTTCCCCCGGGCAGAACCGCGTTGCACCGCACAGAGAGTCTCACAAGAGAAGACAAAAACTCAAAATGAGTGAAAGAGAGAAGGAAAATCACAAGGAGGAGTGATTTTGGTGTGAGAAATGAGGAGGGGGAGGGGTTCTTAAATAAGGAAAATGCGCCCAAACGTTCGGGCACGTCTGCCTGAACCAAAATTTTTTGTTTTTTTGTGTGCAAACCTAGGGTATTACACTCTACCCCCTTAAAAGGATTTCGCCCTCGAAATCAATCCAAGTAGTCATGATAGTTATCTGCGTGAGATTCACTGCCGTCTTCATCGTTTGCTAGTTCAGGTAATGCTTGTATGGTCCTTGAGTGGCACTGTGGCCGGTGGAATCCTCAACATCATGACACCATGGAGAGCAAATGGAGTAGGATTCGTCCTCAGAAGGTTCTAACATTTGCTTAATAAATAGTGATGTAGGGCGCTGGTCGCATCATTTAAGGGGGGTAGGTTGAGCGGTGGGATACTTTTTCGTGTTGTTGCTCGAATCCGGCGGCCTGGCAATTTTAGTAGAAGATCCTGCCAAGATGAGGGCATGGGATTGTTTTGGGCAAAATTGTTATGAAAAAGTCATGCACGCTCTGGCAATAAGGATCGTTGTCTGTGTGGTGATGGAGTTGGTGACGCAAAGTAGTTGTGACTAAACTCAGATCCTGGAGGAGTCGCCACAGGTGGCCAAAGAGGCCATTGCGTGTGTGCGTCACTATATCCATCGATATTATTTTCAGACATCTGCATAGTTATTCAAGTGAAACGATGTATTAAGATATTTGTAACCAAAGTTTCATCATTTTATTGATAAGTGAAATAGTACAATGTATCGCATCATCAGTTATTACTAGAAAATAATTCAGGGTATTTCTGTTTAATTGTTGCTTCTAGTTCCCATATTGCATCTTCTACTCTATGGTGATCCCAGAGCACCTTCACAAGTGGTATGCTATGTCGCCTTAGTTCTTGAGTTTTTCTATCCAAAATATGTATCGCTCTCTCCTGATACCTATTTCCTTCCTCAACCCTAACCTCGACTAGAGGGATGATATGCGAAGGATCAGGGCGATACTTTCGAAGTATGGATACGTGAAAAATGTCATGAACCTTAGACATGGACAATGGAAGGGACAGACGATAAGCAAGTTTGCCAATACGTTCAATGATCTGAAATGGACTAATATACCGTGGGGAGAGCTTTCCTTTGATCCCAAAACGTTTGACATCTCTTGTGGGCTGAACTTTTAGAAAAACAAAGTCCCCCTTATCAAATTCTAGAGGCTGCCTCCGCTTGTCAGCATAGCTTTTCTGTCAACTTTGTGCAACACGAAGTCGCTCCTTTCCTAGTGTGATCTTCTCAGAAGTATCTTGAACTAGTTCATGGCCCAACTGCGGTCGATCTGTCATATCTAACCAGCATACTGGAGATCTGCAAGGGCGACCATAGAGAGCCTCGTACGGTGCCATGCCGATACTAGTTTGGTAGTTGTTGTTGTATGCAAACTCAACTAAATGTAAGTACTTTTCCCATCTGTCATTAAAGTCCAAAATGCAACACCGTAACATGTCTTCCAAGATTTGGATAAGACGCTCTGACTGCCCATCAGTCTAAGGGTGAAAGGCTGTGCTCATGGTGATCTTAGAGCTCATTCTACTCTGGAAGCTTTGCCAAAACATTGATGTGAATCGAGGGTCTCGATCAGAGACGATTGTAAGTGGTATGCCATGGAGGAGTACGATCTCCATTTCGTATAGTTCGGCAAGTTTGGCGGGGTTATCCATGAACCTTATTGGCAAAAAGTGTGCAGACTTTGTAAGTCTGTCAATGATAACCCATATAACATCTTGCCCTTTATTATTTCGAGGCAAGGCCGTAACAAAATCCATTGCGATGTCCTCTCATTTCCATTCTCCAATAGGTAACGACAGGAGAAGTCCAGAGGGAAGTCTTCGTTCTGCCTTAACTTGCTGGAAAACGAGACATTGAGCAACGAAATGTGCAATCGCCTTCTTCATACCAGAAAACCAGAATTGTCGCTTGACATCCTTGTACATCTTGTCACCCCCAGGATGCATAGCGACCTCGAACAGTGCATTTCAGGATCGTTCGATAGACAGAGACGTTTTTTTTATAGAAAACGACCCCGTCTTCAGAGACCGACTAGTGAGGAAGGTCCTGTCCGCTGAGTAGAAGTTTGCGTTTCTCCATTAACATAGGGTCGTTGGCTTGAGCTGCTGAAATCTTTCGAACCAGCTCAGAGTTAGCTGATAAATGTGAAAGTCGTGATCTTGCTTCCTCCTCGATCAGTTGTAGGTTAAAATTCTCCATCTCTATAGCCAACTTCCCCATTTCGAAGTTAAGAGTGCAAGCAACATAAGATTTTCTACTCAGGGCATCAGCCACAACATTGGCCTTACCGTGATGGTATTGGAGTTGAAAGTCATAATCTTTCAAGAACTCCAACCATCGTCTTTGGCAGAGGTTTAGGTCTCTCTAGGTGTAGATGTACTTAAGACTCTTGTGATCCGAGAAGACCTCAAACCGTTCACCGTATAGGTAATGACGCCATAACTTCAGTGCAAATACGACAACTGCAAGTTCCAAGTCATGTGTTGGGTAATTGCCCTCATGAATTTTCAGTTGCCTCGAGGCATATGCGACAACTTGGCCTTCTTGCATTAGTACGACACCTAAGCCTTGGAGAGAGGCGTCAGTGTATAGTGAAAATCCAAGTGCATTTCTTGGAGTGATGAGTACTGGTGACGTCGTGAGGCGCTTCTTCAATTCCTGAAATGATGTTTCACAGCTTGGATTCAGATGAATTGCACGTCTTTCCGAGTGAGCTTTGTCATAGGTTCAGCAATCTTTGAGAAGTCCTTGATGAAGCGTCTGTAATAGCCAGCCAAACCAAGAAAACTCCTAATTTGAGTAACAATGGTAGGTTGCTTCCAGTTTAAAACCGCTTCAACCTTAGAAGGATCGACCTCAATGCCATTGCCTGAAACCACATGGCCTAGGAATTGAAGTCGCTTCGCCCAAAATTCGCACTTACTTAACTTTGCATACAACTGGTGGCTTTTCAATGTCTGGAGGACTATCTTCAGATGTATCTTATGGTCTTCTTCGGTTGAGGAATATATCAAGATATCGTCCACAAAAACCACCACAAATTGGTCTAAGTATAACCTGAAGATGTGGTTCATCAAATCCATGAATGCAGCAGGTGCATTTGTTGGACCGAACGGCATGACCAAGAACTCGTAGTGACCGTACCGAGTTCTAAATGTCATCTTGGTAATGTCCGACTCTCGGATCCGGAGTTGGTGATAACCGGATCATTAATCAATCTTAGAGAAGTATTTGGCATCTCTAAGTTGGTTGAACAAGTCATCGATCCTGGGCAGCAGGTATCTGTTCTTAATGGTGACGTTATTCAGCTTGCGATAGTTGATGAAAAGTCGTAACGAACCATCCTTTTTGAGAACAAATAGAACTGGAGCTCCCCAGGGTGATGAACTTTTTCTGATGAAGCCATTACTCTCTAATTCCTTCAGTTGTTTGTCCAATTCGACCAGCTCAACATTTGACATTCTGTACGGTGGAATTGAGATAAGCCCGGTCCCAGGTATGAGATTGATTTCAAAATCAAATTCCCTAACCCGAGGTAGACCAGGAAGGTCATTTAAAAAAATTGTTGGGAATTCATATATTAGCGGGACATCGTGTACTTCGAGAGGGTACAATGCTGGTGTTTCATTTTCATCATCAAGGGATAGAGCTCGAAGCTGTGCCTTGAGAAGTGTAGTTGTCGAGTTGTGTATCCATTTCCTTGTTCCCTGAATCTTGAGAAACTCCCCCGTGGGCAAGGTTAACTGAACTTGCTTCTTCATGCAATCGATCTTTGCATTCAGTGGTGCGAGCCAGTCCATGTCGAGGATGAGGTTAACTGAACTTGGCCCTGGTTTTGCTGGTTCTGCCTGGGTTGGGCATTAGCAGCAGGTGGTGCTTGTTGAACTGGAACAACCGGAACAGGTTGCTGAAGGTGCGGACATACATTTCTTACATGGCCCTGCTGGTCGCAGTTGTAACACGTCAGCCTCTGCTGCTGATGGTTTTGTTGGCCATGCTGATTGTGGTGCTGACCACCACCTCTGCCATTTTTGTTTCGACGGCCACCCCTGCCATTACGGCCTCCGCCACCATGATTGCGAAAACCCTGCTGGCCAGGGTTAGATGGTTCAGCCGCAGGTGTCGTGGCCTCATTCTTCTTAACAGGGGCTGGGAGGGCAGAGTTTTGATTATAGTAGGGCTTCTTTTTGTTGCCCTGTTGCGAGCCCTGTTGGGAAAACGTTGTAGGCCGTTTTTCCTTATTCAGTCTCTGCTCCTGCACAATATTTTCATGCTCAAAACTCGTGGCCTTGTCAACGACCTCCCTGTAAATCTTGAGATCCAAGATCGACAAGGCTTGTCGAATGTCAGGACGAAGGCCATTGTAGAATTTCTCGGTCTTATCTTGCTCCATTGATATGGTGGAGAGAAAGTAAACCGATAATTCTTTAAACTTGCCAGCGTACTCCCTGACTGTCATGCCGCCTTGGTATAGTTTGGCGAACTCCTGACGCTTCTGCCTATTCACAGTGCCGGGGAGGTACTCATCAATAAACAGTGACTCGAACTGTTGCCAAGTCATGTCTGTAGTGTTGACCCTTGGGTCCTCCTTTACTGTTATCCACCATGTATTTGCTCCACCAATAAGTTGGTAGGTTGCAAGTGGAATCTTTTGAGCCTCATCGACTCCCATTACATCGAGAGCCTTTTTTGACTCATCCAACCATTTCTGTACCACTTCAACATCAATGGTGCTAGTAAAAGTAAGAGATTGTAGCCTATTGTATTTCGTAATGTGGTTGGTTTGAGTCTCTGACCCAGATCTCACAGGTGCCTGAACAGTGACAACCTGATTGGCCGCGGTCTCACGAACTGCCGTCTGAACAGTTACGTTCATCGCCTCGATAAATCTGGCGAAAAAGACTTCCATACTCGAAGGCATGGCAAAGGATGTGGGTTGGGGTGGCACTGCCTGCCCAGACGTAGTGGCAGTGTCGGGTGTGGCCTGTGCTATCGTCTGAGGCGACGGTTCCTGGTTCTGAATCTCAGGAGGTGCCTCATCGGCTGGACGGACAGTATGCAACCTTCCTCTATTCCTGGTTTGCATTTTTTCACTGGCAAGGAGAAAATAAAACCATGATTTAAGAACTGTAGCCAAGTATAATGTTATGGTATTCTTAGCAACAATTTCGAGAGTACTGCAATGAAAATCACCTATTTTTCTAAGTATAGTGTAAGGTTTTTGTTGAGGAATCAAAGAATCTTATGTGCCTCGTATGTTTGGCCATGGTATAAAAACAAGGTTAGAATGTTTATATAATAAGTATAAAACTTTGCAAGTATTTCAAATGTTTTGGTTTTGGTTTTTGTGAACATACATATATATTTAATTGAAAATCCATACGAGTCATAAAAATTCTAAGATTTTCCTCGGTAAGTATCCTAATCTAACGTTCTATCGCAATATTATGTATTCAAACTCTTTCGCTTAGTCTTTTCAATTATTATCCAAATTCGTATGTCCCATACCACATGAATTTGGTAATAAGGGTGTCAACCAAGTTAAGTTGTATGAACACGATCTCTATAAAACATCGGCAAAATAGTAGTTCACTAATAGTATCGTCTAAGTTTATTCGTCCCATACCGTGTAAACTTAGTGATAATGTTAGTAATGTAACTTTCTCCAAATGTTTCTTTTCACACAAGGTCGTGGGTTTTCTTACTTCCACATTTTATTTAGTATCCTCCAATTTTGTTGTGTCCCATACCACTCCAAAGTTAGTGATACAAAAGAAAGAATGGTTGTAAGTCGACCCACCAAAGATAGTCTTAAACAAAACATTTCATTCATATATACAATAAATTTTTACAATGCCAATGATCATTCCTAATTTTCCTGCCTACTACTGCTCCTTCTAGACCTCCTGCTAGGTACAGAAAGACTACTAGAAGAAGGTTGAGAATTTGCTCGTTGTTCTTCGACGTTTTGCATAGGTGTTAACAAAGTATTTTGAGTCTCCTCTATCCAAGCAATACTAGCTACTATCACGTTTAACTGCTCGAATGGGTTAGTCGATTGCGCCATTGATGGTTGATGGTTTGATTGTCCCATAGGTGGAGGGTAGGCCGTAGGCATTGGTGGAAAGTATTGGCCGTACGGTTGACTCAGAGGTGTGGGGTAGTTGTTTTGACTGTACGAGGATTCCCTAACTGGAATCCCTTGGACATTTGGATATGCTTGGGTTGAAAAGTCTTGAAACCATGGGCTCATTGGGATGTTCTGTCTTCCAAGATTTGGTGCCACAAAAATTTGTTGTTGTTGGTTCACAGGAACTTGTGAAACTGGCGGATACGGTACTTCAAGAGTTGGAAACCTTTGGTACGTAGTATTGCCTTCAGTTGGCATGTTCCAGGAAGGTGGATTTGCTGGAACTTCTTGTCTATCTTGATTTGGTTGAGGTTGATTTAGGTTGGCAAATAAATCTTCCTCAGAGAACAGGTGCTCGGCCGGATCATTATTCGAGGCTGAGTCTGACGTAGGGTTCTAGTTTGGCTCGTTATTTGGTACCTCCATAACATGGATCTTGCGTCGACTTTTTCGGTAACAACGTCCATTTTCGTCTCTAATTCTTTCACCATTTCCTCCTAAAGTCGCGCCGAATACTTCCTCGTCAGTTACCCCTCCACTTGTGACAAATGTCTTGAAGATAGAGGCTGCTGTTACCGCCTCAGTGATCTGCTTCGAAGACTAATCAAAAGTGTTGATGTTTGCCTCGTATAGCTTCCTCATGATCAAGACTCCGTAGGCCGATGAGTTCCTTTCTTAAAGGGTTTTGAATCACTCGTAACATTTGTTGGATGATGATGTGAGGCTGTGAGACCTTAATTTACTTCTCTATACAGTATATCACAAGAAGTTGAGCCCTTGACATAACACCTCTAGTCACCGTTTCTGGCAAGATGTTGCCGAATACGATCTTTCCAAGGCCAAAAAGAGGTGGTTTAAGGAGATTGTTTGGGAGGTGGGCGTACGTCGATTGGGTGTACCCATTTTTGGCGAGGGAATTGAACAACTGTTCGTTGGACTCTGCGATCTCTGCAACTGTCTGGGGTTCGTGTGGATCAATGATTCTATCTTCAATCGAAATCTCCATAAGTCGCACAATAACTTCGACGTTGATAGAAATCTTCATTCCCCTGACCGTTGTCTCCAAAACATGGTTGATCCCATCTTCTTGAAGTCTTACGCAATTCATGGCTTCGTAGAAGGATTTCATCAAGTTGTAAGAGACGTGACCCTCAAATTTTGTTATGTTTAACCACCCCAGTGTTGCGAGTCTTTCGTGAAGGATCAGACGGAGGCGGAGATCTCTATTGTCGATATTCCTCATAGTCATAATGTCCCTTTTGAACACTTCTTTGAGTCAGGTGGGAATTGGTTCCCTACTACCGGAAGTCGTTCCTTCACTTGAGGCCATTATTTTGCTGAAAGGAAAATAAGCTTGTGAAGGGCATAAAATATATTCCTAACATTTTTAAAGATTTATGTTTTGTCCGTTAGACAACATTTTCTATTTTTCTCTTGATGTTTATGCCATCATTTAATCCAAATTTTCCACTAGCAATATGATATATATATCTCATATATTCGTAGATATATATTTAATATAAATTTTAACTATATATAATTCATATATATATAGTTCTAGAGATATATATCTAATAAATAATTTTTTCCCCTAATTTGGTGGACTTGGGTGGGCTGTGGACCTTATGCTCTGATACCATTAAATGTCACACCCCGCCCGGACGTGCCTAAACCGGCGAGACACTCACGGACGGGGCGCGAATGCATTTTAACAATAACCGAGTGAGCGGAAACACGATTAAGTACAAGTATGATTTAATTAATTTCAGAATATATTTGTACATGAAATAGTTAAGGGAACATTCTCCCAAAATCCCCAATGAATAATACAAAGGGTACAAAATGTGGGCCCAAAAACCTGCACCCAGTCCACCCTAATCTCCTGTGAAACATTGGATAACAGCAGGGTGAGCTACACGTTCAGTGGGTAAAATAGTTCGTGAATATAACAATTAATAAAACAAACTTCATAATCAAATATCTTAAATACACATCAGAGCATCATAATCAATCCAATATATATGTATGCATGACACCGTCTCGTATTGGTTTGATGACTGTACATCGCCTGAGTTCACGTATAGATGTCCCTCCCCAGGAGTAGCCGGGTTCTCATTGTACGTCCTTCCTCAGGAACAATGCTCTGGAGGCGCCCGAACGTTCAGGCGCATTTTCCCTATTTAAGAACCCCTCCCCCTCCTCATTTCTCACACCAAAATCACTCCTCCTTGTGATTTTCCTTCTCTCTTTCACTCATTTTGAGTTTTTGTCTTCTCTTGTGAGACTCTCTTTCCGAGACTTTCTGTGCGGTGCAACGCAGCTCTGCCCAGGGGAAGGCGCCAGTTTTCAAAGGAGTTTTTATCTGAAGGTGGGGAACGAAACATAGGTTTGCGTATCTTATAACTTTTATTAAAGTTTACATTCATTTATCATTATGTCTACTATTCATTTACACTGCATTATTGCGTATAATGTCATACTGTCATACTTATGCCTGTATATTTGAAGTTCATGTATTACATTGTTGTTATGCCAGATTAGTGGTCAATCTGACTCAACCAGACTCAGTCTTGTCCTCAGGAACTTTAAATAGTGAACGGGAGGCAGCGTGCTGCTCTAGACGATTGGTATTTAAGTAAACCTCGTGTCTCACTTCTCAACTGGAGACTGGTCTGGTTGGTCTTATTTAAAAGCTATCAGCTTATACAAGTAATACTGAATGTCCTAACCTTGCACGTAGTGATATCGACTCTGATAAGGATCACTAGACGTTGCCAAATCCTGTCTAAATGTTAAGTAAAGACCGAACCAGTTCATGCATTGGCATCATACATAGCACCACCTAGGGACGTATATGGTTTATGATTCATAGAATAGTTAGAAGCTACGCTCGCTATTCATTATATTTCTCTGGAGAGGGACGTACAATGAGACCATCTATCTGATTTCTACTCTCATTTTTATTTTTATTTTTTGTTGCTCATTCAAACCCTGGGTAAGGTGACATTACCTAAGGATTTTGAGTTCTGTAACTTTTCTTTTTCTTTTCTTTTATTTTACATTAATGAAGTTTTATTTTCAGTAATTTCAATTTTTTTTTTGTCTTTCTTTCATTTACTTCTTGTTGTTTATTGCTTTATTTATGTTCATTTAATTGCTTTATTTTCATTTGAAGTTTATTTAAATTTTATTTAAATTCTTTTTATTTATTGCATTCAAAGTCTTAGGATGTTAGAAACAACCATGATTTTTCTTTGACTTATTTAGTATATAATATTTTTTAATTTATTTTCTAAAAATTGTGGAGAGATTAGCCCATTCCTTGTGGATTGACCTTGTTAAGTGCTACAACTCACCTTGTGCGCATGCAAGTATTTATTTTTATTGATCTATTCAAAAAAATCACATCACCTTTCAAGTAGCTGCTATTATTGAGAAGCTACCTCCTGCATGGAAGGGTTTTAAAAACTACCTTAAGTATAAGCGAAAAGAGATGAACATTGAAGATCTGATTGTTAGACTTCGTATTAAAGAAGATAATAGAGGATTTGAGAAAAAAAAGGGTTAACATTGTGGCTAAGGCAAATGTTATGGAACATGCTAAGATTTCAAAAGCCAAGAAGAACAAGTCTGGCCACGGGTCCAAACTTGGACCAAAAGGATAAGGTATATCCTAGAAACCAAAATTTCAAGGAAATTGCTTCAACTGTGACAAGATGGGCGACAAATCTACTGAATGTAAGTTACCAAAGAGGAACAAAAATAAAGAAGCTAATGTGATGGGCGACATCATTCACGAGGTTTCTGAGATAAGCCTATCTGTTATCATTTCTCAAGTGAACTTAGTTAGATCGAACCTAAGCGAATGGTGGATAAACACCGGTGCAACCCGACATGTATGCTCTGACAAAAGGATCTTCACTTCCTTCGACCTAAGTGAAAGTGGGGAAATGCTTTTCATGGAAAATTTTTGTTATGGATGAGATCAAATGCCAAAGCAAAGTGATCTTGAAGATGACCTCTGGGAAAAAGCTGAATTTGAACAACATGTTGTATGTGCCGAAAATTCCAAACAACTTAGTGTCCAGTTCACTGCTGAACAAACATGGATTCTGTCTAGTTTTTGAGTTAGATAAAGTTGTACTATCCAAAAGTGGAATATTTGTAGGGAATGGATATGTGAGCAATGACATTTTTACGTTCAATGTAATGACTACTAAGCCAAAGATGAATAAAGCTAGCGCCAACTCTTCTACTTATTTGCTTGAGTCTTCCAATTTGTGGCGTAGTAGACCATGGCACATTAATTATGATACTTTGCGTAGATTAATTAACTTAAATCACATATCCACTTTCCAAATTGATTCAAAATATAAGTGTAAAACTTGTGTTGAAGCAAAATTGACAACGTCATCGTTCAAAAGTGTTGAAAGAAACACTAAACCCCTTGATTTAATTCACAGTGATATATGCGATTTAAAATTTGTACAAACAAGGGGAGACAATAAGCATTTTATTACTTTTGTTGATGATAACACAAAATACTGTTATGCATATCTGCTAAAAAACAAGGACAAAGCTGTAGAAAAATTCATTCTCTATAAAAATGAAGTAAAAAATTAACTTAATAGCAAGATTAAAGTGCTGAGAAGTGATTGAGGTGGTGAGTAAGAATTACATTTTGGTGAACTCTATGCACAACAAGGAATGTCACACCAGGGTTGCGCAAGCGCCCCATACCCAGTGTGATGAGCACCCCACCCTGGGGTCTGCTTCAGCCATAGCACCACATAATATTGCCCCATACCCAGATCATTTGTCCATACTATTTATTTTATGAATAGTGTAGGGCCTCCCCCCAAGTCGAACTCGCAACCTCTCTTTAAGAAGTTAGATTTCGCCCTTGGAGTAACCACTGAGGGCGAAATCTAACTTCTTAAAGAGAGGTTGCGAGTTTGACTTGGGGGGAGGCCCTACACTATTCATGAATGAATAGTATGGACAAATGATCTAGGTATGGGGCGCTTGCGCAACCCAGATGGGACAATATTATGTGGTGTTATGGCTGGAGCAGACCCTAGGGTGGGGTGCTCATCACACTGGGTATGGGGCGCTTGCGCAACCCAGGTGTGACAAGGAATCATGCATGAAACCACAACACCTTATTCGCCTTAGTCAAATGGTGTTGTTGAGCGAAAAAATTGTACCTTGAAGGAAACGATGAATGCAATGTTTATAAGTTCTAGGTTTCCTCTGAACATGTGGGGAGAAGTTATTTTGTCGGCTAATTACCTTTTAAATAAGGTAACTCAGAAAAAAAGAAGAAGATAAAACCCCATTTGAGTTATAGAAAGTAAGGAAACCTTCCTATAAATTCTTACGAATGTGGGGATGTTTTGCCAAAGTGGTTGTACCTCCACCTAAGAAGGTTAAATAGGTCTGAAAACTATTGATTGCATCTTCATTGGTTATGCACAGAACAATAATGCTTATCTATTTTTTGTACATGAGTCTAAAATCTCAAACATTCACAAAAATACGATAATGGAATCTAGAAATGCATCGTTCTTTGAACATGTATTCCCTTGTAAATCCTATGAAGAGTCAAGTTCGTCAAGACGAACGCTCGAGACTATTATTGAGAATAGTGAGGACCAAGGTGAAGATAATGAAATCACTGATGAACCATGATGTAACAAAAAAGCAAGAATAAAAAAATCATTTGGTCCAATTTTCTAACTTACTTGCTTGAAAGTGAACCTCGAACATTTAAAGAGGCTATAAGTTCTTCTAAAGAACCTTTGTGGAAAGAGGCTATGAATAGCGAAATTGATTCTATAATGCAAAACCATACCTGAGAATTAGTGGATCTCCCTACTAGATGTAAACCCTTGGGTTCCAAATGGATATGTCAAAGACACTCACAATAGTTATGTCATTTTGTGTCTTAACGCGGATGACATGCTCATTATTGGTTGTGATGATAAGATGATCAAATCTATCAAGAACATGTTGAATTCAAGATATGGGTCTAACAGATGTTATTTTGGGAATAAAAATCTCAAGAACATCGAATAAACTTATTTTAAGTCAGTCACATTATCTTAATAATATTCTTAGGAAATTAGCCAAGATGACTATGGTGTGGCTAAAACACCTATAGATACAAGTGTGCATCTTTCCAAGAATAAAGGTGAGAGTGTCTCCCAAGTAGAGTACTCTATAGTGATAGGTAGTCTAATGTACTTAATAAGTTGTACAAGATCTAACATAGCTTATGCAGTGAGCAATCTAAGTAAATATATGAGTAATCCTGGAGCTGACCATTGACAAGCAATTGTTAGAGTACCGAGGTACTTACGATTTACTCATAACTAGGGGCAAAAAATCGGGTACGAAAAATGCTTCTTACTAACAGACGTACAACATGTTCGTATCTGAACCAATTTAAAAAATAGTCAACAAATACTTGTCCGCACCCATATGTTTTAAAAACCAAGTAGCCTACTTTTGTCCATTTTGTCCACTTCTAGTTGCATGTACCTAATAAATTCTTAAATATTATACTAAACAATTTAATATCACTTTTTTTTAGCAATTTTTATACTAAGCAATTTAATATCGCTTGTACCTAATAATATAACATCAAATAAATTAAGTTTATAATAAATGACAATAAACGTAAATGATCTAATAAAACTATTGAAAGTATAGATAGAAATTTCAATAACTAGTTATCTTTCTTGACACAAAATCATCAAACAAGACATTAAATTGTATCTTTCGACCACAATTTGCACGAAATCATCCATCATATATGTTCTTTACAACATTCATTTTTTGATGCAAAAATTTGAATAACCACATTCTCCAAAATCCAAATGGTTGTAATGGCCATTTACCTAAAAAAAACTAAAAAGTAAAGAAAATATAACAATTTTAGTAATTTGAACTTCAAGATAAATACAACAATAATTCCAAACATTATAAGTTTATAAAAGAGTGTAGTTTTTTTGTTGTTGAAAGAGTGTAGTTAAATCATAATAAGATAGTAAAAAAATATTAAATTTATTCTTAAAGTGAATAGAATTATAATACATGTCCTTAATCAATTTTAATTTCATTTGAAGCTTGGTTTGAAGTTGAAACATTAAGATCTATATTGCAAAGACCTTCTACGACATCATCTACTCCTGTTGTGATATTATCTCGAAAAAATAGAACATATAAATCAATCAAATCAATTAATAATCAACATATTTTTAAATCGCAAACAAATCATCTTGCGCATTACTTACCCATCGAGACATACAACCAATCAAGACCACAAACCGAAGCCTCTGCAGTTTCTGGAGTAAGACAACTTTTGTATTAATCAAGTGTCCTACCTTCAAAACTGAAAGCTGATTCAAATGCAACAATAGTGATAGGGATACTTAGAACATCATGAGCCATTAGACATAACCGTGGAAAACAGAATTGATTTGACTTTTAATATTCTAAAATCTCTAACTCTTTTCTTCTATCAAATTTTGCCTCTTCTAAATAAAAATCCAATTCAAAATTTTCAGCTTGAAAAGTAAGGGCATCACTTTCATATCCATCATAACCCTAAACTTAAGAAATACACATTATTAGAATGATAAATAAAACTGAACAATTCATTCAAAATATATAAAAGAAACTAATAGCTTATCGAAATATACAAATCATTATTGTCACCATTTGCATCTTCTTTTTTAACTAATTGATTGCTAGAACTTGCTTTACTTATAGAAGGATGCTCACAATATGTAGCAAATAGTTCATAAAGTTTCTCACGAACCATGTCTATTGTATTTGCTTTCAGTACCATATATTTTTGAAAATGCATGCTTTACTGCTCTCATTTTGTAAGAAGGATCTAAAATTACACCAATACCCAATATGACATTACAATCCCTCCAATACTTGTCAAATTTCACTTGCATCTTCAATGCCATAGATTTTGTAAAAAGATTTGGACTTTCTACTTCTTTAATCAATTGAGATTGAATATTCCACATTCCATGAAAAAACCAATTTGCAGTTGGGTATTTAGTCCCCGAAAAAATATTTGTAAGATCATAGAACATTTTCAAATATTTGCCTATATTCACCACTTGCTCCCACTCATCCTTAGTTGGATAGTTTTTACAATTTGAGTCACATAATGCAAGATGACAAAAGGCATGACGCTAATGTAAAGCAGACTCAATTTAAGATGGGTGGAATTCCATCTTGTAGAAACATCTTGGCGCTATCCTCTTTTGCAGTTAATCGCTAATTGTTGTGCACAATTAATAAGTTTTTTTTTCGAGATTGCGATCCTTTAATAAACTCAACACTTTCTCGAATCTTAAAAATCAAAGTGTCAATTTCTTTCAAACCATGATATTTAAAATATGTGCACAACAACGTACATGAAAATATTCTCCACCAAGTAGTAGTGCATCCTTTAATTTGAGTTGATTTTTAAAAACACTAACAAACACATCATTTGAATTATCCAAATCTCATTCTTACAACAACCAAGAAATTTTTTCTGCAATAGCAATACTCATTTGAGGAGTGGGCATGTAACTGAAACTCTAAATTCTTTTTTGTAACTTCCATTCTCCATCAATAAAATGAATAGTCAACATGATACACCCATCACTTGTAATAGATGTTGATAAATCAGAAGTCAAGCATACCCTACCAGGAATTGACTGTGAGTATTAAAACATTTTTTCTTTTCTTTTTTGTAAAACTTGAATACATTAGCTTTTGCTATATTTTGAGTTTTGTGCTTCACATCAGGATTCAAATAAGAATGAATATTCCTATTGGCAACATGCTTAACGAACTGGAACGGGTATTCATGTAAAATAATTTTCATTGCTATATTTTCACAATTTTGATCTCGATCCAATTTTGTAGGCCTAAGCATCATATTTCCCTCTATAATTGTTGATGTCGCGACTCGCTCCGTAAGGTGACGTCACGACTCGCACAAATACCACATACGCCATACATAGACGTATATAATACTTTATCAGCCTTCTAATACTTTAAATTTATTAAAAATTTCGACAGAATCTCCCCATAAATACAAGGTCTCACATTCTCCTAATTAACCCTACTCATTTCTACCAAATAAATTTTCAGGATCATAAACAAATGTATCATTTCTATTTCAAAGTCCATAACTCATCTAATTATAACATATGTGCAGTATGAAGTGATATATACGTATATACAATCCCAAAATAAACAAATCCACCTTCTCAACACATACATCAAAAGTAAACTCAAGAGTCTTCAACTCTTCACGTGCCTTTCCTTTTTTCCTTGGGATCTGTTTTTGAAATTTTGAGAAGGAGTGAGCAACCATAGCTCAGTGAATATTTTTAATTATGACATCATATATGCATTTATATAAAACATGCATCATTTAACACAATTAAATACATGCATCCAATTAACAAATACCATACATGGTCAATATAGAATCAATGCAATAACCAATGTAAATCATGCCATCACCAGTGAAAATCATACCATCTCCCTCCTTCAAAGCAATAGAGTGAGTCTACACCCCTTGTTTGCGCTCTAATAAGGGTAACACCAAACCTCTATTATTCAATTAATTCATTCATTCTTGAGTTCTTACTCTACTAGGACAATACCAATGACCACGAGTACTTTCACTATTACTCATGCGAGTCTACATTCCTAGAGATTTCCCAAAGAATGACCTCATGTCATAGCTTGCTCCAGCAAGTCTAGACATGCACCATTTCACAATCATTTTCATAAATTCAAAACATAATGCAATATATTTGCATGCTTATAATTTCATAAAACATTTTATATCAGATAATGCCATACAAGATAACCAAGAAAAGAAATACTCGTAATATACAATGCCTATCACCAATACACTCTCTTTACAACTACTACACAATCAACAACTCACTTGTACACACAGCTCACTTCACCAACTCTTCACTTTTCATTCACAATTCACTGCATTTTCCATTACCAAATCATACTCAATCATAATCCAACAACAATTCTCATTAACATCATCATTCAAACAACTTCCAAACCCTTAGCTGCTTCAACTCGGCTGGGTTGGAAAGTACTACATACAACCATCAAATTTTACAAATTAAACATCCCAAAGACTCATAATTCATCAAGGATTCACTTACCCATGATATCACACTTCAAATCCCACAATTCCAACTCAGATCACGTTTCTCCAATACGTCAATCTAACAGTAAAAAATACATAAATTTTACATATGTTACACAAGTCGAAGAGAGGAACACAAATATGCAATTTTTAGCTAAAAATGACCAATCCTTACCTTGGATTCAATAGCCCTAGCCTTTCATTTTCTTCTCCCTTCGTTTCCATTCTTTTTCTTCTCTCAGTTGACTCAAATGAGTTGGAAAAATCGAGAAACCTCATTTTAATTCGCACAAAATGCCTCACCGTTCACTTAAAGAAATATGTCAAAACGCAGAAGAGCGCACTTCTCCTTGCCCAGAAAACAAATTCTTCTTTGAAAAACGTGATGAGCGCACTTCTCCTCCCAAGGGCGCGCTTCTCCCAGGGGAGCGTGCTTCTCTAAGTTAGGGTGAAAATTTCTCTAAGTATCAAGTTTAAAATACTATATCTAGGGTCCCGAGGTTCCTACAACCCTAGAATAAACATAAATACCATAATATAAGGCATATACGTACATATACATGTACAAATACATCTGACAATAAGTACAAGTCAACACATTGATTTAACTCTAAATTACGGGTTGTTACAGTTGATCCCATTATCGTTTGGCTTATATCTCTGTTACCACTACCAACACAAGTGGTTAGATGACACATCTTACTATTGGTTCCATTATTCCCATCAGCTAAGAGTATAGCAATGCAATGTTTACCTTTTCATGTCTTCCTCTTATTATCGGTTCCAGGAGCAACAACATCAAAATCTTGCCACACACTAGATGCATTTCTCCTAGGGCGTTTTTTTTTTCCGATAATGGATGTACTAGTACTTGAGTGGTCTTCAATAGGATTATAAATTTACAATTGTTAAATATTAACAATCAATGTTAATAAGAATAAGAAGTATATAATAGAACAAATAACAATAAAAATAAAAAATAAGTAGCTCTCAATTATTTTTTCTAGCGTAATGCATCCTAAAAATTATTAAACTAATACATTGTAAAATTATTAAAAATAAATCCTAAAAATAAATATTAATAAATTGATACATTGTAAAATTATTAAAAGTAAATTCAACATTTATTCGTCGAACATTAAAAAGTACTGATGCATGATTAATATCCTTCCAAAATTACACATTATTCACCCATTACAACATAAATCATTTTTTTATTCATAATAATAAACAATTGAAACTTGCTTGTTGGCAGTTATTGAAAAATAAAAAAGAATAAACCTGGCTGCTACAAATTGTTTCTTCATCGCACGTGGTTGTTTGCTCGCACTTGCTGTAATTTAAAAGAATTTTCTTCTGTTAATAACTTAATAAAAGATGGTTGAAATAAATTAAAAAGAAAAAGAAAATAGCAGATAAAGAAAAAATACAACAATCGTTCTTTGTTGAAGAAGGAAGCAAAAAGAAAAAAGAAGAAGAAAGAAAGAATGAAGAAGAAAAACCAAGAAAAAAAATAAATAGAAAACACAAGCATTTATCTTTAGACATGTTACTAAATACAAAAATGACAAAAAAGAAGAAGGAAGAAACTAAATACCAAAAATTAAGATGTAAGTAGTAGAAAGCTGCTTTGTTGGAGAACTGTATGGATTTCAGGTACACCAAGTACAACGAGAAAATGAGGTGGGTATGCGTCCAGTTCTTCTTATATAAGGTACAACTAGAAAAAAAAATAGAGAAATGAATAGAAGAAGACGACCATGCTTGAATAAGAAAAAAAAACAAAAGAAGAAGAAGAAGAAGAAGAAGAAGAAGAAGAAGAAGAAGAAGAAGAAGAAGAAGAAGGCCCACACAGGACACAACCATACATGAAGAAAGAAAAAAAAATTGAGAAATGAATAGAAGAAGACGACCTACACATGAATAAGAAAAAAAAAACCTGAATTAAGAATTAAGATTTGAGAAGAAGAAGAAATTACCTGTGTGACTGTCAAGCTATGTATTGGAGTTGCTACTTGTTGCTACCGACATTTTGGATTCTACAAAGCAAGGAGATGGGATGTTCTTCATTTGTTTTTACTTTGGGTGTTTGAGTTGCACTTGCATTGACTTTTCATTTACCATGGCTATTAAGTGTCTCCAACTTTCAATGTGGCTGGGAAAGGAGAAAATTAAAAGGGTTGCAAGTTTCAAAACATGACTAAAAGGCATGGCCATCCCAAAATTAAAAAATGTAAAAAATATTTGTTTATTTATTTATTACTCCTTATAATTATATAATTGTATTAAGTAGTAACCGAGAACCAGGTACCTGGTTTTTTAAGCTCTTGTCTGAACTCGGCCCGATTTTATAAATGGATAGAAAATTCTGTCCACACTCGGCCCGATTCATGAAAGCTTTTGTCTATACCCATTTTGAAACGAGACGGACGAAAGCGAACAAACGGGTTCGAGCCCGTTTTGCTACCTCTCCTCGTAACTATGGATTGCATTATATAAGATATCCTGCTGACCTTGAAGGTTACCGTGATGCAAATTAGATATCTGATATAAAAGACTTGAGGTCTACTAGTGGATATGTGTTCACACTAGGAGGTGCAGTTGTATCATGAAAATCTTTTAAACAACCTAATTGTAAAGATTGTGTTGTATCACTATAGGGTTACTCTTGTCCATTCTTATGATAAAAATAGTGATACCCGTAAGGAAAAAAGATAAAGCTAAAAGGTACCTGTACAAATCTACCATCCATAAAAATGAATCAAGACTAAAGATAAAACCCACAATAAATACAATCCATAACAGTTCAATCCGACTGAACCAAAATATACGAAAAGTCTCCAAAACCATGGGTACAAAACCTATAATACCCTAGGTTTGCACAAAAAAAAAAGGGACTTTCAGGCGCCAAATTTCCTATATAAACAACCCTCCCCCTCCTCATTTCTCACACCAAAATCACTTTTCCTTGTGATTTTCCTTCTCTCTTTCACTCATTTTGAGTTTTTGTCTTCTCTTTTGAGACTCTCTGTGCGGTGCAACGCAGTTTTGCCCGGGGGAAGGCGCCAGGTTTCAAAGGAGTTTTTATCTGAAGGTGGGGAACGAAACATAGGTTTGCGTGTCTTATAACTTTTATTAAAGTTTACATTCATTTATCATTATATCTACTATTCATTTAAACTGCATTATTGCGTATAATGTCATACTGTCATACTTATGCCTGTAAATTTGGAGTTCATGTATTACATTGTTGTTTTGCCGGATTAGTGGTCAATCTGGCTCAACCGGACTCAGTCTTGTCCTCAGTAACTTTAAATAGTGAACGGGAGGCAGCGTGCTGCTCTAGACGATTGGTATTTAAGTAGACCTCGTGTCTCACCTCTCAATTGGAGACTGATCTGGTTGGTCTTATTTGAAAGCTATCAGCTTATACAAGTAATACTGAATGTCCTAACCTTGCACGTAGTGATACCAACCCTGATAAGGATCACTAAACGTTGCCAAATACTGTCTAAGTGTTAAGTAAAGACCGGACCAGTTCATGCATTGGCATCATACATAGCACCACCTAGGGACGTATGTGGTTTATGATTCATAGAATAGTTAGAAGTGATGCTCGCTATTCATTATATTTCTGTGGAGAGGGACATTCAATGAGAATCTGACTACTCCTGGGGAGGAACAGCTGTACGTGAATCTAGAGTGTCGTTCCTGAGGAGGGACGTACAATAAGAACCCAGCTACTCCTGGTGAGGGACATCTGTACGTGAACTCAGGCGATGTACAGTCATCAAATCAATACGAGACGGTGTCATGCATACATACATATTGGATTGATTATGATGCTCTGATGTATATTTAAGATATTTGATTATGAAGTTTGCTTTATTAATTGTTATATTCACGAACTATTTTACCCACTGAGCGTGTAGCTCACCCCGTTGTTATCCAAATTTTCACAGGAGATTAGGGTGGATTGGGTGCAGGTTTTTGGGCCCACATTTTGTACCCTTTGTATTATTCATTGGGGATTTTGGGAGAATGTTCCCTTAATTAATTCATGTACAAATTATATTCTGAAATTAATGAAATCAGACTTGTACTTAATCGTGTTTCCGTGCTCTCAGTTATTGTTAAAATGCATTCGCGCCCTGTCCGTGAGTGTTCCGCCGGTTTAGGCGACCCGGGCGGGGTGTGACAAAACCGTCACATGTCCACATGGTCTATCAACTAAAGTCCCAACTCACCATACTACAAAAGTGGTAAGTATTATATTTATATAGTTCAAAATATGAATACATCATAAATTTAAAAGCAAGGCTCAAACAAAAGTGCCTCTTAACTCACATTAAGGCCTATACTCTAGTGCTGACAAGGTCCTCATTGGATAATAACTCCCTTGCCCTTATCCTGGGCTGTAGATCCTATAAAAGGAAAATGAGGGTGAGCCAACGGGCCCAATGAATAGAATTAAGATATGCCATCAATACTTATCAATAAAATATCATGTATGCATGCCAATGTGTAGAATGATTAAAAGCTTGTAATGCATAAATATCGAGCATTTGTAAATTAGGTTCAATGCAAGTAAAAGCCTATCATTTTGGATTCCACATTCCATATACATTGGGGTTACTAGTCCACGTTTATTTCACCGAGCTGTTCCCATCCCCAATCGTGTTCATTTGGGGTTACTAGTCCATGTCTATTTCACCGTGCCGTTCCCATCCCCGAGTACTTCCTTTCTAAAACTCTTCTATGACAAGGTCAAGTTTCCCTATTAGCCAGATAGATGAGCCAAACCAAGGTCATAAGGTTTTCCCACATCATGTATCATTCAATTAGTTAGAACACATTCATGCTTTCAACATACAACATATAAGTGATATGATGACATAAAAGACTTAAACATAAATGAAGTCTACTCACACCAAGCCTCATGAGAGTATCTATCTACACACACGACAACTCAAAACCGAATCAACCAATTAAGATCCTGGAATAATCATCAATTCCCATACTCAACCACATAGACATTGTACACCATACATAATCATACCCACATATAGACAATAGGTCTATACTTCATCTAATTATAGCATACATCTCTATTCTCATGCCATAGGCCCCCAATGCCTAATTCACACTTACAATTCATCCATTTAATCATAAATACTGATTTTCAATCCTTAGGCATAACCATGGCCAATTGGGAGATCAAACCCACATGTAGGTCAAAACCCATGACATGGTCACTATTCATTAATTAATAGCATAAACAACTCCACTCATGCCCAATTAGACATAAAGGACACTAATTCCATGCTTTATGGTCAAGAGTATTAAAAGCCCTAAAATATGAGAATTTTCATACTAGGCCATATTGCTAATTTACACAAGGTCTCCATGTTCTACCATGACCATCTCTAATCCGACATCATTCATTGAATATGCCCATTTAGTCAACATAGTTGACATGCAAGGCATATTCTCAACTCTAGGTCAATGAACCAAGTAAGGGTCATTTGAACTAAACCCCAAGATTTTACCATGGAAATCTCTAACAAAACACATGCATAGGCATCTACCATCCTCAAGCTTAACATAGTTGACATGCAAGCTATTTGGAAAGGTCTAAGTCCACATTCTAGATTTGGGCCTAATACAAACAACCCCAACAATTTCTTGCTGAAAATTGGGAATTTCACCATTAATGGGTTCCCAACAACCTCTAGACTCACATATCTAACATGTAAGACCTAACTCCAATATGTGTTCATCCACCACCACCCTCAAATCCAAGATTTGGGTGTGGAAAACACTCATTGGGTGTAGATTTAGGTCAAAGAAGGTCATTTCTACCATTAACAAGCTCATATAAGCATGTGCAAACCAAACCTTAACTTGGATCCACTCAAAACTGTGACCAATGGGGAAAACTACACCGTTAGAAAGCTTACCCTCACCTTCAACGGTGATTTCATGGAAAGAAATGGAGAAAAATACTTACCTTAGGGTGTAGATAATGAAGATTCCCTTTTGACACCCTAGTTTTCCTTCTTTCTTCTCTTTCCAATTCGTTCTTAACTCATATGGGGAAGTAGCAACTTTTTCCCTTTTAAAATGCTAGCATTTGGCCAAATTTCACTAAAAAAAGTTCCCAGAAACGTGAGGAGAGCGCTACTCCAACCCAGGAGCGCGCTCCTCCCCTACCAAGAAAACCCATTCTTCATTTCTTCACTACGCGCTCAATACACATCGAAATTTCGCATATAACCAGTCGATTTCTATGTAAAAATGCATTCCAGACTCATTTTTAATATCTCTAGGTCCATTTGACACACCAATAATTAATTATCATAAAATCAATTCATATACACAACATATTCAAATATAATTCTCATATGTGAAACTGTCATGGCCTCAAAAGAAAGGGTTAGGACAGAGTTGGATTCCAGCTCCGGGCACAGAGTCCCAGACTGCATCTTCCACTCCACGTCCACTGTCGATATGTTACAGATGTGGCATTAAGGGCCACAAGGTCATTTAGTGTCCTTTTGAGCAGGTTCCATAGACCCCGACTATTCCAGCTACTACTACACCTTCTGGCATATGAGAACACACAAAAGCTGTGACTAAACCAGATCCAGATGCTAACAAGACCCTGATTGAAGGTATGATCAATATCTGTGATGTGATGATGTATATCTTGATTGATGCCGGATCTACTTTATCTTTTATTGCTGGTCACATGGTAGATAGATTACATTTGACTCCTGTTAGGGCTAGTACACCATTAATTTTAAGTTCAACAGCAAGGGAAAAAATCTATCCAAACATGGTTTGTCAGAATTGTGTTGTCAGATATGAGGGACATGAAATGACAGTTGACCTTAGGGTATTAGAATATTTGAAATTTGATGCCATCCTGGGTATGGATTAGCTAGTTGCTTATCATGCCTTCGTGGACTGCTTTTCCGAAAAGGTGATATTCCGGATACCTGGTCAGCAATTATTCACTTACAGAGGTATCCATACCTCTAAACCCCCTATTATAGGTAGGATTGTGACCAATGAGGAGTTGAAAATATTGGCTGGTTTAAAGCCTCAGGGAGATAAGGAATTGAGTATACAGTTGTCTGAGATTCCTGTGGTGTCTGATTACCCAGATGTGTTTCCTGATGATTTACTGGGATTACCACCTAAACGGGAGATAGATTTTATTATAGAACTGATGCCTAGTACAAAACCTATCTCCATTCCTCCATATAGAATGACACCGAAAGAGTTACAACAACTCAAGGTACAACTTGATGAGTTGATGGAAAAATGGTTTATTACCCCCAGTATGTCACCTTGGGGTGCACCTGTACTGTTTGTGAAGAAGAAAGAAGGAAGTCTACGTCTGTGTATAGACTACCATCAGTTAATCAAGGTGCCAGTGAAAAATAAGTATCCTCTCCCACGAATAAATGATCTGTTGGATCAACTGACTGGAGCCAAATTCTTTTCAAAGATCGACCTGCGATCAGGGTACCATCAATTGAGAAACAGAGAAGAAGATATAGTAAAGACAGCCTTCAGAACGAGATATGGACATTAGAAATTTCTAGTGATGCCCTTCGGTTTAACCAATGCACCTGCCATGTTTATGGATTTGATGCAGAGGGTATTTAAACCATATCTTGATCGGTTCATCATTGTGTTCAATGATGATATTCTCATTTATTCCAAGACTCGGGAGGAACATGAACAACACCTCCTTATTACTCTACAGACACTGAGAGAGCATAGGCTGTATGCCAAGCTCAGTAAATGTGAGTTTTGGATAAATGAAGTTAAATTTCTTGGTCATGTGGTCAGTGCAGAGGGAATATCTGTTGATTCTGCTAAGGTTGAGGCTAGTATAAATTGGCCAAAACCAACCACAGTGACAAAGATACGAAGTTTTCTGGATGTTCAGAGAAGCGCACTTCCCACGGGTTCAGGGTGAAAATTTTGTTTTCTGGGCAAGGAGAAGCGCGTTCTCACTATCTGATAGAGTTTTTTTAAATGGACGGTGAGGCGGTTGTGCGAGTTTTAAGTGAAAATTACTCAAAGTTTTCAGCACATTTGAGTTGCTAAACAATCAAGGAAAACCAGAGGAACGAAAATGAAGGAAAAATAAGGGGTTTGGAGGATCAAATCCAAAGTAAGCACTTGGTTTTTTGAGCTAAAAAATCCAGTTTCGAATTCCCCTTGATGAGTTGTTCAACATAGTTGATTTTGGTTGAATTTCCATGGTTGGATTAGGTGTTTGAGCAAGAGGGTTTGGTGCTGAATTTGTGAAGAATTGAAGTGCTATGGATTGGTAAGTGATTCCTTTTCATTGTGCACATGATTTGATGATGAAATTGTGTTTGAATGATGCACTTTAATGGAGGAATGACTCCACCCTAGTTGTTGAAGCAACTGAGGGTTTGGAGACCCATTAATGGTGTTTTTGTTGAAGTTAGATGTGTGTTATTTGGATGATGATGATTTAGAGTATTTGAATTTGTATAATTGAGAATTGTTTGAAAGGAAAATGTGGCAGAGATTGGAACTTGGTGAGTGAATTGTTGGTGATTTGGGTGAAAGCCATGGTGAAAAATTTGTGCTGGACATAGTAGAATTGTTCAAGTGATTTAGAATGGTGACATTCGTTAATTGGCAATTGAATTAGTATAGTAGCAAATCACTGTGAGTATTTCTCCATTTCTAGGTTATATTATATGGCATTGTAGCTATGAATTGTTTTCAATAATAAGCATGGTATATAATTGCATTGTTTGAATTCATGAAAAATATTTAAAAAATGAAGCATGTCTAACTTGTAAGAACACGTTAGAACATGAATCATTCCAGGAATAAGTCCCGCATGAGTAGTACCTTGAGTATTTCATGGGCTTAGTGGTTGTCTTGGAATTGATAGTGATGAAATTGAGTATGAGAAGACAGTTAGGCAACCCTTGTTTGGGCTTTGAGTCCAGCTCTATACTTAGAAGGTGGGAGATGGATATGACTTTCAACGGGAAAGTATAAAAGTTCTGAAAAGTATTGTAGGAAGCTTCAAGCTATTTTTGTGCATATATGTATTGTTATCTTTGCACCTGAATCTTTAAATGTGTTTGATTATGATTTTATCAACACGTTTATTAAATGCATATGAATTCCATAGAATGAAAATTATTCACTGAGCTTGTTGTAGCTCACTCAATTCCCTCTAATATCTCAGGTAAAGATCTCAAAGGCAAAGGAAAGACAAAAGAAAGATAGAAGTTCTTCGACCTTTGCTTTGAAGTTTGTAAATGGAGGAATTGGACACTTACTTATTTTTTATATATATAATTATCATGCTATGTAAGTATTATCACATAGATAAACATAGTGAGAGTAATTGATATGGATCGTGAATGGATAATGTTTATGTAGATGACGATGATGTAAATGGTTTTGATAATCTATACATAATTATAGATGAGTATAGACGTGGATAAGTTATTATTGTAATTTGATTTATTGGCTATCAGGAAAATTTGTGAATTGTCGACATGTTGACGATTTTTTTTTTGAAAGTTATGTATTTTAGATGAGGCTGACAGAGTATTATACATTATATACAAGGTATGTACAGTGTATAGTACGTTGTGCCGGTCATTATGTCACCCTACATAAGGGGCGTTGTGATTGTGTTGGTATCAGAGTGAGGTTAGGTTTAAAAACATGAAAGATTAAAAGCCTTATTATATTATGATTGTTTGTAAGGGTATAGGTATGAGTAGTCAGATTATTTTTATAAATAAATGATTTGACTGTTTGACTGATATCTTATCTTTCTGAATGACAGAGTTGAAGAGAAGTGTTGAATCAATCATGGATCCTCAGGAAGAGAGGATTAGGAAGTTAGAAGAGATAGTTGCTGCTTAACAACAACATAATGCTCAGTTAATAGAAGCAATGGCGAAGATGCAAGAAGCCATGCACAGGTCTACAACTCCAACAGTACCAGATGTTGGTGCTAGTAGTGCAGGTGCATCTACTGAGCGAACAGTAGCCATACCCGATACCCAAGAAATACATGAGGGCTTAGAAGAGGCTAGGAGATATGAAGAAGTGATGTGAGCCTTTAAGAGGTGTGAGTCGCCTATTTTTGATTGCAGTCTGGCATTAGAGATTGCTGAGGATTGGCTTTTGCGAGTTGAAGCCATTTTTGAAGATATGCATGTGTTGGATAAAGATAAGGTCAGATTGGCTCAATTGAAATTTTCAAGTAAGGCTGAAAGATGGTGGAAGACTACGGGTCGAGCTCAAGGGCCCATTCATACATGGGATAAATTTAAAGAAGTGTTTTACAAGCATAAATAGTTTATAGAACTAAAGCAGGTGTCATGTAAGTGAGGGAGTATGAGCATGAGTTCAATCGGCTAGCATTGTTTGCCCCAGAGATGGTACAGAGAGATACTATGAGAATGAAGAGGATCAGGGATGGTTTTAATGGTCCTATCAAGAAGGGTTTGGCTCTTGCGAGTGTGCAAAAGTATGATCAGGCAGTCGGACATGCACTTGATTATGAAGTAGTTGAGGTGACATATATGCCTCAACAATTGACACCGCAGGCTTAGACAGTTCAGATAGTGTTGGAACAACAAATGCCATATCAGGGTAAGAAAAAGGACAGATAGGGCAAAAAATGGTGGGGAAAACAGAAGAAGGCAAGGATAGCTGAGACTCTGGTTGGGGCGGAGACTCCTGTTGTTCTACTAGCTCCAGTACCATCATCACCAGTACCACCACTGGTAGGTAGAGGCACACAGCCCGTGATGTGGCCACCTACGCAGGGATCGTCTGTTAGAGTCCTGTGGCCATATAGAGGAGTAGGTAGTGGGAGTGGTTGGCTTCCTATGTCGAGTACTGAGTCTCAGACGACTTCCTTTGCACCTCGCCCGCCTATCACTTGTTTTAGATGTGGAAATAAGGGACATAAGGCATTTCAATGTCCTTTTCAGCCAGTTCCGAGAACTCCAGCGGGTTCATCTACCACTGTTACTATTCCCACACCTACCAGAGAGCAAGCTAGGGCTGTTATAGAGCCAGATCTTGAAGCAAATAAAAACTTGGTGGAAGGTATGATTTCCATTTGTGATACTATAATGTATGTATTGATTGATGCCGGATCCACCTTGTCATTTATTTCTGGACATATTGTAGATATATTACATTTATTTTCTATTAGAACAAGTACACCCTTGATTTTGAGTACTGCAGCAGGAGACCGAATCTACCCTAATATGTTGTGTGAAAACTATGTGGTGAAATATGGAAATCATGAAATGATTGTGAACTTTAGGGTGTTAGAGTTCCTGGAGTTTGATGCTGTATTGGGTATGGATTGGTTGGCTACCTATCATGCCCATGTTGACTGCTTTGCTAAAAGAGTAGTCTTCCAGATACCAGAACAATCCCCATTTGCTTATAGGGGTATGACATCTTTAAAGCCTCCCACTAGAGGTAGGATGGCCATTGATGAAGTAATAAGGGTGTTGGCTAGTATTAAGCCAGTAAAGGAAAATGATACATTCAGATATCAGATATTCCTGTAGTGTGTGAATACCTGAATATCTTTCCAAATGACTTACCAGGGTTACCACCCACGTGAGAGATTGATTTTATTATTGAATTGATGTCTGGTACAAAGCCTATTTCTATTCCACCCTATAGAATGGCACCAAAGGAGTTACAAGAACTCAAGGTGCAGTTAGATGAGTTGATGACTAAAGGGTTTATTACCCCGAGTATGTCACCCTGGGGTGCACCAGTACTGTTTGTGAAGAAGAAGGACAAAAGTCTGAGGTTATGTATAGACTATCGTCAGTTGAACAGGGTGACAGTCAAGAACAAGTATCCTCTACCATGTATTGATGACTTGTTTGATCAGTTGAATGATGCTAAATTCTTTTCTAAGATCGATTTGCAATCTGGATACCGTCAACTGAAAATTCGGGAAGAGGATATACTAAAGCCTGCGTTCAGAACAAGATATGGTCACTATGAATTTCTTAGGATGCCCTTTGGATTGACTAATGCACCAACCATGTTTATGGATTTGATGCAGAGGGTATTTAAACCATATCTAGACCAATTTATCATTGTGTTCATATATGATATTCTCATTTATTCCAAGACTCAGGAAGAACATGAGCAACACCTCTGAATCACTTTGCAGGCACTAAGAGAGCACCGGTTGTATGCCAAGTTCAGTAAATGTGAGTTTTGGATAAACGAGGTAAAATTTTTAGGTCATGTGGTTAGTGCAAAAGGTGTTTCTGTTGATTCTGCTAAGGTCGAGGCAATTATAAGTTGGCCAAGACCAACCACAGTGACTGAGATTTGCAATTTTCTGGGTCTGGCTGGTTATTACAGGAGGTTTGTGGAAGGTGTTTTCCAAATTGGCTACTCCACTTGCTAGGCTAACTCAGAAAAACGTGCCATATATGTGGACTTTAGCATGTGAGGATGTTTTCACTAAATTGAAGAAAAGGTTGACTACTGCTCTAGTTTTAGTGCTCTCAGAACCTGAAAAAGAGTTAGTGATTTACACTGATGCATTACTTTCAGGTTTGGGTTGTGTATTGATGCAGGAGGGTAAGGTGATTGCTTATGCATCTAGACAATTGAAGGTGCATGAGAAAAACTACCACGTGCATGATTTGGAGTTAGCAGGAGTAGGTTTTGCATTGAAGTTGTGGAGGCATTACCTCTATGGGGAAATGTTCACATTATATTCAAACCATAAAAGTTTGAAATATTTGTTTGACCAGAAAGAACTGAATATGAGACAACGTAGATGGTTAGAATTCCTAAAGGATCATGACTTCACTCTAGAGTATCATCCTGGAAAAGCCAACGTCGTAGTTGATGAATTGAGTAGGAAACGTGTTGAAACAGGTGTGGTAGCATGTCAGATGGCCCATGAGTGGCGAATTTTGGAGAGAGTGACTATGATGAGTGTCCTCTCTATGGCTCCACACGTAGATATTTGTACTCAGATGCATATACAATTAACAGATTCTCACATTCAGAAGATTAAGGATATGCAACAGCATGATCCTGACCTTGACATGTATGATTCTTGAGCGGATGGAATTGACAGAGTTGACTGGCAGAGAGGTCCAGATGGTGTCCTATGATATCAGAGGAGATTATGGGTACCCGTAGATAGAGAATTAAGGGTAGAATTACTTCAGAAAGCACACATATCTTAGTATACCATTCACCCAAGGTCTACTAAGATGTATCATGATATGAAAATAACAGTACGGTGACATAGGATGAAGAAAGATATAGCTGAGTATGTGTGAAAATGTGAAGTGTGTCAACAAGTAAAAACTGAGCACCAGAGGCCAGATGCAACCATTGTCTATTCCAAAATGGAAATGGGAGCATATTACCATGGACTTTATCATGGGGCTGCCTAGATCTCAGGATAGATATGACACCATTTGGGTGATTGTAGATAGATTGACTAAGTCTGCACATTTTCTTCCAATGAACACTAGAGACTCGATTGACAAATTGAGCAGATTGTATGTTCTGGAGATTGTGAGATTACATGGGGTACCTGTTTCTATTGTAGCAGATAGAGATTCACGTTTTACATCGAGTTTTTGGCAGACCATCCAGACTCAATTTGGTACTCATCTCCGTCTTAGTACAACGTTTCATCCTCAGATTGATGGTAAGACTGAGCGGGTGATACAGACGCTGGAAGATATGCTCAGATCATGTGCATTACAGTTTGGTGGGACCTGGAGTAAAAGTTTACCATTGTGTGAAATTGCTTATAACAACAATTATCAGGACAATATAGGTATGGCACCTTATGAGGCCTTGTATGGTAGGCCATGTAGATCTCCGACTTGTTGGTATGAAGTGGGATAATCATAGTTATTGGGGCCGAAAGTTGTTGTTGATCACACTGAACAGATTAAGCAAATTAGACAGAAATTAAAAGCTGCCCAAGATTGACAAAAGAGTTATTTTGATAACCGACACAGACCTTTACAATTTGCAGTGGGTGACTTAGTATTGCTTAAGGTCTCGCCACGAAAAGGTCAAATGCAGTTTGGGGTAAAAGGGAAATTAGGTCCTCGTTTCATTGGATAGTCTGAGGGCTTGAAGAGGATTGGTCCACTAGTGTACATAGTTGCTCTACCTCCTCAGTTGGTCGGTGTTCATAATGTATTTCATGTTTCTACGTTGAGGAAATACCGTACAGACCTGACTAAGTATCCAGACCCGACACATATTTTAGATGTAACTCAGTTACAAGTTGGGGAGAATACTACTTATGAAGAAAAACCCATTCAGATTCTTGACAGGAAGATTCAAAAGTTGAGAAATGAAGAAATTCCTTTGGTCAGAGTCAAATGACAATTTCATGACAATGAGGAGCAGACCTGAGAATGCAAGGACTAGATGAGAGAGACATTTCCTGACCTCTTTACCACTTGAGGTATATTTCTCCTTATTTGTTAAATTTCGAGGACAAAATCCCATAAGTTGGGGAGATTGTAACATCCCGTACAATGAGTCAAACATAATCGTTGACTTATACGTATTATAAGATGTATTTATACATGTATATGTATGTATATTGGCTTTAGAATAATGAAAATACATGTATGGTAGGTTGTTGGTACACTAGGATGTTAGTGGTATCATAAAAGTTCCATACTTGGTGAAAATTTAAAACTGGGATGCAAAAAACACGCTCCGGGTGGTGGATTCCAGAGAGCTGGAATTTCTGAATTTAGCAAGAAGCGTGCTTCTGGGTCAAAAACCCGAGAGGTGATTTTTTTGGATGTTCAGAGAAGCGCGCTTCCCACAGGTTTAGGGTGAAAATTTTGTTTTCTGGGTAAGGAGAAGCGCACTTCTCACTGTTTGATAGAGTTTTTTTAAATGGATGGTGAGGCGCTTCTCACTGTTTGACAGAGTTTTTTTAAATGGATGGTGAGGCGGTTGTGCGAGTTTTAAGTGGAAATTACTCAAACTTTTCAGCACACTTGAGTTGTTGGACATCAAGGAAAACTAGAGGAACGAAAAGGAAGGAAAAATAAGGGGTTTGGAGGATCAAATCCAAGGTAAGCACTTGGTCTTTTGAGCTAAAAATTCCAATTTTGAATTCCCTTGATTAGTTGTTCAACATAGTTGATTTTGGTTGAATTTCCATGGTTGGATTAGGTGTTTGAGTAAGAGGGTTTGGTGCTGGATTTGTGAAGAATTGAAGTGCTATGGATTGGTAAGTGATTCCTTGTCATTGTGGACATGGTTTGATGATGAAATTGTGTTTGAATGATGCACTTTAATGGAGGAATGGTTCTACCCCAACTGTTGAAGCAGCTGAGGGTTTGGAGCTCCATTAATAGTGTTTTTGTTGAGGTTAGATGTGTGTTATTGGATGATGATGATTTAGAGTATTTGAATTTGTATAATTGAGAATTGTTTGAATGGAAAATGTGGCAGAGATTGGAAGTTGGTGAGTGATATGTTGGTGATTTGGGTGAAAGCCATGGTGAACAATTTGTGCTGGACATAGTAGAATTGTGCAAGTGATTTAGAATGGTGACATTGGTTAATTGGCAATTGAATTAGTATAGTGCTATCAATATTGTAGGAAGCTTCAAGCTATTTTTGTGCATATATGTATTGTTATGTTTGCACCTGAATCTTTAAATGTGTTTGATTATGATTTTATCAACACGTTTATTAAATGCATATGAATGCCATCTAATGAAAATTATTTACTGAGCTTGTTGTAGCTCACTCAATTCCCTCCAATATTTCAGGTAAAGATCTCAAAGGCAAAGGAAAGACAAAAGAAGGATAGAGGTTCTTCGACCTTTGCTCTGAAGTATGTAAATGGAGGAATTGGACACTTACTTATTTTTTATATATATAATTATCATGCTATGTAAGTATTATCACATAGATAAACATAGTGAGAGTAATTGATATGGATCGTGAATGGATAATGTTTATGTAGATGACGATGATGTAAATGGTTTTGATAATCTGTACATGATTATAGATGAGTATAGACGTGGATAAGTTATTATTGTAATTTGATTTATTGCCTATCAGGAAAATTTGTGAATTGTCCATTTTATGAGGACATGTTGATGATTTTTTTTTTGAAAGTTATGTATTTTAGATGAGCCTGACAGAGTATTATACATTGTATACAAGGTATGTACAGTGTATAGTACGCTATGCCGGTTATGATGTCATCCTACGTAAGGGGCGTTTTGACTGTGTTGGTATGAGAGCGAGGTTAGGTTTAAAAACATGAAAGATTAAAAGCCTTATTGTATTATGATTGTTTGTAAGGGTATAGGTATGAGTAGTTAGATTATTTTTATAAATAAATGATTTGACTGTTTGACTGATATCTTCTCTTTCTGTGAATGACAGATATGTGTAGATACTAGATACGTGGTTTGTTTGTATCCACGTGTATTATTGGTGTCGGAAGCCAAATTTGACACTAGGGGCGTTTGGAACCATGTCAAACTCCGGTGAAATTCCGATTTGAAACTACCAAATTATAGAGAACTGAATTCCGGACATTTCGATACCAAGATTATGATTTTTGGGTATCGATTGATATTTTTAATAGATGCCTGACTGAATTCGGTAAATAATACAAACTTGGATATTAGTGGAAATGTGGTTGAAAGGTTTGTTTCTACTGTCCATTGCCTTAAAAATAATCGCGAGGGCCGTGGAAAATATTTGGGACTCCTCAAGTGAATTTTAGACTAAAATGAAATTATGAGAATTAATTGGAGAGTTAGACTTTAATGAATAATTGAAAAACAAATAGATATAATGATTTGATAATTGATTATGGATTATCTGGAAATGAATATATGACATAATTATAGTGTTGATTAGATACGAATAGTAAAGTGGTCGTAGAGAATAGGTCTACACGGTACCACTGTGAGTATCTCTTGACTTTGGTTCCTTGTATATGACATTGTATGATATAAATTGTGTGTTTCAAATCATGAATATATGTATGTATTGCATTGTTTTAAATTCATGAAAATGTTTGACTTTGGAGCATGTTTTGGTCATGTGATCATTTCTAGAACAGTCTCACATGAGGATTGAATAATCTCATGGTCCGAGTGATAGTTTCTGAATGAAATTGGGATTAAGTCCTAATTTGAAATGATTCATAACAAAAAATTGGGTAATGAGAGGTCCGAGCGTAGATTCCTTATAAATGCACAATAATGAGTGCATACCCGCTCTATTACAAGCAGAAGCGAGATTGTTTGATTTTATTGTAACCCTGCATGTTTTGGAATTATTTATAGGCATGTATGTATTATGAAATGTTTAACGCATGTTTGAATGAGATTTGAATGTATTGATTCATATGATTTTTATTAAATGCATATATGATGCCATAGTTAGGAATATTCACTGAGCCGTGGTTGCTCACCCAATTCTCAAACATTTCAGGTTCGGATCCTAAAAAGGCACGTGAAGGATAGAGAATCATTCTTTTTTTGCAATGCATGTAAATGATTTGAGAATGTTTAATACTATTTTGAGTAGTAGTCATGTAAATAACACTATAATAATATTTGTATCACATACATGGGTATGGATAGGTTTACATGGATGTGTATATAAGAAAATGTGAGGTTTAGATGATGAATGAGTAATAGAATGACCATAATTATACTTGATTGTGTTTGACTTGGGATAATTAGGTTGTGATATGACCAATAAACAAAGGAGACTTTGTCGAAATGTCAAAAAAAATTTGGATAAAGCTGACAGAGTATTATATACCCCGTCACATAATATTGTATCCTGTGCCGGTCGTATTTTCAAGGTATCCAAAAAGTAAAATCAGGAAACTATGAACCAAAAACAATTTTCCTATTTTCAAAGTATCCAAAAAGGTATCCAAAAAGTAAAATCTAGAAACTAGGAACCAAAAACAATTTTCCTATTTTCAAGGTACCCAAAATGTAAGAGGGCTACTAGTTGAACCCTACACATCCCCTGTAATCACCCCACTAAACAAAAAAAAAAAGAATTCCTAAACTACCCTCTTGTCAAATGATCCAAATGAATTTATTTTAAATTGTTTTACCAGCTCTCCCACCCACCCACTAAACCTACCCCACCATCTTCTTCATCTTCTTTCTTCAATTTCTTTTACAAATCACTTCTCTAATTTACACTTCTTGTTGCTTGTAAGTACAAATTCAAAGTCTTTTTGGTTTCTTTTAAGAGATTTAAATCATTTCAAGAAGATTTTAAAGTGATTTTGGTTTCTTTTGAAAAGTTAGGGCATTCAAAAACTTGTAAAAAATTGCACTTTCGTTCGGTCCTGCATGACCGAACCTTATACAGTAGGTTCAGCCGCACAGTGCCGAACCTTATGAAGTAGGTTCGACCACATGAGGCTGAACTTATTGTTTAAGGTTCGACTGTACCCAACCAAACCTCTTATTTTTCCATTTATTTATTTATTTTACCTTTTAGCATGTATTTTTAGGTATTTCTTGACATTTTTTTTAGGTCTGAATGCTAGTAGGCAAATAAAAAAATTTCAAGGAATGCCTAAAAATACATGTTAGAAGGTGAATAAAAAAAAAAGGAAAATAAGAGGTTCGACCGTACCTGTATAAGGTTTAGCCAAACAGGGCTGAACCAGCATGCGATTTTTTGTAAAAAAGAACCAACGAATCATCTTAATTATGAAACATTTGGGTTTGAAGAAGAAAATGATGGGAAATGAAGAGAGGAAAAAGAAAATAGTAGAAAACTAGGGCTTTGGAGTTGGGGGCTAGGGTTTTAGGTTGAAGAAAATGATGGGAGGAAGAAGAGAATGGTGGTGTTGAAATGAGAAGCGTAGTTCACAACTTTTTAGTTTTTTGGGTGGGGTAATCTTAGCAAATGGGGTGATGATAGAGGACATGTGGGGTTCAACTAGCGGCCCTTAAAAGTAAAGAAGAAATTTGGGAAATGACAAAATTAGAAAATTGAAAATAGTTTTTGGGTTGGAAGCCAAATAGAGCTTTAGCATTGTTGGAAGCTCCAAAGATGTGGGATTTTACTCTCCAAGATGCCAAGAGGATGTCATGCATCTAGCCAAAACAAAGTATATTCCCCTGCCCAACGATGTTCTTCTAAGCCTTTTTTTGTACTTATTCTTGGTATATTTAAGTAGAAAAAAAATTATTAATCAAAAAATATTTTTTCATTATCCTCATACTTTTGTTGAGGTTGTAAGTAGAATTAAAAAAAAAAAAAAACATTAAATGCATATCTTAAGGAACCATAATTTCTTAAAATAATACAAAAAATTTACAGTTAAAAAATGTACTATAGGTTTTTACTTTTGAGATGATAAAATTGGGTGTTCAAATAGATTCTGACTTTTTGTAAATTCCAGGGATGCATATGGAATCTCTTTCAAAATTAATTCTAATGGATTTGATAGAGCGACTGAGGCATACTCTAGAAGTATACTTAGACGCCAGAGTTCCTTACATCAATATAGAGGCGTACAATACACCACATATATAAGTCAAGAGGTGAGCTAGAATGTTAAATAATCAAGGGACTCAACTAATTCTCAGATCTCTATTCCTTTGTGCTCCTTCGAAGACAAAAATACTTATATATAAAATAATAATATTAGTTATTAGTTATTACTTATAATCCAAATATTTATTCTTATTGAAAAAATAATAAAAACCACGTACATTCATAATATCAACATCATTTAAATGCCAAAAGTTGAAGTACTCAATGTGATCACTTTTAACTTTCTTTAATAAAAAACACCCTTAACAAACTAATTTATTGTTGGATAAAATAAAACAATATAAAATATAGAAAAACTGATTATTTTCTAAAAAAAGTATTAGCTAGAAGAAGAAGAAGAAAGAACATCCATTATGTTAATTATTAGGTACAAAATAATACCATGGTCCATGAAATGAACAAAACACAGTAATCAAATTCACATCTATAGCAACATCACCAAAAACAATCAATCCCCTAATATGAGATCTCTAAACAAATATTAATTCAAATATTCCTACCTTCAAAAGACTGCCCAAACCCCCAATTCTCCGGTGCAACATCATCAGATTGCACCATCTCACCACCTTGAACAGTCACTTGAAACGACAAGCTCTGTCCCTGAAGCCTCTCAAAAGTCTGCCAATTCTGACCCCAGTTTCTAGCCATTTGTATCCAACCCGTCTTCGACCCCTTAATCTTAACTTCCATCACATCTCCCGAGCCAGCAACATTGTAAACCAACACAAGCATCCAATACGAGTTGCCCTTGATCTCAAACTTCATGCCACCTTGCTTCACACACGTTATTCTTCGGTACGCAACAGGAACAATCCCAGCTTTGTATTGAGCAATTTTTAAGAACATGGCGAGAGAGAGATCGAAGTGCTTGCGAGGAGGGTTGCACCAACCTCCGTGGTCTGATGGGAGCGCATAATTTGGTGGACACAAGTTGGTGGCAGTGACTTTGATTGAACCGGGGACGCACCATTGTGGGTCGTTGTAGCATTTGATTTCGTAGCAGGCTCCACATGCAAGGCCGTCGTTGAAGAGTGCGGTGCTTAGAGCGGCTGTTTCTAGGCCGTATCCTTGTTGAAATAGATCACCGTAACCACAAGCTCCCTCTGTGTCAATATAAGTACAATGCCTTAATGGGTTAAGAGAAAGATTGGTGAACATGTTAAAGAACGCGAATTGAAAGAAGAAAAATGATGAAGTGACATTCAACATGCACATCCAAGGTGTCCTAGAAACCATGGGTGAGTGCCTCATGTCAACAAACAATGGTCGCCAAAGTTTTTTTAGATTATAGGATTGCGTGGGCATTCATAATTAGTGTTTATGTTAGTTGGTCTAAACTTGAACAAGTACCATTTAATCACCTATTAGCCTATATCATATGATGAACTCTTTTGTTTTAGTTTACAATATCTAGGCCATGTTTAGGAGAGTTTTTTCAAAAGTGTTCATCCGAGAAGCGTTTATAGGAAAAACGTTTTTGGGAAAAGTTGGCTCTTCCCGCTTTTTCTAAAAATAGAAAACTATTTTTTCTCACCGTAATTTGGCTAAAAGTAGATATTACCAAACACCTTTAAATGTCCTTATACTCCAAAAACACTTTGAAAAAGTTCTCCCGCCTATTACTTCAACTTTCTAAAATAAAGTCATTTTGACAAAAGTTCTAATTTTTATTTTTTTTCCTTTACATTATATTTTACTTCTAATTTAGAATAGGGTAAAATGAAATTTTATATTTTAAGTATTTCATTTTCAAGTTTGCATAAATATTTCCAACATAAGTTTTTTAAGTTTAAATCTTTTTTTTTTCAATTTTACCCTTATACTTTTTAACTTTTTACTTTTATTTAATTACTTACTTGTTTCCTATTTTTAACTATATGATTTACTCGCATTAAAAAATTATGTATATATACTAGTTGGTGTGAACGTGTGTTGCATGTAAATATTTAAAGTTTAATATATTTGTAACTAAATATATTTGGGTGATATGTTTTATTATTTTAACTAGCATTAATACAAGTGTTTTAACACAAAAAAGTAAAAAAAAATATTTTTAATTTATATGAAATTCATAAAATTCAATTGTTAAACTTGCTTTGAAAAATTTTAATTAAAAATATATTTTTTAAAGCAATGCAATAATTATATTAGTTTCTATAATTAATAATATTCAAAATGAAAACCATAACATGTAAGTAATCAGGAGTTTCTTTTCTAAAAAGTAATTAAACTAGATTTTTAAATAGAAATTTAGATCAGTGTGGAAATAAATAAATAAAAATTCGGTATTGCTGTGATGAAAAGGTAAAGAAATGCCAACCAATAATTTACAATGATTCCTTTAATTATGGAAAATATCATTTAAATCTTGAATACTTTCCTTTTATTGTGAGTCCTTCATCATAGGATCTATCACTCGATAATATTTGAATTATTTAATTTTTTTGTTACGTATCCCCGTAAATCATGACATTTTAATAATATTTTCTAAGATCAAGAAATCATAATATAATAAATATAAAATACAAAAAAAAAGGCTTTACCATGAAAAGTATTAAGTATTTTTATTATAATAATATAGATATAGATATAAATATTTGGAAAAGATATTAATGACTGAATTACCCTCATCAAATTAAATATTCATTTATTTTGCAAAAGAAAGAGGACAAATGAGAAAGAAATGCAAAAATGGTTGTGTCGTAAAAAAGTTCAAGTATATTATTAGTATATATATACTAATATAATAACTATAGGGTGCGTGTTAGAACCAATTTACACACATTTTGACTAATCCCAAGATGCACACCAGCATCAAGCTACTTGTTGGTGTGTTAAGACTTTTAACTTACTCATGAGCCATATTATTTCACTCGAAATGGTTGAAAACACTATGAATCTCCAAAATCTCATGAAAGATAGGAAAAATATCTAACGATGCTAACTGAATATGTATTTGACAATATGATCAAGAAACTTAAAATTGCAAAATTAGTACTCTAGCCATGAAAATGAATTTACAGGTTTTAGAAGGTATATAGAAAATATATGCACAAATATAAATATAGGAGTTGTTACTTACGCATGGTTTCCCTGCCTGATAAATCACCGTAAAAGGTGGCATACGCTTCAATCCATCCATTGTAAGCTTCTGTTTCAGTGATAACAGCAGAGAATACAACGAACATGACAATGAGTACTGCAGAAATAAAGCTCCGCGAGTACATTGCAGAAAGCTCCATCTTTCTCCAGTCTCCAAGAACAACAAATTAAGTTGATGCACACGGGGATAAGAAGAAGGTACAAGGAAAAGAAGTTAATCCCAAAATCTCCACAAAATTTTCTTTCCACATAAGTTAAGCCTTTCTATAATAAGTAAACATTTTCCTTATTTGTTGTAATGTAATTGCTCGTGGATGTAACGGTTTGACAATTGTTTTCATGAGACCTGAAGACCAATTTGAAAAAGTAATTACAATTCAGAAGTTTTAAATTCTCATTTAATTGGCAGTATATTTTAAGATTTCATGCAAATTACTTTCCTTTTCTTTTTATTTTTCTGTTTTTTTGGCAAGGTGCAAGATTACTTTCAAAATTTATAAAAGGTGAATTTTTATTCACCAAATGTTTACAAAAAAAGAGAAAAAGATATTATGTGGAAGTCTTGAAATCTTACTTTGATTAAATTGACAATTTTGTGAACAAATTAACCCTTTTTAAAGTTGTCATACATATTCTCTCTCTCTCTCTCTCTCTCTCTCTCTCTCTCTCTCTTTTTCTATATTTCAAATAATATAAGACTCAGTAATTGGTATGAAATTAATATAAACTAATAAAATAAATCTTTACTTCAAATTTTTTGAATCTAACTCAAGAATTTTTTTGAAATCGTACTTTAATTAAATTAAGATTAATTGTCTTAATACTTTATTTTATAGTTTTTGTAATTATTGACTTACTTGAATATAACATATTCTAGAATTTTTTTTTTAAATTTTCATTTGAGCAACTTGTTAACACTTTTAATAATTTTGTATTTTAAATTAAATAAATCCAAAAAATGAACTCATGACATCATATCAAGTTTGATTAACCCTGTTGTGGACGTGCCTAGATCTGGGGAACACTCACAGGTGGGTGCGATACAGTTACAACATAAACCAGATGCACAAGATCACAACATAGAGACAAAAAATTTTCTTTCATTAATTATAATATTTTGGTACAAAATGTAGTAGTCCAAAGACCACCAATACAAGGATCGTGGTCCCAACAAAATTTACCCTAGCCACTCGCATAAGGTGGCCAAATGAGGGCCCATGTACCTCCGCCCAGATCTACCTCAGGCTCCTAAAAAATATTTAGCAATGGGATGAGCCATCACCTATTGGGTAAAATAGATATTCCGTGGATTATGATAATTTATAAAGAGAACATTATCATCATAATAATCAGGTAAACACAACATATCATCAATAACAATACCACAATTCAATGGACACCTATAACGCATCGTCTCGTAAGGGGGGTCGTGGCCAGGTACCATGTCACACTCAGCCCGGACGCGCCTAATCCGACGGGACACTCACAGGCCGGGTGCGAATGTATTATAACAGTTATCGAGTATGCATGTACATAATTCAAGTACAAATATGATTTCATTAATTACAAAATATATTTTGTACAGAATGTAGGCGGTCTGGGACTGCCAATAATGAGGGAACATCCTTCCAAAAAATCTCCTTAACTATAAGTAAGGGAGTACAAAATGAGGGCTTAAACACCTCCACCCAATCCACCCTAGACTCTTGTAAAATGGTTAGTAATGGGAGTGAGCTATTTCCCAATGGGTAAAATAGTTCGTGAAAATGACAATTAATAAAGAAGACTTCATAATCAAACATCATATATACACAACATAGCATCATAAACAGTACAACGTGACTTAACAAGAATGTATGTATAACACCGTCTCATAATGGCTTTGTGACTGTTCATTGCCCTAGGTTCACATACAAATGTCCATCCCCAGGTAATCCTAGGTTCACATTGTACGTCCATCTCTAGGGGAAATATCGATAACAGTGGGCACAATTGTGCCAGTAAATACATCACAGATCACAGATCACAGACCACTTACGTCCCTAGGTGGTTATTATTTCATGTATGATGACTATGCATGTGTGGGTTCGGTCTTTACTAATATTAGACGGGATTTGTCAACGTTTGGTGATGCTTATCAGGGTCGGCATTATCATATGCGTTGTTAGGATGTCCAGTATCACTTATACAAGCAGATAACTTTCAAATGGACTAACCAGACCAGTCTCCAGGTCGAGAGGTGGGAACACTAGGCCCTGCTTAAATACCAAGTCTTCTAGAGCAGCAAGCTGCCTCCCGTTCACTATTTAAAGTTACTGAGGATAAGACTAAGTCTGATTGAGTCAAATTGACCACTAATCCAACGTAGTAATAGTGTAATACGTGGACTCCAAATATTAAAGCATAACTATGACATGTATGAACATTATATGCAATAATGCAGTGTAAATGAATAATAAACATGATGATAAATGAATGAATACTTTATGAAAAGTCATCCAAGTTTACTCATCCCATACCGTGTATACTTAGTGATAATCTTAGTGATTCAACTGCCCCAGATGTTTTTCTATACAAGGTCGTAGGTTTTCTTACTTCCAAAGCTTTATTTGGTATATACTAATTTTGTTGTGTCCCCTACACAACATCCTAGTTGGATGATTGTTCCCTAGGGGGAGGGTAGGCCGGTTGTCCCATCGATGGTGGGTAGGCCGTGTGCATTGTTTGAAATTGTTGGTTGGTTGGCTGACCCATTGCTGGAGGGTAGTTGGTTTGATTAAATAAGGTTTCCCTAACTAGAACTTCTTGGAAGGTTGGATTTACTTGAGTCGGAAAGTCTTGAAAAAGTGGACTCATCAGGGCATCCTGTCTTCCGAAGTTTGGTGCAGCCCAATTTTGAGGTGGTTGGTTCATAGGAAATATTGGAGTAAGTTGGTAGGACACTACCTGAATCAAAATCCCTTGAGATGTCATATTCCCTTGTGCCGGGGGGTTCCAGAAAGGTGGATTTACTGGAACTCCCTGTCCGTCTAGATTTGCATTGGGTTGGTCAAGATTTCCTTCTTGGTTCCCAAAGATTTCATCTTCTGTGACCCATTGTTGATTGAGTTGTTCATTATTTGAATCTGGGTCTCTCTCAGTCCTCTGTCTTGTTTCTTTATTTGGCGCTTCTCTGGTAGGAATCTTGCGTTGACTTCTTTGTCCACTACTGACTGTGTCATCACTAGCCCTTTCACTGTTTTCCTTTGAAGTGGCGCCAAATAATTCTTCATCGGTCATCCCTCATTTTGTGTCGAAGGTTTTGGAATAAGAGGCTGTGAAACCATTTTTGTAATTGGTACTGACGATTCATCAAAGGTATTAAGGTTTGCCTCGGTTAGCAATTTCATGATTAAAGCTCCATAGCCGAGGTATTCTTTTTCGGTAGGGTTTAGGGCTACTCTGGCCATCTGTTGAATGATGATGTGGGGTAGGGAGACGATAATTCCCTTGTTTAGGCAATATAAAATAAGGAGTTGAGCCCTTGTCATCATGCCCCTCTTCACCACTTCGGGTAGTTTATTATCTACCACAATCTTCCCTAAACCTGCAAGGTTTGGTCTTAAAAGTGTATTTGGGAGGCGAGCGTATTTTTTGTCGGTGTATGCCATTAGAGCGAGGGAGGTGAATAGTTGTTCCTTTGATTTTACGATCTTCCCACCGACCTAGGATTCATGGGGATTTATGATCTTGGTTCCTATGGGGATTTTCATTAGTCGAGCAATAGCTTCGACGTTGACAGAAATTGTTACTCCCTTAACCCGTGTCTCCAATATAGGGCTACTTCCGTCTTTCTGAAGTCCCCTAATACTCATGTTGTCGTCAAACAACCTGACCAAGTTGAGAGAGACATAATCCTCAACATTCATTATGTTTAGCCATCCTAGCTTCGCGAGTTTGTTGTGAAGGATTAAGAGCTAGTTATTATAAATCTTAACTATATATATATATATCCTAAGTGGTGGCTTTGGGTGGGCCGTGGACCTTTTGCTCTGATACCATTAAATTTCGCACCCCACCCGGACGTGCCTAAACCGGTAGGACCCTCACAGGCGGCGTGCGAATGCATTATAATAGTTACCAAGTGTGCAGGTACACAATTTAAGTACAAATCTTATTTCATTAATTACAAAATATATTTTGTACAAAATGTAGGCGGTCTGGGACTGCCAATAATGAGGGTGTAACACCCTGTATGTCACACCCCGCCCGGACGTGCCTAAACCGGCGGTACATGTGCATTTGGAACAATAACAATGGTAACAACAGAGTGTGCAGCAGAAAATATAATACATACAGTACAAATCTGATTTCATTTAATTCAGAATATTTTTTGTACATAAAATGGTCAAGGGAACATACTCCCCAAAATCCCCAATAAATAATACAGAGGGTACAAAAATGTGGGCCCCATAAACCTGCACTCAGTCCACCCTAATTTCCTGTGAAAGATTGGATAATAATGGAGTGAGCTTAACGCTCTCAATGGGTAAATAGTTCGTGAGTATAACAATTAATAAAGCATACTTCAATATCAAATATCTTAAATACACATGTGAGCATCATAATCAATCAATATGTATGTATGCATGGCACCGTCTCGTATTGGTTTGATGAACGTACATCGCCTGAGTTCACATACAAATGTTCGCCCGGACGTTCTCCCCTGGCGTAGCCAGGTTCTATTGTACGTCCCTCCTCAGGAACGATGCTCTGGATTCACGTACTGATGTCCCTCCCCAGGCGTAGCCGGGTTCTCATGTACGTCCCTCTCCAGAGAAATATAATGAATAGCGAGCAATGCTCCTAACTATTCTATGAGTCATAAACCACATACGTCCCTCGGTGGTGATATGTATGATGCCAATGCATGAACTGGTCTAGTCTACTGGTTTGGTCCTTTCTTGACATTTAGACTGACTTTGGCAACGTTTGGTGATCCTTATCAGAGTTGGTATCACGACGTGCAAGGTTAGGACATTCAGTATTACTTGTATAAGCGGATAGCTTTCAATAAGGACAACTAGATCAGTCCCCAGTTGAGAGGTGAGACACAAGGTCTGCTTAAATACCAATCGCCTAGAGCAACCCACTGCCTCCCATTCACTATTTAAAGTTACTGAGGACAAGACCGAGTCTAGTTGAGTCAGATTGACCATAAATCTGACATTATAACAGTATAATACGTGAATTCCAAGTGTACAGGCATAAGTGCGACAATATAAACATTATATGACATAATGCAGTGTAAATGAACAGTAGATATAATAATAATTGAATGTAAACTTTAATAAAAGTTATAAAACACGCAAACCTATGTTTCGTTCTCCACCTTCAGATAAGAACTTCTTCTTTTAGATCTGGCACTTTCCTCCAGACATAATTTCGTCGCACCGCACCGAGAGTCTCAGACAGAGAGTCTCAAAAACTAAAAACTTAGAATGAGTGGAAAGAGAAGGAAAATCACAAGGAGTGTGATTTTGGTGTGAGAAGTGAAAAATGAGAAATGAGGAGGGTTCCTTATATAAAGATTCTTGGCGCCTGAATGTTTGGGCGTTGCGTCTGAACGTTCGGGCGTTGCCCCTTGAATTTTTTTTTTGTGCAATCCTAGGGTATTACACTCTACCCCCGTTAAAGGGATTTCGCCCTCGAAATCAATTCAAGTAGTTATGATGGTTATCTGCTTGAGATTCACTGTCGGCGTCATCTTTTGCCAATTTAGGGTAGTGCTTGTATGGTCCCTGAATAGCACTGTGGCCGGTGGAATCCTCAACATCATAAAAATATGGAGAGCAAATGGAATTGGACTCATCCTCTTAAGATTCCAACCTTTGCATAACAGATGGTGTTGGAGGGCGCTGGTTACATCGTTTGAGGGGAGGTAGGTTGAGCGGTGGAATACTTTTCAGTACTGCTGCTTGAATCCGGCCGCCTGGCAATTTTGGTAGAAGGTCCTGCCAAGATGATGGCACGGGATTGTTACGAAAAAGCCATGCACGCTCTGGTGATATGGATCGCTGTCTGTGTGGTGATGGAGTTGGTGATGCAAAGTAGTTGTGACTTGACTCGGCTTCTTGAGAAGTGGCCACAGGTTGCCAAGGAAGCCACTGCGTGTGTGCATCACTATATCCATTGATATTATTTCAGACATCTGCGTAGTTATTCAAGTGAAACAATGTATTAAAATAGGTGTAAACAAAGTTTCATCATTTTATTGATAAGTGAAAATAGTACAATATATCACATCATCAGTTGGTATTAGAAAATAATTCAGGATATTTCTGTTTAATTGTTGCTTCTAGTTCCCATGTTGCTTCCTCTACGCCGTGGTGATCCCAGAGCACTTTCACAAGTGGTATGCTACGTTGCCTTAATTCTTGAGTTTTTCTATCCAAAATCTGTATCGCTCTCTCCTGAAATTTATTTCCTTCCTCAACCCGAACCTCGACTAGGGGGATGATATGAGAAGGATCAGGACGATACTTTCGAAGCATAGATACGTGAAAAACGTCATGAACCTTAGGCATGGACGATGGAAGGGACAGACGATAAGCAAGTTTGCCAATACGTTCAATGATCTGAAATGGACCGATATACCCGGGGAGAGCTTTCCTTTGATCCCAAAGCGTTTGACACCTCTTGTGGACTGGACTTTTAGAAAAACAAAGTCCCCCTTATCAAATTCTAGATGCTGTCTCCGCTTGTCAGCATAGCTCTTCTGTCGATTTTGTGCAACACGAAGTCGTTCCTTTACTAGTGTGATCTTCTCAGAATTCTCTTAAACTAGTTCAGGGCCTAACTGTGGTCTATCTGCCATATCTAACCAGCATACTGGAGATCTGCAAGGCCGACCATAGAGAGCCTCATATGGTGCCATGCCGATACTAGTTTGGTAGCTGTTGTTGTATGCAAACTCAGCTAAATGTAAATACTTTGCCCATCCGTCATTAAAGTCCAAAATATAGCATCGTAACATGTCTTCTAAGATTTGGATAAGCCGCTCTAACTGCCTATCAGTCTGAGGGTGGAAGGCTGTGCTCATAGCGATCTTAGAACCCATTCTACTCTGGAAGCTTTTCCAAAAGTTTGATGTGAATCGAGGGTCTCGATCAGAGACGATCGTGAGTGGTTTGCCATGAAGGCGTACGATCTCTCTTTCATAAAGTTCTGCAGGTTTGGAGGGATTATCCGTGAACTTTATTGGCAAGAAGTGTGCAGACTTGTAAGTCTGTCAATGATAACCCAGATAGCATCTTGCCCTTTGTTATTTCGAGGTAAGGCCGTAACAAAATCCATTGCGATGGTCTCCCACTTCCATTCTCCAATAGGTAACGGCTGGAGAAGTCCAGAGGGAAGTCTTCGTTCTGCCTTAACTTTCTGGCAAACGAGACATCGAGCAACGAAGTCTGCAATTGCCTTCTTCATTCCAGAAAACCAGAATTGTCTCTTGACATCCTTGTACATCTTGTCACCCCTAGGATGCATAGCGTACCTCGAACAGTGTATCTTAGTAAGGACTTCTTTCTGGACCTCAGGATCGTTCGGTAGACAGAGTCATTTTTTATAGAAAACGGTCACATCTTCAACGACCGACCAGTGAGGAAGGTCCTATCCGCTGAGTAGAAGTTCTCGTTTCTCCATTAACATAGGGTCATTGGCTTGAGCTGCTGAAATCTTTCGAACGAGCTCAGAGTTGGCTGATAATTGAGAGAGTCGTGGTCATGGTCCCTCTTCGTTCAGCTGTAGGTTAAAGTTTTCCATCTCTGTAGCCAACTTTCCCATTTCAAAGTTAAGAGTGCAAGCAACGTACGATTTTCTACTCAGGGCATCAGCCACAACATTGGCTTTTCCGGGATGGTACTGAAGTTGAAAGTCATAATCTTTCAAGAATTCCAACCATCGTCTTTGGTGGAGGTTTAGGTCTTTCTGAGTGTATATGTACTTAAGACTCTTGTGATCTGAGAAGACCTCAAACCGTTCACCGTATAGGTAATGACGCCATAATTTAAGTGCAAACACAACAGCTGCAAGTTTCAAGTCATGTGTCCTCATGAATCTTCAGTTGCCTCGAGGCATATGCAACAACTTGGCCTTCTTGCATTAGTACGACACCTAAGCCTTGGAGAGAGGTGTCGTATAATGAAAATCCAATTGCATTTCTTGGAGTGATAAGTACAGGTGCTGTCGTGAGGCGTTTCTTCAATTCCTGAAATGATGCGTCACAGGCGGGATTCCAGATAAATCGCACGTCATTTCGAGTGAGCTTGGTCATAGGTTCAGCATTCTTTGAGAAGTCCTTGATGAAGCGTCTGTAATAGCCATCCAATTTAAAACTGCTTCAACCTTAGAAGGATCTACCTCAATGCCATTGCCTGAAACCACATGGCCTAGGAATTGAACTCTGTTCGCCCAAAATTTACACTTACTCAACTTTGCATACAGTTGGTGGCTTCTCAAGGTCTGGAGGACTATCTTCAAATGTATCTTATGGTCTTCCTCGGTTGAGGAATATATCAAGATGTCGCCCACAAAAACCACCACAAATTGGTCTAAGTATAACCTGAATATGCGATTCATCAAATCCATGAATGCAGCAGGTGCATTTGTTAGACCAAACGGCGTAACCAAGAACTCGTAATGACCATACCGAGTTCTGAACGCCGTCTTGGTGATGTCTGACTCTCGGATCCGGAGTTGGTGATAACTGGACCATAAATCAATCTTAGAGAAGTATTTGGCATCTCTAAGTTGGTCGAACAAGTCATCGATCCTGGGCAATGGATATCTATTCTTGATGGTGACGTTATTCAACTTGCGGTATTCGATACAAAGTCGTAACAAACCATCCTTTTTGCGAACAAACAGAACTGGAGCGCCCCAGGGTGATGAACTCTTTCTGATGAAGCCATTACTCTCTAATTCCTCAGTTGTTGGTGTAATTCGACCAGCTCGACATTTGACATTCTGTATGGTGGAATTGAGATAAGCCCTGTCCCAGGTATGAGGTTGATCTGAGAATCGAATTCCCTAACTGGAGGTAGACCAGGAAGGTCATTTAGGAAAACTGTTGGGAATTCAGATATGACTGGAACATCATGTACTTCTAGAGGGTACAGTGCTGGTGATTCATTTCCGTCACCAAGGGATAACGCTCGAAGTTGTGACTTGAGAAGTGCAACTGTTGATTTGTGTATCCATTTCCTTGTGCCCTGAATCTTGACAAACTCTCCTGTAGGCAAGGTTAACTGAACTTGCTTCTTCATACAGTCGATCTTTGCATTCAGTGGTGCTAGCTAGTCCATGCCGAGGATGATGTCGAAGTCTTCAATATCCATCACAAAAAGATCTGCATATATTATCTTTTCCGACATACGAAGCTCACATCGCGAACACTGCAAGTTCACGTCAGTTCCAGATCCGAACGATGATGTGACATGGAGTGTGATGTTTTTGGGTTCAGGTTGCAGGCCTAAATGTCTTACCAATGCCGACGATATAAAGGAATGCGTAGCACCTGAATGAAACAAAACATGCACCATTATATTGAACAAAGGAAAGGTACCTTCAACTACATTGTTGTCTGGGAGGGGTTGTTGAGCGATGGCAAATGCTCTGCCCTGATTCCGTTGACCCTGGTTCTGCTGGTTCTGCCTGGGTTGGGCATTAACAGCAGGTGGTGCTTGTTGGACTGGAACAACGGGAATAGGTTGCTGAAGGTGCGGACAGAGATATTTTACATGGCCCTTATGGACGCAGTTGAAACTAGTCGGCCTGTACTGCTGATTGTTTTGCTGGCCATGCTGATTGTTCTGCTGGCCTTGCTAATTGTGGTGTCGACCACCACCTCTGCCATTGCCGTTTCTATGGCCACCCCTTCCATAACGACCTCCGTTATGAAAACCCTGATGGTTAGGGTTAGAAGGTTCAACCGCATGTGTTGTGGCCTCATTCTCCGAAACAGGGGCTGGGATGGCTGGGTTTTGGTTATAGTAGGGCTTCTTCTTGTTGCCCTATTGCGAGCCTTGTTGGGAAAACGTTGCAGGTCATTTTCCCTTATTCATTTTCTGCTCGTGCATGATCTTTTCTTGTTCAAAGTTCATCGCCTTGTCAACAACCTCCTTGTAAATCTTGAGATCGAAGATCGACAAGGCTTGTCGAATATCACGACGAAGGCCATTATAAAATTTCTCAGTCTTATCTTGCTCCGTTGAGATGGTGGAGAGAGAGTAGACTGATAATTCTTTGAACTTGCCAGCATATTCCATGATGATCATGCTGCTCTGGTATAAATTTTGCACCTCATCAGCCTCAATGGTGCCAGCGAAAGTAAGAGGTTGTAGCCTCTTGTACTTGGTAATCTGATCGGTTTGAGATTCCGACCCAAATCTTACAGGTGCCCAAACCGTGGTAACCTGACTGGCCGTGGTCTCACGAACGATAATTTGAACAATGACTTTCATCGCCTCAATAAATCCGGTGAAGAAGGTTTCCATACTTGAAGGCATGGAAAAGGGTTCGGGTGGGGGTGGTATTGCCTGCCCAGATGTAGTGGCAGTGTCGGGTGTGGTCTGTGCTGTTGTCGGAGGCGGCTATTCCTGAATCTCAAGAGGTGCTTCCACTGCTGGACGAACAGTACGTGGCCTTCCTCTTTTCCTGGTTTGCATTTTCTCACTGGCAAGGAGAAAATAAAACCAAGATTAAGGAACTGTAGCCAAGTATAATGCTATAGTATGCTCAGCAACAATTTCGAGAGTACTGCAATATTAAAATCACCTATTTTTCTAAGTATAGTGTAAGGTTTTTGTTGAGGAATCAAAAAATCTTATATATCTCGTATGTTTGGCCATGGTGTAAAAACAAGGTTAGAATGTTTATATAGTAAGTATAAAACTTTGCAAGTATTTCAAAAGATTTGGTTATGGTCTTTGTAAACATACATATATATTTCATTGAAAATCCATACGAGTCATAAGAATTCTAAGATTTGCCTCGGTAAATATCCTGATTTAACGTTCTATCGCAATCTTATGTATTCAAACTCTTAGTCTTAGCCTTTTTGATTATTAGCCAAGTTCGTGTGTCCCATACCACATGACTTTGGTAATAAGGGTGTTAACCAAGTTAAGTTGTATGAACACAGTCTCTAAAAACATCGGCTGAATAGTAGTTCACCAATAGTATCTTCTAAGTTTACTCGTCCCATACAGTGTAAACTTAGTGATAATGTTAGTAATGCAACTTTCTCCAAATGTTTCTTTTCACACAAGGTCATGGGTTTTCTTACTTCCACATTTTATTTAGTATCCTCCAATTTTGTTATGTCTCATACCATTCCAAAGTTAGTGATACAAAAGAAAGAATGGTTGTAAGTCGGCCCACCAAAGATAGTCTTAAACAAAAAATTTCATTCATATATAAGAGAAAAGTTTACAATGCCAGTAATCAATTTTCCTACCTACTACCGCTCCTTTTAGATCTCCTGCTAGGTACAGAACAACTACTAACAGAAGGTTGAGAGTTTGCTCGCTCTGCTTCGGAGTTTTGCATACGTGTTAATATTATTTTGAGTTTATCTCATTTCCGCCATATTGGATGCCATTTCATTTAACCGTTCAAATAGGTTAGTCGATTGGCCTATTGGTGGTTGATGGGTTGATTGTCCCATAGGTGGAGGGTAGGCCGTAGGCATTTGTGGAAAGTATTGGTTGTATAGGTGACTCATAGGTGAGGGGTAGTTGTTTCGATTGTACGGGGATCCCCTAATTGGAACCCCTTGGGCATTTGACGTAGGATTCTGGTTTGTCTCGTTATTTGGTACTTTCCTGACAGGAATCTTACGTCGACTTCTTCGAAGACAACGTCCATGTTTGTCTCTCATTCTTTTGGCATTTCCTAACGTCGTGCCGAATACTTCCTCGTCAGTTACCCCTCCACTTGTGCCATATGTCTTGAAGATAGAGGATGTTGTAACTGGTTCAGTGATCTTCTTCGACGTCCCATCAACAGTGTCGACGTTTGCCTCGTATAACATCCTTTTAATCAAGACTCCGTAGCCGAGGAATTCTTTTCTCAAAGGGTTTTGTATCATCCTCAACATTTGTTGGATGATGATGTGTGGTAGGGAGACCTTTATTTTCTTCTCTATGCAATACAACACAAGGAGTTGGGCCCTTGACATAGTGCCTCTAGTCCCCCTTTCTGGCAAGATGTTGCCGTATACAATCTTTCCAAGGCCGGCAAGAGATGGCTTAAGATGATTGTTTGGGAGGTTGGTGTATGTCGATTGAGTGTATGGCTCTTTGGCGAGGGAATTGAACAATTGTTCATTAGACTCTGCGATCTCTGCAACTGTCTGGGGTTCATGCGGGTCAATAATCCTCTCCTCAATCGGAATCTCCAAAAGTCGAGTAATAATCTCGATGTTGATAGGAATTTCCATTCCCATGACTGTTGTCTCCAAAATAGGGCTGATCTCATCTCCTTGAAGTCCCACGTAATTCATGGCTTCATAGAAAGATCTCACCAAGGTGTAAGAGACGTGACCCTCCACTTTTGTTATATTTAATCAACCCAGTGTTGCGAGTTTGTCATGAAGGATTGGGCGGAGGCGGAGATCTCTATTGTCGATGCTCCTCATAGTCATAACCTCTCTTTTGGACAATTCTTTAAGTCTAGTGGGAATTGGTTCTCTGCTAGTGGAAGTTGCTCCTTCACTTGAGGCCATTCTTTTGCTGAAAGGAAAATAAATTTGTGAAAGACACAAAATATATTCCTAACATTTTTTTAAAATTTATTCTTTGTCTGTTAGACAATATATATTTTTTTATTTTTTATTTTTCTCTTGATGTTTATGCCATCATTTAATCCAAGATTTTCTATTAGCAATATGATATAATATATATCGTATTCATATATGAATGTATATATATATATATATATGTATATTTAATCATAACTATACATATAGTTTTCATAAATCAACTATATATATATATATATATTATATACTAAGGTATATAGATATATATATATATTCAATCATAACTATACATATAGTTTTTAATAAATCATGACTATATGTATATTTAAATCAAACTATATAAAAATCATATAGCTTTCTAGATATATATTTAAGATAAATCTCAACTATATATAATTGACATATATATATATATAGTTCTAGAGATATATATATATCTAATAAAATATTTTTATCCAAAATTTTTCATTAGTAACATGGTATATATATATATATCTCCTCTATGCATAGATATATAGATATATATATTTAATCATAATCATATATATAGTTTTCATAAATCATAACCATATATATAAATTTAAACTATATAAAACTATATAGTTTTCTTAAATATATATATTTAATACAAATCTTAACTATATATAATTCATATATATATAGTTCTAAAGATATATATATCTAATGAAATTTTTCTTCCCAATTTTTCATCAATAATATGATGTATATATATATATCTCAAATATACTAAGGTATATATATATATATATATATTCAATCATAACAATATATATAGTTTTCATAAATCATAACTATATATATATAAATTTAAACTATATAAAACTATATAGTTTTCTTAGATATATATTTAATACAAATCTCAACCATATATAATATATATATATAGTTTTAGAGATATATATATCTAGTAAAATTTTTCTTCCCCTAATTTGGTGGACTTGGGTGGGCCGTGGACCGAACGCTCTGATACCATTAAATGTCACACCCCGCCCAGACGTGCCAAAACCGGCGGTACACTCGTGGACGGGGCGCGCATTTGGAACAATAACAATGGTAACAACAGAGTGCGCAGCGAAAAATATAATACATACAATACAAATCTGATTTCATTTAATTCAGAATATTTTTTGTACATAACACAGTCAAGGGAACATACTCCCCAAAATCCCCAACGAATAATACAGAGAGTACAAAAATGTGAGCCCCATAAACCTGCACCGAGTCCACCCTAATTTCTGGTGAAAGATTGGATAATAATGGAGTGAGCTTAACGCGCTCAATGGGTAAATAATTCGTGAGTATAACAATTAATAAAGCATACTTCAATATCAAATGTCTTAAATACGCATGTGAGCATCATAATCAATCAATATGTATGTATGCATGGCACCGTCTCGTATTGGTTTGATGAACGTACATCGCCTAAGTTCACGTACAAATGTCCGTCCAGACGTTCTCCCCAGGCGTAGCCAGGTTCTATTGTACGTCCCTCCTCAGGAACGATGCTCTGGATTCACGTACTGATGTCCCTCCCCAAACGTAGCCTGGTTCTCATGTACGTCCCTCTCTAGAGAAATATAATGAATAGCGAGCAATGCTCCTAACTATTCTATGAGTCATAAACCACATACGTCCCTAGGTGGTGATATGTATGATGCCAATGCATGAACTGGTCTAGTCTACTGGTCTGGTCCTTTCTTGACATTTAGACTGACTTTGGCAATGTCTGGTGATCCTTATCAGAGTTGGTATCACGACGTGCAAGGTTAGGACATTTAGTATTACTTGTATAAGCGGATAGCTTTCAATAAGACACACTAGATCAGTCCCCAGTTGAGAGGTGAGACACAAGGTCAGCTTAAATACCAATCGCCTAGAGCAGCCCGCTGCCTTTCATTCACTATTTAAAGTTACTGAGGACAAGACCGAGTCTAGTTGAGTCAGATTGACCACAAATCCAACATTATAACAGTATAATACGTGAATTCCAAGTGTACGGGCATAAGTGCGACAGTATAAACATTATATGACTTAATGCAGTGTAAATGAACAGTAGATATAATAATAATTGAATGTAAACTTTAATAAAAGTTATAAAACACGCAAACCTATGTTTCGTTCCCCACCTTCAAATAAGAACTTCTTCTTTCAGATCTGGCGCTTTCCTCCGGACAGAACTTCGTCGCACCACACCGAGAGTCTCGGACAGAGAGTCTCAAAAACTATAAACTCAGAATGAGTGGAAAGAGAAGGAAAATCACAAGGAGAGTGATTTTGGTGTGAGAAATGAGAAATGAGGAGGGTTCCTTATATAGAGATTTTTGGCGCCTGAACGTTTGGGTGTTGCGCTTGAACGTTCGGGCAGGCGCTTGAACGTTCGGGCATGCTCCTGAACGTTCGTGCATTGCGCCTGAACGTTCGGGCGTTGCCCCTGAATTTTTTTGTGTGCAATCCTAGGGTATTACATTGTACATTTGAGTCAAACACATACGTTGACTTATGCGTATATTGAGATGTATAATATGCATATTTTATATGTAAGAGACAAATGTATGCGTGTATGAAAGTATATGCTATATGTAAGAGGTATTAGAAAATAAATAAAATTATTAAATACATAACATAAGCTCAATTAGGTGTTTGGGGATTGGTTAATTAAATATGTGAATTGAGTAGGTGATTAATGAATTAATGAATAGTATGAATTAAAGGTAAATAAATGATATGAATTAAGATAAGGAAGTTGGCTTGCTATATTAGTTTGGGAGCATGGGATCATTTTATTAACAATTATCTTATCTCACTTTTAATCTCTTATCTCTCTCCAACGTTTTGAATGAAAAAAGAAAGAAAGAAGAGAAAGAGAAAATAAGAGGAAACGTACAGAAGGAAGAGAAAGAAAAGAGCGAGGGTTTCGCGGCCAAATTTGACGTGCTAGTAAGCTATTTTCGCTATTTTTCGTTATGAAATTATTCTTTAACTAGTGTATGACGATTATAGCGGATTAATTTTTTTATAGGAGGTGTTTTACCGTGTTTCCAAAAATGGGGTTTGGACCTACTTTGAGTAAAAACACATAAAAATGATATATTATAACTCCTATAGATGTGTGGAGACTAGATATGTATTTTGTTTGTATTCAAATGTAATATTGGTGCTGGTACAGTTGCCAGAAGCTAAATTTGACATTGGGGACCTTTCGAACCATGTCAAACTCTAGTGAAATCCTGATTTGAAATCATAGAATTATGGAGAACTGAATTCTGGACATTTCGATGTTAAGATTATATTTTTTGGATATGATTTGATATTTTTAGTAGCTAAATATATGATTTTGGTGAGTAACATTTACTTTCGCGACCTCCGCGAACATGTAAAGCTTTAGTAAAATACCTGTTGAAAGTAGTAGAATAGTAGTAGGACTGATTTTACACATCTCGATGTGGACAGAATAATTTTAGGAATGTCCTACATTTTTAATAAAATTGATATATGTTTTCAGTAGAAAAATAAAATTGAGAATTAGGAAAATATGATTTGGAAATCTATTTTCACTGTTTTTTTTGTAGAAATATCTAGATTGACCACAGAAACGATATAGTAGCGTCTTCAACTGCTTATGAGTACTGAATTGGGTTGGAATTTAAATTCATGGAATGTGTATGATATTTTTTAGGTTACTAAAACAAGAATTAGTGGTGAATGAACAAGAGTTGGATCAAGTGGAGTGCATTGAATAAATAATACTAGTGAGTATGATTACGTATGATATAGATTAGATTTTTACATGAATTGAAAAATATTTATTGGTGATGGGAAGTGAGCTAAAATATTAAAATGAATTGATATTGAGCATTTATGCATGAAATAGATATGAATAAATGAAATTGAATTATAGAATGATTATGACATGTTGAGTTAGTTGGATTTCAATTGAAACTGAACTCGAAAGCAGTGGTGATTGTATTTTAAGTTGAAAAGTCTTGTACGGTGAGCATATTTCTTGAGTTTGGTTCTTGTATGACATTGTATTTATATAAAATATTTAAATGTAAGCATGTTGTGTATGTAAATGCATTGCATTTTATTGATTATTCACAAATGATTTTGGTATTGGAGTATGCGAGACGTGCAAAGGCAGATCGCATGTAATATCATTTCGTTAGGAATTAGTCCTGGATGAGTGTTATGCGTAACCTCATTGTCAGTAGGTGTCACACCCCGCCCGGACGAGCCTAAACCGGCCGTACACTCACGGACGGGGCGCGCATTTGGAACAACTATAATGGTAACAACAGAGTGCGCAGCGGAAATACGGTACACACAGTACAAATATGATTTCATTTAATTCAAAATACTTTTGTACATGAAACGGTCAAGGGAACATACTCCCAAAATCCCCAATGAATCATACAAAGGGTACAAAATGTGGGCCCTATAACCTGCACCCAGTCCACCCTAATTTCCTGTGAAAGATTGGATAATAATGGAGTGAGCTTAACGCGCTCAGTGGGTAAATAGTGCATGAGTATAACAATTAATAAAGCATACTTCAATATCAAATATCTTAAATACACATGTGAGCATCATAATCAATCAATATGAATGTATGCATGACACCGTCTCGTAATGGTTTGATGAACGTACATCGCCTGAATTCACGTACAGGAACGATGCTCTGGATTCACGTACTGATGTCCCTCCCCGGGTGTAGCCGGGTTCTCATGTACGTCCCTCTCCAGAGAAATGTAATAAATAGCGAGCAATGCTCCAAACTATTCTATGAGTCATAAACCATATACGTCCCTAGGTGGTAATATGTATGATGCCAATGCATGAACTGGTCAAGTCTTTTCTTGTCATTTAGACTGACTTTGGCAACGTCTGGTGATCCTTATCAGGGTCAGTATCACGACGTGTAAGATTAGGACATTCAGTATTACTGTATAGCTGCCTCCCGTTCACTATTTAAAGTTACTGAGGACAAGACTGAGTCTAGTTGTGTCAGATTGACCACAAATCCGGCATTATAACAGTGCAATACATGAATTCCAAATATACAGGCATAAGTGCGGCAGTATAAACAGTATATGACATAATGCAGTGAAAATGAATAGTAGACATAATAATAATTGAATGTAAACTTTAATAAAAGTTATGAAACACGTAAACCTATGTTTCGTTCCCCACCTTCAGATAAAAACTTCTTCTTTCAGATCTGACGCTTTCCTCTGGACAGAACTTTGTTGCACCGCACCGATAGTCTCGGACAGAGAGTCTCCAAAACTTAGAATGCGTGGAAAGGAGAAGAAATTCACAAGAGAAGGTGATTTGGTGTGAGGAATGAGAAATGAGGAGGTTTCTTATATAGAGATTTTTGCGCCTAAACGTTCGGGTATGAGCCTTAACGTTCGGGCATGCGCCTGAACGTTCTGGCATGCGCCTAAACGTTCGGGCATGCGCCTGAACGTTCTGGCATGCGCCTGAACGTTCTGGCATGCGCCTGAACGTTCTGTCATGCGCCTGAACGTTCTGGCATGCGCCTGAACGTTCTGTTATGCGCCTGAACGTTCTGGCATGCGTCTGAACGTTCTGGCATGCGTTTGAACGTTTTTTTTGTAAAATACAGGGTATTACACTCTACCCCCCTTAAAGGGATTTCGCCCTCGAAATCAAGTCAAGTAGTGATGAGGGTTATCGGCTTGAGAAGTAGCCACAAGTGGATAAGGAGGCCACTGTATGTGTGCATCAGTATATCCATTGATATTATTTTCAGACATCGGCGTAGTTATTGAAGTGAAACAATGGATCAAGATAGGTGTAAACAATGTTTCATCCTGTGATTGATAAGTGAAAATAATACAATATATCACATCATCAGTTGGTACTAGAAAATAATTCAGGGTATTTATGTTTAATTGTTGCTTCTAGTTCCCATGTTGCTTCCTCTACGCCATGGTGATCCCAGAGCACTTTCACAAGTGGTATGCTACGTCGCCGTAGTTCTTGAGTTTTTAGATCTAAAATATGGATTGCTTTCTCCTGATACGTATTTCCTTCCTCAACCCGAACCTCGACTAAAAGGATGATATGCGAAGGATCAGGACGATACTTGCGAAGCATAGATACGTGAAAAACGTCATGAACCTTAGGCATGGACGATGGAAGGGACAGACGATAAGCAAGTTTGCCAATACGTTCAATGATCTGAAATGGACCGATGTATCGCGGGGAGAGCTTGCCTTTGATGCCAAAGCGTTTGACACCTTTTGTGGGCTGGACTTTCAGAAAAACAAAGTCCCCCTTATCAAATTCTAGAGGTTGTCTCCGCTTGTCAGCATAGCTCTTCTGTCAACTTTGTGCAACGCGAAGTCGTTCCTTTACGAGTGTGATATTCTCAGAAGTCTCTTGAACTAGTTTAGGGCCTAACTGCGGTCGATCTGCCATATCTAACCAGCATACCGAAGATCTGCAAGGCCGACCATAGAGAGCCTCGTATGGTGCCATGCCGATACTAGTTTGGTAGCTGTTGTTGTATGCAAACTCAGCTAGATGCAAATATTTTTCCCATCCGTCATTAAAGTCCAAAATGCAGCATCGTAACATGTCTTCTAAGATTTGGATAAGCCGCTCTGACTGCCCATTAGTCTGAGGGTGGAAGGCTGTGCTCATAGTGATCTTAGAACCCATTCTATTCTGGAAGCTTTTCCAAAAGTTGGATGTGAATCGAGGGTCTCGATCAGAGACGATCGTGAGTGGTATGCCATGAAGGCGGACGATCTCTCTTTCATATAGTTCTGCAAGTTTGGCGGGGTTATCCGTGAACTTTATTGGCAAGAAGTATGCAGACTTTGTAAGTCTGTCAATGATAACCCAGATAGCATCTTGCCTTTTATTGTTTCGAGGTAAGGCCGTGACAAAATCCATTGCGATGTTTTCCCATTTCCATTCTCCAATAGGTAACGGCTGGAGAAGTTCAGAGGGAAGTCTTCGTTCTGCCTTGACTTTCTGGCAAACGAGACATCGAGCAACGAAGTCTGCAATTTCCTTCTTCATTCCAGAAAACCAGAATTGTCGCTTGATCCTTGTACATCTTGTCACCCCCAGGATGCATAGCGTACCTCGAACAGTGCATCTCAGTAAGCACTTCTTTACGAACCTCAGGATCGTTCGGTAGGCAGAGACATTTTTTATAGCAAACGGTGCCGTCTCCAGAGAACGACCAATGAGGAAGGTCCTGGCCACTGAGTAGAAGGTCTCGTTTTTCCATTAACATAGGGTCATTGGCTTGAGCGGTTGAAATCGTTCGAACGAGCTCAGAGTTGACTGATAATTGAGAGAGTTGTGGTCTTGGTCCTTCGACGTTCAGCTGTAGGTTAAAGTTCTCCAACTCTGTAGCCAACTTCCCCATTTCGTAGTTAAGAGTGCAAGCAACATAAGATTTTCTACTCAGGGCATCGGCCACAACATTAGCCTTTCCGGGATGGTACTGGAGTTGAAAGTTATAATCTTTCAAGAATTCCAACCATCGTCTTTGGAGGAGGTTAAGGTCTCTTTGAGTGTATATGTACTTAAGACTCTTGTGATCCGAGAAGACCTCAAACCGTTCGCCGTATAGGCAATGACGCCATAACTTCAGTGCAAATACGACAACTGCAAGTTCCAAGTCATGCGCTGGGTAATTACCCTCATGAATCTTCAGTTGTCTGGATGCATATGCAACCACTTGGCCTTCTTACATTAGCACGACACCTAAGCCTTGGAGAGAGGCGTCGGTGTATAATGAAAAGCCAATTGCATTTCTTGGAGTGATAAGTACAGGTGCTATCGTGAGGCATTTCTTCAATTCCTGAAATGATGCTTCACAGGGGGGATTCCAGATAAATTGCACGTCTTTTCGAGTGAGCTTGGTCATAGGTTCAACAATCTTTGAGAAGTCCTTGACGAAGCGTCTGCAATAGCCAGCCAAACCAAGAAAACTCCTAATCTGAGTAACAGTGGTAGGCTGCTTCCAGTTTAAAACTGCTTCAACCTTAGAAGGATCTACCTCAATGCCATTGCCTGAAACCACATGGCCTAGGAATTGAACTCTCTTTGCCCAAAATTCGCACTTACTCAACTTTGCATACAGTTGGTGGCTTCTCAAGGTCTGGAGAACTATCTTCAAATGTATTTTATGGTCTTCCTCGATTGAGGAATATATCAAGATGTCGTCCACAAAAACCACCACAAATCGGTCTAAGTATAACCTGAATATGCGATTCATCAAATCCATGAATGCAGCAGGTGCATTTGTTAGACCGAACGACATAACTAAGAACTCGTAATGACCGTACCGAGTTCTGAACGCCGTCTTGGTGATGTCCGACTCTCGGATCCGAAGTTGGTGATAACCGGACCGTAAATCAATCTTAGAGAAGTATTTGGCATCTCTAAGTTGGTCGAACAAGTCATCGATCCTGGGCAACGAATATCTGTTCTTGATGGTGACGTTATTCAACTTGCGATAATCGATGCAAAATCGTAACGAACCATCCTTTTTGCGAACAAACAGAACTGGAGCGCCCCAGGGTGATGAACTCTTTCGGATGAAGCCATTACTCTCCAATTCCTTAAGTTGTTTGTCTAATTCAACCAGTTCGACATTTGACATTCTGTATGGTGGAGTGGAGATAGGCCCTGTCCCTGGTATGAGGTTGATCTCAAAATCGAATTCCCTAACTGGAGGTAGACCAGGAAGGTCATTAAGAAAAACTGTTGGGAATTTAGATATGACTGGAACATCACGTACTTCGAGAGGGTATACTGCTGGTGAGCTGGTTTCATTGCCAAGGGATAGAGCTCGAAGTTGTGCCTTGAGAAGGGCAACGGTTGATTTGTGTATCCATTGCCTCGCTCCCTGAAGCTTGACCAACTCTCCTGTAGGCAAGGTTAACTGAACTTGCTTCTTCATACATTCGATCTTTGCATCCAGTAGTGTTAACCAGTCCAAGCCAAGGATGATGTCGAAGTCGTCAAAATCCATCACAAACAGATCGGCATATATGATATGTTCTGACATTCGAAGCTCACATCGAGAACACTGCAAGTTGACGTCAACACCAGATCCGAACGGTGATGTGACATGGAGTGTGATGTTTGTGGGTTCAGGATGCAGGCCTAAATGTCTTACCAATGCTGATGATATAAAAGAATGCGTAGCACCTGAATCAAACAAAACATGCACCATTGTATTAAACAAAGGAAAGGTACCTTCGACGACATTGTTGTCTGGTAGGGGATGTTGAGCGACGGCGAATGCTCGGCCCTGATTCCGTTGACCCTGGTTCTGCTGGTTCTGCCTGGGTTGGGCATTAGCAGCAGGTGGTGCTTGTTGGACTGGAATAGCCGGAATAGGTGGCTGAAGGTGCGGACAAAGATGTTTTACATGGCCCTTCTGGCCGCAGTTGAAACATGTCGGATGATACTGCGGATGGTTCTGTTGGCCATGCTGATTGTTCTGCTGGCCATGCTGAATGTGGTGTCGACCACCACCTCTGCCATTGCCGTTTCGACGACCACCTCTTCCATAACGACCTCCGCGGCCATGATTTCGGAAACCCTGATGGTTAGGGTTAGAAGGTTCAGCCGCAGGTGTTGTGGCCTCATTCTTCGAAACAGGGGCTGGGAGGGCTGGGTTTTGATTGTAGTAGGGCTTTTTCTTGTTGCCCTGTTGCAAGCCTTGTTGGGAAAACGTTGCAGGCCGTTTGCCCTTATTCATTCGCTGTTCCTGTAAGAGCTTCTCTTCTTCAAAGCTCATGGCTTTGTCAACAACCTCTTTGTAAATCTTGAGATCCAAGATTGATAAGGCTTGCCGAATGTCATGGCGAAGGCCATTATAAAATTTCTCAGTCTTATCTCGCTCCGTTGAGATGGTGGAGAGAGAGTAGACGAATAATTCTTTGAATTTTTCAGCATATTCTCTGACGGTCATGGTGCCTTGGTATAACTTAGCGAATTCCTGTCGCTTCTACTTCGTCACCGCACTGGGAAAATATTCATCAATAAACATTAACTCGAACTGTTGCCAAGTCATATCTGCGATGTTGACCCGTGGGTCTTCTTTCACTGTGAGCCACCATTTGTTTGCTCTACCAACAAGTTGGTAGGTCGCTAGTGGAATTTTGCGAGTCTCATCGACTCCCATTGCATCAAGAGCCTTCTTTGACTCATCCAGCCACTTTTGCACCTCATCAGGATCAATGGTGCCATCGAAAGTAAGAGGTTGTAGCCGCTTGTATTTAGTAATCTGATCGGTTTGAGCTTCCGACCCAAAGTTTACAGGTGCTTGAACCGTGGCAACCTGACTGGCTGCAGTCTCACGAACAACAGTTTGAACAGTGGCCTTCATCGCCTCAATAAATCCAGCGAAGAAGGTTTCAATGCTTGAAGGCATGGCAAAGGGTGCGGGTGGGGGTGGTATTGCCTGCTCAGATGTAGTGGCAGTGTTGGGTGTGGCCTGTGCTATTGTCGGAGGCGTCGGTTCCTTAATCTCAGGAGGTGCCTCCACTGCGGGACGAACAGTACGTGGCCTTCCTCTCTTTCTTGTTTGCATTTTCTCACTGGCAAGGAGAAAATAAAACAAGATTAAGAAACTGTAGGCAAGTATAATGTTATAGTATGCTCAACAACAATCTCGAGAGTACTGTAATATTAAAATTACCTATTTTTCTAAGTAGAGTGTAAAGTTGTTGTTGAGGAATCAAAGAATCTTATATATCTCGTATGTGTGGCCATGGTGTAAAAATAAACAAGGTTAAAATGTTTATATAATAAGTACAAAATTGTGCAAGTATTTCAAATGATTTGTTTTTGGTCTTTGTGAACATACATATATTTCATTGAAAATCCATACGAGTCATAAGAATTCTAAGATTTGCCTCGGTAAATAGCCTAAGCTAACATTCTATCGCAAGCTTATGCATTCAGACGCTTACTCTTAGTCTTTTCAATTATTATCCAAGTTCATGTGTCCCATACCACATGAATTTAGTAATAAAGGTGTCAACCAAGTTAAGTTGTATGAACACGGTCTCTAAAAACATTGGCTGAATAGAAGTTCACTAATAGTATCGTCCAAATTTACTCGTCTCATACCGTGTAAACTTAGTGATAATATTAGTAATGCAACTTTCTCCAAATGTTTCTTTTCACACAAGGTCATGGGTTTTCTTACTTCCACATTTTATTTAGTATCCTCCAATTTTGGTGTGTCCCATACCACTCCAAAGTTAGTGATACAAAAGAAAAAATGGTTGTAAGTCGGCCCACCAAAGATAGTCTTTAAACAAAACAATTTCATTCATATATATCAAAGAAAAGTTTACAATGCCAGTAATTAATTGTGACTTTCGTGTCTACTACCGCTCCTTCGAGATCTACTGCTACGTAGAGAACTGCTACTAACATAAGGCTGAGAGTTTGCATGCTCTGCGTCGGAGTTGTGCAAACGAGTTAATATATTAGTGTGGCTCTCTTTCAGTGCAGCAATATTGGATGCCATTTCATCTAACTGTTCAAGTAGGTTAGTCGGTTGTCCCATTGGTGGTTGATGGGTCGTTTGTCCCGTAGGAGAAGGGTAGGCCATAGACATTGGGGGAAAGTATGGGTTCATAGGTGGAAGGTAGTTGTTTTGATTGTGCGGGGATCCCCTAACTGGAACTCCTTGGATATTTTGATTTGTTTGTGGTGAAAAAGTTTGAAACAATGGGCTTATCGGGATGTTTTGTCCTCCAAGATTTGGTGACGCCCAATATTGTTGTTGTTGGTGTTACTTGTGGAACTGGCTGATACTGTACCATAGGAGTTGGAAGTCGTTGGTACGAAGTGGTGCCTTGAGTGGGTACGTTCCAAGTTGGTGGATTTGCTGGCGTACCTTGTCTATCATGACTTTGTGTAGGTTGATTTAGTGTGGCATATAACTCTTCGTTAGTGAATGGACGATCGGTTGGAGCACTATTCAGGGCTGGGTCTGATGTAGGATTTGGGTTTGAATCATTATTTGGGCCTTCTTGGACGGGCATCTTGCGTCGACTTTTGCGAAGGAAACGTCCATGCTTGTCTCTCATTCTTTCGGCATTTCTTATCGTCGTGCCGAATACATCTTCGTCAGTTACCCCTCCACTTGTGCCATATGTCTTGAAGATAGAGGATGCTGTAACTGGTTCAGTGATGAGCTTTGACGTTCCATCGAAAGTGGCGACGTTTGCCTCGAATAGTACCCTCATAATCAAGACTCCGTAGCCGAGGAATTCTTTTCTTAAAGGGTGTTGTATTACCCTCAACATTTGTTGGATAATAATGTGAGGTAGGGAGACCTTAACGTTCTGGCAAGAGATGGCTTAAGATGATTGGTTGGGAGGTTGGTGTATGTTGATTGAGTGTATGGCTCTTTGACGAGGGAATTGAACAATTGTTCATTAGATTCTGCGATCTCTGCAACTGTCTGGGGTTCATGTGGATCAATAATCCTTTCCTCAATCGGAATCTCCAAAAGTCGAGCAATAAGTTCGACGTTGATAGAAATTTTTATCCCCATAACTGTTGTCTCCAATACAGGGCTGATTCCCTATTCTGGAAGTCCTACGTAATTCATGGCTTCGTAGAAGGATCTGACCAAGTTGTAAGAGACTTGTCCCTCGACTTTGGTTATATTTAACCAATCCAATGTTGCGAGTTTGTCGTGAAGGATTGGGCGGAGGCGGAGATCTTTATTGTCGATGCTCTTCATGGTCATAACCTCTCTTTTGGACAATTCCGTTAGTCTAGTGGGAATTGGTTCCCGGCTAGTGGAAGTTGTTCCTTCCATTGAGACCATTCTTTTGCTGAAAGGAAAATAAATTTGTGTGAAAGACACAAAATATATTCCTAATATTTTTAAGATTTATGACTTGTCTGCTAGACATTTTATTCGAGTTTTCTTTTGATGTTTATGCCATCATGAAAATGTCTTCATTAGTTATTTGATGTATATAAGTCGTATTCACATATAAATATATAGACATATTTAATCATAACTATATATAGTTTCCAAAAATCAACTATTTGAAATATGTATATATGTCGTATTCACATATGAATGTATAGACATATTTAATGATAACTATAGTTTCCATAAATCAACTATATATATATATATATATATATATATATATATATATATTTTAAATTAAACTATATAAAAATCATATATAGTTGTTTTTAATCCAAATCTTAACTATATATATAATTCATATATATATAGTTTTAGATATATCAAATAATTTGTTTTTTTTTTATACGTACCTCATATACACTAAGGTATATAGATACATATATTCAATCATAATTACACATATAGTTTCTAATAAATCATGACTATATGTATATTTAAATCAAACTATATAAAAATCATATAGTTTTCTAGATATATATTTAATACAAATCTCAACTATATATAATTGACATATGTATATATAGTTCTAGAGATATATATATCTAATAAAATTTTTCTTCCCCTAATTTGGTGGACTTGGGTGGGCCGTGGACCATACGCTCTGATACCATTAAATGTCACACCCCGCCCGGACGCGCCTAAACCGGCGGTACATTCACGGACGGGGCGCGCATTTGGAACAATTATAATGGTAACAACAGAGTGCGCAGCGAAAATACGGTACACACTGTACAAATCTGATTTCATATAATTCAGAATACTTTTGTACATGAAACGGTCAAGGGAACATACTCCCAAAATCCCCAATGAATCATACAAAGGGTACAAGATGTGGGCCTCATAACCTGCACCCAGTCCACCCTAATTTCTTGTGAAAGATTGGATAATAATGGAGTGAGCTTAACGCGCTCAGTGGGTAAATAGTGCATGAGTATAACAATTAATAAAGCATACTTCAATATCAAATATCTTAAATACACATGTGAGCATCATAATCAATCAATATGAATGTATGCATGACACCGTCTCGTAATGGTTTGATGAACGTACATCGCCTGAATTCACGTACAGGAACGATGCTCTGGATTCACGTACTGATGTCCCTCCCCGGGTGTAGCCGAGTTCTCATGTACGTCCCTCTCCAGAGAAATGTAATGAATAGCGAGCAATGCTCCTAACTATTCTATGAGTCATAAACCATATACGTCCCTAGGTGGTGATATGTATGATGCCAATGCATGAACTGGTCTAGTCTACTGGTCTAGTCTTTTCTTGTCATTTAGACTGACTTTGGCAACGTCTGGTGATCCTTATCAGGGTCGGTATCACGACGTGTAAGATTAGGACATTCAGTATTACTGTATAAGCTGATAGCTTTCAATAAGACCAACTAGATCAGTCCCCAGTTGAGAGGTGAGACACAAGGTCTGCTTAAATACCAATCGCCTAGAGCAGCCCGCTGCCTCCCGTTCACTATTTGAAGTTACTGAGGACAAGACCGAGTCTAGTTGAGTCAGATTGACCACAAATCCGACATTATAACAGTGCAATACATGAATTTCAAATATACAGGCATAAGTGCGGCAGTATAAACAGTATATGACATAATGCAGTGTAAATGAATAGTAGACATAATAATAATTGAATGTAAAATTTAACAAAAGTTATGAAACACGCAAACCTATGTTTCGTTCCCTACTTTCAGATAAAAACTTCTTCTTTCAGATCTGGCGCTTTCCTCCGGATAGAACTTCATTGCACCGCTTTCAGATCTGGCGCTTTCCTCCGGACAGAACTTTGTTGCACCGCACCGAGAGTCTCGGACAGAGAGTCTCAAAAACTTAGAATGCGTGGAAAGGAGAAGAAATTCACGAGAGAAGGTGATTTGGTGTGAGGAATGAGAAATGAGGACGTTTCTTATATAAAGATTTTTGCGCCTGAACGTTCGGGCATGCGCCGGAACGTTCTGGCATGCGCCTGTATGTTCTGGCATGCGGCTGAACGTTCTGGCATGCGCCTGAACGTTCTGGCATGCGCCTGAACGTTCGGGCGTTGCCCAAATAGTATTTTTTTTGTGAAATACAGGGTATTACAGTAGGACTGTCATAACAAGGATTGTAGAATCCTTGAAATGATTGTGAATTGGGTAATGAGAGGTCCGAGCGTAGGCTCCTTATAGATGCATAATAAGGAGTTCATACCCGCTCCATTACTAGAAGGAGGGAGATGGTGAATTTTGTTGAAAAAAATGCATTGTTTTATTGAACAAACATAAAATTTATATTGCTGGCATGTATGATATCTTTGTTGAATGATGCATATGTGTTAAATAAATGTTTTGAATGATTTCAAATGCCATGTTTCCTTAAATGCATATGATTGCCATATCAAAAGATATATTCACTGAGCTTGTTGTATGCTCACTCAATTTCCTCTAATATTTCAGGTACAAAGTCAAAGGGAAAAATGGAAAGGTAGAGAGTGATTGACACGTGACCCTGATTCCTATCTTGTGTATGTATGTATGCTTGGAGGAATGATTTATATATGTGTTATTTTGATATGTTTAATTATCACACACTATATATGTATTATCATCTAGATGAGATGTGTGGGCATATACATGATAGCTGAATATATTGAATTATGAAATGCTAATGATGATGTACATTATTACATGATTACATGGTGAAAAGAATGGATGATATAATTTGATAAATGAATAGAATGTGAATGGCTAGATGCATGGATGACTATTGTGGATGAATTATCTATATATATGATTTGATTTGTGGTATATCAAGAAAAAATGTGAATTGTCCAGCATATGGGGATATGTTGCCCAAATTTCTGAAAATATTGGAAATTATTGTGAATGTATGTTGAGGCTGACAGTGTATTATATTCTATATACGGGTATGTACGGTGTATATTACACTGTGCTGGTCATGATGTCAGCCTATGTCAGGGGTATCGTGACAGAGGGAACATCCTTCCCAAAAGTCTCCTTAACTATAAGTAAGGGAGTACAAAATGATGGCCCAAACACCTCCACCTAATCCACCCTAACCTCCAGTAAAATGGTTAGCAACGGGAGTGAGCTATTGCCCAGTGGGTAAAATAGTTTGTGAAAATGACAATTAATAAAGAAGACTTCACAATTATACATCACATATACACAACATAACATCATAAACAGTACAACGTTCATGCCATCTTGGGATCACGCTCGGGCACCACCCAATTTTTTTTTTTTTGTGTGTGTGTGTAAACCAGGGGTATTACATACCATCTTGGGATCACGCTGTACGTCCATCACCAGGGAAATATTTAACAATCATTATGGTACAACCCAATCCTCACATGTCACAACCCACGATCAGCGACGTCATGACCGACACGAAACCTCCTATATATCCTCCCTCGATATCCTCGGCATCGCGTAAGCTTCATCTAACAACACACCATAGTCGTAATACAACATCAAAACATATGGATATAAACAGATCATCAATATAAATACAATCCCCATGTTGACAACCGTAAAATTTCATAAGTCCGTAATGTTCAAAATATACAAAATCATACATAATCATAAATACAACCCATCTGTGTGTTATGTATAAACAATAGGTGTTATTTAGTACAAATTATCAAAATACGCCAATAATCAATCATTAGGCCACGAGCGACTTACTTCCCTAGATGGCTATGTTGTCTACTAATATCCTATGCATGGATGTAATGTATGAATGTGTGTAGGTCTAGTCTAAATTTTATACTAGTGCGAATGCCTACTGCACATGTACGGCAGCTCTTGAGTCCGTAGGACACATCATTAAGATTTTAGTAATACTTCCATAGAGTGAGCAACTCTTAATTAAATCAACCAAACCAGTCCCCAGGCTGAGAGGTGAGTCACAATGGACACTCTTAAGTTACCAAGTCTTCTAGAGCAGCAAGCTGCCTCCCTTTCACTATTTAAAGTTACCGGGGACAAGATTGAGTCTGGATAATTAAATTAATTGCTAATACAACAGAGTAACGGCGTGATACTTTGATTCCACATATCAAGGTGTAAGCAAAGCAAGTATAGTCTAGACATAATGACATTTGTGTAATAATATGAATATTAGACTTAATGATAATGTATGAAAACTTATAAAATGTCATAAGATATGCAAACCTAAGTTTCACTTCCCACCTTCAAGTTGGACACTCTATGCTCCACGCTCTTCGCCGAGTAGCAGCTCCCCACCGCACAAGTTGAGAGTATTTAAGAGAGAGAGTCTCAAAAGAGAGAGAGAGAGAGAGAGAGAGAGAGAGAGAGAGAGAGAGAGAGAGAGAGAGGAGGAGGAGGAGGAGGAGGAGGAGATGTGCAAATGAGGAGGGGTAAGGGACCCTTTTTATAGGGTTCCCCCCATGCCCGAACGTTCGAGCAGTCCCGAACAAATAACTAGTACAGTGACTTTTTGATAGATGACAACTTTCACATTGAAAATATAAGCAATCCAAACCCTTAAATAAAGAGGGAAATAAGTGTTTAAGATAGGGAAAGCTAGGATGCCTTAGTCTACAATGCCAAAGCATAATTTGTTCATGAACAAAAGGAGAACTAATACTACTAAAGCCTTGAGCTTTTTTATTACTGAAGAGGTTATCTTCAAAATAGTAAAGACCATCGATCATCTTAGCATTGCCAATTATCCTTCTCGAGCTTTGGTCCTGAAATTCATAGTAGGAATCAAAGAAAGTAACACGACAATTAGAATCTTTAGATAATTTTCTCACAGACAAAAGGTTACAAGCAAGTTTAGGAACATGGAGGACAAATTTAAGATCTATATTCTCAGATAATTTTATTAGGCCTTTCCCCTACAATTGGTGAGAAGCTTCCATTGACAATTTTAATTTTTTCACTACCAGAACATGGTGAATAAGTACTAAATAGATAAGAAAAACTTGCCATGTGGTTAGATGCACCTGAATCAATGATCCAAGGGGTAGAATGTAAATGGCACGATTGGGTATTTGGTTCACAAGCTATTTGAGCTAGAGAAACACTAGGAATACTAAATGAGGAATTAGACTTCAATAGTTTGAGAAGATGATCCATCTGCTCTTTGTTAAAGGGACTTGTCTCTGCTTTGGATCGATCACCCTATTTGTTGCTTTTCCAATTATACGACTTTCCATGAATCTTCCAACAAGTTTCTCGTGTGTGGCGTGGTTTGTTGCAATGGTAACACCAAACACGAGGTTTTTCATCAGTTTTTCTTGTATTGGTTATCGTTTTACTCACATTTGCATCAGAGACAACAAGGGCTGAGGTTTCAATAGATCCACCAAAGTTTTTTTCTCCAAGCATAACATTCTTGTAGGTCTCTTATCTTCTAACTTCAGAAAAAGCTTCACTGAGGGGAGGAAGGGGCTTCGTGCCTATTATTCCCCCCTCACTTCATCGAACTCGACGTTGAGTCCAGCAAGAAATTTGAAGATGCGACCATCCTCCACGATTTTTTTTAAATGATTGCAATTATTTGGAGATTTCCATTCATAATCGTTGAACAGATCTAAATCTTGCCAAAACCGTTTAAGAAAATTGAAGTACCTGATGCTATCTTCGCCTTGTCGCATTTCACCAAGTTTTAGTGTTAATTCATACACTTGGGACTTGTTTCCCAGATCGAAATACATTTGGTTAATGTTTTCCCATAGTTCCTTAGTTGTTGGGTAGCACATATAGTTAGAGCTAACGTCTTCGTTCATGGAGTTTACAAGCCAAGTCATGACCATTAAGTTTTCAACATCCTAGGTAGTATAAGCTAGGTCCTCCGATGTAGGGGCCTTTTTGTCTTCAGTTAAATAGCCAATTTTTCCTTGCCCTCAAATATACATACGAACGGATTGAGACCAATATAGAAAATTATCGCCATTTAAACAAATAGTGGTGATCTTGAGATGGTGTGATTCAGAGTTTGAAGCATGGGTCTCAGGAATTTTTTATGAATTAATAAGGGTTGGATTAATAAGGGTAGGGTTTGACTCTAACAAAACATCTGACATGGTGATTGAATGAAGGTGATGACAGCGAAAATGGTGGTGTTAGTAAATTGTAATTGTTGGACCATACACCGAGCATAAAACATATTAGTCATGCCAATTTCACCAAGTAGGATGTAATACAGACCAGGTAGATATACCGACCTGCTCTGAATAGAGAATACGGATCTACTCAACCATGCACACAGCTCAAGACACGGTCGGTCCTACCGACCTGGACGACATATTATTCGCCATAATGACCAGATCAACATGAGAGAGCTCCAGGTAGGCGGGTTGGGATATCGACCTGGATGACATGTCAGCAATTATAAAACGACAACATCAGCCCGACAGGACATGATGTGTCATGCCGACCTAAAGCTACTGACCTTTTTATCGACTATATCTTTGCTTACAAGCAGACAAAATGGAAGACTCTAGATCAACATACCAATTTGACGAGGTCTACGACTCCGAAACGGATGATGACTAAACGCAAGTTCAGATAGGGATAAGGCATAATTCATTGCTATAAGTTCGGGATTTACTCCTAATTCGATTGTGATAAGGGCTGAAGCTCCACTAGTTCGACTAGGAAGCTCCACTAGTTCGACTAGGATGCTACTAAGTCATCCTAATCCCGTAAGGATCGCACCAGATCTTCCTAATTCTACTAGGAATCAAATGTGCTCTTCCAGCACAAGAGTTATTCCTGATTTTACAACAACTCTACTACAAGGCGAAGGACCTATCTATAAAAAATACTATAATCCCTAAAAGGGAGGTAAGCAACTCTCGACTTAGTTAAGTACCATTAACTTTACGGAGCTCTGAACTAATTTAGGCATTGGAGGGTCTTTGGCCGGCACCACACCGATGTTCCTCATGATAACCTATTTTCTCTTATTTTTCCTCTCTCAGATAATCAACCTCCGGCGATCCCTCCGGCACTCCAATGAGTTCTAGATCAACATCTTTCCTCCACCTCATCGTCTATTGGTGTTGGTCAAATCTTGCACCAATAGTAATAAAGACTGGTGATGAAATTAGGGCTCTGATACCATATGAGCATAAATTAAGAATTGGTAATATAAATTCTCTGTATGTTGACTGATAATTAATGGTTACACAAATTACTTCTTATAGAAGTGTACAAATAATAGGAATAGAAATATACATATTGGCTTTCTTATTTTACAGAGACTGATAAATTTGTATTTACATAAGAGAGGAAACTTTAAATACAAATTGAAATCCAACATAATATCAGCAACATTCTAAACATGGCATCTCAGTAGCATACTAAACTTGGAATCCAACAATATCAACAATATCTTTATTTTAGCAGCAAACTAAATATGGAACTTGAAATCCAACAATATTAGCAACATCTTCATCAAGCTAAATATGGAACTTGAAATCCAATAACATCTTTCCTAATTTCCAATAGGTGATTATGAGAAAAAGAGAAATAAGAGGGGTTACGACTAAGCTAAAAAGGGAAATGAAGCATGTGGGTTTCTTGGGATACCACTTAACATGTCACTATCAAGCTTGGTTCTCTCAAAAATTCAAACTCATCCCTTGGATTTTTCTTGGGATCCGCTACAACATGATGATGTATGATGAAGATGTCTCTATCTGTGCCATGTGTCCTTCTTGACTTGAGATTCCTCCAACTTCCATCGTAACCGTAGATGCTCCTCGCGATTCACAAAATTTTCACTCAAATGATAAATGAATGGGATGATGACATGTGTCATGAAACCAAGTAGGGTGATGACTTCTCAAAATTGATTATCTCGAGGCTTCTAATCTCACATGCTCCAATATGATCAACTTTTCATTACATCTACTTTTCTTATAATTAACACATATATCGCGTAATGAGAAATAAAACTATAATGAACTTGCATGTGACTTGAAAATTACTATATTTGCTTTTTTGAAAATGTATGAATTTATGTAATGAAAAATCCATACATATTTTAGGATTAATTATCAAATCATGAGCCTTAAAATATGATAATGCTCTATTATAAGATAATAATTTAATGTCAAAATGAGTATTATCAGCTCCTCTCGGCGCCCATAGCGGTGACCTTGATCTAATGGGAGAAGTGGATGGGACAACCAGGCTTTAGAAAGGTGAGCTGTCTGAGGACTCATCGTCTAAGGATGAAACATTTGGGGATACTATTGATCTCGGTTTTGCTAACGAAGCAGACATTGCTAATTCCTTTTGGGCGATGCAATGTGCTAAGTCCTTAGCAAATCAGGTAATGTGTGTTCCAAATATGCTGCGAATCCCATTGCCCCAGTTAATACCCATTCCCAACCTACTGTCTTCCCAAATTATTGTGCTAGTCTCGTCTAGCCAATGTTTTTCCCATGTTCAAAAATAGGTATAGGCAATACGAAGGGTGGGCAAGTGAATATTTGCTAGGAAATGGAAGCATTACAGATGGGTTAGACTGGAAATGGTTATGAAGAAGATGGATTGGGCATTCTTTCGGGTTTGGAGATGAGGGGGGAGGAGGTCTTCCGTTGATTTCTTCCTTCGAGGACTTGGAAACATACCTCAAAAGAGTCAAGTTGACTCTATGAATCTTCCAGCAGAATCAGGCTCGAAATTGGACTGGTGGCACTATGGCTGACTCTAAGGCGTTGAATGATCCGAGATCAGTCATGGAAGAGGAAGGTGATAATGCCCCTAATGAAGATTCTCTCATGGAATGTAAGGGGATGCGACTCAGCACGTAAGAGACAGTTGATTAGAAGAGTCATTAGGAGATTTTTAGCTGATGTGGTGATTCTTCAAGAAACAAAAAAGGCAAAGGTTTGTCAAAAGTTAGTGGTGAAACTTTAGGGATCAAGGTTTAAAGGCTGGGTGTTTTTCCCTACAGCCTGGGCTTCTGGAAGGTGATCTAGGACATCGGGATGGTAGAAGTTACTTCAAGCCTTATTAGTGGTTTTTCGGTGACAATTCATATAAAGTCATCGGATTCAAGAAGCTGGTGGCTAACAGGCATGTATGGCCCTAATCATCTGTCAGAGAGAAGCTTTTTGGGTAGAGTTGGCTGGGCTTTCAGTTGTTTGCAGTTCTAGCTGGTGTGTTGGTGGTGACTTCAATACTCCAAGACATCTAAGTGAGAAGTATAATAGCAGGCATTTAACGAGAAATATGCAAAACTTCAACCAACTCATTAATGATCTAGATTTAAGAGATCCTATTTTTTTAAATTCTAGATTTACTTGGTCAAATTTAAGATCTAATTTGGTGTGTTCACGACTTGATAAATTTTTATTTCCGATGGGTGGGAGAAATTTTTCCTATATTGTAGACATGAGATACTTCCCCAGATTACTTATGATCATTGCCCTATCCTGCTTAACACTGAGGAATTTAAATGGAGCCTTTCCCCTTTTAAATTTGAGAATTTCTGGCTAACACACTGGGACTTTAAGAGAAACATTGCTCAATGGTGGTCTGAGTCACATGCTTTTGGATGGGAGGGACACATGTTCATCCAAAAACTTAAAGAAGTCAAAATGACACTTAAAGAGTGGGATAAATAAGTTTTTGGGGTGACTGTAATAAAGAAGAAAGAATTGGAGGTTTCCATTAGAAGGTTGGATGGGATAGAAGGTACATGTACAGCTGGTCCAAAGACGTAGAGATTGAAAGGAGGGCACTGAAGGAAGAGCTTGCTGATGTGTGTCTTCAGGATGAGAGGATGGATTTTCAAAAAGCTAAGATTAGATAGTTGAAAGAAGGGGATGCCAACTCACGCTTCTTTCACAGACTGCTAAATCATTGGAAATCCCACAATATTATTAGAAGGTGGAGAAAGAGGATGGCTCGGTTGTTGAGACGGAAGCTGGGGTGGTTGAGGAAATTGTGTCTTTCTTTTAGGATCTTTATTCTCCTTCTCAGATTTAGTCATGGGGAGTAGATGATCTGAATTAGTCTCCTATTGAGACGCCAAATAGTTTTTTGTTGGAGAGGCCTTTTGAAGTTGAGGAGGTGTGCATGGCAGTTTTTGGGTGTGAGGGGAACAAAACATCGGGCCCAGATGGATTCTCGATGGCCTTTTACCAGGATTCTTGGGATGTGATCAGTGACGACTTGATGAAAGTATTTGAAAATTTTCATAACAGTGGTGTCATAAATGCCAAAAAAAAAATGAAACTATATTTCTTTGATTTTGAAGAAGGTTGACTCTTGGAAGATTAAGGACCTTAGATCTATTAGTTTGGTGACCAACATTTACAAAATCACTTCCAATGTATTGGCCAACAAGCTAAGAGTGACCCTTCACAAAACTATTGGTGTTTCACAATCAGCCTTTATCCATGACAGATAGATTCTTGATGTTGTACTTATTGCTAATGAAGCGGTTGAGGACTACCATATATTCTTAATGAAGCGGAAGGGGTGCTGTTTAAAGTTGATTTCGAAAAAGCTTATGATTCAGTTAATTGGGATATTCTGGATTTTGTTCCAGAAAGAAAAGGGATCGGTTCTTTGTGGAGGTAGTGGATCCGAGGTTGTTTGAGTTTAGTATCCTATTCAATTATAATCAATGGTAGACCCAGGGGAAAATTCTTGGCCAAGAGAGGACTGAGGCAAGGGGAGCCTGTCGCGATCCCTGTTCGAGTGACGTCACGACCGACACAAAACCCTAAGTATTGCTACTCCAGGACAAAATCTGAAGCCCTGCTTATACTTAACCTAATACATAACCAAAATGTTGTACGTGCAATTCAACCAGTGTGTGACAATTTATAGTTGAACGATAATTCTCCAAAAACATCAAATATAGTTTTCAAGATCAAGTACTTCTAGCGTATGGTTCCTTTTTCACATATATACATACATAAACAAGTACTCATCTCCCAACAAAAGTCATATACATTTCGCCATCTCATATATCAACAACCCATCTATGTGAGAACTTTATTAGTAGGAGAATTGAGTGAGGTAAACGCCTTCCTCTCATCCCTAAACCATGTCTATCTCTCTGACCATCCGGATAGCTTAGGTGGTCCCTCCATTCATTAGGATCCGTTACTTGTAAATCTTTTTGACTATTTCATTGATGACCCCTCCTTCCCATTTTTAAATGCATTTGGAATGCTCAGATCCCATAAAAATAAAGGTGTTTGGGTGGCTCTTGGTTCATGGTAAGCTCAACACACTAGACGTATTACATAGACGTTTTCCTACATTATATTTATCTCCTACTTGCTGCCCTCTTTGCCTTCATGATGGGGGGTCCATCCTTCACTTTTTTCTTCAGTGTAGGGCGGCTAGGTGTGTGTGGGACTTTTGGAGTGTTTACTTAGAAAGTGGGATTGCATTTCAGTCCTCATTATTGGAGTGCATATCTCTAGATCATGTTACTAGTTGCACAGGCAAAGTTAAAGACATTTGGAGAATTGCTTCTTTTGCTTCACTTTGGTCAATTTGGTTGGAAAGAAATAGAAGTCTTTAGATTGTTTGGGCATTTGGGAGGAAGTGGTTGGCTTGTAATTTGATTGTGTGTTCCAAGTTGAGTGGTGGATTTTCGATCTCAGACTGGTGTAGAAATTGGTCTAGTTGCTTATTGCATGTTGCTTGGGGGTTGGTTTGGGGGCTTTTGACATGATTACCCCTAAAAAATAAAATAATTTCACAAATGCCATCCACACACAAATAATGACCCATTTGCCATACTTTATTGTTCATAGCACAGTCAGCGTGCCAAACAAGCGCCACGTCCGCGCCCAGGTGGCATTTTAAGGAAGGCGTCTTTTCAAAAGACGTCTTCCTTTCATATATATATATATTTTTAAGTGAAGGGAAGGCGTCTTTTCAAAAGACGCCTTCCCTTCACCACTTTTTTATTAACTGAAGAGAAGACGTCTTTTCAAAAGACGCCTTCTCTTCACATTTTTGCCGTTTTTTCTTAAGGCAAGGGAAGGCGTCTTTTGAAAAGACGCCTTCCCTTAAACCCTACACATACCCCATCCGCGAGCACACACTCACTCGTCGCCCCACTCCTCTCTCTGAAACTCTTCGGACAGTCGTCGTCGTCTCGCTTCTTCGCCGTCGTCTCGCTTCGTAGCCGTTCCGTCGCCGTCGTTGGGAGCCGAGTGCCATTCCGTGCAAGATCTGATCGTGGTTGTTGCCATTCTCGATCACTAAACAAAGGTGCCACTTTTTATTTTTATTTTTTCATTTTCTTCTTCTTATTATAGGGTTCATAACTCTGTCGTGCTTGTTTCCATTCTCGATCTCGATTTTTTTTTTTTTTGGTGCAGCCAATTATTGAGTCGAACAAAACTCGTGTGCCCCTTTGCTAATTTTTACCATTCTATGATAATTTTTGCGGTTTCGAATTGATCTTTTAGGGTTTTAGGGATGGAAAGAAAAGTGTTTTTTTACTTGTTTTTTGTTTATTCGGAGAAGGGAAATTGGGAACGATTTAGGCTGCTGATCCGATTAATTAGGGATGGTTATGGTTTTTGAGTTCTTTACTGCAATAGCATTTTTATGTAAAAGTACGTTAACAAGTGTGATTTTGCGAGTGATTTTGGTTCTTTGGCTACATTGTTTTAGGTTGTGGTATGAAATGAATGGACCCTTACTAAGGTGCAGGGAGGTATAATTGATTGGTCAATTTGGATGAAAATTCTACTAATTATCTATATGAATTTTAGTGCCTAGATGACTCCAAAAGTTGATGAGTTCAATTAAAACAAATGTGCATCATATTCAACAAATTAGTCTTATTACATTTCCTTTTAATTGTTACTTTGTTGAAGTCATAGGCTTTAATTTCATATTTTCTTTGAAAGAATGACGATTGTATTTTGCTTATTCCCACACAGATGACAAATAGACTTGTTTCTATAATATGCTACAGTGGTGGTTCTGTAGTACATGATTCGCGAGGTGCATCATACGATAGACCGCCAGTAGGGCTTGTAAGAGTCCGATCAGGCATTGATTTTGAAGAATTTGAAGGGGTTATTCGAGGTAAACTACGGATTTCAAAGTGTGCAACGATCAATATCACCTATAGATATCCTTTGCTTTTTGGCGAAAAGGATTTCAATTATACGGTTCTTCCGATTAGCAATGAGGAAGAGCTAAGGAATATTTTTTCCATGTTGCAAGAGGTCCCACCTCCTACTAATATGGAGGTGTATGTAGAAGTTGTTGGTGGAAATCCAACTCAAGGTCGTCAAACGGGTCATCGGCGAAGCCACATGAATTTTGGCGGTCATAGTGCACGAAGATCAATGGAGCACATTGGTCCGAGTACAACTTCACCTATTGATGCTACAATCGATCACATGACCAATGATTCTGAAGATGGCAGCCCTTCAAATGTACATTTGTTTGATGATGAATTCAATTTTGAAGACGACGACAGTGATGGAAACAGTGATGAGGATGATGGACATGAGATGGATAATTTTGTTGATATGCGTGGTCCTTTGTTGAGAGTAATTGAAAATGATGGGTCTATGTATGCATCGCCACTACGAGAAGATGGCAATGGCGTAAGCATTGAAGAAACAGAGTTACAAGACACTGAGTTGCATAGTATGGGTGATACACCACAACCTACCATAACAAGTTTTGAGCCTCCATCACCGAATTTCATGGAACTTAATCATGAAGCTATGACCCCATTATCAGACAATCATGATAACATATCGATGGGGTGGAACGAACCACAAGATCTTTGCGAAGGACTCATAATTCCCTCAAAGGAAGACTTGCAACATAGAGTAAAACGATGTTGTATAGCCAAGCAACAAGAATATGTTGTGGTCGATTCAAAACCCAAATTTTGGTTAATTAGGTGTAAGAAATCGAAAGATGGTTGTCAGTGGAGGCTACGGGCTTCGAAACGCAAGAAATCGGGATTGTTTGAGATCACAAAATGCCCATTTCCACACACATGTATTTATGCCCAAATGTCGCAAGATCATCGACAATTGGATTTAAAGCTAATATATCGCGAAATTTTTGATATTGTAAAGCGAGATCCTTCAACTTCTGTGTCGGCGCTACATCAAGTAATTAAAAATAATTACAAATACGATGTGCATTACAGAAAAGTGTAGCGTGCAAAAAAAAGGTGATGGCAAAGATATTTGGTGATGGAAAAAAATGGGAATGGGATTCCGTCGACTCCGGGGGATCGGGGGAGGATAGTGGGACGTGGTGAAAGTGGTCGGGTTAAAAAAAATCAAGTGGTTTGGATTCGGTGAGGTCGAACAGTTTAGTAATAACTTTGAATTTAACTTTGATTTTTCATTCATTTAAAAAAAAAATTATGAAGGGAAGGCGTCTTTTCAAAAGACGCCTTCCCTTCAGTTAAAAAAATAAGTGGTGACGGGAAGGCATCTTTTGAAACGACGCCTTCCCTTCAGTTAAAAAAAATAGTTGTGAAGAGAAGGCGTCTTTTGAAAAGACGCCTTCCCTTCACTTAAAAAAAATATATGAAAGGAAGGCGTCTTTTTAATATGTCACCTGGGCACGGACGTGGCGCTTGTTTGGCGCGCTGACTGTGCTATGAACAGTAAAGTATGGCAAATGGGTCATTATTCGTGTGTGGATGGCATTTGTGAAATTATTTTATTTTTTAGGGGTAATCATGTCAAAAGCCTGTTGGTTTGGGGTGTGTGTGTGTTCCTGTGGGCGGGTTTTGGTGTAGAAAATGGTGAATAATGTTGCTGTTTTTTTTTTAACCCATCGGCGGGTAGCTTAGTTGGTTCTTGTAACCAAGCCAATCACGAGAAGAAAGTATGTCTTGTGATAATGTGCTTTTTTTGTGAAGACTAGTTGAGGTGCGTGGAAGCTCATCTGAACACTCCAAGGTTATCAAATTAATTATTTAAAATCATGAGTCGGTGCATTATTAAGGAAATTAAAAAATGATAAAGTGTTACCTTTAGAATTAATTAAGTAATTTAAGTATTTTTGTAGTCACTTTATCATCAATTACCTATAATAATAAAAAAATCTACCAAACCAACTATCCTATCTCAAAATGATCACCAAGAAATGATAAATTTAAAACTATAGATCCTTATTATTTTTTATTACTCCAATATTGTTTAATGCCAATACATAATGAGATACATGTAAAAATATATATTTATTTATGTTGTAATTATTGAATATTCACTCCCACTTGTCCAGGGGTTTTGACATGATTACCCTTAAAAAAAAAATTCACAAATGCCATCGAAATACAAATAATGACCCATTTGCCATAGTTTACTGTTCATTGCACAGTCACCGCGCCAAACAAGCGCCACGTCGGTGCCCAGGTGGCATTTTATGGAAGGCGTCTTTTCAAAAGACGCATTCCCTTCATCGTGTTTTATTTAAGTGAAGGGAAGGCGTCTTTTGAAAAGACGCCTTCCCTTCACCAATTTTTTTTTAAAGTGAAAGGGAAGGCGTCTTTTGAAAAGACGTCTTCCCTTCACTTAAACCTACTTATACCCCACCCATTCCCACAGTCGTCGCGCCACTCCTCTCTGAAGTCGGGAGCATTTGGTTCGAACTCTCTTCCGTTCCCTCTCTTCCTCTCGATTGGGGTCGTTCTCCAATACAGGTTCTTGTCCAACTTCGACGCGCATTCATTCTAATTTTTTTTCTTTTTCTTTTATTTGCATCTAAACTGATAAAAGTTTCAACGGTCATTTGATATTTTGGGTGAATTTCGTAGAATCTAACATACCCACCAAGATTTCTCATAATTTATATGATATTTGGATCATTTTTTTCAATGTTAGGTTTCATGCATTGCACATGTTTGATGAATGTCCTGAACCATTTGTTAATTAGTTATTTTGAAAGATGTTCAGATTATTACTGAGTTGTCTGTGGCGTACCCATTTGCAACAAACACCAGTGTCATCTTTGTTTTTTTTTCTTTTTTCTTTTTTCTTTTTTCTGTGAATTTGTTGTTGAAGCAATCCAGTAGGCATTTCATTGATTATCCACTTGCCCAAATTACTCATTTTGTACATAATCAGAGTAAGGGCTTAGCTGATTTCTCAGAAAAAAAAAAAAAACTATTTCATATTGTTAAGTTGCATACCATAAACACAGTTGTAGCGGCTCATATTTATATAGATTCGGTGAGGCCGAACAGTTTAGTAATAGCTTTGAATTTTGATTTAAACTTGAATTCGGGATGGGGGTCCAAAAAATCAACCGGGCATGGGAATGGGATTCCGTCGACTCCGGGGGATCGGGGGAGGATAGTGGGACGTGCTGAAAGTTGTCGGGTTAAAAAAAACCAAGTGGTTTGAATTCGGTGAGGTCGAACAGTTTAGTAATAACTTTGAATTTAACTTTGATTTTTGGCTTAAATAAAAAAAAAATTATGAAGGGAAGGCGTCTTTTCAGTTAAAAAAAAGACGCCTTCCCTTCAGTTAAAAAAAATAGTTGTGAAGAGAAGGCGTCTTTTCAAAAGACGCCTTCTCTTCAGTTAAAAAAAAGTGGTGAAGAGAAGGCGTCTTTTGAAAAGACGCCTTCCCTTCATGTTAAAAAAAAAATTGTGAAGAGAATGCGTCTTTTCAAAAGACGCCTTCTCTTCAGTTAAAAAAAAGTGGTGAAGGGAAGGCGTCTTTTCAAAAGACGCCTTCCCTTCACGTTAAAAAAAAAAATTGCGAAGGGAAGGCGTCTTTTGAAAAGACACCTTCCATTCACTTGCAAAAAAATATATGAAAGGAAGGCGTCTTTTGAAAAGAGCCTTCCTTAAAATGCCACCTGGGCACGGACGTGGCGCTTGTTTGGCGCGCTGACTGTGCTATGAACAGTAAAATATGGCAAATGGGTCATTATTTGTGTGGGGATGGCATTTGTGAAATTATTGTATTTTTTAGGGGTAATCATGTCAGAAGCCCCACTTGTCCAAGTGGGAGTTTGTTTTCTTCCTCAACTTGTCTAATACTTTATAAAATTGGGAATAATTTATTCCTTAGTTTTCGTGTATATAAAGAGGTGCTTAGCACCCTCTAATGATATAAGAAATGAGAAGAATGAAAAGAAATGTATACACCATTTCTTATTACTGAGATTTCTTTTGTCTTTATTTTCTAGTTCATTTTATACTTTTTATATAGTATTATTTATAACACGTTATTAGCACGATCGTCTCCTATTCTCCTATGACGATTTCTTCTCCTCCTCTTCCATTCTTATTCATCATTTTTCCATACTATTAAAACCCACCACCGAGCAAGAACAAGAAGAATGAAAGAGCGAAAAACTCTTTAGATTAACAGGGTTATTAATTAACGATATTTAATTGAAGTTTTAAGATTCGAGAGCTCTATCTTTTGTAGTTGTAGCTTCCTTCTTCTTCTATCTCCCTCTGTCGCTGTTGTCTCAACTCTTAACAAAAAAACACTTTAAACTTTATATTATTATATTCAAAACCAGCACGTAGAAAGCAAAGAAAAAGAAAAAGAAGTGTTGTTATAAGGTGGTTTTTCCCAAAACCGCTTTCACTTAACAATGAAGCTTCGATCTTTCTTCTTCTTCTTCATTTTTCTCTATTTTTTCCACTGGAAAAACCAAATCTGGTTTTGGATAGGACCGGTCTTCTCGCTCGCCAGCATTGCAAAATGCAGTGGCAAGGCGTCTTGTGCGAAAAAAAAAGGATGATGGGTTTGATAATATTATATTAAGTTTCATTTATTTATTTTTTCTTGGCTTTTGCTTTATTTCTAACAAATGTTTTTTTACCCCACTTTTAATTTTATATCCTTATATGTCCCAATAGGTGCAATGCAGTATGGAGTGAATTTGAGTTTGTTTTTGGAGAAAAATGATGGGGTCAAAAGTGACGGCTAAAATGAACAAATTAAAGCACTTGGATGTGTGTTGAGCCATCACTTGACCACCACTTCATCACCCTGAAAAGATGTCGGCCGGTTACTACTCAAAAGGTATATCAAAATTTCCTTTTGTTATGAAAATTATTAACACAATTTGTAAATGCACCCATGACCCTCGATTTTGAAAACTTCATCTTGACCTGCTGCATACTTAGACTTATACCAAATTACATAAAGTGGGGTCGTGACACCTATATTCATATTTCTATTGGTTTTGAAAGTCTGTAATCACATGACCGACGGATTTGGCCATTTGGGTCAATTCATTTAAATAAAAGTATCTAGTCAGACATGTAAGAATGGGCCATCATATTTTTAATAGAAAAATATTTTGCAAGTAACCCATGCATCATTATGGTGTGAACAAAGGTGCCACCAACGGAGTTACAATAATTAATAGTATCTTGATGCCCAAGTTATCTATTGCATAAATGTTAACATGCTATTTGGAAAATACTTATAATAATGCAACTTGTGCCGGGAGCCAACATATTTTGGAAAAGTAACCTATGCAACGATATGTGTTTTTAGAAAACTTATCCCAATGAAGGGACCCATATAGTGTTGTATAGTATTTGATACTACAGGGAAGACGCACTATGGGCAATAAGGTGGGAGGAAACTTCGGGTAAGCTTTATTTTCTTTTAATTGATAATATGTTATTTTATATTGTCAAAATATATGAATACATTATTTTATTCATAGTCCAAAGCCATGTTCTTATGGCAAAAGGGGGCAGAGAAAATATTTTATAGCTTGCTTGAAGCTATACAAAAAAGAATATTTTCCGGCTAAAGCTAGATGAAAAAGTTTATTTTGGTTGTTTTTCTTGGTGCCCAAGTTATTTGTTATATGTGTTGTGTAAATGTTATTCCTTTCTTCTCTCTAATTCTCTATTTATTTGATTGTTTTTTGAATTTATTTATTTATTTTATGGATGTAATACCCTAGGTTTGCACAAAAAAAAAAAAAATTTGTTCGTGCACATGCCCGAACGTTTGTGTATAATGTTTATACTTGTCATACTTATGCCTGTATATTTGGAGTTCATATATTACATTGTTGTTATGTCGGATTAGTGGTCAATCTGGCTCAACTACTTTGCATTACCAACTATACATCGTTTCACTTGAATATCTATGCAGATGTCTGAAAATAATATCGATGGATATAGTGACGCACACACGCAATGGCCTCTTTGGCCACTTGTGGTGACTCCTCCAGGATCCGAGTCTAGTCACAACTACTTTGCATCACCAACTCCATCACCACACAGATAACGATCCTTATCGCCAGAGCGCGCATGGCTTTTTAGTAGCAATTTTGCCCAAAACAATCTCGTGCCCTCATCTTGGCAGGATCTTCAACCAAAATTGCCAGGCGGCCGGATTCGAGCAACAACACGAAAAATCATCCCACCGCTCAACCTACCTCCCCTTAAACGATGCGACCATCACCCTACACCGCCATCTGTTAAGCAAATATTGGAACCTTCTGAGGATGAATCCGACTTCATTTGCTCTCCATGGTGTCGTGATGTTGAGGATTCCACTAGCCATAGTGTCATTCAAGGACCATACAGGCATTACCCTGAACTAGCAAATGATGACAACGACAATGAATCTCACGCACATAACTATCATGACTACTTGGACTGATTTCGAGGGTGAAATCCTTTTAAGGGGGGTAGAGTGTAATACCCTAGGTTTGCACACAAAAAAAAATTGTTCTGGCACATGTCCGAACGTTCAGGCTCATTTTTCCTATTTAGGAACCCCTCTCCCCTCCTCATTTCTCACACAAAAATCACTCCTTGTGATTTTCACTCTCTCTTTCACTCATTTTGAGTTTGTCTTCTCTTTTGAGACTCTCTCTTCGAGACTCTCTGTGAGGTGCAACGCGGTTCTGCCAGGGGGAAGGCACCAGTTTTCAAAGGAGTTTTTATCTGAAGGTGGGGAACGAAACATAGATTTGCGTGTCTTATAACTTTTATAAAAGTTTACATTCATTGCATTATTGTTTTATAAAAGTTTACATTCATTGCATTATTGCGTATAATGTTTATATTTGTCATACTTATGCCTGTATATTTGGAGTTCATGTATTACACTGTTGTTATGTAGGATTAGTGGTCAATCTGGCTCAACCAAACTCAGTCTTGTCATCAGTAACTTTAAATAGTGAACGGGAGGCAGCGTGCTGCTCTAGACGATTGGTATTTAAGTAGACCTCGTGTCTCACTTCTCAACTGGAGACTGATTTGGTTGGCCTTATTTGAAAGCTATAAGCTTATACAAGTAATACTGAATGTCCAAACCTTGCACGTCATGATACCGACCCTGATAAGGATCACCAGACGTTGCCAAATCCTGTCTAAATGTTAAGTAAAGACCGGACCAGTTCATGCATTGGCATCACACATAGCACCACCTAGGGACGTATGTGGTTTATGATTCATAGAATAGTTAGAAGCAATGCTCGCTATTCATTATATTTCTCTGGAGAGGGACGTACAATGAGAACCTGGCTACTCCTGGGGAGGGACATCTGTACTTGGATCCAGAGCATCGTTCCTGAGGAGAGACGTACAATGAGAACCCGGCTATTCCTGGGGAGGGACATCTGTACGTGAACTCAGGCGATGTACAATCATCAAACCAATACGAGACGGTGTCATGCATACATACATGTTGGGTTGATTATGATGCTCTGATGTGTATTTAAGATATTTGATTATGAAGTTTGCTTTATTAATTGTTATGTTTACGAACTATTTTACCCACTGAGCGTGTAGCTCACCCCGTTGTTATCCAATTTCTCACAGGAGATTAGGGTGGACTGGGTGCAGGTTTTTGGGCCCACATTTTGTACTATTTGTATTATTCATTGGGGATTTTGGGAGAATGTTCCCTTAACTATTTCATGTACAAATATATTCTGAAATTAATGAAATCAGACTTGTACTTAATCGTGTTTCCGCGCACTCAGCTATCATTATAATGCATTCGCGCCCCGTCCGTGAGTGTCCCGCCGGTTTAGGCATCCGGACGGGGTGTGACAATGGACATCTCATGACATATTATTTAACGGTTCATCATAATTAAAATTGCACCTGAAGTTGCAATATTACAATTATATGAATCATAAGTTTATTATGATCAAATAATAAATTGCACGTGACGTTGCAATAGTAAAAGTGTCATGATATAAATTATGTATTGAAAAAGACATGAGAAAATATTATTCTCGTGTGTGCCCTTGAAGTAGCAATACAGAAGATGTTGAAGTCTTCTCAAACAAAAATGTGATGAAAGGTCACCATCTTCATCTAATTAATTAATTTTATGACATTCCCTGAAGTGAATGTTCTTTTGATTATTGAACATGAATGAAAAATAAATATGGTCATGATCATGGATACGAAATAAATAAGACATATGACAAAGTCATTATCAAAGATGAGAAATTAAATGTGGCAAAGCTCACGATGGATGACAATGACAAACAAATATGAGAAATGTCATACTCATGGATGAGAAAATAAAGGCCATGATGATGAAATAAAATAAATATGGCAAAGACCATAATTGAAATTATTATAAGAATCATGATGGTTACAATTACTGGAATATGATTATAGCCATAAGCTTGAAATATATTTACTATTCCACTAAAATGGAATAGTATTAATGCAAACAAATAAATAATCAAATATAAAGTGTTTGCCATACCTGTGAAAAGAAAGGGTATTGCTCGGATACATGATGTATAATCAAAATGATTGATCTTTTACCTAACCTCAATAAATAAAATGAGGTTGGTTTGAAATATATTCATGGCTCTAGAAGATTGAATATTATGTGTCAAATGCAATACAAATGCCTTATGATATACCAAATTCAGATGATCTTGGTTAATTTTAAAGATATCTAAATGATAGATATCACATTTTCAAAGAATATGTTCATATTGCTTTCGAGAAAAACGAAAAAGGCATGTTCTTTGACGTTTTGGCTTATTATGATATTATGAAGTCAGTTGAACGATTTATGATCAGGAACTAGAAGTTCTTTGACATAAATATTTATTGGCTAAGATTGAAAACCATCAATGACATTCATTATGACAATAGTAATTTTTATGACACAATTTTTCCGCCATTAGGGGGAGCGCACCCAATTTCAGAAGAATGATGTGCAAAATTGATAGAGTGTAATCTTTCCACCATTAGGGGGAGAAAGTAAAATTGTTAGAATGCAATATAAGCCAAAGTAAGGCAATCTTCCCACTATTAAGGGGAGAAAATAAAACATGAAAATAATGACATGTAAATTGCTTGAAAGACAACAAAAGCCATAAGCTAATGAAAACTAGAAGTTTAAATGATAAATTTACATGATCAATCAATATGCAAAAGAATTTGTGAATCAGTTAACTGATATATTCATCCTTACCCCGTAAAGGATAATGTACAAATGACACACCTGAAGTGTGGTTGACCGGTCAAATCAATTGACCCAACTTCCTAAAAGAGGAAAGTACTTACAAATAATTGATAAATGTATAAGCATTCCGAAAAAGGAATGGATTGACAAACAAGTATTGTATGAAAAATGTACAAGTATCTCTAGAAGAGACATAGATTGAAAAATAAATATACCTTGAAGTGGTATGCGTATCTCCTGAAGAGAATGCGTCTTTTCAAAAGACGCCTTCTCTTCAGTTAAAAAAAAGTGGTGAAGGGAAGGCGTCTTTTCAAAAGACGCCTTCCCTTCACGTTAAAAAAAAAAATTGCGAAGGGAAGGCGTCTTTTGAAAAGACACCTTCCATTCACTTGCAAAAAAATATATGAAAGGAAGGCGTCTTTTGAAAAGAGCCTTCCTTAAAATGCCACCTGGGCACGGACGTGGCGCTTGTTTGGCGCGCTGACTGTGCTATGAACAGTAAAATATGGCAAATGGGTCATTATTTGTGTGGGGATGGCATTTGTGAAATTATTGTATTTTTTAGGGGTAATCATGTCAGAAGCCCCACTTGTCCAAGTGGGAGTTTGTTTTCTTCCTCAACTTGTCTAATACTTTATAAAATTGGGAATAATTTATTCCTTAGTTTTCGTGTATATAAAGAGGTGCTTAGCACCCTCTAATGATATAAGAAATGAGAAGAATGAAAAGAAATGTATACACCATTTCTTATTACTGAGATTTCTTTTGTCTTTATTTTCTAGTTCATTTTCTACTTTTTATATAGTATTATTTATAACACGTTATTAGCACGATCGTCTCCTATTCTCCTATGACGATTTCTTCTCCTCCTCTTCCATTCTTATTCATCATTTTTCCATACTATTAAAACCCACCACCGAGCAAGAACAAGAAGAATGAAAGAGCGAAAAACTCTTTAGATTAACAGGGTTATTAATTAACGATATTTAATTGAAGTTTTAAGATTCGAGAGCTCTATCTTTTGTAGTTGTAGCTTCCTTCTTCTTCTATCTCCCTCTGTCGCTGTTGTCTCAACTCTTAACAAAAAAACACTTTAAACTTTATATTATTATATTCAAAACCAGCACATAGAAAGCAAAGAAAAAGAAAAAGAAGTGTTGTTATAAGGTGGTTTTTCCCAAAACCGCTTTCACTTAACAATGAAGCCTCGATCTTTCTTCTTCTTCTTCATTTTTCTCTATTTTTTCCACTAGAAAAACCAAATCTGGTTTTGGATAGGACCGGTCTTCTCGCTCGCCAGCATTGCAAAATGCAGTGGCAAGGCGTCTTGTGCGAAAAAAAAAGGATGATGGGTTTGATAATATTATATTAAGTTTCATTTATTTATTTTTTCTTGGCTTTTGCTTTATTTCTAACAAATGCTTTTTTACCCCACTTTTAATTTTATATCCTTATATGTCCCAATAGGTGCAATGCAGTATGGAGTGAATTTGAGTTTGCTTTTGGAGAAAAATGATGGGGTCAAAAGTGACGGCTAAAATGAACAAATTAAAGCACTTGGATGTGTGTTGAGCCATCACTTGACCACCACTTCATCACCCTGAAAAGATGTCGGCCGGTTACTACTCAAAAGGTATATCAAAATTTCCTTTTGTTATGAAAATTATTAACACAATTTGTAAATGCACCCATGACCCTCGATTTTGAAAACTTCATCTTGACCTGCTGCATACTTAGACTTATACCAAATTACATAAAGTGGGGTCGTGACACCTATATTCATATTTCTATTGGTTTTGAAAGTCTGTAATCACATGACCGACGGATTTGGCCATTTGGGTCAATTCATTTAAATAAAAGTATCTAGTCAGACATGTAAGAATGGGCCATCATATTTTTAATAGAAAAATATTTTGCAAGTAACCCATGCATCATTATGGTGTGAACAAAGGTGCCACCAACGGAGTTACAATAATTAATAGTATCTTGATGCCCAAGTTATCTATTGCATAAATGTTAACATGCTATTTGGAAAATACTTATAATAATGCAACTTGTGCCGGGAGCCAACATATTTTGGAAAAGTAACCTATGCAACGATATGTGTTTTTAGAAAACTTATCCCAATGAAGGGACCCATATAGTGTTGTATAGTATTTGATACTACAGGGAAGACGCACTATGGGCAATAAGGTGGGAGGAAACTTCGGGTAAGCTTTATTTTCTTTTAATTGATAATATGTTATTTTATATTGTCAAAATATATGAATACATTATTTTATTCATAGTCCAAAGCCATGTTCTTATGGCAAAAGGGGGCAGAGAAAATATTTTATAGCTTGCTTGAAGCTATACAAAAAAGAATATTTTCCGGCTAAAGCTAGATGAAAAAGTTTATTTTGGTTGTTTTTCTTGGTGCCCAAGTTATTTGTTATATGTGTTGTGTAAATGTTATTCCTTTCTTCTCTCTAATTCTCTATTTATTTGATTGTTTTTTGAATTTATTTATTTATTTTATGGATGTAATACCCTAGGTTTGCACAAAAAAAAAAAAAATTTGTTCGTGCACATGCCCGAACGTTTGTGTATAATGTTTATACTTGTCATACTTATGCCTGTATATTTGGAGTTCATATATTACACTGTTGTTATGTCGGATTAGTGGTCAATCTGGCTCAACTACTTTGCATTACCAACTATACATCGTTTCACTTGAATATCTATGCAGATGTTTGAAAATAATATCGATGGATATAGTGACGCACACACGCAATGGCCTCTTTGGCCACTTGTGGTGACTCCTCCAGGATCCGAGTCTAGTCACAACTACTTTGCATCACCAACTCCATCACCACACAGATAACGATCCTTATCGCCAGAGCGCGCATGGCTTTTTAGTAGCAATTTTGCCCAAAACAATCTCGTGCCCTCATCTTGGCAGGATCTTCAACCAAAATTGCCAGGCGGCCGGATTCGAGCAACAACACGAAAAATCATCCCACCGCTCAACCTACCTCCCCTTAAACGATGCGACCATCACCCTACACCGCCATCTGTTAAGCAAATATTGGAACCTTCTGAGGATGAATCCGACTTCATTTGCTCTCCATGGTGTCGTGATGTTGAGGATTCCACTAGCCATAGTGTCATTCAAGGACCATACAGGCATTACCCTGAACTAGCAAATGATGACAACGACAATGAATCTCACGCACATAACTATCATGACTACTTGGACTGATTTCGAGGGTGAAATCCTTTTAAGGGGGGTAGAGTGTAATACCCTAGGTTTGCACACAAAAAAAAATTGTTCTGGCACATGTCCGAACGTTCAGGCTCATTTTTCCTATTTAGGAACCCCTCTCCCCTCCTCATTTCTCACACAAAAATCACTCCTTGTGATTTTCACTCTCTCTTTCACTCATTTTGAGTTTGTCTTCTCTTTTGAGACTCTCTCTTCGAGACTCTCTGTGAGGTGCAACGCGGTTCTGCCAGGGGGAAGGCACCAGTTTTCAAAGGAGTTTTTATCTGAAGGTGGGGAACGAAACATAGATTTGCGTGTCTTATAACTTTTATAAAAGTTTACATTCATTGCATTATTGTTTTATAAAAGTTTACATTCATTGCATTATTGCGTATAATGTTTATATTTGTCATACTTATGCCTGTATATTTGGAGTTCATGTATTACACTGTTGTTATGTAGGATTAGTGGTCAATCTGGCTCAACCAAACTCAGTCTTGTCATCAGTAACTTTAAATAGTGAACGGGAGGCAGCGTGCTGCTCTAGACGATTGGTATTTAAGTAGACCTCGTGTCTCACTTCTCAACTGGAGACTGATTTGGTTGGCCTTATTTGAAAGCTATAAGCTTATACAAGTAATACTGAATGTCCAAACCTTGCACGTCATGATACCGACCCTGATAAGGATCACCAGACGTTGCCAAATCCTGTCTAAATGTTAAGTAAAGACCGGACCAGTTCATGCATTGGCATCACACATAGCACCACCTAGGGACGTATGTGGTTTATGATTCATAGAATAGTTAGAAGCAATGCTCGCTATTCATTATATTTCTCTGGAGAGGGACGTACAATGAGAACCTGGCTACTCCTGGGGAGGGACATCTGTACTTGGATCCAGAGCATCGTTCCTGAGGAGAGACGTACAATGAGAACCCGGCTATTCCTGGGGAGGGACATCTGTACGTGAACTCAGGCGATGTACAATCATCAAACCAATACGAGACGGTGTCATGCATACATACATGTTGGGTTGATTATGATGCTCTGATGTGTATTTAAGATATTTGATTATGAAGTTTGCTTTATTAATTGTTATGTTTACGAACTATTTTACCCACTGAGCGTGTAGCTCACCCCGTTGTTATCCAATTTCTCACAGGAGATTAGGGTGGACTGGGTGCAGGTTTTTGGGCCCACATTTTGTACTATTTGTATTATTCATTGGGGATTTTGGGAGAATGTTCCCTTAACTATTTCATGTACAAATATATTCTGAAATTAATGAAATCAGACTTGTACTTAATCGTGTTTCCGCGCACTCAGCTATCATTATAATGCATTCGCGCCCCGTCCGTGAGTGTCCCGCCGGTTTAGGCATCCGGACGGGGTGTGACAATGGACATCTCATGACATATTATTTAACGGTTCATCATAATTAAAATTGCACCTGAAGTTGCAATATTACAATTATATGAATCATAAGTTTATTATGATCAAATAATAAATTGCACGTGACGTTGCAATAGTAAAAGTGTCATGATATAAATTATGTATTGAAAAAGACATGAGAAAATATTATTCTCGTGTGTGCCCTTGAAGTAGCAATACAGAAGATGTTGAAGTCTTCTCAAACAAAAATGTGATGAAAGGTCACCATCTTCATCTAATTAATTAATTTTATGACATTCCCTGAAGTGAATGTTCTTTTGATTATTGAACATGAATGAAAAATAAATATGGTCATGATCATGGATACGAAATAAATAAGACATATGACAAAGTCATTATCAAAGATGAGAAATTAAATGTGGCAAAGCTCACGATGGATGACAATGACAAACAAATATGAGAAATGTCATACTCATGGATGAGAAAATAAAGGCCATGATGATGAAATAAAATAAATATGGCAAAGACCATAATTGAAATTATTATAAGAATCATGATGGTTACAATTACTGGAATATGATTATAGCCATAAGCTTGAAATATATTTACTATTCCACTAAAATGGAATAGTATTAATGCAAACAAATAAATAATCAAATATAAAGTGTTTGCCATACCTGTGAAAAGAAAGGGTATTGCTCGGATACATGATGTATAATCAAAATGATTGATCTTTTACCTAACCTCAATAAATAAAATGAGGTTGGTTTGAAATATATTCATGGCTCTAGAAGATTGAATATTATGTGTCAAATGCAATACAAATGCCTTATGATATACCAAATTCAGATGATCTTGGTTAATTTTAAAGATATCTAAATGATAGATATCACATTTTCAAAGAATATGTTCATATTGCTTTCGAGAAAAACGAAAAAGGCATGTTCTTTGACGTTTTGGCTTATTATGATATTATGAAGTCAGTTGAACGATTTATGATCAGGAACTAGAAGTTCTTTGACATAAATATTTATTGGCTAAGATTGAAAACCATCAATGACATTCATTATGACAATAGTAATTTTTATGACACAATTTTTCCGCCATTAGGGGGAGCGCACCCAATTTCAGAAGAATGATGTGCAAAATTGATAGAGTGTAATCTTTCCACCATTAGGGGGAGAAAGTAAAATTGTTAGAATGCAATATAAGCCAAAGTAAGGCAATCTTCCCACTATTAAGGGGAGAAAATAAAACATGAAAATAATGACATGTAAATTGCTTGAAAGACAACAAAAGCCATAAGCTAATGAAAACTAGAAGTTTAAATGATAAATTTACATGATCAATCAATATGCAAAAGAATTTGTGAATCAGTTAACTGATATATTCATCCTTACCCCGTAAAGGATAATGTACAAATGACACACCTGAAGTGTGGTTGACCGGTCAAATCAATTGACCCAACTTCCTAAAAGAGGAAAGTACTTACAAATAATTGATAAATGTATAAGCATTCCGAAAAAGGAATGGATTGACAAACAAGTATTGTATGAAAAATGTACAAGTATCTCTAGAAGAGACATAGATTGAAAAATAAATATACCTTGAAGTGGTATGCGTATCTCCTGAAGAGATATAAATTGAGAAATAAATATACCCTGAAGTGCTATGTGTATCTCAAAAAGAGATATGGATTGAAGAATTTATACCCTTAAAGAAGAATAAATATTAGAGAATTCTCAATCTGTTCATATTCGAATCCATGCATATTTGAAAGCTATGGAATAGAAATAATTTTGTTCCTGATAATATTTTAAAGTGTCCATTGATATTATGGGATCCCAAACCATAAAAATATAAAAGGATGTCGACATTGAAAAGGTCGAAAGGAGCAAGATCAAATATAGCTAAACTCGTTGAAAAATCGAGGACTATCTAGAAGTCCAAATACCTAAAGAGGTAAATCATGATTGGATATATGATGAGATATATTAACCCATGGATAATGATGTTATATGTGAAAATACCTGAAGGATTTATGAGTTATACTTGAAGCTTCAAAATGATGATCCCTGAAGGATCTAAAAGGCCTGGAGTACGTACTGCATTGATATTCATATTGATCAATATGCATACATATTTTCATAATTGCTATAAATAAACATTCTAACAATCTACATATGAATTTCATTCATTTTATATATTTGCTAATTGTTGCATATGTTAAGACTCCCGAAGAGTTTATAAAAATATATTTAAAATGAGAAAATTTGAAATGAAAGATCTTAGAAAAATTAAAGTTGTTATATCGGCCTGCAGATTGAGAATTTTCCAAGTGAGATTCTTGTCCAATTATCAAATGTATTAAAGGATTTTTGAAGAAAGTTCATATGGAAAAGGTACATCCATTAGATTTCCCAATATGTGAGATCACTGAAAAGTGAATAAAGATAATATTTGTCTTCATTAAAATAATGAAAAGCTAGCTGGTCCTGAAGTACCATGCCTTGGTGCAATAGATGCACTTATATATAAAGCCAAATATTTTTTTCTCTTATTGACATCTTGCAGGATATAACTCTACACCAAATTAAAGTGGTGCTAGGCGTGCATTATGTTATCTTCAAGAAAGCAAGCGACACATGTCTATTTTATTCAAGAAAGAGCGACAAAACTAGTTGAATATGCAAATACTGAATATTTGTCAGACCCCCACTATGCTCAATCTCAAGCTTATGGTGATATTACTATATTATGAAGATCTGTGAAGCAGACGGTAGTTGCTACATCTCCAAATCATCCAAAAAATTATTGAGACTCGTGAAGCAAGTCGAGAATATGTATAGACCATATGGATCATCTTTAATCAAGAGACTCTTTTACAATATTATAAGAAGATAATGCAGCATGCTCTGCACAGTTATGAAAAGCTTTTATTAAAGCCGACAGAGCCAGATATATTTTACAAAAGGTATTTTTCACACATGAGCTACATAAACATGATGAAATTAAAGTTTAAGCAAATGAGATCAAACAACTTATTTATCAAGCTTTACCAATTACAAAGAAGATTATATACAATCTTGAGATGTGCTGACTCAAAGATTTTATAGGAAAAGAAATAAGAGAATTCCCCCATGTCATTTCCAGGGGGAGAATTAAAATGGAGTTATTGTTTAGTGCATTGTACCTTTTTTTTCCTTCGCTATGGTTTTATCCCACTGAATTTTTCCTACAAGGTTTTTAACGAGGCCGTCCTAATAATATTAGACTTCAATAGAATATTATATTATATTTCCTTCACTAAAGTTTTTTCCACTAAATTTTCTCTAGTAAGGTTTTAACAAAACATATTCTACATATGGTGAATATTTAAAGGGGGGGTGTTGTAATTATTGAATATTTACTCTCACTTGTCTAAGTGGGAGTTTGTTTTCTTCCTCAACTTGTCAAATACTTTATCAAATTGGGAATAATTTATTCCTTAGTTTTCATGTATATAAAGAGGTGCTTAGCACCCTCTAATGATATAAGTGTTGGTCGGTCCACCTCATGGGCAGCTAAAGAATTAAAAAAAAAAAAAAAAACATTGAACAAGAGGGCGGCTGAACAAAAGAGGTGGCTGAAATGTCAATAGTGATGGCCAACAAGAATTGCGTTGGATGCATGGGAGCCATGCATGGATCACGTGGGTTGATCAAACCTAATTACGAAATTGCCCCTGTTTAAACTCCTATAAATAGAGCCTTAATTTCATTCTTCAAAATCATCTGAGAGAGATCAAATATTCAGAGAGATCTAATTCTAGAGATCTAGAGAGCCTCAAAGAGAGTTTCTTTGAGAAGAAAAAGTGTGAGCCAATTTGTGAAGTGTTATCCACAAATTGAAGATACATAGGTATTGTGTATTTGTGAGAGATCCACCGAAAGGTGACGTTTGTAATCCCATTTTTATAGTGGAAGTTTCTTAAAGCGGCCTACGGGTCCCGTAGTTTTTACCTCATTTTTGGAGGGTTTTCCACGCTAAAATCTTTGGTGTTATCTTTGTTATATTTTTAGTTTGGGAAATTATCCTGGAATTGTAGAATTTATTTCTTTACAACCATCGTTTTTCCCAACAAAGTGGTATCAGAGCCTGGGTCGTTTCAGCACAGGTACGGTTCATACATACATTACTATTCACGTATACAGTACTATTTTGTCGGCAGTCACTATTTAGAATAGTAGTACTATTCATAGAATACTATTCACGGAGCACTATTCACAAGGGCACTATTTATATAGTACTATTCACAAGGGTACTATTCATTGAGTTCTATTCACGTAGTACTATTCATCGCCGGAAAAGTGTCAAGCTCCGCGAAACCTGTTCATTGACGATTCAAATGGAGGAGAGCACAGGCAATATGAACACAGGCAATATGATCAGGTTGACTGCATTTAATTATGCAATTTGGAAGCCGAAGATGGAAGATCTTTTATACATTAAAGATCTGTGGAAGCTGATTATAATGCTGAAGGAGGAAGCTGTGACTACAACTTCAATAGATGACAAGACATCAAAAACAACCAGCACAGACGTTGACTGGGCCGTGCTGAACAAAAAGTGTGCTGCTCAAATTAGACAATGGATCGACAAGAGCATTTTCCAAAATTTTGCAAATGAACACGATGCTTACGTTCTTTGGCAAAAGTTGGAGACAATGTATGCGAGGACAACCGTACAGAATAAAGCTAATCTCATACGACGATTAGTCAATTTGAAGTATAAAGATGGAAGCAGCGTATCGGAACACATGAGTGAGTTCCAAGGCATTGTAGATCAACTCAACTCTATGATGATGATCGTAGATGACGAGCTACAAGCGTTGTTGTTGCTGAGTTCTCTACCAAAAAGTTGGGACACTCTAGTTGTGTTAGTTAGTAACTCAGCTCCTGGCGGCAAGCTTACCATGGATATGGTAAAAGACAGAATGCTGAATGAAGAGTCTCGACGAAAAGACAATGGTTATACTCCTGAAACTGAAGCACTTGTCATGGAAAAACAAGGCAAGCAAGAATGGCACGGAAGGAGTAAAAGCAGAAATCCTCGTAACCAAAGTCAGCAAAGAGGACGCTCTAAGTCTAGATCGTGGCATGACAAGAAGTGTCATCACTGCGGCAAGCCCGGTCACTTCATTCGAGAATGTCGAAAGTTAAAGGCGGAACGATCCAGAAATCAAGAAGCAGAAACCCGAACAAATGACACCGCAACTCTCACTGAAGAAGTCGTCATTGTTCGAGATGCTGATTATGTCAACCTTGCAAGTCAAGACTCTACATGGGTAGTTGACTCAGGTGCGTCCTACCATGTCACCTCACGACGAGATTTCTTCTCAGCCTACACGCAAGGTGATTTCGGACGAGTGAGAATGGGAAATGATGATGCATCCAAAATTATCGGCATCGGTAATATTTATTTAGAAACTAACCTTGGATACAGGTTACTCTTGAGAGATGTGAGGCATGTTCCAGATATCCGCCTCAATTTGATCTCCACTGGAATGCTTGATGACGATGGCTACAATAATAACTTTGGTGAAGGAAAATGGAAGCTCACCAAAGGAAACTTGGTAGTAGCTAGAGGCAAGAAAGATGCATCACTCTACCACACAGTAGCCAAGCTGTGTAAAGAAGAAGTAAATACCATGAGAAAAGAAGTTCCCACCGAGATATGGCATAAGCGGCTCGGCCACATGAGTGAAAAGGGTCTCAGAATTCTTTCCAAGAAGGAGCACTTGCCAGGAATGACAAGTACATCTTTACGTACTTGTGTTGATTGTATTATGGGTAAACAACATAGATTTGCATTTCGTAGTTCCCCACCATCTAGAAAGGCAAATATTCTAGATTTAATACACACAGATGTCTGTACAATGAGTTGTAAGACACTAGGAGGTGCTCATTATTTTGTGACTTTTATTGATGATCACTCTAGAAAATTGTGGGCCTTTGCTTTGAAAACTAAAGATCAAGTGCAGGAAGTTTTCAAGCAATTTCATGTAAAAGTTGAGAGAGAAACTGGCAGACGTTTGAAGTGTGTACGATCAGACAATGGCGGTGAGTATCGCGGAGCATTCGAGGAGTACTGCAGAAGTTTCGGCATCAGGCTGGAAAAATCGGTACCGAAGACACCTCAACACAACGGTGTCGCAGAGAGGATGAACAGAACAATTTGTGAAAGAGTCAGATGTATGCTCTCAAATGCAAAACTGCCAAACTCCTATTGGGGGGAGGCAATGAGGACAACAGTTGATTTAATCAACCTTTCTCCATCAGTTCCACTGAACTACGACGTACCAGAAAAGGTTTGGACGGGGAAAGACGTTTCTTACAAACACTTGAAAGTATTCGGCTGCAGAGCATTTGTTCACATCTCTAGAGACGAAAGGTCCAAGCTGGATGGAAAAGCGAAGCAGTGTATCTTTGTGGGATATTCCCATGAAGAATTCGGCTACAGACTTTGGGATCCTGTCAACAAAAAGATTGTCAGAAGCAGAGACGTGGTGTTTCTTGAAGATCAGACGATCGAGGATTTTCAGAAACCTGAGAATCCACAATCAGAAGAACTTCCAGTTAATCTGGAACCAGTCTCTCCATCAACAAATTCAGATGAAAAGGGAGCTGCACCAGATACTGATGATGATGTTCCACCAGCTCACAGTTCAGAACAAGAACAAGTTCCTGAACAAATTCCTGAACAAGTCCAACCAGAAGCACAACTAAGGAGATCCACTAGAGAGCGACAACCAAGTCAAAGATATCCTCCTAGTGACTATGTGATGCTCACTGACGGGGGAGAACCGGAGAGCTATACCGAAGCTATCACTGACCAGCATAACACTGAGTGGATGAAAGCCATGCAGGAAGAAATGAAATCTCTGCATGAGAATCACACATTTGACTTGGTGAAATTACCACAGGGAAAGAAAGCACTCAAGAACAAGTGGGTGTACAGGATCAAAAGCGAAGAAGGTAGCTCGCAACCTCGATACAAAACAAGATTGGTTGTGAAAGGATTCGGGCAGAAGAAAGGCGTTGACTTCGATGAAATCTTCTCACCGGTGGTAAAAATGTCTTCAATTCGAGTTGTTCTTGGTTTGGCAGCTAGTCTTAATCTGGAGGTTGAACAACTTGATGTAAAAACGGCATTCTTACATGGTGATCTTGACGAGGAAATCTATATGGAGCAGCCCGAAGGTTTCCAAGTCAAAAGAAAAGAGAAGCTGGTATGCAGGCTGAAGAAGAGTCTGTATGGTTTGAAACAGGCACCGCGGCAGTGGTATAAAAAGTTTGACTCGTTCATGGAGCAAACGGAGTACAACCGAACGACAGCTGATCACTGCGTCTTCATCAAGAAATTCTCTGATGGTGATTTTATTATTCTTTTGCTTTATGTTGATGATATGTTAATTGTAGGCCAAGATATTGGCAAGATTAACACGTTAAAGAAAGAGTTGAGCAAGTCCTTTGCCATGAAAGACTTAGGACCCGCAAAACAAATCCTTGGCATGAAGATTGTTCGTGACAGGAAGAACAAGAAACTTTGGCTATCTCAAGAAAAGTATATTGAGAAAGTCTTAGAGCGATTCAATATGAGCAAAGCTAAACCTGTTAGTTCTCCACTGGCAAGCCACTTCAAGCTTAATTCGAGCCAGTGTCCTTCAAGCGAGGAGGAGAAATCAGAGATAAGTAAGGTGCCCTATGCATCGGTGGTTGGCAGTCTAATGTACGTTATGGTATGCACCAGACCAGACATTGCTCATGCTGTTGGTGTTGTGAGCCGATTTCTATCAAATCCTGGAAAGGAACATTGGACAGCAGTCAAATGGATACTCAGGTATCTTAGAGCTACTTCTAGTCATTGTTTATGTTTTGGTAATGATAAATCTGCATTAGAAGGATTTACAGATTCAGATATGGCTGGCGACGTGGATACGAGAAAGTCGATATCCGGGTACCTAATAACATTTGCAGGGGGAGCTGTCTCATGGCAATCACGATTACAAAAGTGTATTGCCTTAAGTACCACAGAAGCAGAGTACATTGCAATCACTGAAGGTTGTAAGGAGATCTTGTGGATGAAAAAGTTCCTACAAGAGTTGCAGCAGAACCAAGAAAAATATGTTCTTTATTACGACAGTCAAAGCGCAATTCACCTCAGCAAGAACTCAACCTTCCATTCAAGGTCCAAGCACATCGACGTAAGGTATCATTGGATTCGTGATGTGCTGGAAAATAAACTGTTGCAAGTTGAGAAGATCCACACTAATGACAACGGGGCAGATATGATGACGAAGTCCCTGACCAAAGAAAAACTTACTATTTGTAGAGAGATTGCAGGTGTGGAGGAGCCTTGTTCCATATGAGGTGGAGGGGGAGATTTGTTGGTCGGTCCACCTCATGGGCAGCTAAAGAATAAAAAAAAAAAAACATTGAACAAGAGGGCGGCTGAACAAAAGAGGTGGCTGAAATGTCAATAGTGATGGCCAACAAGAATTGCGTGGGATGCATGGGAGCCATGCATGGATCACGTGGGTTGATCAAACCTAATTACGAAATTGCCCCTGTTTAAACTCCTATAAATAGAGCCTTAATTTCATTCTTCAAAATCATCTGAGAGAGATCAAATATTCAGAGAGATCTAATTCTAGAGATCTAGAGAGCCTCAAAGAGAGTTTCTTTGAGAAGAAAAAGTGTGAGCCAATTTGTGAAGTGTTATCCACAAATTGAAGATACATAGGTATTGTGTGTTTGTGAGAGATCCACCGAAAGGTGACGTTTGTAATCCCATTTTTATAGTGGAAGTTTCTTAAAGCGGCCTACGGGTCCCGTGGTTTTTACCTCATTTTTGGAGGGTTTTTCATGCTAAAATCTTTGGTGTTATCTTTGTTGTATTTTTAGTTTGGAAAATTATCCTGGAATTGTAGAATTTATTTCTTTACAACCATCGTTTTTCCCAACAATAAGAAATGAGAAGAATGAAAAGAAATGTATACACCGTTTCTTCTTACTAAAATTTCTTTTGTCTTTATTTTTTGGTTCATTTTCTGCTTTTATATCTTATTATTTATAACAATTTAGAGTAGCATTATGTTGACATTTATAATAAGCATAGAAACATCACCATTATATATTATTAGAATATTGCCTCGACATATACTGCTTGGTACATGAAAATATTTCCATCAATATACATTATAAATATTAGTACTTCTGCACTTCTAATATATATGAAATAGGGTATTTTATTCCAAACTTCCAATCAGGAGGAGCAACATTATCAAACTCAAAGATATCTCCATCACTGGTAGTGACCTGAAACGACAAGCTCTGGCATTCCAACATTGCTGAGATTTCCCAGTCTTGCTCACTAATTCGCTTCATCTGAAGCCACTCAGTCGAAGACCCTTTAATCGCCACCTGATGAACATCCGCTACGCCTCCAACTCCAATGGTGAAAACCCTTACAATTATGGCCCATCCCTCCCCTTTGATCATCTCGAATTTCATCCCAACATTCTCAATATTCATATCTGGACCTAAAATTAATACACACACACACACACACATATATATATATAGTACGTTACAATGAATATTTAAAATCCTGTATATTAAAAAATCAAGGGTATAATAGGCATTTCATGATATTTATTGGGTAATTCTAAATGTACCCACAACAAATACTCACTTTACTCACTAGAGATGTAACGAGTTAGGTTGGGTCGGGTTGAACTTTTGACAAAAAAATAAAAAAAAAATTAAGAAGAAGAAGAAATACAAATAAAGAAGAAACAAAGAAGAAACAAAAAATGAAAAAGAATAAGTAGATCGAAGAAGTACAAGAAGCAAATAAGAAGAAGAGTTGAGAGGTTTTACATAGAAGACAAAAAATGTTGCAATTTGGGTTTGGAAAAGTTAGTTTCACGATTTGGCAACTTTAGAAGAAAAGAAATTTAAAGGTTAATGTTAAGTTCGGTTTGAGTTAGATTGGGTTCAAGGGTGTCAACTTATGACCTAATCCAAATTGTTTGGGTTAAATTTTTTTAACCCAACCCAACCACCTAAATTAATCTAATCTAATCTATCAGGTTGTATTTAATTCGGCCGGGTTGATCAAATTGATCGGGTTGGCTTGCGCCCCTACTATCCACATGTTTTATAAATTTTCAAATGATATATAATATATATAAGTGGATGAGTATTTTTTGTAAGTATATATTTATAATGACCCTATTTATTTTATCTTCAATCCAAAACCCACCTTTTCATTTTCTTATCCTCAACTATTGCCTTAGGAGAATTGAAGCAAGTAGGCTAGAAACCTTTTTTTGGATTTCTGCGGTTTAGATCTACAAATTGTTTTACCCACCGTTCTATTAATATACAGGGTCCCTTTACCCTTTGCATCCATGTGGCGTGGTGGTAGTCATCCAGGAAATGAACAGAAATTGTACAAGAGATAATGGTATCAGATGATATGGAGGCCGTGTCAAGGCGTACACTGAAAGAGATGAAAAATAAAATGGTGGTAAGGAGGAGGCGTGAAGACTCTGAGTGAGGCAACGATTTGGGTTTGATTTCTAGTCTTAACACCAAAAATTTTACTGTCTCCCGGAGCCTGGCTTTGGGGTTCTCAATTCTGAATACCAGTCATAAAAATAAAAAATAAAAAATAGATAAAAATAAATAATTAATTAATTAGTAAGCATTGGTAACACAAGAATTTCTTTCCTCTTAGGTTTTTTTATATCTTTGATGGGTTTTAATTTGGTGGCGGGCTTGATCAGAAATGAGTCTTCCTCAATTTAAGGCAAAGATAATATTGTAAGATATTTATTTGGATTGGATTGGTAGAGATTTTTTTTTGGGTTTTTCAATAACAAATTTGAATCTCCTTTCTTAGTATGAGGTGTGAATCTTTGAAATATATTGTTATATGCCTTCATTATTTTTTATTATAATTTTTGAGTCTTATAAAATCATTATATTGTTATATGCCTTCCACTTATGTACAAATCTTAATATAATTATTAATGTATTTCATCACATGCAACTCATTGGCACACCATGCACTAGCTAGTATAAAAACCAACTTTTTTGGTTTTATTTTTATGAGATCACTGTACTCAAATCAATTAATGGGTTAAAAAAAAAAAACAGAACTTAAAAGGGGAAAACATTAGAGCCAAAAGAATGCTACAGACATATTTGTCACACGAGTTTGGTGTATGTATATAGAGTGGTGCTATAGAAACATACTTGAAAAATATATATTATGGACATTGCTCTTGAGAGTTATTGAATCACCTTAAATTACACATTGACACGTGATTCAAGGTGATCTAACAACTGTGAGTGACAATGTTTAATAATATATGTTTCTAAAACATTTTTCATATATATATATACCCAGGTTAATAAAAAAATGGAAAGAGGATTGATAAAACAATTCAAAAATCTAACACAAAATTATAGCTTAGCTAATGTAACGATTCATCATATTACCATATGATCAAAGAGAAAAAAAAAGGAAAAAATATTATTATCCACTCGCCCGCATGCATGATTAGCGCAAGTATAATTTTGGGTCTAGTTTTTGGATTGTTTCAGCACTTTTTTTTTTATATATTTGAGAAAATGAGTGCTTAAACAATCCATAAATCTAATCCAAAATGATGAAGGGACCCGAGTAATACACTTAGGAGTTCTCTCCCCGCCCGTCTAAGTGCTTTGAATTGTCTAAATTCTCATGTGTTGGACAATTTTAAGATGATCCAAATGACTTAGACGTAAAAGTATACTAGCTAAGTTTCAAGTAGAGTTTTGTAGCACCTCCCTACATAGATCACAGGGAAGATAAATATTAAGAAAAAAAAGGGAAGAGAAAATGAACTTACCCATTGTTTCCCCACCACGCTCGTCCCTATGAAACGAGGCACTTGCGTCACCGGAAACTGCAATATGAGCCAAGACCAGTGTCAAGACCAAGAAAACCAATACATTGCAACTCATTTTTTTATTTCCAATATGCTTACAATCGAGTGAGTTCTCTTAAGCCCCTTGCTATTTATAATTGATGGCCAATATATATGTACTTCTCCATTTAATTAATGTTAAATATTTTAATTAATGACATTCTAATTTAAGCACGTGAAAAACTTTTTTTTTATTTTTTTTCTATTTTATTAATTACGAGGAGAACTTTAAGTTTAAAAAAGTAAAAGAAAAAAAAAGGGTTACGTTACAGCGCTAAAGTTAGATACTTGTTAGAAAGAAAAAATTATTAGAATTAACTTCTTGTTTTATCAAAAAAAAAAAAAAAAAGAAACCTTTTGTAAAATGAATGAACTTTTGACATGTGCACTACTAACTCTTTTTGGCCAAAGAAAACCTTACTGCAAACTTGAAATATTCTTATTACAAATGAGGTGTAAGCCAACCCAATAGTTTCAACCAACCCGACTGAATTGAATACAATCCGATGGATTAGGTTGGGTTGAGTTTAAGAATTTTAATCCGAATGATTTGGGTTGAGTTACGGATTGATACTCTTTAAACTCAGTTCAACCCAATCCGAATCGAACCTAATATCAACCCTTAAATCTCTTATCTCCTAAAGCCATCAAATCACAAAACTAATGCAACTGGCGAAGTCTCAAATCCAAATGGTAGCTTTTTTGGCTTTTTACGTAAAACATCTGGTTCTTTTTCTTTTCTTTGATCCATTTTTTTTTCTTCTTCTTTATTTTTTAATTTCTCTTTTTAGATTTTAATTCTTTTTAAATTTTTTCTTTTAAAGTTCAAAACAACTTCTTATTAAAAAAAAAAAATTAAAGTCATCCCAACCCGAATGACTAACTCAATCCAATTCAAATTAATTCGGGTGAAGTTGAGTTGAGTTAAAGAGTTAGTTTGATTCAGATTAGATTTTATATTTTTCAAAAACTATTTGAGTTGGGTTACTCAACCCACTACACCCATACAAATGAGGCTAATGCCTAAATTAAGTAATTTATGATGTTTTGAAGCAAATTAATTTGAATTACTTTCGCAAGGCTCCTTCTACCATAGACATGTAAGTATAGTGGTGTTTTCTCTTTTGCTTCTTTTTTTGAACTGACTGAAACAACTCATTTTGTCGTGAACTAAAGAAGGATTGTGCTAGGAGTACACCCTGAAAACTAAAGGTGGGATACTCAAGTATTTTATTCCATTAAATCACATAGAGATAAATACCACGTTTTTTATAAGGATATATCTTAAGCATTGTCAACCGTTTTCACTTGAATGGTCGTTGATAAACTCAAGACTGAGCCAATGAACCATGGTTCAACTAAACAACAAACGGAGTTAACAAGCTCAAGAATTCTTCTTCTTCTTCTCCTTTGAAAACGGTTCATTGAAAGAAGAAGAAACGATAAGCTCAAGATGTTATGTAACACGTGAAGGAATACGAGTTCTTTTATTATTGATCTAACAACTACTCTATCAATTAGACACGTAACATAATCTCTGCCCTCAAACTTACCAACCCAATTAATTACAAAATTATGAATTACGCCCACCATAACATTTAAGTATGATTATCTCAACATAAACGTGACTGAGTAATCTAATCTTGACCTGGTCCGATCTGTTTACATCCCTACTAAGGAAAGAGAGAGCTGGTCGCTTTTCACATGGGTAGGGCAAGAGAAAAATGAAGGTTTTTTACAAGGGGCGGCTAGACAAAAGGGTGCCGATTTAGCATGAGTAAAATGTTTTTCTTTCTTTGGTTTTTTTTTTACAAAAAAAAAAAATAGGATGAGGAAAATGCCAAAGTATCACATAAATAGGAAATGAAAAAGTAATAAAACATTGTGAGATGATGATTGTTTAAAGTGAATTTTAGCTTCGTCTATAAGTTACTAAGAGGCGATAATTACTTGAAATAAGTTGTAACAAGTCACTAAAAGGTTATGATTATTTGAAGGGAGTTGTAGTTTACAATCAGAGTTATTGCTCTTCCAAAAACTTTAGGAGAAAGTGTTACTTAATTGTTAACTTTCAGACAGTTAGGAATGACAGAAAAAGCTGTTGCAAAGCTTCATTAGTTCAACTGAGAGTTAGTTATTAGTTAAGTTGTTATGGTCACTAGATAGTTACTATGGTCTAAGAGCTTAGAACGCTTAACAGAGAAGCTTCTGAAGATATGTTTTTTTGTATAAATAGATGTGTGAGATCATAAATTAATTAAGTATTATGATGATTAACATCATGTATGCAGTTTTATCTTAGACAATTTTGTTGAACAAGAGTTAAACTCTCTGTTTCATTCTCTTCTTGTCCTTTCTATCTTGAAATTAGACACGAACTCTACAAGTTATTAAGAGGTGATGCTTGCTTGCTTTTGAAGTAGCCTCATGGTGCCTATAAAAAAGCATCATTCTCTTCATCTCATCTCATCCCATTCTTTTCTTCTTTAGTTCTCTTCTAATTCAAGAGAGAGATAGAGTCTCATTATTCTCTCATTGAGTATAGAAAGAGGATTGTAAGTTATTTCTTCATATATCGATTCTTCTCTAACTTGCCCGTGAATGTTTCCCTTGAATTGAAGGTTTTACTTTTGAAAAATGGGATTGATACCATGATTTTTCACTAACTTTGAGCCAAATTTTAAGTGGCATGTAATTTTAGGTGGAATCAAGTAAAAGATTAATCTCTAATTTGTGGAGATTAAAAATGTATAATTATTTGGCCATATCCATTTTAATATGAATGACAAATTAAAACCAAAGTAGCCTAGTTGGTATGCTAAACTTGTGTGTGTAATATGTAAAATAGTTTTGTCTCACATGAGAAAACTAGAAAAATAGAACTTGCTATATAAGAGATAACTACACAACTACACATGTCTTAGGATTCAAGGAGTTAAATAAAGCCCTAGGGTGATGTTTTGCATCACCTCGCACATGCGCACGCACGTGTGCGAAAGGGTAACTTAGGGCGGATAACACTTTGCACTTTGCTCGTACACATCGTGGCGAGGAGCTGAGGAGTTTTTTATTTTCAAAAATCGAAGCATATCGAACAGATCATATGCGTCTGTGGAGGTGACATCTGGAGTGTTCATTGGAGGTGTCTAGATACGATGAACGATTGGTGTGTCTAGGTTTGATGAACTTGGTTGAACGATTGAAACTGCTGGATTGCACAAGCATGATCCGATGGTGTGGGATCGGGTGCACAGATAGGGATCGTCATATCGCGCCCACATTGATCAAGAGTGATCCAATGGCGCGGGATTGGGTGAGCTAATCGGGAGTGTCAGATTACCTCTACGTTGATTGAACACGATCCAACGATGTACGATCAAGTGTGTCACTCGCAATCGTCAGATTGCATCAAATTGCGATCGAACGCAATCCGACAGTGCACAAAAAAACACCATGTACAGTCCCCAAATGCCTATAAATAGGCCCCTTCAGAACTCAAAAATCATCCAAAAATATCATAATTATCAAAATTTCCTCTTTTATTCGTCTATATTTTCACATTATTTTCTGAGAGTTTACTAGCAATATTGGTTTCAATATCTTGATCATTGTAGTGTTGTAATAACAAGAGGAAGGTCTTTGTATCACGGGAGACAATTGTCACATACCGTGAGCACCTTGGTGGGACAAAATTGTTATAAGGATATAGAGTGAAACTCTATCCTCGATCTATAATGTGTCTCTGATCTTCCTAGCAATTGATCTAGTTTAGCTAGACGAGTCTTGTCCCAAATATCTTTAAATATTGAACAAGAGGTAGCTTGTTGCTTTAGAAGGGTGGTTCTTAAGCAAGACCTTGCAGTTGCATGTGACTCCAACATTGAGCTTGGGGACTTGCCTAGTTTATTAAATTAAAAGCTATATAATCTGTGGAAACCCAACCTGTAAATTAGAATAAGCTATATTCTTACAAAATAGAATAAGCTATACAATTTGTGAAGACTGTTATCATATAGTTAACATTTACCATGTAAAATTGTTGTATCTTTTACTTTTCTCTAGTTTTCTCATCTTGTTCTTTAGTTTTATAATTTTGCGTACGCCATCTTTTTCTTAACAGGAAATGCATTCTTTGATAATCATTTTGATTCTGTCAATCTTGAACTAAACAGAGGAAATAAGAAGAAGAAGGAGAAAGAAAAAAAAACCTCAATTCTCAATCACCTCTTTTGTACAAGTTACAACCATATATATAGTGTTTGAGAGTAACAACTTCAACTAACAACAAAATATCTAACTGCCTAACAGTTGTACAAAACTAACTCTGATAGTATATAACAAAATGTAACAGTACTATTTAACATAACATACCTCTAACTAATAGGACTACCATTAGCAGTTTGATTCATTAACAGGGAGTACTCTACTGTTCTGAGATGTAGTCGACTGAATTGTATCTATACTAACAGATTCAAGAAAGCAGAATGTGATTGGATGGCGCAAAAATAATGCCTATCCGAAGTGCATGTTGGATTTAATTTCAACATGTGGGCTTATATGTTAATAATTGTGTATTAAAGGTTGTCGTATAAGGTTAAGCCCATTTAAAGTGATCTAATAAGGTTTAGGTATTTTGGGCTTTAATGCATCAATTAAGTGTGGGCCTTTTATGTGTAGAGACCAAATTATTATTTTTATATTTATGATGGGCCAAAATAGAAATAATTAGGGTTAACAGGCAGCTAACTCATATACATACGGTTATGGTCCCCAAATCACATGTACATTTCCATTCTGTCTAACATCCCATCATCAGAGAGAAACCTTAACCCTAGGGACTATGTGTTGATTTGGAAGACCAACCGCAAGGCTTGTGTTCTACTTTCATCATGGCTGATTCAGGTATGCTTCCGCTTAAGATTATAGATTATTGATGATCCAACATGAATGATCCTAGCTTAAGTGATGGTCTTCACCATTAAAGCAATTCCAACAAGTGGTATTAGAGACTCTTCGTGTTGAATCATTGAGAATCGAAATTTTATTTTGATTCTTGTGATGATTTGTATGTTTTCGGATTTAATAATTCATGTTTTGGTATTGTTAAATTTGAGAACAAATTTGGGTGTTCTTCTTGTGGTTGTCTTCCTTGATTCCGGATCCAAATCTGTTTTCCATGTTTTGATTTTGATGAGTCCGGATAAAAACAAAATTTTTTACAAAGGATTTCAAGAAAAATATGGATTTGAATTCATGAATATATATATATATATTAGGTTATGTGATTTGAATTTATTCATGAAATTAGGGTTTGTTTTGGGTAAGTCATGAATTTGCATGAATTTTTTAGAAATTTGGTTTAATTTGATATAAAATTGATGTGGATTCATGATGTTATGGTGTTAGATTCATGTTTGTTGATGAATGTTTAAGGATTAAGGGCATCGGGAATGAGATTTAGGGTTGAAAATTTGCAATTCCTAGTTAGAAATATTGGTTGATTTTTTTTGCATACGGAGCAACAAAACTGAACAAAAAAAAAAACTTGGTTATTTTTTTATTACATACGAAACAAAAAAAAAAATTGGTTGTTTTTTTTTATGCATAGGGAACAAAAAAAAGATCTTTTTTCATATAAAAAAAAGGATTTATTATTATTCTTCTTATTATTATTTTTTGCATACAACAAAAAAGAAAAAGAAAAAAAAGAATTAGTTGATTTTTTTTTTTGCATACATTAAAACAAAAAGAAAAAAAATGCAAAATTGGTGATTTTAATTTCAAATTTTGGTACATTTGTCTCTGCTGAGATGTATAATATTCGAAAGTAAGTTAATTGAAGCAACATGTTGCCAAAAGGTATTATTGTTTGACATGTTGTGGAAATTAATTCAACTTAGAATATTAAAAGGTATTTGTGTGTATGTAATTTATGCGGTTATTTACTGGCCCAAAGGAAGGTTAATATTTGGCCCATATTGTATACGCACCTGTGGTGATAAACATGTGGCGATTATTTGGTATACCATGTGAGCAATAAATCGATCCAAAGAAACGTTTATTGTTTGACATGCCTTATTGTCAGTGTTTGATTACTACACCAAGAGTACCACTTACAAGTTAATATTTTTTTCAAAAGACTAAATATCGATGTTGTGCTCGGTATCTTGTGATGGGCCCTACCATTATTTGAAATTATTATTTGCATAATATGGTACTTGTGTGAGTTATATCATTTTGTTTATTTTGTTCTCTATTCAGTTACTGTTTCTGCTGCAAATATCTCTACTAGCATAAATTCTATTCATAAGCTTAATGGCACCAACTTCAAATCATGGAAAGAGAACGTCTTGATTGTTCTCGGAGTCATAGACCTAGACCTTGCATTAAGAGTCAATCAACCTTGTGCTCTCACTAATAAGAATACCTTTGATGACAAGAGGGAGATGGAAAAGTGGGAATGATCGAGCCGCATAAGTCTGATGGTCATGAAGCGTGTCATTCTAGAAGCTTTTCGGGGCACTATGTTTGATAAGGTTGATATGGGTAAGGATTTCCTTGTAGATCTTGAGAAGAGGTTTGCCAAGAATGAAAAGGCTGAAACTAGTACACTTTTGGCAAACCTTGTCTCAATTAGGGAGTACATTATGGGAATGTCTCATCTTGCTTCAAAACTTAAGGCACTCAAGTTGGAGTTATCCGAGGACTTGTTTGTGCACTTAGTTTTGATATCTATTCCGACACAATTTAGTTAATTTAAGGTGAGCTATAACTGTCAAAAAGACTCTTGGAGCCTTAATGAGCTCATCTCACACTGTGTTCAAGAAGAGGAAAGGTTGAAGCATGAGAAGGCAGAAAGTGCTCACTTAGCCATTACCTCCCAAGACAAGAAGAATAAGAAGAGAAAGAAGGGTAAAAATGCTGCAGGTGCGGCATCGCAAAAGAAGCAGCATAAGGAACAAAAGGAAGATAAATGTTTCTTTTGTGGAGCTGCAGCGAATAAGAAGTAATGTACCAACTATCACGCATGGCTGAACATAAGGAACAAAAGGAAGGTATGCTTTTTAATTTGGTTTGTTTTGAGGTTAATTTGACTTCAGTACCTGGACACACATGGTGGTTAGATTCTGGTGCAATAACTCACATTAGTGTGTCTATGTAGGGTTGCCTGAGTTGCCAAAAACCTAGTGATGGTGAAAGATACATCTATGTTGGTGACGGCTGTTGGCCCAGGTATGTCCAAAAGGGGGGTGAATTGGACAAGTAGACAATTAAAATTAATGCAATGACGACTAAATAAGTGCGGAAAAGTAAATCAATTTACACAATCGATTTAGAGTGGTTCGGCTACTTGCCTAGATCCACTACCTAACCTCATCAGTTAGGATTTGAAACCTCTTCACTAAGGGATTCTCTTACGGGTGAGAACCAAATCGTTACACCTTTTCTCAACTTTCGGATGTGAGAATAACCGTTATAATGCTCAACTTGCCAGCTTGAAACCAACCTAAACCTCTTGACTTACAGGCTAGAGAACTACCTATCTCAACTTCTGGGTGTGAGACTAACCTAATGCCTTCTCAACTTATAGGTTTGAGAACAATCACTTGTTAGAAAAACGAAGTTGGGTACTCAGCAGTTTATATAACTACTGTTACAACTCGATATAGTATACAAGATATGAGATGAAGTATAACTGTATCCTATGAACTATCTCTAAAATTTCTCTTTTAGCAAGGATGGATATATGATTAAAATAGTGTTGGAAATTTGAGTGAAAAATAGTTTAGTAACCTTCAAATAAATTTTCAAAGAAAGATAGAGATTAAGCTCAGTATGAAAATCTTTTGAATAAACAGAGTTTCAAAAAAGAAACTTTGAAAAACTGAAACAATTTAAGCTCTGAAATCAAATTGAAAATTCGACTAACTTTCAAAAGTATTTGCTTGATGAATTTTTGGTGTGTGTGGATTTTTTAAGTGTTGGTATTTATAGACTTAGCATAGATGAAGTTGTTGGTCATTTGAATTTGAATTTCAAAAAGAACGTTTACTCACAACAGCTAGAATCTTTCACGAAGATGGTAAGACGGTCTTCACGAACATTCTGGTTCTTTTCAGATTGCCTGAATAAGGAAGGTTTCAGGAATCGTGATTTCGTGAAGCAGAGGAAATCTCTGACAAATCTGAAAAGGCTTCTGTGCATAAAAAGTTCTAAAAAGACAAACTGAAAAAGTGCACAGACACAACTTTATGACAGTGTTGGATTAGTGTCCTGATTGGTCAATTAGTGTCTTGATGCATAATCTCAACTTTGTCATTTTGTTCCTTGAGGGCGCTCATAGACCATAAGCGTTCTGCTGAACTAAGAAGTAAGAGCATTACAAGAATGTAAGTGCCCTGACTTACTCAACGTTAAAAACTACTTAGGTTGTGAGGGCACTACTGAAAGGTAAGCATCCTAATTTTAAAGTATGAAAAACATAAGGGCGCTACTGAAGTGTGAGCGTTGTGATACTTAAGACGATCAATGAGCTAATGTTGAATCAACATCCTGATAAGTTCATTGGTTGACACAATGAGGGTGCTACTGATAAAGTAAGTGTCCTAATGGATAAAAACTTTTTCAACCTTGAACATCATCAGCGTTCTAATGTATCATTAGCATCCTGACATGCAAGTGCAGGAGGGCGCTACTAAGACATTAGCGTCCTGATCGAACACTTAAAGACTGATGTTTAAAAACAATTTTTGTATTTCAAAACTTAGTCAAATCAGTTAAAGATTCAATCAAATCAAACATTTAAAAAGATTAAGAATTTTAATCATTTGAAAAACCTTTTAAACATATCGATCAAAACATGCAATTAAGTAGATCTTGCTGAGAGTAATTTGACCGATAGATTTACATTCTAAGTACTGAAAACTTGAAGCTTTGATCAATGACATTCAATGGACTTGTAAACTCTTCTCTTTGATCTTGATTCTTGATAATTCCGAAACACTTGACAGGATCATTAGATACACAACATGAGTAGTTTGGAATCATCAAAACATTCTCATCTTGGGGTTCTTTGAGATAACAATCTCTCCATTTTTGATGATTTCAAACACTCAAATACCATTGGGCTAAGTGACATATAGATGCATATAGTTTCTTACTCTTCACATTAGCGTGGTACAGATGATTGCATTCATTTAATCAATCATTTAATGCTCAATGCAAAACACATAACAAATTAAGAACAAAACAGTTCAATTTATATTCATTTATAACGTCAGACGAGTATAGTTATATCATCAAGTTCTGATCAAACAAAACATATACAAGTATAATACAATTCAGTACATTATAGTGTAAGATAAACTCCCCCTATCTTATAGCTTCCCTGAAGTAACATTAGCCCTAATTGTATCCATTTTCTTCTCCCCCTTTTGAAAACATCAAAAAGTGGATAGGCTAGTTAAAATTGGGACCCTTGCCTTTTCTCTTTCTATCATCCTCCTCCTTCTTCTTCGATCCACTGGAACTGGTCTCCTTCTCCTTGGAGTCACCTTTGGGTTTCCTTGGTGCACGTGGTGTTGGTGCTTGTGGTGTTTTGGAACCACTGGAACTGTCTTTCTCTTTGGATAAGCTCTTAAGAAACTTTTCAACCACAACAGTTTGCTTGGACTTCTTGAAAAATTTGTCGTGAGCTTGCTTGAAAACACCAAATCTAAATGGATCTAGATGTGGACCAGGTTTGAATCCTTTCTCTTTTCTGTCAGCAAGGCCTTTAGCAAATCCAGGTGAGATGGTATGACCTTCAAATTTTGACCTGACTGGGTGCTTGCGTTTTGGATCTGGAAATTGTTCAGATGCAACACTGGGAGGTGGAGACAGTCTTCTTGAGACTCTATGCAGAGGCTTTTCATCTGACTCCTCTTCATCTTCACACTCTATAATACCAAGAAGTTTATCAGATTCCTTCGGTCCTTGTGGCCTTGTGAATGCTGGAGCTCTTGGTGCAGGTGGAACATTTACACCCTTATTCTCTAACAGATGAAAGAGCATGCCAAAACGTTTCATGCAAGAGGCAATATACCAAATAGTTGAGTATAATCGACTGTTCATTGCCTTGAAAAGGTCTTCAAGGAAGCCTACAACACCTTTAACACGATCTGCAACAGTTGTAACAGTGTATGACAGGTCCATCATTGAAGTGGTAAGGAATGGCATCTTATTTTCTATTGTGGACATCTTCTCATAAGCTCGAGTGACCAAGTCTAGAATCTTGGTTAGTCTGCTATCTTCAGATGGTGCTGGCCCAACAATGTGTACACTATCCTTCAAACTTGAAATGGCCTTTAGCATTGGATCAAGATCTACTTTGTTAGATGCTTGGTCCAAGATAGCATCCAAGACTAATTGCAGAGCATCTGTGTTAGATGTATTGTCGCAACCCACTCCATATGAGTGACGTCACGACAGGCACAGGATACGATATACGTCATGTGACGGCGTATATAATACCCTATCAGCCTTATCCAAAATCACATCAACATTTTTCTCGAAATTTAGACAGAGTCTCCTTTGTTTATTGGTGTCATATCACAACCTAATTATCACAAGTCAAACGCAATCACAGTATAAATATGATCATTCCATTACTCATTCACCATCTAAACCTCACATTTTCATATATACACATCTATGGAAACCTATCCATACCCATTTATGTGATACAAATATTATTATAGTGTTATTTACATGACTACTACTCAAAATAGTATTAAACATTCTCAAACCATTTACATACATTGCAAAAGAAGAAGGATTCTCTATCCTTCACGTGCCTTTCCCTTGCCTTTAGGATCCGAATCTGAAATGTTTGAGAATTGGGTGAGCAACCACAATGCAGTGAATATTCCTAACTATGGCATCATATATGCATTTAATAAAAATCATATGAATCAATACATTCAAATCGTATTCAAACATGCATGAAACATTTCATAATCGCATAAATAATTCCAAAACATGCATGGTTACAATAAAATCAAACAATCTCCCTTATGCTAGTAATAGAGCGGGTATGCACTTCTTATTATGCATTTATAAGGAGTCTACGCCCGGACCTCTCATTACCCAATTTTCTGCTATGAATCGTTTCAAATTAGGACTTAATCCCAATTCCATTCAGAAACTATCACTCGGACCATGAGATTATTCAATCCTCATGCGGGACTGTCTTCTGGAAACGATCTTATGTTTTAACTTGCTCTAGCAAGTCTAAAACATGCTCCAAAGTCAAACATTTTCATGAATTTAAAACAATGCAATAGATACATATATTCATGATTTAAAACACACAATTTATATCATACAATGCCATATACAAGGAACCAAAATCAAGAGATACTCACAGTGGTACCGTATAAACCTACTCTCTACGAGCATTCTACTATTCGTATCCAATCAACAATATAATCCTGTCATATATTCATTTCCAGATAATCCATAATCAATTATCAAATCATTATATCTATTTGTTTTTCAATTATTCATTAAAATCTAACTCTACAATTAATTCTCATAATTCCATTTCAGTCTAGAATTCACGTGAGGTGTCCCAAATATTTTACATGACCCTCATGATTATTTTTTAAGGCAATGGACAACAGAAACATGCATTTCAACAACATTTTCACTAATATCTAAGTTTATCGTATTTACCGAATTCATTCAGGCATATATTAAAAACATTAATCGATACCCAAAAATCATAATTTTGGTATCGAAATATTTGAAATTCAGTTCTCTATAACTCTATAGTTTTAAATTGGAATTTCATCAGAGTTTGACATGGTTCCAAAGGCCCCTAGTGTCAAATTAGGCTTCCGACAGCTGTACCGGCACCAATAATACACGTGGATACAAACAAATCACATATATAGTATCTACACATCTATAGGAGTCATAATATATCATTTCTATGTGTTTCCACTCAAAGTGCGTCCAAACCCCATTTTTGGAAACACGGTAAAACACCTCCTATAGCAAAATTTATACCAATAGGAATGTCATACACTAGTTAAAGATCAATTTTGTAAAGAAAAAGAGCGAAAATGGCTTACCCACGAGACGAATCTATCGTGAAACCCGCGTTCTCCCATCCGTGCCATTTTTCTTTCTCTCTGTCTGTACGTCTTCTTCTTTTTTTTTTTTTTTCTTTTTCTTTTTTCATCCAACACGTTAAGTTACAATCAAAATTAAGATGAGCATCATTACAAGTACTATCCCATGCTCCCTATGTAATATAGCAAACCAACTTCCCCATCTTATTATTTAATTCATACAATTCATTTAACAACTCCTCATTTCATCGTACTAATTGACTTTAATAATTGCATTTGTTTACTCATTATCATTTACTAATTGCACCTTTACATATAGCATGTATTTTCATACACGCATATATTTGGCTCCTACGTATAAAATATGCGTATTATACATCTCAGTACGCATATCAGTCAACGTAGATATTTGATTAAAGCTACGGGGTGTTACATGTATTCTGAGATGACTCAGTAACCTTGCTCTTTAAATTCTAAATATCCTCAGAAATCTTCTTCATAATTTCTGCACTTAAATCACTTTGAGCAAGTCTTGGTGGTCTTACTCTTTGTTGGCTTGATAGGGCTTGAACTTGGGTATGAGATGGCAATGAACTGATTTGGATTTGAACAGACTGTGGACTTGTTTGAGCAGAAGTAACAAAGGCCTTCATGAAGTCCTTGATCAAACCATCAGTAGGTGAGGAAGTGGAACTTGATGAAGGTAGAGATTGCATAACACCCAACTGACTATCTATTTGTTGTGTCACTTTTCCTAGCAATTTTGTTGCTTGCATGAAGTAAGTGGTGTATTATTTAATCTCCTTAATCTCTACAATTTCCTGAATCTTCAGAGAATTCCTAATTTATATTAATATCTCATTCTTCTGCTGCAACTGATTTTGTTCCAACTTGTTTATCAACTGAGACATAAAAAAAATCTAATCTTCTCTGACTTTCCTTAGAAAATCTTCCTCTTTGAAGAAATGATCAGCAGGCATGTTGGAAGAAGGATAGGATGGTGAATGATGATCAGATTGATCATGTGAAGATGAACTTTCCTCCGGAGAATCTTCTACTCCATATTCCTCTTCTTGAAGATCAGCAGCAACCTCGTGATATTCTTCACTCTGAACTTCTTTGTCAACATCCATTCTTATCTCAACTCCACTGTAGGGTATGATAGCAAGTTCATGACCCTTTGCCTCAGTAGATATCAAGCCATCAATATGAGATTCTTTATTTTTTCTTAAATCTCCTTATCAACAAATCCTCCTTCTTTGAAATCATGAGGTTCCTCTGATAAAGGAACTTCCACAGATGGTGGATCAGAAAGTCCTTTATGAGTCAATGTTGACTCTTTCTTGAACAATTTCATCAATGATGTCTTCCATGATTGCATCAGTAACCTCTCGTGCAGCTAGTTGTTCTATAACAGCAGCCTGAGCAATTTGGTGAACTTCATCCATGACATCATCTTCAGCCTTATTAATCTGCTCATATTGACATTCTTGGACAGTTTGAACAACTTCCTTTATATGAGCCTCTTCAATGTTTTGTTCTATAACACCCCGTAAATTTACTTAAATACATACGTTGACGTACACGTATATCGAGATGCGGGTACTATTCACAGAACAGTATCATGAACAGTACTCGCATGTATTAAATAAAAAAAAGAAAAGAAAAAAAATTAATTAAAACGAACGAAAGTTGCAGAGAGGAAGAACCGAGAAGAGGAGAAGAAGAAAAAAGAAAGAACGCGGGATTCGCGTCCAATCGGGCCTCGCGGTAAGTGATTTTCACTCCCTTTCTTCGTGAACATACTATCTAAGCTAGATATAACGATTCTAGCAGACTAATTTTAGCTATGGGAGCCGTTTTACGACGTTTGAACAAATTGGGATTTTGACCCAATGTGAATGAAAATCCGCTAGAAAGGTAGAAAAACACTCTTTAGACGATAGGGACCCCGAATATGTGGTAGATTTCATTTCATGAGTTTTGGAGACAGTTGGACAATTTTAATACAATTTACATGTTTCGAATGAACAGTGATGTGAATAGTGACATAAATAGTGAACAGTGATGTGAACAGTGAACAACGATGTAAATAGTAAACGTGAATAGTGAACAGTGATGTGAATAGTATTGTAAACAGTGATGTAAACAGTGATGTGTATCCAATGAAACTCCGGTTTGAGATCATAGAATCGTAGATAACTGAATTTCGGACGTTTCGATGCTAAGATTGTGATTTTTTGATATGATTTGATAGTTTTAGTAACTAAGTATATGGTGTCGTGAAAATATGATTTGAAAATCTATTTTCACTGTTCTTTCTTGTGAAAATATCTAGATTGACTACAGAAACGAGATAGTAATTTCTTCAACTGCTTATGAGTCCTAAATGGATTTATTATTCGTGATTTGAAGTGAGTTGAGAAATTAAAGATGTAAATAGATATGAATACATGAAATTGAATTATGGAGTGATTGTGATAGGTTAAATTAGTTGGATTTAACTTGGAGCTAGACTCGAAAGCGACGATGATTGGGTTTAAGTTGAACGTGTTGTACTGTGAGTATAGTTTTCTTGATTTGGTTCTTGTATGGCATTGTACGCATATAAAATGTTTGATTGTATGCATGTTATATTTATATATAATGCATTGAGTTTTATGGATCATGCAAACTGATTTTAGTAATTGGAGTTTGTAATGATGAGGTTTTGCGAGTCCTCATTGTCATTTCGTTAGGAATTAGACCCAGATGAGGTTTTGCGAGTCCTCATTGTCAGTAGGTCTGTCCTAACAAGGGTTGCGACCCTTGAAATGACTGTGAATTGGGTAATGAGAGGCTGTGGCTACCTTGTAACGGTCATACAAGGGTTAGACTCGCTCTTTTGCCTTGCGGAGGAGGGAGATTGTGCATTGTGTTATTGAAAACTCATGCAATTTATGTTATTGACATGTATATTATATTCGTTGAATGATGCATGTGTTGAATAAGTGTTTGAAATGATTTTAAATGTCATATTTCTCTAAATGTATATAATTGTCATCTCAAGAACTATATTCACTGAGCTATTGTTTGCTCACTCCATTTCCTCCACTATTTCAGGTATTGAGTCGAAGGGAAAAGGAAAAAAATTCGTGAGGGAGCCTTCGTCTGGTATGTGTATGTATGCTTGGAGGAAATATGTTATATGTTTGTTATTTTGATATGTATAATTATCACATACTATAGATATACTATCACCTAGATGGGTTGTGTGGTAATCTTATATAATGCTTGGGATGATGGAAGGAGATGATCATAGAGATTTATCAGGTGAAAATTTAATTTGTGGAATGAATGGAATGAATGTGAGTGGAATGATCATCTATATAGAAAGTTGATTTGATTTGATTTGTGGTATATTAAGAAAAAACAAATTTCTATAAATTATGGAAGGATTGTGAGACTACTTGAAGGCTGACAGTGTATTATATATTGTATATGGGTATGTACAGTGTATAGAATACTATGCCGGTCATGACGTCAGCCTACGTCAGGGGCGTTGTGACAATATATATGTTCACTATTCACATCACTGTTCACTGTTCACGTTCACTATTTACATCACTGTTCACTGTTCACATCGTTGTTCACTATTCATATTACTATTTATATCACTGTTCATCGAAACATGTAAATTGTATTAAAATTGTCCAACGGTCTCTAAAACTTAAGAAATGGAATCTACCACATATTCGGCGTCCCTACCGTCTAAGGAGTGTTTTTCTACCTTTCTAGCGGACTTTCATTCACATTGGGTCAAAACCCCAATTTGTTAAAACGCCGTAAAACGGCTCCCATAGCTAAAATTAGTCCGCTAGAATCGTTACATCTAGCTTAGATAGTAATTTCACGAAGAAAGGGAGTGAAAATCACTTACCGCGAGGCCCGATTGGACGCGAATCCCGCGTTCTTTCTTTTTTTCTTCTTCTCCTCTTCTCGGTTCTTCCTCTCTGCAATTTTCGTTCGTTTTAATTAATTTTTTTTTCTTTTCTTTTTTTTATTTAATACATACGAGTATTGTTCATGGTACTGTTCTGTGAACAATACCTGTATCTCGATATACGTGTACATCAACGTATGTATTTAAGTAAATTTACGAGGTGTTACAATCTCCCCAACTTAAGGAATTTCGTCCTCGAAATTTAGAATCAAGGACTATTCTTGAAGTGATACTCAATCTCAGAAAACTGCTCCCGCATTTTATATGTCCGCTCCCATGTTTGCTCTTCTTGATACGTGGTATCCTCTCCAACTTAGAGTTGAGTGATATCCATAACATATATGGAATCCGAATGATATTTCCTCAATATCAATATATAGAAATTATTATGGCCACCTATCAACTGTGACAGTAGAGCAAATCGGTAAGCCAATGGACCTATCCTCTCAAATATCTCTAATGGTCCAACACATGTGAGCTTTCTTTTTATTCCAAATCTCATTTGGCCTTTCTGTGGTAAGGCCCTTAACAAAACTGAGTCAGCCACAATACATTTCAAGGCCTAGATACCAACCTTGTGTATTTAATACTATCCTCTGGCACCAATAACAATAACTCCATACTTTTAAATCAACAAGTTGGAGATCTATAAGGCTTACTATCAAACCTTTAGAGTGTCCTCATTATGTTATTATAATCGCTATGTATACACATAAGTTTACACACATAACATATTCTTTCCAACTTCCACCAAAATTCAAGTCTGCCAGACCCGAGCATGCTCGCAAGCATCAAAGTTACTCTCTCAGTCTGTCAGCCAGTCTGAGAATAAAATATCACACTGAGAAGGAGATGAGTACCAAATCGAGTCTGCATCGTATATCAGATCTCGACAAAATCTTTGGATCTTCATCCGACATGACAATACTCCCATACAATCTCCCTATCTCACACATACAATCTGCTCAGTCTATCAAAAGAATTCTGGTGTTCATTGGAAGAATACATAGACTTATCAGTCCACTAATGGTTATCCAAATGGTATCATTTCTACCCATAACCCATAAGATACCATTTGAATCCCATCTTCATTTAACACAATCCATATTACCAATTTCATAATCTTTCATACTGATATCATACTCGTCTCATCATAAATCTTACTCTCTGAATATGAGTATCAATCAGCTGAACATGCATCCGAGCACAAATATCAACACATGGAGTAACAGAGAGTACACTCATAACTGTACCTCTCACTCACAACAATCTCCATTTATGGCTAACTGATAGATACTACTTCAGTTTCAGCATGTTTCCTGCTAAATGCCTCAGCAACATATTGGCCTTTCCCAGGATAATAATTCAATGTAAAATCAAATCCTTCGTAAATGCTTGCCACATTTAGTACCTCATATTCAGTTTTTTTTTTTTCCGTTCAAATAATTACTTCAAACTCTTAAAATCTGAAAATAGTGTGACCTTTTTATTATAGAGGCAATGCTCTCATCAATTCAAAATAACTACCAACAAATTTCTATTCACTCTCACGATAGTTATTCTCGTGCACTACCAAATATCTGGAGACACAAGTAATTAACCTATCCTTTTGTATCAATGCAAAATCCAGATATGGACGTGATATTCATCAATCACAATTACTTCCAGGTTCTAATAACAGTTAATACTGTGAGAGCTTTCCCATGCACAACGGTCTACACAGTATATAGCATTCATCTGGTTTAGTCAATTATATTCAAAACTCACATTCACTGAGCTTGCCACTCAATCAGTGCTCTCTCAGTGACTACAAGATAATTTCGAGGTGCTATTCATGCTCCTCTCATTTCTTGGGACAATTTCATATATCATCATCGAAGACTATGTAATAATCAAGATACATAAAGCCTTTTTGTCACACCCCAGTACACAGCACACCGCAGTGTCTAGTACCCCCGGGATGTGCTGTGTACTGGGATGTGACAATATTATGTGGTATATAGTGGTTGGGGTATGCGTAGCCATCACATCCCGGGGTACTAGACACTGCGGTGTGCTGTGTACTGGGGTGTGACATGTTCAACCTGAGCCTCTGTCAGAATATCAACTATTGGGGCCTCAGCCATACATTCTTCTTGAACTTCTTCAATAACTGGTTCAACATGCTCAACTTGAGTTGCAACATGTTCAGTTTCAATGACAGGATCAACTTGCTCCTTCAAAGCCTGATCAACCTGATCATTGGAAGATTGAACAACTTTTTTTTCTATTTTAGAAATAGTTTTTGTTCTTGCCTCAAGCATCTTCCCTTTCTACTAGATTCTCCTTTTTGTGGATCTTCTGACATTGGAAACCATTTATCCAATGTAGGAATATAAACGTATCTTATTAACTTCACAGTTGTTTGACCAATGTAGTGATATTTGTTGGTCTCCTTAACTTCTTCACCGTTGAAGTTAATTTCACTCTTCTTAAACAGTGTGGTGAGGTATATTCCAAATTGAAGATGTCACGGCCCAATCCGTGACGTCATGACGGGCACGAAACCCTTTGTATATCCTCCCTCGACATACACGATGTCCCGATAAGCCTTTTAACACAAACTATAACCCCAAATACACAACAATAAACATATGGACATAATATAAGATCATCATATAAAACATATCCAAAATGACAACCAAATTTTTTTTCGCCAAGTTCATAGTGTTCAAAAGTACATAATATACTTAACCATAAGTACAAACCCATCTAAATGTTAAGTATAACCATTAGGTGTTACGTAGTACAATTTATCAAAATAAATTGCGAAAAAATACTAAACACCTACGTCAACAACAACATAGGAACGCTTCGCAGCTAAGCTTTCCTTTTCTCCTTCCTATCAGATCCTGAAAAGATAAGGATGAGGGGTGAGCTACAACAAGCTCAGTGAATGTTCTATACAAGTGGCAACATATATATGAATTGAAGTAAAACATTGCAAGAATCATTAAAACCATTTAAATAATCATGGGTGTAAGCACTATTACATACATGCTAATATAATGTATCATGCCATAAACAAGACAATACATATCATTTTATAAACATGCATATGCAACCTAACACCTCCTGAGTAAGAATCAATACAAGGGCCATATGTGGGCGAAATCCACGCCTAATCGACTTCTTACCCGTATCTATCAGAATTCCTATGGATTGTATGAACCATAGGATTCGCCCACCAAGACAAGTACCATGTCTAGGCGAATCCTAACCTACACAACCCAAAGAAATCCTTTGTAAGGTCCACAATTGAGGATTCTCGGTCGGCCCAATGGGATTCCATAAGAAATCCCAAGCTTAGGGAGTGCACATAACTCAACTGCTTTTTCAGCTGACTATGCTCAAATACAGTTCACAAATTCAATAAATTATGCATCCTACATTATACAAGCATTTAAAACATTTTATACTACAATGCCACATATTGAATTCACAAGTAAAAGAAACACTCACCCTTGATTGGCTAGACCTAGCCAATCTAACATCCAATTCCAAGAAACAGCACAAGAATGCCACAATCACCCAAATATACCACAATCTCCAATTGGACTATTTGGGTCACTTAGATCAAATCATAAATCCTGAAAATGACATGGTTTATGCGAAACTGAAAATCAGTCCAAGTATGCTAATCAACCATGTTTAAACCCAAATCAAATGCCAATTAAGTTTCTAAAATGGTCCTACACATGGGCTAATCTCAAATTGCCCAATTCACTCATTTACTACCCAATTAACCCATATTTAACCAAATTAAATGCAATAGGTTGATCCAAACACTATAATACATGACATTCAATCATAAATAGGGTTAATTAGACTAATTGCAAGTCAATTTCATCAATTGAAATCAATTAGGTCAAAACCCCCAAATTTGGGCAAATCCCCAAATCACATGCAATTTCCAAAATTACAAGAAAATTGCCAAATTACATAGCCTAGGCCAAACTTTCTCTACACTAGGGTTTCCACTAATTGAAATCAGTAATTTGGAGTGCCATACATTTATATTTACCCATGCATACATCATAAATCACATGCAATTTGAATAGTAAACCTTAGGTCTAAAATCCTAGTTTAAGTCAAATCCATGAAACCCTTCCAATTTCTTATTAGAAATTAGGGGTTTCACTATTTATGGACTCCCCATACCATCTAGATACACATATCACAAAATCAAAGCCTAAGTCCAACATTGGTTTTCCACCACTCAATTAAATTTCAGGATATATGGATGGAAAACACCCCTTAGGTGTTGGTTGAGGTTAGGAAAGGTCTTTAACATGAAAAGCAAGCATAAAATAGTCCATATATGCAAACCCTAGGTCTAGGACCCTAAAATTTCGGGATTCATAGAAACCCTAGTCGAAAACCAGTTTGCATGCATGAAAGAAAGTGATAGAAGGAAGAAAAATGAGAAAGAATGGGGAAGAAATGATTACCTTGGGTGTTTTTGGGCAAAAATCACCAAAAACCCTAACTTCTCCCCTTTTTCTCCTCTCCCCTTCTTTATCTCCTCCCCAAGCTCTCTAGCCCTCTTTGAAAGTGAAAAATGAAGAAACGCACGTTCAAATGGCTTATATAGAGGTTTAGTTGCATTTTGGGCCCACACATGAAAGTTAGAAAAAAACCACTTAAATAAAAGGAACAATTTTTTTCTGTTGTAATTAGTTGCACTTAGATAATCAATTTCTTATAAAATAAAACTCTTCAATTTAACATCTTAACCATTCATAACTTTTCTAATTCAGTTAAAAATCTTCTGGTAAAATTTAAGCTCAATCCAACGGTGGGAATGCAAGATCAACCATTTGATCAAAACTGCGCAAGAAAATTCCTAAATCCGTGAAATAGTGTTTGGAGTCTTATATCTCACAGTAAACAACTCCGATCAAGATCTTCACCGTTCATAATTAAGATCTATTAGAGAAGAATAAGCAGAAAATATTTCAGCTCAATCGGACCACAAATCTTGGAGATCAGTCCATTGATGTAATAGGTTACAGAAATATCTTCCTCCATGGAGCGAGCTCCACTGATCCAAAACACCATTTTCGACATGTTTTGATGTCGAACGGGTCTCCGATCATTCCAAAATTTCATGCACACACTAAAAAACTTAAAAGTATGCAAAGACACTCGAACCAACACGTGTCGAGCATCAAATATGTATACGCATACGTATATAGGTACTCTACAGGTCAAAATGACGTCATCCTAAGGTATGGGCATTACAATTCTCCCCAACATAAGAGTATTTTTGTCCTAAAAAATAAAAGTAAGAGAACTAATCTCAGTCGGTAAAAAGATCTGGGAACTGCTCCCTCATCTGGTCCTCACGTTCCCAGGTTTGCTCTTTATTATCGTGAAATTGCCATTTGACTCGCACAAACGATATTTCTTTATTCTTAAATTTCTGAACCTGACGAGCCACAATATTAATCGGCAACTTGCATAAGTCGTATCCTCCCCAACTTGCAGATGACTCACATCAAGCACATGAGATGGATCGGGATAAGACTTCTTCGATGGATCCTCAATATATACGTGGAAAACATCATGGACACTCTCGAGCTGATAAGGTAGAGCCAATCTGTACACTACTGGTCCAATCCTCTCAACAATCTGGAATGGCTCAATAAACCTAGAGGCAAGTTTCCCTCTGACGCCGAACCTCATTTGACCCTTGAGTGGCGAGACCTTAAGCAAAACTAGGTCTCCCACTGCAAACTCTAATGGCTGATGCAGGTTATCGTAATAACTCTTCAGCCTGTTCTGAGTCGACTTCAGCCTCTGTCGAATCAGCTTGACCTTCTCTATCTGCTCAACAACTGCATCAAGGCCCCATAACTGCTTATCACCCACCTCGTACCAACAAGCTGGAGATCTGCAGGGTCTTCCATACAAAGCCTCATACGGTGCCATATCGATGCTCGCCTGATAACTGTTGTTGTAAGCAAACTCACACAAGGGCAAATGCTCACCCCAACCACCACCGAGCTCTAAAATGCAAGACCTGAGCATATCCTCCAGCATCTGAATCACTCTCTCGGACTGACCATCCGTCTGAGGGTGAAACGCCATACTGAGTCGGAGACGGGTCCCAAATCGGGTCTGCAAAGCCTGCCAAAACCTCAATGTAAATAATGGATCTCGATCCGACACGATAGACAAGGGCACTTCATGCAATCTCACGATCTCTCTCACATATAATCTACTCAGTCTATCCACAGTCTCTAGCGCTCATAGGAAGGAAGTGCGTACTCTTGGTCAATCTATCAACCACAACCCAAATGGAATCAAATCTGCCCTGAGACCTCGACAATCCCATGATGAAATCCATAGTGATGTGCTCCCATTTTCACTCAGGTATGGGTTGCATCTGACCTCCAGGCTTCCGGTGTTCAGCCTTAACCTGCTGGCACACCTCACATCTCTGCACATACTCAGCTATACTCTTCTTCATCCCATGCCACCACACAGATCTCTTCATGTCATGATACATCTTGGTAGGCCCTGGATGAACGATATACTGAGACCTGTGAGTCTCTTGAAGTATCTCAACACGCAACTCAGCATCATATGGGATCCATAGTCTCCCTTTAAATCGTAAGACATCATCAAGACCTATCTGCCAATCGGCCTGGTCAGCATTGTCTGCATCTTTACGGTACATGTCATAATCTAGACAATGTTCCTGTAGATCTCTAGCTCGCGAAATATGGGCATCAGCAAGCTGCACGTGCATTTGAGCACATATCTCAGTATGTGGTGCGTCCAAGAGTATACTCATCATAGTCACTCTCTTAAGTAAATGCCATTACTGGGCCATCTGAAAAGCAACCACCTGAGTCTCTGCTCGCCTAAGGCTCGAAGCGTCAACCACAACATTGGCTTTGCCAAGATGATACTCAAAAGAGAAGTCATAATCCTTAAGTAACTCGAGCCATCTCCTCTACCGCATATTCAGCTCCTTCTGATCAAAGAGGTACTTCAAACTCTTGTGATAAAAAAACAAAGTGCACCTCATACCATACATGTAATGCCTCCATAGCTTCAGTGCAATCACAATAGCTGTCAGCTCCAAATCATGCACAGGGTAGTTGTGCTCATGCACCTTAAGCTGTTTAAATACATATCCTGTATCAGTACACATCCCAGACCTAAGAGTGATACATCCGTATAAATCACCAACTCTTTCCCAAGCTCTGGAAGAATCAACACTGGAGCTGTAGTCAACCTCTATTTCAACTCGCTAAAGGCTTTCTCACAGGCATCTGACCATGTGAAGGCCACATTCTTCTGAGTCAGCTTAGTCAATGGTGTGACTATCGTGGAAAAGTTATTCACGAACTTCCTGTAACAGCCAACCAAACCCAGAAAGCTACGAATCTTTGTCACTATGGTAGGTCTTGGCCAACAAATGATCACCTCAACGTTAGCAGAATCAACTAAAATACCCTCTGCACTAACCACATGACCCAAGAACTTCACCTCAGTCATCCAAAAGTCACACTTGCTCAGCTTGGCATAAAGCCTATGCTCTAACAATGTCTGCAAAGTAACTCTGAGACGACCCTCATGATCCTCTCTAGTCTTAGAATAGACCAGGATATCATCAATGAAGACTATAATGAACTGGTCAAGGTACGGTCTAAATACTCTCTGCGTCCGATCTATGAATATAGCTGGCGCATTAGTAAGCCCGAAGGGCATCACCAAAAACTTCTAATGTTCATACCTCGTCCAAAAAGCAGTTTTCGGCACATCCTCATCTCTAATCCTTAACTGATGGTACCTAGACCTCAAGTCAATCTTCGAAAATAACTTGACCCCAATCAGTTGATCAAACAAGTCATCAATACGAGGAAGTGGATACTTGTTCTTCACAGTTACCTTATTCAGCTGATGATAGTCTATACACAATCGAAGAGTCCCGTCATTCTTTTTGACGAACAACACAGGTGCTCCCCAAGGTGACATACTTACTTGGGGAAATAAATCCCTTGCCCATCAGCTCATCAAGTTGAGCTCTGAGTTCATTCAACTTTTGGTGCCATACGATATGGTGGAATGGAAATGGGTTTTGTCCCGGGCATTAGCTCAATGATAAAGTCTACCTCTCGCTTATGCGGTAAGCCAGGTAACTCATAAGGAAAAACCTCTAGGTACTCGCAGAATACATGAATATCTGCTAACTGAACGCCTTGTCCCACATCATCCACTGGCCTCAAACTAGCCATCGTAGCAACCTCATCATCAGTGGCTAATCTACCCTGGGTAGGTAGCCTCGATGCAGTCCTGCCTCGATAAACAAAGATTGGTTGTCCGGGTATCTGGAAGACAACCCTCTTGCTGGAGCAATCAATGTGAACGTGATACGCTACCAGCCAATCCATACCCAAAATTACATCGAACTCGAGGAACTCTAAGACTCTAAGGTCAACAAACATCACGTGGTCCTCGAATCTCACAATGCATTTCACACATACCATGTTAAGGCAAATCTTCTCACCAGCTGTATACTCAAAATCAACAGCGTACTAGTCCTAACAGTAGATAATCTCAATCTATCTACCACACTACCAAAAATAAAGGAAAAAGTAGAACCATCATCAATCAAGACATACATCAAAGAATCACAAATGCTGATAGTACATTCGATCAATTGCTTGCTAGCCTCTGGATCTACTTGTGTAACAGCTCGGGCCTACTCGCTGGTAGCAATTGGTATATGACTGTACTGTGTAGTAGACGTTCTACGTGGACACTCACTCCTCTTGTGCCCCGGAACACCGCACTCAAAACAGACTATCGGTCTAAGGCGCTGAAGATATATCCTGCGACTCTTTTCTGGCTGTCTGATGTCCACTGTGCCTAGTAGAACTCTATTGCTGCTGGGGTCTGCCTGACATCTACACACTCTGGCCTGGAACTAGTGATGCAACTGTTACTGGAGCGGAGGCTACAAATACCTTGTACCCCCTGACCCTGTCGGCTGTGTCTGTCCTGAAGGAACTGTAGGTGCCTGTACCGTGGCTAATGTCCTTATCTGAGAATGAGCCTCTGCAGTCTCAAAGTCAGCGGCCTACAACATTGCCTGGGCCTAAGTATGAATGTCGGCAAGTGTCAAACCCTGATTGATACTATCACTAAACACATTTCGTATCCTCTGCATGCAAATGTAGTCAGTCGACACCATCTCAGGAGCGAAGAGTGCCAAGCGGTTAAACTCTTGCTCGTACTCCCTTACTGACTAACTGCTCTGGGTCAGGTGCATGAACTCGATCCTTCTCTGATCCCGCTCTGACCTCGAGTAGAACTCCTCGTTGAAAAGTTTTTTAAACCTAGTCCATGTCTGAATCTCATCGACCATGCGGTCCAGTCTCAGACACCAATCATCAGCTCTGTTGACGAGCTTGAACCTGGCCAACCTCACTCTGTCAACCTCAGAAGCCTGCATGTCGCTAAAGATAGTCTCCATCCTCCTGAGCCATTTCTCAGTTGTCTCGATACATAGGCTTTTAGTAATCTTCGTCGAGCCTCTGATCTGGAAGGCCTTCACTACCCTCTCATAACTCTCTGACTCAGACCTCTGCTCAGGAATCCCCACAACCTCAACTGGTACCTCAGCCTATAGCTCGGCCTGAACCTCAGCTGGTCTAGCCCTATCCCCCCAGGCCATGCCAACACTACTGTGCTTGCCCTCAACTGGAACACCTGGCTGCGACTACCTGTTGCCCTGGACCTGGGCAAGCAGTGCTAGAATCTGGGTCTGAACTGCATGCTGAGCAGCAAGTAAGGCCTCAATTTGCCTAAAGCACTCATCCGGGTCCATGGTTGGTTCTGAATCTCCTCTCTTGCAAATCTGAAATTCACAAATAAGGAAAAGTCCATCAGAATCACAATCCATGAGAGTCGTTGTCCCTAAGATAACTACCCATAATCATACCTATAAAAGAAATCATAACATCTTATAAGTCTTTATTCTTTTTAAGGTTTTTAAACCTAAAACATTCGCTATGATACCAAAGTTGTCATGACCCACTATCCGTGACGTCATGACCAACATGGAACCCCGTGTATATCCTCCCTCGACATACACGGCGTCTCGATAAGCCTTCTAACACAAATCATAATCGCAAATACACAACAATAAACACATGGACATAATATAAGATACAAGAGCCATTTGTGCGCGAAACCCATGCCTGGTCGACTTCTTACCCGTATCTATCAGACTTCTTATGGATTGTATGAACCATAGGATTCGCCCACCAAGAAAAGTACCATGTCTAGGCGAATCCTAACATACACAACCCATATAAATTCTTTGTAAGGTCCACAATTGAGGATTCCCGGTCAGCCCAATGGGATTCCATAAGAAATCTCAAGCTTAAGGAATAAACATAACTCAACTGCTTTCCCAACTGACTATGTTCAAATACAGTTCATGAATTCAATAAATCATGCATTCTACATTATACAAAGCATTTAAAACATTTTATACTACAATCATCACTACATGGACTGAAATGACGAAGGCGGTGATCTCACGAAGATAGCAATCATCACTACATGGACTGAAATTTTGAGGGCGAAATTCTTTTAAGGGGGGGTAGAGTGTAATACCCCTAAATTACACACACACACACACACAAAAAAGAAAAAAAAATTCGAGCAAAAACCCATCATACATTCGGGCAGCTCGCCCGAAGGTTCGGGCAGCTCGCCCGAAGGTTCGGGCAGCTCGCCCGAATGTTCGGGCAGCTCGCCCGAAGGTTCGGGCATTCCTTTTTTTATAAAAGAAACCCCCCTCCCCCATCATTTTTCACACCTCAACTCTTTCTTCTATCTTGCTTTCCTTGTTGGTTCATCACTCTCATTGTGATTTTCTCTCTCCTCTTTTGAGACTCTCTTCGCGGTGTAAGGCAGTTCTACTCCGGAAGAAGCGCCAATTCTATAAAGAAGTTTTATCTGAAGGTGGGGAACGAAACATATGTTTTCGTATATTATGACTATTATTAAAGTTTTCATTCATTTATCATTATTTCCATTGGTCATTTACACTGCATTATTGCGTATAATGTTCATACCTGTCATACTTATGCCTGTATATTTAGAGTTCATGTATTACATTGTTACTACGCCGGATTAGTGATTAATTTGACTCAACTAGATTTAATCTTGTCCTCAGTAACTTTGAATAGTGAATGGGAGGTAGATTGCTGTTTAAAATATTAGTATTTAAGCAGACCTCGTGTCCCACCTCTCGATTGAAGACTAATCTGGTTGGTCTTATTTGAAAGCTATTTGCTTGTACAAGTGATACTGGACGTCCTAACAACGCACGTGGTGATGCTGACCCTGATAAGTATCACCAAACGTTGCCAAATCTTGTCTAATATTAGTAAAGACCGGACTTGCTCATGCATAGTTATCATACATAATCACCTAGGGACGTGAGTGGTTTGTGATCTACAAAATAGTTATTGAAGCAATGCTCACTATTTTGATCTATGGAATAGTTATTGGAGCAATGCTATAACACCCCGAAGTTTTAATTAAATACATACGTTGAATTATGTGTATATTAAGATATATAATACGTGTATACATACGTAGGAGTCAAATGTATGTATGTATGAGAATAAGTGTTAAATACATAAAGTAAAGGGTATAAATTAAATATATGAATTGGAGTTAGATAAGGGAATAATTAAATTAACTTAAATAAAGATGGTAGTATTAATTGGTAAATGATTAAATGAAGTAATTTAATGAATGAATAGTTTTTATAGTTGATAATGAAGTAAAAAGTTAAATGATTTAACGAAGAGGGAGAGTTGCTAAATGATATAAATTATAAGATGAGGAGTTGCCAAATGAATTAATGAAATTTGATTGGGGGGCTGGGGGGGGGGGGGGGCAGTTGTTTTACTAAGTGGCTTTGAAAGCATGGGATGATATTAAATGAGATTCTTATCTCATTTTCTCATTTGTAATGTGTTTGGTTTGTAAAAAAAAAAAACAAGAAAGCAAATTGAAGGAAAGAAGAGGAAACGCACAAAAGGAGGAGAAAAGGAAAGAACAGATGATTAGCGCCAAATTGGGACCCACAGTAAGTAATTTTCACTTTAGTTCTTTGTGAAATTGATATTTAAGCTAGATGTAACGATTCTCTCAGAGTAGTTTTTGCTATGGGAGTTGTTTTACAGTATTTTCAAAATTAGGGTTTTGACCTGACTTGAATGAAAATTTGTTCGAAAGGTTGAAAAACACTTCCTAGACTGTAGAAGCCCCGAATATGTGGTTAGATTTCATTTATTTGTTCATTTGAAATTTTTATGGTTGTTGAAAGTTAGATTTGATATTGGAGACGTTTTGAACCCTATTAAAACTCGATGAAACTCCGGTTTGAGACTGTAGAAAGATAGATCTATCAATTCTAGACAATTCGATGTTAAGATCATGATTTTTGGATGTGATTTGATATTTTTAGTAACTAAATATAAGGTTTTAGGGAGTAAAATTAACTTTGAAAAGCTCTGTAAACATGTAAAACCCCAGTCACATACCCGTTGAAGGTGGTAGAATGATAGTATGACTGATTTTACACGTGTCGATGTGGATAAAATAATTTTATGAATGTTCTATATTTTTAATAAAATTGATATATGTTTCCAGTAGAAAAATAAAATTGAGAACTAGTGAAAATATGATTTGAAAATCTATTTTTACTGTTTCTTCTTTGGAAATATCTAGATTGACTGTAGAAACGGTATAATAACGTTTTCAAATAGAATGTATTTAAATGAATAATACAAGGAAGTATAGTTAAGTGAAATAGATTCGAATTATACATGAATTGCAAATGTTTATTGGTGATTTGATGTGAGTTGGAAAATTAAATATGTAAATGGAAATTGAGTATTTACGCGTGAAATAAATATGAATAAATGAAATTGAATTATAAAATGGTTATGACAGGTTGAGTTAGTTGGATTTCAATTGGAATTAGACTCGAAAGTGGCAGTGATTGTATTTAAGTTGGAAAGTCTTGTACTGTGAGTATATTTCTTGATTTTGGTTAGTGTATGGCATTGTATTGATATGAAATGTTTAACTGAAGGAATGCTATGTATATAAATGCATTGTGTTTTATTGATCATTCATAAAAGATTTTGGCATTGGAGTACACGAGACGTGCGAACGCAGATCGCATATGATATCATTTCGTTAGGAATTAGCCCGGATGAGTGTTATGCGAAACCTCATTGTCAGTAAGACAGTCCTAACAAAGATTTTAGATTCTTGAAATGATTGTGAATTAGGTAATGGGAGGCTGTGGCTACCTTGTAACGGCCATACAAGGGTTAGACCCGCTGTATTACCTTGTAGGAGAGAGATTGCGGATTTCGATGAAAACTCTGCATTGTTTTATTGCACAAGCATAAACTTTATATTGCTAGCATGTATGTTATCTTTGTTGAATAATGCATGTGTGTTTCATAAATGTTTTGAATGACTTTAAATGTCATGTTTCCCTAAATGCATATGATTGCTATATCAAGATATATATTCACTTAGCTTGTTGTGTGCTCACTCCATTCCCTCAAATATTTCAGGTACAGAATTGAAAGGAAAAGGGAAAGCTAGAGAATGAATGACATTTGATCTAGATCCCTATGTTGTTTATGTATGTATGCTTGGAAGAATGGTTTATACACATTTTATTTTGCTATGTATAATTATCACCTGACTATGTATATAATATCACATAGATGGGATGGGTTGTTTGGTAAAGGATTATAGTTGAATATGTTAGTTTGTGAAATACTTGGTGATGATGTATATAATTGTGTAATTAAATGGTGGATATGATGGTCGGAATGGTTAGATGCATACATGAGATAAATGAATGAATGAATGAGATGAATATTGTGGATGATTATACATATATATATATATATATATATATGTGTGTGTGTGTGTGTGTGTGTGTGTGTGTGTGTGTGTGTGTGTGTGTGTGTGTGTGTATTGGATTTGATTTGTGGTATATCAGGAAAAATATGAGATGTCCAAATTTATGGGAACATGCTGTCAAAATTTTCTAAAAATTTTGTGCAATTCTGTTGAGGTTGACAGTGTATTGTATATTGTATACAGGGTATGTACATTATATAGTACACTATGTCGGTCATGACTTCAGCCTACGTCAGGGGCATCGTGACAAATGCTCACTATTCTTGATATTTCCCTCAGAGAGGGACGTACAATGAAAACTCGGGATTTCCTGGGGATAAACATTTGTACGTGAATCCAGGGCTATGTACGATCATAGAACCATTACGAGACGGTGTCATGCATTCATACATGTTGTACTGTTTATGATGCTATGTTGTGCATATGTGATGTTTGATTATGAAGTCTTCTTTATTAATTGTCGTATTCACGAACTATTTTACCCACCGGGCAATAGCTCACCCCGTTGTTAACTATTTTTACAAGAGACTAGGGTGGATTGGGTGGAGGATGTTCCCTCAATTATATTTTGTGCAATAATACATTATGAAATTAATGAAATCAGATTTGTACTCAATTGTGTACCTGCGCACTCGGTGACATTTCTGCCCGAACGTTCAGGAGGTGCCCAAATTTCATTTTTTTGTGTAATTTAGGGGTATTACAACAGTGTCCATGACGTGTATGAGAATGTGGGCAAGATTAATTTTCTTCTTCTATAAAATGCACCATATCAGGAACAAGTCAAGTTCATTCACATTGCGCTTACTGCCTAACTCGGGCATAATGATATGGGTAATGATGTTGTGAATTATTCTGGAAATGAGTTCAAAGGATTGATTAGTGAGTTTCTCATCAACACTCACATGATCCTTCTTCCTAGATACTAAATTAAGGGCAGAAAGGCAGAAAGGTTGTCATAGCCTGAGTAATGGAATTTTCTTTTGGCAAAAGAAAGAATGTGAGCACTCTCATCATTGGGCAATGAGAAGGTATCTGAAAAGAATTTAGGAGAAATCTCTATAGATTTTTCTTTGACTTTGGACTATCTTACAAGTCCTGATCTGGGTTTCTCTTCAAGATTCTGATAGAATTGGCTGACAAGACTGGGATACCATTTAGAATGGTAGGTAAGCAGTTTGGTCCAGCCTTGGAACTCAAACAGGGATAAAATACCTAGGTGTAAACAGGTAAAGAACTCAAAATCAACAAAACAACCATCAATCATGTTACGGTTGGCAACTTTTTAGGCTTTATCTCCCTTAAAGTTGTTCTTCTTGATACAAGATTAGACCAACACCAACAGATAGTGTTAGAATTTATTTTTTTTACAATTTTTACCCTTTTAACTATAGAGTTTTACTAATTTTTTTTTAATTTAAAACAAATAGGGCAATTCTAACTGTAATACCCTAGGTTTGCACAATAAATAAATAAATAAATAAAATTTTGAACTTCGGGCACCTGCCCGGATGATCGGGCACTTTTTTCTTATAAAAAGAAACCCTCCCCCCCCCCAATTTTCACACCAATCACTTGTGATCTTTCTCTCTCTCTCTCTCTCTCCTTGAGTTTTTCTCTTCGCTCTTTAAGACTCTCTTCGTGGTTCTGCTCGGGGGAAGGCGCCAGTTCAAGAAGGAGTAATTATTTGAAAATGGGGAACGAAACATAGGTTTGCGTGTTTTATAACTTTTATTAAAGTTTACATTCATTTATCATTATGTTTACTATTCATTTACACTGCATTATTGTGTATAATGTTCATACCTGTCATACTTATGCCTGTATATTTGGAGTTAATGTATTAAAAACTTACTATGCCGGATTAGTAGTCAATCTGACTCAACCAGACATTGTCTTGTCCTCAGTAACTTTAAATAGTGAACGGGAGGCTGCGTGTTGCTCTAGACGATTGGTACATAAGTAGACCTCGTGTCTCACCTCTCAAACTGGAGACTGATCTGGTTGGTCTTATTTGAAAGCTATCAGCTTCTACAAGTGATACCGAACATCTTAACTTTACACGTGGTGATACCGACCTGATAAGAATCACCAGACGTTATCAAATCCTGTCTAATGTTAGTAAAGACCGGACCTGTTCATGCATTGGCATCATACATAAGCACCACCTAGGGAAGTGAGTGGTTTATGATCCACAGAATAGTTAGAAGCAATGTTCACTATTATTGATATTTCTCTAGAGAGGGACGTACAATGAGAACTCGGGTTTACCTTGGGATGGACATCCGTACGTGAATCCAGGGCGACTACCTAGGGGAGGGACGTACAATGAGAACCCAGGTACACCTGGGGATGGACATCTGTACGTGAACTCAGGTGCCGTACAATCATGGAACCATTACCAGACGGTGTCAGACATACATACATGTTGTATTGATTATGATGCTATGATGTGTTTATGTGATATTTGGTTATGAAGTTTCCTTTATTAATTGTTATATTCACGAACTATTTTACCTACTGGGCGAGTAACCCCGTTGTTATCCAATTTTTCTCAGGAGATTAGGGTAGACTGGGTGGAGATTTTTTGGTCCACATTTTGTAACCCTTTGTTTATTCATTGGGGATTTTTGGAGGATATTCCCTTTACTATTTCATATACAAAAATATATTCTGAAATTAATAAAATCAGACTTGTACATAATTTTGTTCCTGCGCACTCGGTTATTGTTATAATGCATTCGTGCCCCGTCCATGAGTGTTTCGTCGGTTTAGGCGCGTCCGGGCTGATAAACCATCACAAATCAAATCTGACTAATCACAATAACATATTCACATATTCCCTTTCTCTCATTCTATCTATCTACATTCACAACTGACTCATTCATATCCATATACATGTTCACACTCATCTAAATTATAAATACAATAAATAGTGTTATACATATACATATATCAAAATACACATACACTACCAAACTCCACATATACCTACATCAAGAAACGCAATAATCACTCTTCTGCGCTTTATCCTTGATGTTTTATCCTGAAAAGATTAGGAGTTGGGGTGAGCAACAACTAGCTCAGTGAATACTCTATTTATGGCATTATATATGTATCAACAAGAAAACACGACATTTAAAATAGTATAAACATCTCGATGTAAACAAATTAATCAAACATACATACATGATCAATATATGTTCCATCATCTCCGTGCATATCCAAACAATGCACAGTCAATAATTTATTTCATACAATTTTCAACATGTTTTCCGTTGAACCTTTCGAATCAGCCAACAAAACTGGTGGCAAACCATGTGGTCATGTCAGAATATCCCATGATCATGATACCGAATTATCCCTCTAGATTACATGCTCTGGCATTTTTCTACCTCTTACTAGGTAGTTGTGTAATACCCCAAGTTTACACACAAAAAAAATAATTTGAACATCGGGCACCCATTTGGCTATAAAAAGGCCCCTCCCCCTTTGTTATTTTTCACAACTCACCCTCTCTTCTCTCTTGCTCCTTGTTGGCTCATCACTCTCCTTGAGTTTTTCTCTCTCCTCTTTTTGAGACTTTCTTCGCCGTGCAACGCGGTTCTGCTCGAGAAAAGGCACCAGCACTAAAAAGAAGGATTATCTGAAGGTGGGGAACGAAACATAGGTTTGCGTGTCTTATAAATTTTATTAAAGTTTACATTCATTTATCATTATGTCTACTATTCATTTACACTCCATTATTGCGTATAATGTTCATTCATGTCATACTTATGCCTGTATATTTGAGGTCATGTATTACATTATTACTATGTCGGATTAGTGGTCAATCTGACTCAACCAGACTTAATCTTGTCCTCAGTAACTTTAAATATTGAACGGAAGGCAGTGTGTTTCTCTAGACGATTGGTATTTAAGTGGACCTCTTGTCCCACCTCTCAACTAGATACTGATCTGGTTGGTCCTATTTGAAAGCTATCAACTTGTACAAGTGATACTGAACATCCTAACTTTACACGTGATGATACTAACCTGATAAGAATCACCAGACGCTGTCAAATCATGTCTAATGTTAGTAAAGACCGGACCTGCTCATGCATTGGCATCATACATAAGCACCACCTAGGGACATAAGTGGTTCATGATCCACAAAATAGTTAGAAGCAACGTTCACTATTCTTGATATTTCCCTGGAGAGGGATGTATAATGAGAACCCGGGATTACCTGGGGATGGACATCTGTATGTGAATCCAGGGTGACGACCTTAGGGAGGGACGTAGAATGAGAACCCGAGTTTACCTGGGGATAGACATCTGTACGTGAACTCAGGGCAACGTACAATCATGGAACCATTACGGGACGATGTCATGCATACATACATGTTGTACTGATTACGATGTTATGTTGTGTATATGTGATATTTGATTATGAAGTTTCCTTTATTAATCGTCATATTCACGAACTATTTTACCCACTGGGCAATAGCTCACCCCGTTGTTATCCAATTTTTCACAGAAGTTTAGGGTGGACTAGGTGGAGGTTTTTGGGCCCACATTTTGTAACCTTGTTATTTATAGGGAGATTTTTGGAGGATGTTCCCTCAATCATATTTTGTACAAAAATACATTCTGAAATTAATGAAATCATATTTGCACTCAATTGTGTACCTACGCACTCGGTTATTGTTATAATGCATTCGCCCCCCGCCTGTGAGTGTTCCGCCGACAAGTTGTGTTCGACTTCTCATCACTATGCGTCATGAGGAGTACACCATCCACAATTTCATAGTTTCCAGGAATATGAGCGCGTCTTCTCTTCATTATTCATGAAGAGTGCACCATCCTCATCTTTCCATGGACCATAGCCACATCCTATTATCATAGGAGGCTTTCCATGGCAATGATCAACTAAATCATGCATACATAAGACCACGATAGATCAAGTTTATACATATACAGAAACATCATCATGCATACATTTTATAAATCAAGTTTATACATATAATGTCATACATAAGACCACGATAGAAATACTCACTAGTATTATTTATTCGGTGTACTCTACTTGATCCAAATCTTGTTCATTCACCACTAACTCTTACTTACTAGCAACCTGAAAAATATTATATGTATTCCATGAATTTAAATTCCAACTCAATTTAGGACTCATAAGCAGTTGAAGACACTACTATATCGTTTCTACGGTCAATCTAGATATTTCCACAAGAAGGAACAATGAAAATAGATTTCCAAATCATATTTCCACGAGATCTCAATTTTATTTTTCTACTGGAAACATATATCAATTTTATTAAAAATATAGGACATTCCTAAAATTATTTTGTCCACATCGACACATGTAAAATCAATCATACTATCATTCTATCACCCTTAACAGTTATTTCACTGAGGTTTTACATGTTCACGGAGGTCTCCAAAGTCAATTTTACTCACTAAAACCTTATATTTAGTTACTAAAAATATCAAATCATATCCAAAAATCATGATCTTAACATCGAAATGTCCGGAATTGGTAGATCTATCTTTCTACAGTCTCTAACCAGAGTTTCATTGGGTTTTAATATGGTTCCAAAGGTTTCCATATCAAATCTAACTTCTACAGTTATAAAAATTCCAAATGAACCAATAAATGCAATCTAACCACATATTCGAGGTTTTTACAGTTTAGGAAGTGTTTTTCAACCTTCCCAGCAAATTTTCATTCAAGTTGGGTCAAAGCACCAATTTTGAAAACACCATAAAATGGCTCCCATAGGAAAAATTACTTCGAGAGAATCATTACATTTAGCTTTAATGTCAAGTTCACGAAGAAATAAAGTGAAAATCACTTACCGTGGGCCTCGATTCGGCAAAAATTCAACGTCTCCATTTTTTCTCCTCTTTCTTCTCTTCGTTATTCTTCCTTTCTTTCTTTTTTTCTTCCTTCACAAACGTTGGAGAGAGAGATAATCATAAAAAAATTGATCCCATGCTCCCCATGCTAGTTAGTTAACCAACTCCCCACCTTAAAATTTAATTTATATAGATATACATATCCAACTTAACACTTATTATTGGGAATTTAATAATTTAATTGTACTTCATAAACACACAAACACATACACATGCATACCTAACACACATCCATATAATTTTCACGTACTTATACATATATTATACCCCTAGGTATACGTATAAGTCAATATATAATTTTTGACCAAAAATATGGGGTATTTCAGATGTTGACAATTTTCCAAAGGAATTGGATGCTTTGGTGAATAAAACCTTTCTCTTTAAGATTAGAGTCATTTCTTTTAATCTGAAGGAGACATTTACAACATATAATGTTGCAGTCTTGCTGATAAGACTTAGGTTATTTTCAAAATCAAACTTTTTTTTTTATATTCATATTATTTTGCTGCATAATGAGTGGACAAGTAAAATGGTGTATTTTTTTTGCTTTATCTCTATGTTATAATAATATTTTGATACGCAGTCCATTGCTGAATCAATTGAGTGTGCTTCACAAAGTTCCATTACTCTACAAGCTCAAAGCTTAAAGGATCTATTATTGTTGATGAAGCTAAAGAAATTCTCTCATTAGATTCTGAACTGTCTACCACCAAAATTGTTAAGAAGATAAAATTAGAGCCTGATTAGGAATTGGATGATTAGAAGGATTTTCTTCTAAAGGTTTTGGATTTGTGCTATCTTTTTTAAAATATCATGGAAGTAAAGAACCTACAATATATTTATCTTTTTAAAGGAGTTGCATTAAAACATTCATTTTATGCTTTTTGAAAAACATATTGAACAATTAGTTCTATTTTCTGTTTTTATGTTAACGGAATTATTTGTGTTTTGTTTCTATTGTTTTATGAAGTGCAATATTATCTTCGAATAATTTGGCCTCTATTTAAAATGTCATTTTGGACATCCTAATCTATCTATCAATCATTTATATAATTTCGTTAGTTATATTTTATTTTATGTATTATTTTGTTAGTTTTTTTTAATGTTATATTGTATTCTTTGCTAATTGGTATTTATTATTTACTTGCTTTTAAAGATCAATATTTGTTAGATGGTATTGATATTTACCAAGTGATTTTGAACCGATTGTATCAAATATATTTGTTTTCAGTATTATGTCAATGGTTTGATATCTACCAAGGTCAACAATTATTCCAATTGTTTGCAAAACTATTCAATATATATATATTAATTGTGTTGTTAAATTTGAAGATTAAATATACAAAACGTGGATTCTTGATGCATCTGAAATTGGTTAGATACTCAAATTTTAGTATTCAAAATACTACAAACATGATGGTTGGAAACAAAATGAAAAAATGCACATGATGAAAATTTAGATTCAACAAATATTTTGAACTATACTATAGTAGTGTTTGGTACGCGGTAATCATTATATGGGAATGAGGATCTAATTATTGGGAAAGTGATTGATGAGAATCTGAAGATGAGAATGTTATCGTGTATGGTTACGCAGAGGAATCTTACACAGCTTTTATGAAAATCTCATATTACTGTATTTGATAGTACATCAAAATCTTAGATATTGAAAAAATATTTATCATAAAAATACTAATTTTATTAAAAATAAGAAAATTAATTTTTATTAATATAATAAAATTAGATTTTATTAAAATAATAAATAATTAAACATTTATTATTAAACATTTTAAAAATAATTTTCAAAAAATAAAGTATTTTTATTAAAATAATAAATTTTGTTTTTTTATACAAAAAGTAAAATTAGTTTTTTTATTAAAAATAATAAAATTAGTTGTGATGAAAAAACAATAATAAAAAAATTTTAAAAAAATAATAAAATGAATATTTCATAGAATATAAAAAATTATTCTAAACCGGTGATGGTGTCGTACCCCGCCCAAACACGCCTAAACCGGCAGAACACTCACAGGCGGGGCGTGAATGCATTATAACAATAACCGAGTACGCAAATACATAATTGAGTACAAATCTGATTTCATTAATTTCAGAATATATTTTTGTACAAAATATGATTGAGGGAACATCCTCCCAAAATCTCCCTATAATTAACAAGGGTTACAAAATGTGGGCCCAAAAAACCTCCACCCAGTCCACCCTAAACTACTGACAAAAATTGGATAACAACATTGTTACGATAAAGTCGTATGTGCTCTGGCGCTAAGAACAGCTACCGCTGAGGCGAGGGGGCCGTGATGCAAAGAAGTTTTGGTTTGCATCAGAGTCTGAAAGAGTCTTTACTGATTGCCAAGCAGACCATGGAGTGTATGACTCATTCACCTGTTTGAGTTGTTTTTAGACATCTGCATAGTTATTAAATGAAACAATATATTAAGATATTGTAAACAAAGTTTTATAATTTCATTTATTAGTCAAAAGGTATAATGCATCACATCATCAACTATTACTAGAAAACAATTCAGGGTATTTCAGTTTAATTATTTCTTCTAGTTCCCATGTTGCTTCCTCTACTCCGTGGTGATCCCAGAGCACCTTCACCTTCACAAGTGGTATGCTACATCGCCTTAGTTCTTGAGTTTTTCTATCCAAAATTTGTATCGCTCTCTCCTGATAGTTATTTCCTTCTTCAACTCGAACCTCGACCAGAGGGAGGATATGCGAAGGATCACAACGATACTTTCGAAGCATAGATAAGTGAAAAATGCCATGAACCTTAGACATGGACAATGGAAGGGATAGACGATAGGCTAGTCTGCCAATACATTCAACTATCTGAAATGGACCGATATACCGTGGGGAGAACTTTCCATTGATCCCAAAGCGTTTGACACCTCTTGTAGGCTGAAATTTTAGAAAAACCAAGTCCCCCTTGTCAAATTCTAGATGTTGTCTTCACTTGTCGACATAGCTCTTCTGTCAACTTTGTGCTACATGAAGTCGTTCTTACTAGTGTGGTATTCTTAGAAGCCTCTTGAACTAGTTTAGGCCCCAACTGCGATCGATCTGCCATATCTAACCAGTATACCGAAGATCTGTAAGGGCGACCATAGAGAGCCTCATATGGTGCCATGCCGATACTGGTTTGGTAGCTGCTGTTGTATGCAAACTCGGCCAAATGTAAGTGCAACATCGTAACATATCCTCTAATATTTGGATCAACCGTTTTGACAGCCCATCAATCTGTGGGTGAAAAGTCGTGCTCATGGTGATCCAGGTGCCCATTCTACTTGGAAGCTTTGCCAAAATTTTGATGTGAATCGAGGGTCTCAATCAGAGATGATCGTGAGTGGTATGTCATGTAAGCTTACGATCTCTCTTTCATACAATTCGACAAGTTTGGTTGGATTATCCATGAACTTTATTGGTAAAAAGTGTGCAGACTTTGTAAGTCTGTCAATGATAAACTAAATTGCATCTTGCCCTTTATTATTTCGAGGCAAGGCCGTAGCAAAATCCATTGCGATGTTCTCCCACTTCCATTCTCCAATAGGTAAGGGCTGGAGAAGTCCAGAGGAAATTCTGCATTCTGCCTTTACTTGTTGGCACACGAGAAATCGAGCAACGAAGTTTGCAATAGCCTTCTTCATTCAAGAAAACTTAAATTGTCGCCTGACATCCTTGTACATCTTGTCTCCCCTAGGATGCATAGTGAACCTCGAACGATGCATTTCAGTGAAAACCTCTTTTCAAACTTGAGGATCGTTCGGTAGACAGAGACGTTTTTTGTAGAAAATGGCCCTGTCATTGGAGACTGACCAGTAAGGAAGGTCATGTCTGCTGAGTAGAAGTTCTCGTTTCTCTATTATCATAGGGTCATTGGCTTAAGCTGTTGAAATCTTTCGAACAAGCTCAGAGTTGGTTAATAATTGAGAGAGTCGCGATCTTCCTCCTTCCTCGATGAGCTATAGGTTAAAATTTTCCATCTCTGTAGCCAACTTCCCCATCTTGAAGTTAAGAGTGCAAGCAGCAATCTTTGAGGCGTTTCTTCAATTCCTCACTCCATTTCTTGGAGTGATTAGTACTGGTGTTGTCGTGAGGCATTTCTTCAATTCCTCAAATGCTGATTCACACGAGGGATTCGAGATGAACCGCACATCTTTCCGTGTGAGCTTGGTCATAGGTTCAGCAATCTTTGAGAAGTCCTTGATGAAACGTCTGTAGTAGCTAGCCAAACCAAGAAAACTCCGGATTTGAGTAATTGTGGTAGGCTGCTTTCAGTTTAAAATCGCTTCAACCTTTGAAGGATTCACCTCAATGACATTGCCTGAAACCACATGGCCTAGGAATTTAACTCTCTTCACCCAAAATTCGCACTTACTTAACTTTGCATACAACTGATGGCTTCTCAAGGTCTGGAGAACAATCCTCAGATGTATCTTACAGTCTTCCTCGGTTGAGGAATATATCAAGATATCATCCTCAAAGACCACCACGAATCAGTCTAAGTATAACCTGATGATGCAGTTTATCAAATCCATGAATGTTGCAGGTGTATTTGTTAGACCGAACGACATAACCAAGAACTTGTAATGACCATACCGAGTTCCAAAAGTCATTTTATTAATGTTCGATTCTCTGATCTGGAGTTGATGATAATCGAATCATAAATCAATCTTAGAAAAGTATTTGGCATCTCTAAGTTGGTCGAACAAGTCATCGATCCTGGGTAATGGGTATTTGTTCTTGATGGTGGCGTTATTCAACTTGCAATAGTCGATGCAAAGTCATAACGAACCATCCTTTTTGCAAACAAATAGAACTGGAGCCCCCCAGGGTGATGAACTTTTTCTGATGAAGCCATTACTCTCGAATTCCTTTAGTTGTTTGTCCAATTCGACTAGTTCAACATTGAACATTCTGTGTGGTGAAATTGAGATGGTTCCTGTTCCTGGTATGAGTTTGATTTCAAAATCAAATTCCCAAACTAGAAGTAGACCAGGAAGGTCATTCAGAAAAACCGTTGAAAATTCAGATATAATTAGGATGTCGTGTACCTCGAGAGGGTACAATGATGATGATTCATTGTCATCACCAAGGGATAGAGCTCAGAGTTGTGCCTTAAGGAAAGCAACAGTCGAGTTGTGTATCCATTTCCTCATTCGATGAATCTTGACAAACTCCCCAGTAGGCAAGGTTAACTAAACTTGTTTCTTCAAACATTCGATCTTAGCATTTAGTGGTGTCAGCCAGTCCATGCCGAGGATGATGTCGAAGTCTTCAATGTCCATCACAAAAAAATCTGCATCAATTATCTGTTATGACATTCGAAGTTCACATCAAGAACACTTCAATTTCACGTCAGTACCAGATCCTAATGGTGATGAGACATAGATTGTGATGTCTGTGGGTTCAGGATGTAACCCTAAATGCCTTTCCAATGCAAAAGATATAAAAGAGTGCGTAGCACCCTAATCGAACAAGACATGCACCATTGTATTGAACAAGGAAAATGTACCTTTGACTACATTGTTGTCTGGGAGGGGTTGCTAAGTGATAGCAAACCCTATTGTCTTTGCCCCTAGTTCTGCCTGGGTTGGGCGTTAGCAGCAAGTGGGACTTGTTGGATTGGAACTGCGGGATCACGCCGTCGCAGTTGCTGAGGGGGGGATAGGCATTTTTTGCATGGCCCTATTGGCCACAGTTAAACACGTTAGCCTCTGTTGCTGAGGCACCTACTGATGGTTATGTTGATTGTGGTGCTACTAACCACCACCCCTACCATTGCTATTTCAACGGCCACCCCTACCTTTGCAGGCACCTCTATTGCGATTCTCAAAACCCTGCTGGCCAGGGTTAGAAGTTTTTGCCGCAGGTGCTACTACCTCATGCTTTTGAACCGGGGCTGGGAGGGTTGGGTTTGATTAAAGTAGGGCTTCTTCTTGTTGCCCTGTTGAGTGCCCTATTAGGAAAACGTTGCAGGTCGTTTTCCCCTGTTCATTCTCTATTCCTACTAAATTTTCTCCTGCTCAAAGCTCGTGGCCTTGTAGACAAGCTCCATGTAATTCTTGAGATCCAAGATCGATAGGGCTTTTCGAATGTCTGGACGAAGGCCATTATAGAATTTCTAGCCCTTATCTTGCTCCGTTGAGATGGTGGAGAGAGAATAGACCGATAATTCCTTGAACCTGACAACATACTCGCGAACGGTCATGCTACCTTGGTACAGCCTGGCAAACTCCTGGCGCCTCTGCTTTTTCACTGCGCCAGGGAAGTACTCGTCAATGAACAGTGACTCAAACTTTTGCCAAGTCATGTCTGTGGTATTGACCCTTGGGTCTTCCTTCACCGTTATCCACCATGTATTAGCTCCACCAACAAGTTGGTAGGAAGCCAGTGGAATTTTTCGAGCCTCTTCGACTCTCATAGCCATGAGAGCCTTTTTCAACTCATCAAGCCATTTTTGCGCTTCCTCCGCATCAATGGTGCCAGCAAAGGTAGGGGGTTATAAGCCTCTTGTACTTCGTAATCTAGTCGGTTTGAATCTCTGACCCAGATCGAACAGGTGCCTACATACCACCTGGTTCACCACGATCTCACGGACTGCAGTTTGAACAGTCATCTTCATCGCCTCGATAAATCAGACAAAAAAGTGTTTCATGCCCGAGGGCATGACAAAGGATGTGGGCTGAGGTGCCACTGCATGCCCAGAAGTAGTGGCGGTGTCAGGTGTGGCCTGCTCTACCCTTGGAGGCTGTAGTTCCTGATTTTGAATCACAGGAGGTGCTTCTTCTACTGGACGGATTGGGCGTGGCCTTCCTCTCTTCCTGGTTTGCATTTTCTCACTGGCAAGGAGAAAATAAAACCCTGTTTTAGGAACCGTAGCCAAGTATAGTGTTATGATATTCTTAGCAAAAAGTTTGAGAGTTCTGCAATATAAAACCACCTATTTTTCTAGGTATAGTGTAAGGTTTTTGGTGAGGAATCACAAAATCTTATGTGCCTCATATGTTTGGCCATGGTGTAAAACAAGGTTAGAGTGTTTATATAATAAGTAAATTTTTTTGAAAGAGCTTCAAATATTTTGGTTATGGTTTGTGAACATACATATATTTTTGAAAATTCATACGAGTCATAAAGGTTCTAAGATTTGCCTCGGTAAATATCTTAATCTAACGTTCTATCGCATTCTTATGTGTTAAAACTCTTTTTCTTAGTCTTTTCGACTATTATTCAAGTTCGTGTGTCCCGTACCACATGAATTTGGCGATAAAGGGTTCAATCAAGTTAAGTTGTATGAACACGGTCTCTATAAAACATTGATGGGAGAGGAGTTCACTAATAGTATCGTCCAAGTTTACTCGTCCTAGTAGTATCGTCCAAGTTTACTCGTCCCATACCGTGTAAACTTAGTGATAATGTTAGTAATTCAACTTTTCCCAGATGTTTATTTTCACACAAGGTCGTGGGTTTTCTTACTTCTACGTTTTATTTAGTATCTTCCAATTTTGTTGTGTCCCATCTCACTCCAAAGTTAGTGATACAAAAGAAAGAATGGTTGTAAGTCGACCACCAACATAGTCTCAAACAAAACATTTCATTCATAAAAAGAAAATAGTTACAATTCCAGTAATTGTCCTAATTTTCCTGCTTACTACTACTCCTCCTAGAACTTCTGCTAGTTACAGAATGACTACCAGAAGAACGTTGAGAAGTCGTTCCCTGTTCTTCTATGTTTTGCACACTCGTTATCAAAGCATTGTGGTTATCCTCCATTCGAGCAAGACTAGATACAATCACATTTAACTGGTCAAATGGGTTAGCCTGTTGTCCCATAGATGGTTGGTTTGCCGGGTGTCCCATCGATGGATGGTAAGTTGATCGTCCCATAGGTGGAGGGTAAGCTATAGGCATTGGTGAAAAGTATTGGCCATATGGTTGACTCATAGGTGGAGGGTAGTTGGTTTGATTATATGAAGACTCCCTAACTGGGACCTCTTGGACGTTTGGATATGCTTGAGTCGAAAAGTTTTGAAACAATGGACTCATCGGGATATCTTGTCTTCCAAAATTTGGTATCGTCCAATTCTATTGTGGTTGGTTCATAAAAAATTGTGTATTCGGCTGGTAAGGTACCTCAGGAGTTGGAAACCCCTGAGACGTCGTATTTCCTTGAGTTGGGATATTCCAGGAATGTGGATTTGCCGAAACTCCTCGTCCATCCTGATTTGTTTGTGGTTGACCAAGGTTGCCAAAGAGATCTTCCTCGAAGAATAGATGATCGGGTTGACCATTATTCAAGGTTGGGTTTGTTGTAGTTATCTGATTTGGTTCATTAATTGGTGCTTCTCTAATAGGAATCTTGTGCCAACTTTTTCGTTGATAACCTCCATTGTTATCTCTAGTCCTTCTGCTATTTTCCCCTAAAGTCACACTAAATATTTGTTCGTCAGTCACTCCTCCCTTTGAGATGAAAGTCTTGGAGATGGAGGATATTGTAACAACTTTAGTGATCTGTGTCGAAGATTCATCAAAGGTATTGATGTTTGCCTCCCATAGCATCCTCATTATCAAGACTCTGTTTTGAATTACCCGTAACATTTGCTGGATCATAATGTGAGGTACGGAGACAGAGATTCCTTTTTTTAAGTAGTATAGCACAAGAAATTGAGCTCTTGTCATAGATCTTCTAGTCACCATTTTCGGCAAGATGTTGCCGACTACAATCTTCCCAAGGCTGGCAAGGGGTGGTTTAAGGAGATTATTTGGGAGGTGGGCGTACGTCATTTTGGTGTACGCCTTTTCGATGAGGAAATTAAACAATTGTTCTTTGGATTTCGCGATCTCTACAATCGTCTGGGGTTCATGTGGATTAATGATCTTGTCTCCTATTGGGATTTTCATAAGTCGTGAAATAGTTTCGACACTGATGGAAATCTTTGCTCCCTTGATCATTGTGTCCAAGACAAGGTTGATCCCATCTTCTTGAAGTCTCACGTTATTCATGGATTCATAAAATGACTTCACCAAGTTGAAGGACACGTAATCCTCAACTTTTGTTATATTCTGCCATCCCAACTTTGAGAGTTTGTCGTGAAGGATAGGAAGGAAGCGAAGATTTCTCATGTCGATACTCCTCTTAGTCATAACCTCCCGTTTGGAAAGTTCTATAAGTCTGGTGGGAATTGGTTCCCGACTACTGGAAGTCGTTCCTTCACTTGAGGCCATTATCTTGCTGAAAGGAAGATAAAACTTGTGAAATACACAAAATATATTCCTAACATTTTTAAGATTTATGCCTTGTCCATTGAACAATATTTTCTATTTTCCTCTCGATGTTTATGCCATCATTGAATCCAAATTTTTCATTAGCAACAAGTTATATATATATATATATATATATATATATAAGTCTAAACTATAAAAAAACTATATAGTTATCTAGATATATATATTTAATATAAATCTTAACAATATACAATTCATATATATATATATATATATATATATATATATATATATATATAGTTCTAAAGATATATATATATATATATATCTAATATCAATTTTCTTCTCCTAATTGGTGGACTTGGACGGGCCGTGAATCTTTCGCTCTGATACCATTAAAAGTCACACCTCGCCCGGGCGCGCCTAAACCAACGAAACACTCACAGGCGGGATGCGAATGCATTATAACAATAACCGAGTACGTAGGTACACAATTGAGTACAAATCTAATTTCATTAATTTCAGAATGTATTTTTGTGCAAAATATGATTGAGGGAACATCGTCCCAAAATCTCCCTATAATTAACAAGGGTTACAAAATGTGGGCCCAAAAAATCTCTACCCAATCCACCCTAAACTCTTGAGAAAAATTAAATAACAACGAGGTGAGCTATTGCCCAATGGGTAAAATAGTTCGTGAATATGACAATTAATAAAGGAAACTTTATAATCAAATATCAATATACACAACATAGCATCAGAATCAGTACAACACGTATGTATGCATGACACCGTCTCGTAATGGTTTCATGATTATACGACGCCTTGAGTTCACGTACAGATGTCCATCCCTAGGAAATCCAAGGTTCTCATTGTACGTCCCTCTTTAGGGAAATATCAAGAATAGTGAGCATTGCTTCTAACTATTTTGTGGATCATAAACCTCTTACGTCCCTAGGTGGTGCTTATGTATGATGCCAATGCATGAGCAGGTCCGATCTTTACTAACATTAGATAGGACTTGGCAGCGTTTGGTGATTCTTATCAGGTCAGTATCACCACATGTAAAGTTAGGATGTTCAGTACCACTTGTACAAGCTGATAGCTTTCAAATAAGACAAACCAGATCAGTCTCCAGTTGAGAGGTAGGATACGAGGTCCACTTAAATATCAATCATCTAGAGCAGCACGCTGCCTCTCGTTCACTATTTAAAGTTACTAAGGACAAGACTAAGTCTGGTTGAGTCAGATTGACCACTAATCTGGCATAGTAATAGTTTAATACATGAACTCCAAATATACATGCATAAGTATGATAGGTATGAACATTATATGCAATAATGCAGTGTAAATGAATAGTAGACATAATGATAAATGAATGTAAACTTTAATAAAAGTCATAAGACACATAAAGCTATGTTTCGTTCCCCACTTTTAGATAGAATCTCCTTCTCGAACTAGCATTTTTCCCGAGCAGAACCGCGTTGCACAGCGAAAAAAGTCTCTTAGAGAGAGTCTCAAAAAGAGAAGAGAGAAATCACAAAGAGAGCAAGAGAGAGAGAGAGAAGAGTTAGTGTGAGAAATGAATTGGGGGGTGGGGGCATTGCCCGAAGTTCAATTTTTTTTTTTTTTATTCTTTTTTGTGTGCAAAGGGGGTGTTAGAGATGGTTCAAAGAATAAGAAGAAATGGTGCCCAAGGCAGCGTCACAAATGTGTTGGTAGAATATTTTATGTTCCTCTAGGTGTTGGGGAATTATATTAGTTGAGGATTTTGCTCAACATAGTTAAAGGGCCAACATGTTATGATGATATCAAAACTGTTATATGGGGTTTTTTATCCAACTTTTAAGGATGTATGCTACTCTTTAGGCTTATTAGATGATGACAAGGAAAACATTGATTGTATTACAAAAGCATCATTAGGTAATTATTTGCAAATATTTTGTCATCAAATTATCTTTTAAGTCCTGAGTTAGTTTGGGAGAAAATGTGAAATCTTCTATCAGAAGACATTCTTTATAGGCAATGAAATCTTCTTTAGAATCTAGGAAATTTTTATTAACTTCATTAACTTTAGATTTCCTTATCTAGAATTCCTTTATAATTTTTTTATACATTGTATGTGATTTGATATGTGAAGGTTTTTATACATAGTTTATATATGTATGCTGTTATAAAATAAGATTATAGAACATGTATGTTTTTTTCCTAAAAAAACACAATTTAACAGTTTTTCAATTTGATTTTGTTAATAAATTCATTTTTTTAAGTTAATTTTTTTTTCCGTATGTTATTTTACATTTTGACATTTTTTATGTTATTTTAATCATGTAAATAGATTTGCAATTGAGTGATGATCAATTGAAGAGTTATGTGTTGGCCGAAATTGAGAAGATATAGAAGAGAAATGGAAAAAGTTTGAGAAATTCTTCTACAATGTCATTTTCAGAAGCATTACTTTTATCAAAAGGAGAAAACATATTTATTCAAGATGAACTTGGTTATGATAGGGTACATTTGGCAGCTAAGTATAAAACTTTATTTCACAATTTAAATGATAAGCAAAGAAATATTTTTGATAATTGTCATGAATGTTTTCTAAAGGGATGAAGGGGGTGTCTTCTTTGTATATGGATATGGGGGTACAGACAAAACTTTTATATGGAGAACTTTGTTTTTTGCATTAAGGTCAAAAGGTGAAATAGTACTTACTATTGCATCAAGTGGAATAGCTTCTCTTCTTATTCCTGGAAGTAGAACTGCTCATTCTAGATTTGGGATTCTGTTGGTTGTTATTAAAGATTCAACATGCAACATTAAACAAGGAAGTCAATTGGTTGAGTTGCTTGCCAAAACTCGACTTATTACATGGAATGAAGCTCCAATGGTACACAAGCATTATTTTGAAGCTTTGGACAAAACACTAAGAGATGTATTGAGGTTTACAAATCCTAACAACATGGATCTACCCTTTGGTGGCAAAGTTGTTGTTTATGGTGGTGACTTTCGTCAAATATCACCTGTTATTCTCAAATCAAGCATACAAGATGTAGTTTTTGCCACTTTGAATTCTTCATATTTATGGAGTTTTTGCAAAGTTCTCACATTAACACAAAACATGAGACTGCAATCTAGTTGTTCTAATTCTGATTCAAATGAGTTGAAAGCAGTTTCTGAATGGATTTTGAAAATTGGAAATGGTATTGTTGGTGGAGTTAACGATGGTGATACAGTTGTGGAGATCCCGAATAACATTCTCATTAAAGAACCTATCAATCCCTTTGCGGCAATTGTTGAGAGTACATATTCCAATTTGTTGGAAAATTCAATGATGCAAGTTATTTGCAAGAACGTGCTATATATATCCTTGCTCCTACACTTGATGTTGTAAATGAAGTGAATGAGTATGTGATGTCTACATGGCTAGGTGAGGAGGTGACTTATCTAAACTCTAATAGTGTATGCAAAATGGATGAAAATTCAAACAGCCATGAAGATATATACACACCAAAATTTCTCAACACCATTAACACTTCTGGCATGTCAAATCACAAATTGACAATGAAGGCTGGTGTTCCCATCATGTTGCTTCGCAACATAGACCAGTGTTATGGTTTGTGCAATGGTACGAGGTTAATAATAACTCGGCAGAGGAAACATGTGATAAAAGCAAGGTTCCAATGTTGGACATAGAATTTTTATAGCTCGGATGACCTTAACACCATTAAATATTAGATTACCTTTTAAATTTCAACGAAGAAAATATTCATTGGTGGTTTGCTTTTCGATGACAATCAACAAGAGCCAAGGTCAATCTTTGTCACATGTTGGATTGTATCTCCTATGCTTTATTTTCGGCCATAGCCAACTTTATGTAGCAGTTTCAAGAGTGAAAAACAAAGCTGGTTTAAAAATCCTTATTTGTGACAAAAATGAAAAATCATATAATAGTACAAAGAATGTTGTGTTTAAGGAAGATTTTCATAATCTAACTTAGAGAGTGGATGATTATTTGCATGTTCTACCTCCATTTCTGCTTTATTTTCTCTCTACCGGTATGGTTTATTATTCTTTTTTACTTTTTTTAATTTAATTATTAAATTAGGAAAGTCCTGCTTATGTTATATATTTTATCATTTTTGTTCTTAAAATTTAATATTTTAATTTGGAAAGCATTGATTTCTTTCATTTTTTATTTTTTATTTTTTTGTATTTAATCAGTTTGAAAAGGTCATAGTTAAATAAAGAATTTTAAAGGAAATTTAAGGTTCGTTTATTGCAATTCTCAAATTATTTCTTATTATTTTTAAATTGTTGTTGTTATTGTTAAATATTTTTCAGTTCTCTATCATGAAGATTGTTATCAAAAGCCATTATTTTCAAGAAGTTATATGATGATGCATTGTGGTCACTTTATATTTTGAAGCTCAACATCAATATCAGTTTTTTTTCCCTTTTGTTTGTTTTATCAATTTATTTTAGATACAACATAATTTATACTTTCAACTTATAGTCTTTCATTCTATTTTGTCTTGAATTGGTAAGAGACATACTTTATATAGAGAACAATTTAAACAACCTACAATTCATTGCGGGTTCTACAACTAGTTCTAACTTAAAATCTTATTAAAAATAAATATTTACCAAAAAAAATAACATTAAAAATTTATAAAACTTAAAATTTTATTCATACTAGTAAAATCACGTTAAAGGCAAGTGCCCATTTTCCCATGATAAAATAATCCACCAAACCAAATATAATATTTCAAAATCACTAATAAATGATAAAACCATTTAAACTATATATAGAACCTTACCATTTAAACTATATATAGAACCTTAGTTTTTATTCTCCGATATATATATATTGAGATACATATAGATAGATGTATAGATATATTTATGAAATAGCGTAAATGTGCTAGTTTCCCATGATAAAATAATCCACCAAACAAACTATTATATTTTCCCAATCACCAGCAATAAAGATACAGCTCAAAACTATAAATAGAATCTTATTTAGTACTAGTACCCCAATATTGTTCACTATGATATATATTGAGATACATATAGATAGATGAATATTTATAAAATAGGGTAAATTATTAGTTTCCCATAATAAAATAATCAACCAAAGCAACTATTTATATTTCGAAATCACCAACAAATGATAAAACTAAAAACTTTATATAGAACCTTAGTTTTTATTACTCCAATATTGTTTAATACCGATACATATTATAGTAAAGGAAAATACCGATATATATGAGTAACTTATAGATACATAAATATTTATGAAATAGGGTAAAATACTCCAAACTGCCAGTCAGGAGGAGCAATATTATCAGACTGAACCATCTTTCCATTACTGGTGGTGACTTGGAACGACAAGCTCTGGCCTTGCAACATTGCTGAGATTTGCCAGTTCTGATCACTACTTCGAGTCATCTGAAGCCACTCAGTTGAAGATCCCTTAATCGCCACCTGATGAACATTACCAACACCTTCAACGTTCAACACCTTTACAATTATGGCCCATCCCTCTCCTTTGATTATCTCGAATTTCATCCCATCATTCTCAACATTAGCCTCTGGACCTTCAAAAAAATAATGATCAGTTCATGATAATTTGGATAAAACATTTAAAATGAACAAAAATTGAAGATTTCTTTCGTTTGATAAATCTAAGGAATAAATTTTAGTACCATAGATTCAAGCTAGATTTTCTGTTTAGTGAATTAACAAGTTTAGACCCATTAATCATCTTGTAATCCTTACTGGGTTGCTTTAATAAAAAACGAAGAAGAAAAGAAACCTTGCAAAAAAGAAAATGTATAATAATAGAATGAATTAAAATAAGAGAAATGTTAATACGACCCAAAATACATATTCAAAAATATACTCATTCTTACGGGACAATATACTACATCGTCACATTTTGGAAAGAAACAAAATATAAAAGAAAACACTCACCGCTCATCATAAAAGTATATCAACATTAGTATATATTTTTAATATAATTTATGAATTCGTAAAAACATTTTTATTAAAATAGTTCTTATTTCTTGCCTTAAAAAACTACAACATCGTTCACAAATAATTAAGCTAATTAAGAAAGGAAATCCTTGCACAATATATACATACATAAAAATTGTAAAAGAGAAAATAGAAGGAGGGATCCATTGGAAACTTACGCATGGTTCGGCCACCACGATCTCGTCGGCCGGCATCACCGGAAACCATATGGGCCAAGACCAAAGCAAAGACCAAGATAACCAATATATTGTAACCCATGTTTTATTTCCAATATGTTCACTTTCCTGAGCCCCCCTTGCTCTACTATTTATAAATAACGGTGGAAATCTCTAGCTAGCCATTTAAAAGTACCAATTAATGTTATATCAATCTGCTTTTTAGACACCTTGTTAAAGTCCTTTTTAATTAAAGGCAAACGCTTTTATTATTCACAGATTTCTTATTGGTATTCCAGATCTTGTAATTAATGACATTCTGAGTCTCATCAGATTTGAAAGATTCTTTTTTCTTTGTTTTGTACATGGGGTGTGTATTCGTATATAATTATTTTTATAAGAAAAAATTTACAGAGTACGCATTTTATTAAAATGTCCATTAGATTATAAATTATTGTATATTGATTATTAGTTACGTTGTGCCTTTCATCATAATCTCTACTATTAAATAAAGAATATATCATAGTGAAACCTTTTATTTTGTCCAAACATTTAAAATTGTCTATCTTCAAATGTTTATTTCACTATAGTCAATCACCATAACTAAATAACTTAGAAGTTCACAATGATATATAATAGATGAATAAAAATATATGTTCACATTAACTTGAAAGTGAGTTTATAAAATGATATTTTAGAATTCATAGATTAAGTAGAACTACTAGACCTAAACCAAGTCAAGTACTCGAGTTGGGTTGGGTTGGATTTAATTAAGGAGTCTATTGAGTTTTTGGGTAGGTTAGGCTAAATTTTTTTCTAACTTAGATTAGGTTAGTATTTGACCAAAACTCAAACAAATCCAACCAATGAACACTCTTAATGACATTTAATAAATAATAATGATATAGTTAATAAAAGTAGCATTAAAAGAATGAAAAAAACGTAAACATATAATGCTTATGTTACATAAACTACTCATAGTTCCATTACGTGCATTTAGAATATATAAACTAAATAAGATGCACAATTACATAAAACTTAAAAGCTTAATTGAATCGTTACTCAGACGTTAAAGAAAAGAAAAAGAAATATACTATTCTAAATATAAAAACGTACTACTATATATTTTACACATCTCAATAGGTATAATATAAATATGATCCTATGAACATATAAAGACGTAGTTGCACGTACGGTTCATTTTTTTAGTTTTAATATTTAAAAAAAAATTATTATGTAAGCTGATCACTAATCTTTGATGATAAGTTAGAATATGTCTTTTACACACCTTCATTGGGTATAACTTTTGCAAAGGGTCAAAAATACTCTAGAAGGGTTTGACAACATCTGTTTTTGATAAAATTACAATTAGAAAAATAGCTTTTTTGCCTTTTTGAAAAGCAATTTGAGACTAGCTTTTTAAAAAAACTTACTAAAGAAGCACTTTTTTGAAAAAGTGCTTTTTGTAAAATGTGTTCCCAACCGGCCAGAGAACTAGCTTATCATTAGAATGAGTGATAATATGTTTGAGACCTCCTCTCTTAATTGTGCGTATGTACACGTGACACGCGCGTGTAATGTAGCATCATTAAGGGCGACAAAAATATGAGTAAAGATTGAAAATAGATATAGACAGAACTCCGTATGTTAGTAAACATAATATGAATTTAGTATTTTATTAAACCTCTCTATAGTTATACAGTTGAGATCAAGTTAAATTTATTACTATGAAGAGGTTATAACTTAAAAGAGTTGTACTTAAAAAAAATATTGTATAGTTTCAAAAAACTAGTATAGGTTCAAAAAATAGTGTGCATAGATTTATTTAGTGTTGAAAAGTGTTAGAACTTAAAAGAGGATGACAGCATTGAAGTACAAAAAGTTTCATGCCTAGAAGCTTTAAACATGTTTGAAAAGTTACAAATATTTTAGCTTCAACAAGAAGGTGTTCATGCTGACGAGTTACTACATACCCGCAAGCTCACACACGTAACAACTCTAAAGATTAAATCATTGTCCCAAACAACTTTTATTATATCTTAAACCTTTAATGTAATATATTTTTTGTAATATGCAGTCAATTATTACTATGTAGAGGCAAATTTCTTTAAGATGGAACATAGAAAAGTTATAATTTATTACAATGTAAAAATTATTCTTATTTATAACAGCCCAAGTTGGAACCATAATTTTTTATAATTATGTAGAGGTTATTCTTTATAGAGTATCACTATATAGAGGTTTTACTGTACCAACTTAACTTCTGGTCGAATGATGAAAAAAAATCATAGAGAAGCTAAGTCAAAGAACATAAATTTGTGGATGCATTCATTAATAAGTAATAATTATTTATATATAACAAAGTGTAATTAAAAACAATCTTTCTCAGTTATGGGTCTGTTTGCTATTCAATTTAAAAAAAGTTTTTAAAAACAAAAAATAATTGGTTTAGAGTTCATTTTTAGAAAACAATGACAATAACATTTTATTCTATTCTTATTCTTTCACATATTTTAAAATCAAATTTAAAAACTGTATTTTAATATTTGGAAATTAGTCCAACCAAACAATTTTTTTTTTTTGAAATCATAGATTTAAAAATAAAAAATAATTTTTAAATTCTATACTAAACGAGCCTAAGTTTTTCAATGTTTTTCTGTATGTCTGAAAAAAAGAATATATTTGTCTGCATCAAAGCGCTTGCCCCCTTTTGGACGTCTTTTGCTACCCTTGGGCCTTAGCTATATATATTAATAGCCTAACCATGTCGATTTCCTCTTGTTTGAATGGGTCAGTCCTTTAACAAACTAAGGTTAGCCCAAATTAGACCGAATTGCGCCTATTTTTATTTGCCTGTTATGTTTTATATACTAAAACATGGAGCGATAGAGTAGAAAAAAATAAAAGCATGGAACAATTAGCTGGGCTTCATTTGGTTCATAATTTAAAAATAAGAATATAATTTATAAAAATAAAAAAAAACTTTTATAATCTTTTGAATCAAATAAATTTTATATATTTTCGTATTTTCGAATATAGAAAAAATTGTATCCGAATCACGAACCAAACAGAGCTTTAATTTCCATGCATTCCTCTCTCTTTTATTTTTTTCTTTTCTCTTTTTTCTTTCTTTTTTTTAAATGGGAAACTAAATTATACAATAACATAAAACAATTAATCTCGGCATTCCACTTGCTTAATATAATTATCTGTTTCTTTACTAACAAGCTTACTTACATATTATTATTTTTATTCTTTTTTTTATGTATACAATTATCTAACGTTTTACTATTTTTACAGAGTTTTTTTTATATCTTTTTTCTTAAATCCAAGTGGTGACCTCTCAAGCCAGCATAAGTGCACCACAAAAACTAATTCATTTGACACGAGCATCATTAAGGGGAGATAGTGACATCCCATTCGATAGTGTATAAACATTCCCTCACTTGGCCACAACACAAGGGTTTTACCTAGTAAAGGTCATGCCACCCCATCCGTGCGGTGAAGATAAATGTTTACCTCGCTCGAGACTCAAATTTGAGACCTCGTAGATAAAAGCTCATCTTCCTACTGCCCCCAAAAATTGATTGGTGGTAATGTCATATCTTAAACCTTGATTTATTTAATGGGTGGACTAAAATAAAAAGGGAAATGCTAATCTAATTAGAAATTTTTACAGCTGCATGTACAACTACATATATATACCCATTGAATTATTTATTACACGCCTCGAGATGTGCAAAATATTAATATCCAATAAATATGCATGTGTAGTTGCATATGCAGTTGCATATGCAGTTGCAAAAATTACAGTTAGATTAACATTTTCCAATAAAAAAAATGAGCAATGCTACATGAATTGAAAACACTACACACCAATTACTACAAATCACTGTCACATCAACTTTTAACTTTAATACATAAAAATAACATATTTTTCAATAAAATTATGAATCTGATGTGAGCATTCATATCAGATTTGTAGCAATTAGTGTAGGAATTTCAATTTCCTTGGCATTTTTCTAAAAAAGTTAACTAGTTGTCGACTCCAAAGTACTCAATCAACTAATAAATTGGGCTTGGCAAGCACTCTCACAATATTCTCCAAATATTCTCTCTCTCTCTCTCACACTCTCTCTAAAAATAAATAAATTAATTAATTAATTTTAAAAAATCCTCCGAATTAATCAAGGCCGAAAATCAGCAATAAAATCATTTCTTTCCATCTTCAACCAATTTCAATCAACTCTCATAAGGTAAGTGTTGCGCTGTAGCCGATCAAAAAGCTCTTGCCATCCCTACATATATTCATTCTGATTTTAACTTCCTCTTTCAATATAAATTGAACATGCCATGAAGCTTTTCTCCACACATTTAATTTGGAGGTTCGCTAGAAGGATGTTAAATGACGAGCTACCGGATTGTAGTAATTCTTTCTCTGATGATGGCCATTCTTGTTCTCTCAGTAGTAGAGGTGATAGAGAGCCACCAAAGTAACTGGGATGTAGCTCATGCAACATTCTATGGCGACATTAGGGGCGGTGACACCATGAGTAAGTTCTATTACTACTACACGATTCCATAATATTCCCAAATGAGTAGTACTACATTGACCTTTTTATCTTACATAAATTGATAAAAACATCTTACATAAATTGATAAAAACATCATCTTCAAATTATTTAGATTAATTATATGTGCTAAAAATGGGTGCTTAAATCATGTCCACTAACCATTTTCCTGTAAATAATATATTGAGATTTGTAATTTTGATCCATTGTGTATAAACATATATCATATAGATGGAGCTTGTGGCTACGGGAATTTGTTCAGCCAAGGTTACGGCCTTGAAACCACTGCGCTGAGCACTGCACTCTTCAACAACAGCGAAACCTGTGGCGCTTGCTTTCAACTACGGTGCTTCAACCCACTGCAATGGTGTAACAGCGGCGCCACCATTACTGTAACTGCTACCAACTTCTGCCCACCAAACTACACAAAAACAGTGGACATTTGGTGCAATCCTCCTCAGAAGCATTTCGATCTCTCCATGCCCATGTTCTTAAAGATTGCAAAATACAAAGCGGGCATCGTTCCAGTTCTATACAGGCGCGTCCCATGCATGAAGAAGGGAGGAATGAAGTTTGAGTTGAAGGGAAATCCATATTGGTTAATGGTTTTAGCGTTTAATGTTGGTGGTGCTGGGGATGTGATTAATGTTAAGATTAAGGGATCTAGCAGTGGTAGATGGGTTGACATGGAGAGGAATTGGGGCCAAAACTGGCAAACTTCAGAGAGATTTGTAGGGCAAAGCTTGTCTTTCCAAGTGATTGCTAGTGATGGTAGGATGGTTGAATCTGATAATATTGTTCCTGAAAATTGGTCCTTTGGGCAGACTTATGTGGGCCACCAATTTTAGGAGCTTTTTAAGATTTTTCATAACGTGAGCTGTATAAGACGGTATATTTATTTATTTTACAGAACCGAAGTGATTAGAATGCTTAATTTGACTGCTTGGCTTGATTACCGGTTGTGATTACATTATTACATCGAGTATGCTATACCTTAGCTACACTTAAGTATATAGGACATGGATTTAGATTTTGGGTATGTGTTTGGTCAGACCCATTACGGGTGGACTTAGTTGACCATATATATTTATAGTAGTTTTGACCAAGCAGCGTGTAAAGAAAGCGTAATAGAATAAATTAAGTAATAATTGATGGTGAGTTGTAGTAATAGAGATGTTAAGTGAGAGGAGAGAGAGAGAGAAGTATATATAAGAGGTTGGGAAAGAATGAAATAATGGAGATTTAAAACGAAATTTTAAAATAGTTGTCTGAGTTTTGAATGAGACCTTTGATATTAACTGAAAAATTACAGTTTTAATAAATATTAGAAGCAGTTGATAAACAGTAGGTTCAATTTTAAACACCCACCACTTACTATACATCATATCAATATGAGTATTGCTTTTGGTTTAATTTTCAGACCGTAAAAACATTTCTCTTAATATATTTTGGTGTTTGTTATGAAACCAAATGAAGATGACTAAAACCTCTTGAAAGATAAAAAAAAGTAGACGATAGTGAAAAAAAACTAATTTTTTGAGTAAATACTTGGATTTTTTTTTACCTTTTACATAGAGATATATTTTCTATACAAACAAAAAGTTCATGCTTATTTTATTAAAGCTTAACCTCTACTAAAAAAAAAAGTTTATTTTTATAAATAAAAGTATGAGCTAAATAAACTCCACCATAATTGGTTCTAAACCCAAGTATAGGAGGGGGTTGCTAGGTAGCTGACAACTAGCTTAAAACTTCATTACATCAACTATGAACATGAATATAAATTTAATTACGCGAAGGGCTCTAGGATGTCCCAGTTAAGTACATGACGTGTTGCATCTACCTTTGGGTGTTTTGAAAAATAAGTACGAAGCGTTGTACTTGCCTCCGGGTGTTTTGAAAAATGGGCAAGCGGCTTAGGGTTGACACTTGAATGTTGCATTAAACAAGCTAAGGTCCCTACACTGTATATGAGCGCAGGTAAAATAACTAGTCCAGAAAGAAAATAGTAGGCTTAGTGTAGCAACTAAAAGTAAAGAAATGGAGATAGTAGACACTATGATTTGGAAAAAGGTAAATATATATAATTTGCTTACAAGAGACCAAATGGGTAGGTGAAAAATCTAGAGAAATAGAGAGGATAGGGTATAAATCATATTATATTGGGAAACATAAAAATAGGAATGAAGTAGGAATAATTGTAGATAAAAACTTTAAGAATATGTAGTCAGGTAACTAGGAAAAGTGACAAAATTATATTAATAAAACTTATCATAGAAGACAACATAATCAACCTATATAGTTAGTGTATATGTACCCCAAATAGGATTAAACCAACAAACTAAGACACAATTTTGAGAAGACATGGCCGAATTACTTCAAAAGATACCTTAAGGAGAAAAGATATATATTGGATGAGATTTTAATGGACATGTAGGAAAAGAGGGGTGGATATGAAATGGTGCACGAAGGATATGAATTTGGGGATAGGAATTAATGATGTTGGGATAAGCATGCTAGATTTTACGTTGGCATATGACCTTATATTAGCAAACACTTATTTTGAAAAGATATAAGAATATTTAATAACATTTAAAAGTGGATCTAATAAAAACCAAGAAGACCTTTTCTTAACTAGAAAGGTTGATAAAGTAATGTGCAAAGACTGTAAGGTCATTTTAAGGAGAAAGCTTAATCTCGCAACATAGGATAATAGTATTAAAAATAAGTATAAAAAGGAGATCTAGGTGAAAACGTAAAATTATAAACCCAAGAATTAAATGGGGGATTTGAAAAGAGAAAAATTAGAACTATTTAAAAGCAAACTCAAAGGAGAAATGACTTTGAGTATTAAATAATGAATCTAATTAAATGTGAGAAAAAACAAGTAAATACATAAAAATATAGCCAAAGAGGTCCTAAGAGAATTAAAGGGTGTAGATCCATTAAGAAAACAAACTTGGTGGTGGAATGAAAAAGTTCAAACTGTCATAAAACTTAAAAAGACAAACTACAATATTTAGCAACAAGTTAAAGACGCAAAAAAATTTCAAAATTATAGGAATGCGAAAAAAGAAGCTAAAAAAGTGGTAAGTAATGCCGAACTTAAAGCTTATGATTTCTACACTAGGTTAGATATAAAGGAAGGTGAAAAGATTTTATATAAACTCACTACAAAAAAATCACCATATAAGGACGTTTGAAAAACATCGACGAAGTGGTTTTAGGACGTTTTTCCAAACGTCCTTGAATTGATGTCCTAATTGTTATGGAATTCTTCACTTACAAGGAGGTTTATAAAACATCAAGGAACTATTGCTATGAAGTTTTGTAAACGTCATTGAAGACCTTTTTTCTTGAACTCTGATGATTTAAAAACGTCATTGAAGGAAGATATTTCTCTGCATAAATATTATCATTGAAAGATATTTGAAGAAATATTGGAGAGAAAGATTGAAGAGAAGAAAAGAGAACAAAGAAGAAGAAAAGAAAATTGCAAAGAAAAGATGATTCTCTGTTTTTGTATATTTCTTGTGTCAAGTTATAAAGACAAGAGCTCATTATATAGAGCTTAATTACAACATAATTATGCACTTGGCAGCCCATGATTGGATAGCCTGGATTTCTAACTTTCTAAACACATGGTAGCATGTGACTAGCTAGAGCATATTTGTAGCAGAATGAGAAAACCATGGTTGCACAACCATGGTTAGGAACTTACTCACTATCATCACTTTATCAAGCAATGATATTATAGGAAATACAATTTTTTGTATGTATTGCACAAACATGATTCTATATATTATATAGGAAAAATACAGTTGTGCAAGTACGCATGGATGCTTTGACTTAGCCCTATATTATTAATCATTCTTCGCATGTCTCAGTTATACTTTATCGAATTACCATGTACACCTTCACAGCTTGCCTGTTCTAGTGCAGTTACAACCTTCACAACTTCTTGTGGCTAGAGAATTGACCCATTTCCCTGAAAAGTCAACGAAACTTATGTAAATGTAAAGATCAATATTGAACACGAGTTTTTAAGACGTTTTATAAAACATCAACAAAAGTGTTTCTAGGACATTTTCTAAAATGTCAAAAAAGTAAAATTCAGACGATTCAAAAACAGAAATGAAAGCAAAATAATGATGTAAAACAAAGTACAACAATGATGTATTTCAAATTGTCGATAATAAACTTTTAATGATGTTTTATAAAACGTTAACAAAGTAAAATGCCAACTATGAGAAAACATAATAGAAGATAAAACAACGACCATCATAAAACGTAAAAATAATGTACAACAACAACGTTTATCAAATTGTTTAAAATACATTGTCGACAACGTTTTTTAGATAGTTAGGGAAATCATACGACGACTTTTTAAATCATCAACAACTATTTGAGTTGACAAAATTAAACCTAATGAAGAATGATGACAAATTATCGTACTAACGACTTATAAGACGTTTTGAATACGTTGTCCAAAACGTCATCTTAAATTTTTACCTATCACTATACCTTAATATTTGTCGTTTAGAAAAACCTCAAGGAATTTTTGGTATGAAAATTTTGTAAATGTCATTGAATAACTTTTTTCTTAAACTCTGACATTAAAGGAGGATATTTCTCTGCAGAAATATTATCACTTTATCAGACAATGACATTATTGGAAATACAATATTTATATGCATTGACACAAACATTATTCAATAGATCACATTGGAGAAACACAATTATGGAAGCAGGCATGGATACTTTAACTTACCCCTATATTATTGACCATCATTCGCATGCCCTAGTTATACTTTGTCGAATCAATATGTACGTCATAGCTTGGCTGCTCAATTGCACTTACAACCTTCGTAGCTTCTTGTAGCTAGAGAATTGACCCATTGCTCTAAAAGGTCAACAAAAATAATGTAAATGTAAAAATAAATAATGAACATGATTTTTGAAGACATTTTATAGAATGTCAACAGAAGTGTTTCTACGACATTTTCTAAAACATCAAAAAAGTAAAACTCGAGAGGTTAGCAACCGACAGGTCAAGCAGATTTTGGAAAAGACAGTCAACACAAAAAGGAAAGATTGGGCATTAAAGCTTGATGATGCCATGTGGGCATATCGAACCACATTCAAGACACCTATTGGGATGTCTCCTTACCGTCTAGTATTTGGAAATTCATGTCATTTACCGATTGAGTTGGATCATAGAGTTTTTTGGGCAATCAAGAAATTGAACTTTGATTTGAAGGCTTTCGGTGATCAACGACTTCTTCAATTAATGGAAATGGATGAATTTCGCTTTAATGCCTATGAGAATATTAGAATTTACAAAGAAAGAACTAAACAATGGCATGATAAGCAAATTGTAAAGCAGGATTTTGAACCGGGTTGTCACACCCCGCCCGGACGCGCCTAAACCGACGGTACACTCGCAGACGGGGCGCGCATTTGGAACAATAACAATGGTAACAACAGAGTGCGCAGCGGAAATATATGTCACACAGTACAAATCTGATTTTATTTAATTCAGAATACTTTTGTACATAAAATAGTCAAGGGAACATACTCCCCAAAATCCCCAATGAATTATATAAAGGGTACAAAATGTGGGGCTCATAACCTGCACTCAGTCCACCCTAATTTCCTGTGAAAGATTGGATAATAATGGAGTGCTCCTAACTATTCTATGAGTCATGAACCATATACGTCCCTAGGTGGTGATATGTATGATGCCAATGCATGAACTGGTCTAGTCTGCTGGTCTGGTCTTTTCTTAACATTTAGACTGACTTTGGCAACGTCTAGCGACCCTTATCAGAGTCGGTATCACGACGTGCATTGTTAGGACATTTAGTATTACATGTATACGCTGATAGCTTTCAATAAGACCAACTAGATCAGTCCTCAGTTGAGAGGTGAGACACTAGGTCTGCTTAAATAACCAATCGCCTAGAGCAGCCCGCTGCCTCCCGTTCACTATTTAAAATTACTGAGGACAAGACCGAGTCTAGTTGAGTCAGATTGACCACAAATCCGGCATTATAACAGTATAATACGTGAATTCCAAGTGTACAGGCATAAGTGCGGCAGTATAAACATTATATGACATAATGCAGTGTAAATGAACAGTAGATATAATAATAACTGAATGAAAATTTTAATAAAAGTTATAAAACACGCAAACCTATGTTTCGTTCCCCACCTTCAGATAAAAACTTTCTTTCAAATCTGGCGCTTTCCTCCGGAGAGAATTTTGTCGCACCGCAAAGAGAGTCTCGGACAGAGAGTCTCAAAAACTAAAAACTTAGAATGAGTGGAAAGAGAAGGAAAATCACAAGGAGAGTGATTTTGGTGTGATAAATGACAATGAGGAGGGTTCCTTATATAGAGATTTTTTGCGCCTGGAAGTCTAGGCGGGCTACCTGGACTTCCGGGCATGTGCCTGGACTTCCAGGCATGTGCCATGTGCCATGTGCGTAGTGCCTGGACTTCCAGGCATGTGCCATGTGTCATGTGTCTTGTGCCTGGACTTCCAGGCATGTGTCATGTGTCATGTGCCTGGACTTCCAGGTATGTGCCATGTGCCTGGACTTCCAGGTATGTGTCATGTGCCTGGACTTCCAGGTATGTGCCATGTGCCATGTGCCATGTGCCATGTGCCATGTGCCATGTGCTTTATCCTAAAAAAATTATTATTATTATTATTATTATTATTATTATTATTATTATTATTATTATTATTATTTTTGTGAAATACAGGGTATTACACGGGTCAACAAGTTTTATTATTTAACCCAAGGTTGAAGTTGTTTCCGGGTAAGTTGAAGTCTAGATGGTTGGGCCCTTTCATTATTGAACGAGTCTTTCCTTATGTCACAGTGGAGTTGAAGAGTGTAGATGGTTCAAGTTTTCAAGTTAATGGGCAACCTTTGAAGCATTACTTTGGACAAGAAGAGCGGCGTGACAAACGCATCACTTTTGGAGAGCCTTAAAAACCAAAGAGAAGTCGGGCTGAGGCCTATAAACTAAGCGTTTGTTGGGAGGCAACCCATCGATATTTAGAGTTTTTCCTCGCCATTAATTGATTATTTTATTTCTTTTATTTATTTCCCAAGTTCTAACTCAAGTTTGGGGGTCCTTTCTCGAGCTATATGGAGAGGAGGATAAAGTGCATAATGTGAAAACTTCAACTGTTGGGGTTCAAGGGGTTTACGAAACCTTTCTTACTTTACTTTCATCTATTATATTATTATTTGTTTCTCATGAAGCATTGAGGACAATGTTTGTTTTAAGTTTGAGGGGAGAGTTTCAAATTTTTTTTATTTTGTTTTGTCATGGTGAGGATATGTGTTAGTTGTTTTTAGATTGTGTTTGTTTTATGGTGTAGAGTAGATTAGGATGTCATATTCTTTCACAAAATTTGATTTGATTTTATCTTTTTATGGATGGTCGATGATAAGAAAGCATTTATTTCAACATGACTCTAGGAGAATGTAGAGAGAAATTTATAAATCTGTGTGCTTGATTCAACCTTTAGCTTTGTTTTGTTGGAAATTCTCTATATGTCTAACATGGCTATAATTATGGAATTATGACTTGTTTGGATTGGACTTTTGTAAGTAAGTTATATTTTTAGATCTCTATGAATTCTAGAACTTGTTTGATTACCATTCAAGGCGAAATCCTAGAGAACATGTCATGAAGAAGATGATTTAGGCTATGTTTGGATAGTTTGAGTCATAAAGCCTACCTATATTTTAATTAAACCCCAGCCACCCATTTTGAGCCTTTTTAACCTTTTCTCTGTTACCTATGAAATGATTAGTTTGAGCCTTTATGTGTAATTTCCTATTTTTCTCCCTATGCATCTTTACACACTATGTTGGAGTGTTTATATTTTTTAGGGTTGAATGTGGGAATGAAAGTATGAAAAGAAGGTGATACAGAAGAGTATTATTGGGTTCGAAAGTTTGCTTGTTTTATGAGCTTTATATGAAAATAAAAATAAAAATAAAGAAAAGAATGTTATGCCTATATGTTGAAAAGAAACAAGTTTGGGGTGTAGTTGTTCTTTGAAAGTATGAATGAAAGCAAATAGTAAAAGAATGGGGATTGAGTGAAAGAAATTGAATATTTGAAGTTGGGTATATGTTTTATTTGGGATTTTTTTGGTTCTATATGTAATGTTCTGGATGTTTTGAAAATGATTAAAAAGTTGTGGGATTTTCTTGTGTGACTTCAGGGTTTTTATTTTGAGTTCCTATTGGCTTGTGCCTATAAATACTTCATTGATTAGGGTTTCTAAGGCATCATAGAGAGGATAGCAAGACAAGATGGCTTGAAACGAATTGGAGAAGAAGAGCTTGGAGTTGGAGACAACTAAGAGAATTCAAATCCAAGAGTTGATAGTTTGATTTCTATGTTCAAGCTTGAGTTTATAATAATGTTTTGTGTTTCTATCTTTCAAGTTATGAGCTAAACTATTATTCTAGAGGGTAGATGGATCTTATACTAGATACTATGCTTTAAGATTGAATTTATGTTTTATCATTAATTTATTCTTCACAATTTATTTATATATTTTTTCGGTTTAATGTTTTTGATCTCTTGGCCACGGATTGAATGTTCTTAGACTTGGGGCGGCACCCGAGAGATGGTTCCTTGAGTTGGATCAAGGAAAATATAAACTAAGATTATCATTAAATCAAGAGGTTAATGAAATCTTTTAAAGTTGTAGGAAAAATCACAAAGTGTAATGAGTCGCTATGGTTTCAATTTTTATCGAGAGATTGAAACCGTTTCCTTGATGATATATTCTAATTCGGCACTCGAGAAAGGGAATTAGAGAATATAAGATTTTTTACTTATAAACTTGAAGAACATATTGAGGATAAACATATCTAATTTATATAGTTGACAGTTAGGTGAAGTTGAACCTCTAGCTTTCATATCTTGATAACTATTCGTTGTTTGATTACTTATTTATTTACTTTTCTTTAATTGTTTAGTTGCTTGAATCATATTTTGATTGTTTAGATAAAGTTAAAAATTGGTGAAAACGGTATTTAGTAAAGAGTGTATAATCTTAGAGGACGACAACCCAATTCTCATTGATTTATTACTACTTGACACCGTACGCTTGCGATTGATAGTGAACAAGTCTATGTCAGTGTTGCCTTCATTTATGATTCAAAAACGTAAATGAAGGCAACATAATAATGTAAAATAATGTATAACAATGACGTTTCTCAAATTGTTAATAATAAACTTTTAACTATGTTTTATAAAACGTTAACAAACTAAAATGATGACTATGAGAAAACGTAATATAAGACAAAACAATGACTTCTCTAAAATATAAAAATAACGTACAACAATGACGCTTTTCAAATTGTTAAAATATATTGTCAACGGCGTTTTTTATATTGTTAGTAAAAATAATAAGACTTTTTAAATTATCAAAAAATGATTGAATTGACAGAATTAAACCTAAGAAGTACGTTTAAAAACATCGTACTAACAATTTATAAGAAGTTTTAAATACGTCGCTGGCACCATTGATGCTAATGAGGTGCAAAAGTGGCTGGATGAGTCAAACAAGGCACTTGATGCAATGAAAGTCGATGAGATTTGAAAAATTCCACTAGCGACCTACTAACTTGTTGGTGGGGCAAACACATGGTGGATAACAGTGAAAGAGGACCCAAGGGTCAATATAGCAGATATGACTTGGCAGCAGTTTGAGTCACTATTTATTGATGAGTATTTTCCAGGCGCTGTGAAGAGGCAAAAGCCCCAGGAATTCGCTAAGTTATACCAAGGCAACATGACCGTCAGGGAATATGTTGGGAAGTTCAAAGAACTATCGGTTTACTCTCTCTCCACCATCTCAACGGAGCAAGATAAGACTGAGAAATTCTATAATGGCCTTCGCCATGATATTCGACAAGCCTTGTCAATCTTGGATCTCAAGATTTACAAGGAGGTTGTTGACAAGGCCATGAGCTTTGAACAAGAGAAGATCATGCAGGAGCAGATGATGAATAAGGAAAAACGGCCTGCAACGTTTTCCCAACAGGGCTCGCAACAAGGCAACAAGAAGAAGCCCTACTACAATCAAAACCCAACCCTCCCAGCCCCTGTTTCGAAGAATAAGGCCACAACACCTGCGGCTGAACCTTCTAACCCTAACCATCAGGGTTTTCGTAATCATGGCCGCGGAGGTCGTTATGGAAGAGGTGGCCATAGAAACGGTAATGGCAGAGGCGGTGGTCGACACCACAATCAGCATGGCCAGCAGAACAATCAGCATGGACAACAGAACCATCCGCAGTATCAGTCGACGTGTTTCAACTGCGGCCATAAGGGCCATGTAAAATATGTCTGGCCGCACCTTCAGCAACCTATTCCCGTTGTTCCAGTCCAACAAGCACCACCTACTGCAAATGCCCAACCCAGGCAGAACCAGCAGAACCAGGGTCAACGGAATCAGGGCAGAACATTTGCCATCGCTCAACAACCCCTCCCAGACAACAATGTAGTCGAAGGTACCTTTCATTTGTTTAATACAATGGTGCATGTTTTGTTTGATTCAGGTGCTACGCATTCTTTTATATCGTCAGCATTGGTAAGACATTTAGGCCTGCAGCCTAAACCCACAGACATCACACTCTATGTCACATCATCGTCCGATTCTGGTACTGACGTGAATTTGTAGTGTTCTGGATATGAGCTTCGAATGTCAGAATAGATAATATAGTCGAAGGTACCTTTCATTTGTTCAATACAGTGGTGCATGTAATGGCTTCATCAGAAAGAATTCATCGCCTTGGGGCGCTCCAGTTCTGTTCGTTCTCAAAAAGGATGGTTCGTTACGACTTTGCATCGATTATCGCAAGTTGAATAACGTCACCATCAAGAACAGATATCCGTAACCCAAGATCGATGACTTGTTCGACCAACTTAGAGATGCCAAATACTTCTCTAAGATTGATTTACGGTCCAGTTATCACCAACTCCTGATCCGAGAGTCGGACATTACCAAGACGACATTCAGAACTCGGTACGGTCACTACGAGTTCTTGGTCATGCCGTTCGGCCTAATAAATGCACCTGCTGCATTCATGGATTTGATGAATCGCATCTTCAGGTTATACTTAGACCGATTTGTGGTGGTTTTTGTGGACGACATCTTGATATATTCCTCAACTGAGGAAGACCATAAGATACATTTGAAGATAGTCCTCCAGACGTTGAGAAGCCACCAACTGTATGCAAAGTTGAGTAAGTGTGAATTTTGGGCGAAGCGAGTTCAATTCCTAGGCCATGTGGTTTCAGGCAATGGCATTGAGGTAGATCCTTCTAAGGTTAAAGCAGTTTTAAACTGGAAGCAGCCTACCACTGTTACACAGATCAAGAGTTTTCTTGGTTTGGCTGGCTATTACAGACACTTCATCAAGGACTTCTCAAAGATTGCTGAACCTATGACCAAGCTCACTCGAAAAGACGTGCGACTCATCTGGAATCCCACCTGTGAAGCATCATTTCAGGAATTGAAGAAACGCCTCACGACGGCACCTGTACTTATCACTCCAAGAAATGCAATTGGATTTTCATTATACACTGACGCCTCTCTCCAAGGCTTAGGTGTCGTACTAATGCAAGAAGGCCAAGTTGTTGCATATGCCTCGAGGCAACTGAAGATTCACGAGGATAATTACCCAACATATGACTTGAAACTTGCAGCTGTCGTATTTGCACTGAAATTATGGCGTCATTACCTATACGGTGAACGGTTCGAGGTCTTCTTAGATCACAAGAGTTTTAAGTACATATACACTCAGAGAGACCTAAACCTCCGCCAAAGACGATGGTTGGAATTCTTGAAAGATTATGACTTTCAACTCCAGTACCATCCCGGAAATGCCAATGTTGTGGCTGATGCCCTGAGTAGAAAATCTTATCTTGCTTGTACTCTTAACTTCGAAATGGGGAAGTTGGCTACAGAGATGGAGAATTTTAACCTACTCCGAGCTAGTTCGAAAGATTTTAGCTCCTCAAGCTAACGACCCTATGTTAATGGAGAAACGAGAACTTCTACTCAGTGGACAGGACCTTCCTTAGTGGCGGTTTCTGAAGACGGGGCCGTTTTCTACAAAAAAACGTCTCTGTCTACCGAACGATCCTGAGGTTCGAAAAAAAGTGCTCACTGAGATGCACTGTTCGAGGTTCGCTATGCATCCTGGGGGTGACAAGATGTACAAGGATGTCAAGCGAAAATTCTGGTTTTCTGGAATGAAGAAGGCGATTGGGACTTCGTTGCTCGATGTCTAGTTTGCTAGCAAGTTAAGGCAAAACGAAGACTTCCCTCTGGACTTCTCCAGCCGTTACCTATTGGAGAATGGAAGTGGGAGAACATCGCAATGGATTTTGTTATGGCCTTGCCTCAAAATAATAAAAGGCAAGATGCTATCTGGGTTATCATTGACAAACTTACAAAGTCTGCACACTTTCTGCCAATAAAGTTCACGAATAACGCTGCCAAACTTGCCGAACTATATGAAAGAGAGATCGTACGCCTTCATGGCATACCACTCACGATCGTCTCTGATCGAGACCCTCGATTCACATCAAACTTTTGGAGAAGCTTCCAGAGTAGAATGGGTTCTAAGATCACCATGAGCACAACATTTCACCCTCAGACTGATGGGCAGTCAGAGCGGCTTATACAAATCTTAGAAGACATGTTACGATGCTGCATTTTGGATTTTAATGACGGATGGGCAAAATGCTTACATTTAGCGGAGTTTGCATACGACAACAACTACCAAACTAGTATCGGCATAGCACCGTACGAGACTCTCTATGGTCGTCCTTACAGATCTCCGGTATGCTGGTTAGATATGGCAGATCGACCGCAGTTGGGCCCTGAACTAGTTCAAGAGACTTCTGAGAATATCACACTAGTAAAGGAACGACTTTGTGTTGCACAAAGTTGACTGAAGAGCTATGCTGATAAGCGGAGACAGCCTCTAGAATTTAACAAAGGGGACTTTGTTTTTCTAAAAGTTCAGCCCACAAGAGGTGTCAAACACTTTGGGATCAAAAGAAAGCTCTCCCCGCGGTATATAGGTCCATTTCAAATCATTGAACGTATTGGCAAACTTTCTTATCGTCTGTCCCTTCCATCGTCCATGCCTAAGATTCATGACGTTTTTCACGTATCTATGCTTCGCAAGTATCGTCCTGATCCTTCGCATATCATCCCTCTAGTCGAGGTTCGGGTTGAGGAAGGAAATAAGTATCAGGAGAGAGAGATACAAATTTTGGATAGAAAAACTCAAGAACTAAGGTGACGTAGCATACCACTTGTGAAGGTGCTCTGGGATCACCATGGCGTCGAGGAAGCAACATGAGGACTAGAAGCAACAATTTAACAGAAATACCCTGAATTGTTTTCTAGTACCAACTGATGATGTGATACACTGTACTATTTTCACTTATCAATAAAATGATGGAACTCTGTTTACACATATCTTAATACATCGTTTCACTTGAATAACTATGCAAATGTCTAAAAATAATACCAATGGATATAGTGATGCACACACGCAATGGCCTCCTTGGCAACCTGCGACGACTCCTTCAGGATCTGAGTCAAGTCACAACTACTTTGCATCACCAACTCCATCACCACACAGACAACGATCCTTATCGCCAGAGGGTGCATGGCTTTTTCGTAACAATCTCGTTCCCTCATCTTGGCAGGACCTTCTACCAAAATTGTCAGGCGGCCGAATTCAAGCAACAACACGAAAAAGCATTCCACCGCTCAACCTACCTCCCCTTAAACAATTTAACCAGCATCCTACACCATAATCTCTTGAGCAAGGGTTAGAATCTTCTAAGGACGAATCTGATTCCATTTGCTCTCCATGGTTTCATGATGTTGAGGATTCTACTAGCCACAGTGTTATTTAGGGACCATACAGGCACTACCCTGAACTAGCAAAAGATGACGCCGACAGTGAATCTCAAGCAGATAACCATCATAACTACTTGAATTGATTTCGAGGGCGAAATTCCTTTAAGGGGGGTAGAGTGTAATACCCTGTATTTCACAAAAAAAAAAATCGTTTGGGCACCTACCCGAACGTTCATGGGCACTTATGCCTGTATATTTGGAGTTCATGTATTACACTGTTATAATTCAGATTTGTGGTCAATCTGGCTCAACTAGACTCAGTCTTGTCCTCAGTAACTTTAAATAGTGAACGAGAGGCAGCGGGCTGCTCTAGGCGATTGGTATTTAAGCAGACCTTGTGTCTCACCTCTCAACTGGGGACTGATCTAGTTGGTCTTATTGAAAGCTATCATCGTATACAAGTAATACTGAATGCCCTAACATTGCACGTTGTGATACCAACCCTGATAAGGATCACCAGACGTTGCCAAAGTCAGTCTAAATGTCAAGAAAAGATCAGACCAGTAGACTAGACCAGTTCATCCATTGGCATCATACATATCACCACCTAGGGGCGTATGTGGTTTATGATTCATAGAATAGTTAGGAGCATTGCTCGCTATTCATTATATTTCTCTGGAAAGGGGCGTACAATGAGAACCCGACTACGCCTGGGAAGGGACATCTGTACGTGAATCCAGAGCATCGTTCCTAAGGAGGGACACACATCAAACCATTACGAGATGGTGTCATGCATACATACATATTGATTTATTACGATGCTTTAATGTGTATTTAAGATATTTGATATTGAAGTATGCTTTATTAATTGTTATACTCATGAACTATTTTACCCACTGAGCGCGTTAAGCTCACTCCATTATTATCCAATTTTTCACAGGAAATTAGGATGGACTGGGTGCAGGTTTATTTTGTACCCTTTGTATTATTCATTAAGGATTTTAGGGAGTATGTTCCCTTGACTATGTCATGTACAAATGAATTCTGAATTAAATGAAATCAGACTTGTACTGTATTATATTTCTGCTGCGTACTCTGATATTACCATTGAGATAATTTCAAATGCGCGTCCCATCCGCGAGTGTACCACCGATTTAGGTGTGACATACAATGATCATGCTCTAATGTGGCATAACCTTTACAGCTCAATGTGTGCAGAAAATCTATTTATATTTGTTACTTGTAACCTATGAAACAATATATATCTTTGTAATACCCCCAGTTTACATACAAAAAAAAAAAATTGGACGTTCGGGTCCATACCCGAACTTTCGGGCAAGTCTTTGGCTATAATATGGCCCCTCCCCTCCCTCATTTCTCACACCACTCATCCTCACTTTCTCTCCCTCTTCTAGAGACTCTCTCTTTCTCTCTTTCGAGACTTTTTCCCTCTCTTTTTGAGACTCTCTTCGCGGTGCAAGGAAGTTCTACTCGGAAAGAAGCGCCAGTTCTGGAAAGAAGTTTTATCTGAAGGTGAGGAACGAAATATAGGTTGTCGTGTCTTATGAATTTTATTAAAGTTTTCATTCATTTACCATTATGTTTATTAACCATTTACACTGCATTATTACGTATAATGTCCATACTTGTCGTACTCATGTCTTTATATTTGGAGTTCATGCATTACACTGTTATTACGTCAAATTAGTAATAACTTTGATTCAACCAGACTTAGTCTTGTTCTCAGTAACTTTAAATAGTGAATGGGAGGCAGTTTGTTGGTCTAGAAGATTGGTATTTAAGCAGACCTTGTGTCCTACCTCTCGACTGGAGACTGGTCTGGTTGGTCTTATTTGAAAGTTATCTGCTTGTACAAGTGATACTGGACATCCTAACAACGCACGTGGTGATGCTGACCCTGATAGGTTGATACCACACATTTTTGAATCCTGTCTAAAATTAGTAAAGACCGGACCTGCTCATGCATAGTCATCACACATAACCACCTAGGGACGTAAGTGGTTTGTGATCCACAAAATAGTTATTGGATCAATGCTCACTATTTTGATTTATGGAATAGTTATTGGAGCAATGCTCACTATTCTTGATGTTTTCCCTAGAGAGCGACGTACAATGTGAACCCTGGATTACCTGGAGATGGACATTTGTACTTGAATCCAGGGCTATGTACAATCGCAAAACCATTAAGAGACGGTGTCATGCATTCATACATGTTGTACTGTTTATGATGCTATGTTGTGCATATGTGATGTTTGATTTTGAAGTCTTATTTATTAATTGTCGTATTTACGAACTATTTTACCCACTGGACAATGGCTCACCCCGTTGTTAACCATTTTTATAGGAGACTAGGGTGGATTGGGTAGAGGTTTTTGGGCCCACATTTTGTATCCCTTATTTATTTATAGGGAGATTGTGGAAGGATGTTCCCTTAATTATATTTTGTACAAAAATACATTTTGAAATTAATGAAATCATATTTGTACTCAATTGTGTATCTGCCACTCGGTAACTGTTATAACGCATTCGCGCCCCGCCTGTGAGTGTTCCGCCAATTTAGGCACGTCCAGGCAGGGTGTGACATTCTATAAGAACAATGTTTGTATTAAAAGTTAATATAACTTAATTAAATTTTTAAATACACAAAATCAAGTTACCTCATGTACTAGCTTGCATGACTGTGGGATAGAAAGACAAAATATGTTGACTATATTAAATGTATTAAAAACAAAGATTAAAGTATCTTAGTAAAAGAATGAGAGATAAAATAGCAATGAAAATCTTATTTTAAAAAATTATTAAATGAAAATCATTTAACAAAGTTAAATGTAGAAGAACTTGATAACCTATGGTAAACTAATGAAAATAAATTCTTCTATAGAATTGACATGCTTGAGATAAAAAAAAATGCTTTGAAAAAAATGAAAAAATGCAAAAGGCTTTAGGACTAGATGAAATTCCTATTGAGGTTTGGAAGAGCTTAAGGGAAATTGAAGTCTTGTGATTAACTAAGTTTTTTAACATGATTGTAGCAACTAGGAAAATGTTTGATGATTGGATGAAAAACATCTTAGTACCATATATAAAAATAAAAGAGATATTCAAAATTATGCAGATTATAGAGGAATTAAATTGACGAGTACTAATACAATAAAATTGTGGAAGAGAATAATACAAAATAAAATATAAGCTGAAACTTCAGTGTTAAACAATCAATTTGAATTTATGACCGGGAGATCAACTATGAAACTTTTTATTTATTAAGGAGATTGATGGAAAGGTATAGGAAAAAGAAGAAAAACCACTATATGGTCTTTATTAATTTAGAGAAAGCTTTATGAAAGTCTACCTAGAGAAATAATATATATGGTGGGTATTAGAAAAAAAAAAAAAAGTTACAACTAGGTACATTGAATTGATAAAAGGCATGTACGATGGGTAAGACTTATAATTTTAAAATCAATAGTAGATGAAACTATTGAATTTTCAATTACAGTAGGCTTACACGAAGGATTTGCCTTAAGCCCTTACCTTTTTGCACTAGTTATTAAGAATTGACTAGGCATATTCAAGAAAATGGTGTATGTTATTAATTTGCTGATGATATAGTAATAATTGATGAAATTGCGTATGAAATAAATGCCAACTTAGAAGTTTAAATAGAGGTTTTATAATCTAAAATGTTTAAGATTAGCAAAACTAAGACCGAATACGTTAAATGTAATTTTAGTGGAACTTGATCTGACCCTAATAGAAAAAATTAAATACAACAAATTCCTAGGAAAAATAGTAATTTACAAGAAAAAATAAAATAGCAAAGAAAATAAATAGAGAGAATAGTAGTTTTTTTTACATGATAAAACTCAAATTAGGGAAACATCAACGACTCTATAGAACGTCAAATCTATTATAATAAGAAGAATTTTATAAAATTTTACCAATTTTTAACTAAGCAAGCCTCAACATTTGCAATCTCTTTTCTATAAATTTTCCTCTCTTTCCTCCTTTATTTGTTTTCAAAAACTTTATGATATTTCAAACCACCCCAAAAATTAACCTCAATTTATAGAGTTAGAGATGATAGAAAAGTGTTTGAGAGGAAGATTGTTTGAGTACAAATGAAGAGTAGTGAAGATTGAAATCAAGGGAAATTAAGAAGTGAAAATTTTAAGTATTTGGGATCCATTATACATAAAGAAGGAGAAATAGGTGAGGATGTAAATCATAGAGTTAAAACAAAATGAGTTAAGTGGAGGAATGCTTCCGGAGTTCTGTATGATAGGCGCATTGTCACACCCCGCCCGGACGCGCCTAAATCGGCGGGACACTCATTGACAGGGCGCGAATGCATTATAACGATAATAATAGAGTGCGCGGAAGCATAGTGAAGTACAAGTCTGATTTCATTAATTTCAGAATATAATTTGTACATGAAATAATTAAGGGAACATTCTCCCTAAAACCCCCAATGAATAATACAAAGGGTACAAAATGTGGGCCCAAAAACCTGCACCCAGTTCACCCTAATCTTCTGTGAAAAATTGGATAACAACGGGGTGAGCTACACGCTCAGTGGGTAAAATAATTCGTGAATATAACAATTAATAAAGCAAACTTCATAATCAAATATCTTAAATACACGTCAGAGCATCATAATCAATTCAATATGTATGTATGCATGACACCGTCTCGTAATGGTTTGATGACTATACATCGTCTGAGTCCACGTACAGATGTCCCTCCCCAGGAGTAACCAGGTTCTCATTGTACGTCCCTCCTCAGGAACGATGCTCTGGATTCACGTACAGATGTCCTTCCCCAGAATTAGCCAGGTTCTCATTGTACGTCCCTCTGCAGAGAAATATAATGAATAGCGAGCATTGCTCCTAACTATTCTATGAATCATAAACCACATACGTCCCTAGGTGGTGATATGTATGATGCCAATGCATGAATTGGTCTGTATGAACTGGTCTGGTCTTTACTTAACATTTAGACAGGATTTAACAAAGTCTGGTGATCCTTATCAAGGTCGGTATCACTACGTGCAAGGTTAGGACATTCAGTATTACTGTATAAGCTGATAGCTTTCAAATAAGACCAACCAGATCAGTCTCCAATTGAGAGGTGAGACACGAGGTCTACTTAAATACCAATCGTCTAGAACAGCACGCTGCCTCCCGTTCACTATTTAAAGTTACTGAGGACAAGACTGAGTCTGGTTAAGCTAGATTGACTACTAATATGACATAACAACAACGTAATACATGAATTCCAATTATACAAGCATAAATATGACAGTATGAACATTATACGCAATAATGTCGTGTAAATAAATAGTAGACATAATAATAAATGAATGTAAACTTTAATAAAAGTTATAAGACACACAAACCTATGTTTCGTTCCCCACCTTCAGATAAGAACTTCTTTCAGAACTGGTGTTTTCTCCCGGACAGAACCGCGTTACACCGCACAGAGAGTTTCGAAAGAGAGTCTCAAAGACCAAAAACTCAAAATGAGTGAAAAGGAGAAGAAAAATCACAAAGAGGAGTGAATTTGGTGTGAGAAATGAGGAAATGAGGAGTTCCTTATATAGAGGATTTGGCACCTGAACGTTCGAGCAGGCTGCCCGAACGATTTTTTTTTTGTGTGTGTGCAAAACCTAGGGTATTACACGCATCCCATTGAAGTTAAAGGAAAAACATTATAGAGTTGTTGTTAGGTTAATTATGTTATATGATATTGAATGTAGGACAATGAAAAATAACATGTTAATAAACTAAGTGTAACAAAAATACAAATGCTAAAATGGATATGTGGTAAAACATTCAAAGATAAAATTAGAAAAGAGCATGCATATTTGAAAAATGGTAGGAGTAGCACCAATTAAAAATAAAATGAGAGAGAATCAACTAAGGTGGTCTGAACACATACAATGTAGGCCTTTATTATGTACACCAATTAGGACGAGTGAGCTATTAACACTAGATAGTAACAATAGAGGTAGAGGTAGACCTAAAATATCATGAATAGAGATAATTAAGAAAAATCTAACTTTTTGTAATTTGAATGTTGACTTTGCCATCAATAGAGTGGAGTGGAGGAAGCGGATCCATGTAGTAAGCCCATGGAGTTAGGAATTAAAGGCTTAGTTGAGTTGGAATTAAAGGCTTGGTTGAGTTGAGTAGAAGTAGGAGTTAAAAAGAGTGAACAAATATTTAACTTTTGTGTATGTTAAGTGGATGGTTATATTATAAAAACATTAATAATAGGGGTGGTCGAAGATATATTTTGTGTAGTGAGATCAGAAATTTTTTTGAATATATATTTTAATTTACTTTGAAAAAAAAAACATTTCTTCATAATTTTAATTATATATATATTACTTGTGCATCAATTCAAAAAATCATTATGTTACGATCTTTTTCTAATTTTTCAATAAAAGATTTTCTTTTTACTTCTTTTTATAGGAAGGAGAAGTTGATTTTTAAAATGGAGAAAGTTACAGGGGTTTATATATATTTTTTAATTTTTAATTTTTTTTTTATAGATATGTAGATAGTCATGTATGTCACATATTGGTATGCCTATTTAGCAGTGTACATGGGTTGAGTTTGGTCGATTTTAGGCAAAAATCTAACTCAACCCAAACAGTTTGGGTTGAGAAAATTACAATTATTAACTTAGTTAAAGGTAACTTATTTAGAGGTAATTCACATTATGAAATTGAATTTAAGAATTTTTGTTAATATAAATATTAAACATCATCTTCAATAGTATCAAATGATCATATTTGATTTGCTAGGAAATATATATTAATAACTTCATTATTGATTAAATCAATTGTTTAGTAGTTAATATACTATTGTTATTGTTATTAATTACTAATTAATGTTTGATCTAATCAACAATGAGTCAATCGGAATTTTATTTTTTTTTACAAATATTGTTATCAAGGACTATATACAAGTTAATGGCGCATGTAACGCATATATATGTATGTATTTTCCTTGGACATGATTATTAATTTAGTCCTAAAATGAAAAATGTTTAATTAAGTCTAATTATAATTAAGAATTACCATAAATATTTAATTGATAGTTGTTTCGATTTCATCATAGCCTGTTTAATAAGTAAGAAAATTGCTAATACAAGATTTGTTGTGGTTTCATCGTAGATTTGCTAAGATTTTCTTAAGAAAAATTTTCTATTATGTTTGCATCATATATAAGAGAGTGTGAAAAGTTTTTTTTTCTCATGTGCATAATTAAACAATCATGAGAAATCTCTCAAAAAAAAAATGATTAATAAATTATTTTTTGAGAAAATTATTCTCAGAAAGTTATTAATTCTCCCTTCTCTGCAGCACGCACTAGATCATCTTGTTGTGCTCAGCCGTAGCTGGCAATGGCCAGTGGAATATTCCAGTGCCAGCTACAGTTGAGCACATACAAGAGCCAGTAATTAAAATACCTCTAATTAATACGAATATCTTAGAGGAAAATGCATCCAATATTAATTCCATTTCCTTTTTTGCATATGAATCCTTCCTTTATTTTCCTATAAATGCAAAGTGTTCAGCCTCTCTTAAACCAAGAATCACCAGTAAAAGCTAGAGAAAGATTACATTAGTTAGAGAGAGAGCTAGGTTACTGAGATCTATGGCTAGTTGTGTGTCTTCAGTTGTGCTGAAGATCACGATTTTGGTCTTTGGTTTAATAACAGGTGTGCTTGGGGATGGTGAATGGCTGAGTGCACATGCAACGTTCTATGGCGACATGCGCGGCAACGAGACTATGCGTAGGTTACTTGGGGCCCTCTTCATTTCTTTTCTCTAAGCTTCTACCACAACCTCAATATAATGCCCGATATATATATATATATATGTAATAAATGTATAACATAAAATATACAACAATATATATGCTTATTTATCATTTTTGTCATTTTATCGATTCTATCTTTATTTTATTTAATATGATAAAAGGTAAGATATACAAATCTATATAATTAGAAAAAAAAACTGAGTTGGGTTGAGTCAAATATAATAATGAATCGTGTTAGTGATACATGGTCCGAAGGTCGGGCGATAGAAAAAAAAACACAACTAGATCCAATTGCCTCAGGGAGTTGTTATTTCCACCTTGAGTTTCAAGCCGTATACATTTAAATTTATTCTATAATAATTTAACTATTCTCTATACTTTCTTTTTCAGGTCTTCTGCTTTGTTGTAATTTCTCTTATTATAATTTTTTAAAACTTACCTTCCTAATTTTTAACACTTTTCTAACCTCTTATTCACTGTTATACTTTTATTTTCATAAAAAGATATGTATTTACATTTTATTCTTAAGAATAACTATAATACTAAAATAAATTAAAATAAAATCATGTACAATTATTTTTTGCATATCCTTTAAATTTTATAGTTATCTTTTATTAAAAATTAATGGGGTTAATATAGTAATTAATTTAACTAAGGGGTACTTCCCTACATTTTTATTATGTGTCCGCGTGACCTATAAATAACTTGCATTATATGACATGAGGCATGTGATTCACTTTAAAAAGAAATGCCTATGTAACGTATAGGAGTCTCAATAACATCTTAATTGCTCGTCTTTTTATGTTTTTGTTTTTTTTTTTTTTTTTGGTCTATTTTTAAACAAGAAAAGATAATCTTCTAATTAATGTTCCACTGAAAATCCTTTAACATAAATAAGATTAATTGTATTAGTTGTACTCATACCAAATTATTACTTAAGAACACTAGTATGAATAAATAAACACATATCAAATGTAAGTAACATTCGGTGAATGTTTGCATGTTAACCAGAGGGAGCTTGTGGCTATGGCGATCTATTCAAGCAAGGCTACGGCCTCGAAACAACAGCTCTAAGTTCAGCGCTCTTCAACGATGGTGTCACTTGCGGCGCCTGCTACGACATCTACTGCGACAAGAACTCCCCTTCAAGCAAATTGTGTGTTGATGGTGTTATTCACGTAACTGCTACCAACCTCTGCCCACCAAACTACAGCAAACCTACTGGTAACTGGTGCAACCCTCCCCAAAAACACTTTGATCTTTCCGAACCAATTTTCCTCAAGATCGCGCAGTACAGAGCTGGGATCGTCTCGGTTATGTACCGCAGATCTCCTTGTGTTAAGGTTGGAGGCATGAGGTTTGAAATCAATGGAAACCCTAACTGGATACTAGTCTTGGTTTACAATGTTGGAGGGGTTGGAGATGTGATAGATGTGAAGATTAAGGGAACAAATACGGCCGGGTGGCTGCAAATGAAGCGTAATTGGGGTCAAAAATGGCAAACGTCGGTGCAGTTGCTAGGGCAAGCGTTGAGCTTCCAAGTGACTACTAGTGATGGTAAGATGGTTGAGTCTGATAATGTTGCTCCTCCTAATTGGCAGTTTGGGCAGACCTTTGAGGGAAAGCAGTTTTAATGAGCATGTAATTATTTGTTCACAAATAAGGTTGGGTTAATTAATCAAGTGATTATTTGTTCACAAATAAGGCTTTCTTTTAATGTGTTAATCATAAATATATATTATTATTCATATATATCAAGTGTTTTAATGCGATTATGTTCATTCTAATTATATGTTGTTGGTACAAAATCTAACCAACACCAAGTAGATGAACATGTGGAGGAGATGATCGAGTCTAGAGGTGCGAACTCTCCAGCTCCAGCGAAGGTTTATCAACTAGATCTGAGAAGAATAGAGAAAGACATAGGGCTATCGTAAGGAACATTGGTGTGGTGCCGGCCAAAAACTCTCTGATGTCTAAGTTATAGCTTGTTTAATACTATAGCACTAACTCTTGTAGAAAGTTGTTCGTACCTTATGAGGAAGGTTGTAGGTTTTCTTTATAGAGGAGGTCCTTGTTGGCCTGGATATGTCCAAGAGGGGGTGAATTGAACACTTAGACAATTTAAAAACAATTACAATGGCCAAAATTAAAGTGCAAAAAGTAAACAAATAAGCACAGTCAATTTATAGTGGTTCGGCTACTTGCCTACGTCCACTAGCTAACCTCCTCAGTTAGGATTTTAAACCTTATCACTAAGAGATTCTCTTATGGGGGAGAATCAAACCGTTACACCTTTTCTCAACTTGCGAGTGTAAGAACAACCGATACACTGCTCAGCTTACAGGCGTGAGAACAACCTATCCCAACTTACGGGTGTGAGACAGACCTAAGCTTTCTCAACTTACGGGTGTGAGAACTACCCTTTCACAACCTACGGGTGTGAGAAGACCTGACCTTGTCGAAAATAGAATATCAACTCATTAGTTTATCTAACTTCTATCACAACCTTGATACAGTATATAAGATATGGAATTGAGTACAACTGTATCCTATGAACTATCTCTCAAATTTCTTTTTCAGCAATAATGATATAAGTAAAAACAGTGCTGAATAATTTGAGAAAAAATAGTTCAAACTTTCAAATCGATTTTTCAGATAAAGATATAATCTTAGCTTTGTGTGAAAATCATTTGAATAAGCAATGATTCAAATAAACTCTTTGAAACTATAATGACTTAAGCTTTTTGAATCATATGAAAATTCGACTAACTTTCAAATAGTGTTTTAGCTCAGAGAATTTTCGGTGGTCTTAACAAATTGTGAAGTGTTTGTATTTATAGACTAGTAGAAATGAAGTTGTTGTTCATTTGAATTTGAATTTCAAATATGAATGTTTACTTACAACAGCTCACGAAAATAGCAACTGCAAATTTCATGAATATTCTGATTTTCTCCAGATACATGAATAAGGAAAGTTTTAGAATATGTGGTTCGTGAATCGGAGAATATCTCTTACAAATACAGAAAATTGATTTTGTACGAAAAATTGTTCCGAAAAGTTGGCAAAAAGGACATACATGTCAGAACAGCAAAAATATCATTTCTGTCGTTTTGTTCCTTAGGGCACTCATAGAATATCAGCGTCCTACTAAATAATGAAGTGAGGGCGCTACTGAATAGTAAGCGTCTTGAGTTGCTTTGACAATAAAACGACTTAATTCATGAGGGCGCTACTTCATAGTGAGCGTCCTGCTTTGTTTTAAAACTTTTGACACATGAGGGCGCTACTCAAGAGTAAGCGTCCTGAACTATTAGAACCAGTTTTAAAACAATGTTAAGTGCACTGACGGATGGTAAGCATATTGAAAGTTATTTAAGTTGATTCTAAATATGAGGGCGCTCCTACACAAGTAGCGTCCTGATAATTTAATCAATTTATAACTTATCAGCGTCCTGAAAAATAGAAATCACTTAAAGACAAAAAGAACTTTCAGCGAGCTCAAACTAAGTCAACGTCCTGACATTCTCACAGGTTGATAAAACAAAGGTCTCCACAAAGAAGTAAGCGTCCTTATTAATCGGTTTAATTCAACCTTGAGCTTCGTAATATTTTATTAGCGTCCTGACTCATCAAGTCCAAGAGAGCACTGCTAAAACATTAGCGTCCTGAAAGACTTTATAAAAATGGTTTTTGATTTCTCGATTAAAGCTCGATAAAACATCTTTATTTCTCTTAATCAAATCAAATACTTTTGAAATCATAGGGTACGATTAAAATGTTACAATCAAAATATGCAAACGATAAAATATTGTTGAGAGTAAGTTAATCGATAGACTTTACATTCTAAGTACAGATAGACTCGAAACTTTACTTTGTGATGTTCAGTAGGCTTGTGAGCACAGTTCTTTGATTTTGATTCTTAATAAATCTGAAACACTTGACAAGATCATTAGATACACAAACTGAAAATATTTGAAATCATCAAAATATTCATATCATGGGGTTCATTGAGATAACAATCTCCCACTTTTTGATGATTTCAAATACTCAGATATCATGCAGATAATTATATTCACGTTTTAAACATATAACAAATTTAGAACGGTATATGCGTACATATTAGTTCTATCTCATTTCAATCATAGAAATTTACACGATGAGTTGCAAATAGTATTATATACAAGAATGAATACAATAACTTAGATAGAACTCCCCCTTACATGTAGCTTCCCTCTTTAGAGCTAACTTAGCCTTAATATCTGCATTTTCTCTTATTCTCTTATCCCCCTTTTGAAAACATCAAAAAGTGTGTAGGCTTAGCTCGTATTGGGACCCTACCCTTTCCTTTTTCTTTCGGCCTCCTCATCCTTCTTTGATCCATTGGAACTAAATGCAGAATTCTTTGGTTTCCTTGGTGCTTTGGTCTTGAAGAACCACGTGTGTTTTGTCTCACACTACTGACAGATTCCTCAATTACAATACCCTTCCTAGATTTTTCAATGAATTTTTTTATGAGCATGCATGGAAACACCAACTTTAAATCGATCAAGAAGTGGACCAAGTTTGAAACCTTTTGCTTTTCATTCTGCAAAACCTTGAGCAAACTCAGGTGAAAGTGTGTGACCTTCAAATTCTGGCATGATTGGTCGCTTGCGTTTAGGATCTGGGAAAGTTTCTAATGAGGGATCTGGGAGTGGAGACGCTCTTCGACTGATTCTATGCAATGGCTCTTCATCTGATTCTTCTTCATCTTCACATGTTAAGATGTCATGAAGTCTGTCAAACTCTTTAGGTCTTTGAGGACGTGTGAAGGCTGAAACTCGTGGTGCAGCTGGAGCTCGTGGTGCAGGTGGAACTTTGACACCCTTCTTCTCCAACAAATGAAAGAGCTTTGTAAAACGTTTCATACTGGAGGCAATATACCACATAGTAGAATGCATCCTACTGTTCATTGCCTTGAAAAGGTCTTCAAAAAAGCCTATTACACCTTCCACTCAATCTATAACTGTGATGACAGTATAAGACAGATCCATAATAGTTGTGGCAAGGAAAGACATCTTGTTCACCAAGTTTTATAGCTTTTCAAACGCACGAGTAACGAAGTCGAGAATCTTGGTTAGTCTATCATCATCTGGTTGTGCTTGCCTTGCCATGTCTAGATTCTCTTTTAGACTAGAGATGGTCTGCAGCACCGGATCAAGTGTTGTCTTGCTCGTTACTTGATCCAAGATAGCATCCAAAACTGATTGCAGAGTTTCAAAAATGGACTTATCTTTAGAGGATTCAGCCATTTTACCTCTCAAGCTTTGAATTTCTTCAAGAATCTTTTTCAAAGCCTCTTCAGTTATAGCATTGGCAGCACGACTTGGTGTAGCTAGCATTGTGCGACTCTATGGATCGTGAGGTCTGGCTGGAGGTTGTTGAGGAGCTGCCAATCTCGAGGGAACAGCAACAATAAAGGCATTATGAATTTCTTGATCTATCGCATGTCCTCCTGAATATTCTTCATAAAATCATCAAGGGACGATGATGGAGTGGAGCTCGGTGAAGGCAAGGAAAAACTGCATGACACTTAACTATTTGTCCATTTGCTGAGACAGCTTCTCAAGCAGTTCAGTTGCCTTGATCATGTGAGAGTTAAATTCTTTTATCTCATTAATCTCAACTCTCTCCTTAGATTTCAGAGATTCTCGGACTTTTGACAATGTCTCATTCTTCAACTGAACTTGGTTCTATTCCAAACGAGGCATTAGTTGAGACATGACAAAAATCTAATTTTTTCTCACTCTTCTCAGAAATTCTTCCTCTCTGAACAATTCATCACTTGGCCTACTTGTAGATGGATAGGAAGGCGGCTTTTGATTAGACGAGCTTACCTCATGAACATTTTCCATATCATCTTCTGCTGGAAATTCAGCATTGGCCTCATGAAAATCTTCAACATGATCTTCTTCATCAACCTTTTCATTCATGTCATCTCCCTGATAGGGTATGATATGCAGATCATAGCCCTCTGAATCCTTAGTTTGTACACCATCAGACTCATTCTTCTGTGAGTCTTGAGATTCCATTGATACAGGGATATCAAATGAAGATGGTGGTCTGGAGATGGTTTTATCTGAGTCTTCACTGACTCTTTCTTTGGTGATATCTTCCAAGATTGTATTAGCAGTTTCTGACTCATGCAGATGTTCTTCAACAACGGCCTGAGCAATTTGGATAACTTTTTCCATCAGTTGTTCTTCAGCATAAACAGTTTGCTCTACATGTTCAATTTCCACATCATCAATTGAAACATGTTCAATGTTAGCTGTGGGAACAACTTCTTCTATCACAGCCTATTCTTCTGAAGCAATAGAAGCTTGGGCAGCTTTTTTCTCTATTACTGAGACATTTTCTTCTCTTATTATATCTTTTGCACTAGATTCTCCCTTAAGTGGAACTTCTAACATTAGAAGCCATTTGTCCAATGCATGAACATAAGTGTATCTCATCAATTTCACAGTGGTTTGACCAATGCAGTTGTATGTGTTGGTCTCCTTGAAGTTTTCTCCATTGAAATCGATACAACATTTCTCAAACAAAGTGATGAAGTACATACCCAAAAACAGACCTCCTCCTCTACTAACCACAATATTCATTACATGCATGAGAATGTGGGCGAGATTCACTTTCTTCTTTTTCAGAATGCACCAGATTAAGAATAAGTCTAATTCATTCACATTACCCCTGTTACCAAACTTAGGCTGAATGATGTGGGTAATGATGTTGTGGATGATTCTAGGAATAAGTTCAAAGGACTGATTTGTAAGTTTCTTGTCAACACTCGAATGGTCATTTTTTCTTGAAATAAGATTAAGAGGAGAAAGGTTGTTATAGCCTGGATATTGAACTTTATTTTTGGTAAATGAAAGTATGTGGGCACTTTCATCATTTGGCAAGGAGAATGCTTCGGAAAATAATCTGGGAAAAATCTCAACAGATTTTTCCTTCACCAAAGATTGTTTTGTGAGATCAGAATCGGGTTTATTGACCATATTTGAATAGAATTGTCTGACGAGACTAGGGTACCATTTTGAATTGAGGGTAAGCAAATCGATCCAGCCTTAGAATTCAAAAAGAGAGAAAATGTCCAAGTGAGAGTTAATGAAGAAATCGAAATCGACATAGACTCCATCAATTACAGCTCAGTTCATGAGCTTCTCGGCATTATCTCCCTTTCTTCTCATTTGAGAAGAAGAAGGTGGGTGAGATGGTCTAGATGCAGTCTCAATACGAGGTGTGGGTACAGATGGTGTGGGTTCCTCAGCCAATTCGGCTTGAGTTAGTTCAGTTCTTGGTCTCACACTCCTATGTGGAGGTAATGATGGTGAAACGACCCGCTTTCTAGCTGAGAAGGGGCGAAGCTTTTCAGGTTTGGGTGCCATTAAAAAAAAATCAAATAAGAGGATATGAAGAACTGAGACAGCAACACAAATATTGATACACTAGGAATTAGAAGTTTCATAAATGAATAAGGAACGGAATTTACCAAAGGTTAAAGATGAAGATTCAACGATAATTTTTGAAACGATTCCTGGAAAGTTCTTCGAAGCGTCTTAAGGCACAAAAGGTGAAAAATGACTACTAGGATACAAAAAGTTTGGCTTTATAGAGAGAAAGCGGTAAGCTCGCTCCTGACACATATCAGCATGTGTCGCTTCCTATTCTTAACAGGCGGTTTAATTTAATAGGCAATATTAACCGATTAACGTCCTTCTTCTAACTATCGTTCCTAATCGACTAGAGCTATTTTGCACGTTAGCGTCCTCCTTCTGACGAGTGGTTTTGGAACAACTAATGGCATCGGACACATTAGCGTCCTCAAACACTGTTAGCATCCTTATTAATACTTAAACTCTAATATTTAGCATATTTGACTAATATAAACTCAATTATCTTATGGTTGAATAAATGATATCGCAAACTATTTCATCAACCAACGGTCAATAATTTAATTATGAGCGAAAATATTTAAACATTCTAAGCAACGCATGATTAAAGATAATCATTAATTTCAAATAGTCACTAATGAATATATCTTAGTAATAGAAGAAAAGAGAATGACTTTTATACCTTTGCATATTTTTGACTTTTACCTTAAGGTACTGCAAAGTTCTCAACTGGAGCACTCTGTCTCATTTTGAAGTAGCTGAGATAAGTCATTATCCTCGTTCTCCATGCTGACTTCTTTCTTGACATTCTATCAGTAGATCTTTCATTGAGCATCCTTGATGAGCTTGTTGAGGGTTGATAACACAATGTGTATATATCATCAGCCTATAACGATCCACTATCTGTGAAGTCATGACTGGCACGGAACCCTGAGTATATCCTTTCTTGATACACTCAACATCCCGTCAACCTTCTAATAACAAACCATAATCCCCAAACTTATATCAAGACATATTGACATAATCAAATCATTAATGTAAAAGCATACACAAATGACAACCATAATTTATTTTTTTTCTAAGTCCACAATGTCAAATATACAAAATAATACTTAACCATGATTACAACCCATCTAAGTGTTAAGTATAAGTATTAGGTGTTACATAGTACAATTTATCAAAATAAATGCGGAAAAGTACTAACACCTACGTCACAAAATGTCAGGAAAAGTCCTATCTGAACTTGAAAGGATAAGAGTAAGGGGAGAGCTACAACAAGCTCAGTGAATGTTCTCTACAAGTGGCAACATATATATGCATTTAAGTAAAACAATTCAAAATCATTAAAGCAGTTTAAATATCATGGATATAATCAAGGTTACATACATGCTCAATATAATGCATCATGTCATATCAAGACAATGCATATCATTTATGACATGCTCATGCAATCCTAAACACCTCCTAGGTAAGAATCAATGCAAGGGCCTGAGTGCACGACACCCATCGCCCGATCGACCTCTTACCCGTATTCTATTAGAATTTCTAGGATTGTATGAACCATAGGATTCGCCCACTAAGACAAATACTATGCGTAAGCGAATTCTAACATACACAATCCATAAAAATCCTCTGTCAGGTCCACAATTAGGGATCATCACTAGACTCACGAGATTCCCTGAAGAAAATTCCAGCTAAGAGACTCAACCCAATTGCAACCCTATTAAACTATGCTCAAATAAATTTCATGGAACATTTAAGTCATGCATACTATATTAGGTAAGCATTTAAAATCATTCTATGCTACAATGCCACATATAGAAAATAACAAGTAAATAAACACTCACACTTGATTGGCTAGACCTAGCCAATCTAATCTTATCCAATAAAGCACTAGGATTACCACAATCACCTCAAGCACTTCAAATCCCCAATTGGCCTACTTGGGTTACTCAAATCAAATCAAATCCCTACATGAAACATGGTTTATACACATTACTGAAAATCAGTCCATAAGTGTGCTAAACAACTATGTTTAAACCCAATTTCATAGCCAATTAAGTTTCTAAAATGATTATACCCATGACTCAATTTTCATATTGCCCAATTCAATCATTTAATATCAATTTAAACTATACATAACCCAAATTGAATGCAATAGGTTGATCCCCCTTTATCCAAACACTATAATACATGACATTCAATTATATTAAGGGTCAATTGACTAACTATCAAGTCAATTTCATCAATTGACTAAGTCCAAGTCAAAATCTCAAATTTGGGCAAAATCCCCAAATTACATGAAAATCACCAAATCACATGAAAATTGCCAAATTACATGGCCTAGGCCAAAATTACTTTACAATAGGGTTTTCATTAATCAAAATCAGTAAATTAGAGTGTCATACCACCGCATTTACCCATGCATTCCATACAAATCACATGCAATTTGAAATAGGAAACCCTAGGTCAAAATCTTAGTTTAGGTCAAATCCATGAAACCCCACCAATTTCTTGTTAGAAATTAAGGGTTTTACCATTTATAGACGCCCAACACACTCTAGATTAACATATCTCAATTCCAAGACCTAAGTCCAACATTGGTTTTCCACCACCCTCCTTAAATTTTGGGATTTATGGGTGAAAAACACTCATTAGGTGTTGGTTGATGTTAGAGAAGGTCATTAGCATCACAAACAAGCATAAAATGGCCTAAACAAGTAAACCCTAGGTCAAGGACCCTTAAAATCCGGGATTCATAGAAACCCTAGGTCAAAAATCAGTTTGCATGCATGAAGGAAAGTGATAGAAGGAAGAAAAATGAGAAAGAATGGCGGAGATTTGATTACCTTGGGTATTTTTGGGCAAAAATCACCAAAAAAATACCTAACTTCTCTCCCTTTTCTCCTTTCCCCTTCTTTTTCTCCTCTCCAAGCTCCTTAAACTCTTTTCTAAGTGAAAATGAGCAAGTGAGCTAAAGAAAAACGAGTTGGTTGCTTTTATAGAAAACTTTTAGGCCTACATGAAAAAAATACACTTGAATAAAAGGAATTGTTTTCCTAATGCAATTACTTGCCCTTAGATAATTAATTTATTGCAAAAAAACTTACCAATTTAACATCTTAACCGATAATTAGTTTTATGATTCAGTTATCAATATTCTAGTAAACGTTCAGCTCAATCCAACGGTGGAATTGTGAGATCCAACCATTTGATAAAAATTGCGCAAGAAAATTTGTAAATCCTAGAAACAGTGTTTTGAGTCTTATACCTCACAGTAGATAACTTTGATCAAGATCTTCACCGTTCATAATAAATATCTATCAGAGTAGAGTAATCTGACAAAATTTCATCCCAATCGGACCACAGATCTAGGAGATCATGTAATTGATGTAATCGGTGACAGAAATTTCTTCCTCCATGGGGCGAGCTCCACTGATCCAAAACACGATTTTCGACATATTTCAACGTATAACGGGTCTCTGATCATTCCGAGACTTTACTCACACATTAAACAACTTAAAATCATGCAAAGACACTCAAACCAACACGAGTCGAGCATCAAATACGTATACGCATACGTATAGGGTACTATACAGGTCAAAATGACGTCATCCCAAGGTAAGGGCATTACAAGCCAGTTCACTTCCGCTCCTGGTTGGTATATTTGCAAGAATGTCTTCTCTCTCAAATAAAGTTTCTAACCCACTCAAAATGTAATTAATTTCTTAAAACCTAATTTCAAATGGATTTGAAAACTCGTTTAGAAAATCTATTTTATATTTCTAGTTTTCAGGAAAAAACTGTTAAAAAAATATTGTACTTAAGTAAAGTGAGATATAGTTTTTCCAAAATATTCAAGTTCATTTACATGACGTATAAAACATTGCAGGTTATCATGAACAGACTCACTTTCTAAAACCCTAAAGTGATTAAGTGGTTCTTCTAATGTTTCAACTAGGTTTTTAGTCTCATCCCTTTTTTCCACTGTTTACAGGAGATCACAGAACTCCTTTAAACTCATTTCCAATGGTTCAGCAAATTCAACTAACATAGTCAGCTTATCATTCCATTTTTGGAAGCTTATCTCTGCAGGTATTTCCTGATTCAATTCTTGCATTCCACCAAGAATAAATTGATATATGTTGCATGTCGTATCGAGAGATTCATTCTCCAACATTTCAAAGGCATCAAATAGTCTATCAGACTCTTTGAGCTTTTCATCTCGAATGTTAATTTTTTCACAATGAAGTGATTTGAGTGTTTCCCAAATCTCCTTGGCACTTTCAAGATGAACTACCCTTTTTACTTCTTCCTAGGATAGAGAACAGTACAAGGCATAGACAGCTTGAGCGTTGAGTTTGTCATTTAGTCTTTCCTTATCTGTTCATAGCTCAATAGGCTTGTTGGGCATGGTGTAGCCATTTACAACCATTTCCCATAGACTAATATCCTTAGATCGAAGAAAGGATTTCATCCTTATCATCCAATCTTCAAACCAATCTTTATTGAATAGAGGTGGTCTGTCTAAAGGTTGACCTATTTCTATGACAGTCCCTCTGGTCATTGCCATTGATATCAAAGAAATTGTGAAGTTTCTTTGAAGAGCAACACTGTTCTGATACCAATTGTTGGCCCAAATATGTCCAAGAGGGGGGTGAATTGGACACTTAGACAATTTAAAAACAATTACAATGGCCAAAATTAAGTGCAAAAAGTAAACAAATAAGCACAGTCGATTTATAGTGGTTCGGCCACTTGCCTACGTCCACTACCTAACCTCCTCAGTTAAGATTTTGAACCTTATCACTAAGAGATTCTCTTATGGGGGAGAATCAAACCATTACACCTTTTCTCAACTTGCAAGTGAAAGAACAACCGTTACACTGCTCAGCTTATAGGCGTGAGACCAACTTATCCCAACTTACGAGTGTGAGACAGACCTAAGCTTTTTCAACTTACGGGTGTGAGAGCTATCATTTCTCAACTTACGAGCATGAGAAGACCTGACCTTGTTGAAAATAGAATATTAACTCAATAGTTTATCTAACTATTGTTACAACCTTGATACAGTATATAAGATATGAAATTCAGTACAACTATATCCTATGAACTATCTCTCAAATTTCTTTTTCAGCAAGAATGATATAAGTAAAAACAGTGATGAATAATTTGAGTAAAAACAGTTCAAACTTTCACATCGATTTTTCAGATAAAGATAGAATCTTAGTTCTGTGTGAAAATCATTTGAATAAGTAATGATTCAAATAAACGCTTTGAAACTAGAATGACTTAAGCTTTTTGAATCATATGAAAATTCGACTAACTTTCAAAAAGTGTTTTAGCTCAGAGAATTTTTGATGGTCTTAACAAATTGTTAAATGTTTGTATTTATAGACTAGTAGAGATGAAGTTGTTGTTCATTTGAATTTGAATTTCAAATATGAATGTTTACTCACAACAGCTCACGAAAATAGCAACTGCACATTTCATGAATATTCTGATTTTCTCCAGATACACGAATAAGGAAAGTTTTAGAAGACGTAGTTCGTGAATCGGAGAATCTCTTACAAATACAGAAAATTGATTTTGTACGAAAAGTTGTTCTGAAAAGTTGAACAAAAAGAACGTGCATGTCAGAACAGAAAAAATATCATTTCTTTCGTTTTGTTCCTTTGAGGGCACTCATAAAATATCAGCGTCCTACTGAACAATGAAGTGAGGGCGCTACTGAATAGTAAGCGTCCTGACTTGCTTTGATAATAAAATGACTTAATTCATGAGGGTGTTATTTCACAATGAGCGTTCTGCTTTATTTTAAAACTTTTGACACACGAGGGCGCTACTCAAGAGTAAGCGTCCTGAACTATTAAAAACAGTTTTAAAACAATGTTAAGTGCGCTGACGGACTGTAAGCGTCCTGAAAGTTATTTAAGTTGATTCTAAAGATGAGGGCGCTCCTACACAAGTAACGTCCTGATAATTTATTCAACTTATAACTTATCAACGTCCTAAAAGATAGAAATCACTTAAAGACAAAAAACTTTTAGCGAGCTGAAACTAAGTCAGCGTTCAGACATTCTCAAAGGTTGATAAAAGAAAAGTCACTACAAACAAGTAAGCGTCCTTATTAATCAGCTCAATTCAACCTTGAGCTTCTTAATATTTTATCAGTGTCCTGACTCATCAAGTCCAGGAGAGCGCTGCTAAAACATTAGCGTCCTGAAAGACTTTATAAAAATGGTTTTTGATTTCTCGATTAAAGCTCGATAAAACATCATTATTTCTCTTAATCAAATCAAATACTTTAGAAATCATAGGGTACGATTAAAATGTTACGATCAAAATATGCAAACGATAAAATTTTGTTGAGAGTAAGTTGATCAATAGACTTTACATTCTAAGTACAAATAAACTCGAAACTTTACTTTGTGATGTTCAATGGGCTTGTGAGTACAGTTCCTTGATCTTGATTCTTGATAAATCTGAAACACTTGACAAAATCATTATATACACAAACTGAAGATATTTGGAATCATCAAAATATTCATATTATGAGGTTCATTGAGATAACAATCCTCTGGCTGGAGTGGCTAGCTGGCCAGTAGGCAGGTGCCACGTGTCGCTTTGTAGTTGGTTGAGCTCATCTATTTCGGGTTAGTTGGATCGGATGATTCCTATCTTCCTAGTTCGTCTTGGAGAATGAGTCTTACTCTGTCTCTATGTCGAAGTTCGTGTTTGATACGTACAACTATTTCAGATTCCTCGGGATGTAACATGCTAGGATGGACTCTCTTATCTTCTCTATCTCATCTGGAATGATCAGCTCGGCTCAAGGTCGGGCTACCAAATTGTGTTGAGCTAACGTCAATAACATATTCTTCGGGATTTCTTTAAAATACTCTGTCAGCTCGGTTCGGCGAGCCTTTCTTGCCAGCGTCGAATCCTAGTCATCCGAGCTGAGTCGTCCTCGCGATTTGTAAAAGATTTTCGTCTCGCCACCTCAGCTCATTGGCCCTTACGTGTAATCCTTAGTGAGCCCTAATTCGATCTAGGTCAGCTCTGCTAATGGTCAGGTCAGCTCATACGCGAGCTGACCATCCAACATATGCCAAAAGAAAATGATAGATTTGTTTGGAAGCACAAGATTTAATTTGGACACGAACAATTCTTTTTTCTTTTTTTTTAATTGTAATCAATATATATATAAGGTTCGCAAAAAATATTTGAATTCATGTATTCATTTTTGTTTTTGTCTATGTGATATAAAAACGGTCAGACATTTTATATTGCTAGGTCGAACCACAAGAGAAAAAAATTCTACTTCTATTTTTTTTAAAACGAGTTATGTCTAGATATTAAGAAATGGAATGGAATAACGGGTAAAAAATACTTAGGAATGGAAATACTTTTAATGAATGTATTCTATTAGTACATTCTATTGTATGAATTCTAGGGTTCAAGTTTTCTTAACCTTAAGAAAAAAGGAGTGTTTGTGGCTTATGGGGTCTTGTTAGAGTTTTGGACCTTTGTAATTATAGAATTCAATGTAAATATACAAGAGTTATGCTATACCAACTCCAGAGCCTAGACGTCTGTTAGGGGAGCAACTGGGTACGCCACCCACTTTTCCTTTTCACACCAATTAAAATCTACTATATAATTACTTCTTTGAAAATTACTTTTTTTAAAATAACATTTATATCCAAAAGTCTTTCCCCACACCTAGTTCAGTCCTTTCCTTTTTAACCTTTTTTTTAAACCTTACTATCAAATTTAGAGAAAGACTTCCCTTTTAACCTTACTATCACAAGTTTTTTTAAAACGTAGTCTATAGTAATTAATAAAAATATTTATACTATAATATTACGTAGTCTATAGTAATTAATAAAATTAAATATTTATTATAAATTAATTAATATACTATTGTGAATATTAAACTCAATATTTTTAAAAATAAATATAATAAATTATCAAAAACTTCAAAATTATGTAATGGTATTTCTGAAACAATTATTTAAAAAATGAATTAAAACTAAAAGAAAATAAAACGATCAAACTAATCAACCGAACAATTAAAATAAAACTATAAGTTTAATTTGAGATTGACTAATAGCAGGTAGTATATAGTGCTTGATTGACCTCTTTTTTTAATCTTTATTTTAATATGTTTACCTTTTTATTTTATTTTATTAGGATAAAATTATATAAATAAATTAAATCAATAAAGATAGCATGAAGATGTTGTACAAATGGGTAGTAATGTTAGATGACGGACAAACTTAAAAAATAGAAAATATAAAAATAAAAAATAAATAAAAAATTATTTGTTATGGTGCCATAAGAAAAACCGTTTGTGCAATAAGCGGCACTTGTTAGAGATCAAAGAGGAGCCACTCAAATACATGACATCCAACAAATGCCTGGGCTCAAGTGTTGGAGCCCTGTGTCCCAACCGAATTTTTCATTACACAATCACACACACACAATAAAATTAAAAAAAGAAAAATGTCCGATTATTGTACATAAAGAAATAGTTAAAGTTTTATTATAACACTTATAAAAATTCCAAGTGAATTTTGTTTTGCAATAAGTTAATACTATCTGTACATTAAGAGACACACTAAAGCTCATGTAATTGCCAAAGCATGTAACTAAAAATCATAGTGTTTCTCTTAGGTCTATCATTACTGATTTAGTAACTTCTTTTAAATTCTTATCATATATATATATATATATATATTCTAAGGTTAGAAAAATGAAAGAATTAAATGAAACATACATAATCATTAGTGTACAGACCAAACTATTGACGATTAAAATGAAATATATAGACGCACTAGAGGGTACAGATCACAAACAAACATATACATGCATATATATATATATATCCCTTCGTTTCTGATTACATATTTTATTTCTTTTAATTTCAATATGAAAACAATTGTACCAATTATGGCCTTAAAAATTAAGTACCCTATAGTAAACACTTCAAGCAGAAGTCAAGAATTTTTTGAACCACTGGACAGAATCCTTAGGATATCTCTTGAGCTTGTTCTTGTAGTCCACAAAGTAGAGCCCAAATCTAGCAGTGTATCCAGCTGCCCATTCCCAGTTATCCAACAGAGACCATGCAAAGTACCCTTTCACATTGCATCCATCTTCCCTGCATACACATCCCAGCATGAGGAAAAGGTTTTCTCCGATGTAATTCAAATGATAGGTATAAATGACATGACATGACACGACACGACACATGCACCTATTTGGGATAATTACAATGTCACGGGTCTATAGCCCAATTATTGGGGTTCAAGTTTTGACTTTTGAAAATGACATTCTTAATTATTAAAGTAAGGTTATATATATTTTAGATGACAACCTTATGTTTTTGACGTTGTAACTCAACTTTTTTTTAATATTTTGAAAATATTAAATAATATATAAATATTTTTAAAATATTTAAAAAAATTATATAAAATATTTTTTTAATTATAATGAGCCTTGACATTTCTGATGAAATTATCTAAATAATTATATTATTTACTTGATGGAAGCTAGCAAGTTTGTAAGGTAATCGTTATGGTATTTGATTCGTTTCTCGTCCTTGAGAGCATCTTTGAGTGATTTAAGTGGATCATTTGGATCATCCATTCCTGTAAGAAAAAAAAAATTAAAAAAAAAGAGGAAAAATCAAATTGAAAGTGCAATTATTTATACTTTATTTACAATTTTAAATGACATTGTGAACAATATTTACCATTTTCTGTGATAATAACAAGGGGGTTGCCATACTTCTGTTTGATGTAATTCATTAAGCTTCTAATTCCACGGGGAACAATGTATAGCCAAATAGATGATGCCTGGGACAACATGTAAATATGTGGAGAGCATTAGTAAGTAGAAGAGAGAGATTAATTGAAGGAACTAATTAAAATAGTAAATTAAGAAATTTAAGTTAAAACCATATAACATAAATAATAATCCATAAAACCAATTATAAATTGTACGTTTTTAATTTATAAAGATACATTATCTTTAAACTTACTCTGTCTCCAATTGGCTTCAAACCTTTGAAGGCTGAAAATAATAAGAAAGAATAAAGAATAATTAGTAATGCCCTTAAAATAACAAGTACGTAAGATCAGAATAGATGATTATGATATTATTAGTTAAAGAGTTAAATATTCTACTTACGCACGGTAAGGGCACCAACATCAGCCAAGCTGTCATTCAACAAAACACCTATTGTATTTGTGGCGTTTTGAGAAGCATAGTAAGTGGTGTAGTGATTTATCCCTACAAAATCCAAAGAACCTTTAACCAGAGCTGATTGTTCCTTGCTAAATCTTGGCAACCTGTCCCTCACTCTTTCCCTCATCGACTTTGGGTAATCCCCAAAGAACAACGGATCCATGAACCTGAAATCCAATTAATTAATAGTAGATAGATGCATTAGTTCTTAAAAACAGCTTGATCTAAAAGTTAAGGAAACTTCTAAGGCTTCGGGTCACACTGCCTTGGATGGATATACTGCACACCTAGATCATTAAGGAGCTGAAAAATACCCGGTCAAGCATTTTTAAAAGTTGAAAAATATTAATTTAACTGTAACAAAAATATAACTCTAAGTATAACTACACTTTTGATCAGGTCATTAAATTATTTATTACAAACATTTGAGATGTGTAATGCATGTATATTAAATTATATTAATAGTGTAATTGTAATTTTTACAATTATATTAATATTTTCTTTCAAAAGTTATATAGCTAATAGATATAGGTTCAAAATGTACATTAATTATGTTCTTCACTTGCGTGACGATACGCTAGATTAGATTTACAATGAAGTAAAAAAGATAAAATTTATAAATGAGAGACCTTGAGAACCAAAGTCCTAACATATATTAAAGGAGAATGCTAATTTGATTACAAAAAAAAATATAACTATAATGCAAACTACACATTTATGTTCATTCGATGTGTATGAATTATATATTTTAAAGTATATAATAAATGATCTAATAAATATAAATATGTAGTTGTATTATACTTAAATTTTTGTAGTTAGATTATATATACAAGACCTCCTTGATCAAAACTTTGATATTATGTTTAGAAGTCACTAAAACTAAAAGTTATAGCCAATAAGTAAATGCAACCTATATAAATTAAACCAAGCAAACACATAAACATGAGAAAGCCAAAAGCCAAAGGTCACTAGATTGAGTGACACGGCGTGACGAGGCATCTCCCTAACTCTAAAAGTTCAAGGGTTTAATTAAGTCTCAATAACCTCAAAAAACAAAGATGTGGCCTTCCTTGAATTTGGTTATGACTGCAGACCTTGTTCCTTTTTATGAATGAGGTTGCCTTCTGATTTTCTAGGGTTTTTTTTTTTGTTTTTTTTCTGACTTATGGGTCTTTAAGTGATATGTATAAGAAAAATGTTGTTGGGACGCTGGGCTTTATTTAATAATTGTTGGAGCATAGCGTCCCTTGAACGGCAAGGGGCGCACTTATATTTACACAGCATCTTTACATCTAAAAGATGTCATGGCTTCAGCCTTAGAAGATGTGTTGGAGTCTGGTGTCTCAACAATATTATTATTAATGTAATATGTATGTTGAGTGTCAACATTATTTTTTAACGTTAGTACCTAGCCGTTTTTGAATATTTTAAAAATGCGTATATATTTAAGGATATTGCATAATATACGTACATTTTTAAAACATTTTAAAAAATTAGGTATTAGTATTAAAAAATAACGTTGTCACTCAAAATATATAAAATATATATTTTTTATGTATAATATATCGATGGGGTCAACTCTAAAATAATAATAATCATGAAAGATAGTAGTAATAAAAATTAATAAGGGTGGAATAAGATGAAAATTACCATCCAAACTGAAAATCTTGAGCTCTTTGGGTGGCTGCAATGTCCAGACTTGAGTTGCTTGCTGCTTCATACCACATAACGTCGAATGCAATTCCAACGGACCCTCCTTGTTTCGCCTGCATATATATATATATATATATATATATATATATATGAAATACACACACAAAAAATTAATTTAATTTAAGCAAAAAATTAATTAATTAAACACCCATAAGTTCATATAATTAAAATAAATAAACTTTCAAATTAACAATGGGAAACTTTGATTTTTTTTTTTTGTTGAATGAATTGCTAATAATAATTAATATAGAAACTTTCAATTACCTTGTATTTTTTTCGGTAAATATCTGAAACGATGGCGTGAGAGAGGAGGACATGGTGAGCAACAGTGTAAGGCTCAGTAGCAGAGTTGCCAGCTCTGCAGAAGAGGCGCAGCAATATGGAACACCGACCCGGCGCTTGCAGGCCAACGTCGTAGCCTTGGATCGCAAACGTGTGGGGTTCGTTAAACGTTATCCATTGCTTCACTCTGTCACCGAACTTCTCGAAGCATGTCTCCGCGTATGTTGCAAAGTCCTTTCTGTGAAACCCCAAGGTCAGTTTAGTCTTTTCAAGATGTTTTGACAAATCAAAGAAATAATAATAATAAATTAAAAATATGTTGGTGATTTTACATGATCTGTGGGTCGAGCCATCCTTTGTACTTGTCTTGTAGGGCTTGTGGGAGGTCCCAATGATAAAGGGTCACGTATGGTTCGATCCCTGCAAATTAAACCGGAGCATATTAATGTTAAACCGGCTGGTTTGACTGAACCACAACAAATGAACTGAACCGGCTATTGTCAAGCGGTTTTGGTACCTTTGGCTAGAAGAGCGTTGATGAGATTGTTGTAGTGATCGATCCCTGCTTGGTTTATTTCTCCACTCCCATCTATATATTCACAAAATAGTGTATTAATTCTAATTACTTATAAGACATATATAGAAAGAAAATATTAAAATGTTAGTAACGGAGAACTCACTGGGAAATATTCGAGACCAAGCGATTGAAAATCGATAAGCGTCCATTCCCATATCCACCATACGTTGTATATCTTCCTGTACATAAATATTCAAATAAATAATAATAATCAGACAAAGAAAATAAAATTCAATTAAAAACTTAATCAAAAAAAATTGAAACATTAGCTAGCGCGCGTAATGATGAACAAAGGGGAATTACAGTATAAAGATGGTACTGATCCACAGCCGTATCAGCATTGCTAAAATCAACAATTTTACCTGCACAAGCAAGCATGTCAAACAAATTAATATTGAAAATATGCAATAGATTAACCCGATATTTATGTGAGACAACATTTCATTTTATTTTAATTAATTAATTTGTTTGTTTTTTATTTTACTGGCAAATTAATGCGACAAATACATACGCAGTTGGAAGAAAAATTAATAGAAAGAAGTTCAAGATATTCAATACGTGACATTAATACAATATGCTAATTAACCCAAAAAAAAAAGACATAATTAATACAATACACTAATGATAATCATGATATTTCAAAGTCAAATCAATCTGTTTCAAAGTTTGACTTAATTGAAATACTTTACTTAAGTCTTTGTTTTCCAAAATTATGGATAAAGGTAATAGTAATTAATGATTACAATGACTTATTAGATTGAATTATCTATGAAATAAAATCTATTAGGTCATGTATATATATGAATCTAAAGAATAGTCCCATGTTGAAAACAGAAAAAAGAAAATAAAAATAAAAATAAAAATTATAGACACTAGTCAATGTGAACATGCATTATCTTTGCTTAACTAGTATAAAAGAATTTTTATAAATTAGAAGCACAACTAAGATGGTTAAGTGAGAACAATATTTGTATTAGTTAAAATTTAAAACCAATAAAATCTAAAGAATAACACAAAACATTAATACTTTTTTTTTTCCTACTAGTGAGAAACTGAACAAATTAAATTTGCTAATTGAGGTTCAATAAGTTGAAAACTTCGACTGCATTTAGTTTGAGATTCGGATGCAAAAAACTGTATACTAAAAATACGTTTGGTTCATTGAAACTTGTAAACAACTTTTTAAAATTTATAAAGAAAATAAGTTGTTTTCAGAAAATAACAAAATGTTATTTTTAAAATTTTTACTATTTGGGTTGTATTCTAACTTTTGAATCACGAACTAAACGCAGCTAGGCCCGGCCCTGAGGCAGGGGCCCTTAGGGCGATCGCTCCAAACCCCCAAATTTTGAGAGCCCATACATATATACATATTAACTGATGAACCCTTTGATGGTAGTGAGCCCTTTGATGGTTGTAGATAATGATAAGCTTATTTATTCTCAAAATGTGGAGAATTTAGGCTTTTTTTAACTCATTTTTTTAATTTTTTTTAATTAAATTATTGGGGGCCTCAAATTTTGAACAAAAATACTTATGTAGTATTTCTTTTTACCTCAAAAAAATTTTGTTCAACTTTTTTTTAGCTCTATTTTAATAAGATATTTTTTTTTGTTCAAATAAGAGTTTATTTTAAATATATTATGTGGTAACTAGTCAAACCTCTTATTTTAGTTTTATTTTAAAGATAAAATATTTTCAATTTAAAATCTCAACTTCATACTATAAAAATAAGTGAACTTAAAATAATATTTATATATAACAATTATATAGAATATTGTATGTGCTTTACAATAATAAAATAAAATTATTTATTATATCATAAATTTATTTAAAATTTAATTCATTATTTATATATTATAATTTTTATTAATATAAACAATCTGACAACAACAATCTGGTGACTGGTGAAGAAATCTGGCGACGATGATTCTGTAAATCTTATCACAATTTAAAACTCTAAAGTGTCGAGAGAACTGCGATTTCAAATAAAAGATCCCGCGACGGCAATTCTGTGGCTGACGACTCCCTCTTCTTCTTCTTCTATCCTGTGTAGCCTGCAACTTCTTATTCTTATTCTTCTTCTTCTAGTTCTTGTTACGCCCTTTTTGCCAACCACTTGTTTTATTTTATTTTATTTTTTAAACTACTTTTATATTATAATTCAATTACTTTTTTTACCCTGTCCGCCAGCCACAATCTTTGTCCACCAACGCCTTTGTTTTTGTTTTTGTTTTTGTTTTTTTTTTAAAACTACTTCTACAATTCAATTATATTTTTTTGTTTGCTAATTTTGTATTTCGATCAAGTAAAATAATTTTATCAACAAACACAATGTCGAAGTTGTCAGAATACTATTAATTTTGTATTTGGTATTTGTGTGAAATTTAAAATAAATTTTTATTTATATTGATTTTAAAATTTTATCGTATTGATTTGTAACTTTTAATGTATTAGTTTTGTGACATTTAATGTATTTAAAATATTTATAAAAAAAGATAAAAAGACCCTATTTAAAATTAAAAAAGGGTTTCATTTATTATACATTTCCATGAACCCATAAATAGTTAGGACCGGCCTTAAACGCGGCCTTCAAAAGTATTATGACAAGCATATGTACCAATAGCTCTTTAAACTAGAAAGTAAAAGAAAACGATGGCATATAAATAAGATTAAAAAAAAAAAAAAGTGGCAAATAAAATAGGCCGCTACATTAGTCTAAATATTTACCGAAAGTATGTGCAAAGGTGTCCCAAATAGTTTGTCCTCTTCCATCCTCTTTCACGGCTCCTTCATACTGATATCAAAAATTGGCAAACAGAATACTGATTTAATTTATTTAATAAGAATACTTGAGGGTGAAGCAATTTTTTCTATCCAAAATATCCTAAAGAAGTTTATTTTATTTTTATTTAAAAAAAATTAATTTATCATCAATAGGACTATAATAATAATTTTGTAATTAATTAATTTTTAATTTTTTCTTACACCTTACCTTTTAGGTCAACACACCTCTTTTTTTTGTTATTACTAAAATATTATTATGTAAACTTACTTCATATAGCTTTTTAAAAATTACATTTATATTCAAAAAAAAATAATTCCTACTCACGTTCAATCACACTTTATTTTTGCTACTCTATATGGTTACATAAACCATAATTAATAAACATAAATATTAAATAATATTAAACTATTAAAATTAACGAATTTCAAGATAAGTGAATATTTAGATTATTAAACTAGGGAGAAATTTCACTCTTAAAAAACTAGGGAGATATTTTTTACATAAAATAATTTGACACCTCGAATGAACATACATTTTATTTTTTTTTAATTTTCTTAAGAAATAAGTCAATAAATTTTAAAATAAAAAAGTGTAAATGATTTACCTTTCAATTGCCAAGTTTCTTTTAATAATAGTGAATAAATATTTTAAAATGAAAATAATAAAATCCTTAAATTGACAAATATTTTTTTTTTTAAAAAAGAAAAGCTTGAAGTGGAGGAATAATTTGACTTTCTTTAAAAAAAATAAAATAAATAAAAAGTGGAACGTTTGAGAGAGTTGTAGATGTTGGAGTATAATGGGTAATATTGGAAAATAAAAGCTGAAAAGAGAAAATAAGGTAAATAAATGGAGGGCAATATATATGGTCATATCTAATTAAAATTATATGTCTAAATTTATTAAATTGGAATCTCATGAAAGTTAGTATGACAAATGGATTAATGACTCCTAAAATTATTAAAGAAAGATTTCTAATTTGAGTGGAGAATCTATGTTGTATAAAAGATTAAAAAATGACAAATAGGAAAAGACTTGACGTGAGAAAAGGAAAAATAATTAATATGGTCGATAGCATTAATTAAAAAGTGGATAATAGATGTTGGGTTCTCTTTGTCTTTCTCTTGCTTGCAAAGAAAGAATCCATTGTCAATCCTTAAAATCGTGCAAACTTACTAGTCAAATTTTAAAAAATTATACACAATATTTTTTGAAAAATCATTTAAACCTATACATTATTAATATTTTTGTCAATACGAAGTCGATAATACAATTGATAAAAAGGTGGTTTTGAATCTAAATATTTTAAGTTTAACTTTTACTAGTGCCTCATCACCTTAAAGAGTAAAAAAGATTAATGAATCAGAAATACAATTGATATATTTTTAAAAATACGGTTTGATAACGGAACTGATTATATAATTAATTATTAATATTTTTAAAATTACATTTTACGACTTAATTCAAGAAAGATCGTTGTTGCATAAACATGATCAATACGTGTATCTTAAAAGCTATTTTAGAAGGTGTAACTTTATTATTATTATTTTTTTCTTTTAAAACATTTCCTAGTTTTCAGGAAATGCTAGCTAATTACTACCTGAAATTTGAAGCAACTTGAGGAATTAATTAGCCTTAGTTTTTCATGAAATTACAGAAAAGAGGGTACTAAAAACATTCGTTTCTCCAAAGAATTTGCTTTGGGAAGTGCGTTCTTCCTAAGCCAAGCTCGGCTGATTCATTGCTTTCACATGAACCTAAATATTCCATTTTATAAATGTGAAAGAAACCAAAATTCTAGTAGTACTACTGAATGAGAAGATAAAACCATCTGTGTAAGGATTCAAATGAATGAGCAATTAATTTCATTAGAGATTTTAGTAAAAAATCAACAAAAATAAAAAATCAAAATGAACAAGACCGACCCAGATAGAGAAAAATAAATAAAAAATTAAAGAGAAATAGTGTATAGATGGAGAGTACTAGAACCTGATAAGCAGAAGAAGCAGTGCCAAAGACAAAACCCTCTGGAAAGCTCTTTCTATTGATCTCTGATGAAGATGATGTCTGTGAGAAGCAGCTTTTGAAGTCAAAAACCAGTATAAGTAGTACTAATTCCAGAAGAAGAACACCTTTTCTCAACATGTTTCTTCAAAGTAAGCTAGATATATACCAGGAAAAAGATGAAAAATAATTATTATTAGAAACACTTTGATGAATTAGAGAGATTTGTGTTTTAAGAAGACTAAATCTGGGGGGTTTATATAGAGAGAGAAAGAAAGAGTAAGAAGGTGGATGAGTAATTGGTGGGTCGTTAGAAGAAATTGGAGAGTGTGGGAATTGATAAACGACTATCCCATTTCCCACGTATTCAGACCTTCCAGCCCAGTCCTCAACCCAGACTCCCAGTCGTATTTATTTATATATATATATATTATAAGAGAGTACAGCGTGTTAATTGAAAAAACGACAAGTATCTTGCAATAATTGAGAGATAATAATATGAAATAATATATCCTTGAATTAGCTTAAAAACTTAAATAAAAAAAGAAAAAAAAGAGTAAGCTTAAAAGAGTAAAGAGTAATTTTGATGTCTGGCACCTTACTATGAAACACTGAAAACTCTGCTCAAATGCAGAGAGGCAGATCTGAATCTTATATATAGAAAGAAACAGGAAAATACAGCCGTTGGATATATTTTACACTTGTCGCAATCTAAGGATAGTTCTCTAAACAAACCACATGGAACCCCATGTGCTGGTAACCACCTGACAGATTCTCTGCTGAGGTAGGTAACTAATTCTCACGATCTTGCTCAATATGTTAGCAACAGAACTGGTAGTAATTAGTTCTGTTTAGTGACTTTCTCCAATAATGTGTCTTACGCATTGTATTGCTATTTTTTCAAATTGTTCTTTTGGTGAATTGAACTTAATAATTAAAAATTTAATGAAAAGAAATAGAAATGGCAGTATATATGTAGGGTTTTGGCGCTGTGAAACTATTCTTACTAAAGTTTCAAAATTATCACTTAAGAAATTTATATTGTATTTTATTAAAAAATTACTTTAATTGGTGAAAAGGGAATAACTTGTATTATTCTATTAATAAATAATAATACATGCAATATATGTAATTATATAGATAGATAGATAAATAAAGAAGAAAAAGTCTATACAATTGATCAAAACAATTGCTTTTTCTAGTCAATCATTATACTTACTAGTCCACGGGCACCAATGATGTGCATTAATTAAATTATAATCCTCATTCTTTTTTTTTGAGTTATGGACCAACATAATTTAAAGAAGATTGTGAAGTAAAAATGAAAAATAACTGCAATTCTTATAATTTAGGAGGAAAATATTGCTATAGTTCTAAAAATAACTGCAAATTATATAATTTAGGAGAGAGATATTGCTAGAGTTTCAAAAATACCCTTTTTTAATTTAATATCTTGCAATGTGTGAAGCCTTTGTATTAAGAAAATAATTAAGAATGTAGAATGTAGTTGATAAGAAAGAAGCAGGGTATAGATGAAGTAGCACAGATGAAATAATGATCTTGTTTCTAAGCATTAGCTCTCTCACACACACACACACACATATATGTATACAATTCAAGAATTTGTTCTAACGGTTGTAACTACTTGAGTACACATAGCACAATAACATTGATACACATGACACATTTACATTGGACTACCTAACACCTGTTACTGTTTTTCTTAACAACCACATGCTTTTATAACAGAATTTGCTTCCAAATTCTTCTAGAAGTTTGTAGAATTCTGTTGCTGACTAATGTTAGTCCAGTCGACTGATAATAAGGCAGTCAACTAGATTAGCTCAGAGTTTCATTCTTCTTCAACTTGCTGTGTTGTTTTTTTTATAGAACAATATCTTCACTATCATCCCCCACTCAAGCGAAAAGGGGAGGGAGCCACTTTGAGCTTGCCTTTAAGATATTGGAGCCGCGTTATAGACAAGGCCTTGGTGAATATATCAGCACAATGATCTACTGATCATGGAACATATCGAATTTCCAACTCTCGGCAAAGAACTTTATCCCGAACATAATGCATGTTTATCTTAATATGTTTCGTTCTTGCATTATGTACTTGATTAGCAGCAAGAGCAAACACACTTATATTGTCACACCATATGATGGGTGAACCATGAATTAAAAGAGAGATTTAAGCAAATAGACCTTGAAACCAAGAAATCTCTGCTGCATTATTAGCTAAAGAACGATATTTGCTTTCTGAGCTTTATCGAGCAACAACATGTTTTTTTTTTTGGACAACCAAGATACTAGACTTGACCTAAAAAATACTACATATCCACCTATGGAACATCAATCATCGACACAACTGGCCCAATCCTCATCTGAATAAGCTACAAGACTGAAATGAGAATCAACATTGAATTTTAAACCATTATTTAAAGTTCTCTTGAGATGCCAAAGTAATTGCTTGCACGTTTGCCAATATGTTGTAGTTGGAGCATGTAGAAATTAGCTTAACTTGTTAACAATGAAGGCAATATTTGGCCGAGTGATGGACATATATTGAAGTGACCCAAATGTGCTGCGGTATAGAGATACCTCAGGAAATGGTTCTCAGACGGTGATTGGATGAGCAAACAGGGAAAAGAGCTGGTTTTGCTCATTCCATTTTTGTTTAAGCAAGCAAGTCACATATATATTTCGATTGTGAAAGGTAAACATCAAATTGATCCTTACAAACCTCTACTACAAAGAAGTAATGAACACCCCAAGATCCTTGAGAGCATACGTAGAGTTCAGCTTGGAAATAAACTTGGTGATCATCTGGGAATCATTCCCAGTAATGGGAATGTAATCCACATAGATTAGAAATAGAATAAGGTGTGACTGAGACTTGAAGTAAAAGAGTAATGTATCGGCTCACAAATTGGAGAATCCCCAAGTGAGTAATGTAGCACATAACTTATCATACAACGCCTATCGCGCTTACTTAAGACCATACAACGTTTTGTTCAATCAACAAACATGATTGGGCTTCTTTGAATCTATGAATCTTTTCGGCTGCAGCATGAAAACAACCTCAGGTAAAATGCCATTGAGAAAGGCATTATTGATGACCAATTGACGAATATTCCACCCATTAGAGACAGTTATGGCTAGCACAAGATGAACAGTGGTATGTTTGATCACTGGGCTAAACATCATTATAGTCGATGCCGGGAGTTTGGTGAAAGCCCTTTGCTACAAGCTGTGCCTTGTAACGTTGTATTGTACCATAAGCATTGAGTTTTATTTTATATACCCATTTGTTCCCAACAAGACTCATCTCGAAACTCTATGGAACAAGATCCCATGTGTGATTCCGTTTTAGTGCACTAAACTCCTCTTTCATTGCATTATGCCATTGAGGGACAACACGGGCCTGCTTAGTTGAAGTTGGTTCGGTTGGAATAGGCATGATTAGTAGTGGATGGTTGGTAGATGAATAAACTTTTGGTTTGATGATGCCATCTTTAGTACGAGTCACCATTATATGAGTATTCTTGGTAGAAGTAGCAGTAACATGAGAATGCACAATAGGAGCAGCAGTAACAAGTGTGTTCTCGGTCACAATAGGAGCAGTAGTAGGATCAATAGAAGCAATAACAGTAGGACAACCAAAACAGGTATTGATAAAAAAGATGATAAGGGAGGTGTTGTGGAAGCTGATAAGTTTGGAATAGAATTTGAATAAATAGGTGAAGAATTACTAGAATTAGAAGTAGGATCAGGAGAAGGTAAGTGAACCAAATGTGGTTGTTGATCACAAGACATGGGAGTGGGAATAAAATGACTTGTAGGCTGAAGTGAAGTTGACTAATAGTAGGTTGAGGTGTTGTCTTGCCAAAACCATCTACAAATGGAAACTTATTTTCATTGAACATGCCATTCCTTGAAATATAGATACACCCTGAGGAGTGAAGACATTGATACCTCTTTTGTGCACTAGAATATCCCACAAAAACACATTCGAACGAGGTTGCAGCTTGTTGGAGTTGTATGGGCGTAAGTGTTGATAGCACGCACATCTGAACGTTTTGAGAAACAAATAGTCAGGAGTGTGCCAAAATAATTTATGATACAAAGAGATATTAGATAGCACATGTCAAGGCAACCGATTAATCAAGAAAACAACAATACTAAATGCAAACCATCTGAATGTGCTTGGCATTGAGGCATGAGATAATAGTGTAAGGTCCGTTTCCACTATGTGACAGTGATTTCTTTCAGCTTGACCATTTTGTTGACGAATGTGAGGGAATGAATTCTAAAAACGAATGCCAAGATTATCAAGAAAGTTCCTGAACAGTCTATACTCGCCACCCCAATCGGATTGTTTTTCTAGAAACTTTTTGAACAGGATAAATGTAGAGAGTGCTTGAGATTTTGCTGTCAAAAACCTTCAATGGACATATGAGGAGATGGACCCCATATATCAATGTGCACTAGTTGAAGAGGATGCATGGTCTTTGTGACAACAGGGGTAAAAGGTAAGGAATGGCTCTTACCTTTGTGGCAAGCATCACAAAATTGCAACATATTCGACGACTGTTTAACAACACATTTGTTTAGAATTAAGGAAACGGTACAAGCCATTGGATGGCTTAACCGTTGATGCCACATATCAATAGAAAAGGCATTGCATATAATAAGTGAAACACCAAATTTATTCACATAAGATATGTTGTCATTAGAAAGACAGCACACCATTACCAGAACAAGAAAGAACATTGTTAATAGCTAGTAAGGTAGATGAAGTGTTACCATCCAAACCAGAAGAGAAAGAGGAATGTGAAACCAATGTTTGTTATCCAGTTGTAGTTTTAGCAGCAGTAGGATTCCCCAGTACATACAAGCCATCCTTAAGGCTTCCTTGAATTAGAATCGTATTGGTAGTTTTGTCTTTTACACGACAATAACCGCATTAGATGGTAAGGATGCCGTGCCTACATGAGTAATGCTAAGAGCCTTATCATTTTCGACAGCTACTCGCTCGAAACCACCATATTCAGACGCTATATGAAGATTATTGAAGTTCGATGTCACGTGGTTAGTTGCGCCACTATCAGCATACCACGTTGAATTAGTTACTAGATCTGAAGATGCGATGTAACCAGAAGGGGGAGCATTAGCAATGAAACCTCCTCTGCCATAGTTCTGCTGCTGTGGTGTTGCATGAAAGTTTATGTCAAACTGATAGTAACAGATAGATGTGGAGTGTCCTTATTTGAAGCAAACTTGACACATGATTCTGCCACGACCTCACCTCAGAAGCCATCTCTGCGACCACCTGAACGGTTACCATTTTGCTGCTGGTTATAACCGCGACCACCACCTCGACTAGCTCCATTAGAACTCTGATTATTTGATTTCTCGTCTTGTGCATTCATGACAAGATTTGCTGATGCCTTAACATTCACCTCATTCTCACTTCGAAGACGTCCTATTATACTCTTATGACTCATCAAAAGTGTTTGCACTTCTTCCATGGTCAGAACATTAGTTCTTGAAGTCATATTCACAATGACGGAATCATATTCAGTACGAAGGCCATTATGAAAGGCCATGACCAAATCTTGGTCACTAATCTGCTCTCCCGTAGAGATCATGTTATTTCAACAACCCTCATATCCCGTATGAGAAAATATATTTTGATGATTACAAACCACATTCTATGTATATTGTAGACATGATGATGCATGGATAATTTTCTCAAAAGCATGGTGGAAAGGAAGTCAAGTTTGTGATAAAAATGAAGACCATGTCTACTCAAGAATTTAATTTCATGTTCTAGAATGATTTAGGCTTGTTGAATGTCAACCATCATTTGATTCAGCAAATCATTCACTTCATAAATTTCTCATGATTTTTCATAAGTTTTCAAAAGCTTTTAGATTTTGAAGAAAATCATTTTAATCGATTTAATTCGAAGGTTTTTCGGCTTAATCTTTGGAACATTTGCATAATTTCAAAATGTTTGATTTGATCCAAAAAGCTCAAGTGTTGATTTGATTTAATCGAGTATTGAAAAATTAAATTTCTTGAAAAATTATTTTTCAGTGTCTTTCAGGACACTGATGGGCTATCAGGGCGCTGATGCAGTGTCTAGTCACTTAATATCGAGCCAACACTGTAGGACGTTGATGGACCATCAAGGCGCTGATAGACTATCAAGGCACTGATGGTTTATGGGTTTGAATGTTCATTGTTCAAACACAAAATGTTGATCGAGTATTAGAGCCCTCATCAAACTAACTTGGAAAAACCAACAGAAGCCCATCAGGACGCTAATGTAGCATTAACACCCTCCCTGAATTTTTGGGTTTCGAGAAAATAAGCCCATAAGGATGCTAATGTAGTATTAGTGCCCTCCTTGAACAAGTTGACAAAAAGTCTATTTTTCATAATAACGTAATTCATGACGCTAATGTGACACTGTCATAATTTCTTAAAAAGACTATCAAATTGTGCACTGTTTGATTCTTTTTATTTTCGTGATTGCACAAAGGTTTCAGTTTTCTTGAACAGTTTAAATGTTTACTCTTTAATGAAACAATTTGATCGTTGATTTTGAAATTCAAATCAAGCACCAAAACTCTTTGAAAATCTAAAAATCAAAGGTATCTTCTATAAGTATCACACTTTGAACCGTTGAAGAAACATATACAAGAAACAAGATAGAAAAATCTTTTGCGCAAACTCTTTGAAAGTTAGTCTATTTTTTTTTACTACAAAAGTACTTTGAAAAGACTTTGATACATACTTACCTTCCAGATTTATTGATTCAACTTCATACATCTTTTAAATCCATCGAAGGAAAAAATGAACAATATACGTCACACTTTCAGCCGAACAAAATCATACATTCATAGTTGAATCAGTGTCGGTCTAAGGTTCATGATTATTTGCTTTAAAAGTATTTCTTTGATTTTTGGTAAGAGAATCAAGCTCTCAAACTTGTGTTTGATTTATACTAGTGACTGTGTATGTTACTAAGGTTGAGCAAGTGTTGCTCAAGTGGTTAACGGTTGTTCTCAAGCCCGTGAAATTGAGAAAAGGTGTAACGGTTTGATCCTCACCCGTAAGAGAATTCGATAATGGAGTTTGAACAAAGTCCTAATTTGGAGATTAAGTAGTAGAGGTAGGCAGGAGTCGAACTACTCTAAATCTGTGTACACTTTATTGTTTTACTGCTCTTTACTCTCTTTGTCTATTAACTGCTATTACTTTGTTTCAACCGTAAATTAGTTTTTATTAAAACTTAAAACCTTCATCGTTGTCCAATTTACCCCCCTCTTGGACATTCCTGGGCCAATAATTTTATCACAAAAATATGAGATTGTCATATTACCTTTTATTGTTGTTTGTAATTGATTCTTAAGCTATAGAATTCTTGCTTTTGATTGATTAACGAAGCTCTTTTCCAATGCCTTCCACAGTCCTGCAAATGTGTTCTGGTGTACCATGGCACCAAGAACTCTCTTCGTCATGGATGATTTAAGCCAACTGAGTAAAAGTTGGTCATTCCTCATTCAGATCATGAAGTCTGGATTTATTTCACCATTTGTAAGTACTCGATTCGGCTGTATTTTCTCCCCAAGCAAGATACCTTCTAATCCATGACCTATCACGGTTGGCATAACTTGTGATTTCCACAAGAGAAAATTGCTCCGACCCAATTTCACTAACAATGAAGCACTCAGCGAGTTGGAGAATGGATTACTTGAGTTCGCCATGACTTCCATCTTCTATGACTGATACCATAAGAATGTAGAATGTAGTTGCAGTGATGAAGATTCAAGAAAGATAAGAGAGAAGCAAGGAACAGATGAAGTAGCACAGATGAAAATAATGATCTCAGTTAGTTATTTCTGAGCATTAGCTCATATATATATAATTCAAGAATCTGTTCTAACTGTTGTAACTACCCAAGTACACATGGCACATTTACATTGGACTACCTTAACACCTGTAATTGTTTTTCTTAACAACCACATGCTGTTATAACAGAATTTGCTTCCAGATTTTTCTAAAAGTTTTGCAGAATTCTGTTGTTGACTAATGTTAGTCTAGTCGACTGATAATAATTAAGGCAGTCGACTGGATTAGCTCATAGTTTCATTCTTCTTCAATTTGTTGTGTTGTTTTTGCTAGAACAATGTCTTTACTATCAGAAAAGGTCATTTTGGGTGTATTATAAAAATGGCATAACTTGATAAGCTATTAGTGATATATTACCATACTATCCTCAATATTTAAATTTAATAAATAGTAAAACTTTAAAAAAAAATCATAGAAAATTTAGGGATATCTCCAAAAAGTGGCACACTATGAGTTAAGAGGTTTTGACATTATAAATAATATAGATTCATAGTTATGTATATAGGTAGTTACGCATTAGTACAGGCATGTCACCAAAAGAGGATAATGACTATCTCAACTATTTACCCTTTATATTTGTAGCTCTTGCTAGATGGTAGTTATTTTTTATTTTTTAAATTTGTACATACATTGATCAAATATATATATATATATATATATATATATATTAAATTAATCAACAACAATACTTAACTACTATTTGGCGATTACCTTAAGGGAATCTTCATATTGTCAGGTAAAAATTAAAGGCAACTCTAAATATGGTTATGGTAGTGATGTTACAGATGTGGTGAAGCAATTAATTAAATGAGTTTTCTTGACGTGCAAGAGCTAATCATTCTATAAAATTCTTCTAAAACGATAAGAAACAAAGAAAAATGAAGCTCAATGAGTCTGAGAGAGTCAAGAGTTACTTGCAAGGTTAATTCTCTCCTCGGGACCATGCACGCCATTTCGATTATTTCAAGAACAAGAACAAGGAGAAGCTCTTTCTCTTTCACACAAACCTATGAACAAAGTTTATCTACCTACCCCTTGTCACTTTCTAATTTTCAGTATCTAAAGACACCCCCCGTTATCAAATGCCAAGCTTATAAATTCATGTAATAATTAATGTATTACTGAGGAAATATATTAATCTTTTGTTTGAAATTTCTACCCTTCTAGAAATAGCATCAGTTAATTAAATTGTTTGATATAAGTTTACATGTTACTAATATATATAATTTCCTTTATTTATAAAAGAATGTTTTAAATAAATACATGTTCGAGAGTAAATTTGTCTATGCACGTGAGATTTGTAATTTGAAATGCTATTCGTACCTAATATTTCTATATCTTACTTGAAATTTTCGTGATGATTTTCATGCCATTTTATTGCCTCGTCATAACTATTTTTTTTTTCCTACAAACATGTGCTCAGACGACCATGTCGAAACATAAGTAGGTATATCCTAGCTCTGTTGGAAAAATGACTTTATGAACTATTTTGATGAACAATTTTGAAGCACTAATATGAGTGAGACCCACTTCGTGTTAGCTAGCGGATATTCTTGGTGGATTCATTTTCTCTTTTATAAGTACATCAATATCGTATATTCATTCATATATCCAAAATGAAGCTTAGGTGAATGAGATATTAACACCTAAAGTCAATCATGGGAGTTGAAAAAATAAAAAGAGATATATACATATATATATATATATATATATATGAAGTCCTACATGAGAAAAGTATTAGAGCTCAAAGGAGTTTATATAGAGTTACTTCATCTTGAAGTTGGTAACTGGATAAGCATAGAGGTTCTCTTTTATGCGCAAGTACTCAGGAGTTTGCAAATCATGGAGTGACGGCCCATGCGACGTGTATGTGTCCACACGTCCTACTAGCACAAATGTTGACCCATCGTCCGAGCCCAGCCTGCGCTGGCTTTGGTTTTGCATCATTTTATTTTATTTTTCCAACTGCCAGGAGTTATTACCTTCATCAAAACTTTATAATAGTCAAAATTTCAATTGAAAAGTAGTCAATTAAAATGTTTTAATTTGAATTTAAATGGGAAAACGGTCATAACGTTTGGGCAGTTAATGAAGATCATTTAGTATTTTTAATGGAGGTCATTTACCTTCTAGATTTATTGATTCAACTTCATACATCGTTTGGATTCTATATGCTACACAAGCCTCGATTCTATCTTGTCCAACATTTTATCTATTATGAATTGGTT